>BTHU01000011.1:35252522-36661910 GCA_036184795.1 Tokudaia tokunoshimensis | reverse complement strand
AGACATCTCAAATAAATTTGGTTTCTAATCATATGTACTAGATAGGTGATAAAAACTGAATTCTTCTAAATGAGAGAAAAATTTCTTGAAATATAAATAAAATAGATTGCTTTGTAATATAGATTATACCACACCTACTGAGGAACAGTCTTATGAGTCTTCTGCAGTGTAAATCAATAAAATATTTTAGGCTGTTAAAGAGGGGCTTAAAATGAAAAATATTAAAATGAGCATTAGTGGGAAAGCAAGTGGGAAAGGAAAGTAAATTTATTTTCAATATTTATTTAATATCTCAGTAATTATTTGATATTGTGTAACTGATATTTAATATTAATGTTATATAATAATTCTTTTTTTTAAGTTTTGTTTTAATTTATATTCAAAATCATTTCCCCTTTCCCGTTTCCTCCCTCCCCAAAAGTCCTATTAAACCCCCTTCCCTCCCTCTTTTCCCCATTCAACCCCCTCTCGATTCTCTGTCCTGGCATTCCCCTACATCCAGTCTTTCCAGGACCAGGGGTCTCTCCTTCCATCTTCTTGGAAATCTATTGATATGCGAATTGTGTCTAGGGAATTCCGAGATTCTGGGTTAATATCCCCTTATTAGTGACTACATACCATGTGTGTTCTTTTGTGATTGGGTTACCTCACTAAGGATGATATTTTCAATTTCTGACCATTTTGCCTAGGAATTTCGTGAATTCATTGTTTTTAATTGCAGAGTAGTATTCTATTGTGTAAATATACCACATCTTCTGAATCCATTCCTCCGTTGAGGGACATCTGGGTTCTTTCCAGCTTCTGGCTATTATAAATAAGGCTGCTATGAACATAGTGGAGCATGTTTTTGGTCTTCCTTCATTTTAAACTAAATATAGCATCTGTTCTTGGGATATGTTGGATCATCTTTTGTGTATATTCTGAATACTGGTATAGGTAGATTTTCAGGAAGAATTATTTCAAGTTTTTGTGAGGAATCACAGGATTTATTTCTGAAGTAGTTAAACTAGCTTGCAGTTCCACCAGCAATGGAGGAGTGTTCCTCTTTTTCTACATTCTCACAAGCATCTGCTGATGCCTGCATATTTGATCTTAACTATTCTGTTTGGTATGAGGTGAAATCTCGGGGTTGTTTTGATTTTCATTTCCCTGATGACTAAGGATGTTGAGCAAATTTTTAAAAAAATTTTATTGGATATTTTCTTTATTTACATTTCAAATGTTATACCTATATCCAGTTTTCCCTCCAGACACTCCCTATCCCACGCCCCCCTGCTTCTATGAAGGTGTTGCCCAACCCACCCACCCACTCCCACCTCCCTGTTCTCACATTCCCCTACACTGGGGCATTGAGTCTTTACAGTACCAAGGGCCTCTCTTTCTATTGATGCCCAACAAGGCTATTCTCTGCTACATATGCAGCTGGATCCATGGGTCCCTTCATGTATACTCCATGGTGGGTGGTTTAGTCACTGGGAGATATTGAGATCTGTTTGGTTTGTATTATTGTTCTTCCTTTGGGGTTGCAAACATCCTCATCTCCTTCAGTCCTCTCTCTAACTCCTTCATTGGCAACCATATTGGAGATCCATGCTCAGTCCAATGATTGTCTGTGTGTATCTGCCTCTGTATGTGTCAGGTTCTGGCAAAGCCTCTCAGAAGAAAACTCTATCAGACTCCTGTTAGCATGCACTTCTTGGCATCATAGCAGTGTCTGGGTTTGGTGACTATATGGAATGTATCCCCAGGTGGGATAGTCTTTGGATGGTCTTTCCTTCAGTCGCTGTTCCAAACTTTGTCTCTGTATTTGTCCTGTGAATATTTTGTTCCTCTTTCTAAGAAGGACTGAAGCATCCACACTTTGGTCTTCCTTCTTCTTGAGCTTCATATGGTTTGTGAATTGTATCATGGGTATTCCCATAATATGGGCTAAATATCCACTTATCAGTGAGTACACATCATGTGTGTTCTTTTGTGATTGGGTTACCTCACTCAGGATATTTTCTAGTTTCATCCATTTGCCTATTTATTCATGAGTTAATTGTTTTTAATAGCTGAGTAGTACACCATATTGTAAATGTACCACATTTTCTTTATCAATTCCTATGTTGAAAGTCATCTGAGTTCTTCTGGGTATATGCCCAAGAGTAGTATAGCTGGTAATATTAAGTCTAATTTTCTGAGGAACTGCCAGACTGATTTCCAGAGTGGTTGTACCAGCTTGCAATCCTACCAAAAGTAGAGGCGCATTCCCTTTTTCTCTACATCCTTGCCAGCAAGAAGAAATAAAAAGAACTGTACAATCAACAAACATTTGAGAAAATCTACAAAATAGATAAACCCTTAACCAGAATAACCAGGGGGTACAGAGACAGTATCCAAATTAACAAAATCAGAAATGAAAAGGGAGATATAACAACAGAAACCAAGGAAATTCAAAAAATCATCAGATCCTACTACAAAAGCCTATACTCAATCAAATTTGAAAAACTAGATGAAATGGAAAATTTTCTGGACAGATACCAGATGCCAAAGTTAAATCAGGATCAGATAAACCACCTAAACAGAACTATATCCTCTAAAGAAATAGAAGCAGTCATTAAAAGTTTCCCAAACAAAAAAAGCCCAGGACCAAATGGGTTTAGTACAGAATTCTATCATACCTTCAAAGAAGACTTAATACCAATACTTTTCAAACTGTTCCACAAAATGCAAACAGAAGGAACACTATCCAATTCATTCTATGAAACCACAATTACTCTGATACCTAAACCACATAAAGACCCAACAAAGAAAGAGAACTTAAGACCAATTTCCCTTATGAATATTGGTGCAAAAATACTCACTAAAATTCTTGCAAATCAAATCCAAGAACACATCAAAACAATCTTTCACCACCACAATCAAGTAGGCTTCATTCTAAGGATGCAGGGATGGTTCAATATATGGAAATTCATCAATGTAATCCAGTAAACGAACAAACTCAAAGAAAAAACCTCGTGATCATTTCATTAGATGCTGAAAAAGCATTTGAAAAAAATCAACATCCATTCATTTTAAAAGACTTGGAAGGATCAGGAATCCAGGGCCTATACCTAAATATAGTAAAAGCAAAATACAGCAAACCAGTAGCCAACATCATTTTAAATGGAGAGAAACTTGAAGCAATCCATTTAAATTAAGGACTAGACAAAGCTGCCAACTCTCTCCCTATCTATTCAATATAGTTCTTGAAGTTCTAACTAGAGCAATTAAACAACATAAGGAGGTCAATGGGATACAAATTGGAAAGGAAGAAGTCAAACTATTACTATTTGCAGATGATAAAATAGTATACTTAAGTGACCCCCCAAAATTCTATGTTCAATATTTTTATGTGCTTCCCTGCCATTCTAGATTTCTCAATTGAGAAGTTTTTGTTTAGCTTTGTAACCCATTTTTTATTATTCTTTTTATTTATATTCCCAATGATTTCCCCTTTCCCAGGAAATGGTTAATAATGTGATTTTTTAAAATCACATTATTTGGTTCTCTACAGTCTAACTTCTTGAGTTCTTTGTATATTTAGTATATTAGCCCTCTATTGGATGTAGGGTTGGTAAAAATCTTTTCCCAATCTCTGAGATGCCACTTTGTTCTATTGACAGTATGCTTTGCCTTACAGAAGCTTTTCGATTTTATAAGTCACATTTGTAAATTGTTGATCTTAGAGCCTGAACAATTGGGGTTCTGTTTAGGGGATTTTCTCCTGTGCCAATGTGTTCAAAGCTCTTGTACACTTTCTCTTCTAATAGATTCAGCGTATCTGGTTTTATGTGGAGATTCTTGATCCACTTGGACCCAGGCTTTTTACAAGGAGATTAGAATGGATTAATTTGCATTCTTCTACATGCTGACCTCCAGTTGAACCAGCACCATTTGTTGAAAATGCTGTATTTTTTCCACTGGATGGTTTTGGCTTCTTTGTCATAGATCAAATGACTACAGGTGTGTGGGTCCTTTTTCAGGTCTTCAATTCTATTCCATTGATCTACCTGACTGTCTCTGTACCAATACCATGCTGTTTTTGTCACTATTCCCTGTAGTACAGCTAGAGGTCAGAATTACACCAGACTTCTCAACAGAGACTTTAAAAGCCAGAAGATCTTAGGCATGTTTTCAATCAAATGCTATTAAAAAATTTCTGATTGCTACCAATATTTCCCATATACATCAGGAAAAAAGTACTTTATTTATGAATTTTAATAGCTGATGTACTTTTTAAAAAATTCTCTTTCCTTTATACCACATTTATTATTGTGAACATATTCTTAGGTTAAATAAAACAATAATTTCTGTAAAAACTCATTCCAAATTTAAAATGTTCTATTGACTTCATTTCAAGTTATTCTCATATTTTCTGCAACTGATAGCATTTGTAACAAAGATTATTCTATGCATTCTCATATCATTACATATCCTGTATTCTTTTGCTAAAATATAGCTTCTAACATAAAATAAATTAGTTTCAACACAAATTATTAGTCACAATTTTAAAATGTCTTATTCATCAAAATCTCTTTTAAGCATGGAAGATTTCTTATGTCTACCTCTATTTTCATATTTTCATGATATAGAAATTTTACAAAAGAAACAATGTAGTAACAACTTTCTGTGTAATTAGAAATATAATGCATGGCTCCCCCATTATAATATGCCTCATGAGAATAATGAGTATTATCCAATTCACTAGAGTATCCTTAGTGCTTTGTAAATTACATTTAATGTAATATTCCCTTAGTATATTACCATCAGCCTTTTAATAATTCTAATTCTTTGTTGTTTCTCCAAAAGAATAATCTCTGTTGCATATTCTTCTCATACTTTCTGTTTCACACACACACAGAGAGCATACAAAATTCACAAATATATAGTGGCAATTAACGGTATAAAATGTACATGTTACATAAATAAGTCTACTGTAGATTTCTGTGCTTGTAAATTTCCAGACTTTCCAAAATGAAAGAAATTTTAAGTGCAATAAACCACAAAAGAGAACAACATACAATGTAAAATAAATTAGAACTCTTGAAGTAATTCTCATTGAGATCATAGTTTGTTTTGCAAGCCAGTGACGTAATTAAGCTTTGAATGACATGTTAAGAATGTAAACACTGTTGTAACTGACTTTGTATTATTTATTTATTCATATAAACAGTGAAAATCACCCGAACATATTTTATATCAGTAGTCATAGAACATTATAAAATAGAGAAAAAATTCACTTAGGGAATATATTATATTTTTAAAATTGATGGTTATATTCTTTAAAGCATATATTTCTAACTTATCCAGTACTGAGGTACTCCACATGCTAACTTCAACTATTGGCACTCTTCTAGCAATGCATATAGCACATCATTTATCCTTCCTGTTTCCCTTTGCTCCTGAAACTGATCCTGTGCACCAACACTCCATACCTAAATACCACGTGGAGAGAGCTGGTCTCCCAGGAGGGCTGATAAGCCTGTGAGTACAAGTAAGAGCACCATTTCTTCTCAGAGGAACCTGCCTGGAGACCTCAGTACACAAGAAACAAAGAATAGTCTGGGACAGGATCTTTCCAGTTTCCATCTGTGCCCATAGATGATCCTGTGCCACAGCACTGCATCCCAAATACCTTCCAAATAGAGCAGATCTCCCAGAAGTGCTGTCAAATTCCTGGCCCAAGAGGGACCCACTCAGAGCCATCAGGAGATAAGAACCAAGGAACATCTGGGGGACAGGATCCTTTGGGTTTCTGTCTGAACCCCAGAGCTGACCGTGTGACAGAGCTCTCCATAATAAAATTCCACCCAGAAAGAACTGGACACACAGGATTTCAGGAGGAACAAACCACAGTCAGAGACAGCAAAACCATCTGACACCAGAAATAATCAGATGGCAAGAGGCAAGGGCAAGCACATAAGCAACAGAAACTCAGGCTACTCGGCATAATCAGAAACCAGTTCTCTCACCACAGCAAGCCCTGGATACTCCAACATACCTTAAAAGCAAGACTCTGATTTAAAATCATATCTCATGATGATGATAGGGAGCTTTAAGAAGGCCATAAATAATTCTGTTTAAAAATACAGGAAAACACAGGTAAACAACTAGAAGCCAATAAAGAGGAAGCACAAAATTCCTTAAAGAATTACAGGAAAACACAACCAAACAGGTAAAGGAATTGAACAAAACCTTCCAGAATCTAAAAATGGAAATAGAAACAATAAAAAATAATCACAAAGGTAAACAACCCTGGAGATAGAAAATTTAGGAAAGAGATCAAGAGTTATAGATGTAAGCATCACCAACAGGATACAAGAGATACAAGAGAGAAAATCTCAGGTGCAGAAGATACCTTAGAAAACATTGACACAACAGTCAAAGAAAATGCAAAAGGCAAAAAGCTCCTAACCCAAAACATCCAGGAATTTCAGGACATGATGCGAAAATTAAACTTAAGGATAATAGACAAAGAAGAGAGTGAAGATTCCTAACTTAAAGGGCCAGTAAATATCTTCAACAAAATTATAAAAGAAAATTTCCCTAATGTAATGAATGAAATGTCCATCAACATACAAGAGACCTACAGAACTCCAATTAGATTGGACCAGAAAAGAAATTCCTCCTGTCACATAATACTCAAAGCACAAAATACAAAAAGATAGAATATTAAAAGCAGTAAGGGAAAAAAAGATCATGTAATATATAATGGCAGACTTATCAGAATTACACCAGCCTTCTCACCAGATATTATGAAAGCTGGAAGATCCTGGGCAGATGTTACATAGATCCTAAGAGAACACAAATGCCAGCCAAGGCTACTATACCCAGCAAAACTCTCAGGTACTATAAAAGGAGAAACCAAAATACTCCATGACTAAAAGAAATTTGTAAAATATCTTTTCACAAATCCAATACTACAAAGGATAATAGATGGAAAACGCCAACACAAGGAGGGAAACTACACCCTAGAAAAAACAAGAAAGTAATCTTCTTTCAACAAACCCAAAAGAAGATAGACACACAAGCATAAAAATAACATCAAAAATAACAGGAGGCAACAATCACTATTCCTTAATGTCTCTTAACATCAATGTACTCAATTCCCCAATAAAAAGACATAGACGAAAAGACTGGATATGTTAACAGGACCCAGCATTTTGCTGGATACAGGAAACACATCTCAGTGTCAAAGACAGACCCTATCTCAGAGTAAAGGGCTGAAAAACAATTTTCCAAGCAAATGGTCCCAAGAAACAAGCTGGAGTAATCATTCTTATATAGAATAAAATCAAGTTTCAACCAAAAGTTATCAAAAAGGATAAGGAAGGGTGAAGGACACTTCACACTCATCAAAGGGAAAAATCTACCAAGAAGAACTCTCAATTTTGAACATCTATTCTCCAAATGCAAGATCACCCACATTCATAAAAAACACTTCACTAAAGCTCAAAGAACACACTGCACCTCACATAATAATAGTGGGAGAATTCAACACCTCATTCCCATCAATGGACAGATCATAGAAACACAAACAAAACAGAGAGACATTGAAACTAACAGAAGTTATGGAACAAATGGATTAAACAGATATCTACAAAATATTTCATCCTAAAACAAAAGAGTATATCTTCTTCTCAGAACCTCATTTTATCTTCTCCAAAAGAAATATCTAAAAACAGCACAACATTCATAATATTTAACAACTAGAGACTATGAAAGAATGAAGACATTTGATTAGAAATGCAAACAAAGTATTTTGAGATAAAAATCTCAGATCTATTATACAGCTACTCAAGTACTAATTTGGATTCTGAAATGCCAATGGATGATTAGGGTGCACAATCCATTGTCTGAAATGAATCATAATTGCATATGTGAAGGAATACAGCTATCAATTCATTTCTTCTTGTGGTATATTATTTGAGATGTTTCCTTACATTTCGATTGATGTTATAAGACATGTTGACTGAAGCAACTTCATGAAAGTAAAGGTTTACTAAGTTGTTTGTTGGTTTGTTTCAGAGAATGAACCCATTACCAACAAGGAGCATAATAGCAGTTAAGGCAGGCATGGCATGTTGCTGGAGCAGGAGGTAGTATCTTTGATCCTGATCCACACAAGTTAGGTGGCAAAAAAAGAAGAAGAAGAAGAAGAAGAAGAAGAAGAAGAAGAAGAAGAAGAAGAAGAAGAAGAAGAAGAAGAAGAAGAAGAAGAAGAAGAAGAAGCAAAGGACTTGGAAATGGGTAGGTTTTCTAATATCTCAACCTGACCCCAGTGACTCAGGTACTCCAATAAAGCCACATATTCTTATTATTTTCCATACAGTTCTAGGAGTTATGATCCCAAAATTCAAATATATGAGCCTGTATGGACAGTGTCATGCAAACCATTACATGAGTCTCTTAAGACAATTCTAGCAAAGTCTTTAAAACTCTATCTTTGTATGCATTCAACATTTCTGCTTTTAGTCATCATCTGGAAATAGACTATGTGACCATACTGGAATTGTATGACTCAAAAGAAATAAGCTTCTATGTAAAGTTTAAGACCTAATGGTATTTTCAGTGTGAATAGAATTTCATTTCCCTTGGAAACCTACTTAGTAGGAAGATCATGTACAGGATTCTGAAAATCACATTTTACATAATGAAAAGGAATAAAAGAAAGCAATATTGCATACTAGGGATAATTCCATCAAACAACCAAAGCATCTATGTCTGAAAGTGTACAAGCATAATAGTTTCCATTCAACTTGCTAGCATTGTAAAGATTAGTACTTTATAGTCTTTTCTCCTGTATTACTATAAATAAAGACCAACATCAACAACTATAACAATCCATTGTTGTTTATGGGTATAGTAACAGTAGAAGCAAACAACTGTACAATTGATTAAACTGTACAATTGATTAAAAAGCTCCAGATCCATAAGAGATCATTGAGATACAATTGCTTCTTTATTTATGTTAAGTGAAGTTTCTCTGCTTGTAATATATGGAGACCTTTAGTTTTTCAGCATATTTTCAGAATCTTTACCCAACAAAACCAATACCTGGTATACAGGATGGCATTGCTAAGAGGTATGGCCTTGTTGGAGTAGGATTGACCTTGTTAGAGAAACTATGCTACTGTGGAGATGGGATTTCAGGTCAAGTATACTCAAGTTATGCCAAGTGTGAGATTTGCCTTTATGCTGCCTACAGATCAAGATGTGGAACTCTCAGCTTTTTCTCAAGCACCATATTTGCCTGGATACTGCAAAGATTCCCACCATGATAATAATGGACTAAACCTCTGAAACTGTAAGTCAGCCCCAATTAAATGTTTTTTTTTTAAATTTATTTCTTTATAATAGTTGCTTTGGTCATGGTGTTTCTTTGCAATAATATAATTTTAACTATGACAGTGGTCTCTGTATAAAGGGTTTTTCAATTCTTGCAGAGGACAAGCACTAATTGGACTGCTTATAACACCCTGTAATTGATGTTTCTGGAAATCCTGTTTTCCCTAGCACTAACTTGGATATACACTTCTCCAGATAGACATATATATATGAATAAAAACAAAACCTTAAAGTAAACTATGTATAAATGATACTATAAATCAAACAGGTTATAGGAGCCACTCCCTGAATGCCTACAGTTGGTGCTAGCTATATTTTCTCTCAACCTACTATTATGTTTTAATGACAGTTTTATATATTTAACTTATATAGGAAAATGCAAGCTCCATTCAAAAACATATCATTTCACTTTATTTTTCCTCTATGATATTTGCTATCTTTATAGATTAGAGTTATCATTCTTTGATAGCATAAATCCTTTATTGAACTTCAATTATTAGAAAGAATAAGTAATTTTTATTAGATATTTGCTTTTATTACATTTCAAATGTTAACCCCTTTCCATATTACCTCACCAAAAACCTCCTATCCCATCCTCCATCCCCCTGCTCACCACCCCCCTTTCCTGACTGGCAGTCCATTATTCTGGGGAATTGAGCCTTCACAAAAACAATGACCTTTCCTCTCATGGATGTCTGAAATGGTCATCTTCTGCTACATATGTAGCTGGAGCTATGGGACCCTCCTTGTGTACTCTTTGGTTGATGGTTTAATCCCTGGGAGTCCTGGGAGTACTGATTGGTACATATTATTGTTCCTCCTGCTGAGCTGAAAAAACCTCTTCAGTTCCTTGTGTCCTCTCTTCAGCTGCTCCATTGGGGACCCTATTCTCACGGTTGGCTGTGAGACATGGGTGTTTTGATCCATGTTCCAATAAAGATCAAAGTATCCACACTTTGGCCTTCCTTCATCTAGAACTTCATGTGGTCTGTGAGTTTTATGTTGGGTATTCTGAGCTTTTGGGCTAATATCCACTTATCAGAGATTGCATACCATGTCATTCTTTTGTGACTGGGTTACCTCACTCAGGATGATAGTTTCTAGCTCCATCTATTTGCCTAAGGGTTTCATGAAGTCATTGTTTTTGATAGCTGAGTAGTACTGTATTGTGTAAATGTAAAACATTTTTCTGTATCCATTCCTCTACTGAGGGACATCTGGGTTCTTTCCAGCTTCTGACTACTATAAATAAGGCTGCTATGAACATAGTGGAGCATGTATCCTTATTACATGTTGGAGCATCTTCTGGGTATTTGCCCAGGAGTGGTATAGCTGGGTTCTCAGGTAGTGCTATGTCAAATTTTCTGAGGAACCGCCAAACTGATTTCCAGAGTGGTTTTACCAGCTTGCAATCCCACTAGCAATGGAGGACTGTTCCTCTTTCTCCACATCCTCTCCAGCATTTGCTGTCCCCTGAGTTTTTGTTCTTGGCCATTCTGACTGGTGTGAGGTAGAATATCAGATTTGTTTTGATCTGCATTTCCCTGATGATAAAAATGTTGAACATTTGTTTAGGTGTTTCTCAACCATCAGGTATTCATGAGTTGAGAATTCTTTGCTTAGCTCTGTACCCAATTTTTAATAGGTTTATTTAGTTCTCTGGAGTCTAACTTCTTGAATTCTTTGTATATATTGGATATTAGCCCTCTATCTGATGAAGTATTGGTTAAGATCTTTTCCCAATCTGTTGGTGGCCATTTTGTCCTATTTATAGTGTCTTTGCCTTACAGCTTTGCAATTTTATGAGGTCAATTTTGGCAATTTTTGATCTTAGAGCATATGCTATTGGTGTTGTATTAAGGAAATCTTCCCCTCTGCCCATGTGCTCCAGGTTCTTCACTAATTTCTCTTCTATTAGATTCACTGTATCTGGATTTATGTGGAGGTCCTTAACCACTTCGACCTGAGCTTTGTACAGGTACATAAGAATGAATCAATTTGCATCCTTCTAAAGGTTGAATGCCAGTTGATGCAGCACCATTTGTTGAAAATGATGTCTTTTTTCCACTGAATGTTTTTAGCTCCTTTGTCAAAGATCAAGTGACTATAAGTATGAGGTTTCATTTCTGGGTCTTCAATTCTATTCCATAAATATACCTGCCTATCCCTGTACCAGTACCATGCAGTTTTTATCACTATTGCTCTATAGTATAACTTGAGGTCAGAGATGGTGAATCCACCAGAAGTTAATTTATTTTTGAGAATATTTTTTGCTATCCTTTTTTATTGTTATTCCAGATAAATTTGGAAATTGCTCTTTCTAACTCTATAAAGAATTGAGTTGGAATTTTGATGGGAATTTTGTTGAATCTGTAGATTGCTTTAGGCAAGATGGCCATTTTTACTATATTAGCCCTGCTAATCCATGCCATATGAGATCTTTCCATTTTCTGAGATCTTCTTCAATTTCTTTCTTAAGAGACTTGAAGTTCTGGTCATACAGATCTTCCACTTGGTTGGTTAGAGTCACTCCAAGATATTTTGTATTATTTGTGGCTATTGTGAAGGTTGTCATTTCCCTAATTTCCTTCTCAGCCTGTTTATCCTTTGAGTACAGGAAGGTCACTGATTTGTTTGAGTTAATTTTGTATCCAGCCACTTTGCTGAAGTAGTTTATCAGGTTTAGAAGCTCTCTGGTGGAATTTTGGGGGTCACTTAAGTATACTATCATGTCATCTGCAAATAGTGATGCTTTGACTTCCTCCTTTCCAATTTGAATCCCTTTGACCTCTTTTTATTGTCTAATTGCTCTGACTAGGACTTTGAGAACTGTATTGAATAGGTAGGTAGAGAGTGTACAGCCTTGTCTAGTCCCTGATTTCAGTGGAATTGCTTCAAGTTTCTATCCATTTAGTTTGAAGTTTGATACTGGTTTGTTGTATACGCTTTTACTATGATTAGGTATAGGCCTTTAATTCCGGATCATTCTAAGACTTTTATCATGAAGAGGTGTTGGATTTTGTCAAATGCTTTTTCAGCATCTAATGAAATGATCATGTGTTTTGTTTCTTTGAGTTGTTTATATAGTGGATTACATTGATGGATTTCTTTTTTTTTGTTATTTATTTTATTTTATTTTTTTTTAATTTACATTCCAAATCACTTCCCCTTTCCCGTTTCCTCCCTCCCCGAAAGTCCCATAAGCCCCCTTCCCTCCCTCTTTTCTCCATTCAACCCCCTCTCGTTACTCTGTCCTGGCGTTCCCCTACATCCAGTCTTTCCAGGACCAGGGGTCTCTCCTTCCATCTTCTTAGAAATCTATTGATATGCGGATTGTGTCTAGGGTATTCCGAGATTCTGGGTCAATATCCCCTTATCAGTGACTGCATACCATGTGTGTTCTTTTGTGATTGGGTTACCTCACTAAGGATGATATTTTCCAGATCTGACCATTTGCCTAGGAATTTCGTGAATTCATTGTTTTTAATTGCACAGTACTATTCCATTGTGTAGATATACCACATCTTCTGAATCCATTCCTTCGTTGAGGGACATCTGGGTTCTTTCCAGCTTCTGGCTATTATAAATAAGGCTGCTATGAACATAGTGGAGCATGTGTCGTTATTGCATGCAGGTAAAGCCTCTGGGTATATGCCCAGGAGTGGTATAGCAGGATCCTCCGGGAGTGTCATGCCCAGTTTTCGGAGGAACAGCCAGACTGTTTTCCAGAGTGGTTGTACCAGCCTGTAATTCCACCAGCAGTGGAGGAGTGTTCCTCTTTCTCCACATCCTCGCCAACAACTGCTGTCTCCTGTGTTTTTGATCTTAGCCATCCTGACTGGTGTGAGATGGAATCTCAGGGTTGTTTTGATTTGCATTTCCCTAATGACTAAGGATGATGAACATCTCTTTAGGTGCTTCTCAGCCATTAGATATTCTTCAGGTGAGAACTCTTTGTTTAGCTCTGTACCCCATTTTTTAATATGGTTACTTGCCTCTCTGGAGTTTAACTTCTTGAGTTCTTTGTATATATTGGATATTAGCCCTCTGTCGGATGTAAGGTTGGTAAAGATCATTTCCCAGTTAGTTGGTTGCCGCTTTGTCTTTTTGACAGTGTCTTTTGCCTTGCAAAAACTTTGTAATTTAATGAGGTCCCATTTGTCTATTCTTGATCTTAGAGCATAAGCTATTGGAGTTCTGTTCAGGAAATTCTCCCCTGTGCCCATATGTTCAAGGTTCTTCCCTAGTTTCCCTTCTATTAGTTTCAGTGTGTCTGGTTTTATGTGGAGATCTTTGATCCACTTAGAATTGAGCTTAGTACAAGGAGATAAGAATGGGTCAATTAGCATTTTTCTGCATGTTGACCTCCAGCTGAGCCAGCACCATTTGTTGAAAAGGCTATCTTTTTTCCACTGGATGGTTTTAGCTCCTTTGTCAAAGATCAAGTGACCATAGGAGTGTGGATTCATTTCTGGTTCTTCAATTCTGTTTCATTGATCTACATGTCTGTTACTGTACCAATACCATGCGGTTTTTAACTCTATTGCTCTGTAGTACAGCTTGAGGTCCGGGATACTGATTCCCCCAGAGGTTCTTTTACTCTTGAGAATAGTTTTAGCTATTCTGGGTTTTCTGTTATTCCAGATGAATTTTTGAATTGCTCTTTCTACCTCTATGAAAAATTGAGTTGGGATTTTGATGGGGATTGCATTGAATCTGTGTATTACTTTTGGTAAGATGCTCATTTTTACTATATTAATCCTGCCAATCCATGAGCATGGCAGATTTTTCCATCTTCTGAGGTCTTCTTCGATTTCTCTCTTCAGAGACTTGAAGTTCTTGTCATACAGATCTTTCACTTGTTTGGTTAGAGTCACGCCAAGATACTTAATATGGTTTGTGGCTATCGTGAAGGGTATTATTTCTCTTACTTCTTTCTCAGCCTGCTTATCCTTTGAATATAGGAAGGCTTCTGACTTGCTTGAGTTGATTTTATATCCGGCCACTTTGCTGAAGTCGTTTATCAGCTGTAGGAGTTCTCTGGTGGAGTTCTTTGGGTCGCTTAAGTATACTATCATATCGTCTGCAAATAGTGATAGTTTGACTTCTTCCTTTCCAATTTGTATCCCTTTGACCTCTTTTTGTTGTCTAATTGCTCTAGCTAGAACTTCAAGTACTATATTGAAAAGATATGGAGAGAGAGGGCAGCCTTGTCTAGTCCCTGATTTTAGTGGGATTGCTTCAAGTTTTTCTCCATTTAGATTGATGCTGGCTACCGGTTTTCTGTAAATTGCTTTTACTATGTTTAGCTATGGGCCTTGAATTCCTGATCTTTCCAAGACCTTTAGCATGAAAGGATGCTGAATTTTGTCAAATGCTTTCTCAGCATCTAATGAGATGACCATGTGTTTTTTTTCTTTGAGATTGTTTATGTAGTGGATTACATTGATGGATTTCCTTATATTGAACCATCCCTGCATCCCTGGGATGAAACCTACTTGATCGTGGTGAATGATCGTTTTGATGTGTTCTTTGATTCGGTTGGCAAGAATTTTATTGAGTATTTTTGCATCGATATTCATAAGAGAGATTGGCCTGAGATTCTCTTTCTTTGTCGGATATTTGTGTGCTTTAAATTCCTAGGCAAATGGTCAGATCTTGAAAATATCATCCTTAGTGAGGTAACCCAATCACAAAAGAACACACATGGTATGCAGTCACTGATAAGGGGATATTGACCCAGAATCTCAGAATACCCTAGACACAATCCGCGTATCAATAGATTTCTAAGAAGATGGAAGGAGAGACCCCTGGTCCTGGAAAGACTGGATGTAGGGGAATGCCAGGACAGAGTAACGAGTGGGGTTTGAATGGAGAAAAGAGGGAGGGAAGGGGGCTTATGGGACTTTAGGGGAGGGAGGAAATGGGAAGGGGGAAATGATTTGGAATGTAAATTAAAAAAATAAAATAAAATAAAAAAAAGAAATGTAAATAAAGAAAATATGTAATAAAAAAAAAGAAAAAAAAGACAATTTCTTGCTTTTTGTAGGGTTTAGTTTCCCTCCTTTTGTAGGTGTTTTCCATTCATTATCCTTTGGAGGGCTGGATTTGTGGAAAGATATTGTGTAAATTTGTTTTTGTATTGGAATATCTCGGTTTCTCCATCTGTGATAATTGAAAGTTTTACTGGGTATAGTAGCCTGGGTTGTCATTTGTGTTCCCTTAGGGTCTGTATGAGATCTGCCCATGATCTTCGGGCTTTCAACGTCTCAGGTGAGAAGTCTGGTGTAATTCTGATAGGTCTTCCTTTATATGTTACTTGACCTTTTTCCATTACTGCTTTTAATATTCTTTCATTGTTTAGTACATTTGATGTTTTAATTATTATGTGATGGGAGGAATTTCTTTTCTGAACTAAACTATTTGGAGTTCTGTTGTCTTCTTGTACATTCATGGGCATTTCTTTCTTTAGGTTAGGGAAGATTTTTTCTACAATTTTGTTGAAGACGTTTATTGCCCCTTTAGTTGGAAATCTTCACTCTCTTCTGTACCTACAATCCTTAGTTTCGGTCTTCTCATTTTGTCCTAAATTTCCTGGATGTTCTGGATTAGGTGCTTTTTGCATTTTTCATTTTCTTTGACTGTTGTCTCAAAGCTTTCTATGGTACCTTCTGCATCTGAGATTCTCTCTTCTATCTCTTCTGTTCTATTGTTGATACTTGTATCTATGACTTCTGAGTTCTTTCCTAGGTTTTCTATGTCCAGTGTTGTTACCCTTTGTGATTTCTTTATTGTTTCTACCCCCATTTTTAGATCCTGGATGGTTTTGTTGAATTCCTTCACTTGTCTTATTGTGCTTTCCTGTAGTTCTTTAAAGGCTTCTCCCTGTTTACTTGTGTTCTCCTGTATTTCTTAAGTGAGTTATTTATGTCTTTATTGAAGCCGCCTATCAGCATCATGAGCTGGGATTCTTAAATCCTAATCTTGCTTTTCTGGTGTGTTGTGTTATCCAGGACTTGTTGTTGTGGGAGAATTGGGTTCAGATGGTGCCGTGTTGTCTTGATTTCTGTAGGTAACATTCCTATATTTATTTGAATTTTGTCATCTGGCTATCTCTGGTGTTAGTTGGTCCTGCTGTCTCTGACTGTCGCTTATACCTCCTGTGGACCTGCAAGTCTGTTCCATCACTCCTGGGTGACCAGCTCTCCCCTGGCACAGAGTGCTATGGTACTGCCTAGGTCCCGGATGCATGTGGAGCTTGGACTGACTCTGTCCCAGCTGCTCTCCCACTCCTGTGTTCCCTGTGCTCCTGCATTAACCTGCCCACTCAGTAGTCAGAGAGAAAATGGTGGTGGCCTGACATCCAAAGCCTGAAGTCAAATCATTCCCTGCAGAGCGGTTCTTCACTGGCAAGATCAGTGCAGAGGACAATGGAGCCGCCCAGCCCCTGGGTGCAGGCGGAGTCATGATGGACCCAGTTGTTCTGCTGTTCCTGGTCCTTGCCTCCTGACTGTACCTGCCAGCTTGGTCACCAGAGAGAAGATGGAGGCGGCCTGACCTTCAAAGCAGGAAGTGAACACACTCCCTGCAGAGTGGTACTCCCCTGGCAGGATTGATGCACAGGGGACCATGGATCTGCCCAGCCCCTGGGTGCAGGCAGAGTCTGGACGAACCCAGTTGTTCTGTAGGTACTGGTCCCTGCCTTCTGCCTGTACCTGCCCGCTAGGTCACTAGAGAAAATAAGTAATTTTTGTTGTTTATGTTTTTCTATGGGATACTTTTAATTTTTGTGATGCTGCTTTTGCTTTGTGTTTCCAAACTGATTTTGCATTTTATGGATCTCCAACATAAAGTTTTTAAATCAATTTATTTTTCCATTTCTCGATGTGTTCTTATTAGCTACTGAATATGCTTACTTTTAATTGAGATAATTATAGATTTTAAGTATGCAGAAGGACATTTTCCTTGCAATTGTAACCTAATAGGTTCATATTTTGGTGAGTGAAAGCCAAAATCATCACAGTAAACAACCAGAATCTGCCTTGGTTAGTAGAATTGCAATTAGCCATTTCAATTAGTGATTCAATTACAAAGCATTGATTGAATCCTAAAATATAGCAATCATTTCATGAAAAAGACTTGACTGAAGTAGAAAAACAATCCAGATTACATTATCAAGTCCTTTTAATATAACTAGGAAGAACAGAAAATATAAGGTACTATTTATACAGACTATTTGTTAGTATCATGGAAGTAACATAATTATAATGTTCATTAGGATCTCTGAGGACAACAAGAAAGAGATGGTTTCTCCTACTTTATGGACCTGGAGGCAGATCATCAGGCTTGGTAGGTTGTTCCTTTATCCACTGAGGAATCCAGTTCACAAGAAATTTAAAAAAACAGTAATGGAAAAAGAAAAGAAATTTATTCAATGGGTGATATAACATTTCAAGATGTCAAAAACCTGCTCCTTCAGTAAATATATCTTAATGGCATATAGTTTACCCTATTGTTGTGTTCTAGGTTAGAATGACTCCATAGACTCGAATATTTGAAAATTTGTTTCCCAGTTGATGAACTATTCAAGAAACATCAGAAAGTGTTACTTTTTTTCTTGAGAAAGTGTGTCACTTCATATGTGTTTGTTGTTTCCTAAGTACATACTATACAAAAACTCAGGTCTCTCCACCTCTTTTCTTATAGGAGAGTATGTAAACTCTTGGGTACTGAGCTTGTATCATGCCTGCCTTTCTTTTTTCTTTTTTTTTTTTTTTTTACATTCTAAGTTTTTTTATTTACATTCCAAATCATTTCCCCTTTCCCGTTTCCTCCCTCCCCGAAACTCCAATAAGCCCCCTTCCCTCCCTCTTTTCCCCATTCAACCCCCTCTCACTTCTCTGTCCTGGCATTCCCCTACATCCAGTCTTTCTAGAACCAGGGTCTCTGCTTCCATCTTCTTGGAAATCTATTGATTGTGTCTAGGGTATTCCGATATTCTGGGTTAATATTCCCTTATCAGTGACTGCATACCATGTGTGTTCTTTTGTGATTGGGTTACCTCACTAAGGATGATATTTTCAAGTTCTGACCATTTGCCTAGGAATTTCGTGAGTTCATTGTTTTTAATTGCAGAGTAGTATTCCATTGTGTAAATATACCACATCTTCTGAATCCATTCCTCCATTGAGGGACATCTGGGTTCTTTCCAGCTTCTGGCTATTATAAATAAGGCTGCTATGAACATAGTGGAATATGTGTCCTTATTGCACGCAGGTAAGGCCTCTGGGTATATGCCCAGGAGTGGTATAGCTGGATCCTCCGGGAGTGTCATGCCCAGTTTTCTAAGGAACAGCCAGACTGCTTTCCAGAATGGTTGTATCGGCTTGCAATCCCATCTGCACCCCAGAGGGGAGTAGCTCTGCTGTGTGCCATCTGCCCCGCAGAGTGATCTGCTCTGTGAGAGTGCAGAGTTCACTCCGCCATCTTTGCTCCAGCAACATGCCTGCCTTTCTACAAGCACCCTTGCTATCATGATGGTCATGGGTTAACTCTCCTGTGTTCTCCTTCTCAGTTAATAAAATGCTGTGAGGCCAGGGTTGTGGCAGGGGAAATGTGCATGGCCTTCAAAAAGGTTTGCCTGAAGCTGTGAATAGGAAAGCTGAACTAACGTGGAGAACACAAGATGTTGGGGATGCCAGAATGAGATACAGTCCAAGAAGAGCTGTGAAGGCACAGAACAATCCCAAAAAGGAGAAGTATTTTGCAGTCAAAATATTGGAGTGAGATGCATTATCTGAAGAGCTATCTAATAAGCCTTTGACATTTTATGTACTGCCTCAGTATATATTTACAGATTACAAAATTATTTTAATGTATAATTACTTTATAATACTATTTTGATATCCCTTTAAATTATATTTTGTGAGATAATTTTATAAAGATAATTTTATGAAAATCCATAAAGCATCAAGTCGTAATTTTAAAGCATAAATAGAACAACAACATAGTTTATACACTTAAAAAAGACAATATAGCTTTTTGACATTTATGAAATTGCCTTAAGATGTTTTATAGAATGGAATATACAGGAAAGATGTAGATGGAATCCTTATCTTATAAGTCACTTAAAGTCAACTCACAGAATCTCCATTCCAATATTCTTGGGGAATACTCCTATATTGAATTTGTCAATTTCATTTTGCATTCATGTTGTTTGACTAATGCATTCACAAAATTTGTTTGGGGTTGCTTTGCACCCAGACAATTTCTCTTGGAGCTCTTCATTCAAATCGCTGTGGGAATTATATTTAACCTGTCAAAATATTATTGCAGCCTAGTGAATTACATTTGCACTCCTCAATTACTTTGTCTCCTAAACTCATTTCTGCACCGAATTAGGCCTCTGTAAAAACAACACAGAGAATATTGTCAACTTAAACCTAAATATTCCTACATAATTTTGTTAAAATGCTGTAATCATATTCAGACAATCACCTTTTAGTAGTCCCCAAAGTTGGTTACATGATTGGATAGTTTCTCTATGACCTACCAACTATCCAATTATTCCTTTTCCCCTGTTGCTCCAATCGAATTTGTGCTGTGACTTCCAGAGCAATTTTCACAACTGTTAAAAGACCTTTATACGTAGAAATAGTACTTTTTTTAAAAAAAAATGAACTGCTAATTTTCTAATGTGTTCTCCTTAAAAGATATCTGCTAATTTGTTTTTGGATTTTATAGGTTATCATTTATTTGTGCTTAATTTCTTTTGCTTAGTCTATTTTCTGCTGACTGACCTCACTAGGGAAATTTAAAATACTACATAACCCATGAAATTACACGCATTCTGCTGAGTATCAAAACAATATTCTCAGCTTATTGTTGTCAACACTATGTAAAAATTTAGGACATAGTATTCATTGGAATGACAGCATAATGACATAAAATTCATTCAGAATGTGGTGGACTAGGCCAGATGCAGTGGTGCATGCCTCTAATCCATGCTTAGGGAAGTAATTAACTGGAGGCAGGAGTTGAAGTTCATTTTTGGCTATATAGTGAGTTCACAATCAGGTCGTAATATGTTAAGCCCTGCCTGGAAAGTCAATAATACTTCGGAGGCTATATGTAATATTGAAGTGTTTCTTGCAAAAAAAAAAATGTGATGTGTACTTAATAAAATGACCTTATCTCAAAGTTCTCTCCATGTTTTCTTACTAAACATAACTTGAAAACTCATGTAAAAGAAAACTACTTCAGAAGATTCCTAAAATATATCCATAAAACAGAGTTTAAGTGTAGTTACCTTATCTAAACAAAGTTGCTGGTGCTAACAATAAGATAACTCTCTTTGAACTATTATTATACAAGGTCCCATAATTATCAAAATTTATAGGCTATTACCAATATTCTCAGGTACCTGCCAGAATCTTTTAAGATTATATTGCTGAGGAAACTAGGTTCTTGAACTGTAAAACATGGAGAAATCATGCTAGTGTTCATAAGAATTTGCCTCTTATGTTGCTAAACAGACATGGTATTAAAAACTCTCCTCACTTCATATTATTGTAATTAGGGATTAATCTGCCTCTCAACCACAATCTTAGAAGCTCGTATTTATAGTAGATTGCAGTTTACAAAAGGGACCAGAACTTGTTAATATGTAGAGAATAAGAGACAACAGAACGTTCCATGCTAAGAGGGACATTTATGCCTCTATGTCACATGTCTAAGAATCTTGGAGGAAGTGACACTAAAGCCCTTGTAAAATCCATAGGTGTAGATGGAAGCAAGGAAATGATGTTTTCTGTGGAAAAAAGTAGAATAGTTGCACATATGCACTCTCAATAGTAGACAAAGCATTTACAAGTCATATGCAGACTTATTCTAGATAAAATTCTAGCATATAAAGGGGAGGAGGAAATTCAGTACTAAAACTAGTTACATAACTACTGGCAGGTGATTATTGTTGTGAGAGGAATAGTCAATTTTGTTTAAACTTTGGCCCCTGTTAAGTCGAACACCCTCCAGCAAAGGTCACATATAATAGATTATATTACAAAAATAAATTTGAATTAAGAACACAGAGGATATAACATGTGATGGGTAATGAAAGGAGTATGGATGTGGAAAGAGTACTGGGATAGCTAATTATGCTGTTTAAGAACAAAGAACAATGAAAAAATATCATTTTTTTTATTTTATTTTTTTTTAATTTACATTCCAAATCATTTCCCCTTTCCCGTTTCCTCCCTCCCCGAAAGTCCCATAAGCCCCCTTCCCTCCCTCTTTTCTCCATTCAAACCCCTCTCCTTACTCTGTCCTGGCATTCCCCTACATCCAATCTTTCCAGGACCAGGGGTCTCTCCTTCCATCTTCTTAGAAATCTATTGATATGCGGATTGTGTCTAGGGTATTCCGAGATTCTGGGTCAATATCCCCTTATCAGTGACTGCATACCATGTGTGTTCTTTTGTGATTGGGTTACCTCACTAAGGATGATATTTTCAAGATCTGACCATTTGCCTAGGAATTTCGTGAATTCATTGTTTTTAATTGCAGAGTAGTATTCCATTGTGTAGATACACCACATCTTCTGAATCCATTACTCCGTTGAGGGACATCTGGGTTCTTTCCAGCTTCTGGCTATTATAAATAAGGCTGCTATGAACATAGTGGAGCATGTGTCCTTATTGCATGCAGGTAAATCCTCTGGGTATATGCCCAGGAGTGGTATAGCCGGATCCTCCGGGAGTGTCATGCCCAGTTTTCGGAGGAACCGCCAGACTGCTTTCCAGAGTGGTTGTACCTGCTTGCAATTCCACCAGCAGTGGAGGAGTGTTCCTCTTTCTCCACATCCTCGCCAACAACTGCTGTCTCCTGTGTTTTTGATCTTAGCCATCCTGACTGGTGTGAGATGGAATCTCAGGGTTGTTTTGATTTGCGTTTCCCTAATGACTAAGGATGATGAACATCTCTTTAGGTGCTTCTCAGCCATTAGATATTCTTCAGGTGAGAACTCTTTGTGTAGCTCTGTACCCCATTTTTTAATAAGGTTACTTGCCTCTCTGGAGTTTAACTTCTTGAGTTCTTTGTATGTATTGGATATTAGCCCTCTGTCGGATGTAAGGTTGGTAAAGATCATTTCCCAGTTAGTTGGTTGCTGCTTTGTCTTTTTGACAGTGTCTTTTGCCTTGCAAAAACTTTGTAATTTAATGAGGTCCCATTTGTCTATTCTTGATCTTAGAGCATAAGCTATTGGAGATCTGTTCAGGAAATTCTCCCCTGTGCCCATATGTTCAAGGTTCTTCCCTAGTTTCCGTTCTATTAGTTTCAGTGTGTCTTGTTTTATGTGGAGATCTTTGATCCACTTAGAATTGAGCTTAGTGCAAGGAGATAAGAATGGGTCAATTTGCATTTTTCTGCATGTTGACCTCCAGCTGAGCCAGCACCATTTGTTGAAAAGGCTATCTTTTTTCCACTGGATGGTTTTAGCTCCTTTGTCAAAGATCAAGTGACCATAGGAGTGTGGATTCATTTCTGGGTCTTCAATTCTGTTCCATTGATCTATATGTCTGTCACTGTACCAATACCATGCGGTTTTTAACACTATTGCTCTGTAGTACAGCTTGAGGATACTGATTCCCCCAGAGGTTCTTTTACTCTTGAGAATAGTTTTAGCTATTCTGGGTTTTCTGTTATTCCAGATGAATTTTTGAATTGCTCTTTCTAACTCTATGAAGAATTGAGTTGGGATTTTGATGGGGATTGCATTGAATCTGTGTATTACTTTTGGTAAGATGCTCATTTTTACTATATTAATCCTGCCAATCCATGAGCATGGCAGATTTTTCCATCTTCTGAGGTCTTCTTCAATTTCTCTCTTCAAACCACATGGTCATCTCATTAGATGCTGAGAAAGCATTTGACAAAATTCAGCATCCTTTCATGCTAAAGGTCTTGGAAAGATCAGGAATTCAAGGCCCATATCTAAACATAGTAAAAGCAATTTACAGCAAACCGGTAGCCAGCCTCAATTTAAATGGAGAGAAACTTAAAGCAATCCCACTAAAATCAGGGACTAGACAAGGCTGCCCTCTCTCTCCATATCTTTTCAATATAGTACTTGAAGTTCTAGCTAGAGCAATTAGACAACAAAAAGAGATCAAAGGGATACAAATTGGAAAGGAAGAAGTCAAACTATCACTATTTGCAGACAATATGATAGTATACTTAAGCGACCCAAAGAACTCCACTAGAGAACTCCTACAGCTGATAAACGACTTCAGCAAAGTGGCCGGATATAAAATCAACTCAAGCAAGTCAGAAGCCTTCCTATGCTCAAAGGATAAGCAGGCTGAGAAAGAAGTAAGAGAAATAATACCCTCCACAATAGCCACAAACCATATTCAGTATCTTGGCGTGACTCTAACCAAACAAGTGAAAGATCTGTATGACAAGAAAAAAATATCATTTAAATTAGCAAATAAAACTGTATGGAACTAGAAAAAAATCGACAAACTAACATTAAATACACACTTGATATTATACATTTGATGAGGTTTTTTAAAGGAATTGGGATTATTTTAATTATAACTTTAGATGTAGAGCAGGTAGAAAGTACAATAAATGGGTATTGGGCAGAAAGAATAAAAATCAAGAGTTATTATTTATGGATTAGTGGTACTGCCACAAGAGCTACCTGTATTTAGCAAAACCTCTAGTGCTAGGCACCCAAAGTCTACTCTTGAGTTGATTGTCTTGATAATACAAATATATTGTTCATTTCTTAGGTTGCTTTTCAGAACATGAAGAGTAAATTATTATTTCAATCATCATACACTTTGGACACTGGATTTGGAGGATCTGAGCTTGAACTGTTATTGAAGTATCCTATCCAAGAATAATCTCCTAGTATCATCAGATGCTCCAGAAGCTATCTAAGTAAAAAAGACATCAAATGTTGTGCCAAACTATAAGTCTATGAAACATAACAATGACTGAAGTAACAAAATATGCACAATGCTGCTGAAATTGAACTTTGGTATAACTAACAGTTTTCTAATTAGATATAATGTATACTTAGATAGTGAATTCATGTCTGATCCCATAAACCTAGCTAAATACCCATGACTAGAGTTATCAAAGATCAAAAGGGAAATCTACTATTGCCATTATCCTAAATCAACCTAATTGCTAACTGTACATTGAATAACTTATTCTCATAAAAGAATTTTTAATTTGCCACACTCTGTTGGAAAGATCCACAACTCCTTAGTCACGGAGAATAAGTAATTGTTTCTTGCCAATCTCAGGTTTCTACACACCTACAACACAATGCTATGCCTTAGAATCTGGTAAAAATAGCAGAAGAGAAAACTGGAAGATGGTAGGTGCCAGAGTCGCAGTCCATCTACAGTTAGCATATTGACTGATTTCACAAGAAAAATATAAATAAGAACTCTTAGGAATATGAATATGGTTGCCTAAACTAAATAAGCTAAGTGAAAATTCCATTAAACATGCCATAGTAAGGGCAAAGTATCTTCCCACTAAATGAAGAGCTATAATTAATCAATGGATGATGAAGAACAAAAAATTCTCTTTTCCTCCCTTAATGAGCTCCTGCCTAGGTTTGCCTAGGTTGTCCATTACCAGCTGGTGAGATCAGGATGTATTTAAATAGGAGCAAAATTAAATAGACTCATTAGGTTGTATATAAGGATATTATATACACAGGTGATAATTTTAAAATTGATTCTCAATTTTGGAGATCTGGGGTGGTAAGATTTTTGAGAAAGCAAGGGAGAGAATATATTGTAGACAAATTGTCCATATCTGAAGTTCCCATTAAAAAAATTCAACTTCCCTAGCAGAAAGAATTGGATATGTGTTAAATAATTATATATCATAACATGATTATATGAATGGACCAATTTCAATGCCCACTGTATCCAACATATTTTAATTTGTTAAATACTGTATTTTATCAATGTAGCATGGATATGTAAAATGAGTGGATAGTTTTTTAAAACGAGTATTTTCAGAAACTTTACTCATGGCATTTATCACATATCATCACTTTTCCAATACACCCAAAACTATGAACTAGAAAGGTTCAGGACCTTCATGTGATAAGGAATATGGAAACAGTGTGAGTAGTTACTTTTCTGAGGAACTCAATATTTTTTGCTAGTTTGTGAGTCATATGTTTATAGCTAGGATGAATGACAATGACTAGCCTAGCAAGATATCCTTATTTGTGGAATAATGACATTATCCTTGGTAGGGAGAACTATTAGATTTATATCCTATTCACTAGAGCATTCATGCCTGCTACTGTAAGCCTAGCCAAATATCTGTTACTCATATGGTTGTAGTTTCTAGAAGAAAATCTAATAATGTCACTTTCCTAAGCAAGTATAATTTTAAGATTTCTCAAAATATGTATCCTTATAAGGACTGGAGAATTGAAATGATGAAAACAAATCAATTTCATTGAAAAATTGACCCTTTGATACCCAAATGATTCAAGTCTAATACCTAAGACTCAGGGAACATTACAGAAGAAGGGTCAGAAATATTTTAAGAGCCAGATAATCAAGGCATCTGCTAAGATCTTGTCAAGATGACAGGAAATCTCTATCTCTGGAATCCCAATGTTAAGGCTGTATAAATAAGATATAAGTATGAAAACAGAAAGAACAAATTTACATGCCAACATAGATGGAAAAAAATTTCCAAATGTTCTGTCCATATCTGAATGTATAAAGAGCTATAGGCAAAAAATAGAATCTGAAATTAAAAAAAAAAAAACAACTAAAAAAAAAATCTGGCTGAGCAACCAAATCAATTCCAGTGGCTAGTCTTAAATATACATGTATACATATAACCACAGTTAAAATGACTCAATAAATTATATATATATATATGTGTGTGTGTGTGTGTGTGTTTGTGTGTGATTTGTAAATATGCTTTGTGATATATATATATATATATATATATATATATATATATATATATAAAACACGCAAAGAAGGTATTGATAGAAGGAGAAGAAAATGTTGAAATTTTACTGAGTTAATGAAATTTCATGTATAAATGTTGCAAAAGAATGTAATAAAAGTATGGCTTTTAGAAAAGATTACTTTAAATCATTATTGGAGTATCAGTGAATGAGGTAAAAAAAGAAATTTGGATAGTTGAGTCATTGACCATGGAATACTTGCATTTTTTCATATAGTAACAATGTATTTTGGATGATTTTATGTTACAGACACTTTAAACATGAGATACAAATATGTCATTTAAAAACACTTCAAAGGAAGCTTTCTAAGATATAATCTTTGAAATGTCAGTAAATTTATCTCCAAAAATATAATTAAATTGTTTTCTCTCTTAGTACAATCCAAAAGTTTTTCAAATCTTTATTAAAAAGTAATTACACTGAGAGATGCTGTACTCTTTCTTCAGAAACTTTGAAAACCATAAATAATTCTCATACAGCAAATATAGCATTGAAGTCAGTTTTGACTCAAATTCAGAAGTCCTGAGGTTACAGATTTGAAAGGAATACTTTGAAACCAAATGTATTGAAAACTTTGCTTGCATTAAAGAAATTTAATTAAATAAATAGCAAGAGGAAATACCATAATACTTATAATCAAATATATATTCATAAATGTATATACATTTTATACACACATACATATACACACATTATATATAAATATATATGCATATATATATATATAATTTCATTTTATGTATTATATTTAGTGTTAGCAGACTTAAAAATTACAGGTTTTATTGTTTGGATTTGAAAACCTAGATAACCTGACTTTCACATAGTGATGGTGACATCTTCAGAAATAGAGCTTGGAAAAGATACTGGATAGTAGACTATTATATAATTTTTGTATTGGATATTTTATTATTTATATTTCAAATATTTTCCCTTTTCCCAGTTTCCCCTCAAGAAACCCCCTATCCCATCTCCCCTCCCCTGATTCTATGAGGATACTCCCCCACCCACCCATTCACTCCTGCCTCCCCCCGACCTGACATTACCTTACACTGTGGCATTGAATCTTCACAGGACCAAGGGGCACTCCTCCCATTGATAAGCAACAAGACCATCCTCTGCTACGTATGCCCCCCAGGTGTACACTTCGGTTAGTGTTTAGTCCCTGGGAGCTCTGGGGGTGGGGTCTGGTTGGTTGATATTGTTGATCTTCCTATCTGGTTGCAAACTCCTTCAGCTCCTTCAATTCTTTCTATAACTCCTCCACTGGGCACCCCTTGCTCAGTCCAGTGGTTGGCTGTGAGCATCTACCTCTGTATTTGTCAGGCTCTCTCAGAGCCTCTCAGGAGACAGCTATATCAGGCTCCTGTCAGCAAGCATTTTTTGACATCTGCAGTAGTGTCTGAGTTTGGTGTCTCTATATGGGATGGATCACCAAGTGGATCAGTCTCTGGAAGGTCTTTCCTTCAATCTCTGCTCCACACATTGCTGTGTATCTCCTCCCATGAGTATGTTCTTACCCTTCTAAGAAGGACTGAAGCATCCACACTTGGGTCTTCCTTCTTTTTGAGCTTAATGTGGTCAGTGAATTTCATCTTGGTTATTCCAAGCTTTTGGGCTAATATCCTCTTATCAGTGAGTGCATACCATGTGTGTTCTTTTGTGATTGGGTTACCTCACTAAGGATGATATTTTTAGTTCCATACATTTGCCTAAGAATTTCATGAAGTCATTGCTTTTAACAGCTATGTAGTACTCCATTGTGTAAATGTACTACATTTTTGTCTCCATTCCTCTGTAGAAGAATATCTGGGTTCTTTCCAGCTTCTGGCTATCATAAATAAGGTTGCTATGAACATAGTGGGGCATGTGTCCTTGAAATATATTGGAACATCTTCTGGGTATATGTCCAAGAGCGGTATAGCTGGGTCCTCCGATACTATGTCCAGCTTTCTGAGGAACCACCAGAATGATTTTAAGACTGGTTGTACCAACCTGCAATCCTACCAACAATGCAGGAGATTTCCTCTTTCTCCACATCCTTGCCAGCACCTGCTGTCACCTGAATTTTGTTCTTAGTCATTCTGACTGGTGTAAGGTGGTCTTCAATAACAAGAAAAAACACAGAAAGCCAACCTACACATGGAAGTTGAACAATGTTCTTCTCAATGATAACTTGGTCAAGGACGAAATAAAGAAAGAATTTAAAAACTTTTTAGAATTAAAAGAAAATGAAGGCACAATATACCCAAACTTATGGAACTCAGTGAAAGCAGGGCTGAGAGATAAACTCATAGCTCTTAGTGTTTTCATAACGAAATTGGAGAAAGCATACACTAGCAGCTCAAAAGCATATCTGAAAACTCTAGAACAAAAAGAATTAATTATACACAAGAGTAGACAGCAGGAAATAATCAAACTCAGGGCTAAAATCAACCAAGTAGAAACTAAAAGAACTGTACAAAGAATCAACCAAACAAGGAGCTGTTTCTTTGAGAAAAATCAACAGGATAGATATACCATTAGCAACACTAACAAGAAGAAATAGAGACAGTATCCAAATAAACACAGTCAGAAATGAAAAAGGAGACATAACAACAGAAACCGAGCAAATCCAAAAAAAATCATTAGAACCTACTACAAAAGTCTATACTCAACAAAACTGGAAAGTCTGGATGAAATGGACAATTTTCAATAATCCAATTTTTGAACAGTTCTAATCATGGACTCACAATTAGGTTGCATTATTGAGAGGTGTCATGCTTAAACGAAAACCCTGACTGAGGAAAGTGGAGCAGTGGAATTGCCCCATTAAAGATTTACTTTCTCATCATCCCCTCTTCTCCACTTACTACTCTTTTCTCTCATCCTTTTCTCTGTTTTCTTCCCTTCCCACCCTTTACTCCCCGTCTTCCTTCCTCTCTTCTTTCCAGCCTTCTTCTCTAATCTTCTCCCCTCTCCTCCTATTCTCTTCTCTTTTCTTCTGTTCTTATTGGCTTCCCTGAGATAAACAGCTTTTCCCTGGAAATGGCTTCCTCATGTGATTCATCCACTGTCTTCCTATGGCCAAAAAATGATGAAACTAGGGAATCAGTCACTGCGCTCTCTGAAATCTCTGAATTATGCATTTATTATTTCATTTCATTAATGTCCTTCATTTAAAATATTTCTTTGTAATATTATCTTGTATTTCATAATAAAATATCAGTATGTATTGGGGAGATAGTTCAGATAGCTCAGAAATCTTCTTCTTCAGTAATGGAAAATGAAGCTTCCTCTCTTGCTCCCACATAAATAGCCTGGAGTGTCTGTGTGTCAGACAGTTAAAGCTCAATGAGAAGTCATTCTAGCCAGAAAGGTTTATTGTCAATTCAGTGAGATGAAAGATCTGAAGGCAGTAAGTCAGGGGTCAACAGAGAGAGACACCAAAGCCATGCTCAGGCTTTTGCACACTAACATACATGCATCATTTATATGCAGCACACATCTAACATCACCTGGATTCTACATCATAAATGTCTCCATATGTATGTATAATACAATTTATGAACTAATAAATGAGTGCAAAGTATATAATATCTGAATTTGTTTCGGCTCCATCATTATTCCATCTATTTGCTGTTATACAATACTTTTCTTTTTTATCTAAACAAAGGTTTTCCACCTTTTTTGTCAGGTTATCTAAGAGCATTGTCAGCTTCCCAGTTTCATTGTTAAATCAGTATAATGATTCTCATAGCATCTTTCCAAAAAAATATATCGGAGTATTAAAATAAATACCAAGGTAACTTTTCCCAAATAATTTTGCTTATACTTATTCACATACAGTCAATATATATGAATTTATATAATCAACATATCTATAAATTACTATATAGTTATATATGTATGTATATTCTAAAGACATATTTTCTAATTTTATATGCTTATAAATATGTGCAATATCTTTTTTCAATTACAAATCTTTGTTAAAAGCATCATTTGTCTTTAGCAAAGGGGAAAAGAAGCCAAAGTAGAACAAAACCATGGATTTAACAAAAAAAAATCATAAAAGAAACTGACTTAAAGAATTAAGGATACTGTGTATTATACAGATATAATAACATTGAAAAGAAGAAATAAATGTTCTAGTTTTAAAACACAATTAGGTTAACTGGATACACAGTACAAAAATTCAAAGAATTTAAGAAACAAACAAATTTAAAAATCAGTGCATACATCTCCTTTATTCTAGACTAAAATAATGTATGTGCATGTGTGTGTGTGCATGTGTGTGTGTGTGTGTGATAGAAACTACTAATATTTCATTGTTTATATGATTAATTCAACATGTAATTTCATATTTATGTAACTTAAGATATAACACAGGCTAAAATGTTTCTTAATTATTATATTTAATTTTATGTGTATTCATATTTTGCATGCTTGTATGCAATTGCATCATGTGGAAGTAGAATATTGTGTAAGATCTCCTGAAACTGGAGTTGCAGGTAGTTTTGAGATGTCCAGTGTATGTTGTAAATCCAACAACATATATTATAAGACTGAGTGAAAAATCAGCCTTATAATGTGTTGTGTCATATTGACAATGAGCTTCTGAGAAAACTTTCCAGCTCCAAATAATTTCAGATTGATTCATAATTGGCAAGTAGGATTTTAAATGCTGATATTATCAACATTATTGGCTTTAAATTATTCCTGGAAAGGCTTATTCTGTACAATACTCATACTTTTAATAGTAGAAAACATTTAATAATTTAGAATATCAGTTCGTCTATAACAGCCTTTATTGCAGGAGTCAGCCGGTGAGTCATTGTGGGAACCACAACTGGAGGAGTGAGAATGATTATAGGAAAGGAAGAAAGTAGATGCAAGAGACAAGTATGGGAGGGTTGCTTGGTTAATACCATGCCAGTGAGCAAATGTATTTTTCTCAGTGTCTTTTAAATGCAAGCAACATAAAGCATGACCAATTCCGGAAGATAAACAATGACCACAAATCCTTACATGGCAAATTTATGGTATACAGTACCTATGTTTGACTAAGGCCATTTCCTTCAGGCTAGGACAGTCTCTCAAGGTCATATGTGTATGAAGAGGGACTTGGCAGACTATAACACACTTCTTAATTATAAACAAAGACAGATGTTGGCAGACTCATTAATGATTAATCACAAGGAAGAAGTCAGTCAAAGTTAACTCCAGTAGTACTCCTCACATGTCTCCCTTTTTCATATAAAAATGTGAAAGCTGTCTCAGCTATTAGTGCAGAAAGACTGTGCCTGTCTTAGGTGTTCCCTTAAGTGGTATGGATCTTACCCGTGATCGGTAAATGAATCCTAGCATTCATGCCCTTTCTTAGGTTGATTCCAGCTCTGAGAGAACCTTACCTGTTTTGTTGGTTTGTTTCTTTGTTTTATTTTTTGTTTTTTTTTTTTTTGAGTTTTTTTGTCTGTAAGAAGTACTTTATCAGTCACAGAGCAGCAAGTTGTGCCTGTCTTTGGTTGCCATCTGAAAACACAATTCTTACTCGTAATTGGTATTTGAACAATCTTGTATTCATGGCCAGTCTTAGGTTGAGCAGGTTTTCAAGATGACCTCACCCCTTACTGACTACCAACTTCTCCTAGGGAACATGTTGGAGCTTTAATTTATGTAATTCTGCTTTGATATCTGTAAAAACTCTGATGATTCCTCTCAAAAGAACAGGTAATAAATATGCCATAAAAAGGATCATAATGCAAACTTCTGCTGTGTTCAGTTACAGAGATGTAAATGAGGATCATGAAGGAAAAACGGCCTATAACTTTTTTTAGAATAACATTTGCCATGCTAGTAGTGTCAAAAGACAAAGGCTTTGAAATTTCAAATTTAAAATCTCCCTATGAAGGGCCAACAAATCCAAAGAAGTATTAATAGTATGCCATATACCTTGAAGGTGTCTTTTTACTTTGATTCAATTATACTGTCATTTTACATTTTTGGAGGTATTCAAATTCATAGATACTGAGCATGCCAAAGTAAATGGCTTCTGATTTTCATTCCATGTACCTCATCTCCCACGATTCAAACTATATCATATAATTCTCAAATTCTTTGTTCTAGCCATATAGCCTAAACTTTTTGTATGCTCAGGCATTGGATACATTTTCAGCAAGAAGATGAATGAAAATAGGTGTTTGAAACTCTTGTGCTAAAGCTAATGCGGATGTAGTAGGACTGGTTATAAGTGTTATGAAAGCAACACAAGCAACGATCAACCCAACCATAACCATGCTCCTTGCCCGAGTGTGATCTAATCCTTCCAATATTTGTAAGCCTCTTTCAGAATACTTGGATCCAGACAAATTTACAGGAATTATATTAAAACATTGCTGATACACTATTACTGATAGACCATCATCTAGTACAGAAACACACTTGATGAAAAGACAATTAAAGCAAGAAACAGTGAACTCATTATTAGAGCCAAAAACAAAGAAAACATTTCTAATTAGTAAAAGATTCAGTGGGATAATTCAGGATGTTACATTTACCTTAACCCCAGAACAAATCCATGTTTTTTAAACAGCAAACATGGTATCATACAAGGCAGCTATCAATTTTTTTCCTAAGTTTTTTTATTTACATTCCAAATCATTTCCCCTTTCCCTATTCTTCCCTCCCTGAAAGTCCCATAAGCCCCCTTCCTTCCCTCTTTTCACCATTCAGCCGCCTCTCCCTTCTCTGTCCTGGCATTCCCCTACATCCAGTCTTTCCAGGACTAGGAGTCTCTCCTTCCATCTTCTTGGAAATCTATTGATATGTGAATTGTGTCTAGGGTATTCTGAGATTCTGGGTCAATATCCCCTTATCAGTGACTGCATACCATGTGTGTTCTTTTGTGATTGGGTTACCTCACTAAGGATGATATTTTCAAGATCTGACCATTTGCCTAGGAATTTTGTGAGTTCATTGTTTTTAATTGCAGAGTAGTATTCCATGGTGTAAATATACCACATCTTTTGAATCCATTCCTCCGTTGAGGGACATCTGGGTTCTTTCCAGCTTCTGGCTATTATAAATAAGGCTGCTATGAACATAGTGAATCATGTGTCCTTATTGCATGCAGGTAAAGCCTCTGGGTATATGCCCAGGAGTGGTATAGCTGGATCCTCTGGGAGTGTCATGCCAAGTTTTCTGAGGAACCACAAGACTGCTTTCCAGAGTAGTTGTATCAGCTTGCAATCCCACCAGCAGTGGAGGAGTATTCCTCTTCCTCCACATCCTCGCCAACAACTGCTGTCTTCTGTGTTTTTGACCTTAGCCATTCTGACTGATGTGAGATGGAATCTCAGGGTTGTTTTGATTTGCATTTCCCTAATGACTAAGGATGATGAACATCTCTCTAGGTGCTTCTCAGCCATTAGATATTCTTCAGGTGAGAACTCTTTGTTTAGCTCTGTACCCCATTTTTTTAATAGGGTTACTTGGTTCTCTGGAGTTTAACTTCTTGAGTTCTTTGTATATATTAGATATTAACCCTCTGTCAGATGTAGGGTTGGTAAAGTTCATTTCCCAGTTAGTTGGTTGCCGCTTTGTCCTTTTGACAGTGTCTTTTGCCTTATGGAAACTTTGTAATTTTATGAGGTCCCATTTGTCAGTTCTTGATCTTAGAGCATAAGCTATTGGAGTTCTATTCATGAAATTGTCCCCTGTGCCCATATGTTCAAGGTTCTTCCCTAGTTTCCTTTCTATTAGTTTCAGTGTGTCTGGTTTTATGTGGAGGTCCTTGATCCACTTGGAATTGAGCTTAGTGCAAGGAGACAAGAATGGGTCAATTTGCAGTCTTCTGCATGTTGACCTCCAGTTGAGCCAGCACCATTTTTTGAAAAGGCTATCTTCCACTGGATAGTTTTTAGCTCCTTTGTCAAAGATCAAGTGACCACAGGAGTGTGGATTCATTTCTGGGTCTTCAATTTTGTTCCATTGATCTACATGCCTGTCACTGTACCAGTACCATGCAGTTTTTAACACTATTGCTCTGTAGTACAGCTTGAGGTCTGGGATATTGATTCCCCCAGAAGTTCTTTTACTCTTGAGAATAGTTTTAGCTATCCTGGGTTTTCTGTTATTCCAGATGAATTTTTGAATTGCTCTTTCTAACTCTATGAAGAATTGAGTTGGGATTTTGATGGAGTTTGCATTGAATATATATATTGCTTTTGGCAAGATTGTCAATTTTAAATATGACTCTGAAAATGTCCAGAACCAGCCCTCCCTACAAATGCCCAAGGTCATTTCTTCTTGTCCAGTATTGAATTGATTTCTAGATCAGTCTATACTTGAATTGGAATAATCAGTCACAATAAAGGAAAGAGGAGTATCATTGTAACCACTTCTCCATTTGAATGAGTTTTATGAAAGCAATGTCCCCAGTCTCTGTGTTCTCTGTCCTGCAAGGCCTAAAAGCCTGAGGCAAGGCAGCTTGCCCAGTTTTGGACATAGGCATTCCCATCTTAATCCTTTGCACAGTCTTAGAGATATTTTTCTTCTAAGTCTTAGAATGCACAGAAATGTATCCATCAATGGTGCTATTTCTAATCAAACACATAGGTAGGCCTTAACCCATAGCAATGTAATTCACCAGTTTGTAATACTTTTTACTCTAAGACTAAGGGAATTCTAACAGGTAACTATTACTAGCTGTCAAAGAACTTTTGGCCTTGACCACAAAGAAGGATATAGCAAAGATGGGTCAGGAACATATGCCCCATACAGCTTCCCTGTTGCCATCCTAAAGTCACTCAGCAATATCACATTCAGCATCATTCTTTGCCCTAGCATCAGCTTGTCTTTCCAATCATTCTCACAACCACCATATTCTTTTTTAATACTTTTTATTAATTATTTTTATACCCTCCATATTTTATTTTCTTCCCCACCAATTCCTGTCTACCCTACAGCTGTTCCACATCCTATACCTCCTACCCTCCCCCTATCTCCACGTGGATGTCCCTACCCAATACTCCACCAGACCGCTAAACTCCCTGTGGTCTCCAGTCTCTTAAGAGTTAGGTGCATCATCTCTGAATGAACACAAACCCAGCAGTCCTGTATTGTATGTGTGCTAGTGACCTCATCAGCTGGGGTATGCTGCCTGTTTGTGATCCAGTGTTGGAGAAATCTCGGGGGTCTAGATTAATTGAGACTGCTGGTCCTCCTACAGGGTCGCTCTCAGCTTCATTTAGCCTTCCTTAATACAACAACAGGGTTCAGCTGCTTCTGTCCATTGGTTGGGTGCATATATCTGCATCTGTCTCTTTCAGCTGCTTGTTGGGCCATCTGGAATGATGTCATGCTATGTCCCTTTTTGTGAGCGCTCCATAGCCTCAGTAATATTGTCAGTCCTTGGGAACTCCCCTTTCGCTGTATCCCACTATAAGCTGGATCCCACTCCTCTCCATTTCCATCCCTGTAATTCTTTCAGACAGAAACAATTATGAATCAGAGTTATGACTGTGAGAAGTGCCCCCTCGCCCTCATTTGAAGTCCTGTCTTCCTGCTGGAGAAGGAAGTTCCCTGTCTCTACTGTCAGGCATTTCATCTAAGGTCCCTTCCTTTTAGTTCTGGGAGTCTCTCATCTTGCAGGTTTCTGGTGCATTCTGGAGGGTCCCCCCAACTTCCCATCTCCTGATGTTGCCTGTTTCCATTCTTTCTGCTGACCCTCAAGGCTTCAGTCCTTTTCCCTCCCCCAATGTCAGATCAGGTTTCCCTTACCCCCCTTTATCCCCAATCTCCGCAGCCCAGTCTACTTTCCCTCTCAGGTTCCTCCCTCCCTCCTCACTTGTGATTGCTTTCTTCTCCCTCCCACGTGGGACTGAAGTGTACACTTCAGCTTGTTGACCTTTTTGAGTTCTCAAGGACCTTAACGTAAAACTACATACACTGAATCTAATGGAAGAGAAAGTGGGAAAGAGCCTTGAACTCACTGGCACGGGGGAAACTTCCTAAAGAGAACTCCAATGACTCATGCTCTATGATCAAGAATTGATAAAATGGGATTTCATGAAACTGCAAGCTTCTGTAAGGCAAAGGACGTCATCAATAAGACAAATTGGTAACCTACAGAACAGGAAAAAGGCTTCATATACGATAGAGGGCTAATATCCAAAATTTATAAAGAATTCAAAAAGCTAATCACCAAAAAAAAAAAAAAAAACCAAACAACCCAATTAAAAAAGGGGTATAGAACTAAATGGAGATTTCACAACTAAGGAAATTCGAATGGCTGAGAAGTGCCTAAAGCAATGTTCAATGTTCATAGCGATCAGAGAAATTCAAATCAAAACAACCCTGAGATTTTACCTTAAACCAATCAGAATGGCTAAGATCAAAACCTCAGATGACAACACATGTTGGAGAGGATGTGGATAAAGAGGAACACTCCTCCATTGCTAGTAGAATTGCAAACTGTTACAACCACTCTGGAAATCAATCTGGAGGTTCCTCAGAAAACTGGAAATAGATCTTTCTGGAGACCCAGCTATGCTACTCTTGTCAATATACACAAAAGATGTCCTACCGTGCCACAGGAGCATGTGTTCCACTATGTTCATAGCAGTCTTATTTGTGATATTTGGAAACTGGAAAAAAAAACTAGATGTTGCATGACAAGAATGTGTACAGAAAATGTGGTTCATTTACACAATGGAATACTACTCAGCTATTAAAAATGAGAACATCCTGAGCTTTGCCAGCAAATGGATTGTACTGACTGGTTTTGTGTGTCAACTCAACACAGGCTGGAATTATCACAGAGAAAGGAGTTTCAGTTGTGGAAATGCCTCCATGAGATCCAGCTGTGGGCCTTTTTCTCAATTAGTGATCAAGGGGGGAGGGCCCCTTGTGGGTGGTGCCAACCCTGGGCTGGTAGTATTCAGTTCTATAAGAGAGCAGGCTGGGCAAGCCACGGGAAGCAAGTCAGTAAGTAACATCTCTCCATGGCCTTTGCATCAGCTCCTGTTTCCTGACCTGCTTGAGTTCCAGTCTTCCTTTGGTGATGAACAGCAACTTAGAAGTGTAACCTGAATAAATTCCTCCCCAGCTTGCTTCTTGACCATGATGTTTGTTCAGGAATAGAAACCCTTACTAAGACATGGATGGAACTAGAAAATATGCTGAGTGAGGTAACTCAGACCCAAAGGATGTATGGTAAGTATTCACTAATAAGTGGATAATAGCCAAAAAAAAAAAAAGTACAGAATGCCTGAGATACAGTCCACAGAACCACCATGTTCTTTAGCATCCTGTGGAAAAACAGAAACATGCTGTTTTCCTCCTATTAATATTGGATGAAGACCAATGCATACACCTACCTTATTCTAGACTAAATTTGTGTGTGTGTGTGTGTGTGTGTGTGTGTGTGTGTGTTTGTGTATGTGTTTAGGTGTATGTGTGTATATGATAGGTCCTACTGATAGCTCACTATTTATATGATAAATTCAACATGTAATTTCATATTTATTTAACTTAAGACATAACAGTTTAAAATGCGTATTATTATTTTATTTAATTTTATGCACTTTGGTATTTTACATGCCTGTATGTCATTGCACCATATCTGTTCCTGGAGCACGGGGAACCAGAAGATTGGTTTTTCTAAGTGTTTTTCTCAGTGTCTTTTAAAAGAAAGCAACAAAAGCATGACCAATTCTAGGAAGATAAGCAATGACCACAAATCCTTCTGTGGTAAGTTTATGATATACAATATCTGTGTTCAACGAAGGCCCTTTCCTTCAGGATAGGACAGTCTCTCATGAATATATGTGTAAGCAGAGGAACTTGGCAGGAATAATACACTTTTTTTTTAAAGATTTATTATTATATGTAAGTACACTGTAGCAGTCTTCAGACATACCAGAAGAGGGAGTCAGATCTCATTACGGATGGTAGTGAGCCACCATGTGGTTGCTGGGATTTGAACTCAGGATCTTCGGGAGAGCAGTCGGTGCTCTTAACCACTGAGCCATCTCTCCAGCCCCAATACACTTCTTAATTAAAAAGAAAGAAGGATGTCAGCAGTCTCATTCATGATTAATCACAAGCAAGAAGTCAGTTGAATTTAACTTTGGAAGTGCTCTCCACATTTTAAAATAAAATATTGTTATTCATAAATTTTAACAAAAAATCTACACTAGAATTAGTATGAATTTTTAAGTTCCCTCTATTTATATAGTGTTGCAAAGCAATGAATGAGTTGTAAATTACACTGAATCTTTGATAAATTAGCACCAGGAATAATACCCTCAAAGGGGAAACAATTTGGTATTGTGACCTAAAGTCAATAATATTAGAGTTAGGCCATTAATATTGTTTTTGAACATCAGATCCATGTATATATAGTAGTTATAGATCAGTCTTGGAAATTTAAATGAATTCACACAAACACACAAACACAGACATACACAGACACACACACACATACACAAACACACAAACACCTTTCATATTTAAGGCAATCATTCAGAGAATTACAAAACTTGGTCAGTAGTAAAGGTGCTATGCCGCATGCTCATTACCATATTTGATTTTCTTATCTATACTCAGTACAAAAATGAAAAATAAGAAACAACAAATAAAATCATTTTCAAGTGGCCCTGTGGAGATACTGAAATTCAAGAACATCAAACAACTTTGTAAATGATGTGATTCAAATTCTTCAAGTTGGTCACTGCACATGTTTTCTTCCTAACATCCTGTAATGTGAATAGTGAAAGTGTCAAAACTGAAGCAACCTACTGAGGAAGTCAGATGGTATATTGCTGCTAATGACCACATCATTACTATAATGGACCTGGGTAATCATAATGATCTCAAGAAATGCATCTATTGCCCAGGTTTTGTTCATTTCTGCTTCAGATACCTTGCTGCAGCTCCTAAGCAGTGATGATTAAAATCTTTCCCACTCAGCCATAGCAACTAAATGTAAGGGATTTTCAAAATGAATGCATTTACTTCCATGTCTATCTGCAACGGACAGAATAATTATAATATTCACTTTCCTAAGGATGTTGTCCTTAGGAAGGACAACATCCTTCCTAGGGAAGGGTGCTGGGATAAGGGGTTTGGGGTTTAGAGACCTGGAAAAGGGATAGCATTTAATGCATGATGAACGCTCTTTTGATTATTTTGTGGAACCAAAAAGGAAAATTATGTGATAATTGAGAAATGAAAATTATCACATAATTTTCCTTGACATTATTGCAAGACATACCTGACAAGTTCAATAATATTTTTAAATATTAAGTGTAGGGCAATAAGAAGGGTGCTTAAGTACACCAATTTTTGTTTCAGTGTTATACATTTGATGGCACAAAACATAACATTTGTTGGAAAGGATTATATGACCATCTAGACATTTTCTTTGTATATTCATTTCAGAAATATACTTCATTTGATTCCTACTAATAAAATAATTTTAAACATATGTAAAATAATATCAATAAACCTAAAATGTTCTCTCTCTGTGTGTATGTGTGTCTTTCATGTATGTATGTTTATTTTGTTGTTGTTTATGTTGAAGTTCTTTTCAAATGTTTGGGATTGAATGTGTGATATATTATTAAGCTATATTCTTAGTACATTAATATGAATTTTACTATTTATGCCTATCAGTTAAATAAAGGACATCTATATGATATGACAATTCTTGTCATTCTAATAAAACATTTCATAAAATCAAGAAATTAAAATTTTCATGTGAGTTTTTCTGACAATTCCTATATATATATGTATATATATATATATATATATATAAACTATATATATTAACTATATATATATAGTTAGAAAACAACTTTACCATAATTAAAAAATAACTTAAATATACAATGTATGCAAGGATTAAATAACAAAATATGCATGAAAACCTGAGTACATGATATGAGTTAGGTTATCAAAACGAATGCATTTGAAACACACACACCCACACAAAAACAAAATGTATTATATTAGTACTTAGTATTTAGTATTAAAATGTATTAATATTAGTATTTAGAAGCAAAACTGTTGGATCAGTCCATGTGAAAAGCCTCATTATATTCTTGAAATAAATGTTCTCCATATTTTTATCTGTTTTCATTTCTACATTCTATTATATATCTATTTTCAGTCTCTTTACTCTGTATCTGCCATTATATTTGTCTTGTGACCCATGTAATAAGAGAAATATGTATCCCTATATTTTCTTTCTCATTGTTTCGCTTACAATTTCACTGTGAGATCTTTTTGGATATTTTTTTTTAATTTAGGTAAAAGAAGACAACAAAATTCCTGTCATTGTAATTTTCAACACACTGAGTTAGAGTTTTTCCTGCATTCTATTATCCTAAATCCCACTAAAATATGACCTTACTTCTATGAATAATGCTTGCTTCAACACCCAAACATTATAATTTAATTCCCTAAGCTATTTCCATTGTTTGACAACTAAAACCCAGTATTGGAAAATGCAGAATTTTCCTTTAGTTTTTCTTCATCTATGATCACCTTTCCTTTTCTCCAATATCTCCTGCTTCATAATATGTAATTGTTACACATCTCATGAATTTCTTTTCCTTCATACCAGTCTATCCTTTCCTTTCTCTACTTTTGAACTATGTAATTAATTCTTAGACCTTGGCCTTAACCTTTATCACTCCTCAAAACTAACTGCAATACTCACTTATAAGTCCCCATAACAAAACACATTCTATTAAACCATTAATTATTGTAACCTATAAAATTTTTGAGAGGGTAGAAATTTACTTTGAATATGTAGTATAAACAATGTCATAAAGTAGGAAAATAATTTTATATCAACACTTAAAATTCTGAGGCTTATTTATCTCAGAAATCTCAAATATTTTATCATTTTTGCCACAAAAATTAAATCTAATAAACATAAAAATGTTAATATGTGAATTTCTTAAGAACTTTACAAAAAAAAGAATACAGAATTCTTGGACAAATTTGAATTGCCTACATATTTCCACAAGATGTAATTCTTATGTGCTGACAACTACACCAATAGTTGGCTTGTGAATCCTTCATAGTTTTGAGATGATTTTATAATAGATATAAAAATAAATGTTAAATCACCTTTTAGTCAACTTTTAAAGTCTTTCAAAATATTCAATAGAGTACTATGATTTTATTTTTTCAATATATCTTGTATTTTTGTGTGAATTGTTACCATTTCATTTTCTAACAAAGCTATACATATATATATGTGTGTGTGTGTGTGTGTGTGTGTGTTATATTCATAAACTGGGTATACATGTGTATTTAGAAAAGCTGTTTTTAACATAGTATTTTATGGATTCTTTGAAAATTTTACAAAGTACACCTTGATCATATTCTCTTCCCAGTTCCACCCATCCTTCTCGTGGCCTTCCTCAAAACAGAAGAAGACTCTGCCAGAGCCTTACAAATACAGAGGCAGATGCTCACAGCCAACCTCTGGACTGAGCACGGGGTACCTGACGGTGGAGACAGAGAAGGGACTGAAGGTGCTGAGTGGGTTTGCAGCCATATGAGAGAAGCAACTGTGTCAACCAGCCAGATTCCCCCGGAGCTCCTGGGGACTAGACCACCAACTAAAGAGTACACATGGAGAGACCCATGGCTTGGCCACATATGTGGCAGAGGATGGCCTTGTTGGACATCAGTGAGAGGACCGGCCCTTGGTTCTGTGGGGGCTTGATGCTCCAGTGTAAAGGAATGCAAGGGCGGGAAGGGAGAACTGAGTGGGTGGGTGGGGGAGCACACTCATAGAGGCAGGGGGAAGGGTGCTGGGATAAGGGGTTTGGGGTTTAGAGACCTGGAAAAGGGATAACATTTGAAATGTAAATAATGAAAAATATTCAATAAAAAATAAGGACAGCTTCCGCGACCTCTGTTCCCACAGACTGCACTGAAGCAACAGGTACCCACACTCTATCCCCAATATAACATCACTTGGGACACGGCCAGTTGGGGCTTCCTTCTGCACCCGAGAACGGGTCAGCACTGTGGTGGTCTGGGTGCCAGATCGGCAGGCCATCGCTTCTGCAGGGTGAGCAGCGCCACGAAGAGTGCCCTCCGCCATCTTTGCTCCAGTGACTGGGAAGTTGGGACAGCCAGGTTCTGAGACAGACAGGCATAATATCGCTTGGGTCTCGGGCGGCTTGTGTGTATGCCGCTCCCAAGTGCTGGGCTGATCTGCAGTAACCAGCACGCCAGCTCTGCTGTGGGACTTCTGCCTGACAGAGGGACGCCCCCTCCCCCCTCTAGGAGAGATCACACACCCCTGCACAGGGCAGGAGCCTACCAGCCTCCCTTTGGCAACCTCTGCTCCAGGAATGCACTAGGCTGAGCCTTTGGATGTGCAAGGCCTCCCCAATATAAGATCACTTGGGGCAAGGCACATTAGGGCTCCAAAGTCACTCAGGAGCAGGCAGGCCCCAGAAATCGGTGCCAGGGGAATCCTGGTAATCCAGGGGGGGCAGAAATAGCTTTGCAGGTTCACAGGAGGTCCAACCAACAGCCAGTGGCAGCAGGACCAACTAACACCAGAGGTATCCAGATGGCAAAAGGCAAACGTAGGAATGTTACTAACAGAAATCAAAGTAATGTGGGACCATCCGAACCCAACTCTCCAACAGCAGCAAGTCCTGGATGCCCCACCACACCCGAAAGACAAGATCTGGATTTAAAATCACTTCTCATGATCCTATTAGAGGATCACAAGAAGGACACAAATAAATCTCATAAAGAGTTACAGGAGACCATGAATCAACGGTTAGAAGCTCTTACAAAGGAAACACAAAAATCGCTTAGAGAAATGCAGGAGAACATGGATCAAAAGATGGAGGCGCACAAGGAGACAACACAAAAATCGCTTAACGAGATGAATCAACGGGTAGATGCACTCACAAAGGAATCACAAAATTGGCATAAAGAAATGCAGAAGAATATGGGTCAACAGATGGATGCCCATAAGGAGGCAACACAAAAATTGCTTAAAGAAATGAATCAACGGTTAGATGCCCTTACAAAAGAAACATGAGAAGTGCTTAAAGAAATGCAGGAGACGATGGATCAACGGATGGAATCCCATGAGGAGGAAACACAAAAATCGCTCAGAGAAATGCAGGAGAACGTGGGTCATCAGGAAGAAATCCTGAAAGAGGCAATGCAAAAATACCTTAAAGAAATACAGGAAAAGACAAACAAACAAGTGAAGGATCTCAGCAAATCCATCCAGGAACTAAAAAGGAAGTAGAAACAACTACGAAATCACAAAGGGAGACAACTTTGGAGATAGAAAACCTTGGGAAGAAATCAGGAGTCATAGATGCAAACATCAACAATAGAATACAAGAGATGGAAGAAAGAATCTCAGGTGCTGAAGATTCCATAGAAAGCATCGACTCAACAGTCAAAGAAAATGCAAAATGCAAAAAACGTGTAACCCAAAACATCCAGGAAATCCAGGACACAATGAGAAGACCAAACCTAAGGATTATAGGTATAGATGAGAGTGAAGATTTGCAACTTAAAGGGCCAGTAAACATCTTCAACAAAATTATGGAGGAAAACTTCCCTAACCTAAAGAGAGAGATGCCGATGAAAGTACAAGAAGCCTACAGAACTCCAAACAGACTGGACCAGAACAGAAATACCTCCCGTCACATAATAATCAAAACACCGAATGTTCTAAACAAAGAAAGAATACTAAAAGCAGTAAGAGAAAAGGGCCAATTAACATACAAAGGAAGACCTATCCGAATCACATCAGACTTCTCACCAGAGACTATGAAAGCCAGATGATCCTGGGCAGATCTCATGCAGACACTAAGATAGCACAAATGCCATCCTAGACTACTATACCCAGCAAAACTCTCAATCACCATAGATGGAGAGACCAAGATATTCCATGATAAAACCAAATTTTCACAATATCTTTCCACAAATCCAGCCCTGCAAGGGATAATAGGTGGAAACCTCCAATACAGGGAGAGAAACAACACCCAGGAAAAAATGAGATAATAACCTTCTTGAATCAAACCCAAAAGCAGATAACCACTTAAACATAAAGATAGCGTCAAGAATGGCAGATGGCAATAATCACTATGCCTTAATCTCTCTTAATATCAATGGTCTCAATTCCCCAATTAAAAGACATAGACTAGCAGACTGGATACGTAAACAGGATCCAGCATTTTGCTGCATGCAGGAAACGCACCTCAGTGTCAAAGACAAACACTACCTCAGAGTAAAAGGCTGGAAAACAATTTTACAATCAAATGGCCCCAAGAAACGAGGTGGAGTAGCCATCCTAATATCAGATAAAATTGATTTTCAGCCTAAAGTCATCAAAAAAGACACAGAAGGACTCTACATACTGATCAAGGGAAAAATCCACCATCAAGAACTCTCAATTCTGAATATCTATGCTCCAAATGCAAGGGCACCCTCATTCGTAAAAGAAACTTTACTAAAACTCAAAGCACACATCGCACCGCACACAGTAAGTGTGGGTGACTTCAACACCCTGCTCTCTGAAATGGATCGTTCAGGAAAGCAGAAACTAAACAGAGACACAGTGAATCTAATTGAAGCCTTGGACCAACTGGAACTAACAGATATACATAGAACATTTCATCCTAGAGCTAAAGAATACAACTTCTTCTCAGCTCCTCATGGTACCTTCTCCAAAATTGACCATATAATTGGTCACAAATCAGACCTCAACAGATATAAGAAGATAGAAATATTCCCATGCCTCCTATCAGATCACTATGGAATAAGGGTAGTCTTCAATGGCAACATAAACAAAAGAAAACCCACATACACATGGAGGCTGAACAATGCTCTACTCAGTGAAAACTTGGTCAAGGTGGAAATAAAGAAAGAAATCAAAGACTTTTTGAAAGTTAATGAAAATGAAGGCACAACATACCCTAATTTATGGGACACAATGAAAGCAGTGCTAAGAGGAAAATTCATAGCCCTGAGTGCCGCCAAAAAGAAACGGGAGACAGCATACACTAACAGCTTAATGGCACACCTGAAAGCCCTGGAATAAAAAGAAGCAAATACACCAAAGAGGAGTAGAAGGCAGGAAATCATCAAACTCAGGGCTGAAATCAATCAAGTAGAAACAAATAAAACCATACAAAGAATCAACCAAACAAGGAGTTGTTTCTTTGAGAAAATCAACAAGATAGATAAGCCCTTAGCCAGACTAACCAGAGGGCACAGAGATAGTATCCAAATTAATAAAATCAGAAACGAAAAGGGAGAGATAACAACAGAAACTGAGGAAATTCAAAAAATCATCAGATCCTACTACAAAAACCTGTAATCAACACAACTAGAAATTCTTGAGGAAATAGACAATTTCCTTGACAGATACCAAGTACCAAAATTAAATCAGGATCAAATAGACCATCTAAACCGTCCTATAAGTCCTGAAGAAATAGAAGTTGTCATTGGAAGTCTTCCAACCAAAAAAAGCACAGGTCCAGATGGTTTTAGTGCAGAATTCTATCAGACCTTCAAAGAAGACCTAACACCAATACTCTTCAAACTGTTCCACAAAATAGAAACAGAAGGAACACTACCTAACTCGTTCTATGAAGCCACAATTACACTAATACCAAAAGCACACAAAGATCTGACAAAGAAAGAGAATCTCAGGCCAATCTCTGTTATGAATATCGATGCAAAAATACTCAATAAAATTCTTGCCAACCGAATCCAAGAACACATCAAAAGGATCATTCACCACGATCAAGTAGGCTTCATTCCAGGGATGCAGGGATGGTTCAATATAAGGAAATCCATCAATGTAATCCACTACATAAACAATCTCAAAGAAAAAAAAACCACACGGTCATCTCATTAGATGCTGAGAAAGCATTTGACAAAATTCAGCATCCTTTCATGCTAAAGGTCTTGGAAAGATCAGGAATTCAAGGCCCATATCTAAACATAGTAAAAGCAATTTACAGCAAACCGGTAGCCAGCATCAATTTAAATGGAGAGAAACTTGAAGCAATCCCACTAAAATCAGGGACTAGACAAGGCTGCCCTCTCTCTCCATATCTTTTCAATATAGTACTTGAAGTTCTAGCTAGAGCAATTAGACAACAAAAAGAGGTCAAAGGGATACAAATTGGAAAGGAAGAAGTCAAACTATCACTATTTGCAGACGATATGATAGTATACTTAAGCGACCCAAAAAACTCCACCAGAGAACTCCTACAGCTGATAAATGACTTCAGCAAAGTGGCCGGATATAAAATCAACTCAAGCAAGTCAGAAGCCTTCCTATGCTCAAAGGATAAGCAGGCTGAGAAAGAAGTAAGAGAAATTATACCCTTCACAATAGCCACAAACCATATTCCATATCTTGGCGTGACTCTAACCAAACAAGTGAAAGTTCTGTATGACAAGAACTTCAAGTCTCTGAAGAGAGAAATTGAAGAAGACCTCAGAAGATGGAAAAATATGCCATGCTCATGGATTGGCAGGATTAATATAGTAAAAATGAGCTTCTTACCAAAAGTAATACACAGATTCAATGCAATCCCCATCAAAATCCCAACTCAATTCTTCATAGAGTTAGAAAGAGCAATTCAAAAATTCATCTGGAATAACAGAAAACCCACAATAGCTAAAACTATTCTCAAGAGTAAAAGAATCTCAGGGGGAATCAGTATCCCGGACCTCAAGCTGTACTACAGAGCAATAGTGTTAAAAACAGCATGGTATTGGTACAGTGACAGACATGTAGTTCAATGGAACAGAATTGAAGACCCAGAAATGAATCCACACTCCTATGGTCACTTGATCTTTGATAAAGGAGCTAAAACCATCCAGTGGAAAAAAGATAGCCTTTTCAACAAATGGTGCTGGCTCAGCTGGAGGTCAACATGCAGAAGAATGCATATTGACCCATTCTTATCTCCTTGCACTAAGCTCAATTCTAAGTGGATCAAAGATCTTCACATAAAACCAGACACACTGAAACTAATAGAAGGGAAACTAGGGAAGAACCTTGAACATATGGGCACAGGGGAGAATTTCCTGAACAGAACTCCAATAGCTTATGCTCTAAGATCAAGAATAGACAAATGGGACCTCATTAAATTACAAAGTTTTTGCAAGGCAAAAGACACTGTCAAAAAGACAAAGTGGCAATCAACTAACTGGGAAATGATCTTTACCAACCTTACATCCGACAGAGGGCTAATATTCAATATATACAAAGAACTCAAGAAGTTAAACTCCAGAGAGGCAAGTAACCCTATTCAAAAATGGGGTACAGAGCTACACAATGAGTTCTCACCTGAAGAATATCTAATGGCTGAGAAGCACCTAAAGAGATGTTCATCATCCTTAGTCATTAGGGAAATGCAAATCAAAAAAACCCTGAGATTCCATCTCACACCAGTCAGAATGGCTAAGATCAAAAACACAGGAGACAGCAGTTGTTGGCGAGGATGTGGAGAAAGAGGAACACTCCTCCACTGCTGGTGGAATTGTAAGCTGGTACAACCACTCTGGAAAGCAGTCTGGCAGTTCCTCAGAAAACTGGGCATGACACTCCCGGAGGATCTGGCTATACCACTCCTGGGCATATACCCAGAGGCTTTACCTGCATGCAATAAGGACACATGCTCCACTATGTTCATAGCAGCCTTATTTATAATAGCCAGAAGCTGGAAAGAACCCAGATGTCCCTCAGTGGACGAATGGATTCAGAAGATTTGGTATATCTACACAATGGAATACTACTCTGCAATTAAAAACAATGAATTCACGAAATTCCTAGGCAAATGGTCAGATCTTGAAAATATCATCCTTAGTGATGTAACCCAATCACAAAAGAACACACATGGTATGCAGTCACTGATAAGGGGATATTGACCCAGAATCTCGGAATACCCTAGACACAATCCGCATATCAATAGATTTCTATTAAGATGGAAGGAGAGACCCCTGGTCCTGGAAAGACTGGATGTAGGGGAATGCCAGGACAGAGTAACGAGAGGGGGTTGAATGGAGAAAAGAGGGAGGGAAGGGGGCTTATGGGACTTTCGGGGAGGGAGGAAACAGGAAAGTGGAAATGATTTGGAATGTAAATTAAAAAAAAAAATAAGGACAACATGAGGAAAATAAAGAAAAAAGAAAAAAAAAAGAAAAATACAAAGTCCAATTTGTGTTGTCTGTATACACACTGGAGAATGGTCAAATTCCAAGTGGGCATCTGAACCCTGGCAGAAACCATAATCTGTGATTAGTTATACTTCTCCAAGCTTATCACAATTTTTAACAGTTTTCTTCACTGGCTTCCTATTTAGACTTCTCTAGATTCTTTTGCAGTGCCATCAGTGACTGCAGACTGACAGTTACAAATGAGAAATAGGAGGTTTCAGAGACAACCTCTTCTTCCAACCCACCCCCTAAAGTAAATAGTGTTTTAAATATTTTTATTCTCTTATACATTACATCTAGACCATAGTTTTGCTTCCTTTCACTCCATTCAATAAGCCACAAGGTCCCTGTATTAGTCAGGGTTCTCTAGAGTTACAGAACATATGGGTAGTCTATATATAGTTAGGAAATTTGTCGATGACTTACAGCTTGTACTCCAACTCTCCAACAATAGTCAGCAGTACTTGTGGATGGAAGTCCAAGGATCTAGTAGTTGCTCAGTCCCACGAGGCAGGCCAGGAAAAGCCAGAGTGAATCTTCCTTCTTCCAATGTCCTTATATAGATCTCCAGCAGAGGGTGTGGCCCAGATTAAAGGCGTGTGCCACCTCTCCTTTAATCCCAGATGACCTTGAACCCAGAGATCCCCTAATCTTAATCTTCTGGAATTCATAGCCACTATGCTTCAAGATCTCCATGCCAAGATCCAGGTCAGAAGCTTGTATCTCTGAGCCTCCAGATTAGGATTATAGGTGAGTCTTCCAATTCTTGATTAGTTCATTCCAGATTTAGTCAAGTTGACAACCAGGAATAGCCACTACAATCCCTCTCCCTCAGATAAACTTCTCCTACATTTTGCTTCAGAAAAAAAAAAGCATACCTCCCAGGGACACCAACCAAACACTGATTAACAAGTTACAACAATATTAGGTACCTACTCTCATATATAGTCTTGATAAGGCAACCTAGTAAGAGGAAAAGTGTCCCAAGAGCAGGCAGCAGAGTCAAAGATCCACCCATTCCAACAGGTAGGAGTACCACAAGAACACCAAGCTACAGGATCATAACATGAGTAGAGCTTAGACCCGCACAGATTCTGTGATGGACAGTTCAGTCTGCAAACCCAGTTAGCCTTTCTCATATTGATTCTGTGTGTCATGTTCTTGTGATGTCCTCAACTTTTCTTGGTCCTACAATCTTTCCTCTTTATCTTCTGTAGGGTTTCCCAAATTCCACAGAATATTTGATTATGGGTCTCCTACTATCAATGTCTGTGGGTCAACATGAGATTCAAGCTTTAATAATGTTTCTTTTACAACTCTGGGTGTCCTTGCACTCAGGTCATAGATGTTAAGGCTGAACCATCATCTAGGTTTACTTTTTTCTCTAATGGGTATAATATGTTCGTCCCAGTCTCTTTTAATTGATGTCAGTTTGAAGACTATTTTGACTAAATATTAGAATGGTTAGACCAGCTGCTTTTTAGCTCCATTTGCATGGGACATCAACCCATCCACAAAACCTTCAACTTACAATTTGTCCTGCCTGAAAGATAGGCTGAGGTAATGGTGGCACAGAATTTGTGGGAGAGGCCAACCAAAAACTGATCCAAATTGAAACATGTGCCAAGAGAAGGAAGCTACCCCTGACACTGACTTAATGGGTTATGGGCAAACACTAATCCCTGACACTATTAATGATTCTCTGTTTTGCTTACAGACAGGAGTTTAGTATCAATGTCCTCTGAGAGGCTCTATCCAGCAGCTGACTCAGACAGATACAGAAACTAACAGACAAACAAACCCTGGATGGAGCTTGGGGACTCTTCTTTCTCTTCTTTTTTCTTTTATTGGATATTTTCTTCATTTACATTTCAAATGTTATTCCCTTTCTAGAAGGAAGGATTGTGGGCCATGGAAAGTATAGGAACTCCACAGGAAAACCAACAGAGTCAACTATCTTGGAACTTTGGGACTCTCAAGAGTCTGAATCAGCAACCAAATAAAAGAGTTGGACCAAGGCCTCCCTGAACCTGTATAGCAGATGTACAATTTAGTCTTCATGTGGGTACTAAACTACTGGAGAATAGGCTGTCCCAAAAGCTGTTGACTGCCTGTGGTTGTGTTCTTATAGCTGGATTGCCTTGTCTGCCTGCAGTGTGATAGGAAGTGCCTACCTTTGCAGAGACTTGAAGTATTAGGATGGGGAAGTCAATACCCATGAGGGACCCAAGTACTCAGAGGAGAAGGGGAGGCAATGATGAGGGAAGGATTGTGGGAGGGAGTGATTAGGAGGTAGGCAGGGAGCAGGATGAAAAGTGAGTAAGATTTTTTTAAAAAAAGGATCAGAATAAAGCGATGCTTCTGTTTTTTTACATGAATATAATCCACTCCACATGAGCTTCTTCAGATATACTGTTATAACTCAGAGATTTGAACTGCTTCTAGACCACAACTAACTGTAGAGTGCTTGAGAAAAATAAAATTTTGCATTTTTAAGCTTCCAAAGATTCAGGCAAAAGGAAAGGTGAAACAAATTATGCCTTTCATGTCTCGTTGTATGCAGAAATGATTTCAAATCCTTAATTACATCTAATTTCCAGGGAAAATGGAGCTTACCGGTTTTATAGCAAAGAAGAAAAAAGATAACTTTTAAAGGATCTCTTTGTCTTTATATTTTAGATTCTTTCTATTATAAGAATATATGATTTGTCGTTCTTTTTTGAAATTATATGTCAAGTAAAGGTATTGAAGCAGTCACAACCAAAACCATCCTTGATGATAGTCATGTAAAAATCATTTGACTTCATCCAGCCAACTTTCTCTATTTTGTTTCCTTAAAGAATATAGTTTGGCTTTCAGCACCATTGCCAGTGTTTTAATGATATAGATTTAGCTTGCTGGAAAAGAACATTTCCTGATAAATTAAAAGGTTAGTTAAAGGGATTACATAGCACGTAATTCATGCAGAGAGGTAGAACACATAGAAGACCCCCTACATCCTTCTTGAGTGTGTGCTGTCAGTCGTATAGGATGGAAATCATACTTCAGAAACTTTTAAACATCTTGACTAGGGGATCTTTAGTCTCACAAACTAGTACAAGATAGTGAGACTAATCCTCTGAATATCGGCGGTTGATAGTAAGCTTTGCTCCCACTTAGAATGATAAAGGAACTCTAATATGATTACTTTGACCAGATAGAAAATTTTGTGAACTTGGATGGGAATTTACTAAATTAATCACCATTCCAGTATGTACTTGTCCCTCAATTATAATGAGGACCTTCATTGAAATCTAATATTTGATCAGAACTCATTATCATGTAATTTTGCTAGAATAGTTTTATGAAGAGACATTTGCATGAGGTAATTTTGGTTTAGGAAAAAATAATAAATTTAGTTTAAATATCTCATTTAAGAATATCAGTAACACAAAAAGTCCATTTTATCTGTATATAAGTATATATCATACCCAGGATCTGAGCTGAGTATAGGCATCAATATGCTAGAATATTTTATGTATTCAAAATCATTAATAGTGTTCTAAATATTTATTATGAAAATGAATGGTTTGTATTGGGCAAGATTTTATAATGGAAAAATGAAATAATGCATGCTAACTAAAGAAAGCTTAAAATATAAAGAAATTTCTTCTCATATACAATGTTTTATAATTAAAGTGACTTTCATATTTGAGAAATAAACATGTAGTATAAATTATAAATTTTACATTACTATTGTTAAATTGTTAATATTCACTATACAATGAGCAATATTTGCAACATATATGACTATTAAAGCCTTTGCCCTTTAAAATAGTTGCTGGCTTTATCTATTTCTGAACATTGTCCTTATCACTATTAACTTGAATCTCTGATTATACCTTGAACTATTAACAGTTGTATATGTGCCTATTTTCATATATACGTTTCAAGCAGAATTATGCTTTAGGAACAATTGCTCAATCAGGTTTTTATTACCTTAGAATAAATCAAATGGGTTAGTATTAGTAATGATCCTCTGGTCATTTTTTCATGATGAGTAACCCCAGGAGGAAATAAGATTTTTTGCTGGAATTTTCAGTTAGTGGAGAACATATTTTTGTGTCACTAACAGGTACTTCCTTTTGAAATACTGAGTAAAGTATTATAATATTTTACTAACTTATTCATTTTGTTTCTATGAAGGGGTTGACAGTATTTTAAAAGACTGAGCCACAATGGGAGTGATCACTTCTACAAAAATAAAGTCTTAAAAATCATCCTTTTATTTAAGGATGACCATTCATTGCAAGCAAAAATTTCAAAGTTTGGACTGATGTTATTTCAGCATCAGCCAGCCAGGTTCTCCAGCCATTAGGCCTGGTGCCTACTACCATGATTGAACAACAGACATGAATCCACCTGCTGTTAACCTGCTGTTACTAGAGTGAATGAATTTTCCCCACCTGAAGCCATGTCCTCTATGTGATCTTCAGAACCAATTCTTTGCCCATTCCCGCGAAAAGTTCCTAAGCACATTTCCTCAGGAACTCCCTCAGTGTTCCTGAGCTCTATCATCACCCTAGTTTTCAAAAAAAACCCCAAAACCATGATCTTTTCCTAATTTTATGGGAAACAGTAACAACCAGTACAACTAAAACTGTGGCAGTACAAATGAAGAAATAACTCTAAGGTTATCTGAGCTGTTAGGAATAATTATTCACAGGCTTTTCAGTATATTCTCTTCTTAGACAATCATACTTTCTGGATCTCAACTATTCCATATTCCCTCCTACCATAGCATTTTTGTTTTAGAAACCCATCCCTTTGTGACACTTCTATATAGATTCTATGCATAGAAACTTCTGCCCTTAAGGATATTTATCTTTTAACTGAAGCAATGCTTCTTCATGATAATTTAATGTTTAATTTTTAATAGAAATATACCTTGTTATATTATTTTATAAAGCTCTCTGTCTCTCTTTCCTCTAAGAAGAATCAATATGATATTTCTATCATGGTCTATTTTATTAATAGGAGTAAACCTATTATTCAGTGGAGCATGGTCAAAGAGATGACAGAACCCTATAATCCCAGATCCTGGAGGCTGAGAATATGTGGAATGCTGATTCTCATTCCGCTGGATTATATTGTCAGACACTAGCTCAAAGCAACAGTTAAAGAGTGCTGTTTTTTTTTTATCTTCCCACTGATGTCATTGCCACTGGCAGGCTTGGCTGAAGCAAAATTAGCAGTTAAAAAGAGAAATATATGAAGAGTTTTCTTTCCGGTTCTCTTGGTGAGGACTGAGTAATGTGGATCATTTATGTGTACGTAGTTTCTCTCAGGAATGAATCAACAAAACACGAAGATTTCACACGTGCATGTTTTAAAGCAGTGTAGAAAATGCAAGGAGTATTATTAATCTCAAACCAAACATCTTCAGTGCACGTTAGGGAATGATAAAACACACCAAAAAAGAAAAACCTCTTAAAATTTTATTGGAAAAGCATGCATTTTTAATGCATAGGTTTTGTTCATCCTTGAAAGTAGAAATATACTATGTATTAGATTTCTAGAAACTTTAATTTGCACATTATTAAAATCTGCCAGTTTTTTTCTAAAATATCCTGCAATGGGAAAGCATTTTATGTCTTAAAGAGGTGTTCTCTGGGCCACTGTAATTATACAATTTTTTCAATGAGGCACCTTATTTTTATAATTTATGACACTCATAATTTTACTGAGATTTTAACATTTTTCTAATATTTCACACTTCCCTGTATTAATATAAAACATTCAAAATAGTCACATATATAAAATTCTCTATATAATATTTGATAAATCACATAAACTTACAATGCATAAATTTTGAATGGAAAATACTTAAAATTACTGGCTATTGTTTATTATAATTAAAATGAGAAGTATAAATACAAAATCATATTCACAAGGCTAGATGATGCACTTTTATGCTAAAGATCTTTCAGTAATTTAAAAATAATGATACCTTCAACTGATAGAACTTATATTAGCATATGACTTGAAATGAACACTAAAATAATAAATACAAGGTAGCCAGTTCTTTGATAGCAAATGCTGAACAGATTCTAAAATGTCATTGAACTAATAGGTTTTCTATTTGCATTCTGCATTTGAACTTTTTTCCAATCATATTTGCCATGCTGCTTCTTTTATCATCGTGATATCTTTCAGCTAAACATATTTTCCTTTGGGCACTGTTTGAGACTATGTCTAAGTCACAATGGCAGAGACTGCTGAGGGCATCATGCTTAGTATTCATTGTTACCCTTGCAGAAGGAGACAGGATGAGGAAGGAAAATGGGAGTGATGGCACTGAACCTTAAATGAGCTATATCAAGCTATTGTTTTCCAGCAGACAGTTCAGAGCACATCTAGGTATAATATTCCTGATGAAATATCCCAGCTTATTAGACAGCCAACTGTTACAGTGGTAATGTGGCCTCATTTAACAATATTATACCCAAATGACTATCAATGTTCAGTGTTCCTCTTTGTCACAGCAATAACCTTTATTTCACATTTTCTCAATGGCAATGGCCTAAATAATTGATCTAGCACTTCTCTGACAATATACAAAGTTGAACACTGCATTTTTACACATTGAAATACAAAAAATTTACTGTCATTAAGATCTCCTCTAGAATCAGTGATGAAATATCATAATATAAATTAGCCTACCTATATATGATTTTTTAAATTTTAATTTCAAATCCATCTTGGCACAGAATATGACCATTTTAAAAATATAAATTTCAGGAAATAAAAACAATGTATTTAGATTGTCAACATATATTTGTAGTGTATTAAAATAAAAGGAAGAAATCAAAATATAAAACTATAGAATATAAGATATTTTATAATGAGAAAATATTGTTAAAGTCAACATATCTTAGATGAACATATATAATATTATGTATATACATTTCCTAATATCATCCTAATGAATGGTCAGTAGTGAGCAGTTATATTTTTGTCACTAGCCTCGGGTAATTTTAATTTTCATTCAGCATATATTAGTGGTTTGCAACCATTGATAAGGATATGATAATGCAATTCTAACTATAATTTACTGGTGAAATAAATTATTGACAATGCTCTTTAATAAAAAAACTGACATCTATAATGTATGAGAAATAAGTATAACATAGGAATTATATTGAGTTAAATTGAGGACTTTTCAGGTTTGTCTTGAAAAATCATGACACTGATGGTTGAGGTTGGTACTCATCTTTAATCTCAGCACTTGGGAAGCAAAGGCATATGAATCTCTCCAAGTTTAAACCAGCCCAATCTCTACAGGCTGTCCCAGGACAGCTAAGACTACACAGAAAAGCCCAGTCTCAAAATAATAATAGTATTAATAATAATACAATAAAAATTTGCTAGGATCTTCTTTGCAAGTATAACAGAATATTATTAATAATTTCTGGGATTGGTGCTTGTTCATGTAATGAGTTCTGTCTTGGTCCAGTTATTGGTTGGCCTTTCATCTGGTCTCTGCTATATACTTTCATTTATTTTAGATAGGGTAAGTTTTGGGGGGAAAGTTTTGTGGTGGGATGGTGTCCTTATCCCTCATCTAGGCATCCTGTCTGAGGACAGGAGGTGACCTCTTCAGGTTCCATATTCTGGGACCTCAGCCAAGGTCACCATCATTGAATAATGGGAGCTTCCCCTTTCCAGGTCTCTGGATTTTCCAAGAGATCTCCCTCACCAGTCATTAGCCTGGCCCTCTGGGTCTCTCTCCTATTTTTCCCAGCATCAGATCCTGCCTCACTATTTCCCTCTACCTCCCTTTTCCTACCCATTTCCTTCCCTCCCTTTGCCTCTTCTGATCATTTTGTTTCCCTTTCTAAGTGTAATTCAAGCATCCTTACTTGAGTCTTCTTTTTGTTTAGCTTCTTTGGGTCTGTGGGATATATCGTGGAGATTCCGTATATTTTGGCTAATATTCACTTATCAGTGAGTACATTACATACATGACCTTTGGGTCTGGCTTACTTCACTATTGAATGATATTTTCTAGTTGCATCTATTTTCCTGCAAATTTCACAATGTCCTTGTATTTTAATAGCTGAGTAGAATTCCATTGTTTATATCTACTATATTTTTTTGTATCCATTCTTAGATTGAGAGACATCTGAATTGTTTTCAGTTTCTGGCTATTATAAATAAAGCTGCTATGAACGCTGAAGACAGGAACTTAGCATGACTGTCCTCTGAGAGGCTCTACCCAGCATCAGACTGAAACATATACAGATTCCCATAAAACCTTAAATGGAGGTCGGAAACACATATGGAGGAGTTGAGGGAAGGATGGAAGGCCCTGAAGTAGATCGAACCCCAGGGGAAAAACTAAAAGATTCAACAAACCTGGACCACTAGAAGCTCTCAGTGTTTGATGCCTGAACCAAAGACAAATGTCAGCTATAAGAAGTCCTCCATCCCCACCGCCACCCCTGCACATATGTTGCACCCAGGCAGTTCAGTCTTCATAGCTTCCTTATCTGACCTCAGAGGGAGAGAATGTGTCTACTGAGGAGGAGACTTGATGTGTGAAGGTGGATAGATATGTGGATGTCAGGGTCGGGTGGGGGTAGGGAGTAGGAAGTGGGAGGTGGGGATGGGATCCACACTCAGAGAAGACAGGGAGGGGTGTGGTAGGGAAGGGACTCTGTGAGGCAGGGAACAGTAGGGGAAAGTGTTTGAGATGTAAATTAATTCATTAATTAATAAAAATAAAAGTAAAGAAGAGAAACGTATAACCCAATATTTGCTTTGATGATAATGGTAGAATAGGGGAGGCAAAATATTTTATAAGACCTAGATAATGCTTTCTACTTTACTAATTTGATGTAAAGAAACTATTAATATTGATATCCTAAAGCTCTAAAAGTCTAGAGAGTTTAATAGAGTGAATGACTTTCCCAAGAATAAATGACTGCTACCTTCAAATCACATCACTAATTTCAAAAATTTTCCCAGTTATACTATGCAGCATAAGAATGATTCAACAGCAGGCTGGAGAGATGATTCAGCAGTTAGAAGCACTGACTACATTTCCAGAGGCCCTGAGTTCAATTCCCAGTAACCACATGGTGGCTCACAACCATCTGCAAATGTATCTGATACCCTCTTCTGGTGTGTCTGAAGAAAGAACAGTGTACTCACATACCTAAAATTAGAAATAATATTAATAATAATAGAAGAATGATTCAACAGAGTAGATTTTGTTTGTTTCTTTTCACTTCCTATAATGATCCTTCACTAAATCTTTCACTTCATAAGAAGCTGTGCTACATTTTTTTAGGTGATTCTCAGCCATTTGGTATTCCTCAGGTGAAAATCCTTTGTTTAGCTCTGTACCCCATTTTTAATAGGGTTATTTGCCTCTCTGGAGCCTAACTTCTTTTTTTTTTAAATTCTAGAATAGAGTTTATTTAGGGTGTGTAGAGGGGAGTTAAGTGGGTAGTAGAAGCAGAGAAAGGCAGAGAGAAGGAGAGAGTAGAGAAGTAGAGGCCAGCCATGACCACCTGGGGGGGAGGGGAAGGAGAGAGAGAAGAGCCCAAGAGAGGGCAAGAGAAGCAAGAGCAGAGCCTAACTTCTTGAGTTCTTTGTATATATTGGATATTAACCCTCTGTCGGATGTAGGGTTGGTAAAGATCTTTTCCCAATTTGTTGGTTGCCATTTTGTCCATTGACAGTGTCCTTTGCCTTACAAAAACTTTGTAATTTTATGAGGTCCCATTTGTCAATTCTTGATCTTAGAGTGTAAGCTATTGGTGTTCTGTTCAGAAAATTGTCCTCTGTGCCCATGTGCTCAAGGCTCTTCCTCAATTTCTTTTCTATTAGTTTCAGTGTGCCTGGTTTTATGTGGAAGTCCTTGATCCACTTGGAGTTGAGCTTAGTACAAGGAGATAAGAATGGATAGATTTGCGTTCTTCTGCATGCTAACCTCCAGTTGAACCAGCATCATTTGTTGAAAAGGTTATCTTTTTTCCACTGGATGGTTTTAGCTCCTTTGTCAAAGATCAAGTGACCATAGGTGTGTGGATTCATTTCTTTGTCATTAGGGAAATGCAAATCAAAATAACTCTGAGATTTCACCTCACACCAGTCAGAATGGCTAAGATCAAAAACTCAGGAGACAGCAGGTGTTGGTGAGGATGTGGAGAAAAAGGAACACTCCTCCACTGCTGGTGTCATTGCAAGCTGGTACAACCACTCTGGAAAGCAGTCTGGTGGTTCCTCAGAAAACTGGGCATGACACTTCCAGAGGACCTTGTTATGCCACTCCTGGGCATGTACCCAGAGGACTCCCTGGCATGCAATAAGGACACATGTTCCACTATGTTCACAGCAACCCTATTTATAATAACCAGAAGCTGGAAAGAACCCAGATGTCCCTCAACGGAGGAAAGGATACAGAAAATGTGGTATATTTACACAATGGAATACTACTCAGCTATTAAAAACAATGAATTCATGAAAGTCTTAGGCAAATGGTTGGAACTGGAAAATATCAGCCTAAGTGAGGTAACCCAATCACAAAAGAACACACATGGTATGCAGTCACTGATAAGTGGATATTAGCCCAGAAGCTCGTAATACCCAAAACACAATTCACATATCAATTGACTCCCAAGAAGGAAGGAGAGGCCCCTGGACCTGGAAAGATTCCTTGTAGCAGTGTAGTGGAGTACCAGGACAGAGAAGCAGGAAGGGGTCGAATGGGGAACAGGGGGAGGGAAGAGGGTTTATGGGACTTTCGGGGAGGGCGGAACCGGGATAGGGAAAATCATTTGGAAGTTAAATAAAGAATATAGAAAATAAAATAAACAACAACAAAAAAGTTTTTGTAAAAAAAACATTAAGTATAAAAAAAAAGAAACTGCTACAATTTATTTTTTCTTGTACAGTTGTCAAAGAGTTTTGATATCAAGACAGACTTAACCTATTCAAGAGGAGCAAGGAGATATGCCAAAACTTCATAATTCACAATTTCCCCACATAGACTTCTGTGAGTCACTCATGTAATCTTTATGGACCAAGAAAGACTTATTATTCCCAAGAACACAAGAATCAGGTAAAAGCAACATTTTATAAAATTAGTGATTATTTCCAAAAAATGTATTAAATGCTTGTTTACTTTATCAGATAATATTAAATGCATTATCAACAAAAGGAAATATATATAAAACAAATTTGGAGACATTTCATCATACATTTAACCCAGTATTGTGATTTTGCTAGTTTGTTTGTTAGTTTTCTTTGAGTCATCATCACCTTGGGATATAGCGTAGACTGGACTTGAGTTTCCTATATTATCCAGTCTCTCCTCTGACTGATGTTATTAGAGGTATGAACAACTTTGCTGGATTAACACATAATGTTTCCTTTCATTAGTTATTTTATTTATTTACATTTCAACTGCTATCACCCTTCCCAGCTTTTCCCCTACAAACCACTTATTCCCTCCTCAGCACCCTTGCTTCTATGAGGGTGCTCCCCCATCCACCCACCTACCCTTGTCCCATCTCCCTAGGATTCCCCTATGCTGGGTCATCATGCCTCCACAGGACTAAGGGGCTCCCCTCCCATTGATATCAGATAAGACTCTGTTACATATGTAGCTGGAGCCATGTATACTAATTGGTTGGTGGTTTAGTTCCTGGGAGTATTGGGTGTCTGGTTGGTAGATATCGTTGTACTTCTTATGGGGTTGCAAAACCCTTGTTTTAATTTGAAAGGAATTAGACAAAAACAACTCTAGTAATTGTCGCTAGCAATAATATTACTGAATAATTATTAAAATTTTTAATTCACTAAAGGTAAAATCACAAAGTATTTATTAGAAGGTCTTTAGTTTTTATTCACATAGCTCTTCTCACAATTTAGAAGCTAACTTTTTTTCATATTGGTAAAAATATTTTACATGTAATGTAGCACATATTTTGCTATAACTAAATTAACATGAAATTATATATAATGTATGGATTCTATGATTTCATAGCATCAACATAAAGTTGCAGAATATTTGAGAATATCTGTTTCATTATTTTTCTGTGTAAATGGAAGAGAAAGGATAAATGAGAAATTTGTAAAATTAATTGGTGGGTAAACACCTGGTTACAGAGCTTCAAAATTTGAAAGAATTAAAAAGTACTAACTTTTTTGAATTTGTGTAAAAAACATAATGATCTTTACTTCAGAAAAATAATGGCTAATATGCCTTTCTTAGCGACATATATTAAACATTAAGCATTAATATCAAAGCCATTCACAGAGAATAGTTTTGTGTCCCCATACCTAAAAATGTACAGTGCCTATTAGTTTCATTAACACAGGTAGAACAGTGACAGAGAAGTTATTCTATTCATGAAAATTGTGGATTATTTTGATAACCTCTTACTGAAGGAAGGAACCTTGTCCAAGGGCCAGGGCATGAGGATATGCACACCATACAGGAGTCTTCTGGGAATGAAAAAAGCTATTTAAGTCATGAACTCACTGTGTTTGAAGTCATGTGCCCAGGACATTTCATCTTGGATTTCCAGGAGTAAAATGAGACAGGTAAAGATTTTTGAGAGAGGAATATTGGTATCTTCAATGGTGTAATTGTGGATAATGCAAGAAATTTTAATTAAACTCAATGGGTAATACACCATAAAAAGTAGTAGAATAGGAGGGAAACTTGGGAAGAAATATACAGAGGAGGAGAAAGATAATGGAAGAGTTAAATGGGGTGAAAGCAACTATAATTCATAATATAAATGTATGAAGCTGTCAAACAATGATTAAAAGAATACTAAGGGTTATGTACTTTTCTTTCAATAAGGCATTCTTAGAGAGTAATTAGAAGATTTGCTAATGATTTGTTTTTGCCAAATGCACATTCTGTGTTGTTCTCATTTTGGAACTGAGCACAGTCATAAATGATGATTGGAAACCTCATCCAAAAGATAGATTATTCCATATGCAACTGGTAATTAAGCATCTTTTCAGCATTTTATTATTTTGAAGTTCTTGTACTGGCCTCTTATGACTAATATTTTATAAAACCATTGAAAATTAACTTTTGTCTAACTCTATTATAAGGTTCTTCATCAGGCATTGATATTATTGACTATGTAATGATTAAAATTATCAGATCCATGTGAGCTGTGAATTTGTGATTCCAATTGTGATTACTAAAATAGGTAATTAAATTAGAAATAGGGACTATATACATATATGCAAATATGTATACACATGCAATAATATGTAGTGAAGAAAGAAGTCATGAATTTGTAGAAAAGGAGGGAACAGGATATAAGAGATTTTGGAGGTAGGAAAAAGAATGGAGAAATGTAATTCAATTATCTCAAAACTAAACAACAACAAAAAGAAATATACATTTAACATAATTCATGTGCCATTTACTGTGATTTATATTTGGGAAACCTTGTTAAGATACAATCTTCAGATAAATGCACACCTTGATCACTGGTGGTTTTTTTTTTTTGACTTTTTTATTTTTAAGAATCTTACAGCAAAGTAAAAGTTAAATATTACTTTATTTATTTTATAGTGTTTTATCTTCCTATTTCAATAATTGGTATAGTCAAAATAATTTAGAAATTTTTTACAAAAACTTTTTCATTGCTTAAGACTATGTTGTTAATATTAAATATAATTTTAATGTGCTTATATTATTTATCTGTTTATTAGACTATAGAAAAGGTACATAGTTCCTCGAATATAAATCACTTTTTACATTTTTCTCAAGTATATATATATATGCGCATCTGGGTTCCACTAATGTGGCTTAATTTAACGCATTGCCTGTCACATATAAAATGACAGTGGAATAAATATTTGAACATCAAACTTTCTATTGACCAAAGATAGAGAATAATCTCTCCACAGAATAATTTTTAAAAGACTAGAAGCCTATGATGTAAAAAAAAAAAATGACAAGGATTCCAGGACAGAAAAAAGTGGTGTTCCTCCACTGTACACATTCATATTTATGGAAGAAAAACAGAATTTGAAAGAGTATCTTCAATGTTTAGTCATATGTTATCTTTATAAAATGTTATAAGAGTGTGGGCCATTACCTTTGACTCAAGAATAGTAGCTCTTATATGCTGAAAAGAAAAAGAAAGGTATTTTATTTGCACCTTTTTTAATACCTAATTACTGTGTTCTTTTTTATAGCTTAATTTAAAATGAATTATATACTTTTTTGCAAGTTTTCCATCATAAATAATGTTAGTTTTTGCACCTTTAAGAAAACAAGCCTTTTCCTCTTTTGTAATCACCATGTATTTAATTGGTTACATATAATGACTTTCAAGCCTCCATCAAACACATCTTAAAAAAAAGAGAGAGATTTTATTGGTCATGCTCATTAAAATTTTGATTTGATGTCTTTTCATTTTTTTATTTTATGTATTTGATGTTCTCAAAATATTGAAAAGTGAATGAAAGAATTCAGTAAAATGTCACCCTGTACAAGAATTAATCCACCATGTTTCTCTCTGAAACAAATGTGTTTACTACTTGTGTTACTCCACCACGCTGCCAAACTGAACTATGACAGGGCCAATTCATTCTCTTTGGCTGTCTTGTTGATTGATCAACTGCTCAGGCTCAGCAAAGCTCGGAAGCTTTTTTTTCATTTTGTTTTGTTTTTGCTTTTGTTTTTGTTTTTGTTTTGTTTTGTTTTAACCTACTTAAGTTTGATCATTTGAGTACCTCAGGTAAAGTTATCTCTCTATTGATCTAGTTAAATGACATGCTTACCTTATAGAGACGAATGATAAGCCCTCTTCCTCATACTGAAACACACACACCTGAATAAATCTGTCAGCCACAATATCTAAAGGATTCCATGTTGTCCTTTCCACTTAACTAGGAAAAAGCATCAGCACAAATAAGGATATCTGCTTTCAGAAGTTAGACACGTTGTCAATTCAGGTACTGTTCAGAATTAAGATGATAAATCACCTTGTTTAAACTTAAAGAAACAGAAGTAAAACACAACAGGTCAAAAAAGTTTTAATCAGGGTATGTGTGTGTGTATGACTGTGTTTGTGTGTGTTTGTGTGTGTGTGTATATATATATATGTATATATGTACATATGTACACATATATACATATATATACATATATATATATATATACTCAATGTAGGACACATTCTATACATATTATATATTTTATAACCTTTATATCTTATAATTTTGTATTATGAATATATGGATTTATCATATGTATACGTTTACTATATATTTTTCAGTGCATATTTTAATGCAGTATGCAACTTAGTAAACTGTGTCCATTAGCAGTCTAGCAAACCTACTCTTATTTTGTTATTAAAGATTTTATTAGCTCATCCTTACCACTTTGACTATATTTTCTGAGGCTTAAACCTAACTATTGATCCTAGAACATAATTATATTTAAAAATGCACCCTGAATTTGTCAAAACATGTGGTACTTTCCATTGGTCTCGTAATGAAAAATTACAACTTAAATTTTCCTAGAATGGTTTATTTTTAAAACAAGTTTAAATATATTTTTGTTTCCCCATTCATCAATATTAGATTTATTTTTTGCTTTTAAAATGTATGAGTGTATGTGCCTTTATGTATTGCTGCTATGAATTTGTGCTTTCATATATGGATATATGTGTGCATACATGTAGATACTGGTAAGCAATAGGAATTCAATATCAGAAATTCAATTCACCTCCTTGACACCGGGATCCTCCCAGGAGGGTCCAGTTGTTTCCAGGTACTCAGTGCAGGGCTATTGATTATAGGCCACCACATCTATCTTATGAGATCCTAGAGGTCTATTTTTTCTCCTTATGATTGTACTACATCAGATTTTCAAAGTATAAATGTTCATAATTGAGAAAAGTAGAATTTATTTGAACCAAAAATAGCGAAAAAGAATGTCTTGGGCATAATAGTTGCAGCTGGTCCTTCAAGAATCTGTTACAATTTCTTTTAGTCATTATGTGTCATTTGTATTAGATCATATGAGTCTACTTGTTCATTCATGATAGTATTGGATAATTATGACATCTCTTATTCCACTAGGATTGAAAAAGTAAATATCACATCTACTGTACAAAGAATATAGATGTGCTACAATTCTGGACATCTTAGAAATTTTGCATAAATTACACTGATTTTGACCCCATTGAAAACAGATTTTGGTAAAATGTATGTTAATTTTGTTCTCTGACAAGTTCATACAAAACATACAAAAATATTCTAGTTGCTCTTTCAGCCTTTGTATATATCTCTCACACCTGTCAGCATTCCTATGAACCCTCCTTCCATTCCTAAATTCAGTAATTCTTACTTTGATATTTAACCTACTGCTCAGAAAGTCCAAACTGTATCTGTAACAATGTGCCTTCTTAAATATCCCTTGACTCTGATGTGTTCATTATTGAGTATAAAATTCATGAAAGTGACTGTGCCTTTGCAAGGATATGTCAATAGCCAACATTTTAGCAAGATTGATCTTCTCATGGAACCACGACTGACAGTTGCTTGGGCCAGCCTTTCGTAGGCCCAGAGCTAGTAATCACAGCTTATGTAAGTTCATGATTACCATGACTGTGTCATGTTCCATGATATAATGTAGTGTAACTTTACTGTGTGGCTCTTACACCACTTTTGTCCCCTCTTCTGCATTGTTCCATGGGCCTTAATGACATTGGTAAAATATACTGTTAAGACTGAAGTCTTAACAGTCACTCATTTTTAGCATCATGGGCAGACATGAGTCTCTGCTTTCATTGTAGTCTGGTAAAAGTAACGGTTCTCAGATTGAAGCTGAGAGTAGAAATTTTATATGAATGTAAATATTACTGTTTATATGGTAGTACGGTGTTATGACAATTCAGTTGGGGACCAGTGGCCACACACACACATATACACATAGACATACACACATATAGATACACACACACACACACACACCAAACACGTACACACACACAGACACACACACACAGACACACACACACACACACAAACTTTATTCAATGACTTCCCTTAGCCTGAATTTTACTGAGTGTAGAGTACCATGTATTATTTATACATATACATACATACATACATACATAGCATGATTGTAATATAATAGGTTACCATGGAGCTTTCTTATGTCCTTATCTGGATTAAATCATTCCTCTACCCACTCTGTCTCTTTAAATCCTATATGCTTTTCTTGACCTAACCCACTTTTCCCCTGATAACTCCATTTCTAATTTTATTTCATCTAGGTTTTATTATCTACCCCTTCTGTATGCTATTTTACTATACTTGAATGTCCTCTTTCTTTTTTGATGGCTCCCAAAGGTTGAAGATAGGTTCCATATCTGAAAGAGAACGTATCATATTTGAATTTTTAAGCCTAGGGTCTATGTGTAATATTTTTTACTTCCATTGATTTATGTATAACAAACATTAGTGTGTGTGTGTGTGTGTAACATTTCCATTCAATTTATCAGTGATTATGCCCCTAGGCTTATTTTATTTGGTAACTATGAGGATTAAATGTACCAATAAACATGAATAAGCAAGTATTTTTGAAGTAAGATAAAAAAGTCTTAGGTATATGCTTAGAAATGATATTGCTGGTTCATAGTATAAGCTATTTTCCTATTCACAAATGTCTTCTTTCTGGTTTGCTGAATCCCAGAGGTACTCCAAGATACAGAAAGCTTCTTTTGTTTTTTGTTTGTTTGTTTGTTTGCTTTGTTTTTTGTTTATTTTATTTTCTATATTCTTTATTTATATTACAATGATTTCCCTTTCCCGGTTCCCCCTTCTCCCAAAGTCCCATAAGCCCTCTTCCTTCCCCCTGATCCCCATTCAACCACTTCCCGCTTCTCTGTCCTGGTATTCCCCTACACTGCTTTAATAAGACTTTCTAGGACCAAGGGCCTCTCCTTCCTTCTTCTTCGGAGTCAATTGATATGTGAATTGTGTTTTGGGTATTACGAGATTCTGTGCTAATATCCACTTATCAGTGACTGCATACCATGTGTGTTCTTTTGTGATTGGGTTACTTCACTTAGGATCATATTTTCCAGTTCCAACCATTTGCCTAAGAATTTCATGAATTCATTGTTTTTAATAGCTGAGTAGTATTCCATTGTGTAAATATACCACATTTTCTGTATCCTTTCCTCCGTTGAGGGACATCTGGGTACTTTCCAGCTTCTGGCTATTATAAATAGGGTTGCTGTGAACATAGTGGAGCACGTGTCCTTATTGCATGCCAGGGAGTCCTCTGGGTATATGTCCAGGAGTGGTATAACAGGGTCCTCTGGAAGTGTCATACCCAGTTTTCTGAGGAACCACCAGACTGATTTCAAGAGTGGTTGTACCAGCTTGTAATCCCACCAGCAGTGGAGGAGTGTTCCTCTTTTTCTACACCGTAGCCAACACCTGCTGTCTCCTGAGTTTTTGATCTTAGCCATTCTGACTGGTGTGAGGTGAAATCTCAGAGTTGTTTTGATTTGCATTTCCCTGATGACTAAGGATGTTGAACAATTCTTTAGATGCTTTTCAGCCATTCGATATTCCTCAGGTGAAAATTCTTTATTTAGCTCTGTACCCCGTTTTTTAATAGGGTTATTTGGCTCTCTGGAGTCTAACTTCTTGAGTTCTTTGTATATATTGAGTATTAGCCTACTGTCATTTGTAGGGTTGGTAAAGATCTTTTCCAAATTTGTTGGTTGCTGTTTTGTCCTATTAACAGTGTCCTTTGCTTTACAGAAACTTTGCAATTTTATGAGGTCCCATTTGTCAATTCTTGATCTTAGAGTGTAAGCTATTGGTGTTCTGTTCAGAAAATTGTCCTCTGTGCCCATGTGCTCAAGGCTCTTCCCCAGTTTCTTTTCTATTAGTTTCAGTTGTCTGGTTTTATGTGGATGTCCTTGATCCACTTGGAGTTGAGCTTAGTACAAGTAGATAAGAATGGATCGATTTGCATTCTGCTGCATGCTGACCTCCAGTTGAACCAGCACCATTTGTTGAAAAGGTTATCTTTTTTCCACTGGATGGTTTTAGCTCCTTTGTCAAAGATCAAGTGGCCATAGGTGTGTGGGTTCATTTCTGGGTCTTCAGTTCTATTCCATTGATCTATCCGCCTATCACTGTACCAATACCACACAGTTTTTAACACTATTGCTCTGTAGTACTGCTTGAGATCTGAAATGCTGATTCCCCAGAAGTCCTTTAACTATTGAGAATAAAAAAGCTTCCTTTCAAATTGGCTGAGCGAGTCTACACTCCCACCAATAAGTGTTCCTCTTCTTATACCTTAAAAAATAGTCATTGTCAATTGATTTTTCTTTTGTTTTGTCTTCTCTTTTTTTATATGTAAGTAACTATATATTTCTTTTTATTGTTTTATCATTGAGAGCTTCATTTAATACATATATACAATGAAATAATGATAGCTATTCTGATTGACATGATATAATATTCAAGTTTGGAATTAAGCTAGAAAGAAAATATATATTATTAAATACTTAAGGAAGTTTTGCATTTTATTTGCTTGTTTTACGTTGTTAATTCTACCAATTCATGAGCATGGGAGATCTTTCCATTTTCTGAAGTCTTCTTCAATTTCTTTTTCATACACATGCTCCACAATGTTTATAATAGCCAGAAGCTGGAAACAACCTATATGTCCCTCAACAGAAAAATGGATACAGAAATTGTGATGGAATACTACTCAGCAATTAAAAATAATGACTTCATGAAACTCTTAGCAGATGGATTGAAGTAACTCAAATACAAAAGAACACACATGATATGTACTCACTGATAAGTAAATATTAGCCCAAAAGCTCATAATACCCATGATACAACCCACAGATCATATAGAGTTTAGGAGGAAGAAAGACCAGGGTGTGGATAATTCAGTCCTGTATTGAGGGGACAGCAGGTTGATTGCAGGAGGTGGAGGGAGGGGGGCCTGGAAGGGAGAGAGAAGGGGGAAGAAATATGGGGTATAGTATTAGGTACAGGAGAGGACAAGTGATGGGTTATAGAGGGTCCGGAAGCTGAATAAAAATATATAGCAGTGGTGGGTGAGAAACGGTATAGCCACTGGACGGTCCCAGATGCCAGGGAAATGAGAGACGCAACAGAGATAACTTTAGCAGAAATGTGCAGCAAAGTGGGTGTAGAACCTATAGAGACCACCTCAAGTAGAAAAGCATGGACCCGGTTGAGGGATGGGTCCACCTACCTATCTCAAAGTTTTTATCCCAGAAATGTCCCTGTCCAAAGGAAGACCATGGACAAAAAATAAGAGCAGAGACTGAAGGAAGGGCCATCCAAGGACTGCCCCACCTTGGGATCCATCATATCTGTAGACACCAAACCTTCTCACTGTTGCTGTTGCAAAGAGGTACTTGCTTACAGGAACCTACTGTGGCTGTTCCTTGGGAGGTTTGGGCAGCAACTGACCAGTGCAGATGTGGATGCTTGGACTTCATGCATCCTGTATCAAACTGAGCTCAGGGACCTCAGTGGGGGAACTGATGGAAGGACTGAGTACCAGAGGAGGATTGTAACCCCAATGAAAGGAAATCAGCTGATTGGACCACCCAGTGTTTCCAGAGACTAGATCACCAAACAAGAACAGTACAGGGAGAGATCCATGGCTCCAGATACATAGGTAGCAAAGGATGGCCTTGTCTGACATCAATGGAAGGGGAGGCTCTTGGTCCTGTGGAGGTTTGATGCTCCAGCATAGAGGAATGAAGGAGTGGTGGGGTGGGAGAGGTTGGGTAGGTTGGGGAAAATCCTCATAGAGTCAAAGGGGAGGGGAAAGAGGGGAGAGGGCAAATGTTGATGGGGATTTGTGGAGGGGTAACTGGGAAATTGGAAATCATCTGAGATGTAAACAAATAAAATTATTAATAAAAAATAAAATTAAATTAATAAAAAAAATAAAATATACTGTTTTTAGATTTAGTATGCCTGGATTTATGTTTTAATATGCTACATATATAACTCTTCAAGAGAGCACTTCAATCTTATTCTCTCATTCTCTTTCATATTTCCTATTTAAACCTGTTGAAATCAAATCTTAAAATGTTTCTATTAATGTTAAAAATAGCAAAACAATTTACATTATTTTGGTTTTTACTAAAGAAAAGAGTTCTCATTAAAGAATTTCCTTGCTTATACAGATCAGAGATATCACTCTCATCCACATCAACAAATGGTTTTATGTACAAACTTTTTTCACCAATTCTAAAATCACAAAATTTCTCACTATGTGATCCTAGTTACTAGTTATTTTCTTATAAGTTCCGCAAATCTCTTGACACTAACATCACTGCTCCAAATAGTAAGCTTACATATAGGAAAAATTATATTTCAAAGATCTTAAGTAAACTTTGAGGCACAAATCAAGAAACATCAGAATGGATATTGCTTGTGACCTCAGTTTAGGAAATCAGAAAGGATGAATAATGGAGGTTAATCAACATGTAAAACCAAAAGAAGATTTTATTGCTTTGTTATGCAGTTGTTTAATTAGGTATGTTCAGCAGAAATTCCTTGTTCATCATCTTTAAAGTATTTGAAAATATTTACAAGATGAAAGTTTCTTTTAGTTGTCCTTTAAAAAAAAATGTTATATAATACTTACCTATAAATACCAAGCAATGTTATCAGTGTTAGTATTGTCAAACTAGCCCAAACTGCTTAGAGATTTCTCAATCCTTGTTCCCATTTTATTGCAGCACAAAAAACAATGGAATCCATAAAAATCATACATTCAAACTCTAACAGTCTATTATTCACAATACCTTTATATTTCCCCCTAAAGTGTCCTCAAAGAGACAACATTTTGCCCTTATTGAAAAATGTTAAGCATTGAGCACAACCTAACAATTTTAGCATTCATTTGGGCATTCTCAGGTTTTCTTTCTTCTCTAACCAGTGTAGCTTTTCTATTTTATTATTGAAACGCTATCACAAAAAGTCTGTAACTCAGCCAGTAAAATGATCTACTATGTAAAATGCTTGACCACAAGCCTGGTGCCCTAATTTTCATCACCAAAACCCACATAAAGGTACAAAGAAAAAAAAAGATGCTGCAAAGTTTTTTCTGACCTCTATGCATGTGTCAGGGTTTGAGAAGCACACAAACACCCATACATACATAAACACACACATACACACATATATCACTCATACATAAACACACACATATACACACACATACACAAATGCACACATGCACACATAAACACACACGTACAAAAATACACACATACACACAAATACACACACATACACATGCACATATATACATATGTACACACACACAATGCCAAAATAATTAAGCACATCGCACAACCCATGCTTTGATCATGTATATGAATGAAATGTTATTCTATTTCTGTATATTATTCATTAATAAAATAGCACAACCTTGGTAAGGAAATGAGAGTCTGTTATGAATTATTAACTCATTTGAGTTCTTAGAGATCAATCATTTGGAGTAGTCATAATAACAGTTTCTTTTTCCTTATTAATTCTACAACACATTGTTCTTTGTTGCAGATTTCTACAACTTTTATATTGGGAATTTAGAGATGTGTAAGAGGTGTGTATATTCACCTGCTCACCACTTATTTCCTATTAATTTGTTTGTTCAAGTTACACCCCAATTGCAGCTTCCATTCTGTCTACTCAACCCAGTCTTCTTTCCTCCCTTTCTTTCTAGCTCCCTTTCTCCCTCCATTTCTCTCCTCTCCTCTCCTCTCCTCTCCTCTCCTCTCCTTTCCTCTCTTCTTCTTCTTCTTCTTCTTCTTCTTCTTCTTCTTCTTCTTCTTCTTCTTCTTCTTCTTCTTCTTCTTCTTCTTCTTCCTCCTCCTCCTCCTCCTTCCTCTCTCTCTCTCTCTCTCTCTCTCTCTCTCTCTCTCTCTCTCTCTCTCTCTCTCTCTCTCTCTCTTATCCATCACCCCACCAACCCCTTCTCTTCTCCTCAAAAAAGGGGAGACCTCACATGGATATCAACCAGTCTTAACATATGTTGCAATAAGACTAGGTACATCTTCAACTGAAGCTGAAATTGGCAGCACAATTACAAGAAAGGGACCCAGAGGCAGGCAGCAGAGTCAGAGACAACCCATATTCCTGCTTTAGGAGTTCTACATGAAGAATTTGCTGCACAGCTGTTACATATGTGCAAAGGGTTCAGTCTCATGATTGTTCTTTGGTTGGTGGTCCAGTCTCTGTGAACCTCCATGGACTCTGGCTAGTTAATTCTATAGGTTTTCTTGTGGTGTCCCTGACCTCTCTGGTTCCTTTACTATGTCCTCACCCTCTTACACAGCATACCCCAAACTTCACTTATTGTTTGGCTGTGAGTCTCTGCTCTGCATCAGTTTCCATCAGTCGCTGAGTGAAGTCTCTCTGGTGACAATTATGCTAGGCTCCTTTCTGCAAGTACAACATAATATCATTTAATATTGTCTATGCGAGAGCCATTCTGACTAGTGTCAGAAGAAATCTCAGAGATGCCTTTCCCTGGTGACTAAAGACATTAAACATTTTGTCATGTGCTTCTCAGCAATTAGAAAGTCCTCTGTTGAGAATTATCTGTTTAGTTCTGCACACCATTATTTAATTGAGTTATTTGTGTTGTTGGTGTTTAATGTCTTGAGTTGTTTTAATATATTTTGAATATTAACTCTCTTCCATATGTGTAGTTGGTGAAAATATTTCCCCATTCTGTGGACTGCTGTCTTATCTTTTTGATAGTAACCTTTGTCTTAGTGAAGATTTTAAGTTTCATGAGTTCCCAATTATTAATTGTCAATCTTAGTACCTGAGCTATTAGTGTTCTGTTCAGGAAGTTATTCCCTGTGACAATGTGCTCAAAGTTATTGCCCACTTTCTTGTCTATGAGATTTAGTATCCAGTTTTATGTTGAATTCTTTGATAAACTTGGACTTGAGTTTTGTGCAAGATGATAGATGTGGGTCTATGTGCATTCTTCTCCCTGCAGAAATCCAGTTAAACCATCATGACTGGATGAAGATGGCTTCTTTTTCCATTGTATACTTTTGGTACTTTTGCCAAAAATCAAGTTTCCATAGGTGTATGTATTTACTTCTGGACCTTTGATTCAATTCCATTGTGCCACTTATCTGTTTTATATGCCAGTATCAAGTGGTTTTATTGCCTTTATTACTTTTGTTCTGTCTTACAGCTTGAAATCAGGGATGGTGTTACCTCTAAAAGTTGTTTTATTGTACAAAATTGTCTTAACTATCCTGGATTTTTGTGTTTTCATATCAAGTAGATTACTGTTTTAAGGTCTGGAAATATTTGTGTTCGGATTTTGGTGTAAACTGCATTGAACCAGTAGATTGATTTTGTAGTGATGGTCATTTTTGCTATGTTTACCCTAATAATAGATGAACATACGGGATCCTTCTATCTTCTAATATCTTCTTCAACTTTTTTCACAAACTCGAATTTGTAGTGATACAGGTCTTTTATATGACTGATTTAGGTATATAAAAGATTTTATAATATTGTTTTCCTAATATTTTTCTCAGCCTGTTTATCAATTGTATATAGGAGGGCTACTGGTTTTTTGTTGTTGTTAGTTTTCTATCCAGCCACTTTCTGGATGTATTTATGAACTGTAGAAGTTCCCTGGTAGAATTATTTTTGGTCACTTCTGTATAATATCATATCGTCTGCGAAAAGTGATACATTAACTTCTCCTTTTCAATTTGTACCTCCTTGGCCTCCTTTAGTTGTATTATTGGTCTAGCTAAAAGTTCAAGTACTATATTGAATAGATATGGTGACAGGTACTTTGTCCCTGATTTTATTGAAATTATTTTGTTTCTCTCCATTTAATTTAATGTTGGACATGTGCTTGTTATATATTGTCTTTATTGTGTTTAAGTTTGAGCCTTGTATTCCTGATTTCCAAGATTTTCATCATGAAAGGGTGTTAGATTTTGTCAAAGGATTTTTAAGCATTTAATGAGATGACCACATATAATTTATTCTTTCCATTTTTAATATGGTAGATTACATTATTCAGTTTTCATATGTTCAAACATTCTTGCATTTTGGATGAAGCCTATTTGAGCATGGTGGATGAAGTGTTTATATGTTCTTGGATTTGATTTCCAAGTATTTTATTGACAATTTTTACAAAATGTCCATAGGGTTGATTGGTTTGAAATTCTCACTCTTGTTTGAGTCTTTGTGTGATTTATGTTATCAGGGAAACTATAACGGCATGATAAAATTAATTTGGCAATGTCTTCTGTTTGTTGTATCTGTCTAGTTTCATATACACATTAGTTTTGTTGTGCCCTGATAATGCTATTTAGATTAAGTCATCAAACACTTTTAACTCTGAAAATTACTGACATATGGAACATTTACGTTGAAATCTGTTGTCAACTTTTTGTCTCTTTGGAAGCTAAATAACTACATACTCACTCAACACATACTATGGATCCCATTTACATGATTTCTACTTCATGTATTTCCTTTGCATTATCTATTTTGCTTTTCAAATCATACATAAAATCATACATATTTGGATTTTACTATATTTTAAAGTAAAACCAAGTTTAAAATTAAACTTCATTCCATGTAAGCATTGCTTTGTCTTTTTCCTGTCTTCACTAAAAGTATCACTTGTTAGTTTTGTTTCCATTTCATCATCAATTTTATTTCAAGCCACACTGTTTACATATTCTTTTCTTTCCCATACAGACCTCCATTTATGAGTATAAAAAGTTCATGTAACCACTCAGGAAATCAGTCTCGTGGTTCTTCAGATAATTGAACGCAGTACTACCTGTGGACCCAGCTATACCACTCCTGGGAATATACTCAAAAGATGCTCCAACATATAACAAAGACACATGCTCTGCTATGTTCACAACAGCCTTATTTATAATAGCCAGAAGCTGGAAAGAATCCAGATGTCCTTCAACGGAGGATTGGATACAGAAAATATGGTATATATACACAACGGAGTACTATTCAGCTATTAAAAACATTGAACTCATGAAATTCTTAGGCAAATGGATGGAACTAGAAAATATTACCCTGAATGAGGTAACCCAGTCAAAAAAGAGTACACATGGTATGCACACACTGATAAGTGGATATTAGCCGAAAAGCTCAGAATACCCAAGATACAATTCACAGATCATATGAAGCTCAGGAAGAAAGAAGACCAAAATGTAAGTGCTTCAGTCCTTCTTCGAAGGGGAAACAACATATTCATGGAAGGTAGAGAGTGGGAAGGAATTGAGAGGGAGAGAGGAGGGGCAGGGGAAAAAGGAAGGCAGGATCAGGTATGAGAGGAGACGGGGATGCTATACAGAGGGTCAGGAATTTGAACAGAGGTGTGAAGCAATAGGCATGGGGGACTAGGGATAGTCACCAGCAAGTCCCAGTTGTCAGGTAAGTAAGAGGCTACCAGGACCCAACATGGATGGGATTAGCTGAAATGTCCAACAAAAGGGGAGGGGGAACCTGTAGAGACCATATCCAGAGGTTAGGTAAGGCCCCCAATTGGGTCATGGGGCCACACTCTCATCTCCAAATTCTTAACTCAGAAGGACTCCTGTCTAAAGGAAATATGGGGGGGAAATTATGGAACATAGATTGAAAGAAATGTCATCCAGAGACTGAACCACCTAGGGATCCATCCCATATACAGACAGAAAACCCAGATACTATTGCGGATGCCAAGAAGTGCTTGCTGAAAGGAATCTGTTATAGCTGTCTCCTGAGAAACAATGCCAGAGTCTGACAAATACAGAGGCAGGTGCTTGCAGTGAACCATTGGATTTAGCACTGAATTCCCAATGGAGGCCTTAAGGAAAGGATTGAAGGAGCTGAAGGGTTTTGTAATCCTATAGGTAGAATAACAATATCAACCAACCAGACCCACCACTCCTGCCAACCAGAGATCACAAGTACTAAACCACAAATCAAAGAATACATATGGAGGGACCCATGGCTCCAGCAGCATATGCAGCAGAGGATGGCATTGTCTGGCATCAATAGGAGAAGAAATCCTTGGTTCTGGAAGAGTCAATTCCCCATGAAGGGGAGTGCCAGTGTGGGGAGACAGGTGTGGGTAGCTGGGAGGGGGAGTACCCTCATAGAAGCAGGAGGAGGTGGGATGAGAGGGGAGTTCTGGAGGTAAAACTGGAAAGGGGATAACATATGAAATGCAAATACATAAAATATCCAATAAAATACAAAAAAAGAAAAAAGAAGATATGTCTTTCTTTACTTCATATTATTTGTACTAATTATTATGACTATCTTCCATTGAGAAAGTTCTATCCTATATTAGACTCTATAATAGCCTGTTTATAGCATGTCCTTGTTTCTGGAGTGTTCATATGCTTTGCTATTAAAATCTCTATCTAACATAAAACACTTCAGACTTTCTATTCTTACTTCTTTTATTGTAGTGATTACATGTATAAACATTGAATGACATCCCAAAGTGAATAATGTCCAAATATTTTATGTTGCAAAACACTATTTTCTGAGTCTCCAAATTATACATTTGGTTACTTATTTAGTCCCATATGTATTTATCAAAGTTCTGAAATATAACCAAAAATTAGTTCTGTTTTTTTCAACACCTATTTACCTATTTTCAGCCTTAATTATGTCATCAAAACATTTAGAAACTTAATTCAGTGGAAAAGAGTTTGTCTATCGCACAAAGTCCTGGTCTTAATCCCTAGTACCTAAGGTTAGAATAAGACAAAATTCAAAGTTAATGAGCTGGAATATTTTTATAGCATTTTAAGTCCCTAAACCCTGAGCTCTTTAATTAATTCATTTTAATTTCATTTCTTGTTCTCCAATCATCGATACAGATTCCTCTCCAGATATGATCACAAATCAATCTACTTTCTCTCCCTGCACTGATAGCACTCTAGCCAGGTTGTCATATCTTGTCCTTTCATCTTACTACATTACCTCAAAGATTCACCTCAGCCAATCCCTTCTCTAAGAACCATGAGGATTTCTTACTTTATAAAAATTATGTATATGTTGTGTGTGAGTGTGTGTGTGTGTGTGTGTGTTTCTTCCTTCAGCCACGTGGATCTTAAATAGCAACTCATTGATACACCGAGACATCTTTTAGATAAATTTTAGGATCTTTCAAACTAGCGAAATAGCTGATACTGTTCTCTTAAATATTCAATAATAGATTTGCATGGAACTTTAGGTAATGGACACTCTTATCAGACACGTAATCCTATCCAAAACCTGGCTTTTATATTTGCCTCAAAAACTTATTTTAAGTAGGCCTCCTCTTCTCTTATGGTCCCTTCATCCAGAAGTGGACAGTTTGAGGCTTGTGGATTTGAGCGGCACTTGGATTTATGTACATTTCCACGTCTGACTAAAAAGAGCCCTTCTTGATAGTTTCAATCTTGGTATTTTTAAGTATGTCTGCATACTTCTTCATTTTGGGAAAATGTATCCTTCCAATGTAAGGGTATAACAGCAGAGAAGAATAGTGACTTTGAAACTATTAAAATATCATGCCTGTTTCCCATCTATTACTCAAAATTAAATTGGCCCAATTGAAGTTTCTACTCCTATAACGCAAGGCACACTGCTGAAGTTTCAGTATGAAAGTGTGGAAACTCAATAGAGTATATCTTACTCTCTATAGAGTTCTAAACTAGAGGTGTTGTTCTTTGTAATAACTACTATTTTCTCTTAATAAAGATGTGTGCTTTCATTGAAAAAATAAGAGGATTACGTACAACTATGTAAATATCAATACGTTCTGAGAAATCTTAACCTCTACCAATCAGAGCCTTTCTCTGTACAGAAAAACATCTCTTGGGATAAGTATTGACTCTTGTCTTCATGTGAGATGCACACTGTAAACTCACCAGAGAGCTCTTACCATGTTTTTACCTTGATAGGGGAATCTGTCATTTGTCATTTATCACTAAGCTTGCTCTGCTGTTTACAGTATTGTGGAGGTGAGGAGGAAAACAAAAGACACACTCAAGGGACTCATCTGCATTATAAAAATAGGACAGAGAATATTTATTTCTGTAAATGAAAAATATTCCTGTGTGTTTAATATACAATCAGAGAGTGTCCCTGTGGGAAGAATATAATTATGAATCCATTAATATGCAAACAAAGTATATATAAAGTGGTGAAAATAATATAACTAAAAGCAGGGCCCCCAGTCTGCTGAACTATATTAGTTACTGACTGTCCTCAAAAAGCACTGGAGTCACAATTTGTCCTTTTGGCAGAATGCCTTCCATTCAGTTCCTAAAATGAAGGACCATCCGACTTGGTGCCCTTTCACGCTTTTCTATCTGCCAAGTGTGCATTTTCATGGGACCTTCATGAAGCCTGCTTCATTTCATCTTCCAAATCTCAGTTTAAATATCATCATCTAGGATAGGTCTTCTCTAAACACATTTTTAATTAGACCTTCGTTTGCCAGTTTCTATTATAGACCATTTTAATGATATCCATTACACTTTTGTACATTTCTTTATTCATAATGATTTGTGTCCATGCTTAATGCCATTACTAAGTTATAAGACTTTTGATGAGAGAAGAGCCTCTATGATGAGTGTATAGAAAAGATTTCAATAATTGCCTACCAAGTATTTGCTGAATATGTAAAGTGGTCTAAAGTACACTTGCAGGGCATCATGGAGTAGGTCTGACCTATCTGCCTTCAGAGCCTATGTCATAGATTTTTCAAGTTAGAGTCCATGGCTCCTGGGACACAACATTCCTTCCTGTTCGAAGAGACTGATACATTCCATCAGGCAGTGAAGTATTCATACCTCTTTGTGTTTCTCTCTCTATTCCTTTAGTGGTCAAAGAAGTACGAAATCTTGACAGGTCAATTGGTCTTAGAAATTAATCTTATGTACTCTGTATACTTTGCAAACATCATTGTTTCCTAGCAATTACAAAGCTATTGATCCTAGAAATTGCCATTGTATTCTGATTCTGACAAAGGTAGAAAAAATCTGATTGGTCTCAATAAAACTGACACAGCTTCAGTCTTGCTGAGCCCCCTCCAACCAGAGGCTGGTTTCATTCCTTGCTGACATATGAGGTGACTTTGGCCTGATAAGTAAACACAGGTGCCTACATATATTTTTGTATTGTACTATAATATTTAATTCTGTCAGTTGAAAGAAAGACATTAAGGTAAAGATTAGAGATTATTTACCTCTATAAAGTTCACTATTACAAAGTAAGAAAAAAGACTTCAGTCACTGATAAGGGGATATTAACCCAGAATCTCAGAATACCCTAGACACAACTCGCATATCAATAGATTTCTAAGAAGATGGAAGGAGAGACCCCTGGTCCTGGAAAGACTGGATGTAGGAGAACGCCAGGACAGAGAAACGAGAGGGGGTTGAATGGGGAAAAGAGGGAGGGAAGGGGGCTTATGGGACTTTCGGGGAGGGAGGAAACTGGAAAGGGGAAATGATTTGGAATGTAAATAAAAAAAACTTAGAAAATAAAATTTAAAAAAAAAGAAAAGAAAAAAGACTTCAGAGATTTGGCACCACAATAGCGTCAACAAAATTGTTCCTTCAGTTTCTTTTAAAACTTAAATAAAGATAGGCTGGTTCTTCATAAATTCTAGATGGAAATATGTAGGTGGAGGTGTCATTTTCCTAACTGGTTCTTGATTGCATCAATAAAGATGGCAGAAGCTAAAAGATGAGAAGAGTAAGGCAGGATTTCTGGGTCCCAGGAGGGGACACAGAGAGGGAGATAGAAGCAGACTTTGGGTAGGAGTGAGCAGTCTCTGGGCACTGACAGTTTGTAGCCTTCACAGGGAGTGGAGGCTAATTAGAATAGGGCAAGATTTTCTCTGCTCAGCCATTGAGTTTTCTGGCTAGTTTTAAAATATTAAGACTGTCTGGTGTTTTCCATACGTGGCTAAGGTGGGCTGGGGAAGAAAGCAGGCAGCCTGAGAAACAAGCGATGATCTTGGTGAAAAACACAAGCTGGTGGTTTGGTGGAGCTGAGTAAGATTCGAGTGGCTTGGCTAAGCTAGCCATGAGGATTGAGTGAGATAGCTGACCAAGGACCCAGGTGACAATGGGCAAGGAGCAAGTATGGATTTTTATGGGGTGGGACAGGTGGGGAAGGGCAGGAGAGGGTGGGTCCGTGAGCACCCTCGTAGAGTCAAAGGGGAGGTAAAAGAGGGAGGTTGTGGGACGGGGGGGGGGTGTAGTGGAGGGGTAACCTGGAAGTGGAAAATCATTTGAGATATAAACGAATGAAATGATTAATGAAAAAAAATAAAAATAAAAAATGAAGCACATTTTATAAGTAAAATTAATTACATGCAGCAGAAATATTATTTGATAAAGAAAATCAAGTAAAATATTTCCAACTAGAATTTTTGAATTTTCTTTTCATCTTGAAATGATGAGTCGTAGATTGAATTTACGTTCATTTTCTTATATATACATGTGTATATGTATGTATATTTCTAGGTTTTACACATTTATTGTAGTTTTATTTTTCTTATTAACTGTTATTAAAGTATTATGTGGAAAATAATTTATTAATATTTATGCCATATAAAATTCATTCTTTAGTTTTATATTAATGCTGAAATTTGAAGTTTTAAATGCTTGCTTAGGTTGTTTTATGTGCCCTTTTCTAATTATATATTTATAATTATATTATAAATTTATAATTATATTATAAATTATAAAATTATATTATATAATCCATGTACTAGAGGTAAATAAGAGTAGAATTACTAAATATTTAATAATTATGTTTATAATGTAAATGAACTAGAATTTGAACATTATCAATTGTATTTTGATCTTTTTTAGAAAAAAATATTTCACTTTCAAGAATGTTATTATACCTAACTCATGACTTTGGAAAAATACAATAATATTGCATGGTAAATGCTTAATAGAGAATATACAAAGCAAGAGGAAGTGAGAGCCACAGGATGTAAAAATGCCTTTTGCTTCTGTACATAATTTTATATTAATGCATATGTAAATGTCTCTAGAACATTTTTTGAATTTTTGCTGTAACTAAATAAAAGGGAAAACTAGTCAAACAAATAGAAACATTACAAAAAAACCTACAACTAATTCTTTCAGTTTTATTTATTTATTAATATTTTGCTGTCAAAATCCATGACTATAATCTTCATAGTTAAAACTTACTTTTACTGGTTTGGGTGGCTCAGCTACTGAGCAATCAAGATAGACATCATTGTGTTAACTATGGATTCAGAAGATGTGGTATATTTACACAATGGAATACTACTCTGCAATTAAAAACCATGAATTCATGAAATTCCTAGGCAAATGGTCAGAACTTGAAAATATCATCCTTAGTGAGAACTTGAAAATATCATAGTTAGTGAGGTAACCCAATCACAAAAGAACACACGTAGTATGCAGTCACTGATAAGGGGATATTAACCCAGAATCTCGGAATACCCTAGACACAATTCGCATATCAACAGATTTCCAAGAAGATGGAAGGAGAGACCCCTGGTCCTGGAAAGACTGGATGTAGGGGAATGCCAGGACAGAGAAGCAAGAGGGGGTTGAATGGGGAAAAGAGGGAGGGAAGGGGGCTTATGGGACTTTCGGGGAGGGAGGAAATGGGAAAGGGGAAATGATTTTGAATGTAAACAAAAAAAAAACTTAGAAAATAAAATAAAATTAAAAAAAAATGAAAATATCATCCTTAGTGAGGTAACCCAATCACAAAAGAACACACATGGTATGCAGGCACTGATAAGGGGATATTAACCCAGACTCTAGGAATACCCTAGACACAATTCGCATATCAATAGATTTCCAAGAAGATGGAAGGAGAGACCCCTGCTCCTGGAAAGACTAGATGTAGGGGAATGCTAGGACAGAGAAGCAAAAGGGGGTTGAATGGGGAAAAGAGGGAGGGAAGGGGACTTATGGGACTTTCAGAGAGGGAGGAAACGGGAAAGGGGAAATGGTTTGGAATGTAAATAAAAAAACTAAGAAAATAAAACAAAATTGATTAATTAAAAAAAAACTAGATACTTTGTAACTTTGTTCTTTTACTCTGAGTGCATTTGCTTTGAAATTGGCAAAAAATAGGTTTGTACTAATAATCAGTTCAGTTTCAAACACATTCTTCTTTGATTATATTAGATAATGGAATTTTATCTTAATTCTTCCCAACAGGATAATCCCATTTTAACTTACCTATTGCTCTGATACTATAGAGGTCTCAAAATTACTCTAACCACTACAAGGTGAAACTTCAGAAGGAATCTTGCTTCTGGGATGAATGACATATAGATATGCAGAGGCTAAAATTTCAGGGACATGTGGACTTTATATTTCAAAGAAAACATCTTATGAGCACACTCTAAATCCCCTGTTAAAACTATTCTGGTTCCAGGCACAGGAAAGATCTCAAGCTGGGCTTACAAGCTTCTCTCTATGACTTTAGAATTGGCTTTTGCTCCTTTTAAGTAGGAACTCAGACATCCTAAAAGAAGAAATATCCTAGAATAAAAGGCTGAGAGGGACAGGTGACATTTGAAAATAGAAAAAACAGACACATTAAGGAACAGATTCATTTTTTCTTTTTCTTTTTTTTTTAAATTCATTTATTATTTGAAACAGTTTTCAGTAAACATCCTAGTTACTGCAGAACTCAAAGGTCTACCCTGTTTCTGTCTCCAAATTGTAGAATTAAAAGCATGAGATACCAGGCACTGTAATACTAAGTACACTGAACATGTCAAAAGAGAGGTACATGGGGAGAGAGAGAGAGAGAGAGAGAGAGAGAGAGAGAGAGAGAGAGAGAGAGAGAGAGAGAGAGAGAGAGAGAATGTGAATGAAATGGAGTATAGTTCTGTGAGGGCACAGGAGGTAATGTAAGTATTATAGGGGAGGGAGTGGGGTATTTACCAAAGCACATTACATGCATGCATGAAATTCTCATCAATTAAAACCAAAGAAGAGCAACAGAGCCCCGGTACAGTGAAATAATGATTGCCTTCCTTTTACAGGCTCTGTGTCTTGCACAGGCATTTCCACAGGTCCACCCTGATTCAACTTCACTGATCCTGAGGTCAATTATCTTAGCTCCTTTGACAAATTTCACTTGTGCTGAAATTTATGCAACTATTGTTTTCTGACAAATTAACAGGTTTCCCATAGCAACCTGTCCTTTTACCTTTAAGTCATTGTGAAATGTGAGTAAACATCCAAGCCATTTTGAAAAATTCAAATGAATATTGATAGGCATTCAATAACACCAGTGAGCCTTATATAAATGCATATCACAAGTAACTCACCTGTTACTAATATGGTGCCCTCAAGAAAAAGAAACAACATTTGAGAAAAAAAGTTTGACTTATAAGCATAAACATCAATGATAACACACTAAAACTATGCTCATTTTTTAAGTTAGTTTCAATTTTTACTTATTATTGTTCATATCTTTTGTAAAATAACAGAAAAATGTATACTAGCTTTGGATGATAATAAAATAATTCAGTTATGATTTACACAATTTTGTTTTTAAAAGAGTGTTAAGTGAAACTTTCTGCTTCCTCGTACCAATTTTTCTTCCCCAAATACTGTTTAAGTTAAGAGTCTATAATTTAAGTCAAACATGATCCTTAGGTACTATTTTGCAAGGGTCGTGACTGCACCTATAAAACTTTGCTATATTCAGAATGCTAGGTCAGAGTGGAGGTGGAAAGATTGCTGTAAAACACAGAGACATTATTACACTTTTAGTTTTGTGCTTCCCTTTAAATATATGATTTCATTACTATATAATTTATTTGAATAATGTTTTAAGTGGAAAAGACTCAGTAATAACATTGTAGGTTTACCCGGGAGCTTGCTCTGTAACAAAGTGGCACATATTTGTTCTGCACTGCTCGGCACTATGATGGATGATGGCAATTACTGGAAAGAACAATATTAGTTTTACAGTTATTGTTATTAACTTAAAGTGCTAAGAATAAAATCTCATATTTCACAAGGTACTCCAATCACCGCCAAAATATGTGACAGAGGAACATTTTATAATCCCTGTTTTCACACTGGCTGCACAACTAGATACTGGCAGAGTCAAATCATTTATATCTCCTATTACCAGCTTGCAAAAGCCATTGAAAATATGGGGCAAGTGATGGATATTTTTGTGGCAGATGTCGTTTGATTCTCTTCCACTATATTAAATTTGCTATACATTGGCTCTGTTGCAGTTTGTTAAAGATTCATAAAGAGATTAACAGTAGAATAGCAAGGCATACAACTTGCTTACCCTTGCTCTCCACTGACAAAAATCATTTATTTATTCATATATCATGAAAATCATAAATAAGGAATGTGCGGGTAGCAAGTATATATTTAAGGAGGTGGTATGACTATTTTACAAAATTTAAGAATTTTAGACAAACTATTAGAGAGTCTTCACTCTTCTACAATTAAGATCAACATCTACTGTGCTCTTCTTTTCTGTGTATTCCAAAATGTTAATTCCCCAGGCATTTGGATTAAGAGAAGGAGCTTCAGTGAGGCATGAGTAACAAAGACAGTGTTCTCAGTATTGTTTACAAAGTTGCAGGTAGTCCTTTAACCACAAGAATAGCACGCAGAGCAATGGGCCATGGTAGATGTCACCAGACATCACACCTATGATTCCTTAGTCTTGGAGTTTCAAATATACATTCATTGCTATGTGGAGTCTATATACAATATATCCTGTTTCAGTAGTGAGACAGGACTAGAGTAATGTTTAAATAAAAATGGTTTTGACACATTTAAATATAATCTATTCTTTTTAATAAAGCATGTTACACTACATTTTAGAGCTAAGATATGTAGAATATTTAAGACCAATAATATTTAGAAATAAACTATCTAGTATTAGATAGCTTGGGAAACATACTTAAGTCATTTTCCTGATCTATAGTTACTTTACTAAACTTTGAAAAATTCAACAAATGTATTGAGTAATGCATGTAAAAACTATGGGACATATTATTTGCACAGGTTTGCTGAGTGAGAAGATAAGCATCTGTGTTCTCAGTGCTCAGGAGGCTGAGGTTTATGTTTTCTTGAGTCTATTTTAAGCAAATTCATCCTAAAATAAAATTGAATGTTACACCCAATGAAAATTACCTCTTTGTTCATTTTAATTCTGGTATAGATAGTAAAATGACAAATAATAGACTCTGTCATTTGTCCATGAAGATAAAACAAGCAAAAACTGTTTTGACATAAAATCATACTTTTACTCATAAGCATACTTTTACTCTGACTGATAAAAATAAAATCAGCACTAAAATGAAACAGCTTAGGTCATTTTGTCCAAAGTTAAGTGGTAAGATGAGCTTGATGATGTAGTGGTCATCAAGAAGTCGTGAGAATGAAATCTCAATGACAGAACCTTTCTATGTGACCATACTCTAAAATGGGTGAATCAGACTGTAAGAGCAGGCTTTTATTCCTACCTTTAAGTTTCCCAAAATGACAACTCTGAGACTTAATATTTAACTGATAAATGTCTAGGCAAAAGCTTTGACTTGTACTACAACTAGATTATATCTTAAGTACTCATTTATTCTATTTTAAGTCCTGACATGAGTACATTGGTTACCTTACCTCTGTTTCACATGACTGTCTCTTTAAGAATTCCTTAGCTTCTGGGAAGAATCTTCTTTATGCCTGCTAATTCTATGCCAGAATTATTCTCTCTCTCCTGGAACTTGCACCTCCCTATTTTCTGCCTAACCATATAGGCCAATAACATTTTACTGACAAGTGATGATTGTATACATTGTGCAAGAGATTTTTTTCTGTAGAGGACATGAATTATCTCTAGATTTCTTGTGAAATAAAAAAAAGTAAAAGTAACTTTGTGCTATATTTACAGTGCTGTCTGTGAGCACTTATGTCATAGTTTTGGTTTTAGACATGTATCTAGCTAAACACCTTGTTCTATAGTTGGCACTTAATAGTACAGCAAATTAAAAGGAAAGAATTACTGTAAACAATGCCTTCTTTGTCTTTTAAAAACAAAATTAACAGAGTAAAAGTGTATCTGATTATTTTCCATTTTCATAAGTTTTAAATATTTATTGCATATTCAGAAAGGACAAAAAGAGTAGAGATTTAGAGTTACAGGTCTGAAATGTTTTCGCACATTCTCCATTCAGCATATCATGACTCATATTTCTGTTCCTCAAGGAAGAATATAAAATCATTATGCTTCATTATAAAAATCACAAATAGGATGTCCAGTATTTTCATTTGATTTGCTGCTTTTTAATCCTCCAGATTCTAGTGTAGACTTATGAACAATGACCATTGTAATACATAATTAAAGAATGAGCACATTAGATGAATCTATTTAATTGATCAATATTTTTGGTATATGTAATATGATTAGGAAACTACTTACAATGTATGTATACATTAAGAATATATTAACTCATTCAAACCTTAATTGCACTCCAGATATCTGGGTAGTGTACACTGGTATCAAAGGACATCAGTGGTATTATTGAGCATTTACTTGTAAAAATGCAAATGTGATGGTTGTTATAATCTGGGTGTACCTCAGAGTAGAGAATGACTATGATAGATGGAAAGAGTTCCCACGCTTATCAAATGGTTAGTTTAATATAGTAAAAATGGCCATCTTGCTGAAAGCAATCTACAGATTCAATGCAATCCCCATCAAAATTCCAACTTAATTCTTCATAGAGTTAGAAAGAGCAATTTCCAAATTCATTTGGAATACCGAAAGACCTGGCATAGTGAAAATTATTGTCTCCAATAAAAGAACTTCTGGGGGAATCATCATCCCTGACCTCAAGCTGTACTACAGATCAATAGTGATAAAACTGCATGGTATTGGTACAGAAACAGGCAGGAAGATCAATGGAATAAAACTGAAGTCCCAGAAATAAACACACACACCTATGGTCACTTGATCTTTGAAAAAAGAGATAAAATGATCCAGTGGGAAAAAGACAGCATTTTCAACAAATGGTACTGGTTCAGCTAACAATTAGCATGTAGAAGAATACAAACGAATCCATTTTTATCTCCTTGTACAAAGCTCAAGTCCAAGTGGATCAAGGACCTCCACATAAAACCAGATACACTGGAACTAATAGAGGGAAAAGAGGGGAAGAAACTGGAGCACATGGGCACAGGGGAAGATTTCCTGAAGACAACACCAATGGCTTATGCTGTAAGATCAACAATGGACGAATGGGACCACATAAAATTGCAAAGCTTCTGTAAGACAATGGACACTGTCAATAGGACAAAATGGCAACCAAAAGATGGGGAAAAGATTTTTACCAATCCTACATCCTCTAAAGGGTTAATATCCAATATTTACAAGGAACTGAAGCAATTAGACTCCAGACAATCAAATAGCCCTTTTAAAATGGGGTACAGAGCTAAACAAAGAATTCTCACAATTCACATTTCAATAGATGTCCAAGAGATGGAAGGAGAGACCCCTGGTCCTGAAAAGACTGGATGTAGGGGAATACCAGGACAGAGAAGAAAGAGGGGGTTGAATGGGGAACAGAGGGAGGGATGGGGGCTTATGGGACTTTCGGGGAGGGAGGAAACGGGAAAGGGGAAATCATTTGGAATGTAAATAAAAAAAACTTAGAAAATGAAAAACAAAACAAAAAAAAAAAAAGAATTCTCAACTGAGGAAACTCGAACAGATAAGAAGCTCCTAAAGAAATGTTCAACATCCTAAGTCATCAGGGAAATACAAACCAGAACAATCCTGAGATTCCACCTCACACCAGTCAGAATAGCTAAGACCAAAACTGGTGACAGCAGATGTTGTCGGTAGAGAAAGTGGAACACTCCTCCATTGCTGGTGGAATTTCAAGCTGGTACAACCACTCTGGAAATCAGTTTGGCAGTTCCTCAAAATATTGGACATAGTACTACCTGAGTACCCAGCCTTATCCCTCTTGAGCATATACTCAAAAGATGCTCCAACATATAACAAGGACACATGTTCCACTATGTTCATAGCAGCTTTATTTATAATAGCCAGAAGCTGGAAAGAACCCAGATGTCCTTCAATGGAGGATTGGATAGAGAAAATGTGGTACATTTACACAATGGAGTACTACTCAGCTATTAAAAACAATGAATTCATGAAATTCTTAGGCAAATGTATGGAACTAGAAAATATCACCTGAGTGAGGTAACCCAATCACAAAAGAACACACATGGTATGCACTCATTAGTAATTGGATATTAGCCTAGAAACTCGGAATAGCCAAGATACAATTAATAGACCACATGAAGCTCAAGAAGAAGGAAGACCAATGTGTGGGTGATTCGGTCCTTCTTAGAAGGGGTAACAAAATACTCATGGGAGCAAATATGGGTGGTGTGTGGGGGTGAGGGGTTAGGGGTTTGGGAGGTGAGGGGGTGGAGAGCTGGGGGATGGGGGGTGGGGTGGGGAGTATGGACAACCTCATAGAAGCAGGAGGAAGGGGAATTGGGATATGGGGTTTCGGGGGTGGAAATTAGACTTGTAAATAAATGAAATATCCAATAAGAATGTATACATTGTGAAAAAGTTAATGAAGCAAAAAGAATATACTGTGCTTGAGTATGCATGCTCACATACCTGAACCAAGGCCAGTATTTGTCAAATAGACTTCATAAATCTCAAAAGCTATACTGCTCATTGGCATGTTACCAGAAGATGTTCCACCATACCAGAGGGACATGTGCTCCACTATATTTTTAGTGACCTTATTTGTAATAGCCAGAAGCTGGAAACAACCCAGATGTCCCATAACAGAAAATTGGATACAGAAAATGTGCTTCATTTACACAATGGAATACTATTCAGCTATTAAAAATGAGGACATCATGAATTTTTCATACAAATGGAAGGAACTAGAAAATACTATCCTGAGTGATGTCACCCAGACCCAAAAGGATCTAGATGGTATATGCTCACTAATAAGTGGATATTAGCCAAAAAGCACGGAATACTTAGGATACAAGCCATGAAATTTAAGTATGTTAGGCAGCCGAAAGGCCAAGTGTGGACGCTTCATTCTCACTTAGAAGGGGGGAAAAATAATCACAAAAGCATGGAGGGATTCGGGTGGGATAGGGATAGGGAGCAGAAAAGGGAGCAGGATCAGGTAAAGTGTGGAAGGCTGAGGGAGGAGGGAAACCCAAAGTGCCAGCAGAATGAATGAAAACATGCAGCCTCATAGCTGGGAGATATGAAGACTGTCCAGAAAGTACCCAAGACCTCTGAGGTGAGAGACACTCTGGACTCAATGGGAGTGGCCTTAGATGAAGTGCACAACAGTGGGGAGTAAGAACTAGAAGAGTCCATTTCCAGTAGTTATACAGAGCCTCAAGACTCTACCAAACCACAATCAAAATTTCTGACCCAGTGGGAGAAGATGTGCTGAATCCTTGAGAAAATTGAGGACCCAGGGAGGGGGTAGCCTAGTGGTTGGTGGTGGGATGAGAAACTGTGGAAGGGGGATGGAAAAAGGAGGCAAAGCTTGGATTGCAAATCAAAAATGTCTTATTAAAAAAAAAAGCTTTAGTAAAGTTTCTTTTACGAATGAGGGTGCCCTTGCATTTGGAGCATAGATGTTCAGAATTGAGAGTTCTTCTTGGTAGGTATTTCCTTGTTGAGTATCCCAGTAATCAAGCATGCTGATACCTAAGTAACCTCCAGTACCCAAGTTATATAGACCTAGGGTGGATTAGGTAACATTGGCTCATTGTTCTATTTCATTTTCCAGTGGTTGAGATTATTAGACCATACCACCATGATGAGATATTTTTTTAGGTGAGTTATAAATGTTAAACTTGGGTTCTCAGATTTTCTTAGCAACCAACTTTATCAATTTGTTTACTTCTTTTATGCCAAACATGCTTTAAACAAGAAAAGGATACAAATATAAGATTTAGTTAATTTTTAATAGAATTTGCTTTACTGTTTGTAACAATTAACAATTGTATGTTAGTGATTCACCATGATTTGTTTAGATAATTTCTACTCACAGAATAAGTACTGATTTTATGTTTTTAAATTTTTTTATTTATTAAAAATTATACTGAGTATTCTGATGTTTAAATAGATTGAACTTATTTTTACTAGAGATAATTACAAAGAACAATTTAGTGATGAGCTCATGATGACCAAAATATTGAACACCATCTTTGGACATGTTTTTCATATTGACTAAAACTCCATATGAGGATATCAGTTCTCTATTTAACACTATTTAGTTATAAGCAGACAACTCCTTTTATACAGAATGTTACATTTTTGCATCCAAAAATTAAATGGTGATTTCAATGCTAGCCATCCATTTCTTGATTAAGAGAGGTTTCAGTTGTGGTGTGGTCAGTAGATGGCAGACTTGTATCATATGTGACCTACATTTATGCATCATGCTTATTTGTTTTGGTTCAGAATTATTTTTTGAATGATGTTAGAAGCTCAATGTCATTTCTATCATGTTACCAATGTTTTCTTGTTTTTGTATTTTAAAAGAAGATTCCCAGAGAAACACAAATGCAGACATACCCAGTACAGTTTTACTTTAATTCAAATGGTAGAAAATATAAACTAAAGAATAAAATTTTTGTTTCATGTAACATGAAATACACAAGGAAACAATTAATATGAGAGACATTTTGAGTGGGATTTATGAAATGTACAGAATATTGATATTTCCTCCTACTACCCTGACAGTCTATTCACACTTTGGTAGTGTGAGGAAGATGCATAAGAAACCATTTTATGTGACAAAACAGAAAACATATTTCTTATACAGTGTTACAAAACTGATCAGCCATTTAGTTTTATTAAATATGGAAGACAGCAGAGCATGTCCAATGTCACTAAAATAAATTATCATCTAAAATATTTTCTCTATATTACAATCTAATATTCTATCAAGAAATATTCAGTTACACAATCATACACTAAATAACCCTTCCTTGAGTGATATTTGTGAAGATGTAGCTTCCTCTTTCCTTTTCATCAGCCATGTCATAGATGAACCACCTAAGCATAGAGTTTGAGAAAAAAGCGTGGCTTTCAATTGTAAACTGAGCTAAACTTATTGACAGACTAAATAGCAAAAGATGTTTTAATAATCATCTTTTAGGATTTATTTTGATGAGCTCTTTTTCTGTTTGCTTCCAAGATTCTTTTGTCTGCTCCCTAAAAATCTGAAGGAGTTGCTGGAATTGTCTACGTATATTCTCAGGATATCCTCAGGTGTTTGAAATATGCCTATGAGCTGCACTGCTTTGCTGTGCATTTACACTAAATTATTATTATTATTATTATTATTATTATTATTATTATTATTATTTGTTATTTGTTATTGTTATAACTGTGGTTATTACTGTCATTTCTTGCTTCACTTAATGACTATTCTTTCAAAAATTAGGAAGAGTTGTGATCTTACTTTTCACTAAAATTTTCTCATGGATTGTTTTGTAGGTGTTTAGAAACTTAGATGTAGTCCTGGCTGTTTACCATATCAGCAAATATCATATTCATTTTTCTATAGTAAACCCAAGTGAGTAGATTCTCACTGTCATTTTTTACTTCCTCCTAAAATTTGCTGGTTTAAGCACCCCACTTACTATCAGTTTGGGATTCACTAGGAAATTCACAGACATCAAGAATCTTTAGACTCTTACAACAGAACTACTGATCCAGGTTCCCTGCAATTCAGGTAGTCAGAGATAATTTATATATTGAACTTTGAGGAATATCACCATGCTGAAACAGTTTGTAAACTGAAATGGAAAAAAAAAAAACAAATCTTCATCCGTTTGAGTCTACTAAAGTGTGTTTATTTTCAAGCTCAAAGAAAGCCAAAGGCACAGAAATTTCATTCTTCTGGTTCCAGCCACATTTTGTTTCTTCCAAAATGACTGCTTACTCATGGCACATCGCATACATACATATATTTATATGTATATGCCACAAGCCAAGAATATGCAGTCTTTTTTATATATCAAATACACACACACATATATATATATATGTGTGTGTGTGTGTGTTTATATATGTATATATGTGCATATGTATATGTACATGCATATGTATACATATGCATATACAATTACATGACACTCAGGATAAATCTGAATACCAAAAAATTAAGAGGAAATCTCTCTTAAGAGTATACAGAAGAAAACCTTCATTTATGTTCTCTGTTTACATACACAAAGAGATGTACACTCAATATTTTTCTTGCTGTTATTTTCCATTTTCTATTGCTCACAAATGAATAATCTTACATGTTACTTCAGGAAATGTATAATTAATGCTCTAAAAGGATTTGATAGAGAATATGTTAGAAAGTTCAAGAAAGTAAATCTACTCACACAATTCAATAGTATGGTTTACTGAAATATAATATGCCCATCTCTACAGTATAAAATGTAGTCAAATATATTACAAAATGATGCTGTCAGTAGAAAAATAACTTACTGAAATCTATTATCCTAAGTGTAATGTAGTAATTAGACTAGGTCATCTTTTTACATAGCCAGAAACCATGCTGTTCTGTAGTTACATAACTGGTAATTTATTTCCATATTGTTTTATTCACTCTCACTAGAGCTTTAGTGTCATATACACTGTCACATTACAACTCCCTTTAATTAATTTCTGACATCGCAGACAGAAAAAAATATGATTGGAGTCAGTCTTTATTTCTATAGTGTCATTTATGTTTTTCATTATAACTTGAATAGTGATCTTACATTGAAGACTTTTAATGTGTTGCAGCACATGTCTTATTATCAAACTAACTTATGTCAAAAACATGTGTTTGCCATGTAGTAGTGAAAAGAAATCTCAGTTATAATTTTTGCATTGTTTGGTAAGGACACGGGGACCTATTACTGGTAAGCGACTTGACATTCTCAAGTTCTCATAAAAATTTTGGTGGAGATAAGCTGGAAACAATGGGTCATTTTTTTTTAAAAGTTCCTTTGTTTCTTTCAACATTGAAATTCACTAGGCTATTTCTGGCCCCAAATTCCTCAACTGGGATAATCAAAATGAGTTTAATGAAACCCTGTCAAGCAAATATCACATTATGAATAATAACATGTATCTCGAAGGTTATATCTAATGGAAAGAAGGATCTGGAAAGCTAAACGAATTAGAGGTCATAGCTCAATGTAAAATTGCCATGGAAACAGCTTTCATGACCAATTTGTGGGGAGATGTCAAAAGGCAGTAACCTGTGACTTCTTTTTCCAAAGCCCTGTCTATGAAGGTTACAGGTTCTATATCTGCTTTCATGATGACATTTGTCTATGTTTTTGTAGGTTTCTATTCTGACAAGCACAAAACCCTGCACCAAGTTGAACCTGTCCTTTGTGATGAGACTGTTGAACAGAACAGCAGCAGAGCAGTCTGCCTTTTCTCTCTCCACAATCAGCTAAATGCCAACCCAGGTCCCTTTGAGATGGTGAACCCAGGGAGGGAGTCAGCCCTTAGTATCCAAACTTCTTCAGAGAACCGTGTGCAGTAATTCTGTGATTAAGGTCATGTACTCTGTCCATGGCTTCATTTTTCCCACTAGCTCAAGTATATTTATCTACATTCTAATTTAAGCATATTAATTAGTGAAAGTAATAACATCCAAGGTATTTTTTAATATCAAAAATCATGAGATTAAATTATAATCTATATTTAAAATGTATTTACTTGGTTGGATAAGAATAATTTTACAACACATGAGAATAGTGTGTTTTTACCCATTTATGAAAAACATTGTTTTAAATTCTAAATTGCAAAACATTCATGTTATTTTCAACAAATGATGACACACATATATCTTATCATATTAAATCATTCCATACAAAAGAGTGAGACTAGAATAAAATTTTCACTAATGCTTCTTTTTAAAAAGCTACAATGCATTTTAATTTATCATATCAAATATGTGAAGAAGAAATGGGTACAATATTTCAAAAGCTCTAACAGTCTATGTAGATAGTTAATGCTTCAAAAGTGGAATCAAATTATATCTGTCACTTTACTTACTTGGTATTTTTAAGATGTAATATGCAAATTTAATTCCTTAGATTTTGTAAATTACGCATTAAATATTTACAAATTTATTCTCTAAATGTTATTATATTTTTAAAAAAGTGTAATATTTACTTTTTTGAAGTAATTGTCTTCTAAAAACAGTATAATAATTGAAGATTTATTGGTGTCATATACATGAAAATTATCAATATCGCTTGAAATGTTTATTAATTTCCATGTGAAAAGCAGAATGGTTGAGATTATCTACATGGTTAATTTAACTTAGTTTTGAGATGTTTAAAGAATTTAACTTTTAAAAATTGTCAACAATATAAACTTAGTTTCATTTAGTGCTTGAAAAGAAGAATGTGTAGTAAAAGAAAAAGTAACTTTCCTCATCATTATGAATCTCCATATTGTTAATTGTGGCACATTTTATTATTAAATTAAAATGTAGGAGCTCTGAATATCTGAATAATTTTCAATGATAAACTATGGTTGAGAAGGTGGAATAAATATACTGTGTATCAACCTTTTCAACAGTAGGTTAACAACATGAATCAAAATAAACTTATATCTCCGCCCTACTCGATATGTTTCCTTGGGGTGTTGCTGTCATGCCAGCCCCATGCAATGACCACCCTCCTCACAATTCACAATTATCAGTAACCCAGTAAAATCAAAACTCTAGAAGCTTATAATTAATCAGTCAGATTTATATATCAATAAATTCCAAAATCCACAAGATCCCCACACAATAAATTCTGAGCCAATTGATAATGATGCAAGCCTAGATTAGACAAGTTATCCCAATTATTCTATCCCTACATGATATTATAGCTACCCGTGGATATTTAAAGCCACTTGGAATCTGAATCATCCAGTTTGTCCTCCATTTCCACCCCCACCCCTTCTCCTGTGTCTCTCCCTGTCTCTGCAACTCTTAGCTCTGCCTTCCTTTTCTCTGTCCAATCACGTGCTCTTGTTGTGTTAATATTTAAATTAATTGAACATAGAAAATGCTGCTACAGATTAATATGAGAAAGATCACTTATTACTAAAATAATGAATTTTATAAGAGTAACACCTTCAGTAAACACTGAATATTAACTCTACACACAATCGTTTGTTATTTGAAAAATTTCTGTTACCTTCTATGTCCTGAGAAATGGCTAGCTATAAAGAACTAACAATTGTTTTCCTAGACAAGAGTCTAGGAAATTCGCAATTATTTGTTTCAGAAACTGTTACTGGGACTATTTCACTCCCAATCCTACATCTTGTTAGATATTTGGAGATTGGGCATATAGATACATGTTTAGGTTATATGCAAAATGTATATTACTGAAAGACATCTCTGAGAAACATTTATAACAAGTCACAGGGCCATTAAATAAATACACCAAGTTGTTCAGGAAATTAGTTTACAATGTACACATCAAATTTTTAGAAAAATTAAACACAATTTAGCAGCCTATCCAAGAACCATGAAAGCAATATTTTTAAAGCAGTAAGTCCCAAATTTTGGGGACTTAATTACAAACTGACAGCTTATCTAACTATTTAGATAACTTCCCAACTTCAGATACACTAAGGGAAAGCAAACTCTTTACTCCCTAGGAATCAGGTATAGTGTCTTACTTTTTTTTTTATGTACTTTTTTCTTCTTCTTTTATTGGATATTTTCTCTATTTACATTTCAAACGTTATCTCCTTTCCAGGTCTCCCCTCTGGAAACTCCCTATCCCATTTCTCCTCCCCCAGTCTCTATGAGGGTGCTCCCCTACCCCTCTACCAACTCCCACCTCCATGACCTGGTTTTACCCTACGCTGGGGCATATTATGGGGAGCAACAGTGACAACTGGTCAGACCCCCCAAGAGCTCTCAGGGATTGAATCATCAACCAAAGAATTTACATGGACCCACAGCTCCAGCCATATATGTGACAGAGGATGGCCTTTTTGGACATCAGTGGGAGGAGTGGCCCTTGGGCCAAAAGGGGCAATGTCTCAATTCTAATCAGTATGCCTATAGGCTCTTAGGATAGCAATTTCAGCTACAGCTCACTTGTACACTCTAACCTTAGTAAGAAACTTCTTTCAACTAAGAATTTTGCCTCTGAGTATCCGCCAAATTCAGTCAACACATCATAGTAGACTTACTGGTAGAAATATCCTGAAGCTCTTGCCCACCATTATTCTTGAGTGGCAATCATTTCTAGAATAAGGAGGCAAGTACTTTTAGAATTAGATTCTCCCAGTGTACTTAATCTGTACTGTCAAAAACACAAGCTATTAATGTTTTGTCTTTTTGTGAAAACTCAAAAAAAAAAAAAAGACAGAACACTGATTCATTGTAAAATTTTCAAATTATAAAATTCTGTGTCTTCTTTTGTTGGGTATCCATTTCTTTATTTTAGTTTTGCTGGGAGCCAGCCCCGGCAGAGTTGTTTCTTTCCTGTTGGTTCATTTTTTTTTTTTTTTGTGATTGTGACTTTCTTTTCTTTCTTTCTTTTTTTATTATTAGGTATATTCTCTATTTACATTTCAAATGTTGTCCACTTTGCTGGTTTCCCCTCCCCAGAAAAATCCCATAAGCCATCTTCCCTTCCCCAATCAACCCTCCCCCATTTCCCTGTCCTGGTATTCCTCTACACTATGGCATCAAGTCTTTCCAGGACCAAGGGCCTCTCCTCTGTTTGGTTTCTAACAAGATCATCCTCTACTGCCTATGTGTCTGGAGCCATGGATAACTCCATGTGTACTCTTTGGTTGATGATTTTGTCCCTGGGAGCTCTAGGAGTATTGGGTGACCCATATTGTTGATCCTCCTGTGGTGTTGCAAAGCCCCTCAGCTCCTTGAATCCTTTCTCTAGTTCTCCCAATGAGGACCCTGTGCTCAGTTCAATGGCTGGCTGAGAGTGCCCCCTTCTGTATTTGTCATGCACTAGGAGAGACTCCCAGGTGATAGTTGGCTCTAGTTAGCCAGCACTTGTGGGCATCCACAATGTGTCTGGGTTTTCTAACAATATATAGAATGCATCCCTGGGTGGGGTAGTCTCTAGATGGTCTTTCCCTTAGACTCTCTGGAAATCAGTTTGACAGTTCCTCAGAAAACTGGGCATAATACTTGTGGAGGACCCTGCTATACCAATCCTGGGCATATACCCAGAGGATTCTCCAGCATATAATAAGGACACATGCTCCACTATGTTCATAGCAGCCCTATTAATAATAGCCAGAAGCTGGAAAGAACCCAAATGTCCCTCAACAGAGGAATGAATACAGAAAATGTGGTGCATATACACAATGGAGTACTATTCAGCCATTAATATCAATGAATTCATGAAATTTTTAGACAAATGGATGGAAATGGAGAATATCATCCTGAGTGAGGTAACCCAATCACGGAAGAACACACATGGTATGCACTCACTGATAAGTGGATATTGTTCTAGAAGCTTGGAATACCCAAGACACAATTTACATATCAAATGATGCCCAAGAAGGAGGAAGAACAAAGTATGGATCCTTAGGTCATTCGTAGGAAGGAGAAAAAATATCCACAGAAGGAGATACAAAGACAAAAGTTTCAGCAGAGTCTGAGGGAAAGACCATTCTTGGTTCTTCTTGAGGCAGCGGAGAGGGGAAGAGCATCGGCAGTTACTGAAATTTTTTTTTTAAATTTTATTTTATTTTCTAAGTTTTTTTTTTAAATTTACATTCAAAAACATTTCCCCTTTCCCGTTTCCTCCCTCCCTGAAAGTCCCATAAGCCCCCTTCCCTCCCTCTTTTCTCCATTCAACCCCCTCTCGCTTCTCTGTCCTGGCATTCCCCTACATCCAGTCTTTCCAGGACCAGGGGTCTCTCCTTCCATCTTCTTGGAAATCTATTGATATGCGAATTGTGTCTAGGGTATTCCGAGATTCTGGGTTAATATCCCCTTATCAGTGACTGCAAATTTAGGGTTGCTGTATAATAAAAAGTTTACTTATCTAAATCTAAGTTACTATGCTAATGTAGCTGACCTGCCTTCTGTGTTCCTCTGAAGCCAGAAACTGCAGGCACTTAGCACCTCATTCTAAAACAGCAGGAGATTAAGTAAAGGATTAGTTACTGGAGCCTTTTCCCTGCTGTCCACATGCCTCTTGCTTGTCAGGCTAGGGGGAAGTTTAGAGCAATAAACTTCTATTGAACCAGAAGAAGAGAATAACACTCACAGAAAGAAAAACCTTTACATAAGTGAATATGCATAATCTCACATAAATTCATACACAGCTTCAAACATAACAGATTTCATTTATACATTTTCACACAAATTCAGTTGGGCCCAGCTTGCATGCATTTTCACAATTTCATACTTATACACACACATGCATACATTCTCACAATTACATACTTACACACACATCCATACTTACATATGCATATGGAGCAAAAGAGCGAGCACAGATGCAGAAAGAATTCACTCATTCTGGATGAAAAATGGACTCCAATTTTTATTGCATTGAGAAAAAAAAAAGCTTTCGCCATTTCAATGCTAAATGAATTAAGTCCATGTTTGTAAGAAAAAAAAAAATCTTTGTTTCTTTTAATAAGACTAAGCCTGTCTTGTCCTTACCATGGTACCTGTTCTGTCCCCTGGTGAGGAGAAGTTGGCCTGCTCCTTGTGATCTCTACATCTTTTTACCTCTATCCCTCTGTATCCTGCACATTGTTCTTTTAGTTATTTTATGTTACCTATAGTTTCTGTTATTCCACTCTGCATTCTCCTTCTAATTTTGTTCTCTTCTGACTAAAAACGTCTCCTTAGTTCAGTTCTTCTCTCAGCTCTATTCCTCTCACCTAAATTCTTCTGGTCTGACAAATTCTCTTTGTCTTCAGCCCTTAAATATCTTTCAGAATGTGTGATCAAATGTAACAAAGTTCATCACAAGTTCACACAAAATACCAAGTCATAAATTGAAATAGAAGTTTACAACAGAGAATGTTTACATGCATATCCATTAGGAGTAATTATCTAGCTAAACATCTTTACTTGTCTTCTCAACGGGTTCATAGAAAGTTTAAAACCAAAACTAAGATATAAGTGAAATTTTGTATAGATAAACCCCATCAATATTTTATGTTCTGTCCTAGTACCTAAAATGAATCCTTAGTTCCCTTTTTATGACCTTTGATTAATTGTTTTACAACCTCTTGGAATGTGCTCTAAGTAGGAGAAAGTCTGGTTGCCATCTAAGAGCAATTCACTTGTGACACTTGGGAGACTGGCAGAGTTCTCATTGCAGTTTTGACAATCAGAAAAGGACCTAATAGAAGTTCCACTATAAAAGAGCTTAATAATCACGGATATAATTTTAGGAATTCTTATAGGATCATCATTAAAACTTAAGTCATCTATTTGTCTACATAGCATCACTAGAAGATAATACATCTTTGTGGATTTGCAGAGATCTGCTCCAAAGGAATGTTCTATTACTTATTGATTATTATATATGTTTATATATATAAACAGGAAAAACATATTAATAGCAGGACTCTTTCCTAAAATTAGTCCCTCACAGCCTTGCTAAATGAGGGCTCACCTGTCACAGATTATATAATAATCTGAAGCAGACCATTTCAGAATGATCACCTGCTAGTATATTAGCTTTTCCCATTATGGCTCCCGACATATTTTTAATGAGATTCAATATAATAACAACATTTCTCCCTTTCCTTTCCCCATTTCATACCCTACTATAGTTATTCCATACTCTTCCTTCAAATTCATGGCCTCTTTTTCCATTAATCATTGTTGTATGCATAGACATATTTACATAAACATTTATGCTCCTAAATGTAATCTGCTAGTCTATGTTTTAAAATTGTGTATATATGTATATACACATAAGTTTTACATATGTATATACAAATATACATATGTATATACAAATAAATATATACACATATGCATATATATACACATAAGCTCTTAGGGTTAATCATTTGGCCTGGAAAACAACAGAGTGCAGTTATTTCTTTTTAATTGAAGTGTAGTTATTTCTTTTTAATTGAATCATTACCTTATGAAAGAGTGTATATGTTCAAAATAATTCATAAGGACTTTGTGCGACTCAAGTGTCTCCTCTTGTTATTCAAATAATCAGTAAACAATTGAGGTAAAAAAGGTAAATTGTGGTTAAACTTGTAAGTTCCCCAGATAATTCTTATAATACTGCTATGTTGAGGAATAACCACACATATATGGGCTTTTTAGTAATTACAGGAGTTACCAAAACTTCCAATAATTCCTTATTTAACAAAATAAATTTAGATGCAAACTTTTATTTTCATATTCCTTGTCTATTTTCAGTGAACTTCTTGTAGTGAATAATTTTTTTTTAGATCATTCCAGGATAAGTCAAGTGGCATTTTTCTTTAACCATACATTATTCTAAACCATAAATATAAATTTATATTTTTAATTAAGAATTATTAATTTTTTGAGCTAGACAAGTGGTTCACTAGTTAAGAGTGCCTATTGATCTTGCAGAGGACTCAACTGCACATCATACATATGTGAGGGAGCTTGCAACTGACTATAACAGGCCTAGAGGTGTCCAAAAGTCCTGGCCTCAGAGATGTAAGCACTCACAAGCATATGCATAGTTATAGACACATACCCATAAAAACATAATTTTAAAAATTAATTTTCACAAAATACCATTCTTTTAAAGTTTCACATGAAATTTATGATCTAAATATAAAATCTGGAAGCAGATGTCAACCAATGTACTAAGGAAGGGACTGGGGAGATAGATAAGCAGTTAAGAACTTGAGGGTCTTTGTCCAACTCTTAGCACCCACAGTGTAGTTAACATTAAGTAACAATAGTTATAGATACCTTGATACCCTATTCTGGCCCTCAATAGCCACCCACATATGTTGCACATCGTACCTGCAGGCAAACCTCAAAACCCACAGAATAAAAGTAATTAAATCCATGAGCATGGCAGATTTTTCCATCTTCTGAGGTCTTCTTCAATTTCTTTCTTCAGAGACTTGAAGTTCTTGTCATACAGATCTTTCACTTGTTTGGTTAGCGTCACGCCAAGATACTTAATATGGTTTGTGGCTATCGTAAAGGGTATTATTTCTCTTACTTCTTTCTCAGCCTGCTTATCCTTTGAGTATAGGAAGGCTTCTGACTTGCTTGAGTTGATTTTATATCCGGCCACTTTGCTGAAGTCGTTTATCAGCTGTAGTTCTCTGGTGGAGTTCTTTGGGTCGCTTATGTATACTATCATATCGTCTGCAAATAGTGATAGTTTGACTTCTTCCTTTCCAATTTGTATCCCTTTGACCTCTTTTTGTTGTCTAATTGCTCTAGCTAGAACAAAGAGATGTTCATCATCCTTAGTCATTAGGGAAATGCAAATCAAAACAACCCTGAGATTCCATCTCACACCAGTCAGGATGGCTAAGATCAAAAACACAGGAGACAGCAGTTGTTGGCGAGGATGTGGAGAAAGAGGAACACTCCTCCACTGCTGGTGGAATTGCAAGCTGGTACAACCACTCTGGAAAGCAGTCTGGCGGTTCCTCAGAAAACTGGGCATGACACTTCCGGAGGATCCGGCTATACCACTCCTGGGCATATACCCAGAGACTTTACCTGCATGCAATAAGGACACATGCTCCACTATATTCATAGCAGCCTTATTTATAATAGCCAGAAGCTGGAAAGAACCCAGATGTCCCTCAACGGAGGAATGGATTCAGAAGATGTGGTATATTTACACAATGGAATACTACTCTGCAATTAAAAACAATGAATTCACGAAATTCCTAGGCAAATGGTCAGAACTTGAAAATATCATCCTTAGTGAGGTAACCCAATCACAAAAGATCACACATGGTATGCAGTCACTGATAAGGGGATATTGACCCAGAATCTCAGAATACCCTAGACACAATCAGCATATCAATAGATTTCTAAAAAGATGGAAGGAGAGACCCCTGGTCCTGGAAAGACTGGATGTAGGGGAACGCCAGGACAGAGTAACGAAAGGGGGTTGAATGGAGAAAAGAGGGAGGGAAGGGGGCTTATGGGACTTTCGGGGAGGGAGGAAACCGGAAAGGGGAAGTGATTTGGAATGTAAATTAAAAAAATAAAATAAAATAAAAAAATTAAAAAAAAGTAATTAAATACTAGTAGACAGACTAAAGAAAAATAAGAAGAAAGTAGTAAAGAATATGGGCAGGGTTTGAAAGGGAATAAGAATAAAATTTAGATTTTGTTAAGCAATGTCTAATCCAATGGTAGAAAATAGTGTGGAGTTCATAAGTATCAATGACCTACTATGTAGAAATGTTACCAGACTACTAGTAAAATCCTCTGATAATTTTAAAAAGGAGCAGTTAACATAATTTGGGTTGATTTTATGTGATTAAGGTAGAACATTTCTTTTAAGGACATGTAAGTCTGTATTGCAACATATCAGAACAGGTGGGTGGCAGATATCATGCCTTTTCTACCAGTATATTTTTTTTGTCCAAGCTATAATGGAGAAAATGGAGGGCACCATTCTACACATTTACACTGACTTATTCTAATTACCAATGGACCATTTTTTTAAAGCAACCTCAGTTTCAAGCACTGGGATGAAACCTATAATCTCAGTAACAAATATCACAGCTCTCACTGACTGCATGCAACACATGCTTCAATTTGAGAAAGTTTGAAAAGAATATATGAGACAAGTGGGCCTTTATTACTTCTCAATTTAAGCTATTTTGACAATTTTGATATTTATCGAGTTTTTATATTGGCATCCCCTCATTTTCTCATTTATGTAAATTTAAAATGAGTGCTCATTTATACATATAGAACGACTTCCCTAATGTCTTAATGTATCCTTACAAAGAGAACACTTTAAGAGAAAATGCATTGGTAGCATAGGTGGAATGACATGACTCAAACATTCACAAATTCATCACGCACCCCAGACACATTTTCTTTTCTAAATTGCTATTGTTCTTTGAACGATTGCTCTGAAGCATGACTCTCAAGTACCTTGATATTCCCTTTGTTTGAAGGACTAACCTCTCAGCTAATAATCTTGACCTTCAGAGATTCATTCTGTTTAGGCTTGATGAACTTCCTGTGAAGTAAAGGCACTGCTCTTTTCTTTTGTGGCCACATAATAAATTTTCAGTTACCGATGTTCAAGGCTGTCATGTCACCAAGGGTGGCTTTCTTCACAGCTGAATGATTGTAATCAGCTGATAACTGACACTGTGCATTATTTGTTTTGGAACATTTTTCCTCTCAAGCAAAAAATGTATCAATTTATGTAAGGTTTTTAAATGAATAACATGTGCTAGTTATTGATAACAAAGAAATCCTTAAGTAGTGTGCCTGATAAATAGAGCCGTGATTATGAGAAGCGCAATCTCCTAATTTTTTACAGCCTACTGAGAAAATGATTATTAGATGTGAAAATCTCTACCAAGCGCTCAGTCAGAGCAATGAAAATCTATATTCCAGCAGTGAATACATTCCATTTGATATTTGCCTCCCTTCTTTCCCCTCCATTCCCCTTAATCAGAAGGGAAAACACTTTCATAAGCCATCAACATTTTCAGTGCAAGTTTCAAAGGAAAATTTATTAAGTTTTTTTGTGCTCTCAAGGAAAAATAAAGAAGAATAAAAACGGTGCTTACTTTTACTCATTGTAACATTCACATATTGTCTTATGCTTCTCTACTCTGTGGTTTAAAAAAAAAGAGAAAATTCTCAATATGAAAGCATAGATAATTGGCAAATGGCAAATGGGAGGTTCAATTAGTTCAGATTATTAACAGAGACATGCTACATCTGGTCATGGCTGAGTCTGTTTGTCCAGAAAGATCTATCAAATAAATGATTAAAATCAAGATCCAACAGATGTGCATCTCTCCACACAGGACCCTTTCTCTCTGGTGCATCAAAATGCAGTGAATTTCTTCTGAGATTTTTTTCTTCCCTTTAATTATACAACTCAAAGTTGAGATTTGGAAAATAACATGGAAAAAGACATCTGTAGATGTTTATTTACATTTTCCCTCTTGCATTTTGCCTTTGCTACAGTAGAATGATGCAGAATGAGAAACAGTTTGTATTCTTTCCTTTTGCTTGCAGCCCTGAAGGAAAACCTGCTGGGATTGGCTGCAGATGGTTTCATTGCTAGAGAAGAATGTGCCTCCTCTTGGCTGCCTGCTCTGTATGCATGATCAAGCCCCAGTCAATGCTTCATGTGCCTCATTAACTGTGGGACAGGAAGAAATATGATGTTCCCAAAATATATGCCCTTTTCTCCAGCTAAGGCCAATATTATGAAAATGAAACACTTAGAAATTGGAAGTATATATACTCTTAAAATATGTTTATAGACAAATTTGCTGTCCTTTTATTGAGCTAACAGTTAATAGCTGACAAAACATTATTAAAGAGAAACATTAGCACACACTGGCTTGTTTGCTTCATAGTGGATTAAACTGGAAGGGGAAACATAACATTTCTTAGAACTGAACAAAAAATAAACAAGGCATGTTTTAAGAAGAAAGCTACAAACTGTCTGAGAGGAAACTCTGTCCTATTATCTAACGGTATTAACTGGCTCAAGGTGATAGTGCAGCAGAATGGTACCCAAGCAAATATGTTGATCTAAGTGTACCAATTTCAAATTTAATATTTCTGAAATTAATTTTAGGATTAGATTGAAAATAAAGCTTGCTATGCTCTTGCCATATATAGGTACTTAATCTTTATATATCATATGTATGATAGTTTTATTCTCTAGTTTCACAGGCAAAACTAAAAAACATGATTAAATCAAAAATTTACTTGAAACCCATCCGATATGCTGGGATTTTCAAGAGCAATGCTTTCTTCTTCATGGTGACGAATATATACAGCTTTCTGTGAAACAGTTACAGTTTTCTGTGGATGCAGAACAAAGCAAACAAAGAACACATTGGTCACAAAATATATAAACCAGGGAAAGCTCTCTCATACCTAATGTAAAAAATTGAATACGAATTCTCAGAATGACAGAGAATATGATGCAAGAGCTAAGTTGCTTTCATCACTGAGGATTAGACAATTTGTGTTCAACTGAAGCAAAAATTTCATTTCTGTTTAATTCATTAAACAACTAAAATAAATTATAATTTATTTAGCTAAAATGAATTAGCAGGACTATAGTGGGAAATAAAACAAAGAAAGAACACTAAATGCACAGAATATTCTAATGAACAATCATTATCTCAGAATAAATACTTAATTCATTTTCTGAATTTTGCCTCCTTTAGCTACTTAAAAACTTTGTATCAGTTTTATCTATAGTCACACGATTTTGGATTTCCAATAGATTCTAGAGATACAACACCAAATGCCCTTCTGTTATATTATGATTTGTCCTCCTACCACCCACATCTCTGCTGTGTCAACTGGTTCACACAACGTTGTTTCATAGTAGATTGGTGTTAATATTAATGGAGAATTCATTTCTCCCCACACTGTGGGAAAAAAAAAGAGCTATAAAGCATATGAAACACATAATCCAAAGGCAAAATTAGCTCTCTATGCAAGAAGCTTTTTAAGAAATATTTGGAGAGAACCAGTTTATATCACTTGTATCTAAGCATTTTATAGTGTAACAATTTATTTAAGAAAATATATATGTATATATATATATATATATTCATATAAGTTTGGAAGTTTGCATGTAAAAATGCATATATATTTTGCATTGTACTACTTTAGGAATATATACATGTATCTATACAAATAATATATGTACACTTACATATGCATGTATAATGTATTTATATGCACACATACATGCACATGTATATTCAGTGTAAAATTTTATTTAGGAATATATGTACCTATGTACAAACAGACACACATATATACACACATATGTGTATACATCTGGAAATGTGTATATTCCTAAATGCAACAACCTCAGTGTCTTTAAAGAAATTGTATTTATGTTTTCAGGACTATCTATTTGATATTAAATAACTAATTTATGTGCTCTTCTTAGAGGAAGATTATTTTCTTTTCTCAGATTTCCTAGGTTACTTGAAGCCTCCATGTGTGGGGCTGATGCCTCTTGTCCTTTTCCTATACACTTTGGACTGTTTATTTTGTCATTCATTCTTACCGCGTGTTTAGGCAGTCATGTTCATGAGACATTATGTGCATAGCTTCTGATATCATGAGAATATCATAATATGATATTCCTAATATCCCACTTCCTAATCTGATAACTCTTACTGTATTTATGCCAGGTCTTCCTCAGTGTTCCCTGAAATAGAGGTATAAGTTGTTTTGTCTGTGTATATTTTGAGAATAACCTCCAACCATCCATTTTTATTTTGGGGGGTTTTCTATAATGGCATCTCTCTTTTGCAAAGCAAATTTTACCTGACACAGGGTGATAGTACTCTGGTGATGTACTTTAGGTTTATTCTAGCTTAATAAAATGCTGGTTAATGTTTCTTTTCTAATAATCATTTTGTTAGCCTGAGTTTTATCAACCAGAATTAATGCAAGGTGTATGAATTCTAGGCACACATGACTTTCTGCTACAGAATTACAAAGTACTTCTCAGTCAGTATAATTTAAGGCATTATATATTAGACTATAATGCAGATTCCTAGCTGATTTATTTATTTTAATATTATAAAATATTACTGTATCTCTATTAGGATAGCTATTTAACTTTAAGAATTCTATGTGTATAGGTCTTTTTCTTGTGTGTATGTCTGTGTACCAGATGTGTACCCTATAGTTAAAGATACAGCTTATGATGAGGTGGGACCTGAACTCTAGTCCTCTAGAATAACAACTGCGTATAACCACTGAACCATCCCTCCAAACTTTACTTATAAACATACCAGATAAAATCAGGACATTAAGTTTAGCTTTATGCCATTCATATTCATACACATATTCCTTAATTTTTTCTTAATATATGTACAGAAAAACTGGATATGCTCTGTCACAGCCTCTGTTGTTGATCTGGATTCCAGTCTGACCTTTATCCGTACAGTGCTCACTGCTTCATAAGTTTCTTCACTACTTTGGCTTTCTTTAGTTTTCTTTTTTAATTTTGCTCCTTTTTATAGAGATGATAACTCTTTAATTCCTGTCTATTTGCCAAACATATCTTTCTTTACATTGGATATTTCATATGAGTTCCTGATCATGTACCTCAGACAGAATTCATTTATTTACAGGGTTAAGTCACACTCTTAAAATTAATGTTGCTAGCCTTTATTAAGTCATTCAAAACAGTATGAACTGTGGATTGTCTGATTATGTATTCAATGTAGATATCTTCTCGACCAAAACCAGAAATTTGTGAGAGAGGGTCACCTTCCATGTGCTCAGCACCTAAATACACAAAGCACAATACGCAATCAACAATGAATGAGGGAGAAGTCCAGGGATGGTGGCAGAAAGGTGTATTTTATGTCATAGTGTCAAAATACAGCACAGGCACTTAATACATGGCTTTTGTTTCTACCTGTATAGAAATTGCACAAACTAAAAGATTATTAGCAATTCCTCATGCATATATGCATTATGCTCAGATTTGTCACAACCCTCCATTCTTTTCCCCCCATCTTTGTCTTTCCATCTAACTTGAAGCTTCCTTGCTTGTACACACTAATTTCTCATGTCTGAAAAACAAATAATAATTGAATCTTGGAGGGTTTATTTATTTCATTTTATTACACAGAGTGATCATTTAAAGCTTCATATGTTTTCATGAAATTATGGAATTTCATCCATTTTATATATTAATTGAATAAGTTTTATATCACACACTTTTCTATACAGAATATAATGCTTAATAGAATAAATAGAAAGCTTTCCTTGCTAATATTTAAATAACCTATGTGAGAATTTGCTTTTGTAAACATTAAAATTCTGACTACATTTTTAAAACCAAATACTTTTCAAATATTATTTTATTAATTAATAAAGTGATCAAACTTGTCTCTTTTTCTTAACAATAATACATTTTAAAAATTTAAGCATTAATTCAACCGTTCACCATGGCTTCTGTTTCTTAGAATCTAGCTACTTGAGTGTTATCACTGGACTATATCATTATCTTCAAGGAAATCTTGGGTATAGACCTAAGATAAATATTTCAAAATCTTATTTTAAAGAACTTACATAATTTTTACCTAATCATATTGGAGTTTTAGTTGTATTGTTTGTACAAATATAAGAAGGATGAACAAAGTGAAAAATATTTATGTGTTGTACTGATATTTTAAGTGAACTTCCTACTTTCTATTTCTTCAGTCTTTAGGCAAATATTGATATAAGACAATTTCTGCTACAAATTAGAATCTCTTAAACTCCCAGAAGAAATTATTGCTCTTCTTTTTTCTTTTGTAAGTCAGTGATTCAAAAATGACTATTGTGCCCTCACGTTTATACAGAAGATAAGTGTAATACTAAAACTTGAAAACACCAATGCTGCTTTATAAAATTGCATAGCAGATATCAAAATAAATATTTGGTGTATTAAATGATATGAATTAAAAAATATTTTTCCCATTTTGAAAGCATCAAAAGAGTTTTAGTATTGTCATTTTAAAGTATGACTATGTTGTAAATTTGGATATGTATTTACCTCCTAAGTATTAATTAAGATTAATATTATGGACAATAGACAACTACAGTGAATGGATACCCACTTCACAGTTTGAATCATTCTATTTACATATCTCTCTGTATAAAATACTTGTACTTTACTGTGTACAAATTTATAGACTAAGCTCACAATTGTACTTTCCTCAGCAGAAACCATGGCTTTATGAGGTTATACAATCACAATCTCACTTAGGTTCATTACTTTGTTTTGGAACTTTAAGAAGTTGCTTGAAATAGGTAACAATATTTACTAAGTATCTAGATAGTTACAAAAAGCTAAACGTACATTATAAGCTTGAGTAGTGTTCTTTCTGTTTCTATTTTGTGGAATAGTTTGAAGAATATTGGTGTTAGGTCTTCTGTGAAAGTCTGATAGAATTCTGCACTAAAACCATCTGGACCTGTGCTTTTTTTGGTTGGAAGATTCCAATGACCACTTCTATATCTTCAGGGGTTATAGGACGGTTTAGATGGTCTATTTGATCCTGATTTAATTTTGGTATTTGGTATTTGTCAAGGAAATTGTCCATTCCCTTCAGATTTTCTAGTTGTGTTGAATACAGGCTTTTGTAGCAGGATCTGATAATTTTTTGAATTTCCTGTTTCTGTTGTTATCTCTCCCTTTTCATTTCTGATTTTGTTAATTTGGATATTGTCTCTGTGCCCTCTGGCTAGCCTGCCTAAGAGCTTATCTATCTTGTTGATTTTCTCAAAGAACCAACTCCTAGTTTTGTTGATTCTTTCTATGGTTTTATTTGTTTCTACTTGATTGATTTCAGCCCTGAGTTTGATGATTTCCTGCCTTCTACTCCTCTTGGGTGTATTTGCTTCTTTCTGTTCCAGGACTTTCAGGTGTGCCATTAAGCTGCTAGTGTATGCTGTCTCTCGTTTCTTTTTGGTGACACTCAGGGCTATGAATATTCCTCTTAGCACTGCTTTCATTGTGTACCATAAATTAGGGTATGTTGTGCTTTCATTTTCCTTAAATTTTAAAAAGTTTTTGATTTCTTTCTTTGTTTCCTCCTTGACCAAGTTATCATTGAGTAGAACATTGTTCAGACTCCATGTGTATGTGGGCTGTTGTTTGTGTTGCCATTGAAGACCACCCTTATTCCATAATGATCTGATAGGAGGCATGGGATTAGTTCGATCTTCTTATATCTGTTGAAGTCTGATTTGTGACCAATTATATGGTCGATTTTGCAGAAGGTAACAAGAGGTGCCGAGAAGAAGGTGTATTCTTTTGTTCTAGGATGAAATGTTCTATATATATATATATATATATGGTCCAAGGCTTCAATTAGATTCACTGTGTCCCTGTTTAGTTTCTGCTTTCCTGAACGATCCATTTCAGAGAGCGGGGTGTTGAAGTCACCCACTATTATTGTGTGCGGTGCGATGTGTGCTTTGAGCTTTAGTAAAGTTTCTTTTACGAATGAGGGTGCCCTTGCATTTGGAGCATAGATATTCAGAATTGAGAGTTCTTCTTGGTGGATTTTTCCTTTGATCAGTATGTAGTGTCCTTCTGTGTCTTTTTTGATGACTTTAAGTTGAAAGTCAATTTTATCTGATATTAGGATGGCTACTCTGGCTCGTTTCCTGGGACCATTTGCTTGTAAAATTGTTTTTCAGCCTTTTACTCTGAGGTAGTGTTTGTCTTTGACACTGAGGTATGTTTCCTGCACGCAGCGAAATGCTGGGATCTGTTTACGTATCCAGTCTGTTAGTCTATGTCTTTTTATTAGGGAATTGAGACCATTGATATTAAGAGAGATTAAGAAATAGTGATTATTGCCACCTGCTATTCTTTTTTATTATTATTATTTATTTTATTTTAATTTTTTTAATTTACATTCCAAATCACTTCCCCTTTCCCGTTTCCTCCCTCCCCGAAAGTCCCATAAGCCCCCTTCCCTCCCTCTTTTCTCCATTCAACCCCCTCTCGTTACTCTGTCCTGGCGTTCCCCTACATCCAGTCTTTCCAGGACCAGGGGTCTCGCCTTCCATCTTTTTAGAAATCTATTGATATGCGGATTGTGTCTAGGGTATTCCGAGATTCTGGGTCAATATCCCCTTATCATTGACTGCATACCATGTGTGTTCTTTTGTGATTGGGTTAACTCACTAAGGATGATATTTTCAAGATCTGACCATTTGCCTAGGAATTCCGTGAATTCATTGTTTTTAATTGCAGAATAGTATTCCATTGTGTAGATATACCACATCTTCTGAATCCATTCCTCCGTTGAGGGACATCTGGGTTCTTTCCAGCTTCTGGCTATTATAAATAAGGCTGCTATGAACATAGTGGAGCATGTGTCCTTATTGCATGCAGGTAAAGCCTCTGGGTATATGCCCAGGAGTGGTATAGCTGGATCCTCCGGGAGTGTCATGCCCAGTTTTCTGAGGAACCGCCAGACTGCTTTCCAGAGTGGTCGTACCAGCCTGCAATTCCTGATGCTATCTTTATGTTTGAGTGGTTATCTATTTTTGGGTTTGATGCAAGAAGGTTACTATCTCATCTTTTCCAGGGTGTTGTTTCTCTCCTTGTATTGCCGGTTTCCACCTATTATCCTTTGCAGGGCTGGATTTGTGGAAAGATATTGTGAAAACTTGGTTTTATCATGGAATATCTTGGCTCTCCATCTATGGTGATTGAGAGTTTTGCTGCATATAGTAGTCTAGGCTGGCTTTTGCTCTTTTAGTGTCTGCATGAGATCTGCCCAGGATCTTCTGGCTTTCATAGTCTCTGGTGAGAAGTCTGATGTGATTCGGATAGGTCTTCCTTTATACGTTACTTGGCCTTTTTCTCTTACTGCTTTTAATATTCTTTCTTTGTTTAGTGCATTTGGAGTTTTGATTATTATGTGACAGGAGGTATTTCTGTTCTGGTCCAGTCTTTTTAGAGTTCTGTAGGCTTCTTGTATGTTCATCGGCATCTCTCTCTTTAGGTTAGGGAAGTTTTCCTCCATAATTTTGTTGAAGATATTTACTGGCCTTTTAAGTTGCAAATCTTCACTCTCATCTATACCTATAATCCTTAGGTTTGGTCTTCTCATTGTGTCCTGGATTTCCTGGATGCTTTGGGTTACACATTTTTTCATTTTGCATTTTCTTTGACTGTTGAGTCGATGCTTTTTATGGTATCTTCAGCACCTGAGATTCTTTCTTCCATCTCTTGTATTCTATTGTTGATGTTTGCATCTATGACTCCTGATTTCTTCCCAAGGTTTTCTATCTCCAAAGTTGTCTCCCTTTGTGATTTCTTAGTTGTTTCTACTTCCTATTTTAGTTCCTGGATGGATTTGCTGAGATCCTTCACTTGTTTGTTTGTATTTTCCTGTATTTCTTTAAGATATTTTTGCATTTCCTCTTTCAGGATTTCTGCCTGTTTACCCAAGTTCTCCTGTATTTCTCTAAGCGATTTTTGTGTTTCTTCCTCATGGGCTTCCATCGGTTGATCCATAGTCTCCTGCACTTCTTTAAGCAATTCCTGTGTTTCCTTTGTAAGGGCATCTAACTGTTGATTCATTTCTTTAAGCTATTTTTGTGTTGCCTCCCTATGGTCCTCCATCTTTTGACCCATATCATCCTTAGTGAGATAACCCAATCACAAAAGAACACACAGGGTATGCAGTCACTGATAAAGGGATATTAACTGAGAATCTCGGAATAGCCTAGACACAGTTCGCTTATCAATAGATTTCCAAGGAGATGAAAGGAGAGACCCCGGTCCTGGAAAGACTGGATGTAGGGGAATGCTAGGACAGAGAATCAAAAGGGAGTTGAATGGGGAAAAGAGGGAAGGAAGGGGGCTTATGGGATTTTCGGGGAGGGAGGAAATGGGAAAGGGAAAATGATTTGGAATGTAAATAAAAAAAACCTTAGAAAATAAAAAAATTAAAAAAAAACAATACAAGCTTAAAGTTATTGCTTTTATTATTCTTAAAATTTAAAAATCTCCTCTGTATATGATAATCACCAAAGAGTACAACATAAACATGTAATGAAATTAAACCATTTTATAGGATATAAACTAAGCATTTCATGAATTCATTGTTTTTTAGATCAAAAACACAGGAGACAGCAGTTGTTGACGAGGCTGTGGAGAAAGAGGAACACTCCTCCACTGCTTGTGGGATTGTAAGCTGGTACAACCACTCTGGAAAGCAGTCTGGCAGTTCCTCAGAAAACTGGGCATGACACTCCCAGAGGATCCGGCTGTACCACTCCTGGGCAGAAAAGCCCAGAGTCTTTTCCTGCATACAATAAGGACACATGCTCCACTATGCTCATAGCAGCCTTATTTATAATAGCCAGAACCTGGAAAGAACCCAGATTTCTGGGTCTTCAATTCTGAATCCACACTCCTATGGTCACTTGATCTTTGACAAAGGAGCTAAAACCATCCAGTGGAAAAAAGATAGCCTTTTCAACAAATGGTGCTGGTTGAACTGGAGGTCAACATGCAGAAGAATGCAAATTGACCCATTCTTATCTCCTTGCGCTAAGCTCAATTCCAAGTGGATCAAGGACCTCCACATAAAACCAGACACACTAAAGCTAATAGAAAGGAAACTAGGGAAGAACCTTGAACATATGGGCACAAGGGAGAATTTCCTGAATAGAACTCCAATAGCTTATGCTCTAAGATCAAGAATTGACAAATGGGACCTCATTAAATTACAAAGTTTCTGCAAGGCAAAAGACACTGTCAAAAAGACAAAGTGGCAACCAAATAACTGGGAAATGATCTTTACCACCCCTACAACTGACAGAGTGCTAATATCCAATATATACAAAGAGCTCAAGAAGTTAGCCTCCAGAGAGTCAAGTAACCCTATTCAAAAATGGGGTACAGAGCTACACAAAGAGTTCTCACCTGAAGAATATCTAATGGCTGAGAAGCACCTAAAGAGATGTTCATCATCCTTAGTCATTAGGGAAATACAAATCAAAACAACCCTGAGATTCCATCTCACACCAGTCAGAATGGCTAAGATCAAAAACACAGGAGACAGCAGTTGTTGGAGAGTGTGTGGAGAAAGAGGAACACTCTTCCACTTCTGGTGGGATTGCAAGCTGGTACAACCACTCTGGAAAGCAGTCTGGTGGTTCCTCAGGAAACTGAGCATGACACTCCCGGAGGATTCTGCTATACCACTCCTGGGCATATACCCAGAGGCTTTACCTGCATGCAAAAGGACACATGCTCCACTATGTTCATAGCAGCCTTATTTATAATAGCCAGAAGCTGGAAAGAACCCAGATGCCCCTCAACAGAGGAATGGATTCAGAAGATGTGGTATATTTACACAATGGAATACTACTCTGCAATTAATACCCAAGACACAATTCACATATCAATAGATTTCCAAGAAGATGGAAGGAGAGACCCCTGGTCCTGGAAAGGCTGGATGTAGGGGAATACCAGGACAGAGAAGTAAGAGGGGGTTGAATGGGGAACAGGGGGAAGGAAGAGGGCTTATGGGACTTACAGGGAGGGAGGAACCGGGAAAGGGGAAATCATTGGGAATGTACAAAATATATATATATAGAAAATAAAAAAATAAGAAATGAACTACCCATTGCTTTATCACATTAAATATTGACAGATACATATTTTCAAGAACAAGATATATTAACTAAAATCATAAATATTGTTTGTATTTAACAATAACTATTATCATTTTATATCAAACTACAATTCATACTATATGTATGTTATATCTTTTATTATTTCATATATAATTACTAGCCCATAGTATGTTTTACAATTGATAATATAATTAAATACAAGTATCTATATATCTTTTAATATATGTCAACAAAATCATGTGTAACCCCACACATTTTAGACAAAAAAAAATCCACATTTACAAAAAACTATATTTAAATACTGCCAGCCCCATGACTTTCAATTTTGCTTTAAATTTAAATAGTATTACTTTCTTATTCCCTACATGCTCCTCCTAGACACGTATTATTAGATAGCTATGTTTTAAGAAGTATAAAATCTCTTAAAAACTCTTATTAATACTCCTAAACCAAATCACTGGCAGATTTTAATATCAGGTTTACCATTTACATATACTTTTTAATTTTTTAATACTGGACAGTACAATTAAGATTTCAAGTGTATTAGTGTTTTTTTTTTCTAAATATTGATTTGATATTAGAACATGACATTAATTATCAATATATTAAAATTTGTTATAACATAGAGTAATAGTCATCTAACATAGAGAGGGAATGATAATGGCTATCTGAAAATTATATTTAATTGATACATATATGTATATGTTATTTTCAATCTCAATCTTCTTTATTAATAACTTTGTATGTTAATTTTGTTAATGGGTACATTTTGCTTCCTTTACAATAATTTTTAAAACTTGTCTTTACTCTATCCTTTACTATGTAATTCCTTTACGAAGTACTTATTTTGGTAAAAAATAGCTTTATTTTTATTCAACTTATGAGATACTGATGCTGAATACTAATTATAGATTTCTCTGTTATAAACATTAGATCAATATTTTAAAAATATTCACTGTGAACAGAACACAAGATATTCGTGTTTCTATATCCCAGTGACAATTATGATTCTAAGTTTATATTAAAAAAATATTTAGAATCCTTGTTTTTACTATTCATTAGTAAATATTTCCTTTATTTCAATTCTATTCCACAGAAAGAATATTTACTCAGAATATTTGTTACATCATGGCTACTTTCTCAATTTTATAACATTTAATAAATATTCAAATTCACTTATATTCATCATAGGTGAGAGGGTACCAACCCACTGTTTTTATAGAATAAACAAAAGTTCTTACATGCCCTATTTTCATATGTTTCATGGTAACTTCTCACTTTCATGTGAGTAGCAGAGGAAGTTGTAAGTGGGTAAAGAGAGTTTCTTCTGTTACCCAAATGTTGTCATTAGACATCAATGTATATATATTAGCAGTATGCAAAACTTAGTCCTTTATTTTCTATACAAAGTTAAAGGATATTTACACTTTTCAGAAACTAAGAATGCAGTCTGTACTGTTGATGGGAAGGGGAAGAAAGATCTTAAGGGAAGGAAAACATTAGAATATGGGTGATTTAAGGAGGAAAATCAAAAGTGTGGGTTAGGAGGTTTAAATGAGGAAAATTATGGGTGGTTAGGGCAAGGAAGGGGTTGGGCAATTATTTAATTAGTGATTCATTTCTGTGAAGAAGCATCATGACCAAGGCAATTCTTATAAAAGAAAACATTTAGTTGGGGCTGGCTTACAGTTTTAGAGGTTCAGTCCATTATCATCGTGGTAGAAAGCATGGGAGCATAGAGGCAGACATGGTGAGGGAAGAGCCAAGAGTTCTATATCTTGATCTGGAGGCAAACAGGGGAGACTGTTTTCTGCAGTAAGCCAGAATGAGGGTTCCATATGCAAGCTCTCTAGGAGAGAAGGCTTTCTACAGCCATGGGTAGAGCTTAAGCATAGGATCTCAAAGCCCACCTCTCTGTGATTAACTTTGTCCCACAAGATCATAACTATTCCAACAAGGCAACACTTACGAATAGGGCCACTTCCCATTGGCCAAGCATATTTAAGAAAACAATAAAACATTCAATTTCCTGTCCCTCACAGGCTTCTTAAAATATCTGAGTCTATGGGAGCCAAACCTAGTCATAGAAAAATGTAAAATTCATTCCCAAACATCATAGTCAGGATGTACTGAACCAAAGCAAAATCAACATGCCACCTAGGTAAGCTCCAAACTCTGCATCTGATGTCAAAATGCTCTTCAAATCTCTACACTTTTCAGTTTTGTTAAGAGAAACACAATTCTTTCTCTTTGGCTAGTTCAACTTGCTGTCAGCAGCTTCCCTCAGCAGATATGCCAGGGCTCAGGGATCTCAAATATCTTGTGTTTCCAAGGCAACTTCAAAGTTACAAATTCTTGTTCCAATGTCTAGGACCCACACATTATCTTCTGAGCTCCTCCAAAGGGCGTGGGTCACAGCAACAGCTCTACCCTCTGTGGCATTCTAGGGGTAGTTGTCCCCACTCCACTGATGCTTCTTTTCTTGGGGGTCATAACTTGCTACTGGGATCTCAAATTTGCTGGAGTCTTCTGCTGCAAGAAGGCTCTCTTCATAGTATCAAGCCTCAATTTCTTGACATAACCCTTTAGTTCTGGGCTATGATTGAAGCTGCACCTTCACCAATGGCCCTTCTTGGCCTCTCACCTTTCCAAGCCTCAGCTGTTCTTCATGATACATTCCTGCCTTCAAAACCAGTACCACCTTTGTAATTCTTATACACTACCAAGGCCAGTTGCAGCAACAGATACAACTTTGAGTTTCTCTGGAATATAGCTTCTTTTTTCTCTCAGAGAATGCTTCCAAGGAGATTTAACCTCAGTGGTGCTGGTCTCTTCTTTATCACTACTAATTTCTTAGCTCCAACTAATCTGTATCAATTGTCCCAGTAGTCCCTTCTATTCTGGACTCTAAAGCAAGGCAACCGAGCTGATACTGCTGAGTTCTGTTACTTCCTGGGGATGAAACATGGCACATCTTGTTCTATTACATTATCACCCCCACTTTCTGCTTCCCACCTCCTTCACTGACTGAACTTGTCTATCCTAGAACTTGCTCTGTGGATTGACCTTGAACTCAGAGATCTGCTTGACTCTGTCACCTGAAAGTTGGGATTAGAAGTGTGTACTACCTAAGCTTTTCTCTATTTGGAATTTGCTCTGTACCAGGTTGACCTTGAACTCATAGATCTGTTTGATTCTATTTACTGGAACTAAAGGCTTATACTACCATACCTGAACCTAAGGTTTTCATTGACTCTACTCCCCCAAATTCAGATCTAACACCTATGTGCTCCATTTCTGGATTGAAGTTCATTGCACATTAAAAATACAAATGAAAATAATAGCTAGGTAATAATGCCTAACATGATATAACTATTCCTTGTTCAGCTGCGTTCAATATAAGCAATAACTTAGCTGCCACAATTTCACTATTCCCTTAATCTGTTTATCTCCTTGAACATAAAATTTAGCTCCATTCTACTTCTTGATGACCTTTTATTCTTTGAAACATATTTTGTATGGTTCCCTTTCAAAACTTGCTACACTTGATCAAAAATGCTCTTCATGAGAATAACTAGAGAACAAAGTGTCTGCTGGGCTTTTCTAAGGCTTCCTTTCTCAGTGCAATTCATCAAAATCTCTTTGTGTTAGCCTCATGTAGACTTTTTAGATAAGGGCAAAGAGCAAGAACATTCTTCAACAAAATATGCCCCAAGAACAGTCTCTAGGACACACACTGAATTTTTTCTCCACAGAAAACTCTTGGACCAGGTCTGCAAAGTTGAAATCATTCTCAGACCAATGTCTTCCACATTTTCACTAGGGTAGCCAATCAAGCCACACTTAAAGCATTCCATGACTTTCCAGATCCAGACATAAGCTTGGTCAGGTCTCTCACAGCAATACCCTATCCTTGGTAACCAACTTCTGTCTTAGAGAGCATTTCATTACTGTGAAGAAATATCATGACCTAAGCAACTCTTTTTTTTTTCTACTTCTTTTTTTTTTATTTATTTTATTTTTTTTAATTTACATTCCAAATCATTTCCTCTTTCCCGTTTCCTCCCTCCCCGAAAGTCCCATAAGCCCCCTTCCCTCCCTCTTTTCTGCATTCAACCCCCTCTCATTTCTCTCAGCAACTCTTACAAGAGACAACATTTAAGTAGGGGTGGCTTATAGATTCAAAGATTTACTCCATTATCATCAAGGTGGAAGTATAGCAGCATCTAAGCAGTCATGGCACTGGAGGACCTGAAAGTTCTACATCTTGTTCCAAAGGCAAACACAAGAAGACTGACACCTCAGGCAACTGGGAAGAGGGTCATAAAGCCCATAGCCACAGTGACATACTTCTATCAAGGTCACACTTACTCCAACAAGGTCAGACCTCCCATTAGTGCCACTCCCTGGCCCAAGAAGTACATTCAAATCACCACATATGTTTACACATACATTGTTCATCCCTATCATATACACTCCCACATTTCTAGCAAACATCTTCCTATGAAATACATTTTGGTAAGTTGTATGTGAGGGTCTTTTGTTTGTTTGTTTTTTTATTCTTTTTCAGGACCATATCATGCTATGCAGGCATTTAACTTCATCTCTAATCACCCTTTGAATTGGATAGTTTTATATCAAATTGATCTAAGCTAAAGTTATTTGTCAGAAAAGAACCTAAATTAAAAAAAAATTAACTTCATAAGATCAGGCTGTAGGTGGTTCTCTATGGAATTTTCTTAATTAGTGATTTATAGGGGGGAAAACCCAGTCCTTGTGGTTGGTGCTATCCCTGGGCTAGTGATCCTGGGCTATTTGAGAAAGCAAGCTGAGCAAGCAAGGAGGAGCAAGCCACGAAGGAGGAGTCCTCTGTAATCTCTGAATCATATCCTGCCTCCAGGCTCCTTCCCGGCTTGACTTCTTGCCCACACTGCCTTTGAAGATAAACTGTGATATGGAACTATGAACAAAATAAACCCCCTTTTCCCTAACTTGCTTTTCAGTCATGATTTTTCATTCTAACAATAGAAACCCTAACTACTTAGTTCAAACACTGCACTTTTATTGCTTACAAGTCCTTAAAATCATCTGTATATTTATTTTGATGTAAGTATAGAACTTCAGTATCATCTTTCATCACTTTTGAAATCATACCTAAGGGTAATGATGCTTGCTTAATGTACTGTTGTATTTCTCAATACATGTTTAATTTATCTTCCCTTTTATAAAACACAATAAACTAGCAAATATTTGTTGGAAGACTCCAAAGCAGTTGTCATATTTGCTTTTATAACTTATAAATTAATAATTTATCAATATATTTTTAAATTTCATACATGCATATAATGAACCTTCACCAAATCACCTCCCTTCCCTCTACTTCATTTTTATCCTATCTTCCCCATTACTTTTCCCTCCCAATTTAATCTGCATTTTTTTATTAATATTCTCTTCTCAGTGGTAATGCTCTTAGAGTTAGCATTATAAATAAGAATGTCTGTGGTGGTTCTTCCTGGTTGTGACTACATTTAGATGAATTACAATCTAGAAATCATCTTGATCCATATCTTGAGGCTGTAAGACACATGTTTTTGACCTGGATCTTGATATGTAGATCTTGATGCATAGTCCTCTTTAATCCGAGGAGACAGAAGCAAGCAGATCTCTGAGTTCAAGATCAGCCTGAGACTAAGTAAGTTCCAGATCCAGACATGGTGGCACACACCTGTAATCTGGGCCACACTTTCTGCCGGAGCCATACATAAGGACACTGGAAGAAGTAAGATTCACTCTTGTTCAACTGCTTTCTTGCCAGCACATCTGTTGCAACCTACTTCTGCAGAAGACCAGATTAAACAACTAGCCTCGAGGGACTAAGCAACTATAAGATTCTTGGACTTCCCATTCACAGCTGACCATTGTTGTGTTAGTTGGACTACAGAATAAGTCATTAAAATAAATTCCCTTAATATATACAGACAGTCACTAAGTTCTGTGACTCTGGAGAACCCTGACTACTACAATGCCCAACTGTGATTCTTTTTCACAGCTGTCCATACATTCTCACTGATATATATATATATATATATATATATATATATATATATATATATATATATTTCATATATATATATATATATGAAAAAAATTATACTACATTTAATGTGCAATGTAACCTGAAACCTTATCATATGTTCTCTTCCATCATCAACTTTCTTAAAAAATGTCTAGGTAAATATAAAAGGAGAGTTAACAGGGCTGCACACATAATTCAGTGTCAAAACACTAGTATAGCATGTTAAAATCCGTGAGTTCAATCCCTATTCCAAAAACAAGAAATGACAAACAAACAAATCAAAAATGTCTAAGAAGTAGAATAATTTCCATTTAGCAGAATTAAAACTAGCTAGATATATCCTGTGAATGATGATATGCATATGTCTGTTGAATTCTAATTCCTATAACTAAAAATGTAAAGTATGTGCCAATATCTGACCAATGGTCAAAAATTCTAATTCATTTAGAATTACAAACTTTCTCAGATGTGTAACATCACAAGTGTTTTATTACTTGGATTTTGTCTGATATTATCTGTTAAAATCACAGATTTTAAAGAATGGACTGATAGAACACTGTAGTGCTATAGATGTTTTACAATTATGTTTTGCAAGAATATAAGATTATAAATCAGATATTGCCAAGAACCAGTCACAGCTTGGTCAGAGGTACTGAAAAGGGGATGTTTGGGAACAGTGAAAGAAATAATTTAAAGTCGAATGATGGGGTGTAATCTGACTTTCTTCCAGTCTGCCCCAGATGGATTCCTAGATAGCTCTCTGTAGATAGCTTTTGTCTCTGTAGTGCTTGATTACCTTTTTTCTCAAGACAGCTCCCTTATTCTAGAAAGATCTGTGTTCACTCTCCAAATAGTTCTCTCTGGGCAGCTCTCTCTTGAAGACCAAAGCCCAGTCTTTTTATTTACACACCAGTTCAGTGATTTACTTCATGGTCCCTTTTGATTATCCCAAGAATTGGCATTTTATGATCTTAGGCCATGATTCTTAGAAAAATACAGCAAATATTTTTTTTCCATAGCAAAAAATACAGTGCTCTGCCTGCCTTTATAAACCCAGATAATAAGCTAGCTGGGTGGGATTTAGCTCTGATATCACCAATCCGGTCACCTTTTCTGGGTCTATACTACTTCTGTCCCAGGATGACATTGAAGGTCTTTATCGCCCTTAAAATCTTTCTGATGAGCAATCTCATAATGCAGCTGCTTCTTTTCTTTTGGGTCCAGGAAGCCCCTCATATAATTCATATTGCATCGTTGTATTTGGCATATTTGAGAAATCATACATTCCTGAACTCATGTTTTCAGAGTTCTTTCCTACAACCTCAAGGGTTGTCCTAGATGGTCACAGCATTTATCATTTTTCTAAGGACATTAGACACACTTCCCAGACAAATGCAGATTCTAATTATTATGTAGACATTAACCTTGGCAGGGAGAACATTCCCTGATAACCTTGTTAGTGAGAAAGTTTTCCAAAGGAGGAACGCAAAGTAAATTATACAAACACACCTTAGGCCTAGCAACCATCAACACTCTTGGAGGTCCCTCTCGTTCGGCTACAGGGGTAGGAAATATTTCATGCCATCCCTTGCATGGTCAGGCAGGACTGGACAAGATATGCATCAAAATATCAGTTTAAGTAAATAAGAATGTGCTTTTAAGGTAGTACCTCAAAACTTAAATAGATGAAGTTATATTTCATTATACAACTTAAGTTATAATTATAGCTGGTTTTATAGTGTACACCTACAAATTCCAAATCATATATATTCCTGAACATGGTAACCAGCTGTCAAACAAGAAAATATGGATGGAAACATATTATTAAAATAAGTGAAAAATATGAAAATCAGTTAAAATATTTATTAGATTATCAGCTAAGGAAGAAGTAGATGCAAAAATAAATGCTCATATAATAGGAAAATTTTATTATGCCTAATTCTTCTTTATAAATAGGAGGAGTTTATCACTAGTCTTATGGCATCTAAAACATGAAGTTAATTTTCATGGCAAAGGTCCATATTTCTTCAAAAACTGTGAAATTGAATATATACAAAATATGTTCTTAAGTAGATTGAATTTTAAAAAAAAAACAAAAGTTTATTTTATTCTATTCTTAGAGTAGAAAAATTTATTAGAGGGAAAAAATAAATTCCTTAAAAAATGCATGACTCCTGAAAGTAATGGTAAATGATGTCCTTTTTTTCAAATCAATTACTAGCAAAATTAAATTGGCAGATTATACACTCTCCTCTGGAGTATATGTTCCATTAGTACTTGAGACATGAAGTAAATACATCCTGAGAAGTGTATCTTCTTGGATAGATAAATACAATAAAAAAGAACCATTGGAAGATAAAGTTAAAAGCATACTTAGAAAACATAGCAGGTCTCAGGCTATGGATAAAATAAGAGGACATATGAAGTGGACAAAATAAGTAGGAAAGGGGAAGGGCAATATAGGGGTAGAGTGTGGGTGATGAGATTTGAATCATCAAGGATATTTGAAAATGCTAATCATAGAAGAGGTATAAAGCTTGTACAAACCAGAGGCCCAGTATGCTAGATGATAAATAACGTTCCTTGGCACAGAAAGGAAAATACATCTATAAAACTCTAAGTATTTTGTAATATGAAAAAAGCACTATATAGACACCAACTGACATGCTACTAGGACAAAGAAAGTTATAGATGTCCCCAACCCCTATAAGAAGATGTACTTTTAGTCAATACTTGCTGAGAGACAGAGAGCTAGTTTCTATCGGGGACTATTGCCTACATAGGTTGTCCCAACCAAATGGTCAGTACTGAACATATGTACATACAAGAAATTCAAAGTGATCTCAGGAAGACACATAAATGAGGGAGTTACTGTGTGTTTATGTTTGTGTGTGTGTGTATGTGTGTGTGCTATTATAAAAGGATAATCACTATAAAAACATAATATAAGCTTCTTAAAAATATATTATATATTAACATATACTTATACACACACACACACGCACACACATATATATATATGTGTGTGTTATATATGTTATGTTATATGAAGTGATAATATATCTAAGAACCAAAATGCCAAGTGTCTGGCATAAGAAAACTCCTTTTGTTTCCTTGTCAGAAAATTCATGAGACTCCTAAAATAATTTAGCTTATTGCTGTTGTCCTTGATTGCCTCCTAGAACTTGAAAAGCCCTATTACTGAAGCCACTACCCACTTTGGACACAGCTGTGAAGCCCATGAAATACATAAAAAGGTAGATACAACAAAACATCCACAATGAATCAATTATGACATTTTTATCTTGGGAATAAATGATAACTTTTACATTCAATTTAAAACCCATGGAATAGGCAGAAATTCGTATCTAGAACTGAAAGCTAGCCAAATTTCTCTGACTAGAGAAATCATAGACCTTGGAGAGATATCTACTATTGTCATCTTCATAAGGTAATATTATTTCAAATGATATTCAAAATACGAATCCTATTGCTAACTGAGAAGTACAGCCCCTTTCCTTCTTCAAACAACTTTCTGTTTGCAAACAGAGGCTACTACAGAAATAAACTACTGGGCAAAGTGCAGAGAGTAATCAATCATAGGTCCTCTAGCCTAAAGCTCTTATACAAAAGGCTGAGGACACTACTGAAAAGGGAGCACAAAGTTTTAAGAGGGAGAGGAGCAGAACATCTTCAAGAGGGTCTTCTACACATGGCAGGGACTCTGCACAAATTAAATCTCACAAATACAGTTCTCAAAACAAGAACAAGAGTCAACATGCCAAAACCGATAAGGAAGTTTTACAAGCCTAAACCCTCAGTGAAGAGCTACAGGCAGTCAATGGTTGCTGAGTGAGAGAGAATAAATCTCTGGTGTGGGTGAAATTATTCAATCTCAAGTGGTCAGCACTAAATCCTTGTACATAGGAACAGCCTTAAATAACTCTCTCTCTCTCTCTCTCTCTCTCTCTCTCTCTCTCTCTCTCTCTCTCTCTCTCTCTCTCTCCCCTTCCTGATTATACACACACACACACACACACACACACACACACACACACACACACAAATACATCTATTTATTTTTGTTCTAAAAATGTTTAAAGAAGAATGGAAAAGAGAAGAATTGAGGAGACATAGGATTATGTGCTCAAATGTTGGATTTCAAATTTCATGGACCTATGCAGATTTGTCGGGGATACCTGGGATTTGAGGTTCTTAAAGAATGGGGTGAATTACAGTTTAATTCTACAGACAACTTTACTTGAATTTCAGTACACTTTTAAACACATAACAAGAAAGCAATGAGTCAAGGGAAGTTGTTTAAGTTTAGAAAAACGTGGTCTAACTTGAACTTAGTGCTGGTCTTGAAAAGTCACAGCAATTTTTCCTTCTGTGCATTTAATGTCCTTTTTATAAACATATGTCAGCACTATGTTCATAGTAACCTCATGTTATCTAAAAAAACTTAAAAAAAATGAACAAATGTTAGGATGCTGTCAGTCAGGGATTGCCTCTTTTAATGTGTCTAAAACAATATATTTAACACACAGAGTGTATGGGTTTATATTATAAAAAATAGAGCCATTTTAATATCCTTGTCATTTAAGTTAGCATTGCTAAAAAGGTGTATTTCATAATGTTAATACTATTTATAAATTTAGATTGTAGGAATATTAATTAATATGATGCATGATTTTATGAATATAATGGAGTCTTAAACTTAAAAACTATTATGGCCTAAAAATTATAAATCATCAAATTTGTTTGTAAACTATACCTCTCTTTTGATGATTTTAAACAATTTAAAATCATCAAAATTGTTTGTAAACTATACCTCTCTGACAAAGTAAAAGTGAGAGACAGCATCAATATTAAAGTTTTTTACTGGCACCACAAACTTAAGTTTTATGAAACTATCAATTATACAGTTGAACAAAATAATATTTGTATCTTGCTATGTCCTTCAGACGATGGCTATTCCTTCACCCAAGCATCTTTTCTCAGTGGGACTTTGAACTCAAGACTCTTGTCTGCTGAAGCAGAAGATCTACCTTTGTGTATCATTCGAATTTTTCACTGACTTATGATTCTTTTCTGGGTTGTTTTAAGAATGTGCGATTGAAATTTGATAGGTATAATTAATTAAACAATCAAGTTGAAATGTTTAATACTGAGAGAATTTCTATAAAAGAAGCAAAGGTGGACCTTTGTCAATCTTAAGGTCTTCATTTAATAATGGAAGATAAAATAATGTTTAGAAAGTCAGCAAACAAAGCATCAAATGCTAGTTGCCATGTGACCATCATCAATAGTGACAAAGATAGCAGATGAAAAAGCAAATAGAGTATTGTGATCGGGGAGAATGTGCTGGATATTGTTGCATTGACCTAGAATATAAATGATAAATCGAATTTTTGTGGGTTAAAGTGACAATTGGGAAGAAGCATTTGATTCAGGGATAGAAGCAATTCTTTTGACTTAAATTATTGATAACTTAGCTGGTTAGCAGCTGAACCTTTATAAATGTTCTACAGAAAGGAAAAAAAAAGAAGAAAAGAAAAAGAACATTCAAAAGGAAGAAATGGTATTCTAGATGTGTCTTGTAATCTTATTGTCAAGCCAGTTGAAAGCCACAAGGTAGTTAGTGAACTATGAAACCCTGCTTATGTTGGCTTTTATAAGACCTCCAGATTAAAGGGACCCTAACCACATTTCAGTACAAATTTATATCTTCTTGTCATAGTTTCAGTTTACTTTCTAAAGCTTGCAAAATAAAAATAATAAACACCAAATATCATCATCTGTAGAAATATGAACTAATATTTATATTCATTTTATAATACATGCTTATTCTAGGTGGATGTTGTAATATAACTATTATAACCCTTCCTGATCTCTGCATCTTGGGTCTGAATATACACTTCTCCCTTGGTTGGGCTTACCCAGGTTTAATCTATAGTACATGACAGGCAATTGTTTTCAAATTGTTATGTCATGAAAAAGTTATGGGAAAGGGCTGATCTATTAATATTTAATATGCGCTTACTGGCAGTTATTTACATGTTTTTCTGACCACGTTGTGTGTGATAGTATATGAAACAACGTGGATAACTGAGAGAAATTTCAGTATCTTTTTATGGGGTTTTCTTTTTATTAGTAGATTTTTTTTGACTCCCTGCAAATATACAGGCCATTCTAAGCAGAGAAGCAGGTAAGCTAACTGTACATCCTCACCTACTCCCACTTTGCTACAAATCCAATGTCCTTCTAACCCAAGCTCCTTTGCTCTACTGCCCAATCTCCAATGGATCAGACAGATCTTCTCTCTATACATCATACTCCCCACTGACTGCCTTATCCAAGTCACCAACTTAGGAGTCATTTTCTAGGAACCCCTCTAGGACTCTCCAGCCATGGATACAGGAGGCTACCTGCAGATATTTATCTCTCCCAAGTCCTGAAATACATTTCCTGGAAACACATTAGTCACTGGCCAGGATATACACCCCTTCATCCCTCCATTCCTCCAGATCAAATCCCATAGTCTCATCTAAACTTCTGTAGCAGATGTATCGATATGCCTCTTCCCTTTGCCCTCATCCCCAGTGGCCTAAGCAGATACTAGTAGAACACCCTGCTAGTCCATGACCATGCCTAAGTCTCAGTTTCCAATACCTAGAAATGCAGTAGCCACTTTGAAGAGGAAATGGAGAAGAAGATCTGTATCGTCCTCTGGAGAAAGAGGCAGAGATAAAGGGAATGTCTCATCAGAGGTTTGGAAGACCAGAGGGAATGTTGAATATCTGCAGTTAGCTTCATATTTCCCTGGCATGAGAATACCTGGAGCTCACAGTGGCCACACTTATCAGAATCCCAGAAGAATTTCCTACAAGGCAACATGCAGTTACCACCCTGTCCCAAGAATCAGACAGAGAAACAGAAACTAATGATCAAGACACCTACACATCAATGCCAAAATCTGAAATAAGCACCTAGAATTATAATATTCCCAAAACCAGATCATTAGATGCCAATTTAAAAAGACCATAACAGTCAGACCATAAGTCTCCAACTAGAGCAGCAACCCTACCAGAAAAGGCACTTGGTATTCCAACATAGCTGCAGCACAAGGAAAAGATCTTAATTTATCATTTGTGAATCTGATAGAGATCCTTAAATAGGATGAATGAAAATACAAACTAACAGTGAGAAGAAATGAGTAAAGCTATTCTAGACCAGAAATAGGAAATAGAATCAATAAGGAAAAGTCAAAATGACAATAATAAAAATCTTAGCAAAATGCATTTAGGAAATCTAACCACTGTGATAAAAGCATATCTAGTAATAACAGGAAGAGAGGAATTAGCTTAAAACCACGTTAAATTCACTAAATAAAAAAAATGGGTCAAGAAAGAAATTAAAGATTTTGTAGAATTGAAGCAAAATGAATATCCCTAACATACCCCAAAATTTCAGGCACAATAAAGGCAGTTTTGAAAAGCAAGCTAATAGCAAGCTAATAGCACTAAATTGTATATAAAACAAAACAAAATGAAATAAAATATATCAAATAAACAAACAAAACTCATGCTAGTAACTTAATAACACACTTGAAAGCTCTAAAACAAACACAGAAAAATAATCAAAGGAGAAACTACTAGAAACAATTAAACTCAGTGCAGAAATAAAAAATATAGAAACAATAAAAACATAATAAAAATTCAATGAAGCAAAAACTTGATTCTTTGAAAAAGTCATTAATATTGACAAAACCTTTATCCAAACTAACTGTAAGGCAGAAAGGGAATATCCAAATTAACAAGATTAGAAACAAATAGTCAAACATAACAATGGACATGAGAGAAACTTAAACAACCACAAGGATACATTTTAAAACTCTGTACTCCAAAACTGGAAAATCTAAAGAGAGGAATAATTTTCTTGGTGCATAAGTACGATCACTTACAAAAATTAAGTCACTATTAGATAGACTATTTAAGCAGAATACAATTTTAGTGGAATAGAAACAGTTATTAAAAGTCTTTAAAATAAAAAAAACCAGTTAAAGATAAATGTAGTACAGATTTTTACCATACTTTCAAAGAAGAATTAATGCCAATATTCCTTAAATTATTATATATAGCAGAATAAAAGGAGCATTGTACAATTCCTTTTAGGAAACCACAGATATCCGGATAAGTAAACAATATAAAGACTGAAAAATAAAGATAATTACAAATCCATTTCCTTCATGAATGTACATGTAGACATTATCAGTAAAATAGTTCTAAATGAATCAAAAAATGTGTCAAAAAGGTCAGCAAATATAATCAAGTATGCTTCATCCCAGAAATACAAGGATGGATAAAAATGCATGAATCCATAAATGTAAGCCACCATATAGAAAAACTTAATGAAAATTAAAAACATGATCATCTCATTAGTTGCAGAAAAGACCTTTTACAACATCTAATACATGTTGGTGAATGAAAGCTCCAAAGAAATTAGAAATACATAGAACATACTTCAAAATGAAAACCCATAGACAATATCACTTTAAAGAATGAAATATTCCAAGCAATTCTGCTAAAATCAGGCAAAAGTCACAGTTGTTCACTCTCCACAAATATTCAATATAATATTTGAACTTGTTGCTAGAACAGTAAGACAACTTAAGGAGATCAAGGTGATAAAATTAGAAAAGGAAAAAGTCAAAGTATTGTTACTTGAAGATTATATAATAATATACATAAGTGACTCAAAATTTTCCATTGGAAAATTTACACATTTGATAAATAACTTCAACAAGGTAGTTGGATACAAATGCAACTCAAAAAATGCACACACACACACATAAACATATATATATATATATATATATATATATATATATATATATACATACATACATATATAGGTAAAGATACTAGGGAAGCAACATATGTCACAATAGCCAAAAATAACACTAACCAACAACAGGAAAGGGACCCATGGCTCCACCTGCATATGTAGCAGAGGATGGTCTTGTTGGACATCAAAGGGAGGAGAGGCCCTTGGTCCTTAAAAGGCTCCATGTCCCAGTATACAGTAATGCTAGGACAGGGAAGCAGGAGTGGGTGGTTTGGTGAGCAGGGGGTGGGGGATGGGATAGGGGGTTTTCAGAAGGGAAATGAGGAAAGGGGACAATATTTGAAACATTAATAAAGAAAATATTTTATAAAAAAGATAAAAAGAAATGTAAATAAATAAAAAAATATGTCATTGAAGAAAGAAATTGAAAAATATATCAGAAAATATTTCCCATGCTCATGCAATAGTACCATTAAAATAGGAAAAATGGCTAATCTATCAAAAGAAACCTCCAGATTCTGTACAACGCCCTTCAAATTTTTAATATGATGTTCCATAGATTGAAAATGACAATTCTCAGCTTCATGTAGAAACACATACATACACACACACACACACACACACACACACACACACACACAAACATACACAGACACACACACACACATTCCTAGAAATCTGAAACAATCCTGAATAATGAAAGAAGTGCAGTCAGCAACACTCACTCAGACAGCAAGTTATACTATATAGAGCTATAGTAACAAAAACGACATGGTTTTGAAACAAAAACTAACATTGATCACTGCAATCAAATTGAAGACCCAGATATTAAGGCAGACATCTGTGTGTTGAAAGTGGAACGTGAATGAAACTGCATGAGAAGATTTCTGAGAGCTTGTGAGAAAACTTGAAAAAAAGACGAGAGTCTTATAACCTCTGTTCCTTCATAGTATGGGTTCTTCTTGAAATATGCTTTCTTGCCCTTCCCAGGTATAGTAATCAAGTAGGTTTTGCTTGTGGGTATCCATCATCTTACTTTTGTTATTCAAAGATAGTTTTAAAAACTGGTTGTCCTTTTAATAGTATACTGTGTAACCTCATGTGAACTTTGCTCATGACCTTGCTTATATCTCAGAGTAATCTAAGAATACAGATTGTCTCATGCCCTGGATGAAGTTGGCTTTTTTAAGACATGTCAGTCAGGCTCATTCTTAGGTGCCATTCCTCTAGGTTCATGCTACCAACTAAAGCTGAAATACTCCAGACACTTGACTTTGATAAAGAAGACAGATATATACATTGAAATAAAGGACAGCATTTTTAACTAGTGGAGCCTGTCAAACTGAATGGATTCATGTGGAGAAATCCAAATAGATCCAAACTGTAATCAAAACATAACTCAGACATTTTAACCTTAATCCAAATAAATTGAATGTCATAGAACAAAATGTGGTGAATAGGCTTGAACTTACTGGAACTAGTGAAAACATTCTCAACACTGTTAATACAAGCACTAAGACAAGAAATTAATTAAAGAAACCTCATAAAACTCTAAAGTTTTTGGATGGCAAAGGACATCATTATTGAGACAAAGCAGTAGATTGCAGATGGAAAAGTATTTTTACCAAGAACATACCTGAAAGAGGGTTAATATCCAAAAATATATAAAGAGCTAAAAACAAAAGTAAATATCAAAGAAAATAAATAATCAAATTAGAAAATAATCTCATTATTACACAAGTTAGATCTAAATATAGTTTTCAAAAGAGGAATCTCAAATGGCTGAGGAATACTTAATGAAATGTTTAAAATTCTTAGCCACCAGGGAAATGTAAGCCAAAATTACTTTGAGATTTAATCTTATACCAGTCAGAATGGATATGACCAATAAAACCAGTGGCAGATGATGGTTGAAGACAGAGGGAAATATTCATTGCTTGTGGGAGGGCAATCTTGTATGGCCACTATGAAAATCAGTGTGTAAGTTTCTCAGGAAGATGAAAATTAATCTACCTCAAGACCAGTTATATTATTCTTGGTTATATATACATTAATGTTTCATCTTATCACAGAGAAACTTACCTAACCATTTTCAATGCTGGTCTATTCATTTGGAGACAACCTAAATAAATGTCAACAGAAGAATGGATGATGAAAATGAGGTACATTTACACAAAGGACTATTATTCAGTCATTAAAAATATATCGTGAAATTTGCAGGTAAATGGATAGAAAAAATAATCTCGTGTTGTAATCCTGATGTACAATGACAAATACGGTACGTATTCACTTATAAGTGTATATTAGGTTTTAATTCACTGATAACAAAGCTACATTCTATAGAACCACAGAGGTTAGGTAAAGAGAAACTGACTATGGAAGACAGATAAACCTCAACAAACTGAAATGGAGTAGATATTTATGGATGGATGAAATTAAGTCTGGAACACCAAGATTAAGAGGAGAAGGGAAGGGGAAGGCGGGACAAAAGAGAGTACATGAGGAAAGAACTAAAAATATCGGTCTTTCCATGGATGGAACAAAATATAATGCAGGAGAAAAATCTTCATTTCCATTTCAAATGGTAAAACCTTTCCTGGTTTCCCCCCTCCCCCAAACTCCCAACCCCTCTTCCCACCCCCTGCTTCCAATTATATGCCCCTCTGCCTGAGCCACTCCCAGCTTCCCCCACCGCCCTTGATTTCCCTTTTATGGGGCAGCTATTGAGCCTTCACTGGACCAAGGACCACTCCTCCCACTGATGCCTGACAAGGCATTCCTCTGCCACATTTTTGGCTGGAACCATGTGTACCCCTTGGTTGATGGTTTAGTCCCTGCGAGTCTTGGGGCATCTGGGTGGCCAACATCATTGTTCTTCCCATGGGTCTGTAAACCCGCTCCCCTCCTCTGGATCACCCTCCAACTCCTCCATTGGGGACCCCATGCCCAGTCCAATGGTTGGCTGCTAGCATCTCCCTCATAGTTTCTGTATCCATTCCTCTGTTGAAGGATATCAGGTTTCTTTCCAGCTTCTGGCTATTATAAATAAGGCAGCTATGAACATAGTGGAACATGTGTCCTAATTACATGTAGGAGCATCCTCTGAGTATATGCCCAGGAGTGATATAGCTGGGTTCTCAGGTAGTATTATGTCTAATATTCTGAGGAATTGCCAAACTGATTTCCAGAGTGGTTTTACCAGCTTGCAATCCGACCAAAAATGGAGACGTTTTCCTCTTTCCCCACATCCTCTCCAGTATCTGCTGTCTCCTGAGGTTTTTTTTTTTTTTTTTCTTTTTTGGTTTTTAGAGACAGGGTTTCTCTGTGTAGCCCTGGCTGTCCTGGAACTCACTTTGTAGACCAGGCTGGCCTTGAACTCAGAAATCCTCCTGCCTCTGCCTCCCAAGTGCTGGGATTAAAGGCGTGTGCCACCACCGCCCAGCAGTCTCCTGAGTTTTTGATCTTAGCCATTCTAACTGGTGTGAGGTGGAATCTCAGTGTTGTTTTGATTTGCATTTCCCTGATAACTAAGGATGCTGAACATTTCTTTAGGTGCTTTAGAGCCATTCGAGTTTCCTCAGTTGAGAATTCCCTGTTTAACTCTGTATCCCATTTTTTAATAGGGTTATTTGACTGTCTGGAGTCTAACTTCTTGAGTTCTTTGTATATATTGGATATTAGCCCTCTGTCAGATGTAGGGTTGGTGAAGATCTTTTCCCAATTTGTTGACTGCCGTTTTGTCCTTTTGACAGTGTCCTTTGCCTTACAGAAGCTTTGACGTTTTATGAAGTCCCATTTGTCAATTCTTTTTCTTAGAGCATAAGTCATTGGTGTTCTGTTCAGGAACTTTTCCCCTGTGCCCATGTGTTCAAGATTCTTTCCCACTTTCTCCTCTATAAGCTTCAGTGTGTCTGGTTTTATGTGTAGGTCCTTGATCCACTTGTATTTGAGCTTTGTACAAGGAGAAAAGAATGGGTCAATTTGCATTTTTCTGCATGCTGACCTCAAGTTGATCAAGCACCATTTCTTAAAAATGCTCTTTTTTTCCACTGGATGTTTTTAGCTCCTTTGTCAAATATCAAGTGACCTTAGGAGTGTGGGTTCTTTTCTGGGTCTTCAGTTCTATTCCATTGATCTTCCTGCCTGTCTCCATACCAATACCAAACAGTTTTTGTCACTATAGCTCTGTAGTAGAGCTTGAGGTCAGGGATGGTGATTCTCCCAGAAGATCTTTTGTTGTGGAGAATAGTTTTCGCTATCCTGGGGTTTTTGTTATTCCAGATGAATTTGAGAATTGCTCTTTCTATATCTATTGATTTGGGATTTTGATGGGGACTGCATTGAATCTGTAGATTGCTTTTGGCAAGATGGCCATTTTTACTATATTGATCCTGCCAATCCATGAACATGAGAGATCTTTCCATCTTCTAAGATCTTCTTTGATTTCTTTCTTCAGAGGCTTGAAGTTCTTGTCATACAGATCTTTCACTTGGAGAAGCTTCAATATATATGAAAGCATGATAAAGGAAATCACCAAATAATACTGGAGACAAAGCACCAATTGGATATCTCTTGTTAACGAATGAAACTTCTAACACTGGGGATGTTAGCCTAGGGGTCTCATACGAATCTTCAAACTGAGGCTCTTGTCAAGACTGTTGATTAAACTCCATATCAGATAGATCCCCCTTCCCCCAAAAAGCATTGCTGAAGAAAATACCTATACAACTCATTAAACAAGAACAGTGCATTTCTTTATAACTGCCAGCTCTTAAATGGCACACTACACAAGAGACTATCCCTACAAGTGAGCTGCTGCCTGTATACAAGCTTTTTCTTACGTTGTTGCATCTTTCTAAAAGTAATAAGTTCTGCATGCTACAAAAACAAAACAAAAACAAACAAACAAAAAACCATAAAGACAAGCCAGTCTAAACCCCTTTGATTTACTATAATGCACTACCAAGTTGAGCTAGGGCTGTTTGACACAATGTAAATTGTAACTGCCCCCAGTTACATCAAACAGGTTACCTTGAAGGGAAGCTGGGGATGGATGGGAAGGCTACAAAAAGAGATGAAGACCAAGACAACATTGCTTTTCAAGTCTTTTCAAGTCTCAAAGTTTAATGGAGGACTCCAAATATATAGGCAGAGGAAAACCCTTTCCCCAAGACTGGAAACTTCTCCACAGAACCGGTTTGGTGACTCCACAGCTGACTAGTGTTTTCAGGAAACTGCAGGTCCTTGAAGAACAATGGGCTTCACCTTGGTCTGAGTGCTCCACCCCAGGTGGAGGGCATTATGGCTAACACAAGAGTTCCTGCTCAAAGATCTTGGACTCTTTTTTTTTTTTCTGTTCACTTGTTCTATCCATGTCTGATTTGTTAGATTTTGTTTTGTCTTATTATCTTATAACATAATACAAATAAAACTAGATTTTGATGAGCATGATAATTTTTTAGAGTTTTTGCATCAATCAAAAACTATATGGGTGGTAGGTGGGGACATCCACATGGAAACAGAGGGCTGTGGAGGAAGTATGGGATGTGGAACAGTTGGAGGGTGGGCAGAGGAGGGATAAAATATGGAGTGTAAGTAACAAATATCAGCGATAAATCTCAAATGTGCAGGTCTTCTTGCCTTTGTATTAGTTTTTTGTTTGTTTTATATTATTAGATCTATTCTTTATTTATATTTCAAATGTTGTCCCCTTTCCTGGTTCCCCACCACCACCAAAAATCTCCTAATCATCCCCCCTCCTCCTGCTCACCAATAAGTAGTGTGTGTGTAGGAAGAGACAGAAGGCTTTGGCATAGTGCAGAATGGTGTAGTGGGATTTAAACTTGATGTATGACTGACTGTGAACAGAGGAAGAGGCCTGGAGATGTATTTTTCAGAAGCAATAATCCTAGAATATTTGACTGAGTATTCATAGTTATGATGGCTCTGGGTCTAAATCCTATATAGCTGATAACAGATGCTTGTACTGTAGGATATAAGAGAATAATTGTGTTTCAAAAGTTAGGAGCAGGAAGAGATGATTTTGAAATTCTTTACTGTCAAAGCCGTGTACCAAGTATGTTGAAATCAATTTTGTGGTCTCAGAATTAGTAGACATCTTTTACCATTTATTTTGGGTTATAAGTTTCATTACTTGCTTATTTTTAATTATGACATTTATTTGTGTGTGTGTGAGTGTGTGCACGTGCATGTGTGTGTGTGTACAAAAATACATTCTCATTTCCTATGTATACTGATGGACAGCCTTATATATAATCAGTAAAACAAGTTAATGTTAAAAAATGGAGTGTAAATAAATAAATAAATAAATTTTTAAAAAACCTATACTAATGTTCCCTTTTGTTATGTGACTTCAAATCGTGCTACAAAGATTATTATATTTAAAATGTTTAGTTTTTATTTTCAAAGTTTATATAAGCTTCCAGTATTGGTAGTTGGTGGTAGATATGATACATTGAACTGGCTATAATGAAATAACAGTGAAAAGCAACTGGATAGACTCTATCCTAGTAAAAATAAGGCTGTTTTGGAAAGAGAAAGACAGAGGTATATTCTACTTCAATCATCAGTATTAACCAAGGCATGAAGAAAATCATCTACAATGTCCCAAAGCACAGTTTGTGAAAAGACCTTTTCTGGTTTCATGAATTGGTCTCCATTTACTCCTCCAAACTGGCAGAATTGTACATTTGGAAAAGCAGTGCAACACTTAATCTGTTCTGACAGAATCTTTAATAGTGCACATTGGTGACATGAGTATTCAAATGACTGCAGTGGCCAGTGAAACAGAGCCTAATTGTCTTCTTAAACCATTTTAGAGGTTGTATTTACTTATCAGTGGAAGGTGTTATAGAGGGGGAAAATAGAACCTTACTTGGGTAAAGGTCATGGACTACGTACTTTAACTGCCATTATAAAAAAAAAAAAAATCAATGTATGGGAGACAGGTTTAGAGGAAAGAGTGAAGTTATAGTATTCTAAAAAAAAAATAAAAAAGGCTACATAAAACTAACTGAAGTCAGATGACATTTTAACCTGCTTTTTTTAATAGTAGGAAGAGAATTTTTATCTTGAGGTTAAAAAGTAATTATTTCAATTTCTGTTTAAATGTTAAAGTTATATTTTGAGCAAAGATTTCAGTGTGGTAGTTGAGTTTATCAGCCCTGAAAGATATTACTTAACATAAACGACAAGACCATATTTATTTATTTATTTATTTTTAGTTTTTACAACACTCATTTCTCCCCTTTCTTTCCTCCACACCTTCCCAGATATCATTCCTTGCTCCTTTTTATATTCATGGCCTCATTTCCATAAATCACTACCAAGGACCAGACAAGGCATGAAGAGGGATTCCTGAGAAAAGCGGTGTTTGGGAGCTGGGAAACAAACTACTCAAGCCAAATAGTGGGTCCAAGCTGGTGGCCTAGGTTCTGCTGACATGACTTTCCAGAATGTTCTCTGTGTTCTGCTCTGTTCTAGACAGCTCTTTTCTTGCTGTTGTAAAAACTCTCTGGTTGAGACAGCTCTCTTTGCTAGTAAAAATTGTAAAAGCTACCTGGATAGCTCATAGCTAGATAGATCAAAGTCAGAAAGGCTGTTATAAAAAAAAAAATATTAGATCTTCTGACCATGTCAGAAATCCTGTTAGAAAAATTCTTTTTTTGTGTGTGTGTGATAGTGTTTGTTTTTATTATTCTAAGAAAAGTATCCTAGACAATGTTTATCTTTTGGAAGGATCTAAAATCACCAAGAAAATACCATTTGTAGGCCTCCTCTTTCTTTCTTTCTTTTTTTTTTTTGCATGTTTTCTTTATTTACATTTCAAATGTTATCCCCTTTCCAGGTCTCCCCTCTGGAAACCTCTTATTCCACTCCCCATCCCCATGCCCCTATGACAGTGCTCTCCCACCCATTCACCCTCTCCTGCCTTCCAGACCTGACATTCCCCCTACCCTGGGGCATAGAACCTCCTCAGGCCCAAGGGCTGCTCCTCCCACTGATGTCTAACAAGGCCATCTTCTGTCACATATGCAGCAGGAGTCATGGGTCCCTACATGTGTACTCATTGGTTGGTGATCCAGTCCATGGGACCTAGGGGTCTGGCCCATTGACAGTCCTTTCTCCAACTCCTCCATCAAGAATCCCCTACCCCTACCCCCACCCCAGTCCAATGGTTGGCCTCTGTATCTGTAGATGTCTGCAGACAACTCAGCTCTCTCTCTTCCTCCCTAGAGAAAATTCGAAAGAGAAACTGCTATCACTTTCTGATAGGTCATCTCATGCAGACCAATAACCCAATGTTTTATTTACATATCAATTCAGTTATTTATTCCAGGTTCCCTTTTCATTATCCTAAGAATCAGCATCCCAGGAACCACAATCCTCTTAATTTTGATTAAACAGGAAGCACACATTCCTTTTTAACATTGCAGAAGAATTCAGCGTTTTGCCTGACTCTGTTACAAAGGGATGCTAAACTCATTAGGTGGGACCCTGTTCTGAAATTAGCATTTTCATCACACCTGAGCCTAGCCTTGCTGTGTCCCAGGCTGACCCTTAACTCAGGACTTTGTAAACCTAAACAAAAGCCTTAGCTGGGTGGGATCTCCCTGTAATGACCACTCCCTAAACCTTTTTATATCCTTCCTTAGTAATTTTCTAACAATTTGTCTCACAGCACAGCCATTTTTGTTCTTTAGATTCATAAAACCCTTCATATAATTCATATTGCATCGTTATTTTTAGCATAGTGGAAAAATTATATATTTTCTTTTTTATTGAATATAATCTTCATTTACATTTCAAGTGGTAAAACCTTTCCTAGTTTCCCCCTTCCCCAAAACCCCAACCCCTATTCTCATCCCCTGCCTTCAAGTACATGTCCCTCCACCCAAGCCACTCCCTCCTTCCCCCACCCCCCTTGATTTCCCTTTGTTTGGGCATCTATTGAGCCTTCACTGGACCAAGGATCACTCCTCCCACTGATGCCCAACAAGGCATTCCTCTGCCACATTTTTGGCTGGAACCATGTGTACCCCTTGGTTGATGGTTTAGTCTCTGCGAGTCCTGGGGCATCTGGGTGGCCAACATCATTGTTCTTCCCATGGGACTGTAAACCCCCTCCCCTCCTCTGGACCACCCTCCAACTCCTTCATTGGGGACTCCATGCCCAGACCAATGGTTGGCTGTTAGCATCTGCCTTTTTATGTGTAAGGCTCTGACAGGGACCCTCTGGAGACAACCATGGCATGTTCCTTTTTGTACACACTTTTGTTGTCCATAGTAGTGTCGGGGTTTGGTGACTGTTTATAGGATGAATCCCCAGGTAAGGCAGTCTCTGGGTGGCCTTTACTTCAGTCTCTGCTCCATACTTTGTCTCCATAATTGTTCCTGTTCTTTCTCAGAGGAACCAAAGCACCCTCACTTAAGTCCTCCTTCTTCATGAGCTTCCTGTGCTGGGTGAATTGTAACTTGTTTATTTTGACCTTTTTGGCTAACATCCACTTATCAGTGAGTGCATACCATGTGCGTTCTTTTGTGATTGACTTACCTCACTCAGGATGACACTTTCTAGGAGCTCTACTCCACAGACCTAAGGGCTGTTCTGAAGGTCCCAGTATTTACCATTTTGCTGAGACATAGTCACAGTCCTAGACATGTGCTGTTTCTAACCATCATGGAGTCATAAATGTTAACAGGAAGGACATTCCTCAGAAGGAAAGCGTACTCCACTGCTAGCACTGATTTCTGAAAATATGACTGTTATTACACAAACAAGCCTTATGCTCACAGCAGCCATCGGCACTCCTGTAAGCACACACTGGGGCCCTGTTCCACAGGCAGAAACCATATCACTTTGTCCACATCAAGGCCAGACTGGCTCAGCAACTTACTATAACATTCATATATGAATATACGTAAACATATATTCTTATATAGAATCTGGGAAATCTTTATAATGTAACTCATATGAATGTTTTCAGGACTGACCATTTGTTATATCTGTTGGGGGCTGACAGACCAACTGTCAGCTACATAGACAGGCTGCCCCTCCCCTCAAGTGAAACTCCTGACCTTCCTAACGGAACATCAAGACCAAGATAAAAATCTGTGACCTTCCCGGGAAAAACCACAGAATGTCCCAGGCACCCGGCCCAGGGCTTGGCCCATAGCTCACTTCCACCTAGCTCCCCCTCCCAGCTTCCTCATTCCTACTGCTTAAAACTTGCTGCCTGTGTGACAATAAACGAGACCTTGACAACAGAACCTTGCTTGGTCTCCTTCTTTTCTCCCTCCCTTGACCCTCAGGTAGCGTCTCTTCGGTACCCTGAATAACTAGACCTGCTGGACGGGTCAAGTGGAGCCCGAACAGGGACCCAAAGCAGGCCAACTACTGGACAACGGAGGACCCCCGGGAAAAGGAATCGAGGACCTTTCACACTGCATCGCTCGTGCGTAGCTGGAAAGGGAGATAAGGAGCCAAAATATTGTCGTCCGATTGTCACGGGGAAACAATTGTCTAAAGAAGCTTGTTTCATAGGAGAGATCAAGCATTCACTCAGGGAGAGAAAAATAAGAGTCAAGAAAAAAGATTTAATTAAGTTCTTTTGTTTTGTTGATGAAAAATGTCCTTGGCTGGTTTTAAGCGGCCCTGATATACACCCACTTACGTGGAATAAGGTTGGTAAAGAATGAGAACATGAATTGGTTAATCTATTTCTCTCATTCTCAGCATTCCTCAGTAGCCTGTAGCTGGTGTTAGATTTGAGGCCTATGAGCTTTATTCCACCAACTCTGCCATTTTTCTTGGTGCCATTCTTGATCAGTCCATGTTGAGCAATTTTGATTATGTGATTATGACTGGAACTCCTTCGATTACTAGAAGACACATTCTCATCGGATACTCTGTAATCCTATGGTTCTTTCTTAACCCTCTTGTCAATGATTTCTGAACATAAGTACACTGTGTTTTAGAGATGTATCCAATGTGACAAGGAAACCACACAATCTTTGTCAACAATGCAACATTTGTTCTTTCCTATTCCAGGAAATTTCTCTTTGCATGGGATGGATCCTACTCCAGAAAACCACAGTAGCCTGTTTAATACATCTATCATCTCCCTTGTAATTTAGTGTTGTCCTATATACGGCAAAAGTTACATAGAGTATGTACACAGAATTAACCTTTTTTTAGGTAATAAATTGATATACATAGATTTTAGATGAATGAGTAAAGAATAGTAATTTAATGAATATATATGCATGTATATATCTTTCTTACACTTTATATGTTTTCTTAATTTTATCCACTATTAATTAACATTACTTGGAAGAGCATTACCATACTTATTTCTAGACTACAGATTCCCCAGATTACTTTCTCAAACTTAGAAAATAATGGGGAGAAGATATTGACTGGTTGATTAATATTAAATATCCTTCATCATCATTGTTCTGAAGAATGCTACTAGGACTGTTATAATTTTCTCTATTAAACTCCACATGAAGACCTACATTAATTAAATGAGAGTAGTCATGTAAAAAATATATATATACTTTAGGCAAATGGATGGAACTGAAAAATGTCATCCTGAGTGAGGTGACCCAGCCACAAAAGAACACACATTGTATGCACTCACTGATAAACAGATATTAGCCCAGAAGCTTGGAATACCCAAGAAAAAATTCACATATCAAATGATGCCCAAGAAGAAAGAAGGAGAGGCCTCTGGTCCTGGAAAGGCTCAGTGCAGCAGTGTAGGGGAATACCAGGACAGGGAAGCGGGAAGGGGTTGATTGGAGAACAGGGGGAGGGAAGAGGGCTTATGGGACTTTCGGGAGGGGGAATCCAGGAAAGGGGAAATCATTTGAAATGTAAATAAAGAATATATCTAATAAAAAAAAATAAAATTATACTTTAATAAAAAATGCATGTTTTTACTTTTGTATGTGATAATGTTATTTCAGAATTTGAGTCATAATTACATACAAGCTTATTTATCAAATTTTGCCAAAATTGTAGAAAAATAAAGATGGTCCTGAAATTGACTTAATACAAATATGATATCATGTAAAATTATAAATCACTATGTACTTACTTTAGAATGGTCATAGCTATTTCTTTTCATATATATATATATATATATATATATATATATATTAGAAATATGGATAGAGTTGAACAGGTGACTCAGTGGTAAAATCACTTACTGCTCTTGAGGATGATCTGAACTCCATTCACAACACCAAATCGTACCCTCCACCTGTCTGAAACTCTAGATTCAGTCAACCTGATGTCATTGTCTGTCCTCTTTAGGACATAGGTGGTATGAATGCATAAAATAAAATAATTAAATCTTTAAACAATATTTATCCTAATCATCTAAAGATATTTTATGTATTAATAATATATTATTTTATTTTTAAAATATTTATATTAATATTTTTCTTTGTTATATTGATATTTGTTTGCCTTTGTTTAGGGCTTTTCATCTACACAGCAGAGTTCCAATATATTGTAATCACTACAACTGAAGTTAAAGATCTTAATTATCCACCCACTGGCTATGCATAGGTACTGGGAACAGTTCAGAGACCAGTTTAGATCTTGTACATAAACTTGGTTGTATTAATCACTGAACCATCACATTTCCAACCCTGAAATTATTCTTAAATCATTTTACTATAAGTTTAGTTTAAAGGTTCTAGTGTCATAATTAGAATGTATATTATACAAAAGTAAACAGTTTAATACAAAGTCAAAAATTAAACTTTTGCAAATAACAAATATTTGTTCATGTCAATATGCTAATGTGTGCTTTGTGTTATTAATAAAAACTGTGTATTCTCCAGGATATTTCTATTTTTTCTAAAAATAAGAAAAGTCAAAGTTGTGTTTTGTGGCTCTTTTAATACCTAAATTTCAATACATTAACATTTTATTAAATTATCTATATCCTTAACTTTATGAAAATTAGAAGAAAAAAATTCATGTTGCTTTACCTATTTTATAGTGACTTGGTTTTTCTTAAATATAGACTAAAACACATAAATTGTTTGATAGTGGCATAGTTATTAAAACAATCATTTTGACATCTTTTTTTTTTCCTATCTAGGACATTTTATACTATTTTGTTGTTACAAAATAGTGAACTTCCATATCAAACTTAATTATTTAGCATATATGTTTCTTATACAATATACTTTATATTTACATTCCTGAATAGAATAGTGCAACCTTCTCAGCCCATTTAAATGTATTTAAATTTACTTGTAGTATTCTTAAGGCTGACAGTTTGGTATAGGATCCCAGAATGGTATGTTCTTCACTCCCATCATTCCTTAGTTGCCATTAGTTCTTTGCATAAGGTTGACATCTCAAAGGCTTCCTACCTTCAGGATTATCATATCTATTTATATAAGAGTTTAAATAATAATGTTTCTGGACTTATATCTTCATTGAAAAGAATGATCTTAATTTTGGCAAAATGAACTAGGTACATATTAATTTGGTTAAAAATATTTCTTATTTCTTTTTCTTTTTTCTTTTCTATATTTTTTTTATTTACATTCCCAATGATTTCCCCTTTCCTGGTTCCTCCCTCCCCGAAAGTCCCACAAGCCCTCTTCCCTCCCTCTGTTCCCCATTCAACCTCCTCTCGTTTCTCTGTCCTGGTATTCCCCTACATCCAGTCTTTCCAGGACCAGGGGTCTCTCCTTCCATCTTCTTGGAAATCAATTGATATGTGAATTGTGTCTTGGGTATTCTGAGCTTCTGGGTTAATATCCCCTTATCAGTGACTGCATACTATGTGTGTTCTTTTGTGATTGGGTTACCTCACTAAGGATGATATTTCTATTTTGTTACAAATAATAGATTCTACTCAAATAATCATGCCAACGCTAGTATTGAATTGTTTAGTTAGGTTTCCAATACCAGGAATAGTTGTTCTCTTGTTGAGTAGCTCTTACGTCCAATAGAAATCTCTTAACTACAATGAAGGTTGTCATGTCAAAATTGTAAGCTTAGAGTTATAATTATATGCTCGACAGTGATGAAGTGTGTAGACATCATAGCTGGCCAGGACGGTTGGTTGCCTCTCTCCTTTGGTAGCTTGTATGGTAACTTCTGGTTGTTATTATTTATTTTTTTTTGAAGAGTTTCATGTAGCCAAGGGTGCACTGTATAGATAAGGACATTCATTTCTGAAGCTACTGCTTTTATCTCCAGAACTCTGAGATTCCAGATATTCTACCCTTTCCCATTATGCAGAGCTAGTTTTGAATTGAGGTTCTTATGCTAGCAAGGGAAATTATTTATAGGGCTGCGTCTCCAGCCCATTTTTATCTCTTCAGAAAAGAATGTGTTATGGAGTACTGCTCATTACGATCTGAAGAACCTTAATAATTATTTTAAAACATCTTTGACAAATGACTCAAAATAAGCTATATAAGTAACGATGATTGCAAAACATTGGAACAAGATGCCTTTATCATTGTAATTAAGCTAAAATTATTATTTGACTTAAATGAACAATGCTAGGGTTATAAGTAATACATTTTGAGTATCAGTTAATGAAACTACTCTGAACAGTATTTTGCAAAGGCAAAATGGGTAATCTTCACAATTGTGTTTCTTGAGGATTAAATCCTTTTGCTTTAGTAAATGCAAAATAACAAAACAGGAAGCTTAGAGCAAAATTTGAGTTTCTCACTTATACAAAATAATTCAAAAAAAAAAGCTAAAAGAAGAAATATAGCTATTGTAACATTAACTTTAGAAAAGATTAAGTATATTAAAACATCAATAATGATGCTATTTTTATTGTATCAAATGAGCAATAATTATAAGTTTAGAATAAAGTGTGAAAATTTATTCTTCATATTTTAACATCAACATATATATCAAAATATATTTTCATATCAATTCCAATTTCCAATATTTTTAGTTTTACTATGACCATGAAAAATTAGATTTATTTGCATTAATTTATATACATTTAAAATTTGTATGAGAATATCCTAGGTCAATCATGTAATACAAAAGTTTTTATTTTTAGAAAATTCCTAAATGTCAAGGTTTTCATTACTAGTGGAAGCTTAGTTACTTATCATTCAGTTTTTCATTTAATGATCTCTTGTGGATATTATTTTGCGGGTGCATTTTTTGGTCACAGAGAAACTAAAGCAAATCAAAGTCTGATTTTACAGATATATATGCAAACAGATAAAATATTGCACTAAAAATCATACAGTACAATTCAATAATGATTCTAAGAATGTTAATAAATGAACATGATTCTGGAATTTTGTTTTATATTCTCTTACATTTGCAAGCAGTTCAGAATACAGCTGTAACATAAATGTACTTATGCTTTTATTAATTATATGGTGTATTTGATGCCTTAGTATGCCCAACTGTTTTGCTTCACAGGTATTATTAAAACCTTAAACATAAAATGACATAAAACTTATATTCTTTTAACCAAATAATATTTGAAAGTTTCTGTTTAGTTATATACGATTTTTGTTTTATTTTGTTTATCCCATTATTGTAATCCTAAGTCCTTATTTTTGTGCCATTAGCACTACCTGACTTGATTAAGACTTTTTTCTACTATTTTGTCACATGTTATACATGTTATGCAATCAATGTGGGTGACCTTAGCCAAAATGCCCAACAGTGAGGAGATGGAACCTGAAGAGACCACCTCCATTAAATAAACAGGGACACTAGTGGAGGGAGTGGGACACCAACCCACCTTCAAAATTTTGACCTAAAATTGTTTCTGTCTAAAAGAAATGCAGGGGCAAAATGGAGAAGGTACTGAAGAAAAGGCAGTCCAGTGACCAGCTAAATTTGAGATCCATCCACTGGGCAAGCACCAAACCTTGACACTATTACTGATGCTATGTTTTTTGCTTGCAGACAGGAGCCAAGCAGGACTGTCCTCTGAGAGGCTCTAACAGCAGCTGACTGAGCCAGATGCAGATTCATGTAGCCAATCATTGGACTGAGGTTGGGACCCCTATGGAAGAGTTAGGGAAAAGGATTGAAGGAGCTAAAGGGGATGGTAACCCCATGGGAAAAACAGCAATGTCGACTCACCTGGACCCTTGGTAGCTTCAAGAGACTAAGTCACCAACCAAAGAGCATACATGGCATCATCTAAGGGCCGTGGCACATATGTAGCAGAGAACTGACTACCTTGTTTGGCACCAAAGGGAGAAGATGTACCTAATCCTGTAGAGACTTGATGCCCCAAAGAAGGGGGATACCCGGAGTGGGGGAGCATCCTCTAAGAGGTGTAAGGGAAAGGGGATGGCATGAAGAAGAGTGGGAGGTGGGACCTGGAAGGGGCAACATTTAGAATGGAAATTGAATAATTAATTAAAAAAGAAGTCAGTTCTTTTCAATTGATTTAGATGCATAAAAAAGTCAGAAGTCAATTTATTTCTATTTTAAATTATAATGGTAGGGAACATCAAACTCTTATCTCAAAAAAAAAAATTGAGCTTGATACTCATATGTCCATTGAGTTAAAATTGCCCTTCCCTTGCAAGGTAGCACAAATGATTGTAACCATACCTTTCAAAACGTGTTGTCATAAAAGCAAAACAATTGAGAGATCGTGAATCATTACATTATCATGAATCCTTATCTTTGTAAAAAAACGTTTTAATAATGTTTAATAACATATTTCAGATAGATACATTCAGAGTGGCATGACCAGAACCACTTAAATAACCTATTTCAAAAATGAGCTGAATAAAATTGCCAAAAATGTAATTGTATGCCCACCAGCTATCGATTTTCATGAGATGTTACTAAAGTTAGCCAAAAGATAGGGTCAGTTTGCAAAACAAGCTCTCAGGAATGATGGAACAAAGGCAGATTAATTTTATTTTAAAAAGACCAGAATCTTAATGACAGAGGTAGAGTCACTAAGAAATAAAAGTTTACTCTTATTTTGGCTGAAGGCTGAAACATTGTATGTTAGTTTATATGTTTACCTTCCGTTGCAGAAATTAGGTTTCATTGATTTGAAACCTACAATATTTTATTTTAATGAAAGTTTGGACATTCAAAGATCTAATACAGCATGGATTTCTTCCTAAGTTGACTCAGTGACAGTTGCCAGGGGAAATATGTTCATGTTTTTAAATAGCTTTCTGATGCTGAGCTGACCTCTGGTATTGAATGTTCCATGTTTCCTTTCAATGGGAAGGAAGGTTTGTGCATTTTCAAAAACTGACAGTGTCACAAAGGAACTAAAGAATAGTTATTCTCTGAACCTTGAAAGTGACTTTTGTGTGGCATGCAGGAAAATAGGGTGAGCATTTACCTTTTGGAACATTTCAGTTTTCCAGGACAAAGCTATGTTATAAAGTAACCATTTCTCGTATGTGTGAATGTGAGAGAATTTCAGGAAAGTTAAATCCATATGCACTCTTAGAAGAGACATTTTATTATAACAAGAAAAATGTGTTGATCTAGAGTGGAGTGATTAGGCCATTTGTCAAAGAGAGTTACTGTTTCTGATAACATTTACAGGTCACATATACTTTTCAAATCTCAATAGAAGTGGGCTTGCTCAAATGGAACTTCCCCACCTGAACAGTGAGATTGATTGTTAAAAGTAAAGAGTGAAATACTCTGTAAAATACTTTCTACTCTTACACTCCTGAAGGGGAAACTCAGAATGGAATTTAAAAAGAGTATTATGTACACTGAAAAGTTTTAATAATGGGTATAATAAATTACTGATTTTTTTTTTAGAAAGCTAAGCATCATGCTGAAGCTTCATACAGATTTTATTACCAAAACAATACTATGATGTAAGAACTACCACAGCAGTAAGATGAAAATTTTCTTTAAATGTTATAGAAATTTCAAAAATTCTATTCGATTAGGTGACTTCATATTTTATATATGTCTAGTGGCATAGAATTATTATACATCTCTTTTTAAATATATATGATTAAAGTAAACTAATTTTACTTAATATTAAAGCAGAATAAGAATATTGGTTAAAATATTCCTATAGGATAAAAATGTTTTTAAATGTCTGTATATTAAAGTATTATGCATATTTATTAAAGTCACCACACACACAAACACACACATATAAACAAAATATATATATAACACATAGGTGTGTTTATGCACATTTAGATACCTATATTATATCTCAGTTCTTGTTTTTATCTGGCCTTTATTGGGAATCATTTTTTATTTTTATTTTTGTTCTATGCTAATTTCCAAAGGAAGAGTATCTAAGAAAACAGAAATTTGATGGTTAATAGGCAACATCTTTCCATCAACATATGTATATGAGTTACATTAAAAAAGAAATATCTAGGTTTTAAATTTTGACAACATTTGGAAACTAAAATTGACTTATAACCTGCTAGAAAGTGCTTGGCTTAGCAGCTCATTCATATACTAAAATTAAACAACACAAAGGTTAGCCTGGTCCCTGTGCAAGGATGGCACACATTTACGAAGCATTCTATTTTTGAAAAAAAAATTACTAGGGAATGTATTACTCAAAATATTTCCTCTATTAAAAATAAATTCAGACTAAGATTCACCTAAATAAGCCGCTCTCAACCTTCTTAATTTTGTGACCCTTTAATACTACTCCTCATATAGTGGTGATCCTCCAACCATAAAATTATTTTTGTGTGATTTTATAACTTTAACTTTGCTATGGTGATTAATCATAATATAAATATCTGATATGCAAAATATCTAATATTTGATCCCTATTAAAGGGTTGTTTAATCCCCAGAGGAGTCACAATGCACAAATTATATAAACCATACAATTACAATACAGAGTACTTAAGGAAATTAATCTTTAATTACAATAATTTGTAATATACATTAAAATATCTCATATATATGTTAAAATTAATTTCATATATTTTTCTTATAAAAATGGACGGATTTTCAGCCAATGTGTGAGTATATGTAAATTTTACTTGATGAAAACCTGTAACTAGTCTCTGAGTCTTTTAACACCTAAACTACTGTGGTAATATTTTTTCTATTTAATTACTTTAACCCTAGCTTGAAGATTTAGTGGTTTATCTCTCTCTCTCTTTCTCTCTCTCTCTCTCTCTCTCTCTCTCTCTATATATATATATATATATATATATATATATATATATATACATATATACATGTATATATATATATATATGTATGTATTTTAGACAGTCATATATATGTAGTCATATATATGTATGCATGAAAATAAATTTAATTTCATGAGTAACACATTAATTCAAAATCATAATATTATGGAAATCATGGCATTATTCTAAATGTTATGATTTTCTTATGTGAAAGATATGTAAAAACAAGGATTATTCAATTTACAAGTTATTTGTATGCTGAAAATTGTTATACCTGAGCAGAATATTTATGCAAATTAAAATATGCTATTCTTTTACTATATTTCTATATGCTTTTATATTCTCTATGCTATTTATAAATAATAGCTCTATGCCAACATGTATAATGCTACACATTTTTAAAAATAATGATATTCTTAGTTTAGTTTCATAGAAATAATAAAACCCTGATTCTTCACAGCAAATTAAAACATAGATTATTCTACTAGCAAACTTTGACTCATGAGCTATTCATGGGTGGAGAATGTACCTTTCAGATAGCCAACACATGGTAATATTTGCTTAAATAAATTCAATAAACAAAGTTAATCATGATATAAAGAATTTTGATGCCATAAGGAATACAGATTTGAGTCATGCCAAGAAATTTTAAAAGCCCAAGTTTTTTCTCCAATATGTTCAGGTTTTATTTTTTATAATGGTGCAGTGACATTAAAATGACATGAAATGTCAAGACTCTAGACATTAATCAGGTAATTGGAGACATTCTCAATTCATTTCAACTATATTAGTCCACATACTTATCTGTTATGATTATGAAATCCATCAGTGTTGTTCATTCAGCACCACCAGGACTCGCCTTAGAGGATTCTGAAGAAATTGTCCTCTAAGGGATCCTGTGGAAGCTACTGATTTCAATACATGATATTTCTAACAAATGAAGTGATGATGGGTGCAAATTCATTACGTGTAGCCAGAAGTGTCAAGAAATGCTAATTATCATATTTTATCTTTCCCTATCCTGATGGTTTAATTTAAGTCTTTTAAGTAAAAGGAATGATCTGTTATTTTTTTGCATTGTGTAGTGATAATTATTATTAAACATCTACTCTTAATTCTGTTGGATTCTGTCTCACATTGTTTTTTTTTTAATTTTGAAGTATGTTTTGATGATAGCATAAGTGATGTTTTTTTGACAGTGTATGAAATTACAGATGATTTTTATACAATGGTTTTATGCTGAAAATCTACCAGACATTTTTATTATTTTTTTCTTTTTTTTTTATTTACATTCAAAATCATTTCCCCTTTCCCGTTTCCTCCCTCCCCGAAAGTCCCATAAGCCCCCTTCCCTCCCTCTTTTCCCCATTCAACCCCTTCTCACTTCTCTGTCCTGGCATTCCCCTACATCCAGTCTTTCCAGGACCAGGGGTCTCCCCTTCCATCTTCTTAGAAATCTATTGATATGCGGATTGTGTCTAGGGTATTCCTAGATTCTGGGTTAATAGCCCCTTATCAGTGACTGCATACCTTGTGTGTTCTTTTGTGATTGGGTTACCTCACTAAGGATGATATTTTCAAGTTCTGACCATTTGCCTAGGAATTTCGTGAATTCATTGTTTTTAATTGCAGAGTAGTATTCCATTGTGTAAATATACCACATCTTCTGAATCCATTCCTCCACTGAGGGACATCTGGGTTCTTTCCAGCTTCTGGCTATTATAAATAAGGCTGCTATGAACATAGTGGAACATCCGTCCTTATTGAATGCAGGTAAAGCCTCTGGGTATATGCCCAGGAGTGGTATAGCCGGATCCTCTGGGAGTGTCATGCCCAGTTTTCTGAGGAACCGCCAGACTGCTTTCCAGAGTGGTTGTACCAGCTTGCAATCCCACCAGCAGCGGAGGAGTGTTCCTCTTTCTCCACATCCTCTCCAACACCTGCTGTCTCCTGTGTTTTTGATCTCAGCCATTCCTACTGGTATGAGATGGAATCTCAGGTTTGTTTTGATTTGCATTTCCCTAATGACTAAGGATGATGAACATCTCTTTAGGTGCTTCACAGCCATTAGATATTCTTCAGGTGAGAATTCTTTGTCTCACATTGTTATTGAAAAAAGTATTCTCAATGACAGTATCCTGTTTAAAAAATAAAGACAAGGCATTAAAAAATGAGTTTATTATGATACAACATACCACTTAAGAGTTGAAGTAAGTATGTTGGAGCTGACTCTCAAGTGAACAATGGTTATAAAATTAGTTGTTAATACCCATCCTATTTAATAATTCACATATGCAATAAGTCGCCATGTCTGTGTATGAAATTAAAATAGCAGTAACCATGACAGCTGAAAAACAAATTAAGAATAAATTCCTTGTGTACAGACATGAATAAATTCAACCTATGTTTATTTTTATTGTCACTTAACTATCCATCAGTTTCCTAATAATCCCTTAAATCCATGTGCTTAATATGAGTTATAAATGTCAACTTTTCAATATTCACATTCCAGTTCTCTAGGTTTTCTAAAAATGATTTCTCTCTTGATACAGCATTTCTTAAAAATAGGAGTGAGCTTCTTATTTTCTAAGGTTATGAAACTAATGCCAATTTTTTTTTTTAAATAATGAGATAAAAAAGCTTGGATTTCCTACTTTTTAAATTCATTTCTTTAACTTTTTAAAATTTTTATTGTTTGTTTTTTCTATTGGTTATTTTATGTATTTACATTTCAAATGTTATTTTTTTCTATGTATGGATGTTTATATGCAGCTATGTGCAAGTACATACCATACTAAAGAAGCAAAGAAGAGGGCACAGAAAACTCTGAGACTGTATTTACAAAGAATTGCGAAGCAGCATGGTTTGTGTGTGTGTGTGTGTGTGTGTGTTTGTTTGTTTGATTTCTGTTTTTTTTCTTTTTGTTTAAAATTTTATTTAATCTTTTTTTTTTTACAGTCCAGATTTTATCCCCCTCCTGGTACATTCTCTGACTGTTCTACTTCCCATTTCTTCTCCAACCATGCCACCTCTGTCTCTACAAGAGTGTCCCCACCACCTTTCCAAACCCCATTGCCCACCGCATGAGACCTCCCCACTCTTTGGGGCTTCCAGTCTCTTGAGAGTTAGGTAAATTTTCTCTGACTGAGTACCCAGAAGTTCTCTGCTGTATATGTGTTGGGGGCCTCATATCAGCTGGTGTATGCTGCCTGGTTGGTGTTCCACTGTCTGAGAGAACTTGGGGGTCCAGGTTAATTGAGACTGCTGGTCCTCACTCACGGATACTCTCCTCTTTCGCTTCTTCCACAGGGGTCACCGTCTTCTGATCATTGGTTGGGTATAAATATCTGCATCTGCCTCAGGGGCTTGTTGGGTCTTGATCTCTTTTTGTGAGCACTCCATAGCCTCAGTTGGAGCCTACCTTTGAGCTGGATCCCACATGGATCTGTCCCTGGAACTCTTTTCCTCAGGCTCGTCTCCATTTTTGTCTCTGCAGTTTTTTTCAGACAGGAACAATTGCAGGTCAGAGTTTTGTCTGTGGGACGCCAACTCCATCCCTCACTTGATGCCCTGTCTTTCTGCTGGAGATGGGTTCTACAAGCTCCTTCTCCCCACTATAGGGCATTTAGACTAAGATCTTTGAGTCCTGAGAGTCTCTCGCCTTCCAGGTCTCTGGAGGGTATCACTACCTCCTACTTCCAGAAGTTGCCTGTTTCCATTCTTTCTACTGTCCTTTTCCCCCCAATCAATACCTGATCATGTTTCCTTCTTCCCCTTCCCGTCCCCTTTCCCACCCAGGACCCTCCTTCCCTCTCCAGAGAATTCACAACAATGAATCTCAAATAACTGAGAAGCACTTAAAGAAATGTTCAAAGTCCTTAGTGATCAGGGAAATGCAAATCAAAATGACCCAGAGACACCAATTAGAGTGGCTAAAATCAAAACCTCAGCTGAGAACACATATTGGCGAGGATATGGAGAAAGAGGAATCTCATCCAATCTCATCCATTGCTGGTGGGATTTCAAACTGGTACAGAAACTATGGAAATCGATCTGGAGATTCTTCAGGAAACTGGAAATAGATATACCTGAAAATCCACAATACCACTCTTGGGTATATACCCAAAATATGTCCCACCATGCCACAGGGGCAAATTTTCCACTATGTTTATGCCTTGTTTGTGATAGGCAGAAGTTGGAAACAACCCAGATGGTCCATGACAGAAGAATGGATACAGAAAATATGGCTCATTTATACAATGGACTACTACTCAGCTATTAAGAATGAGGACATCCTGACTTTTGTAGGCAAATGGATAGATCTAGAAAACATCATCCTGAGTGAGGTAATTCAGATCCAAAATTACATGCATGCACTAATAAGTGGAATTAGCGAAAAATGTACAGAATACCTAGGATACAATCCAATTCATGCAAAAAACCAATCACAGGAGGGTGAACAAACATGTGATGTTAGAAAGTATGACCAAGGCTTTTTTGTTTAGTCATCTTTCCAGTCCTTCAAAAGTTTGGGTTTTTTATTATTGTCATTGTGGTTAAATGTTTTGTCTAGCAATTGTCTAATTAAATGTTTTACAATGTGATTTTCTAACTTATAACATGTAATATATCTAATACATATTTCAGTGAAAATAACATTTTTATTAAGCAATATACTGCTAAAGACCAATAAATAATTGTTATTAAGATTGCTCTGTAAGTCAGATTGTGAAACAGAAACTTTTACTGTGAAGTGGTTTATTAAAATTCTAGTGTGCATGAAGTATCAAGGATGGAGACTGTGTAGCAAATTATTTTCCAGTGATACACAGTGAGTGAAAGACACTGGAGAAAAAGAGCTTCTAAGGGATATACACTATTCCATTGAGGTGAGAGAAACATGTGAGCTCGTTAATTTTTGTTAAAGCCATGCCACCAGGTTTGTGTAAATATGTTATTTTAAGAATAGCACTAGTGTTCTGTTCAGGAAATTTTCCTTTGTGCCCATGTGTTCAAGGTTCTTCCTCGCTTTCTCCTCTATAAGCTTCAGTGTATCTGTTTTTATGTGGAGGTCTTTGATCCACTTGTACTTGACCATTGTACAAGGAGATAGGAATGGGTAGATTTGCATTTTTCTACATGCTGACTACCAGTTGATCCAGCAAGGAGAGGTTCTTGGTCCTAGATGTCCCAGTGTTAGGAAATTGAGGGAGGGTAGGTGGGAGTGGGTTGGGTGGAGGAACATCCTCATAGAAGCATGGAGAGGGAGGATGGGTTAGGAGTTTTCTGGGTGGGAGGAAACTGGGAAAGGAAATTACATTTGAAATATAAAGAATATATTCAATAAATTTAAAAAAAAGAATAGCACTAAACTGACATTGAATGATTTGTATGTAATGCTAATATTTCAACAATATAATAATTGTTACCTATTATGTACAGCTATACTTTTCAATTTTATCAACCTACAAAAAGCAAAAAAACAAATGCTAGAATTCTTTCATCTTAACTACTTCAAAATTATTATGGCAATCATAAAATCATATATTCTATTTTCTTTAGTGATAAAGAATATCAAACTACATCTTCAAAATATGTATTTACAATCAAGAAAAAGGAAAAGGATTTAAGAATAAGTTGATGACATGAAAAAGCAGAAGAAAAATATGCTGTCCAATATTCAAATGATTGTCCCAAAAATTTAAATGAAACATTGCCTACACGCAATCTGCTAATGTCTGATGAATGATACAGTTGAAATGAATAACTAACGAAAAAATGGAGAACTAGAAAAAGAGTCTAAATATCATCTATTTGGAATCCATGAAAACACTTTGTGTTAGGAAATAAGGATTAGTCATTCCATGTAAGAATTTTAGTATAAGAACAATGACATTGAAATTAAATAAGAACAGGTATAACTATACAAATATTTATTCATAAAATTACAATTTGTTATACGTAAAACTGGTATTAAATGAGAAATTCATTTTATATGCAATTATGTTGCTACATATGTTTCTTGGAACTTCATTTTGTGGTAGCCCACTAGCACAACTGCCATGCTTCCTCTAAGTATAATCATCATGAAAATAGGTATTCTTTAAAATTAAACAATTTATTACTTCCTTTGTGTTCATATAACCTAGGGTATACCATTCTTTTTAAGAGAACCTTCAAGTTTATCCTGAAAATAAGAGGTTCTAAGGTTCTAAGTTTCTGACATTAAGTATGATGTCTTTGTACATATTTACAGATACAAAAAATATTGTTCACCCAAATGCACAATTCAAAAGTACAATCCCTCTTTCTAACATAAAAACAATAGTTTATTCTGTGTCATGAGAAAAAATTATGTGTGATCTTAATCACGTAATGGATTTAAAGGCAAATCTGGATATCCTGTACTAAAGGTGGTAGCGTTCCGGTTCTCCTGAAGATGGCTGATTACAGCCAATCCTGAGTTATTACTAAGATATTATGTTTCGAAAATAGTCAGGAGGAAAAATAGAAAGGAATGGGTGATTTTTAGAAGAGTCCAAGTTTGCTTGCATCCGATTTTGAACACTTGCTTGAGTGCCACAATAGAACTAACTTTCTGTCTTATTGTTTCTGACAGTAGTGCAGTTGGTTTGGACAAAATATACAAAAATGTACAGAAGAATCAAGAATCAGAAAATGCATTAAAAAAAACCCCAAGACAGTTGAAATCCAATGCTGAATTCATAAGCTAAATACATCCAAAATAATCCTGTCTATATGGTGATGTAGCATTATGACAGATGGGATGGCAATGGATTAGACTGAAAAAATGAGAATTATGGAAGTGCTGTTTTGACAATGTATTCTCCTTAATTGATACACTTACCACACTCCACCAGTGTGTGCTCTACAATAGGTTTTAAAGTGTGTTTTCTAGCTGATAGTACTGACTCTAGAAAAATCAGAGAGATTTTGCTTCTGTGTTTGATGCCTGCTTTGAATTATTTGAGACTGATCTTCATTTTGACATAGTGTTGGATGTAATGATTATAAAATCCATTTGAAATATTCAGACTTCTGAAAGAGTTTTATGGATCATGAGTTTGGATAGAAATTATTCCCTAGAGAATGTTACCTTTAATTTAGTTAGTGATCAAACTAGCCTTTAATTTATTTTTGAATCCTTTAATATTACCAGAATAAAATATTTTAATAATCATAGATTTCATTGTTATTTTTATTGCATTTAATGTATTTTGTTCAAAGGTCAAATTTTATAGCTTTGGAATTACAATACAGTTATATAGCTATCATTGAATATATTTTAAAGGTCTGAGAAAATCTTCATATATTTATAATACTGTGCTAACATGCTACTTATTATGTCATGAAATTAATTAATTTTTCTATTTTCAGGCCCATCAGTATTAAACCTCAAGTATGTTTTGTTCCTGAGAACACAATAAATATTTCATAATTCAAACTGCATATTGCTATGAAAAACTTTACTATAATGTCATTTATTTCTGAAAAAGAAAGTAACTCCATACATCATAGTCTTAGAATACCCAGTTGCTATGAGGCAAAACATCAGCTTGAACTCATTCTCTAACAGTTCTCTTACTATACATTTATCCATATGTTTGTGATAAAAATGTGAGAAGTATTTTTTGCAATAAAGGCCAGGCTTAGAGAACTTAATGAACATTCAAACCTTTCTGCATGGAAGGACTGATGTATATCATTATAGGATTCCAGTGAATTAATACTTTTTCTACCAAATAAGTAAAATAGTGCTAAATAAGATGTCAGTGAGTTAAAGAATTATTTATATTTGTTCTATTGTGAATTTGAGTATTTTGTTTTCTTAGTTCACATAGTAACAGAGTGTCATATTGAATTTAACTTTTAGTTTGAATGACAGAGATCTCTTAGTGTTAAGGGTTCTATTAATTATTCTCTTGATTATTTGGAAATTTTTCATGTGTTACTTTTCTCATTTCTGTGCTGTAATACCTTCACAGAAAAAAAAAATAACCTTAAGAAAGAAGACACTCACTTTGGCTTTTGCATTCAAATCTGTTTAGTGATTGGAGCATCCAGCTAGTTTGTGAGAGCAAATGGCATGTTTTGTTCCCTTATGATCGGCAAGATTGTAGAGAGCTTAAACTGCCACCAGAGCGAATATCTCAGACAACAATGTCTTCTAACTAGACCATATGTTTCAAAGTTGACCCAACACTTTGCTATAAACTGGAAGATCAAGCATTTAAACATATGTTCTGCAATGGAGGATGGAGAACTATTTCTCTTTCAAACTATAAAGTAGTCTAAAAGTAATCATAAAATGATGGTTCTGCTTAACAAGAAATATCAAGTAATATAAAACTCAATCATGTTAAAACCTATAACTTGGTAAAAGGTGGGTAATAATAAAATTCCTACTTTGAATCTTTAAGTCTCAAAATGAAAGAAATATTAAAGAAATTTCTCAATTTACTTTATTAAGTAACAATTTTGGTTTTGTTTGAATATTTTTTTCATTTTTAGGGATAGAGGTTAAGTCATGTACATGGTATGCCAGCACTATATTAATAGGCAAGTCCTATTTATTTTAATAAAAATAAAAATCTGTTTATTTTAATACATATATTTTTTGTTAAAATTGTTGGAGTAGTTGAGATCTTGTTGAACTTCATCATTTAAAATTTGGCCCTGATACTGCTACTGATGCTATGGTGTGCTTGTAGACAGGGGTCTAGCATGGCTGCCCCTGAGAGGAACAACAAGCAGTTGAAAGAGTCAGATGCAGATATTAGCACCCAACCAATGGAAATGAAGCCAGGGAGCCCTGTGGTTGAATTAGGGAAAGGGTGGTAGAAGTTGAGGAGAAGGGCAGTTGCATGGGAAGACCAGCAATCTCATTTGACATGAACCCCTGAGATCTCACAGATGCTGAGCGTACAACAGCTGATATGAACCCCACAACACATATTCAGCAGAGGACTGCCTGGTCTGGCCTCGGAAAGATAAGGTACACCTAACCCTTGAGATACTTGAGGCCCCCTGGGAGTGGGGAGCCCTAATGGGGTGGGATGGGGATTTAAGGTGGGGACATCATCTTGCAGACAGGGCAGATAGGGAGCAGTCAGGGGGCAGAACAGGAGGGAGGATGAAGTCTGGACTATAAAAAATAGGATTAAAGAATAAAGCTATATAAATTAAAAAATAATTCAGTTCTATAGATTTTGCCTTCAAAGGTGGCTTCAAAAGAAATGTCACAGTTTAATAATTTTAGATCATTCTACTTTCCAGTCATTAGTTTTTGTTTGTTTGTTTACTTATTAATAGTTTTCTCTGATTATCTTTTGAAGACATGGATCTAAACAGGCTAGTAAGCTTCCCTACTTCATTCCTTCGAGGACACAGCCAACTATGTCTTTGTTTATTAAAGAAAAACAGCCAACTTTTGATGTTTTCTCACTTCAAAGCAATTTCATAGATGATAATTTCTTTAGCTTTGGTATCAGATTTGAATACCACATGTTTTCAATCATATTGTAGATCCAAAAGAATCATAGACATGATTTCTATAATATAAAGTTGTTTAAGTATGCGCACACATCCTATGCTTTACCATTTTAAACAATTAGAATGCATTTTCTATTGTATAACATGTCAAACTTTATATATAATGAAATAATCTCAGCAAATCTAAACATCTTTTCACATCACCTATTACTCTCTTCTGGAAGAGTGTGACTGCATTAACAGGCAAACTTATAAAAAATTATATTACCTTCTTTATTTGTAGAATATTTGTTCTTATACTTTTTAATCAGTTCTGTAATTCAATTCTACATACAATTTAAGTTGGCTCTGAAAATACCAGTACTTAAAATATTAAATAGAACACTATTCAGTCAGATCCCCATTTACCTTTATGACCCATTAATCTCCAATGTTATACTTTCTGCTCACCATCTACACAATCCATGCTATAACCTACTTTTTTAATAATCCTGAATACCTGATCAGTGTGTAGGACAGTGAGTGTGTGTGTGTGCACATGTGCTTGCATTTAGTAATCTGTAAAATTACATTTTGTCAAAAATAGTAGCAAGCCAAATACCTATTGTTAGTCAAGTAAACATTTCATATATTAAGCAAAATGTATCAAGATACTTACTTAATATATTTTAATATACATACACTGTCATAGGGAAAAAAGCTTGTAAAGAGATGAATAGAAAAGCTTTCAAAGTTTATTATATGTAAAGAAGCAAGATATTGTTTCTATGAATCATCAGGATCCCGGCTATTTTGTTAATTTAATTTTCTCCTTTCTTTTCTTTTATTGGATATTTTCTTTATTTATATTTCAAATGTTATTTACTTTTCCAACTTCTCCTCTGGAAGCCTCCTATCCCATCCCCTCTTCCCCTGCATCTATGAGGATGCTTGCCCAAACACCCACCCACTCCTACTTCCCTGCTCTGGCATTTCCCCTCACTGGGGCATTGAGCCTTCATAGGACCAAGGGCCTCTCCTTCCACTGATGCCCAACAAGACCATCCTCTGCTACATATGTGGCTGGAGCCATGCATTGCTCTATGTGTACTCTTTGGTTCTGGTTTAATCCCTAGGAGCTATTGGGGGACCGTCTGCTTGATTAATATTGTTGTTCTTCCTATGGGGTTGCAAACCCCTTCAGCTCCTTATATGAAAAAATCCATAAATTAATTACCATAAATTTTACCTTTATGCAATTCCAGGTTATCTGAATTTTGCTAAATTCTATTAAGTAGATATTTTGAGTTTCCAATTAACTTTATGTAACTCTATTGATTTGCCTTTAGTTTCTCTAAATGATACATATTATCTATATGAAGTTCTAACATTCCTTAACATAAATTTATCTTTTAAAAATAATATGAAAGAAAATTATACTTAGCAAAGGTTCAATGGAAGTGTGCTTTACAGTCATATAGTATATTTTCTATTTTCTTTCACATAAGGGAGTAGTGTTGACTTAAGGGTAAATTTCTCTTTTTTTTTTTAATCCCCTTCCCTTAGTTCTGATTATCTGGTTTTTACAGTATGTGCTTTTAGTTTCTCATTTATAAGACCAGCTCAATAGAATAGAAGAGTAATAATACCATTAATTACACACTGGATAGAATAAACTATTTTTGGAATGATCTAATTACTCTCTCTTGTGACTACAAATTAGAAAACTCTTCATTTTCTTTTGTTAGATATCAGCATCCTACCAATTTCTTCAATCCTATCATATCATTTATCTATATCAGACATATGGCTACTATTTATTATTGTACAGTACTATAATTATATATATATATAGCTATAATTAATTATGATACAATAGTCCAACTATCAAGGTTTTATGGGCATCTGTTTCCATTCTTTGCTCTTTATGTGGTCTGATATTTATCAGAATTTTTAGTGAACTCATTCAGGACTCCCCTATGTGTCTTTAATAGTTACCTCGTACATCAAACTTATTTAGGCTAAATGTTTGTTGTTTAATTTGTTTGAATTGTCTGACAAAGCTTTTTCAGGGATCAATACTCATTAAGTTTATTATAAAAACAAGTCATCCTAGTGAAAATGATTTCATATAAAGTCCAGTTCTTCAAATATTGGAGCTGTGCCATGTAGACAACATAGGGCAAGAAATGACACCTGGAAGACTTTAGGAACTATATTTGTGCAAGTCCATACCCCATGGATTTGAGACTTTCTGGTTTCCATTGGGCATTCAGTACTCAGCTAATTGGGCATATGATATACATTCTATGATCATTAAGGTCTGAACATTTCACAGTTTAGTTGACTCTTCTGTTCATAAAGTGTGCTTTATACTGTTGGAGCACTACAAGATTTGGGGGGTATAAAGAAAACACATAGCTGTAGCCTTTATGTCATTGAGTGTCAGAACATGGTCAAAATAATGATGTATGGAGAACAGTGCCTTGGAGAACCGTGATAGAGGCTTCAGGGAAAAAGGCCTTTTACCTTTGGTGCATTGTTTGATTCCTAGATTGTTCTTGGACATAATCTTGTGCCTTCTGTGGCAAACATTTATATTTTATTTTTAAGACATGTTAAATCTTTTTGGATGTCAGAACATCACCATAAAAACAAATCTGGTGATAAGACATGCTGAGTTCTGTCCTTAGTGTGCCCTGGATCTGGATCTGACCTTCTGCCTTGCTTTCATAAATTCCCAGATATATATATATATATATATATATATATATATATATATATATATATATATATATATATATAATACATAGTACATTCCAGGAAACTGTGTTTAAATTGTTCTGTCCTGAGAAAGTACTTGGAAAGGGCTGCTCTATTAATGTTTAGTATGTGCTTACTGATGTTTGTTTACATGTTTTTCTGATCATGATTTTCTGAACTCAAGCAACCTTTTGATCATTGCTTTCTTTGTTTCCTCCATGTATAAGCATACACTGAAACTTTAGAAAAATTGTCTATAGCATTAGACCATAGTCTGATCTACTCTTTGAGGTCTTGAAATCCCAAACCTAGCAAACAAATATGCATATGCCAAGGAGAGTCAACTGTTGTTTATTTATTTTGTTTTCTCTTAGCTTCTTTATTTTCATTCAAAACACAAATATTGTAACTCCTACAGTGATTAAGGTCATGCTTCCCAATTTAGAAGGATAGCTGTAAGTGACTCATCCAGTTGAAAAGTGAAAATAAAAACCTTGTCCTTTGGCTATGTTTTGGGTGTAAGCTTCCTTTACATAAGCTATGGAAAGCTGATTCATACAGGCAAATAGCCAGGAGGAAATCAAGTCAATGTTAGCTATGAGTCTTTAAAAAATGATGAAAATGAAGAGTTGTCTATGATAAAAAAAGGTTTCAAAAGATAAATAAGATTCATTTGCATGACAAAGCTGACTTCACTAGCTGATGACTTATCAATAGTGATATAAAGATGAAAAATATATCAATGTATAGATTCCAAAGAAAATAACTAGTAGTTATAAAACCAGAAACCTACATAGTGGAGATGAATGACACGCTGAATTCTGAAAGACTAGCAAGGTCTCCTCATGCACACTGGAGAGGAACAGCTTGTTAACGTAAGGCAAGCAGTAACTCAAATAAAATTGAGAAAAGGAAACCATGAAATTATCAGTGAGAAGTCAACATGTTTATACTGGAAACGTGAAATTCAGATAGATTGATGACACGCTAGCAATGGAAGACAGCAGAAAAAGATCCCCAACCTGTTCTTGCCAATTGATCAAACAGGTTTCATAATGAAATACAAAATGATTTTATTATTTTTATATCAAGTAATCATAAGAGAGAACAGATCAGATTTTGGGAGATATTATTCTCCCAACTTGCCCGAAAATATCTAAGATTTCAGGCTTTAATAATTTAAAATATTTATTTTATGCTAACATATATTTTAATTTCTGAATTTCAGGACTTATTTCAAAATGGTAATTGTCATCTGAAAGCAATGTGTGTGATACTTAGTGGTGTTCTATAGCTTAGATGAAATTTTGAAAAAAAAGGTTAGGTACATGTATGTGTGTACGTGCATGAGCATGTCTGCATGTTTTATAATCTCAAAAAATAAACTAAAAATCTATAAATAATGACAGATTTGTGAACAGGGAATAGAGATTATAGACCTCATATTCATATGTTTAGGGTATATTTCAGTGTGAGATTTTAAAGACATGGAGTTCTTTTTAAAAAAATACAGAGAATAGACTTAAATAAAAGACATGCTTATATCATTGCCTTATACACAGTTGGAAATTATGAATCATAGGAGAGATACAGCAACACAGAGGGGATTATAAAATTTGGAGCAACAGCCTTTACAAGTCTTCAAGAGTCTAACTTCATTAAAAAGTCTAAATTTTTCTCTGACATTAGTGATAAGATACCTTATATGAAGGTTTAGTATGTAAATGAAACTGTTCTGCTTTCACAATCATAGAATGCACATGTCTCTTATTGTAGCACTATATCTATGGCTTTGTACATTGATCTCTAGTAAACTGAACATCTTGTAACTATCCTACAATCAGTACCTCATCTATACTATATATCAGTATACCAGTTTCTCTGTATGTGCCTATGTATGTGTCTCTCTGTGTATATCTATGTCTCCATTTGTCTTTCTCTCCTGTCCAAGAGTCTCCTCAAGTAGCAACCCACTCTAAATTCACAATCCTTCTTGTTTCTCTTCCCAAGTATTAGGATACACCTGGACATCATCACAACCAGCAACATCAGTGTACTTTTAGGTTTATAATGACTTACTCTTCATATCCCTGCAAAAGACAGAACAATTACTGAATAATTCCACAGCTCTGAGCTACTGAACACTGCCTACTGTATGAATTTTTATACGTATCACCAAATATCAGCTAAACCACAGGATACTCCTAAGTGTCACATACATGGCTTTCAGGTACCAATTACCATTTTGAAATAAGTCCTGAAATTCAGAAATTAAAAAATATGTTAGAGTAAAATGAATATTTGAAGTTATTAAAGCATGAAGTCTTAGACATTTTGGAGCAAGTTGGGAAAATATTATCTAGTAATGAACCAGGTAGTTTTCTAAAGTTAGGTTCAATTATAAGTAGAATATGGAAACAGAAAATACACATCGAAAATCCATAATAAAAAAAAAATGGAGACATTATAAACAGTTAATTCAATTAGCCTTAAGATGGCAGTGTTGGCCTTTCTATGACTGGAATAAGTTTTAGACCAGTAATCCTGAGGAAAATATAGGCTATCTTAATACCCTTACTGAAACGCAAAAATCCTGGCTTATCAACGAAGTGGGTGGATGTAATATACATAAAGATTAAACTGAAAGTCTATACAAACAGTGATAATGGGTGAAAACACAAACTGTGCAAATCTGATTGACATGTTAGTTAATTAAAAGCAACAAGGAAAGGAGGTTTGGGATCACTGAAGGGATTACTCACAGTGACAAGTCGTCCAAATTGTTCTGTTTCTGTGAAGAAGGAAGAATCAATGAATGAAATTAAAAACAAATAAGCAAACAAACAAAATCCTCCAGGATAGTGCATGCTAATACATTTAGTGAAAGGCCCAGCTGATACCGAAAATATCTTAGGCATACACAAACTGTGTAAAAGGCAGAAGCTTCATGATTCTCTTTGGGGTTCCCACCCATGAGTTTCATTAACACTTATAACAACTGACCATTGTAGGACCTTTATAGTTTGCTTAATTTAAATGTTTAAATATAGCACCCTTATGCTTCTCAGAGTGGCAAATTAATTCACTAAAACCTGCTTGCATTTTAAAAGCACAAGTCAAAGTCTTAAGCACAGAGTTGTACCCAAATAATCATCTGTTTGCAATATGCAGTGACTGCATGACTCGCACAGAAGATGCTTTGGCCATCATAGGATGATTCTAAACCTAAGCAGATTTTTCTTGCTTTAATTTAACATATAAAATCTGCTTCATTGAAATACCCATAGCAATTTGTGCATAGCTTCATAGATTAACCTGGGCAAAATCCCTCACAATTTTCAATATCTATGACTTCTGTTGTGACAACTAAGTGTCCTTTTAATATTTAACTTGCACTGGAATGAGTATTTTATATGTTAATCCAATTATTGTAATATAATTTTACTACTGTTAAATTCTATTATCACAACATGTTTGAAACAAAAGATATGACAAATATTATATTGGGCACTTTCAAAATCATATTGAGGCAGATTTAAATATACACACCTTGAGAAATGTATATTGCATTTCCCCATTTTTACTCCTGGTTAAAATTATCAGGATCAATGAAATCACCACTAAAACTGCTGACTTGATTCTGAACACAATAAACATGTTTTTTTTTCCATAGAAAATAAAATAAAACAACCAAACAAAAACAGCAACACTGGATGGCATGTGGACACTCATGAATTGGGGTTTTCAGAGTTTTATAAATTTTTCAGCTTATGATAATTTAATGTTTGCCTGATAAATGTGATGACTTTATTATATTGGAAATTATGTTTTACCAGTACCTGTATTTGTGTATAAAACTAATCTTTATCTTTATATCACTAGGCAGCTCTTCTTCCTTGCCTGCAAAATTGTGTTTCCATTGCATCGTATTCAAATTAGGTTGCAAATACAATAAATACTTTATTCATGGAAAAGAACTTGCTGAACACTAGTGCTCATAAGTATGATGAACTAGTGTGTACTGTGCCTTTGCTCTCTTTTCATGGTACAAATTGTGATGTGCTTTCCTCAGTTGTTATTTGAAAGAATATTGACATATCACTATATTGTTTATTAAACTGCATTAAAGACCACCAAAAAGAGCATCCCTAGGACAAAATATGAATGTTTACCTTAAAAAGGTTATTTGAAATCTTATACAGTATGAATTCTATATTGATCAAATTAATTAGCATAGTTTTCAGAGCCAAGGGGTCAGTGCTTATCGTAGCAGTATGATAGCTGTGATTTAATAGTAACATATTATGTCAACATGAATTGTTATGTTAGTCCCTTGTTATTTGCTTATTTGTAGTCTGAAATCAACAAGAAAAGGATCACTGTCTATATTATTATTCATGTAGCACCTTGGCAACAGTTTTCAGTCTATATATGCTTTTCTAAACTTTGGGTTATTTTAATGTTAAAAACAATTGAAATTAAGCATTAAATTAACTTTAAACAAGGAAAGTGCATTTGGTGCCTTGTTCAGTTCATCAGTTCATATTATTAATTCAAGAACAATGCATTTTTTTTCAAACATGTAGTCAACCAAATAAGATGACTTAGTAAAAACTGTGTGTCCATTTGAGTGTGATTGTGCCCTGCCTATTTTTCTATATAACAGAGTTTCAATGACATGATGGCCATGGCATTTATATTCTGCCTGCGAAAATTGGTGCATATTAAAAAAAGGATGCATTGGTAATTATAGAAGCTTATAGAAAAGTTATTAATTCACTCCTGGGGTCTCATGACAGTTAAAGTGGAAGATGAAAATGAGCAGAAATTAAGTATGCTATATAAAGAGAAGTGATGACAAATAAGTTGGGATAGATTCCCCCAAGGATGGGGGCCGTTCAATGACACCAGCTGTCCACTGTAATTAATGTGATAATAAAGGGGAATGAACTGTGCTCACATGCTAGAACCCATCAGGCATTGTGCAGAAAATAAACTGCTGTCCTGCAAAAAAAAAAAATAACTTCTTAGAATTGCACATATTGTATCACCATGTTTTTAAGAGTTCCTTAAATAGAACACATGAAGATTAATGTGGAAGACAACACTGAACACAACTGGCCAGACAGAAACCATGCACTAGTTTCTTCAAAAGTATCTGATTTTATATGTCTTCATTGGTTTACTACAGAAATTATCAAAGATAATTTTATAGAATGTTTTTTTAAAGATAGGTAAGTTTTATATTTTGAATGTTTTAAAAATAACAAAATGAAGAAGGTACAATAGGGCAAATAATCATGTTTTCATAAATAAATAGGCTCCGTGGTGCTCAAATATCATCTGTAAATCTGAGTCTTAAAGGTTTCCTGTGTTATATGTGTAAAAATATAACTGGAACTTATCTGCATCTGTTTTATTAAAAGCATTTCAGGTATTAATGCACTACTCTTCAATTGATTAGTTTCCTGTGTACAACCTGTCTCTAATAACCTGGTAGACAAATGAATTGTGATGTTCTGACCTTCGAGGTTCCCATGTCTCTTCAAATTTTAATTTACTCCAAATGACTAAAATATAGAAAATCATACTGTAGTACTTGTTCCTCCAAGTTATCTAACTTGCTTGATGTAGCATCCACTAGGATGTACTCTTCTATTCAGTTACTCCAAAGCACCTTTGTCAAGAAATCTCTGGCAATTTTCTTATATTTGAGCATGGAATACTTTATTTCAAGCCTTACAGTTTGAAAATCTCATAACCATCCATTTTCAACTGAAAAATATCAACGTCTAAGAATAATTTAAGTATTAAAAGACTTTTCAATTATTTGACAAATGGAATAGTTTAATATTTCAAGCAAAGATGCATTTATTTCCATATAGTTATATAGTTTTTATATTGTTTTTTTAAATTTTATCTTCTATCTACCTACCATATCTGATTCTAGGTACACTGTCAAATATTCTCTAATTTATCATTTTCCCTAAAATAGTTAATGTTGATAGATTTAAAGGTACCATATTTCCTATCCCATAAATTTTTATATTTCAGAGAAATGATGATAGAAAAGACAGTCTAACTTAGTATTGAGGTGTTAAGCAGCAAAACCTTTTTATTGTCTCATGTTTTTCTATAAAGAACAATCAAAATTTCTGACAGTTCATATTGTTATAGTTTGTGAAAACAGGATTCCATTGAAATTTTTGATCAAAACTTTAATTGAGACAAGAGTGGCATACATTTGGTTCCATATACAGGTACATTTATAATATTTCTTTATAAACAAAGTTTAACACATGAATGCTTAGTTATAATAAACCAAAGCTATTAAGAATACATAAAGAATATTAAGCTAAATACCAGAGTCTTTTTCTTTCATGTATTCCGTATGATTTCATTTCCTTTTTTTCTAGAGATTCTCATGAGTTTAAATATTTAAACATCTTATTGCCTTGAGTCATAATTCTTTTTAATACTCATACCTTTGGTCAGTATGAGCCCAATGACATTTGATAAAGGCATAGTCTTGGAATTAAGTCAGAGGTGGTTAAAGCATTTAAATTTTATAATTTTAGGATTTGTTTTCTTGTTTAAAACTCTAAGTTATTTTTGAATTTATTGTTCATAGCATATTGACTTGCCACAAGTTTGACTTTTAGCTCTAGCCAATATATGTAATTATGTTGAATGTTTTTGGATATTTTAATTATTCTGTGTGTGTGCGTGTGTGTGTGTGTGTGTGTGTGTGTGTGTCTGTCTGTCTGTCTGTCTGTGTGTCTGTCTCTGTGTGTGTGTTTACGTGTGTCTGTGTGTGTGTGTATCCTTCTTTTTTTAATTATATATTTTCTTTATTTACATTTCAAATGTTATTCCCTTTCCTCATTTCCCTCTGGAAACCCCCCTATCCCACACCCCCTACTGCTGCTCACCAACCCACCCACTCCCACCTCCCCACTCTGGCATTCCCCTACACTTGGGCATTGAGCCTTCTCAGGACCATGGGTCTCCCTTCCCATTGATGCCCAACAGGCCATCTTCTGCTGCATATGCAGCTGGGGCCATGGGTTCCTCCATGTGTACTCTTTGGTTGGTGGTTTAGTCCCTGAGAGCTCTGGGGTTTGATTCATATTGTTGTTCCTCCTTTGTGCCTGCAAACCCCTTCAGTTCCTTCAGTCCTTTCTCTAACTCCTCTATTGGGCACCCTGTGCTCAGTTTAATGGTTGGCTGTGAGCACCCACCTTTGTGTTTGTCAGGCTCTGGCAGGGCCACTCAGGGGACAGCTATATCAGGCTCCTGTCAGCAAGCATTTCTTGGCATCCACAATAGTGTCTGGGTTTGGTGACTGTATCTGGGATGAATTCCCAGGTGGGACAGTCTCTGGATGGCCTTTCCTTCAGTCTCTGCTCCACACTTTGTCTCCGTATTTGTTCCCATGTGTAATTTGTTCCCCAGTCTAAGAAGGACAGAAGTATCCACACTTTGATCTTCCTTCTTCTTGAGCTTCATGTGATCTCTGAATTGTATCTCATGTATCCCGAGCTTCTGGGATAATGTATTTAGTTTACCTAGTCATTGATATATTGGACTAGGGAATCTGAGTCTGGCCTTCTGTTTTCTTTACTTAAGTCTGTCTGAGACATTTAGTGGAGCCATAAGAAAATATCTGAAACTTGGCAATTTATATTTAAAACACACACACACATACATACACACACACACACACACACACACACACACACACACACACAATTCATTTCTTAGCAGTTCTAGAAGCCTGTGTAGTCAAACACTACGGGTCTAGCATTTTTTCTGAAGGGAGCTTTCTATCCTTGTCTTTATGTGACAGAGGACAAGAATAAGCTAAACAAAGTACATTAACTGTCTATTAAAAAATCTAAGTCCCCTTCACTGGTATATCGTTAATAACATTATAATGACAACACTTGAACATTGGAAGAGATTAAGCCTTGGCAGGCCTGTGTTAGAGAAAACAATCAACACAGGACCAACTTAATACAGAGACATCCAACTTAAGTGTTGTGGGGTCTGCACTGGATCATGTGTGCTAAGTACGTTTTTGAATCATGTAATTAGAAGCTTTTCCAGCTGATTTAAAATCTATGCTTTTACATATTCATCTGTAAGATGAAAATTATCATTTTGTTCAGGAAATTGGGGAGGTATTAGTATCCTAATACACATAAAACACAATGAGGTGCTTATAATACATTCATTTTTTTTAAAAAAAAATCCATAGGTAATTTTTTCTGTCTTAGTCCTGAATAAAGATCCCTGAAGGTAAATGTAAATTCCTTGAATAGCTCTGTATGTGTTTCTTGATTTAAAATAATTCATTCTTCCAGGTAACCACAAAAGAATTACAATGTGATACTGCCTGATTTTGATCAAATGAAATAATTAAGGCAATAAAACTGTTAGTATTGGAATTTTATTCATATGTATTGTGAGTACATCCTACTAATGCCCCATATGCATAAATCCTTAGCCCAGTTGAAAAGTAAAACCACTCTGTACTTAGTGTTATATTTTTATGATTTATGTGAAATTTATTAAATATAGTTAAATATTTTTATTCACAAATATGATGAAATATATATATTGTCTTCCCTTTGTATTTAAAATAGAGATGTTACATAATATTTTGTTTAAGATCTACTAGTTACCATTATAACTTAGAAATGCAATATCAATGAATGATCTGTATTTGAGGAAACACAGATTTAAATGTTCATTCTTCTTGTCATTGAACTGTCATTCAATATACCATTCATTCTTGCAGATTAAGTAAATTCATAACTCCTGAATGGCAGAGCCATTTACATGTAAATTTAATAAGTTATATCATGAAACTAATGCTAACCTATTTTGTTTCTGTTTGATATAGGAAGCATCATCACAAGTTTCCAAAATTTATTGCAAACCTCTTCAATATTAGCAAGTATATTTTCTTACATCTATATGTTAAACTGACAAAACCCTCTCAAGTTCATTTTTTATAATTTCTCTCACATGTATATCACTAGATCACTGATACATACTCAACATACACACACACACACACATATATATATATATACATATATATGTTGCAATCTATTATATCTTTACTCATCAAAATATTTCTTTGTCTATACCATCATCAGCTAAAGTGCTACTATACCATATAGAATAGATAGATTCATTTATTACTGTCTTATAAACATATTTAGAGCAACATATTTGAAAGCATTTTTGTTCAAGGTCAAATACAAAATATCCATTCAGACCCATATATTTAGTAGCTCCAAAGAGAAAATGGCATTAACTACAACCTACAGAGCACATTTTTTCCTACATAATTCACGCTAAAATCTAATAACCAAAAATACTAATTAAAATAGTTATCACTTGGGTAAAAAAGTGTTTTTAAGAACAAAGTCCCATCATTCTCACATGGAATTCCTTCTCTTTCTTTTAGGTAACTGGCCTTCTTTCTCTAGTATATCATGAGCTAACTGTTTTACTATTTTCTGATCCTATACCATTTTAAACATTTTAAATCAGAAGATATTATGGACATATTTCTCATTTAAAAGTGCTAAAACTTGGATATGTAGCAGAAGATTGCCTTATCTGGCATCAATGGGAGGGAGCCCCTTGATCCTGTGGAGTCTGACCAAGGATGACCAAGAATAGGGAAATGCTAGCGCACTGAAGTGGGAGTGAGTGGGCAGGTGCCTTTAACACCCTCATAGAGGCAAGAGGAGGGAGGGAAGAGGAAGGAGGGGAGGAGGGGAGAGAGGATAGGAAATTTGTAGAGGGAAAACTGGGAAGGAGGATAACATTTGAAATGTAAATAAACAAAATAATCAATAAAAAAGAAAGAAAAGAGCTAAAACCTTGGCTTGTGTACTATGTGTAGTATAAGAATTGTTTCTTGAAATAACTGCTCAGTTCTAAATTATAGGAAAGGTGGTAAATTTTTTCTTTAAAGCTTGCTTTTGAAATTCACTATTTCTATACTAAGATTGTTGGAATGAGAATAAGATCTGCCACCATTATTTTGATATCCATCAGACAGTTGGCTATTGACAAGGGAAAAGAAAAGACTACTATATTCTTCCAAATAATAGAGAGCTTTTTACATTTTGAAATGAAAGCCATGAAACATCCTTGGAAAACATGTTTCTATGAGTTTTAAATAGAAGTCAAAATGTAATCATTGCAACTGGTGATAGCAGCAGGGAGGCTGTTTCAACTGTAGTTACGGTTATGGGTATGTTGCCACTAGGCTATTGTTAAAACTGAGTTGGCTTTGATGACACATGAGAACTTTCTAGTGCAAACTTTGCATTTACCTTAATTGCACTAGATTTAACCGTGTGCATAAATACTGGTCATAATTCAATTGTTACTCATTGTAGTTATTATGGTATTATAATAGTTAAAGATCAGTATATATGAGAACAAGTAATATCTAAATAATATCTCGATTTTTATTTTTCCCCCTTTTTGCAGAAGGAATAGTTTAAAACAGCATAAAATTTCAAAATGTATGAGGGAATATATAGTATTCAGAGACCTTGAAATAATTCTGTCTGAAATGACTGTATTAACTATGTTTAATATCTAAAGGGTCCCCCACTATGGTGGTGATGATGTGGTCACACATAATCAGTAGGGTTGAAGTGGAAAATGTACAGTTTTCAGGATTCTCTATAAACTGTGGGACTGAGGAGAAAGTACAGGGAAAGGTATACAATAGATTCTGCCAAGCTGTTGAGTGGCTCTCCTGTTGCTAACAAAAGGACTTCTTTTAAGCTTGTCTGATCTTTCACTGACTTCTTTACCTAACCTAATTTTGACCTTGTTCTTGTCAGGTTTAGGGAACATAATACCTATGAGCCATAAATCCCTTCTCTGGTGAACTAAGAAAAAGAATCTCTTATCTGAGATGCCCATCAGAGTAAGAATGAACAACTTCTGATGTCCCTATTCTACAATACGGAAGTTAAGTAGCACACTCTCTCAAGTCCTCCTGCCATGACAGTTCACAAGTGCCATAGTTATGACAAAGAATCTTGAGAGGACACTCCTCGTGCAGTAATTCACATTTCCACTTAAGTATATCTATACACACTGCCAAACATAGAGTAATCAGCATGACAGACTGAATCAGTGTCGCTCGGGCCAACTCCATTACCATTAGTAATACTTTTGATCGTCTGTGTCTTCTAGAGGTGGACTATTGTATATGTCTCTTCAACTCCAATTCAGTGTCATGTTAGAACCTTGAAACCAATTGTGGTGAAAGAGTTTGCACCATAGAAATAGGAAACTGTCAAACATTGTAGACGAAATAGATTGATGAAGGAGTGGTTATTGCTTTTTTTTTAATTTTTCTTTTTTCAACAGTTTATTGTTAGACACTGTGTTAGTCAGGGTTCTCTAGAGTCACAGAATGTATGGGTAGTCTCTATATAGTAAGGGAATTTGTTGATGACTTACAGTTCTTAGTCTGTATAATATGAAAGGGAACTTCACTATAACCTAATGCAAATTACCTGGAAAGTCACATATTTCATGTGTTGATAGTATCTTAGTACACATTAAATATTGTATAAGTATAAAAAAAAAGAATCTTGAGAGGAAGGAAAGAAAGTCACTACTGAGTTGCTGGAAAATGAACTACGAAAAACCAATGAATTCCTGTTTTCCTTATTGGTTTGTCTTTACATTTGATTATATTGCTTTTTATATTAAATATTTAAACCTACAATCTGATCAAGAAGTTGATTTGCATGTTGATCTCTAACAATACCTTTACAAGGCTAGGAAAAGATACCTTTCACTGTTCATTCTGACTACTGTTTTGTTAGTTCTATGAAGGCAAAAGAACCCAGTAAATCAACAATTAGTAAGACTATTGGGGCAGGGAAGCTTAGTCAGTCAGAAATGCTTTAGTTCTATCTTATAGTTTACAGTCCATTATGAAGGAAATTCAGAGTAGTACACATGGAATTCTTGACTTTGCTCCACTGGGAACCAAGAGTTGGTTTCCTTTTGAACATATGAGAAAGTACCAGTATCACTGATCAAAATGAAATGTGGCATCTCTGAATCTTCATTTTAGAAAAAAAGAGATAGATGGTAGAAGATCTTCCCTTGAATAAGTTCTTACTTGATAATGTGCAAGAAAAAAAAGAACCTCCCACCCCCATATCACCTGGATCTTTGTAATAAAATGTTTCACAAAGACAAGAAAGCTATTATTGGTTGCCCTTTGGCAAAGAAGATGAGGAGTATAGTTTCCATAATTTGGATGAAATAAGGCTGCTTGCTGTTGAATGTCTGAGATGCTGATTTCAACTATGTTATTCTCCCTGCTCCATTATCACATTAACTATGACATTTCAAAATCTACCATTTGTTTAAAAGCAGGAAAAATCCTTGTAGACTTACTGTTAATCATACATGTAAACAATATATAATTAAATGATAAAATCCCTTTCAAAATGCAATGCACAATTTAATTAATGATCTCTGTACTATCTAAATAAAGAGGAAGGTTTAATCACTGGAAAATTATTAATTGATGGACAGGTTGGTCATGGTTTCTAGAAAGAGTTTCTGGTGAACTTTTAAAACATATAAAGCTTAAGTAAAGCAGGCAATACAAGCCTATTTAATTATTTTTAACCAAGATTTTGCATCTATTTCAGGATTATTTTATCAGTGTATTCTTCCTCAGGATGTCCACAAGAAACCCATTCTCATGAGCAAGGTTTATGCTAAATATTGCAGACTCATTTTAACTTTTTGTCTTATTATAACAAAACTTGTATGAATTAGAATTTTGAGGTAAATGGTGTGACATTTTAATATGAATTAATAATTCTTATGTATTGGTAAATAATGAATAAAGGTTTAGTCTTTTGGAAAAATTTAACCTGAGTGCACTCTCATAAATTTGAAAAAAAAAAACTGATACTTGAAAAAATTTCTTTTGAGTCTGAAATTGAGCCAACCAAAGGAATTACATGGTGCTCCCTCTTAAGATCCACAACAAGTTTCAGTGTCTTCTATGATCTAGCAGTCTCATGATGGCCAATAAAAAGCAGAAAAAGTGATTTAAGACAGTAGAAAATGCATTAGGTTGGGTGGAAGTTAAATTTATACTTGCTATGAATATGTTTTCTTAGTTTTTTTGTGCCCAATCCATATGATGATAACTGAAAATTAGAAATATTCAGTAATCAAGTCATTCATCTTTTGGCAGATCAGGAGAGGGACAACAATGACGTCTGGATGTTAATCAAACCCACTATTATTAACATGCCATAGAGTGCATCAAGCAGAGTTACAGTATAAAATAAGAAATAATTTCTATTTAAAAATAGGGAAGGTGATTATTTTTTGTTCCAAATAACAGAAGTGTTGATTATTAGACATCTTGTGAATATGCTTCTATGTACAGACACACTGATATTATATATAGAAATCTCTAATACCTGCCCTGAAACTTTATATCTAAAACATTCAATCAAATTTCAGGACACACACACACACACACACACACACTCACACACACACACACACACACACATACTCACACACAAAGTAAAACATACAAACTATCAACGTAAATTTTGTGCAATAGCGTGTAACTAAGACCCCAATTCTTCTAATGTGATTATATGACTTGGATGAACTGCAACACCACAGAGGGAACAAGGGACCAGTGTCAGAGTGGGAAGTAGAGGGTACAATAAAAAATGATCTTATCAGAAAATGGGAGAGGGGGGATCAGGCACTAATTAGGTAGGGGAGCGATAAATGCAGCAGAAAGTATGAGGAGAGTGAAATAACCATAGGGAATGTCTGAAAAAATTCAAAAGGAATCAAATCATATTGTTAACCATCGAAGCATGGGAAAACAAACAAAGCATGGTAAACAATACCCTGGGGAACTGTGAGCGAGGCTCCAGAAGAGTGGAAGGGGGCCGTTGCCTCAGACACAGTTTGTCCTACAGTTTGTTCTTGGAGTTAATTTCATGGTTCTGTTACAAACATTTACATTCAATTTATAAGACATGTCAATAGAACAAAACAGCAACCCACACATTGGGTAAAGATCTTTATCAATCCTACAAACTATAAAGGGCTAACATTCAAAACAAATTCTTATGAAGAGAAAGTACCTTTCTATAGAGAAAACACAAATTAAGAGTAATTTAAAGAACTGAAAACTTGCTTAACAAATGAAATAGGAGCAATAATGGGTCACAATGCTACCATAGGGTTACATGTAAAGAAATCGCAGGCAGACTGCGCTGAAGTGACAGGTACCCCAAGCTCCCTATCCCCAATATAACATCACTTGGGACACGGCCTGTTGGGGCTTCCGTCTGTGCCCGAGAACGGGTCAGCGCTGTGGTCATCTGGGTGCCAGATCGGCAGGCCATCGCGTCTGCAGGTGAGCAGCGCCACGGAGAGAGTGCAGATTGCACTCCGCCATCTTTGCTCCAGTGACTGGGAAGTTGGGTCTGCCAGGCTCTGAGACAGACAGGCATAATATCGCTTGGGTCTCGGCAGCTTGTGTGTATGCGGCTCCCAAGTGCAGGGCGGATCTGCAGTAACCAGTGCACCAGCTCCGCTGTGGGACTTCAGCCTGGCAGAAGGACCCCGCACTGGGCGGGAGCCTACCAGCTTTCCTTCCGCGACCTCTGTTCCCGCAGACTGCGCTGAAGTGACAGGTACCCCAAGCTCCCTATCCCCAATATAACATCACTTGGGACACGGCCTGTTGGGGCTTCCGTCTGTGCCCGAGAACGGGTCAGCGCTGTGGTCATCTGGGTGCCAGATCGGCAGGCCATCGCGTCTGCAGGTGAGCAGCGCCACGGAGAGAGTGCAGATTGCACTCCGCCATCTTTGCTCCAGTGACTGGGAAGTTGGGTCTGCCAGGCTCTGAGACAGACAGGCATAATATCGCTTGGGTCTCGGCAGCTTGTGTGTATGCAGCTCCCAAGTGCAGGGCGGATCTGCAGTAACCAGTGCACCAGCTCCGCTGTGGGACTTCAGCCTGGCAGAAGGACCCCGCACTGGGCGGGAGCCTACCAGCTTTCCTTCCGCGACCTCTGTTCCCGCAGACTGCGCTGAAGTGACAGGTACCCCAAGCTCCCTGTCCCCAATATAACATCACTTGGGACACGGCCTGTTGGGGCTTCCGTCTGTGCCCGAGAACGGGTCAGCGCTGTGGTCGTCTGGGTGCCAGATCGGCAGGCCATCACGTCTGCAGGTGAGCAGCACCACGGAGAGAGTGCAGATTGCACTCCGCCATCTTTGCTCCAGTGACTGGGAAGTTGGGACAGCCAGGTTCTGAGAAAGACAGGCATAATATCTCTTGGGTCTTGGGCGGCTTGTGTGTATGCGGCTCCCAAGTGCAGGACGGATCTGCAGTAAACAGCACGCCAGCTCTGCTGTGGGACTTCTGCCTGGCAGAGGGACGCCCCCTCCCCCCCCCAGGAGAGATCACTCACCCCTGCACAGGGCAGGAGCCTACCAGCCTCCCTTTGGCGACTTCTGCTCCAGGAATCCACTAGGCTGAGCCTTTGGAGGTGCAAGGCCTCCCCAATATAAGATCACTTGGGGCAAGGCACATTAGGGCTCCAAAGTCACTCAGGAGCAGGCAGGCCCCAGAAATCGGTGCCAGGGGAATCCTGGCAACCCAGGGGGGGCAGAAATAGCTTTGCAGGCTCACAGGAGGTCCAACCAACAGCCAGTGGCAGCAGGACCAACTAACACCAGAGGTATCCAGATGGCAAAAGGCAAACATAGGAATGTTACTAACAGAAATCAAAGTAATGTGGGACCATCCGAACCCAACTCTCCAACAGCAGCAAGTCCTGGATACCCCACCACACCCGAAAGACAAGATCTGGATTGAAAATCACTTCTCATGATGCTATTAGAGGATCACAAGAAGGACATAAACAAATCTCATAAAGAGTTACAGGAGACCATGAATCAACGGTTAGAAGCCCTTACAAAGGAAACACAAAAATCGCTTAGAGAAATGCAGAAGAACATGGATCAAAAGATGGAGGCGCACAAGGAGACAACACAAAAATCGCTTAACGAGATGAATCAACGGGTAGATGCACTCACAAAGGAATCACAAAATTTGCATAAAGAAATGCAGAAGAATATGGGTCAACAGATGGATGCCCATAAGGAGGCAACACAAAAATTGCTTAAAGAAATGAATCAACGGTTAGATGCCCTTACAAAGGAAACACGAGAACTGCTTAAAGAAATGCAGGAGACAATGGATCAACAGATGGATTCCCATGAGGAGGAAACACAAAAATCACTCAGAGAAATGCAGGAGAACGTGGGTCATCAGGAAGAAATCCTGAAAGAGGTAATGCAAAAATACCTTAAAGAAATACAGGAAAAGACAAACAAACAAGTGAAGGATCTCAGCAAATCCATCCAGGAACTAAAAAAGGAAGTAGAAACAATTACGAAATCACAAAGGGAGACAACTTTGGAGATAGAAAACCTTGGGAAGAAATCAGGAGTCATAGATGCAAACATAAACAATAGAATACAAGAGATGGAAGAAAGAATCTCAGGTGCTGAAGACTCCATAGAAAGCATCGACTCAACAGTCAAAGAAAATGCAAAATGCAAAAAACGTGTAACCCAAAACATCCAGGAAATCCAGGACACAATGAGAAGACCAAACCTAAGGATTATAGGTATAGATGAGAGTGAAGATTTGCAACTTAAAGGGCCAGTAAGTATCTTCAACAGAATTATGGAGGAAAACTTCCCTAACTTAAAGAGAGAGATGCCGATGAACGTACAAGAAGCCTACAGAACTCCAAACAGACTGGACCAGAACAGAAATACCTCCCTTCACATAATAATCAAAACACCGAATGCTCTAAACAAAGAAAGAATACTAAAAGCAGTAAGAGAAAAGGGCCAAGTAACATACAAAGGAAGACCTATCCGAATCACATCAGACTTCTCACCAGAGACTATGAAAGCCATAAGATCCTGGGCAGATCTCATGCAAACACTAAGACAGCACAAATGCCAGCCTAGACTACTATACCCAGCAAAACTCTCAATCACCATAGATGGAGAGACCAAGATATTCCATGATAAAACCAAATTTTCACAATTTCTTTCCACAAATCCAGCCCTGCAACGGATAATAGGTGGAAACCTCCAATACAGGGAGAGAAACAACACCCTGGAAAAAATGAGATAATAACCTTCTTGAATCAAAGCCAAAAGTAGATAACCACTCAAACATAAAGATAGCATCATGAATGGCAGATGGCAATAATCACTATGCCTTAATCTCTCTTAATATCAATGGTCTCAATTCCCCAATTAAAAGACATAGACTAGCAGACTGGATACATAAACAGGACCCAGCATTTTGCTGCATGCAGGAAACGCACCTCAGTGTCAAAGACAAACACTACCTCAGAGTAAAAGGCTGGAAAACAATTTTACAAGCAAATGGCCCCAAGAAACGAGGTGGAGTAGCCATCCTAATATCGGATAAAATTGATCTTCAACCTAAAGTCATCAAAAAAGACACAGAAGGACACTACATAATGATCAAGGGAAAAATCCACCATCAAGAACTCTCAATTCTGAATATCTATGCTCCAAATGCAAGGGCACCCTCATTCGTAAAAGAAACGTTACTAAAACTCAAAGCACACATCGCACCGCACACAATAATAGTGGGTGACTTCAACACCCCGCTCTCTGAAATGGATCGTTCAGGAAAGCAGAAACTAAACAGGGACACAGTGAATCTAATTGAAGCCTTGGACCAAATGGATCTAACTGATATATATAGAACATTTCATCCTAGAGCTAAAGAATACACCTTCTTCTCAGCTCCTCATGGTACCTTCTCCAAAACTGACCATATAATTGGTCACAAATCAGACCTCAACAGATACAAGAAGATAGAAATAATCCCATGCCTCCTATCAGATCACTATGGAATAAGGGTGGTCTTCAATGGCAACAAAAAAAAAAAGAAAACCCACGTACACAAGGAGGCTGAACAATGCTCTACTCAATGATAACTTGGTCAAGGTGGAAATAAAGAAAGACATCAAAGACTTTTTGAAAGTTAATGAAAATGAAGGCACAACATACCCTAATTTATGGGACACAATGAAAGCAGTGCTAAGAGGAAAATTCATAGCCCTGAGTGCCACCAAAAAGAAATGGGAGACAGCATACACTAACAGCTTAATGGCACACCTGAAAGCCCTGGAACAAAAAGAAGCAAATACACCAAAGAGGAGTAGAAGGCAGGAAATCATCAAACTCAGGGCTGAAATCAATCAAGTAGAAACAAATAAAACCATACAAAGAATCAACAAAACGAGGAGTTGGTTCTTTGAGAAAATCAACCAGATAGATAAGCCCTTAGCCAGACTAACCAGAAAGCACAGAGATAGTATCCAAATTAATAAAATCAGAAACGAAAAGGGAGAGATAACAACAGAAACTGAGGAAATTCAAAAAATCATAAGATCCTACTACAAAAACCTGTATTCAACACAACTAGAAAATCTTGAGGAAATGGACAATTTCCTTGACAGATACCAAGTACCAAAATTAAATCAGGATCAAATAGACCATCTAAACCGTCCTATAAACCCTGAAGAAATAGAAGTTGTCATTGGAAGTCTTCCAACCAAAAAAAGCACAGGTCCAGATGGTTTTAATGCAGAATTCTATCAGACCTTCAAAGAAGACCTAACACCAATACTCTTCAAAATGTTCCACAAAATAGAAACAGAAGGAACACTACCCAACTCGTTCTATGAAGCCACAATTACACTAATACCAAAAGCACACAAAGATCCGACAAAGAAAGAGAATCTCAGACCAATCTCTCTTATGAATATCGATGCAAAAATACTCAATAAAATTCTTGCCAACCGAATCCAAGAACACATCAAAACGATCATCCACCACGATCAAGTAGGCTTCATCCCAGGGATGCAGGGATGGTTCAAAATAAGGAAATTCATCAATGTAATCCACTACATAAACAATCTCAAAGAAAAAAACCACATGGTCATCTCATTAGATGCTGAGAAAGCATTTGACAAAATTCAGCATCCTTTCATGCTAAAGGTCTTGGAAAGATCAGGAATTCAAGGCCCATATCTAAACATAGTAAAAGCAATTTACAGCAAACCGGTAGCCAGCATCAATTTAAATGGAGAGAAACTTGAAGCAATCCCACTAAAATCAGGGACTAGACAAGGCTGCCCTCTCTCTCCATATCTTTTCAATATAGTACTTGAAGTTCTAGCTAGAACAATTAGACAACAAAAAGAGGTCAAAGGGATACAAATTGGAAAGGAAGAAGTCAAACTATCACTATTTGCAGACGATATGATAGTATACTTAAGCGACCCAAAAAACTCCACCAGAGAACTCCTACAGCTGATAAACGACTTCAGCAAAGTGGCCGGATATAAAATCAACTCAAGCAAGTCAGAAGCCTTCCTATACTCAAAGGATAAGCAGACTGAGAAAGAAGTAAGAGAAATAATACCCTTCACAATAGCCACAAACCACATTAAGTATCTTGGCGTGACTCTAACCAAACAAGTGAAAGATCTGTATGACAAGAACTTCAAGTCTCTGAAGAAAGAAATTGAAGAAGACCTCAGAAGATGGAAAAATCTGCCATGCTCATGAATTGGCAGGATTAATATAGTAAAAATGAGCATCTTACCAAAAGTAATACACAGATTCAATGCAATCCCCATCAAAATCCCAACTCAATTCTTCATAGAGTTAGAAAGAGCAATTCAAAAATTCATCTGGAATAACAGAAAACCCAGAATAGCTAAAACTATTCTCAAGAGTAAAAGAACCTCTGGGGGAATCAGTATCCCGGACCTCAAGCTGTACTACAGAGCAATAGTGTTAAAAACTGCATGGTATTGGTACAGTAACAGACATGTAGATCAATGGAACAGAATTGAAGACCCAGAAATGAATCCACACTCCTATGGTCACTTGATCTTTGACAAAGGAGCTAAAACCATCCAGTGGAAAAAAGATAGCCTTTTCAACAAATGGTGCTGGCTCAGCTGGAGGTCAACATGCAGAAGAATGCAAATTGACCCATCCTTATCTCCTTGCACTAAGCTCAATTCTAAGTGGATCAAAGATCTCCACATAAAACCAGACACACTGAAACTAATAGAAGGGAAACTAGGGAAGAACCTTGAACATATGGGCACAGGGGAGAATTTCCTGAACAGAACTCCAATAGCTTATGCTCTAAGATCAAGAATAGACAAATGGGACCTCATTAAATTACAAAGTTTTTGCAAGGCAAAAGACACTGTCAAAAAGACAAAGCGGCAACCAACTAACTGGGAAATGATCTTTACCAATCTTACATCCGACAGAGGGCTAATATCCAAGATATACAAAGAACTCAAGAAGTTAAACTCCAGAGAGGCAAGTAACCCTATTAAAAACTGGGGTACAGAGCTACACAAAGAGTTCTCACCTGAAGAATATCTAATGGCTGAGAAGCACCTAAAGAGATGTTCATCATCCTTAGTCATTAGGGAAATGCAAATCAAAACAACCCTGAGATTCCATCTCACACCAGTCAGGATGGCTAAGATCAAAAACACAGGAGACAGCAGTTGTTGGCGAGGATGTGGAGAAAGAGGAACACTCCTCCACTGCTGGTGGAATTGCAAGCTGGTACAACCACTCTGGAAAGCAGTCTGGCGGTTCCTCAGAAAACTGGGCATGACACTCCCGGAGGATCCGGCTATACCACTCCTGGGCATATACCCAGAGGCTTTACCTGCATGCAATAAGGACACATGCTCCACTATGTTCATAGCAGCCTTATTTATAATAGCCAGAAGCTGGAAAGAACCCAGATGTTCCTCAACGGAGGAATGGATTCAGAAGATGTGGTATATTTACACAATGGAATACTACTCTGCAATTAAAAACAATGAATTCACGAAATTCCTAGGCAAATGGTCAGATCTTGAAAATATCATCCTTAGTGAGGTAACCCAATCACAAAAGAACACACATGGTATGCAGTCACTGATAATGGGATATTGACCCAGAATCTTGGAATACCCTAGACACAATCCGCATATCAATAGATTTCTAAAAAGATGGTAGGAGAGACCCCTGGTCCTGGAAACACTGGATTTAGGGGAACACCAGGACAGAGTAACTAGAGGGGGTTGAATGGAGAAAAGAGGGAGGGAAGGGGGCTTATGGGACTTTCGGGGAGGGAGGAAACGGGAAAGGGGAAGAGATTTGGAATGTAAATTAAAAAAAAAATAAAAAAAAAGAAAACACAAACAACCAAAATGTACCCCCCCCCAAAAAGTAATTAAATTACTAAATCCTGAAATATTCATATAACCCCCCCCAAAAAAAAAAAAGAAATCGCAGCTATGGAACTAATGACTGATTTCAGTATAGGACTATAAGAAGCAGCATTAAAATTTACCCTTGTGTTTTATGACCATGTCTTAGAATTATAAGCCACAATAGCTAGAGCTAAATCAATGTAAACTAAAATGAAAATTTCTTCACATCAGAGGAATGAAGGTGAAGGAACAGTATTTACAACTACAGGAAATGTTTTCAAAGTGGTGCAACTGAAAATGTAAGAGCTAAAGCACATAGAGAGATGGCCCAGCGATTTAAGAACATGTACTTTTCATGCAGAAACTTGGTTTGCTTCCTTAAACTCATGATGGGAAGCTCAAGGTTTCATGATATTGTTAAACTATTCTAAACTCTATTGGCACCTGAACTAACACACACACATGTGAACAGGAAATAATAATTTCTGGATAAAACCTACATCTCTCTAGGCTGGCTGTCTAATTAGAATTTTGTTGGTATGCAGATATCTAAATTCCATGGCAAAATTATTTCGGAGCTTCTCTTTCATAGCCACTGATTATCTTAATCTATAATTAGATCAACATCTTTTTAGACAATTGAGGCCTTTGACATGTATGAAGAGATACAATTTATCTAAGGATCACTGGGATAGCTCTGTCAGACTGAACTGAGACCTATAGCTAAGTGCTGCCCACTTTGCTGTAACCAGTTTACTTGATACACCCACCAATTATTTTGAAAAGTTATTTTATGATATTTTTAATTATATTTCTATAAAATTGTCATAAAATTGCTACCTCAAGAATATGGGCAAACATAAATCATCATAGTGTCTGGGCCATAGTCACTCACATTGGTTCCAGATATATATTTATTTGTTCCTTTGTTACGCAAGTTCTTTCTTTTATGGATACTATATGAGCATGCTAACACCTCAACACTCACAAGTATTTATACAATTTTATTTTTTTTTAATTTAATTTTATTTTATTTTTTTAATTTACATTCCAAATCACTTCCCCTTTCCCGTTTCCTCCCTCCCCGAAAGTCCCATAAGCCCCCTTCCCTCCCTCTTTTCTCTGTTCAACCCCCTCTCATTACTCTGTCCTGGCGTTCCCCTACATCCAGTCTTTCCAGGACCAGGGGTCTCTCCTTCCATCTTTTTAGAAATCTATTGATATGCTGATTGTGTCTAGGGTATTCTGAGATTCTGGGTCAATATCCCCTTATCAGTGACTTCATACCATGTGTGATCTTTTGTGATTGGGTTACCTCACTAAGGATGATATTTTCAAGTTCTGACCATTTGCCTAGGAATTTCGTGAATTCATTGTTTTTAATTGCAGAGTAGTATTCCATTGTGTAAATATACCACATCTTCTGAATCCATTCCTCCGTTGAGGGACATCTGGGTTCTTTCCAGCTTCTGGCTATTATAAATAAGGCTGCTATGAATATAGTGGAGCATGTGTCCTTATTGCATGCAGGTAAAGTCTCTGGGTATATGCCCAGGAGTGGTATAGCCGGATCCTCCGGAAGTGTCATGCCCAGTTTTCTGAGGAGCCGCCAGACTGCTTTCCAGAGTGGTTGTACCAGCCTGCAATTCCACCAGCAGTGGAGGAGTGTTCCTCTTTCTCCACATCCTCGCCAACAACTGCTGTCTCCTGTGTTTTTGATCTTAGCCATCCTGACTGGTGTGAGATGGAATCTCAGGGTTGTTTTGATTTGCATTTCCCTAATGACTAAGGATGATGAACATCTCTTTAGGTGCTTCTCAGCCATTAGATATTCTTCAGGTGAGAACTCTTTGTGTAGCTCTGTACCCCATTTTTTAATAGGGTTACTTGCCTCTCTGGAGTTTAACTTCTTGAGTTCTTTGTATATCTTGGATATTAGCCCTCTGTCGGATGTAAGGTTGGTAAAGATCAATTCCCAGTTAGTTGGTTGCCGCTTTGTCTTTTTGACGGTGTCTTTTGCCTTGCAAAAACTTTGTAATTTAATGAGCTCCCATTTGTCTATTCTTGATCTTAGAGTATAAGCTATTGGAGTTCTGTTCAGGAAATTCTCCCCTGTGCCCATATGTTCAAGGTTCTTCCCTAGTTTCCCTTCTATTAGTTTCAGTGTGTCTGGTTTTATGTGGAGATCTTTGATCCACTTAGAATTGAGCTTAGTGCAAGGAGATAAGGATGGGTCAATTTGCATTCTTCTGCATGTTGACCTCCAGCTGAGCCAGCACCATTTGTTGAAAAGGCTATCTTTTTTCCACTGGATGGTTTTAGCTCCTTTGTCAAAGATCAAGTGACCATAGGAGTGTGGATTCATTTCTGGGTCTTCAATTCTGTTCCATTGATCTACATGTCTGTTACTGTACCAATACCATGCAGTTTTTAACACTATTGCTCTGTAGTACAGCTTGAGGTCCGGGATACTGATTCCCCCAGAGGTTCTTTTACTCTTGAGAATAGTTTTAGCTATTCTGGGTTTTCTGTTATTCCAGATGAATTTTTGAATTGCTCTTTCTAACTCTATGAAGAATTGAGTTGGGATTTTGATGGGGATTGCATTGAATCTGTGAATTACTTTTGGTAAGATGCTCATTTTTACTATATTAATCCTGCCAATTCATGAGCATGGCAGATTTTTCCATCTTCTGAGGTCTTCTTCAATTTCTTTCTTCAGAGACTTGAAGTTCTTGTCATACAGATCTTTCACTTGTTTGGTTAGCGTCACACCAAGATACTTAATATGGTTTGTGGCTATCGTAAAGGGTATTATTTCTCTTACTTCTTTCTCAGCCTGCTTATCCTTTGAGTATAGGAAGGCTTCTGACTTGCTTGAGTTGATTTTATATCCGGCCACTTTGCTGAAGTCGTTTATCAGCTGTAGGAGTTCTCTGGTGGAGTTCTTTGGGTCGCTTATGTATACTATCATATCGTCTGCAAATATTGATAGTTTGACTTCTTCCTTTCCAATTTGTATCCCTTTGACCTCTTTTTTGTTGTCTAATTGCTCTAGCTAGAACTTCAAGTACTATATTGAAAAGATATGGAGAGAGAGGGCAGCCTTGTCTAGTCCCTGATTTTAGTGGGATTGCTTCAAGTTTCTCTCCGTTTAGATTGATGCTGGCTACTGGTTTGCTGTAAATTGCTTTTACTATGTTTAGATATGGGCCTTGAATTCCTGATCTTTCCAAGACCTTTAGCATGAAAGGATGCTGAATTTTGTCAAATGCTTTCTCAGCATCTAATGAGATGACCATGTGGTTTTTTTCTTTGAGATTGTTTATGTAGTGGATTACATTGATGGATTTCCTTATATTGAACCATCCCTGCATCCCTGGGATGAAGCCTACTTGATCGTGGTGAATGATCGTTTTGATGTGTTCTTGGATTCGGTTGGCAAGAATTTTGTTGAGTATTTTTGCATCGATATTCATAAGAGAGATTGGCCTGAGATTCTCTTTCTTTGTCGGATCTTTGTGTGCTTTTGGTATTAGTGTAATTGTGGCTTCATAGAACGAGTTGGGTACTGTTCCTTCTGTTTCTATTTTGTGGAACAGTTTGAAGAGTATTGGTGTTAGGTCTTCTTTGAAGGTCTGATAGAATTCTGCACTAAAACCATCTGGACCTGTGCTTTTTTTGGTTGGAAGACTTCCAATGACAACTTCTATTTCTTCAGGGGTTATAGGACGGTTTAGATGGTCTATTTGATCCTGATTTAATTTTGGTACTTGGTATTTGTCAAGGAAATTGTCCATTTCCTCAAGATTTTCTAGTTGTGTTGAATACAGGTTTTTGTAGTAGGAACTGATGATTTTTTGAATTTCCTCAGTTTCTGTTGTTATCTCTCCCTTTTCGTTTCTGATTTTATTAATTTGGATACTATCTCTGTGCCCTCTGGTTAGTCTGGCTAAGGGCTTATCTATCTTGTTGATTTTCTCAAAGAACCAACTCCTCGTTTTGTTGATTCTTTGTATGGTTTTATTTGTTTCTACTTGATTGATTTCAGCCCTGAGTTTGATGATTTCCTGCCTTCTACTCCTCTTTGGTGTATTTGCTTCTTTTTGTTCCAGGGCTTTCAGGTGTGCCATTAAGCTGTTAGTGTATGCTGTCTCCCGTTTCTTTTTGGCGGCACTCAGGGCTATGAATTTTCCTCTTAGCACTGCTTTCATTGTGTCCCATAAGTTAGGGTATGTTGTGCCTTCATTTTCGTTAACTTTCAAAAAGTCTTTGATTTCTTTCTTTATTTCCACCTTGACCAAGTTATCATTGAGTAGAGCATTGTTCAGCCTCCATGTGTACGTGGGTTTTCTTTTGTTTTTGTTGCCATTGAAGACCACCCTTATTCCATAGTGATCTGATAGGAGGCATGGGATTATTTCTATCTTCTTGTATCTGTTGAGGTCTGATTTGTGACCAATTATATGGTCAATTTTGGAGAAGGTACCATGAGGAGCTGAGAAGAAGGTGTATTCTTTAGCTCTAGGATGAAATGTTCTATATATATCAGTTAGTTCCATTTGGTCCAAGGCTTCAATTAGATTCACTGTGTCCCTGTTTAGTTTCTGCTTTCCTGAACGATCCATTTCAGAGAGCGGGGTGTTGAAGTCACCCACTATTATTGTGTGCGGTGCGATGTGTGCTTTGAGTTTTAGTAAAGTTTCTTTTACGAATGAGGGTGCCCTTGCATTTGGAGCATAGATATTCAGGATTGAGAGTTCTTGATGGTGGATTTTTCCCTTGATCAGTATATAGTGTCCTTCTGTGTCTTTTTTGATGACTTTAGGTTGAAAATCAATTTTATCCGATATTAGGATGGCTACTCCACCTCGTTTCTTGGGGCCATTTGCTTGTAAAATTGTTTTCCAGCCTTTTACTCTGAGGTAGTGTTTGTCTTTGACACTGAGGTGTGTTTCCTGCATGCAGCAAAATGCTGGGTCCTGTTTACGTATCCAGTCTGCTAGTCTATGTCTTTTAATTGGGGAATTGAGACCATTGATATTAAGAGAGATTAAGGCATAGTGATTATTGCCATCTGCCATTCTTGAGGCTATCTTTATGTTTGAGTGGTTATCTACTTTTGGGTTTGATTCAAGAAGGTTATTATCTCATTTTTTCCAGGGTGTTGTTTCTCTCCCTGTATTGGAGGTTTCCACCTATTATCCGTTGCAGGGCTGGATTTGTGGAAAGATATTGTGAAAATTTGGTTTTATCATGGAATATCTTGGTCTCTCCATCTATGGTGATTGAGAGTTTTGCTGGGTATAGTATTCTAGGCTGGCATTTGTGCTGTCTTAATGTCTGCATGAGATCTGCCCAGGATCTTCTGGCTTTCATAGTCTCTGGTGAGAAGTCTGATGTGATTCGGATAGGTCTTCCTTTGTATGTTACTTGGCCCTTTTCTCTTACTGCATTTAGTATTCTTTCTTTGTTTAGAACATTCGGTGTTTTGATTATTATGTGACGGGAGGTATTTCTGTTCTGGTCCAGTCTGTTTGGAGTTCTGTAGGCTTCTTGCACGTTCATCGGCATCTCTCTCTTTAAGTTAGGGAAGTTTTCCTCCATAATTTTGTTGAAGATGTTTACTGGCCCTTTAAGTTGCAAATCTTCACTCTCATCTATACCTATAATCCTTAGGTTTGGTCTTCTCATTGTGTCCTGGATTTCCTGGATGTTTTGGGTTACGCGTTTTTTGCATTTTGCATTTTCTTTAACTGTTGAGTCGATGCTTTCTATGGAATCTTCAGCACCTGAGATTCTTTCTTCCATCTCTTGTATTCTATTGTTGATGTTTGCATCTATGACTCCTGATTTCTTCCCAAGGTTTTCTATCTCCAAAGTTGTCTCCCTTTGTGATTTCTTAGTTGTTTCTACTTCCTTTTTTAGTTCCTGGATGGATTTGCTGAGATCCTTCACTTGTTTGTTTGTATTTTCCTGTATTTCTTTAAGGTATTTTTGCATTACCTCTTTCAGGATTTCTTCCTGATGACCCACGTTCTCCTGCATTTCTCTGAGCGAATTTTGTGTTTCCTCCTCATGGGATTCCATCTGTTGATCCATCGTCTCCTGCATTTCTTTAAGCAGTTCTCGTGTTTCCTTTGTAAGGGCATCTAACCGTTGATTCATTTCTTTAAGCAATTTTTGTGTTGCCTCCTTATGGATGGGCATCCGTCTGTTGACCCATATTCTTCTGCATTTCTTTATGCAAATTTCGTGATTCCTTTGTGAGTGCATCTACCCGTTGATTCATCTCGTTAAGCGATTTTTGTGTTGTCTCCTTGTGCGCCTCCATCTTTTGATCCATGTTCTCCCGCATTTCTCTAAGCGATTTTTGTGTTTCCTTTGTAAGGGCTTCTAACCGTTGATTCATGGTCTCCTGTAACTCTTTATGAGATTTATTTGTGTCCTTCTTGTGATCCTCTAATAGCATCATGAGAAGTGATTTTAAATCCAGATCTTGTCTTTCGGGTGTGGTGGGGTATCCAGGACTTGCTGCTGTTGGAGAGTTGGGTTCGGATGGTCCCACATTACTTTGATTACTGTTAGTAACATTCCTACGTTTGCCTTTTGCCATCTGGATACCTCTGGTGTTAGTTGGTCCTGCTGCCACTGGCTGTTGGTTGGACCTCCTGTGAGCCTGCAAAGCTATTTCTGCCCCCCCTGGATTACCAGGATTCCCCTGGCACCGATTTCTGGGGCCTGCCTGCTCCTGAGTGACTTTGGAGCCCTAATGTGCTTTGCCCCAAGTGATCTTATATTGGGGAGGCCTTGCACATCTAAAGGCTCAGCCTAGTGGATTCCTGGAGCAGAGGTCGCCAAAGGGAGGCTGGCAGGCTCCTGCCCTGTGCAGGGGTGTGTGATCTCTCCTGGGGGGGGGAGGGGGCGTCCCTCTGCCAGGCAGAAGTCCCACAGCAGATCTGGCGCGCTGGTCACTGCAGATCAGCCCAGCACCTGGGAGCAGGTTACACACAAGCTGCCTGAACCCGAAGCGATATTATGCCTGTCTGTCTCTGAGCCTGGCGGTCCCAACTACCTGGTCACTGGAGCAAAGATGGCGGAGGGCACTCTCCGTGGTGCTGCTCACCCTGTGGTCACGATGGCCCGCAGATCTGGCACCCAGACGACCACAGCGCCAACCCGCCCTCGGGCACAGACGGAAGCCCCAACAGGCCGTGTCCCAAGTGATGTTATATTGGGGGGAGAGCCTGGGTACCGGTCTCTCCAGCGCAGTCTGTTGGAACAGAGGTCGCGTAAGGAAAGCTGGCAGGCTCCCTCCCAGCGCGGGGTCCCTCCACCAGGCAGAAGGTCCCACCGCGGAACTGGCGCGCTGGTTACTGCAGATCAGCCCAGCACCTGGGAGCAGGTTACACACAAGCTGCCTGAAACCGAAGCGATATTATGCCTGTCTGTCTCTGAGCCTGGCGGTCCCAACTACCTGGTCACTGGAGCAAAGATGGCGGAGGGCACTCTCTGTGGCGCCGCTCACCCTGTGGTCACGATGGCCCGCCGATCTGGCACCCAGACGACCACAGCGCCAACCCGCCCTCGGGCACAGACGGAAGCCCCAACAGGCCGTGTCCCAAGTGATGTTATATTGGGGGGAGAGCCTGGGTACCGGTCTCTCCAGCGCAGTCTGCGGGAACAGAGGTTGAGGAAGGGAAGCTGGCAGGCTCCCTCCCTGCGCGGGGTCCCTCCACCAGGCAGAAGGTCCCACCGCCGAACTGGCGAGCTGGTTACTGCAGATCAGCCCAGCACCTGGGAGCAGGTTACACACAAGCTGCCTGAACCCGAAGCGATATTATGCCTGTCTGTCTCTGAGCCTGGCGGTCCCAACTCTACAATTTTAAAATAATAAAAAACCAAAGCATATAAATAGCTCTAAAAATTCAATATCAAAACACACATAACTGATTTTAAGATGGACAATGTAGTATAATAGGATTCCTGATAATGGTTTAAAAAACAGTCAGAAGATAGTCTATCATATATAGTCACAGAGAACAGGGTTCTAAATGTAAAAACATAATATTTTTTCTGAAAAATAATATTAATTATTGAACAAAATTTGTACTCTGAATAATTCAAGGTAGGTAAATATAGAAAAAGCAGAATTATATAATTTAAAGAAAACATGTACATACAGGTAAAAGATTTTTTAAAAATCTGATTGTTAATGTAAAAAAAGAAATAAAAGGCATGCACAATGGAACATGACTTTAATACAGCTCTTAGGAGACAGAAATGTGCATAATCTTTTAAGTTTAAGGTCAGCCTGGTAATTTGAAGTCTTTCTTTTTTTACTTATTCACTTTACATTCCTCTTATTGCCCCTACAATTTCTCCCCTTGCCTCCTCCTCTTCCCCCTCTGAACAAGGGGGGGCGTTGTCCTGGGTAATCCCCAATCCTAGTACCCCAAGTCTCTACAAGGCTATGCAACTCTTCTGCCACTGAGAATGACAAGGCAACCCAGGTAGAAGAACATAGCCCATGTAAAGACAAAAGCTTTTGGGATAGCCCTAGTTCCAGGTGTTCAGGACCAAGCTGCACATCTCTTACAGATGAGCAGGGAGGCCTAGGTCTAGTCTGTATGTGTTTTTTGATTGGTGGATCACACTCTGAGAGCACCAAGGATCAATGACAGTAGAAGTCCTATAGCCAAAACAGGGATGGATAGAGGACTCTGTTTCCAAGGAGGAGGAGGAAGAGGAGAAGGAAGAGGAGGAGGAGGAGATAACAACGACTAGGAGAAGGTAGAGAGGTAGAAGAGGAGGAGGAAGAGGAGAAGGAGGAGGAAGTATCACCTTAGGAAAAGGAGAATTAAATTATGTCATATTTTATTATATTTTTTTAACTCATTAAAACTGAAAAGGATTCAAGAGTTATGTAAGGAACAAAGAAGAATATTAAATATGTAAATATATTATCAAAAGAAAACTAATGAACATTATCTAGTAAAAATCAATTACTATTGATTCACTCTATGCATGACAATATTTAGATAAACATTAAAAGTGAAGGGGATGACAGCTTTGAAAGTCGGTCAACATGAGATTTTAGAACACAGTAACAGAGGATGTAGCAATAATTGATTCTTCATTAGTGATAACATGAAACACATAGTTGGAAGCCTCATTGGCAGAGTGTTGTAGAAAGAAACAAGTGTCTGTTGTCCTGAATACAGAGGGACCTGGCATCAATGAATCCATTCTTTTAGATTCTTAGGCCAAGGACATGGCATAGGAAATAAACAACAGAATAAATAAGGGGGGGTCTGCTAAATCTAATTTGTTTCTATTTCTTTTTTATTTATTTATTTATTTTTAATTTACATTCCAAATCATTTCCCCTTTCCCGTTTCCTCCCTCCCCGAAAGTCCCATAAGTCCCCTTCCCTCCCTCTTTTCTCCATTCAACCCCCTCTCGTTTCTCTGTCCTGGCGTTCTCCTACATCCAGTCTTTCCAGGACCAGGGGTCTCTCCTTTTCTATTTCTAATGTCACATCAATATATTATGAGTTAAAATTGAAGTGGTGTTTACCAGGGTGAAATGTGGATATATATATATATATATATATGTGTGTGTGTGTGTGTACACATATTTATACATATATATAATTATATTTATATATTTTATATAATTCATGTATAATTTATATATAATTATATATATATATATATATGTATATGTATATATATTCTTTCATACAAAATAAATATATTCCAGCAATTGGTGTCCTTGCTAGAGTAATTGGAAAAAGAATAAATAAGGAATTATATGCAACTGTTATTTAAAAGTATTGTCTTATAATACTCTTCCTCATTAGGACATAAGCTATAGCTTTCCACACATTCTGAGTAGGACATAGATAATCAAGTCACTTTTTATAGAGCACATAGTCATAACAAGAAGATATATTTGATATTTATGCAAAAATTTTGGGATCTTGGCAACATTTTTATTCTTAAAAAGTATTCATTTCTAAGTAAACTAATTATTCATTAAGAGAATACACCTCAGTGTTTTAAACCTAAATTAGACATAATTTTGGTTTAATGAAAATATATCTAGTCAGGCTTTATGGTACATGTCTATAATTCAAGAATTTGGGAATCTTAGAAAGGAAAATCTAGAGTTTAAGGGCATTTAGAATTATTAAGTGGCAAGGTATCAGCAAGCCATAAAAACAGAAAAAGACTATATTCTAAACTATTAACACTAAGCTAATGAAATATATATTCCTTTTATAATCTGAAAATACCTTTCAAATTATGAAGAAGATATGAAACAGATATCATTTTAAGATGAATGACAACAATGGTTAAAATATTGAACATTTTCTAGAATGCACAGAGAAAATTAAAAGAGATTTCCTAGACTTGCAATAGAGTGGCTAATTTAATATCCATACAACTGAAAAGAAAACTGTCAAAAGGGTAATTTTCATGCAATAACTCTATAAAAGTTATCATGAAAGAAAAAATAATAGTACTGTCAGAGCTAGTGCCCAGCAGTAATTTTGAATTAATTACAGAAAAATGATGTATCAATTGTAGAGATTTCAGCAGCTAAACTAGATATATTTAGGCAAAAGTAGAACATCAAGTATACTAAATTGATGACTGAAAGCGGAAAACTTAATAGAAAGTCAGTTCAACTAGACAGTCATTGACTTCAACTCTCATCCATCTGAAAAATATCATATGAAAACAATGTAAACACTTGATCTATATAGCTTGACATTCACAGACACTCAAAATATATAAAACTTGTATACAAAGGCATATCCATGATCTTTATAAATTTATGAGTTTGATTTTATGCAAATGATTTGACTACATAATTTTTATAAAATATAATATTGATTTCATAAGATGCAAAAATATTGAGTTTTTTTCATTTTTAACAGAATACAAATTCATAAAAGTATAGAAACTCTTAAAAGACATATAAAAACAAATCAAGGAATGGGAACTAATCTTTACTGAGTGTGTTATTCTCTTGAGAGGAGATTTTAAAGATTATCATTCCAAGTCCTAGTTTTATGATATATTCTTGTTTCTCAATTCAAGGCACATTTTAAAATAACAGTTGTAAATAAATGGAACATATTGTTTTGTTTTTGTTTGTTTTTAAAATTCACATATTAAAAAAGAAAAATTAATACATTATTATTTTTTTATTTACATTTTTTATAGTCCACTCATTGACCCCCTCCTGGTCCATCCTCTGACTGTTCCTCCTCCCATTCCTTTTCCCCCATTACCAAGGGGATGTTTTCATCCCACCATCTTCACCGACATCTGTACCCTACCAGACTTCCCCACTCCCTGAGGCCTCAAGTCTTTTGAGGGTTAGGTACATCTTCTTTCACTGAAGCCAGACCAGGCAGTCCTCTGCTGTATATGAGTCATGGCCTCATATCAGCTGGTGTTTGATGGCTAGTTGGTGGCTCAATGTCTGAGAGCTCTAAGGGTCCAAGTTAGTTGAGACTGCTGGTCTTCCTATAAGGTTGCCCTCCTCCTCAGCTTCTTTCAGCCTTTCCCTAATTCATTTACAGGGGTCCCCAGCTTCTGTCCATTGGTTTGATGTAAGTATGTGCATCTGACTCTTTCAGCTGATTGTTGGGCCTCTCAGAGGGCAGCCATGCTAGGTTTCTGTCTGTAAACACACCATAGCATCAGTAATAGCATCAAGACTTGGAGCCTTTCCCTGAGATGGATCCCAATTTGAGCTGGTCACTGGACCTTTTTCCTCAATCTCTTCTCCATTTTTCCCTGCAGTTCTGTTAGACAGGAACAATACTGGGTCAGAATTTTGAGTGTGGGATGACAACACCATTCCTCCACTTGATGCCCTCTTTCTACTAGAGGTGGAACTTCTAGGGGAATTAACATCCCTGACGTCAAACTATATTGATAGTGATAAAAACACTGCATGTTATTGGTACAGAGACAGACATATTGATCAATGAAATAGAATTGAAAACCCAGAAATAAAACCAAACACTTATGGACACTCAATCTTTGATAAAGAAGTCAAAAATATGCAATGGAAAAAACAAAGCATCTTCAATAAATGGTGCTGGTCTTACTGGCAGCCTATATATATATCCAGTATATATCCTTATTTGTCACCTTGTACAAAGCTCAAGTCGAAGTGGATCAAGGACCTCAACATAAAACCAGATACACTGAATCTAATAGAATAGACAGTAGAAAAGAGCCTTGAACTCAATTGCACTGAGATGGGAGGATTTTCTAAACAGAAATCCAATGGCTCAGGCTCTGAGATCAAGAATTGATAAATGGAACATACTGCTTTTAAAAATTACCTGAGGTTATTAAAATAACCTAGTATATATATAAAAGAATGAAATAATGTCTTTTATCTCAAGTTGCTCACTGTAATTATGGTACATAAATTGCAATGTATACTTTAGTGCAATTTTTAAATTCATATTTATTCATTACTTCACTGTTCTATAGAGGAAAACTCCATGATGGTTGGCATGTTTTAATTTTTAATTTGGTATAAATATTTTATTAATTTTAAATTATACTGATAGGATCAGAGGTGAGGAAGACACAACATCTGTCCCAACACCGGAAGTTACAGTGACCAGTGGGAACCAGGCACACAGGAAATCTGCCAGACCAGTAGCACGTGTTCCTTCCAGTCTGTCTGGGCCAGTCCCCTGAGCAGACCTTGGGTACAAGCTCTGCAGCCAGTCTCACAATACCCAGAAGAAACTCTACTCCCAAGTGCTTTTACTTTCCCAGGATTACAGGATTACAGGATCACAGGATCAAAGGATTATAGGATCACAGGATTACAGGATCCCAGAAGCTTGGTCACACCAAGATCTCAGGGTCCTAGAGGCAGCTTGACTTCCAGGAGCTTGGACACACCCAGGATCTCAGGACTGCAGGATCTCAGCATCACAGAATCGCAGAGACAGCTTGACTCTGAGGATTTCAGACCGAACCAGGATCACAGGAAGGACAGGCTCTAGTCAGATATGGTGAGGGCAGGTAGCACTAGAGATAACCAGATGACAGGAGGCAAGCTTAAGAACATAAAAAACAGAACACAAGGTTACTTGGCATCATCAGAACCCAATTCTTCCACCATAGCAAGTCCTGGATATACCATCACACTGGAAAAGCAAGATTCAGATCTAAAATCACTTCTCATGATGATGACAAAGTACTTTAAGAAGGACATAAACACTCCTTTAATGAAATACTAGAGAACACAGGTAAACAGATAGAAACCCTTAAAGAGGAAACACAAAAATCCATTAAAGAATTACAGGGAAACACAATCAAACAGGTGAAGTAAATGAACAAGTCCATCCAGGATCTAAAAATGGAACTAGAAATAATAAAGAAATCACAAAGGGAGACAAACCTGGAGTTAGAAAACATAGGAAACAGATCAGGAGTCAGAGATGTAAGCACCACCAACAGGATACAAGAGATAGTAGAGAGAATTTCAGGTACAGAATATACCACAGAAAACATTGACACAACAGTCAAAGAAAATTCAAAAGGCAAAAAGCTCCTAAACCAAAACATCCAAGAAATACAGGACACAATGAGAAGACCAAACCTTAGGATAATAGATATAGAAGAGAGTGAAGATTCCTAACTTAAAGGGTCAGTAAATATCTTCAACAGAATTATAGAAGAAAACTTCCCTAACCTAAAGAAAGAGATGCTCATGAACATAAAAGAAGCCTACAGAACTCCAAATAGACTGGACCAGAAAAGAAGTTCCTCCTCTCACATAATAATTAAAACACCAAATGCACTAAACAAAGAAAGACTATTAAAAGCAATAATAGAAAAAATGTCAAGTAATATATAAAGGCAGACCTAGCTGAATTAACCCAGATTTCTCACTATGAAACTCTGAAAGCTAGACTATGAAAGCTGGAAGATCCTGGGCAGATGTCATATAGACCCTAAGAGAATACAAATGCCAGTCCAGCAAAATTCTCAATTACCATAGAAGGAGAAAACAAAAAAATATTGCATGACAAAACCAAATTTATACAATATTTTTCTATAAATCCAGCCCCACAAAGGATAATAGATGGAAAACACAAACACAAGGAGGGAAACTACACCCTAGAAAAAGCTAGGAAGTAATCTTTCATCAAACCCATACAAACATAATTCCACCTGTAACAACAAAAAATACAGGAGTTATCAATCACTTTTCTTTAATATCTCTTGATATGAAGATTAATTTTATCAACATATCCTAATAATTTGAAATTCATACAGTGATGAATTAGAAATTGGTTGGCTGTCACCCAGTGGTCTCTAATTTGGTAATTGGAGAAATATGCCAAATATTGTACAATCCATATACATTTTCTGCTTGTTTGTAAATGAAAGTGTCTTTCTGTGTATCAAATAATGATATTGAAATCATGTTTCTCCTATCTGAGCCTCTCTACTAGTAGGATTGTTTATTTGATGCTTTTACACTATAATATCATTTTCATAATAGCTTACATATTTCAAAATTATACAGTCAAAAGAAACATAGACATATTTATTTGGAGGTGGCCTATAAGAGAAAACAAAGAGTGAGACTAAATGTTTTGCTTGATATTTCTAATTATTTTATCAATTTTGAAGATGATCTTATTAGTTACTCTTTTTCTGAGATGAATTCTTTTCAAAATCATCACAGCCAGTGAACCAGAATCTTACTCTCACCTAATGTCTGCAACACCCTCCAACCAGAACCATTGGTCTTTGAAACAGTTGATGAATGACTTTACAGATAGACCATCTTAATATATACACTGTTTCTTAATTGAATGTAACCTGTTCCCTTTGGTCTAAGAATGATGACATTAACTCATGTCTAAAAGCTTTGACCATCGCTGGAAATCTGTATCCAAATAATTGTGCCTACAATTCAGTCCTTGGTGCAGTAGAAACTCAACTCTTGTCTTAGCTACTATGGAGGTAAAATCCTTTGTTGATATGAAGGACATTGAAGTACAGCCTTATTACAATGAGCTCCAGTGTCTAAAAACTGTTCTTATTTTGGGTTTCTACAACAGTAAGAGCCAAGGTTTTAAGCTCTATTAAAAAGAAAACAAACAAACAAAAATCTTTGTCTTCTTATGCTCACTTAATAACAGGTCCATCATTGTTATGATTGGTATAAATATAAATTTGTGTTGAATATGTCAAAAATAAAGATTATAATTAAAAAATTTAAATTACATGTCTTTCCTTCAGCTTTGTATTAATTCTTTTTTATGTCTACCATTTAATTTGCATTTTTTCATGATAATCTTCAATTTTAACATGTTTTTCTATATATTTCTTCTATTTTATCAGAAATGTTTACCATGTAAATCTCTGATTTTATCACAAAATGTATCTTTTTCAATATTTTTTATTTACATTCCAAATGATTTCTTCTTTCCCAGTTCCCCCTTTCCTGAAAGTCCCATAATCTCTCTTCTCTCCCCCTGTTTCCCAATCAACCCCATCCCGCTTCTCTGTCCTGGTATGCCCCTACACTGCTGCAATGACTCTTTCCAGGACCAGGGGCCTTTCCTTCCTTCTTCTTGGGAATCAATTGATATGTGAATTGTGTCTTGAGTATTCTGAACTTCTGGGCTACTGCCCGCTTATCAGTGAGTGCATAGCATGTGTGTTCTTTTGTGGTTGGGTTACCTCACTTAGGATGATATTTTCCAGTTCCAACCATTTGCCTAAGAATTTCATGAATTCATTGTTTTTAATTGCTGAGTACTATTCCATTGTGTAAACATACCATATTTTCTGCATCCATTCCCCTGTTGAGGGACATCTAGATTCTTTCCAGCTTCTGGCTATTATAAATAAGGCTACTATGAACATAGTGGAGCATATGTCCTTATTGCATGCTGGGGAAGTCTCTGGGTATATGCCCAGGAGTGGTATAACAGGATCCTCTGGAAGTGTCATGCCCAGTTTTCTGAGGAACCACCAGACTGATTTCCAGAGTGGTTACACCAGCTTTAAATCCCACCAGCAGTGGAGGAGTGTTCCTCTATTTCCACATTTTCACCAACACCTGCTGTCTCCTGAGTTTTTGATCTTAGCCATTCTGACTGGTGTGAGGTGAAATCTCAGGGTTGTTTTGATTTGCATTTTGCTAATGACTGAGAATGTTGAACATTTCTTTAGGTGCTTCTCAGCCATTCGATATTCTTCAGGTGAAAATTCATTGTTTAGCTCTGTACCCCATTTTTTAATAGGGTTATTTGGCTCTCTGGAGTCTAACTTCTTAAGTTCTTTGTATATATTGGATATTGACCCTCTGTCAGATGTAAGGTTGGTAAAGATATTTCCCAATTCGTTGATTGAAGTTTTGTCCATTGACAGTGTCTTTTGCCCCACAGAAACTTTGCAATTTTATGAGGTCCAATTCGTCAGTTCTTGATCTTAGAGCATAAGCTATTGGTGTTCTGTTCAGGAAATTTCCCCCTGTGCCCATGTGCTCAAGGCTCTTTCCCAGTTTCTTTTCCATTAGTTTCAGTGTGTCTGGTTTTATGTGGAGGTCCTTGATCCACTTGGAGTTGAGCTTCTTACTTCTTCAGGAATGGGTCATAATTTTTCTATATGACATGTTATGTACATTGCCTTGAGCTTTTGAATTTAATTTGAATAAATTATATTGATAATGGTTAAAAATAAGAATATTTTCAACAATTCTAGAGTGTTCAGCCCTTCAAGATGATACAAGGAAATTTCTTATTTAAGGTTGACATTTGCCAGAAATTTATTTTAGCCATCAATTATCCATTGTGGAAAATATATATGCACCATTCTTTTTTTTAATTTAATTTTATTTTTTTAATTTACATTCCAAATAATTTCCCCTTTCCCGTTTCCTCCCTTCCCGAAAGTCCCATAAGCCCCCTTCCCTCCCTCTTTTCTCCATTCAACCCCCACTCGTTTCTCTGTCTTAGCATTCCCCTACATCCAGTCTTTCCAGGACCAGGGGTCTCTCCTTCCATCTTCTTGGAAATCTATTGATATGCGAATTGTGTCTAGGGTATTCCGAGATTCTGGGTTAATATCCCCTTATCAGTGACTGCATACCATGTGTGTTCTTTTGTGATTGGGTTACCTTACTAAGGATGATATTTTCAAGTTCTGACCATTTGCCTAGGAATTTCGTGAATTCATTGTTTTTAATTGCAGAGTAGTATTCCATTGTGTAGATATACCACATCTTCTGAATCCATTCCTCTGTTGAGGGACATCTGGGTTCTTTCCAGCTTCTGGCTATTATAAATAAGGCTGCTATGAACATAGTGGAGCATGTGTCCTTATTGCATGCAGGGGAAGCCTCTGGGTATATGCCCAGGAGTGGTATAGCCGGATCCTCCGGGAGTGTCATGCCCAGTTTTCTGAGGAACCGCCAGACTGCTTTCCAGAGTGGTTGTACCAGCTTGCAATCCCACCAGCAGTGGAGGAGTGTTCCTCTTTCTCCACATCCTTGCCAACAACTGCTGTCTCCTGTGTTTTTGATCTTAGCCACCCTGACTGGTGTGAGATGGAATCTCAGGGTTGTTTTGATTTGCATTTCCCTAATGACTAAGGATGATGAACATCTCTTTAGGTGCTTCTCAGCCATTAGATATTCTTCAGGTGAGAACTCTTTGTTTAGCTCTGTACCCCATTTTTTAATAGGGTTACTTGCCTCTCTGGAGTTTAACTTCTTGAGTTCTTTGTATATATTGGATATTAGCCCTCTGTCGGATGTAAGGTTGGTAAAGATCATTTCCCAGTTAGTTGGTTGCCGCTTTGTCTTTTTGACAGTGTCTTTTGCCTTGCAAAAACGTTGTAATTTAATGAGGTCCCATTTGTCTATTCTTGATCTTAGAGCATAAGCTATTGGAGTTCTGTTCAGTAAATTCTCCCCTGTGCCCATATGTTCAAGGTTCTTCCCTAGTTTCCCTTCTATTAGTTTCAGTGTGTCTGGTTTTCCATTCTTAATTGAAATCTTATTAAAGCATAGTCAAAAATCTTTGAAAAGTTTGCATCATCAGGCCATATAGTAATGTGACTTCTGACATACTAGTGTGAACTATAATAACACATTCTTTTTTTATTAGATATATTCTTTATTTAAATTTCAAATGATTTCCACCTTCCTGGTCCCCCCACCTCCTGAAAATCCTATAAGACATTTCCTCTCTCCCTGCTCTCAACCTACTCTCTCCTGCTTCCCTTTCCTTGTATTCCCCTACACTGATGCATGGAGCCTTTCCAGGAGCAATGACCTCTCCTCCCTTTGATGTCCAATGAGGCCATCCTCTGCTCCCTATGCTTCTGGAGACATGGGTAATACCATGTGTACTATCTAGTTGATGGTTTGTCCCTGGGAGCTCTTGGAGTGCTGGGTGGCTCATATTATTGCTCGTCCTGTGGGGCTGCAAAACTCTTCAGCTCCTTGGGTCCTTTCTCTAATCCCTCCATTCAGGGACCTGTGCTCAGTTCAATGGCTGGTTGAGAATGTCCCACTCTGTATTTGTCATGCACTAGCAGAGCCTCCCAGATGACAGCTATATCCGGCTCTGGTCAGCAAGTACAGGGCATTGATAATAGTGTCTGGGTTTTGTAACTGCATATGGGATGAATCACTAGGTGGGGCAGTCTCTGGATGGTCTTTTCCGCAGACTGAGCGCCACACTTTGTCCCTGTATCTCCTTCTGTGGGTATTTTGTTCCCCCTTCTAAGAAGGACCAGAGTATCCATACTTTGTTCTTCCTTCTTCTTGGGCATCATTTGATATGTGAATTGTGTCTTGGGTATTCTGAACTTCTGGGCTAATATCCACTTATCAGAGAGTGCATACCATGTGTGTTCTTTTGAGATTGGGTTGCCTCACTTAGGATGATATGTTCCAGATCCACACATTTGCCTAAGAATTTCACGAATTCATTGAGATTTTGATCTTAGCCATTCTGACTGGTGTGAGGTGAAATCTCAGAGTTGTTTTGATTTGCATTTCCCTGATGACTAAGGTTGTTGAACATTTCTTTAGGTGCTTCTCAGTCATTCGATATTCCCAGGCGAAAATTCTTTGTTTAGCTCTGTACCACATTTTCAATAGGGTTATTTGTCTCTCTGGAGTCTACTTCTTGAGTTCTTTGTATATATTGGATATTAGCCCTCTGTAGAATGCTGGGTTGGTAAAGATCTTTTCCCAGTTTTTTGGTTGCTGAATAACACATTCTTTATCTTTACTTTTTGTAGATGATTTCTTAAATAATGTCACTTTTATAAAATGTATATTACAAGTAATTAAGAGGCTGAATTCACTTACTGATATCTACTCTAAAAATATTTATTAATATTTCTAAAAATGTTCTCTAAAATAAAATTGAAGTTAGTTTTATACTTTGTGAATTTTCTATCAAACAAGCAACCAGATGAGTAGATTTTTTTTCAGTTTTCTCTTTTGGTTTATAATGATAATTTATTAATGATGTTACAATGATTATATATTGTTAGAGATTCTTTAAATATAATATTATTGCTTCAATATGAAATATACTCCCTCAAGCCAAGTGGATTGACTTCCAAATTGATTATGTCTGTACAGGAGATGAAGTCTTTTTCTGTGATCCTCTTTTACATTTGTCCCTCTCCCTTTCCTTCTCAATATTAACCCTGCTTCTCTTTTTTTCTTCCTACCATATTGCACAACAAAAATTCAGTCTCTATCCTGAGGAGCAAAAGACCCAGCAAGACTGGGGATGAAACCTCAGACACTATGAGTTAAAATGAACTTTACCTCTTTTAAGTAATTTGTGTTTGATATTTTGCTACAACAATGAAAATGCCAACACAAATGAACGGATAATTTTTTTGTCTCTTCTGACTACAAATGAAATATTCATGAGAATTTTATGAATAATATTGAAATGACAAATTATTTCATACTTTTTAAGTTTTCTATTTCCAACACTTTGATGACTTGTGTCGCTGGGTTTCTTACATTTATTGATCATTTGTGTAAGTAGTCACATGCGCCTTGATAGGTATGTAGAGGTCAGAAGACAATGTGTAGCAGTACATTATTCCTTTCTAATACAAGTATCCAGGAAATTAAACTAAGGCTTCATGCTTATCAGTAAGCATATTTACCTGAGGAGCCATCTCACCTGACAAAATTATGATATTCTTTGTGAGATAAATAAGAATTAAATTGATCAAATAACTAATTGAGTTTAAAATAATATGCAAATATGTCATTCATTTTGCTTTCAGAGAAAAGTAGAATTATTCTATTAGATATTATTACTAAGTTGAAGCAATTGTGCAGAATTTTTTTTCACCAGAGTCTGATACTGAACTATAATTTCCAAATGTCTATTTTTCCCTGCTTACATTTCTTAGCCCCAGGCCCCAATATTGTTTTTTGTTGTTTGTTTGTTTGTTTTGCTAGACAATCTTTTAGTGATTCTCTTATGTAGAAATGTAAGGTTCAAAGCCAGTCTAATGCATCATAAAAATGAATGGAAAGAATAAGGCTAATGAGAACAATGTAAGAAGTTAAGTTATTTAAATAAATATCAAGTGGCCTTGCACAGTTTTCAAACTACACTGAGAAAAACAGTTCAGATTATCCACAGGCAGGGTTAAATAAATGATTTTAACTGCATAAAATGTGATTTTATTTTAAAAGATTATTAATATGTTATAAAATATAGAATTATGGGTAGGACTCAGAATTTTTTTAAACCTTACTGGTATAAATGATTGATAAATTGCTTAAGGAAATTACATTAATGTTCAGAATATAGTATTTAACTAAAAAATAAATTGTCAATGGTTTTTCAAATCGATGTATTTTATAATTATTACCTAATGCATAATTGGCATGTCTTATGCAATTTTAAAATAGCATTTACAAATCATCTATGGATTATACTTATGGACATATACGTTGGTTGGAAAATCCTGGTAATAAGTAATACATTATAGTGCTAAATCCCAAGTTGTCAGCTAATTATGTCATTTTTATATGTCAAACTGACAAAGCACAGACCCATCTTTCAGTGATGGTCTACCCTTTGTAAAGGTGACTATGAAATAAATCTAACTCTGTAAAATGAATCAACAAATCTAATTCTGTAAAATGATGTCATAGTTTTCTGACAATGAATGAATGGACAATTGAATGCATATGCCATGGAGCCTATCATAATTTTTATTTGATGCATGCTTGAATGAAAAATCATATAAAATTTTTATTTATTACTTTCAAAGAATCGCTAGCACAATATAATTTTCCTCAATTAGAACACTAAAATGAATTAAATAAATTAAAAGCATCCTATATTCTTCATCAAGTGAGCACAAGTGTTATTTCTCTCTGTACATGACTTATCAAACTTTCTAGATTGTTCTATGCAGTCTCAGAAAGCATAATTCCATATTTACTCAGATTTTAATATTATCACAATGTAAATATTCTTTACTTATCAATTTCCTTTGCATTTTCTCCTGCAGGGACTTACCTTATTTCAATATCTGCATCTTCTTAATGCTGAAACAAACAAGGAGGTCGAGGTGCCTGTGCAATGGGGAATGAAGAAAAAGGGAATAAGAATTAAACAGAATTATTTTCAGTAGTTTTTTGTCCTTTGTCATGACTGCACTTACTACAGTCTCCTTTTGCAAGTTGTGATGAAAACTAAACTTAAATGTCCCTATCACGAAGAAATAAAAATATAAATGAAAGAGATGTTAATTAAGTAAACTAGAGAATTACATATGGTCTGATTAACAAGAAGTTTACACAATATTGCAGAAATGCAGGAAATTATTTGGTTCTAAAACAAAGTAACACACATGTCTTTCATACTCTTAAAGATTCATGAAAATATCATCACTATTGGCCTGTATTTCCTCTGCCCTTCAAAGTAAGAAATTAAAGATTAGAATATTTTGTCTCCTGCTGTCATCTTTGATCGTGATGTAATTCAGCTATTTGTGAACCCTTCCATCTCATATTCTGTTCTGCTTAAGAGAGTACACAATGAGCATCTTCTATAGGTTAAATTTAAATATATACATATTAAAGAATAGGCATCTCTAGTGTATTTTAAATTATAATTTTGACAAATATTTCAAATATGTTTTCAAATATATCATATTTATATTACTCCAAAATATCAGACTAATTTGACTTTATGTTTAATGAGTTACACTTTATTAACTTACAATCTTTCCCGTAAAATTCGCAGAATGTTTAAATTCTTAATAGTTTTTGGTCTGTATATAATATTAAAATACATTTCAGTAAGAATACATTTAAAATTGGACTATTTTTTTTAATTTTCATTTCTCCTAAACTACAATATCTTTAAAACACAGAACATAAACCCTAACTGTACTAAGGGTTATTTTCTTGGAGTTCAATATTTTAGTTTTAAGATTATCACATTGTAGATGTGTTTAAAGACCTGTAAAGTAAACCCCTTTTGGCTTAGTGAGCACCATTACAGTTTTCCAATTAGATTTTTGGTGTACTTCCATTTAATTTTTTTGTTTTATAAACAGAGGTTTTAGCAACTTTTTTAAAAAGTAAACATGTATCACGAATACATTAATGCAACTATGGCTCAATGAAACCACATTGGACTCTACATAATCTAATACACAAAAACCTAATAGAGGTTTGGAGAATATTGTGTAACAAATTAATTGGTGGGTACAACTTTGCTTACTAGAGAAGCTCATTGAAAAAAAAAAATCAACTTCTTCCTGGGCTCCAAACTATAAGAATTGATCTTCCTTAGAAGTTCATGTTCTCAAAAAAAATATCTTGTTGGAACCAAGTGAGAGCAAAAGATATTGACAGAATTTTGTTTGAAAATCAATTTCCTACTTCCTAATAGTTCCAAGTTATAGAACTAGTTTATTAGTACATGTACTACATATGCACATATGAATATATATGTATATATGAGCATATGTAAGTAAAATGTAGTTCAACTTCTTTTCTTGAATTCTAATGAATTACCACTAATAAATTAGACATTTTATAGATAGAAAATTGAAATTCTGTGCAGCAAAATGTTATGAGAAATTTAACAAATAAATCAAGTTAAGGTAGACAAGAAAATAACCAAAGTTATTAGTTTTCAATGTTTCCTGTGCCTCAGTTCATTAGTGATACATGCCTACTAGAAACATAGTTAATGTTAAAAGATATGAGTTTCTATGCTGTTGAACTCATAAAAATAATTATCATAGGAGATTTTACCATAACCATCTTTCCATCTTTTTGACATATAGTTTTTTCACCTGCTTGTTAGACTTACACCAAGATATTATTATTATTATTATTATTATTATTATTATTATTATTATTATTATTATTATTATTTACTATTTGTGGCTATTGTGAAGGTTGTTTTTACCTTGATTTCTTTCTCAGGTTATTTATTATTTGTATAATGGAGGGCTACTTATATTTTCAGATAATTTTGTATCCACATACTTGGCTGAATCTGCTTGTCAGATATAAGCGTTCATCATTGGAATTTTTGGGGTCATTTATGTATACTATTATATAACCTGTGAATAGTGATAACTTGACTTCTTTCTTTACAATTTGTATCTCCTTGATCACCTTCTGTTGTCTAGCTAGGACTTCAAGTACTATAATGAAGAGATAGGGCTGCCTTGTCTTTTCCATGATTTTAATAGGATTTTTTTAAGTTTTTCTCAATTTAATTTGATGTTTGTCAATGAATTATTGTATTGTCTTTAGTATTTTTAGGTATGTGTCTTGTATTCCTACTATCCAAGATTAGTTATCATTGACAAATTTTCACATATGGTACAACTCTTGCATCCCTGGGATGAAGCCTACTTGATCATGATGCATTATGTTTTTGATGTATTCTTGTATTCAGTTCATGACATTTTTATTGCATATTTAAGGGAAATTGATTTGAAATTCTCTTTCTCTTTGAGTCTTTGTGACATTTCAGTATCAGTTCGTCAGTGTTCCTTCTGTTTCAGTTTCATAGAACAGTTTGAGAATTATCAGTTATAGGAGAACTTCGTTGGAAATTTTGGGGTCACTTGTGTATACTATTATATGATCATTATTAGTCTTGGCTCAACTATGAAATTCTGCACTAACACCCTTCCCTTGTTTGTTGCTTGTTTTGTTTAGTTTTATTTTGTTTTGCTTTGTTTTTTTGTTTGTTTGTTTTGTTTTGTTTTAATTGGGAGACTTTTAAGAACTGCCACTATATCCTTAGTGGTTAAAGCACTATTTAATATTTTTACTTGAAAATCATCCATTTCATTTAGATTTTCCAACTTTGTGGAGTACTGTCTTTTGAAGTGAGACTTTATGATACTTTAGATTTCCTCAGTGTTTCTTGTTATGTCCTTTTCATTTCTGATTCTCTTGCCTTTGATACTGATTCACTGCCTAATAGTTGGTGTGGCTAAGGGTTTGTCTATCTTATTCACTTTCTCAAAGAATTATTTCTAGGTTTAGTTTAGTGCATTGTTCTCTTTTTTCAAGTATGTATTTCATTCATTTATTTTGGCTTTCAGTTTGATTATTCCCTGCTCTCTTAGTCCTCTTGGGTGTGTTTGTTTCATTTTCTCCTAGAGCTTTCAGGTGTGCTATTATGTTGCTAGCATGTGATTGCTACAATTTCTTTTTCTTTGTGTGTGTTTTTACCTTTCTTTAAGGAATTTATTTATTCCCACTTTAAAGGCCTCTATCAGTTTTTTAAGTTTGGATTTATGGTCATCTTCTTGTGCTTTGGCTGTGTTCCAATACTCAGGGATTCCTGTGAAGGATAGCTGGGCTCTGATGATGTCATATTGCCCTGGTTCTTGTTGATTGTGTTTTTATGTTGTCCTTTAGCACTCTGGTTGATTGCTGGTGTTGCCTGGATGGTCTTGATGCCAGCAGCAATCCATGGGGAGATAGAACTGACATTGCATCTCAAGGGACAGCTCTCAGCTAAACTCTAATGGCTATACCTCAGGTGCATTCTGTGGGCAAAGAAGTTTGTGAGGGATTGGTTGGGGATGGGTCTAAGATGAATGTTCCTGGGGCCCAGAAGTCCACCTTGGGAAGGGAGGAAGAGCCATGGGCCAGAAGATGAAGGTTTAGGGATCAGGGTATTTGTTTTGATTTTCATTCATTTTTGTATTGTTTCTGTTTATTTTCTTCTTTTTTTGAGAATGAGTGTTAATGAAGTTGAATGAGTAGTGAGGTAGACATAATCTGGGAAATTTGGAAAAGGGGGATGAATATTATCAAATATATTATTTTTAGTCAATGGAACTGTTTTGGGGAAAAATTAAAAGGTGAGCTCCTGTAGGTGGAAATATGCCAATGTCACTGAACAGGCACATTGAGATTTCCAAAATGCATTCCTGGTACAATAATATCTCTCTGTTTCTTACTTGTGGATTCGTGTATGCATTCTTAGTTACTCTAGCAATATTTCTGATATTTGCTGCTATTCTCAACATTATGTTCATGGAGTCACCCTTTGAAACTGTATATAATACTCATATTAAATTATTTCTGTTATGATTCAATCTTGATCTATGTATTTCTTCATAGTAACAGAAAAATAACTAAGATAACATAACTATCCATAAGTTATTCAATCCAAAATGGTTATTCCTAAACACATATGTGACTAAATTAACTCATCAGGATAGAATGAAAGATAAATAAACAGTCTTAGTTTTACATAGAAAATATTGAAGTCATTTCTGAGAAGAAATAAAACCTGTCTCCAATGCCTCTGGTACTTTTACAAATATGGGTATCGGTGCTGTCTATATGTAACTAAGCAGGAGAAATTTGATTATTCATCTTTGAATTATTTATGCTATCAATCCTATCCTCTATAGCATTTGTGAAAAAGAAACATTTCTCACATAGAAATGAGGAAACACACAGAATTTAAAATTTAAAATTGCTTTGTCTTATAGGATTAATAAAATATATTAACTTATAAGATTAATATTTAGTATCTTTGGGTTTACTCAACTTATTATATGAGGTAAGTTACCAAGTTATTTATCAACTAGGAATTCTATTTAAGTCTAGAGGACTCAGAGCCTTAAATAGGTACCTATCTTGAGTCTTTTCCATAATTTCATAAATTTCTGTTTTCAAATTCTCTATACTGTTTAATTGTCTGTAAAAAGAGAGATATGTAGTTAACACAAGCTATGAAACACCATATATTACAATGAACTGGCCTTGTCTTTAATGTCTTAATTCTCTTCATTTCATGTTTTAATGCCAGATTTTAGCAATGCAGTCTGCCTTAAAAATAATGGTTAATCCATAAGGAAACATAGAAACATTTTTTATATACCTGTAAGTCTTTGTTCCACATAAAATAGGATATAAAAATAAACTATAACTTTATCATCAATATATAATAACCAAGAATGTTTTAATTACAATTTTCGTGGTCTATGAATAAATACATAACATAAACATATCAGTAATATGTCATCTATCACTTTATGGTATATGACAATAATAAAATTTAATAAAGAAAATTATAAACATTAAAAATGAAATTAATTGTATGATCTACCTTCAAAATACATAAAAAGAAAAATAGGAATATTTAGTTGTAAGCCAACTAAAATATGTTTTGATATATAAACTTATAAGAAAATAGTAAAGTTAAAAAGAGGTGTACACTATTAGGTACTTTCTTTTTTTAATAATTCCTTGGTCAAAATAATTTATTGCTTAGCGGTAATGCATTTGATGTTTTCAAATGTTAATTCTATTATAATAACACTTTATATATCCTCACTGTCACCTTAATATCAATTTGAATAATTAGAGTATTTCCCAAGTTATACGAAAAAGATGATAAGGAAAAAAAATGATGTTACCTTCCTAGTCTCAGAAATTCTACTGTAATAGCTAAGTGTGAAACAGGGGTATCAATAATAAAAGCAAACAAAGAAATCATCCCAAAACAAAATTCGTAAAATACTAAAATATAATCCTCGGTTTTGCAAACCAATGAACTGGTGTTGGTGATTAGTTCCAATGTTTAGAATTAACCTGGCCACCAAAATTGGGAATCTGAGTTTCTAAATGTTGAAGGTCCTTGTCCCCAATTGGTTTTTAATCAGTCAGTAAAGAGCCAACAGCCAATAACTGTGCAGATACACTAAGGTAGGACCCTCAGGACTGAGATTTGCACGCTCTAGGAAGTGGCAGAAAGGAAGAGGAGAAGTGCCACGACATGGAGCTGTGAGTGAAGGATGGGACTTAAGAGCTGCAGGAGAGAAAGCCAACCAGCCATGTCAGAATTTGGGAGAGTGGCCACTGGCCACTTCCCTGATTGGGCCTAGGGTAGCAGGGGAGGTTTAGGAGTCTCAAGAGTGCTGGAGGGGAGTGGTTGATAGCAGGGGAAAGTTTAGAAGTGCCCAGCATTCTAGCTAGTCGCATCATGTCAAAAATTAACTGAGGTGCTTCTGTGTCCTTTATTTGCAAATTCAAAGACTCCAGGGTGAGCGCACCTGTGCAACACACCAGGAACCAGACTGGTTACCCAACTACTGCTACAAACTGTGGTTAATTATTTAATAAGTCTTGATAAAAATAACGGTGGCACATAACGAGGATCATTTCGGTTAATAATTAAAACAAATTTTTGGCATATTCAAATCTGAGTAGGCTTATGTTATAATTGGGAGAAGGCAATCAAACGATGCATTTCCCTCCGAGTAAAGCAATCTGTATGTCTAAAGGTAAGTATGATCGCCAGAGTTCTGACAATCATTGTTAGACAAAAATAATTGTTTTTCTCAAATCTTAATTGACTTTATGGGAGGATAAGATTTTCTCATCATTACTTGCTAGCTCGTAATTTTCTATTATCTGCTGTTTTTACTCTACCGTTTGTTTCTTTGTACTTTTTAAATGAATTCCTACTTGCGATTTATAGCATTGGCTTGTCAATGTTTAACGTTCTCTGTAAAGAGTCTTGGAATCTTAGGGGAAAGCATGCAATAGTGGTTTAATCAATCACATACAGAATGCAGAGCTGTGCTGGGACACTGCACTTGGAGTGCTAATAAGTGCTTCGAGTTCTCATTTGCACAGACTGAATTTTTCCCACGAAAAATATAGGACAGACGATCTATTCTGCCAAAGCAGCTACACCTTCTCTCTTATTCTATTACTAGCTAGAAAACATCACACTTCTTATTCTAGAATGCATTGCTTATACTGTTTTACATGTTTTTGTGACATATTTGCTCTTGAATACTCTGCTTGTCTTTTTTAAACCAGCATAAAACAGATGAATTTTACTCATGTTTCCATATTCTAGTTAAGTCGTTTGATTCTTCTATGAATATGTTTGAATCAATTTTAAACCTGGTAAATCATTTACCAGAGAGCTAAGAAAAAAAATTGATGATTCACATTTCGACAAGGTTGTAAGTGTTTCAGTGGTCTCACATTTATAAAATGTCGAGTATGATGAGATGCAAATATTCTAATATTTTCTTGTTTAGAATATTTTTGAAACTTCCTACTAAAAACAATTAAAATACTTAGCATATTTTGGAGGTGTTTTAATAAAATAATTGCCTATAAAAGTAAAAAGTTCTTTTGTATGTAAATATGAACCATAGGTCTTATTAATAATCATTTTGGATAAACTATGGTTAGTTCTTTATGAATTTCCAATGAAAATGTTATTGCATTGAGGATTATTATAAAAATTATTCTCACTGACTTCGATGTGTCTTAGTTGTTTATTTGCTTCATTTTGCTTGTCATACTTAGCTTGTCTTAGTGTAGTGCAGTATGCTGTTGTACTAAATTAATTATGTATCATATACAGCTTATAATATCCTTTTGATTAGCCTTAGTGAATTTACTTTATAAAACTTCAATTGACATTTTGACATAAAATCCTTTTGAAGGGAATGGATAGAGAAAAAAATTAGAAATAAAATTGAAATTTCAATCACAATTCTTACAATATATTTACCAGAGTGCAAAATTTCATGCTTTTAAGTGAGTCATGGTATTTATAATGTGTGAAATGTCATGTTTGTCTTGAGAACTGCATATATAATCATTATATTTATTTGTTGACAGTTTGGAAAATATTTCTGTGGAGTACTAATCTGTTCGATTAGGTTGTGATATAATAACAACGATGCTTAAAAGGAACATCGCATGATTCCATGATTCCGTTTCTGAAATATTTTGTTATCTCCCCATACATAGACTGAATTTAGAATCACATAGTGCAATGTTTTCATACTTGTTGATTATGTGGTTGATAAAACATGGTTATTGATTATATTAACAGTGAGTATGCATATGTAGAATTTAAAGAGTAATTTTAACAGAGATTATAAACATTTAATTAAGTCGTATTAAACATTTTCTCCCTTAAAATTTCCTATCTTGTATACTGGTTATGTAATTTAGTATACAGTATCAACTAGATGAATGGTTCAATATCTCATACTGATTTGAATGGGATTTATAACTAGAACAATTGTTAAGTAGATGTGAATAATGCTATAGTTAACTCATGACCATTTTCTTTTTTTTACATATTTATTTTGTTTTATATAGATATACATTCTTATATTGTATATGTGTTGGGGGCCTCATATCAGCTAGTGTATGCTGCCTGGTTGGTGGTCCAGTCTCTGAGAGATCTTGCGGGTCCAGATTAATCGAGATTGCTGGACTTCCTACAGGGCCACCCTTCTCCTCAGTTTCTTCCAGCTTTTCCTTAATTCAACCACAGGGATCAACAGCTTCTGTCCATTGGTTGAGTACAAATATTTGTATCTGACTCTTTCAGCTGTTTCTTGGATATTTCCGAGGGCATGATAGGTCCCTATTTGTGAGCGCTCCATAGCCTCAGTAATAGTGTTAGGCCTTGGAGCCTCCCCTTCAGCTGGATTCTACTTTGGGCCTGTCACTTGACCATCTTTTCCTCAGGCTCCTCTCCATTTCCATCCCTTCAGTTCTTTCAGACAGGAAAAATTATGGGTCAAAGTTTTGACTAAGGGATGGCCACCCTATCCCTCATTTGATGTTCTGTCTTTCTGCTGGAGGCGGACTCTACAAGTTTCCTCTCCCCAATGTAGAGCATTTCATTTAAGATCCCTCCATTTGAGTCCTGAAGGTCTTTGGTGCATTCTAGAGGTTTTCCCCAACCTCCTACCACCCGAGGTTGCCTGTTTTCATTCTGTCTACTGACTCTCAGGGCTTCAGTTCCTTTGCCCCACCCAAGACCAGATCATATTCCCGTCTGTCCACCAATCCCCTTTCCCTCATGGGCCTCCCCCCTTGTGATTGTTTTCTTCTCCCTCCCAAATGGGATTGAGGCATCCTTAGTTGGGTCCTTTAGCTTGTTGAGCTTTTTGAGTTCTGTGGTTTGTATCTTGGGTATTCTGTCTGATATCCAGTTAAATATCTATTTTGAAAATATGATCTCTTTCATTTCTGATTTACTAATTGTGAATATCAATTCAAAATCGGCACATGCTATCTTAGTAAACATGAGCTATAATTAACTTCTAGCATTCTAAAGGTTATCATATGATGAAGCACTTCAGTGTTCAGAATTATAATTTTTCTGATCATCTAATTACACGCAGTTATTTTATAGAACTATAATCCACATTCTAATTAGGAAAGATTAATAAGAAACCTATTAATGACTTCCAGTTTCCCAGCAGCACCATGATGGAGTGCCAACATCACAGTCTCTAAAAACAATATAAACTTGTCATTTCCTAATTCTAGAGACTGGAGTCTGAAATCAAAGTCTCTACAGAAGTTTTTTCTCTGCAATAGTAGTATAAGATATATATATTCTATTTCCTGATATTTCTTGTGTGTTTTTTTTGGGTGGCATTTTATTCCATAAACTATGTCAGGTAACCATCTTCCTGTACATGTCATCACAAGGGACCCATTTTATAAACATCTGTTTCTTTTCAGGGTTTTACAAATTATTAGAACCTCAGGTACAATGTAAGCCAGTCCATGCAACCATATCTTCTCCTTTATTTTATAATTCGTGTTTTTAAATTCATTTATCTTTTTAAGAACTCTGGGAAGCTGTTGAAAGTCAATTTCTGTTATTCTGGAGGCCTTTAAGAGTTCTTTTAGGTAGGGACACATTTTAACTTATAGGAATTGTTCAAAATCAAATAAAAAATTAAATGTACCAATGATTCTTGTTAAGATTTGAAAGACACTAATGAATTCTCCACAGATTTTAAAGTTTTAAACCTTTAAAGTCTCTTCTCCTGGTATATCTGTTACACACATTTTATTTCTAAAAATTAAACACTTTTTTTTTATTTTCTAAGTTTTTTTATTTATATTCCAAATGATTTCCCCTTTTCCATTTCCTCCCTCCCGGAAAGTCACAAAAGCCCCCTTCCCTCCCTCTTTTCCCCATTCAAACCCCTCTTACTTCTCTGTCCTGGCGTTCCTCTACATCCAGTCTTTCTAGGACCAGGGGTCTCTCCTTCCATCTTCTTGAAAATCTATTGATATGGGAATTGTGTCTTGGGTATTCTGAGAGTCTGGGTCAATATACCCTTATCAGTGACTGCATACCATGTGTGTTCTTTTGTGATTAGGTTACCTCACTAAGGATGAAAAAACAAACAAACAAACAAACAAACAAAAAAAACACTTTATCTAGTCTTAATTTTCTGAACCGATTCTTTATATTCATATTAAAACACAAGGCTTTTTTTCTAACAAGGAGCATAGATGAGTTTTATTGAGAGCATGAGAGCAGAAATTTAAAAAAGAACCAGTGTTGATAAAGAATGGGGAAAAGGAATTTAGGTCACAGATATAAATCATAAGGGCCTTGGAAGATAAGCTCTTAAGAGCTAAGATAAAACACAAAGACTAATGAAAAAAATGTTGGAGTAGTTTTCTGTTGTTGTTGTCTTTTTTATTTTCATTCGTTTTGTTTTCTTTATTTTGATAAGTTGATAAACCAAGTTCACGGCAAAATAGAGAGAGAGAGAGAGAGAGAGAGAGAGAGAGAGAGAGGATAGATACACATGCATACATACATACGTATATACATACATACATACATACGTACATACATAGGTTAATAAATTAGTTAAATAGACAGATTTTTATCAGGTTAATTCAATTCTATTTTTACCTGCATCCTATACCAATATAATTAAACACTCAATTTTGACTAATGGAAAAATGCTTATAAAAGTTTTTAAATTTTCCTAGCACAACACAATGTTTGGCACATGCATATACTGCCTGGGTCTATGTAATGTAATGGGAAGTCCAAGGTTTCACAGACACAATTTTAAATAAAGCAATGCTCAGTAAATATAATTGATCACTTTCTTTATCTTAATCATTTGATTGAAATTATTATTTTCAATTCTAATATATATTTTGTATGTTAGTGAGTTTATTAATGGATGTATAATTCTGGCCTCTTTGCTCTATGAAATGAATTTATTAGTCAGTAGATAAACTTGTAGTCAAGGGATAAAGACTGGATTTATTCTCTGATATCTGCATAATATAAGAAAAGAACCAATTCCTTTCCACTTTCCTATGATTCTCTGAATTTGCCACACAATCAAAATATGAATTGTTTTATAACTACTTAAACACCAGATATCTATTAGCCCTAATTATAAAGTTATCCGTGACTATTTCTGTTAAGTACCAGTGGCTATCTACTGATGAATAGAAGTGTATGTTTTTTATGTAAATTAAGTTGATGCATTCTGATATTTGAAATACATTTAAGTGTTATCAATTTATAACTTTATAATGCTTAGCATTTTATATAAACTGCTTCTTAACAACTGACATACAAGTATCTTGATGCTTTATAATTTATTTAAAAATGTCTTAAATAAATCATTCCACAAGGAGAAGGTTTTGATGGAAATAACTAGTTTTAAAATGCCCATTAGATACATAAAACAGATCAGGGAAATAAAACAAAATAATATGAATCATTGTTTTTAAATATATGTCCATTCTTTAAAAAATCTTATATTTATTTCATAGGGAGGGTACATCTGTGTATTACAGCATTGGATGAGTTGCAGGATCATGTTTTACATGAAACTAAATTTTTAATATGAAGTATAGTGACTAAGTATATTATTAATTAGTAATTCTCACAAATCCTCAGTGCATTTAATATGAGCTTACAATAAAGAAATGCATATTGTTTACAAAGAAATGTAATTTCTTGATAGAGCAAATAATTACATGGTATACTTATGTATTCATCTTAGTGACCCAAATGTCTAAAATGTTCATACAAGCTTACTAACAATTACTCATATCCTCAGGTAACAAAAGGTCAAAACATTTGACTTACTGTTCACTTATTTGTAAGAAATTCATGCCTGGAATTAAAGTTAGCTAACTACCTATGACTGGTGAAGCCATGAGACCTAGAGGAAGGTTTACTACTGTAGTTTTCTAAACTGCATATGCATTGTAAATATGTATCCCTACTTGCATAGTAAGTAACTCTCATGCAACTTTCAGGACACATCTTTTTTAACTATATGAAGATCAACAGAAAGCTATAACTAGTTAAAATTCAGGGAACAAAGACCATGCATGGCTCACCTCAATTATAATACTTGTACCTAATATCTTATGTTAATCCCTGTGAACATCCGTGAAGGGGGTGGGGTGGGGTTTCAGAGGATCAAGACAGCTGTTCAGAAATAGTTCCTACTTCTTTTTTTATTGATTATGTATTTATTTACATTTAAAATGTTATCCCACTTCCAGGTTTCCCTTCTGCAAACCCCCTATCCTATATTCCCTACTCCCTGCTTCTATGATGTTGCTCCCCCACAGACTCACCCAATGCAGTCTCACTGCCCTAGCATTCTCCTGCACTGGGGCATTGAACCTCCACTGGAACCAGGACCCCCCTTCCACTGATGCCAGGTAAGCAATACTCTGTTACATATGTATCTGGAGCCATGGATTCCTCCATGTACACTCTTTGGTTGGTGGTTTAGTCCCTAGGAGACCAGGGGGGCTCTGGGTGATTAAAATAAACAATCTAAACAAACAAAAAATAAATACAAGAATGGGTAGTTTTATCTGGGAGTATTTGGTGGTGAATATAATGATAATATGTTAAATGCAGTCTTTAAAGTTAATAAAATTAGTGAATTTTAAAGCTAGAGAGAATAGGATAATTTTCCTTTACATATGGTGGTATTAACAGAAAAAAAAATGCCAAACCTGGAAAGGAGAGGAATCAACAACATTTTAAGGATTTGGTTTTATCTGACACATAAAACAAGAGAAAAGGACTGGAAAAGGTATTGATTGTTGCTTTTTGTGTTTTTATGTAAACTTACCTCAAATTGAATTGAGTTATACATGCCCCCATTTTACTTTTTTATCTTCTTAAGCCTAAGGAAAGGAATACAGTTTCCTACTTGCAACCCCATATCAATCCCACTAAAATTAAAATATCCCATCTCCTCCTCTTCAGATCTTTATACATACATTCACCACCAAATCCTTCCAGATATACTCTTCCTCTGACACTCAGAATATCTTGATATTATAGACTTAAGGTGATTTGATGGAAGAGACAGAGTTAGAGTCTAAAAATACATAAGGGTTTAATGGAATTTCATTGTGGAGTCTCTGGTATAGAAGTTATTGCAATTATAGGCCTTGATACCTTAGGCTATTTCTTATATTGCTTTTTATGCTGACCTTATTCATCCAAAAGTACTGAATACTTATCCTAGCTTAGTAATAATAAATTTGATTTCACTCTCCATAAAACTCTGATGAATACTTGGAGGAAATATTTTACATTTTATAAGGATAACAGCTCTCTCTCTCTCTCTCTCTCTCTCTCTCTCTCTCTCTCTCTCTCTCTCAAGTAGTTTGTTTCTACTTTGGATGTTGAGAATTTAAGTCCTTTGACATCATTACTCATAATCTTTTCATTTTTCACAGAAGATAAATAAATACACAAATAACATATTTTGTTAAAATAGTGTGATGGTCATCACATTTAATGATCAACTTCTTTATGTTTCCACAAAATGTACACAATTATTTTACACCAAAGCCTTAGGAAGAATTTCCTTTAAGCTATTAATAAGCAGACTGAATGAAAGGTCTATTCATTATTGGCAAATATAAGTGTTTCCTTTAATGAATATTCTGGTTGTGGAGATAGGCAACAAACTGCCAACATGGATAATTATAAGGCCCCTGGAGGCTTCCTCAAGAAGTAACGATCAAAGAAGCAGAAAGACTTTTTTGTTCTTTTCCACGGCTTTCTGTCAGGACAGGTTTTGACTTCTGTGTAAATTATCTGGTGCTTTGTCTAATCTAGTATTACAAAAGTAAAAATCTTGGAAGACATTAGCACAGCCCGAAGACCTGGGTACTGGGAATTATAATAATGATAATAAGGTTTTGGGCTCTGTTTAATTTCTCAGTAATTTTAAGATTGCTCCTAGGACCAATCTTGAATAGCTTTGAATACACAGCCCCTTGGTATGCCCCTTTATGTAAATAACTCTAAACGCTATTTATGTTCAACATATTTACCCATGCTTAGCAAGAGAATTTGTCTATATTTTAGCAACTCGCTGACTTCTGATCTTGATGACCTCTGTGAAATTTATGAGATTTTTTAGATAAAAATGGAATTCTAAAATATAGGTTTAATGATTGTCTGAAGAATTCTTTTGAACTTTTGTGGCTTTTTAGTTAAATAAATTATGGCATGCATTTGCTCAGTTCGTGAGACTGTGAAGTATACAAATACCTCAATTATGCTATCTAATTCTGTTTATGGCTTTTTAATCGTCAGTATTGTAAAATCTTGTGTTTTATTCCTCAGTGTAAGCCACCTTCCAAAAGGCTTTTAGTCCACAGTGCACATCATTTCAATAAAAACAATGTTCTCAGTTTTTTGAAGCAACTATTTTAAATATAGTTAACAATTTGGTAGTATTAATGTGATAGTGATTGTATTGTTTTTACTTTTTTATGAAACAGAATGATATTAATAAAACTTTACACTTATGCAGTAGAATATCAGAAAAAGATAAGAAAGATTTGGGGAGGAGTGAGATATATCTCCTTTGGAGGGGCAAAATAGACAAAGAGCACTATAAATGTGAATCTTGTTTCCATCATCGATGTATTTGTGTTTTCTAGATCTATATATACAGATTCAGTGGGTAAACAGAATCTCCAAATTTAAGTATCTCAAATAATTCATCAGCAATTACTAGGACAACTGAAAAAAATTTCTTAGAAAGCACTTTATTTTTTAGTAAAGCAGTGAATGGGAAATTTTTTGAGTTGCATAATTGTGACCTATTATTATTATTATTAACTTTTGTTTCAGTGTTGACCGAGGATTTTATTATGGGTAGAGAGAATGAATGTGATAATCCAGAGATGACACAAGAGTAAGGGATGTTAAATAGCTATTTTGTTTTATGCTATCATGACTATATTAGAAAGCAGAGGGATCCTCAGAAAAAAAAATGAAAACATTCTTGTCAGCTCTGCAGAAATATCTCCATAAGCATAAGAGAAAATGTTCAGAATTAGCTCATTAAAAAGATGCAGTGTTGGGTTTTCATACTGAAGTCTTCAGTCCATTGACAACATGCTGCAGTTATCTATTCTGACTTAGCTTATAAAACATAACATTAAAATTTCCAGATTTAAAAGAACCTTGTTTTTCCTTGAGCTGTGACGCTGAAGTGTAGTAGCTTTAAGGAGGTAGTAGGTGCCTGGCAAATATGCAAAGAAAGAAATTTAACACCCAAATACAAGTGCAGTCAAATATAAGTCAATCTTAAGTTTCCCATTTTTTTGAGACATTATCTAAAACACTTTCGATTTTCACTCAGTTTATTTACAGATGGATGTGATGAAAGCAAATGGGACATTTCAAAAGACATCTGTTTCCACAATCATCCATTTTGATCATTTTGTCAGAATTAGGAAATGCAAGATTTGAAGCTGTTTTATAGCCAAGTATTTCTATGCTTGATCAATTAGGATTTATAGAGATGGAAATCAGTTTCTTTTATTTCTGATACTAAGAAAAATGTGTATGAAGTTTTATAATAGAATCTGTCACTTGTCCTAAGTGCTGGCCATCTCACTTAGATTGCTGAGAGCAGTGTGGGGAAATTTTCCTGTCAAAGCGTTCACTGTGGTACGGTAGGATTGGAAGACTATTAGTAATGTCATGGGCAATGATTAAAAAAGCTCTAGTTTTAATACCTTCTGGCTTTATTGAAAGAACTACCAAAGTGACATAGTGTCTTAACCCACAGGCAGATTTATTAAGGTGGAAATCTCTCTTGCTTTGTATTTAATTAGCTTAGTCTGTGGAGGGAACCTGGTAGCAGGGAAATCTCTCACTCTGACACCAAACATTGAACAATGAACCATACTTCAAGCTACTAAAAGAGAGGCAAGGACATTCTAATAAATTAACCACTAAGGAGAAAATATGGCTATCAAGTCATATTTTTACTGCAAGAACCTGTTCTTACATCTTTATTATCTAATTTGAAAGCTGCCTGCTAGCCTAATTTTGCTTGGGACATAAAATAAAAAGAGGAAATAAATTTTGAAATGTAGTATTGCAGATATTAATGTCATAATCTATATTCAGACTTAAAATTGGTATATGGAAAATGGAATAAATATACCTAATATATATGTATATATACATATATTAGTCATAATTGTATTTTCAACACTAATATCAAAACTATAAGCCATCTCTTAATGAATTTACTACAAATGTTTATTAAGAAAGCAGAAAAATGATGATATTGATCACCTTTTTCTTAGGTTCATCAGAAAAGCAATTAGTTTTTATCTAACATTCCTCAAAGGTCAGAAGATTTTATCCAGTGCATTCTTGAAGCAGTTGCTTATTTGCTTTTTAGACAAAGTCCAATGAGAGTCTAACTTTCCTACCTTCACCTATTGTCATATAATTACAGGACAGCATCACCTCATTTGGCTAAAACAATTTTTAAAGGACCAAAATTGTATACACTTATAAATATATGACATCATATTGAAAGACAACTCAGGAGTGACTTTGTGTTGTTTGATCAAAGATTTTATGAGTCTCAAGAAATCTAAAAAAGTAATTATTTTATGACTAACAATTTTGCATATTAAACATCCACAATTAACAAAATAGTATGTAGAGCTTTGGACAATAGTTATGAAAAGTTTCTCTACAGAGCAATAAAAGTATATTGTTTAATTTTGTCAGATTTTTTTAAAATGACACGTATGTGTGTGCATGTTCATATATAGGCCTGTACCCATCTGTATGTGTATGCATCTACATGTGTAGGTCACAGATCAACCAGAGCTGTCTTTCTTCATGCATGATCTGTTCATCTTTTTAATTTAATTTAATTTTTGACACAGTCACTTGTCTGGAACATGCATTTAGGCTAGCCTGGACTCCCAGGTGACTTCTTATAACTGCATTCCCAGTACTGGAATGACAAGTTCATGGATTCTGGCTTTTTCCCATGGTTTCTGAGGATGGAACTCACTTCTTGTGTTTGTGACAGAAGCTTTGTAACCTTTCACTTACATTGTCAAATCCAATTTCTAAGTTAAAAAGACACAAAATGCTGTTTGCAGTAAATAAAGTAGCCAAACTCTACTAAAACTAATGGGGGTGGGTGGGAGGCAATTCTGACCTAAAAAGTGGGCATTCCTGCTCATTGATTAAGCACACTAAAGATGTCTTTCTTTATATTTGAATGTAATAAGTCCACATTTTAGAAGTCACCTATATCTGTGATAGATCTAAGTAACAACTGACAGGAGATTAGAAAGTGTCACTCTTTCTAGAGCAGTAGGAAATTCATGCTCACGACACAAGCCTGAAGTGGTAGATGATGCCAATGAAACAGTGACTTCCAAACACAAACTGGACTGACAGATTTGACATCACAGACAGTTGTCAGCAGCCACAATATCTCTACAGGGTCAAAATAAAACAAAAGAGGAAGTAGAACACAAAATCCCACCTTTAGACAAGAAGCTCTTTACAGTTGGTACCTCCGGGAAAAGGAAAATCATTTTTTTCTCCGTGAAATTTCACTGGTTAAATCAACCATTCTATGCCCAGGAACAGTAAAACAAGCAGTATGGCTGAATTCTTTGTTTTTGTTGTTTTTTGTGCAGGTGTGTGTGTACATTGGGGAGTTCTTGTTTTGTTTTGACTTTTTGGTCTAATGGTTTATCGTTTGTTTATTTTGATTTTGATTTTTGAGAGATGTGTACTGTTTGGTAGAGAGATAGAGAGGTAGAGATAGAGAGAGAGATAGAACATAAAGTCTTTTGGGGAACTAAGGAGAATTTGGGGAAGGGAAAATAATGATAAAAATATATGATAAAAATGAAATAAAAAATATTTTGAAGAGTTAATAAAAATATCCTCCATGCGTCAAAGAAAAAAATGTATCTCTCAAAATGTTGCATCAAAAGCCCAGGATATCCCATCCTAGAAAAAGGACTAACTATTAGCAACAAAAAGAATGCTGAACGCAGGAGAAATAGTTTCCCTCAGGGAAGAGCAAACCATTTGGTTGTTCCATAACAAATGGTCAGACCCCCAAAGTTATATTCATAAATATACATTTATATTGATGTATTCATGAAATAGAAATGCAAAAAAGACCCATAATTTTGTAAGAGATCCAGGAGGTGGTAATGGAAATGGAGGGAGTAAGTGAAGGGTAAACTGTTGTAATATAACTTCAAATTTTAACACAAAGTTTTAAAAAAGAAATTACTGTTTTCACAAAAAAATAAGTCTGTTAACAAAATGAGTAAAATTCCACAAGAAAAATTAATTTGGTAGCATAGAGACAAGTCTTAACTTGAGGACAAAGAACAAATTCTTTTCATATGGACAACCCCTAAGACTTGACATTTTCACTCACCAATCCAAAAATAATACTTGACTTGAACTAAAATACTTATGTACCTTTAAAGATACCTTTAGAAATATTTATCTTCCTTTCAAGAAAGAAAATAACATACAATGAAGATCCACAACTTAACTGTGATGTTTTCCCTTCATTGTCCATACTACTGAATTGGTAATCAATTAGAATAGTCAGTAAGAGATTTCACAGAGGATTAATTGAGGGATGATATATATGACATATAACTGACGACACAGTGTGGCTTGTGAAGCCAAACATATCAGTAGAGGGAAAATGATAAAACATGTTATGCTTACATTTTCTCCTTTGCATATTTGCATTCATTGGCTTACTATGCTATGAAACATTTTGTGAAATAATAGTCTAAACATGTCTTAATGTAACCTCATAGAGTCTATAAATTATGAGAGTTGAGGCTAAATATTATGAGACTAACTGTGAATTTTGGGGTGGTAGGTGTGTGTGTGTGTGTGTGTGTGTGTGTGTGCATGTGTGTGTATGTGTGTATGTGTGTGTGCATGTGTGTGTATGTGTGTGCATGTGTGTGTGTGTGTGTGTGTGTGCTGTATTATTAGGGACATTATTTAAAAATCATATGTGAGTAAACAATATTACAATGGGAAATTTTCCAATTTTTACATTTTAACAGAAATTAATTTTTGTGAGGAATTGTGCTTATTTTTTATAAAGACAAGCCCATCTTATTTATTGAGTTAATTTAAGTGAAAATGAACATTTTCCATCAATTGTATTTTTGAGAAGCCAACATTTCAATACTGCAAGGTTGTAAGTTTCCTCATCATCAACCTATGTTTTAAATATTGTTGCAGTGATTTTTTAGCATTCCGTTACAATTTTCCATCAAAAGTCAAGTATAAAATTATTTTTAAAGAACTAGATGGATCACATCACTTTCTTTAGATATTTTAAAGAGATAACTAAATATTTTAAAATAATTATATAGGAGATTATCTTGACTAGATAAGCTTACTTTAATATGTTTAAGATCTAAAATGCCCGTGAACAACAATACACAGTACTTTATGAACCCATTTATGTTTAAGTTAAGACACAGTGATTTAAATTAAGTAGAAAGTAGATAAAATATTTTGACCATCAATTTCACAAAGTATACTATAGCTATTTCTGCAATAGCTAACACTACCCTCAATATGAACATTTTGGTTATGATTATATACTACTTGGGTAAATATTATTACAGTTTAAAGCCAAGTTAAAAAATTAATTAAATTAAAGAAATAAGTGATTTTTCTTACTCTTCTGAAACATTAAACATGACAAAAATGATTAAAACAATCTGAGAAACGGATGTATTCTGTACACCAACTCTGTCCTTTGTACAATTTGGAATTCATTAAAGGAAAATGATTAATCTCAACCAAAGAGAAAACTAAAAGTTGATTTTGTATTGAATATTTTGAACTCAATAATCCAGAGACAAGCAAACAAAAAAAAATATGATGTTGTTTGAGCAGGTTGATTTAACTATTCAACCTCCATTGACTTTCCAGTTGGAGGTGATGCTATCCAAATCTTTGTATCCTCAAAACCTGCAGTGGTTTTTATAATAACTATGTTTCATCTGCTGTTCAGGGAAATAGAATTCTCAAATTCCATCCTTTATTATTGCATTCTTCTGCATTCAAAATATTATTCAATACTACAGTTAATATTCTCAAGAGGTATTTTCATATTTCTGTATTAAGTAAACCTTTTCCTTCCCAGATTTTACCTATATGGAAATTATAACATATTAATAAACAATGGTACAAATCTTCTTCATAAAATCAATCGTGTTTCTGTGTTTGGTCTCTTTTTGAGCTGTGTCTGGACACGGCCAATACCCTGGATCCAGGGAATGGGGGTCCAGATTCAGCGTTTCCCTAGGGGGTTCCAGACTCTGCTGCACGCTATGTCGGAGGGAGAAAGCAGAGTCCAGTATGGGCAGGATCCCAATCCATGTTGGAGTGAGGCCTTGAGGCCTTATTTGAGAATCTTAAATTTACAGCTCTTTCAGACTAAGGCCTTTTCATATGATCTCTAGTGAAGGAGGTCCCAGCTTGCTCATATTTCTTTATTAGGGAAGGATTGAGTGCATTTGCTTTATCCAGGGAGAAACAAAGAATATATAATTTTGGGAAAGGGCACGGGAATATCCAGGAAGGGAAGGGCACCAGCTGAAGGCTAAAGCTACTGAGCTGCTTCATTAGCATGGGGAGGTGTTCCAAGTGCTGTGCTAATTGGCTTACTGCTCAGTATAACATAGTGGTTACTTGTGCCAAAGCAAGCATGGAAACAAGGAGGTAGTTAACTCTACTCCTACAGCTGCAAACTCTGAAATTTTGCGGGCTTGAGCATGCTCTAACTTACCAGTTCCAAGCCCATTACTCTGCTACCACAGTTCCTGTGCCCTACAGACAATGGTTACTTTTTCTATCCCATTTATTTTTAAGTGTGATGTTTTCTGTCTCTACAGAAATACCATTTATTTTTAGTGTGAGGGTATTGTCACTAAATGATACTTTTAGTAAGTCATATTTATAGAAATGATGACATCTAATGTTCCAATATGTGCCATTTTTAATATTAAAACCTAAAGTATACTATCATATCGTCTGCAAATAGTGATAGTTTGACTTCTTCCTTTCCAATTTGTATCCCTTCGACCTCTTTTTGTTGTCTAATTGTTCTAGCTAGAACTTCAATAGCAGCCTTATTTATAATAGCCAGAAGCTGGAAAGAACTCAGATGTCCCTCAACGGAGGAATGGATTCAGAAGATGTGGTATATCTACACAATGGAATGCTACTCTGCAATTAAAAACAATGAATTCACGAAATTCCTAGGCAAATGGTCAGATCTTGAAAATATCATCCTTAGTGAGGTAACCCAATCACAAAAGAACACACATGGTATGCAGTCACTGATAAGGGGATATTGACCCAGAATCTCGGAATACCCTAAACACAATCCGCATATCAATAGATTTCTAAGATGGAAGGAGAGACCCCTGGTCCTGGAAAGACTGGATGTAGGGGAACGCCAGGACAGAGTAACGAGAGGGGGTTGAATGGAGAAAAGAGGGAGGGAAGGGGGCTTGTGGGACTTTCGGGGAGGGAGGAAACGGGAAAGGGGAAATGATTTGGAATGTAAATTAAAAAAATAAAATAAAATAAATAATAATAAAAAAAATTTGATGGAAATCAAAAAAAAAAAAAACAAAAAAAACCCCTAAAGTAACTTCTTCTAACAATAATATCTTTTAGGTAATTGCGACATTAATTATACAAAATAAAAAAAATATCAGTATCAATATTATTCTACATTATCATGTTATTATATGTGTTGTATATATATATGTTATAGGTATATACATAAATACATAAGTTTATGTGTGTGTGCACATGTATTTAAGTTCTTTCTAAATGCTAAAATAGATCATGCTCATTTTGTTCACTTATTTGTATCTGTGTTTTCAAGATGACTATTTGGCATGAAGAAAAATTTGAATGATCTTGCCTAAGGAAAACTACATATAAAAAATAAAATAAATATTTTTTAAAAACATGAATAATAATTTAAAATCCAGTAGAATCCAAAAAAAAAATAAATGTAAGTCCATAAACTATTTTGTAAGCAAAATAATTAAATAAGTTTTTGCAAGGCAAAAGACACTGTCAAAAAGACAAAGCGGCAACCAACTAACTGGGAAATGATCTTTACCAACCCTACATCCGACAGAGGGCTAATATCCAAAATATACAAAGAACTCAAGAAGTTAAACTCCAGAGAGGCAAGTAACCCTATTAAAAAATGGGATACAGAGCTAAAAAAGAGTTCTCACCTGAAGAATATCTAATGGCTGAGAAGCACCTAAAGAGATGTTCATCATCCTTAGTCATTAGGGAAATGCAAATCAAAACAACCCTGAGATTCCATCTCACACCAGTCAGAATGGCTAAGATCAAAAACACAGGAGACAGCAGTTGTTGGTGAGGATGTGGAGAAAGAGGAACACTCCTCCACTGCTGGTGGGATTGCAAGCTGGTACAACCACTCTGGAAAGCAGTCTGGTGGTTCCTCAGAGAACTGGGCATGACACTCCCAGAGGATCCTGCTATACCACTCCTGGGCATATACCCAGAGGCTTTACCTGCATGCAATAAGGACACATGTTCTACTATGTTCATAGCAGCCTTATTTATAATAGCCAGAAGCTGGAAAGAACTCAGATGTCCCTCAACAGAGGAATGGATTCAGAAGATGTGGTATATTTACACAATGGAATATTACTCTGCAATTAAAAACAATGAATTCACGAAATTCCTAGGCAAATGGTCAGAACTGGAAAATATCATCCTTAGTGAGGTAACCCAATCACAAAAGAACACATATGGTATGCAGTCACTGATAAGGGGATATTAACCCAGAATCTCAGAATACCCTAGACACAATTTGCATATCAATAGATTTCCAAGAAGATGGAAGGAGAGACCCCTGGTCCTGGAAAGACTCGATGTAGGGGAATGCCAGGACAGAGAAGCAAGAGGGGGTTGAATGGGGAAAAGAGGGAGGGAAGGGTCTTATGGGACTTTCGGGGAGGGAGGAAATGGGAAAGGGGAAATGATTTTGAATGTAAATAAAAAAAACTTAGAAAATAAAATAAAAAAAAAAGAAATAGAAACAATATGATGTTCTGTACACTGTTTCCTGAAGACTTGTTAGTTTGAGTTTTATTCTTTCAGGTGTGTACAAATTCAGGGTTTTTTTTTTTTTATATCTCTAAAATAAAGTTTACAGTATTTACCTATTTGGTAATATTTCTCCATAAAAGTTGGTCTATTTCAGATTTGTGTTTGACACAATCCAGCAAATCTGAGCTGAAAGCTGGAACCACTGTCATTTTCCCTCTAACATTTGGGTTTTGTTTTATGCATGTCGCATTCTTGGAGACTTTGTTTTATTATTCATTTTATGTCTTTTCCTGAAAAAAATTATGTCTGAGTCTTTTTAGGAAAGTTCTAAAAATTACTTCACCTGTCCATTATTTGGAAGTCTTCCTTATGAGGTGCAGATTATTAAGAACACATAAGTATGTAAATAATGAGGATATCACTCCAGTAACCTTCTAGGAGTCTCTACCCCTTAGCAAACCAAAAAAAGTAGAATTAGGTCAGGGAAAACAGATTCAAGTTCTCCCTTTACAATATTCTTAGATCTCACTAAAATGTAGTATAATGATATGGGTCATATCAGGGCACACCACTAAACGAATAAAACTCAGTAAAATATATAGATTGACTAAAATAAATTTTCCTGGTTTGTAGTATAGATGATGAAACTACATAGTATAAAATATTAGGTATTTGTATTGGCTATTCATTAAATACCTGTCCAGATATTTCCTGTTTGTCTGGAGTGCTTTACACTGAAAATACTGCCAGCCTAAAAGTAGGCTATCATGTAATAAATGTGATGGTGGTGGTGATATTCTTTAAATTCTTTAAATTAGAGCTGTAGGGCTGATAATAAAAACAAAATCTGTTCTGTTTGTAGTTTCTATTTGTGACTGACCTTGTAATTCTGGACAGGTAATGAAATTTCAAAACACCTATACTTCTTAGATAAGCATTAGTTTGCCTTTAATATGTGAAACCTTCAAAAACATAATAGTACCTAGTTGTTAGATTAGAGCTGCAAAATCAGTGTGATTCCTAGTAGATGACTGCGGGATTAGCTCCTCCCTCCCTCCTGCCCTCAGCTCCTCATCTCCTATGTGGCTGCCCTGACAGCAACAACCAGCTGTGGAAGCCCCATAGCACTTGCCATGGGACATGAGGACATAAATTTACCTACACAGTATACATAAATATCTGGGCCTTTTGGCACACATCTGTCTTCTCATGACTAAGGAGTCAGTCATGGATCCCCATTCTTAGAGACCAGTAGTATAATGAATGTGTTTCGACTACTGAGAATCAGTTTCTCAAAAGATAAGATGAATAGTTCTGTAGTAACTATTGGCTTTCGTGCATATTTGAACTCACACACACACACACACACACACACACACACACACACACACACAAACTAAATGTTTTAGTTTCAAGGTTAAATTATGAAACCATTAGTTCTGTTGTCATTCCCATAATTGTTACTGTGGGAAGAAATTTTAAGGGATTACTAAAAACATTTACAGCAAGGGTTATCAAAATGACTTCATTTTACTCACCAGAGGTAATTGCCATCTTGGAGGCTTACTGCTGAATAAATCAACCTTTCTTGTTCTTTTTGAACTCTGGCTGGCTGGTTCATTTAGATCTTCTTGCTCAAAACTCTTCTCTAAGCAGTCTGATTCAAATTTGCTTCTCTCTTAGCTAAGAGAAGCAAAGAATTGTTCTGCCTCACCTTAAGCTAACTCTAGAAAATTGTCCATTTGTTCTCATCTTGTGGTTCCTTCTTATTTCCTGGCTTCTCTGCTGTTCAAACTGATGAACTCAACTGTCTTAAACTGAACTGTACTGAGCTCCACTCTGAACTGCACAGAACTGATTCAACTCTCCTACACTGAACTCCTCTCTCTCTCTCTCTCTCTCTCTCTCTCTCTCTCTCTCTCTCTCTCTCTCTCTCTCTCTCTCTCTCTCTCTCTCTCTCCACCTTTTAAGCAGTCTTTCTTTCGTGTGATCTTTTGGGAGAGTAGAGTGTATCCTATCTCTGACTTATTGTGGCAAATCTTTTTATGATCAATCACTTTGTCTGACCCTTAATTAGACATCACTTTCAAACCTGTCCAGTTCCTTCTATTCACTGACTTTACCTTGACTGTTAGTAATTAAAAGCATATCTGTGTTCCAGACAAAGAGATTAAACATGTGTTTTTCCAGTTGGTTCCTACAGACCTATAAGTTCTTTGGATATGGTACCAAAGAAGTCATATTGCTGGATTAAAACTCTTCCACATAAGATTTATTGTCAGAGTCTAGAAATGATTATTGAATAAACAGTTTATCATGTAATAAACAAACCCCTATAAGCACATATCTCTTAGAAACCTTCTCTTATTTTTCCTAATGCTTTGATATAATATATGCACAAAAGAAATATGGAGGAAGGGTAAATTTTGTTTTCAAATTCCTGTGTACAATCCCTGATAACAACGAATTCATTATAGGAGATACTTGAGGTGACTGTGCATGGTACATCCACACTAAAGTAAGTGGGTATAGTAAAAAATGTTACACAGACCTCTTACTCCTTTTTATTCATCATCCAAGCTCACAGTACACTGTAATGAATGAATATCTGAATGAAGGAATGCAATGAATGAAGTGGAAAGTTACATCTTTCTACTTCAATTAACATAAACAAGGTAAGCTCTTGAAATCATAATGAATCTTTATAAACTACCACATATATACGCAGAAGCTTGTATCCTAATTAATTTTAGATTTTGTGACATCAACATTCATTATGGATCAAATATTGTGTGGCAGACTTATTTGTAGTTATGAAAGAAACTTATCTTCTCTGTAAAGGAATCCATATAGAGCAATGTAGTGATGGTCCTGTAGTCCAACTTGGTGACTTAAAGAGTTTTCATTAAGTTTGTTAAGAACTATAGGTGATGCCTTATATACAGGAAGAGTCTCAAAAGCAGCTGCATACTTAAATGGCCATACCTGCACAGCAAGGACTTATAAAAACGTCAACCCTGAAGCTATACATAACATGAATCCTCTCCAAATGAGTAGCCATATTTGATAGTTATTGTATTGGCTGGTTTTGTGTGTCAACTTGACACAGGCTGGCGTTATCACAGAGAAAGGAGTTTCAGTTGGGAAAGTGTCTCCATAAGATCCAACTGTGGGGCATTTTCTCAATTAGTGATCAAGCAGGGAGGACCCCTTGTGGGTGGTATTATCCCTGGGCTGGTATTCTTGGATTCTATAAAAGAGCAGATGGAGCAAGCCAGGGGAAGCAAGCCAGTAAGGAACATCCCTCCATGACCTCTGCATCAGCTCCTGCTTCCTGATCTGCTTGAGTTACAGTCCTGACTTAATTTAATGATGAACAGCAGTGTGGAAGGGTAATCTCAATAAACCCTTTCCTCCCCAACTTGCTTCTTGGTCACGATGTTTGAACAGGAATAGAAACCCTGACTCAGACAGTTATAGAAAACCATTTGTACATTTTTTAAGTTAAAAAAATAATGGCTGAACTGAATTCATACTGATTAAAGTTTATTTGTCATTTGACGTATGATTCTGGAAAAATAAAAAAGTGTATTAGTCCTCAGCACATTTGAAGGCACATATTGTACTAGTAAAATTAACATACTAAAGATGAGGGGGAAAGTTATTATTAGCATTAGTAATTATACTGATAAGTAAAAAGTTGCAATATTAATATTTCCACTTAAATTTTATTGGAAACTATATTTTATATGTACATAATTTTTATATATTAATAGAAAATCTACCCTCTGTATAGTCATTACATCTTAAAAGTTCATCTTTTAATATTATTGCTATTATCATTATTTTATTTTAATAAATTCATCAATACCTCATTACCATAAATTAATTTATCACTTATAGTTTCCTCAAAAGCACGTCATTGATAGCATGGTAAAAAGTTGCCACTCTATCTCTGATGTTGCTGAAATCTCATCTAATCTGCCTTCAGAAAATTATAAGTTAATACAGTAGAAACCCATTAGAATCTACAAGGATGACCATACGGAAGACTCTTTTTTTTTTTTTTAATTTTATTTTATTTTCTAAGTTTTTTTAAATTTACATTCAAAATCATTTCCCCTTTCCCTTTTCCTCCCTCCACGAAAGTCTCATAAGCCCCCTTCCCTCCCTCTTTTCCCCATTCAACCCCCTCTTTCTTCTCTGTCCTGGCATTCCCCTATATCCAGTCTTTCCAGGACCAGGGGTCTCTCCTTCCATCTTCTTGGAAATCTATTGATATGCGAATTGTGTCTAGGGTATTCTGAGATTCTGGGTTAATATCCCCTTATCAGTGACTGCATACCATGTGTGTTCTTTTGTGATTGGGTTACCTCACTAAGGATGATATTTTCAAGTTCTGACCATTTGCCTAGGAATTTCATGAATTCATTGTTTTTAATTGCAGAGTAGTATTCCATTGTGTAAATATACCACATCTTCTGAATCCATTCCTTCGTTGAGGGACATCTGGGTTCTTTCCAGCTTCTGGCTATTATAAATAAGGCTGCTATAAACATAGTGGAGCATGTGTCCTTATTGCATGCAGGTAAAGCCTCTGGGTATATGCCCAGGAGTGGTATAGCCGGATCCTCTGGGAGTGTCATGCCCAGTTTTCGGAGGAACTGCCAGACTGCTTTCCAGAGTGGTTGTACCAGCTTGCAATCCCACCAGCAGTGGAGGAGTGTTCCTCTTTCTCCACATCCTCGCCAACAACTGCTGTCTCCTATGTTTTTGATCTTAGCCATTCTGACTGGTGTGAGATGGAATCTCAGGGTTGTTTTGATTTGCATTTCCCTAATGACTAAGGATGATGAACATCTCTTTAGGTGCTTCTCAGCCATTAGATAGTCTTCAGGTGAGAACTCTTTGTTTAGCTCTGTACCCCATTTTTTAATAGGGTTACTTGCCTCTCTGGAGTTTAACTTCTTGAGTTCCTTGTATATATTTGATCTTAGCCCTCTGTCGGATGTAGGGTTGGTAAAGATCATTTCCCAGTTAGTTGGTTGCCGCTTTGTCTTTTTGACAGTGTCTTTTGCCTTGCAAAAACTTTGTAATTTAATGAGGTCCCATTTGTCTATTCTTGATCTTAGAGCATAAGCTATTGGAGTTCTATTCAGGAAATTCTCCCCTGTGCCCATATGTTCAAGGTTCTTCCCTAGTTTCCTTTCTATTAGTTTCAGTGTGTCTGGTTTTATGTGGAGGTCCTTGATCCACTTGGAATTGAGCTTAGTGCAAGGAGATAAGAATGGGTCAATTTGCATTCTTCTGCATAAATCTTGCATAAGTAGTCTGAACTGGCCATCTTTGTAACCAGTCAGGGATTCTGGTGGTGGGACTGGGACATGAACCCAGCCACAAAACCTTTGATCTACAATTTGTCTTACCTACAAGATGTGCTGATGCAATTGTGGTGAAGAACTGGTGAACATGCAAACCAATAAATGGTCCAACTTAAGGCCACAGCATGGGATGAAGTCCACGCCTGACACTGCAAGGATGGCCAAGAACCATAGGCTTGATAGTCCAGGGACCTAGAAAAGATCCAAACAGGAGTAGCAATAATTGTTCATCAGGTGATTCCTATTGATATTCTGCTATGCTCATAGAATTGGTACCTAGTCAATTTGTCATCAGAGAGGTTTCATTGAGCAACTGATGGGAGCAGATCCAGAGACCTAAACATTTGGTGGAGCTCAGGGAACCCTGCAGAAGAAGGGGGTGAGGAGGATTGTAGGACCCAAAGTGTGAAAGACAGGAAAGGCCCCATGAGAACAGAACCCATAGAATCTGCTAAGGAGTGTTTATAGGAGATCACAGAGACTGGAGTGGCCAACACAGAGCCTATAATGATCCATCCTAGGACTCGGTATATACATGCATTCTCGTTCTATGTCTTAGAGTTCCTGTAGGACTCCTAATGGTGGAAGGAATGGGGATGTCTCTGACTCTTCTGTCTCTTCTTGTGACCTCATTCCTCCTACTGGGTTGTCTCATCCAACCGTATTATGAGGGTTAATGCATAATCTTATTGTAAATTTTAATTCCAAATGCATTTGAATTTGGCCTTAAATAGGGTCTCAGAGAGACTCAATTTTGAAGGGAAAAGGAAAGGAGTAGATCTATGGGAGAAGGATCGACTGGGAAGTGTGGAGGGGGAGATGGAAATGGTGGATGAGATGCAGTGCATAAGACAATGATAAAAAGGTCTTCTTTGATTTCTTTCTTCAGAGACTTGAAGTTCTAGTCATACAGATCTTTCACTTGTTTGGTTAGAGTCACACCAAGATGCTTTATATTGTTTGTGGCTATTGTGAAGGGTGTCATTTCCCTAATTTCTTTCTCAGTCGCTTTATCCTTTGAGTATAGGAAGGCTACTGATTTGCTTGAGTTAATTTTATATCCGGCCACTTTGCTGAAGTTGTTTATCTGCTCTAGAAGTTCTCTGTGGAGTTTTTTGGGTCGCTTAAGTATACAATCTTATAATCTGCAAAGAGTGATAATCTGATTTCTTCCTTTCCAATTTCTATCCCTTTGACCTCCTTTTGTTGTCTAATTGCTCTAACTAGAACTTCAAGTACTATATTGAATAAATATGGAAAGATAGGACAGCCTTGTCTAGTCACTGATTTTAGTGGGATTGCTTCAAGTTTCTCTCCATTTAGTTTGATGCTGGCTACTGGTTTGCTGTATATTGCTTTTACTGTGTTTAGTATGGGCCTTGCATTCCTGTTCTTTCCAAAACCGTTAACATGAAAGGATGCAGAATTTTGTCAAATGCTTTTTCAGCATCTAATGAAATGACCATGTGGTTTTTTTTCTTTGAGTTTGTTTATTTAGTGGATTACTTTGACTGCTGGTAGGATTGCAAGCTGGTAAGACCACTCTGTAAATCAGTTTGGCGGTTCCTTAGAAAACTCGGCATAATGCTACCAGAGGACCCAGCTATACCACTCCTAGACATATACCCAGAGGATTCTCCAGCATGCAATAAGGACACATACTCCACTATGTTCATAGCAGCCCTATTTATAATAGCCAGAAGCTGGAAAGAACACAATTGTCCGTCAATGGAGGAATGGATACAGAAAATGTGGTATATTTACACTAGGAATACCACTCAGTTATTAAAACAATGAATTCATGAAATTCTTAGGCAAGTGTTTGGAACTGGAGAATGTCATCTTGAGTGAGGTGACCCATTCACAAAAGATCACACATGATATGCACTCACTGATAAACTGATATTAGCCCAGAAGCTTGGAATACCCAAGAAACATTTCACATATCAAATGATACCCAAGAAGAAGGAAGGAGAGGCCCCTGGTCCTGGAAGGGCTCAATGCGGCTGTGTAGGGGAATACTAGGAAGGGGAGGAAGGAGTAGGTTGGTTGGGTAGCAGGGGCGGGAAGAGGGCGTATGCGACTTTTGGGGAGGGGGGATCCAGTAAGAGGGAAATCATTTGAAATGTAAATAAAAAATATATCTATTAAAAAAGACAATGTTATAAAAGAAATAAATTTAAAAGAAAAGAAAATCTTAGGCTGCATAAAATTGTTTTATATGACAACCAAACAGAGCAGTATAAATCACATCTCAATAATGAGCATCTATGTCCCAAATACAATGGTACACACATTTGGAAAAAAAAATTACAAAAGCTTAAATCACACTTCAAACCCTACATATTAATTGTGGGAGACTTCATCATGCCACTCTCACCAATGGTCAAATCATCCAAACAAAAAACTAAACAGGGTTTAGATAATGAGACTAACAGAGGTGATGAATCAAATGGATCTAACTGATGCCTATATAACATTTCACTCAAACAAACAAAAAAAAATGTACCTTCTCATCAACTCATGAAACACTCTTAAAAACTTAAAATAAAGTCAGGGACAAAGCAAGACTCAACACATACAAGAAGACTGAAATAACTTCTTTCATCTTATGGACTAAAACTGGATTTCAAGAACAATAGAAACACCAGAAAACCTGGAAACTGAGAGAAAATTTCATACCTTCATATGGAAAAAAAAACCCAGCATATCTAAAAAACAATCATATACAGTAAAAAACTACTGTAGGTTTCACCATCCCAAATCTCAAGTTCTACTACAGAGCAATAGTAATAAAAACTACATGGTATTGATATAAAAACAGACAGTTTTATCATTGAATTCAAAATGAAGACCCTGAAATTAACCCACACACCTATGAACACTTGATTTTTATAAAGAAGCCAAAATTATACAATGAAAAGAAATACTGCTTGTTTACTTGGCTCTCTGAATGTAGAAGAAAGCAAATGCATCCATATTTAGCACTCTGCACAAAACTCAAGTCAAAGAGAATCAAACACCTCAATGTAAATCCAGACACACTAAATATAATAGAAGAAAAATTAATGAACTACTTTGAACACATTGGCATAGGAGACAATAGTCTAAACAGAAAACAAATAACTAATTAAGTCGCTAATATCAACAATTAATAAATGAGACCTCATGAAACTGAAAAGTTTCTTCAGCTTTTCAGGCAAATGACCCTGGGAATAGCACAAAACAGCAGCCTACAGAATGGGAAATGATCTTCACCAACACCTGATAGAGAGCTAACATCCAAAATATATCAAGAATGTATGATGTTAGAAACCAGAGGCCAAAATAACCCAATTAAAAACGGGGAACAGAAAACTCAGACACTATTGTGGACGTCAAGAAATGCTTGCCGACAGGAGCCTGATGTAGCTGTCTCCTGAGAGGCTCTGCCAGAGCCTGACAAGCACAGAGGCAGATGCTTACAGCCAACCATTGAACTGAACACTGGGTCCCTAATGGAGGAGTTACAGAAAGGACTGAAGGAGCTGAAGGGATTTGCAACCTCATAGGAAAAGGAACAATATCAACCAATGAGACCTCCCAGAGCTCCCAGGGAGAAGAGGCCTTTGGTCTTTTAAAGACTTGATGCCCTAGTGTTGGGGAATGCCAGGAAAGGGAGGCAGGAGTGGATGGGTGAGTGAGTACATTCATAAAAGCAGGGGGAGGGGGAGGGGATAGGGGACTTCCAGGGATAAAACAGGAAAGGGCATAACATTTAAAATGTAAATAAAGAAAATATCTAATAATAAAAAGGAAAAAAAAATTAAAAAAATGGGTTACAAGATAAACAGATAATTCTCAACAGAGGAATTTCTAATAGCCAAGAAGCACTTCAATGCTATCAGAGATATTTTCCATGTAAATTTTTAATTTTATCAGAAAATGTTTATAATTCCACTTTCAATCAACTTAGAAATACATTATGCTTACCATTTTATCTGTATAATTTTCCATGACAATCTTCAATTTCAGCGTGTTTTTCTATATGTCTTCAATTTTATCAGAAATATTTTCCATGTAAATCTTCAATTTTATCAGAAAATGTTTTATTTCCTTTTTCAATAAAAAAAGAAAAAAAAAAAGAAATGTTTAACATCCTAAGTCATCAGCAAAATGCAAATCCAAACCACCAATATTCATCCATATACCTGTCAGGATGGCTAAGATAAAATCAAGCAATAGCACATTTTGACAAGAATGTGGAGCCTGGAGAATAGTTCTTCATTGCTGGCTGGGAATGGAAACTTAACATCCACTCTAGAAATCAGACTGGTGGTTTCTCCAAAAATTGGTAATAGTTCTACCTCAAGACTCAGTTATACCACTCTTGGGCATATACCCAAAAGATGTTCCACCATCCCACAAGGACACTTGGTCATTTATGTTCATAGAAGCATTATTTGCAATAGTCAGAAATTGGAAAAATCCCAGATGCCTCTCAGTAGTTCAACGGATGAAGAAAATGTGGATCATTAAACATGGAGCACTACTCAGCTATTAAAAAAGAAGACATCATGAAAGTTGCAGGCAAATTGATGGAACTAGAAAATATCATACTCAGTGAGGCAACCCTTGACTCCAAAGGACACTCATGGTATATACTCATTTTTGAATGGATATTAGCCCTAAAGTACAGGATATTCAGGCTGTACTTCACAGTCCAAAAAAGGCTAAATAACAAGAAAAACCAACGAAGAATGTTTGAATTTCACTCAGAAAAGAAAATAAAATTGCTATTGGAAGTAGACAGAAAGAGGAGACTGGGTGAGAAAGAGGTCACAGAGGGAATGAGAGGTTGGGTATCAGATGTAGTTTAATCTAATGAGAAAGGGACAAGAAAGTAAAAGGACATCAGTGTGGGAGGTGTTGGAGGGGTGGAAGATGTGCCAGAGACTTAAGATCGATGGAGGGTACTCCAGGGAGTTTACTACGATAGTCTACCTGAGGCTCCTAGAACTGGGTGTTATGGAGTTTGATGTGGTTAACTCCTCTAGTCCAACTGTCAGTGGTGCAAGGGGAGCACCAAACCACATAAAAAACCTGCAATGGTCCTTCCGTGACCTCTGTTCCCACAGACTGCTCTGAAGAGACAGGTACCCCAAGTTCCCTATCCCCAATATAACATCACTTGGGACACGGCCTGTTGGGGCTTCCGTCTGTGCCCGAGAACGGGTCAGCTCTGTGGTCGTCTGGGTGCCAGATCGGCAGGCCATCCGGTCTACAGGGTGAGCGGCGCCACTGAGAGTGTGCAGATTGCACTCCACCATCTTTGCTCCAGTGGCCGGGAAGTTGGGACAGCCAGGTTCTGAGACAGACAGGCATAATGTCGCTCGGGTCTCGGGCGGCTTGTGTGTGTGCGGCTCCCAGGTGCGGGGCTGATCTGCAGTGACCAGCGCGCCAGCTCTATTGTGGGACTTCTGCCTGGCAGAGGGACCCCGCACTGGGCTGGAGCCTACCAGCTTTCCTTCCGCGACCTCTGTTCCCGCAGACTGTGCTAAAGAGACAGGTACCCCAAGCTCCCTATCCCCAATATAACATCACTTGGGACACAGCCTGTTGGGGCTTCCGTCTGTGCCCTAGAACGGGTCAGCACTGTGGTCATCTGGGTGCCAGATCTGCAGGCCATCGCGTCTATAGGGTGAGTGGCACCACGGAGAGTGCCCTCCACCATCTTTGCTCCAGTGACTGGGAGGTTGGGACAGCCAGGTTCTGAGACAGACAGGCATAATATCGCTTGGGTCCCGGGCGGCTTGTGTGTATGCGGCTCCCAAGTGCTGGGCTGATCTGCAGTAACCAGCACACCAGCTCTGCTGTGGGACTTCTGCCTGGCAGAGGGACGCCCCCTCCCCCCCCAGGAGAGACAACACACCCCTGCACAGGGCAGGAGCCTAACAGCCTCCCTTTGGCGACCTCTGCTCCAGGAATCCACTAGGCTGAGCCTTTGGATGTGCAAGGCCTCCCAATATAAGATCACTTGGGGCAAGGCACATTAGGGCTCCAAAGTCACTCAGGAGCAGGCAGGCCCCAGAAATCGGTGCCAGGGGAATCCTGGTAATCCAGGGGGGGCAGAAATAGCTTTGCAGGCTCACAGGAGGTCCAACCAACAGCCAGTGGCAGCAGGACCAACTAACACCAGAGGTATCCAGATGGCAAAAGGCAAACGTAGGAATGTTACTAACAGAAATCAAAGTAATGTGGGACCATCCGAACCCAACTCTCCAACAGCAGCAAGTCCTGGATGCCCCACCACACCCGAAAGACAAGATCTGGATTTAAAATCACTTCTCATGATCCTATTAGAGGATCACAAGAAGGACACAAATAAATCTCATAAAGAGTTACAGGAGACCATGAATCAACGGTTAGAAGCCCTTACAAAGGAAACACAAAAATCGCGTAGAGAAATGCGGGAGAACATGGATCAAAAGATGGAGGCACACAAGGAGACAACACAAAAATCGCTTAACGAGATGAATCAACGGGTAGATGCACTCACAAAGGAATCACAAAATTTGCATAAAGAAATGCAGAAGAATATGGGTCAACAGACGGATGCCCATAAGGAGGCAACACAAAAATTGCTTAAAGAAATGAATCAACGGTTAGATGCCCTTACAAAGGAAACACGAGAACTGCTTAAAGAAATGCAGGAGACAATGGATCAACAGATGGATTCCCATGAGGAGGAAACACAAAAATCGCTCAGAGAAATGCAGGAGAACGTGGGTCATCAGGAAGAAATCCTGAAAGAGGTAATGCAAAAATACCTTAAAGAAATACAGGAAAATACAAACAAACAAGTGAAGGATCTCAGCAAATCCATCCAGGAACTAAAAAAGGAAGTAGAAACAACTAAGAAATCACAAAGGGAGACAACTCTGGAGATAGAAAACCTTGGGAAGAAATCAGGAGTCATAGATGCAAACATCAACAATAGAATACAAGAGATGGAAGAAAGAATCTCAGGTGCTGAAGATTCCATAGAAAGCATCGACTCAACAGTCAAAGAAAATGCAAAATCCAAAAAAAGTGTAACCCAAAACATCCAGGAAATCCAGGACACAATGAGAAGACCAAACCTAAGGATTATAGGTATAGATGAGAGTGAAGATTTGCAACTTAAAGGGCCAGTAAACATCTTCAACAAAATTATGGAGGAAAACTTCCCTAACTTAAAGAGAGAGATGCCGATGAACGTACAAGAAGCCTACAGAACTTCAAACAGACTGGACCAGAACAGAAATACCTCCCGTCACATAATAATCAAAACTCCGAATGTTCTAAACAAAGAAAAAATACTAAAAGCAGTAAGAGAAAAGGGCCAAGTAACATACAAAGGAAGACCTATCCGAATCACATCAGACTTCTCACCAGAGACTATGAAAGCCAGAAGATCCTGGGCAGATCTCATGCAGACACTAAGACAGCACAAATGCCAGCCTAGACTACTATACCCAGCAAAACTCTCAATCACCATAGATGGAGAGACCAAGATATTCCATGATAAAACCAAATTTTCACAATTTCTTTCCACAAATCCAGCCCTGCAACGGATAATAGGTGGAAACCTCCAATACAGGGAGAGAAACAACACCCTGGAAAAAATGAGATAATAACCTTCTTAAATCAAAGCCAAAAGTAGATAACCACTCAAACATAAAGATAGCGTCAAGAATGGCAGATGGCAATAATCACTATGCTTTAATCTCTCTTAATATCAATGGTCTCAATTCCCCAATTAAAAGACATAGACTAACAGACTGGATACGTAAACAGGACCCAGCATTTTGCTGCATGCAGGAAACGCACCTCAGTGTCAAAGACAAACACTACCTCAGAGTAAAATGCTGGAAAACAATTTTACAAGCAAATGGCCCCAAGAAACGAGGTGGAGTAGCCATCCTAATATCGGATAAAATTGATTTTCAACCTAAAGTCATCAAAAAAGACATAGAAGGACACTACATACTGATCAAGGGAAAAATCCACCATCAAGAACTCTCAATTCTGAATATCTATGCTCCAAATGCAAGGGCACCCTCATTCGTAAAAGAAACTTTACTAAAACTCAAAGCACACATCACACCTCACACAATAATAGTGGGTGACTTCAACACCCTGCTCTCTGAAATGGATCGTTCAGGAAAGCAGAAACTAAACAGGGACACAGTGAATCTAATTGAAGCCTTGGACCAAATGGAACTAACTAATATATATAGAACATTTGATCCTAGAGCTAAAGAATACACCTTCTTCTCAGCTCCTCATGGTACCTTCTCCAAAATTGACCATATAATTGGTCACAAATCAGACCTCAACAGATACAAGAAGATAGAAATAATCCCATGTCTCCTATCAGATCACTATGGAATAAGGGTGGTCTTCAATGGCAACATAGACAAAAGAAAACGCACGTACACTTGGAGGCTGAACAATGCTCTACTCAATGATAACTTGGTCAAGTTGGAAATAAAGAAAGAAATCAAAGACTTTTTGAAAGTTAATGAAAATGAAGGCACAACATACCCTAATTTATGGGACACAATGAAAGCAGTGCTAAGAAGAAATTTCATAGCCCTGAGTGCCGCCAAAAAGAAACGGGAGACAGCATACACTAACAGCTTAATGGCACACCTGAAAGCCCTGGAACAAAAAGAAGCAAATACACCAAAGAGGAGTAGAAGGCAGGAAATCATCAAACTCAGGGCTGAAATCAATCAAGTAGAAACAAATAAAACCATACAAAGAATCAACAAAACGAGGAGTTGGTTCTTTGAGAAAATCAACAAGATAGATAAGCCCTTAGCCAGACTAACCAGAGGGCACAGAGATAGTATCCAAATTAATAAAATCAGAAACGAAAAGGGAGAGATAACAGCAGAAACTGAGGAAATTCAAAAAATCATCAGATCCTACTACAAAAACCTGTATTCAACACAACTAGAAAATCTTGAGGAAATGGACAATTTCCTTGACAGATACCAAGTACCAAAATTAAATCAGGATCAAATAGACCATCTAAACCGTCCTATAACCCCTGAAGAAATAGAAGTTGTCATTGGAAGTCTTCCAACCAAAAAAAGCACAGGTCCAGATGGTTTTAGTGCAGAATTCTATCAGACCTTCAAAGAAGACCTAACACCAATACTCTTCAAACTGTTCCACAAAATAGAAACAGAAGGAACACTACCCAACTCGTTCTATGAAGCCACAATTACACTAATACCAAAAGCACACAAAGATCCGACAAAGAAAGAGAATCTCAGGCCAATCTCTCTTATGAATATCGATGCAAAAATACTCAATAAAATTCTTGCCAACCGAATCCAAGAACACATCAAAACGATCATTCACCACGATCAAGTAGGCTTCATCCCAGGGATGCAGGGATGGTTCAATATAAGGAAATCCATCAATGTAATCCACTACATAAACAATCTCAAAGAAAAAAACCACATGGTCATCTCATTAGATGCTGAGAAAGCATTTGACAAAATTCAGCATCCTTTCATGCTAAAGGTCTTGGAAAGATCAGGAATTCAAGGCCCATATCTAAACATAGTAAAAGCAATTTACAGCAAACCGGTAGCCAGCATCAATCTAAATGGAGAGAAACTTGAAGCAATCCCACTAAAATCACGGACTAGACAAGGCTGCCCTCTCTCTCCATATCTTTTCAATATAGTACTTGAAGTTCTAGCTAGAGCAATTAGACAACAAAAAGAGGTCAAAGGGATACAGATTGGAAAGGAAGAAGTCAAACTATCACTATTTGCAGATGATATGATAGTATACATAAGCGACCCAAAGAACTCCACCAGAGAACTCCTACAGCTGATAAACGACTTCAGCAAAGTGGCCGGATATAAAATCAACTCAAGCAAGTCAGAAGCCTTCCTATACTCAAAGGATAAGCAGGCTGAGAAAGAAGTAAGAGAAATAATACCCTTCATGATAGCCACAAACCATATTCAGTATCTTGGCGTGACTCTAACCAAACAAGTGAAAGATCTGTATGACAAGAACTTCAAGTCTCTGAAGAAAGAAATTGAAGAAGACCTCAGAAGATGGAAAAATCTGCCATGCTCATGGATTGGCAGGATTAATATAGTAAAAATGAGCATCTTACCAAAAGTAATTCACAGATTCAATGCAATCCCCATCAAAATCCCAACTCAGTTCTTCATAGAGTTAGAAAGAGCAATTCAAAAATTCATCTGGAATAACAGAAAACCCAGAATAGCTAAAACTATTCTCAAGAGTAAAAGAACCTCTGGGGGAATCAGTATCCCGGACCTCAAGCTGTACTACAGAGCAATAGTGTTAAAAACTGCATGGTATTGGTACAGTAACAGACATGTAGATCAATGGAACAGAATTGAAGACCCAGAAATGAATCCACACTCCTATGGTCACTTGATCTTTGACAAAGGAGCTAAAACCATCCAGTGGAAAAAAGATAGCCTTTTCAACAAATGGTGCTGGCTCAGCTGGAGGTCAACATGCAGAAGAATGCAAATTGACCCATCCTTATTTCCTTGCACTAAGCTCAATTCTAAGTGGATCAAAGATCTCCACATAAAACCAGACACACTGAAACTAATAGAAGGGAAACTAGGGAAGAACCTTGAACATATGGGCACAGGGGAGAATTTCCTGAACAGAACTCAAATAGCTTATGCTCTAAGATCAAGAATAGACAAACGGGACCTCATTAAATCACAAAGTTTTTGCAAGGCAAAAGACACTGTCAAAAAGACAAAGCGGCAACCAACTAACTGGGAAATGATCTTTACCAACCTTACATCCGACAGAGGGCTAATATCCAAGATATACAAAGAACTCAAGAAGTTAAACTCCAGAGAGGCAAGTAACCCTATTAAAAAATGGGGTACAGAGCTACACAAAGAGTTCTCACCTGAAGAATATCTAATGGCTAAGAAGCACCTAAAGAGATGTTCATCATCCTTAGTCATTAGGGAAATGCAAATCAAAACAACCCTGAGATTCCATCTCACACCAGTCAGATTGGCTAAGATCAAAAACACAGGAGACAGCAGTTGTTGGCGAGGATGTGGAGAAAGAGGAACACTCCTCCACTGCTGGTGGAATTGCAGGCTGGTACAACCACTCTGGAAAGCAGTCTGGCGGTTCCTCAGAAAACTGGGCATGACACTCCCGGAGGATCCGGCTATACCACTCCTGGGCATATACCCAGAGACTTTACCTGCATGCAATAAGGACACATGCTCCACTATGTTCATAGCAGCCTTATTTATAATAGCCAGAAGCTGGAAAGAACCCAGATGTCCCTCAACGGAGGAATGGATTCAGAAGATGTGGTATATCTACACAATGAAATACTACTATGCAATTAAAAACAATGAATTCACAAAATTCCTAGGCAAATGGTCAGAACTTGAAAATATCATCCTTAGTGAGGTAACCCAATCACAAAAGAACACACATGGTATGCAGTCACTGATAAGGAGATATTGACCCAGAATCTCGGAATACCCTAGACACAATCCGCATATCAATAGATTTCTAAAAAGATGGAAGGAGAGACCCCTGGTCCTGGAAAGACTGGATGTAGGGGAACGCCAGGACAGAGTAACAAGAGGGGGTTGAATGGAGAAAAGAGGGAGGGAAGGGGGATTTTGGGACTTTCGGGGAGGGAGGAAACGGGAAAGGGGAAGTGATTTGGAATGTAAATTAAAAAATAAATTAAAAAAAAAACCTGCAATGGAAAAACTATCTTGCCTACAGGAAGTTCAGAGACTATGATGATGCAGAAACAGGGCAAATGGCCAACAAATAAATGCAAACTTCAGATGCATCCATGGGCAAGAACCAATCTGTAACACTATTAATGATTCTCTGCTATGCTTGTAGACTGTCCTCTGAGACACTAGTCAACTGAGTTCCTAGCATAACTGTCCTCTGAGAGACTCCACTCAGCAGCTGACTGAAGCATGTGGAAACCCAGAGCCAAACAATAGACCAAGTTTAGGAAGCCTTAGGAAGTGTTGCAGGAAGGATTGAGGAACCAGAAGGGATAGGGACTCCACATGAAGAACAACTGAGTCAACTATCCTGCACTCTTGGGGCCTGTCAGAGACTGAACCACCAACCAAAGAGCATGTAAGGGCTGGACCAAGGTCCCCAGCACATATATAGTCAATGCACAACTCAGTCTCCATGTAGATCCCTCAACAATTGTAGAGGGTGTTGCACATAAAGCTGAAGTCTGTCTGTGGACTCTGCTCACTTAAGTGGACACCCTTGTCTGTCTTTGGTGGAAGAGGATGCACCCAGCTTCATGGAGACTTGATGTGCCATGATGGGGGGATTACACAGGTGAAGGCCCCAACCTCTCAGAGGAGAAGGTGAGAAGGGTAGCAGGAGAGATGGTATGAGAGAGGTACTAGGAGGGGGGATCAATCGATATATAAAATGAATAAATAATTTAATTAATGGAAAAATGCATTGAGATTAAATTTCTTGAAAATATGAAGACTATATGAAGGAACATAGTATATCATTTGCTTTACAAAATTACCTTATTAAGTAAGTAACATTTTTATGCCATTTTCTATATGGGAAAATGTGGACCTGGATACAGGGAACAATTATACAAATATATATCAAATAGTTTTGATACATGCTTCATCTAGAATGAAGTAAAGAACTAACCCAGAGTACTTTTTATTTTTCTAGTAATAATTTTTAATGATATATTTTTATTTGTGTGTGTGTGTGTGTGTGTGTGTGTGTGTGTGTGTGTGTGTGTGTGTGAACCTAGGCATGGATGTGGTTGCTAATTGAGAACAAATGGCACTTATAAGGGTTGAGATATTTTTTGAAGGTTGATCAGTTTGGGTCTCTAATCTCATGTAGACAAATCTGCGGCACCCTGGATTTTGTTACTTAGTTATGTCCTATTAACTGCATTGTGATCCATTGACTGGACTAAAACTATTGAAATTAGTAGAGCTCTATGTACATTTATTGATTTTTTTTCTGACTACATATTGGAATCCGTGAAACTTAGTAGATCCAGTCATTGGAGTTGTAGGATCACTGGATCTATGTCCCAATATGTCCAATGTGTTTACATTGAAGACATCTCCTTTTCCCGCTTTATAATATTAATTTGCTTTGTAAAAGAGATTTTTTGAGGATTGGTGGTCAATTCTGACGTAAGGAAAAGGCTATTATCCTCGAATTTGGAGAGTAATAAGGAGGGCAGGATAACAGAGTAATCTAGCATCTCAGTCCATGCAGAAGACTTCTCAGCTTTATTCTGTACCAGATCATACCATCATTTCCTCTCAGCTTAATGACAGTTCATGATGTACTTCTCTACACTTCTCAGCCCTTTCAAGGGGTTTCAATACCATTTCAATCCTTCTGAAATATTCAAGTATGTGGCTATTTTGAGACTTTTGAAAGCATCATGGTTTGTATTTATTGTCAAAATTTTTTGGATTAAATATGTTACTACTCATTTAAAAAGAATCCTTTATCTGTACAAGTATCCACTGAGGAAATTTTGATTAGAATAAAGAACTTATAAAAAGTGCATGGAGTTTTGGTTACTTGGTGGAAAAAAATTACATCAACAAACACTGTAATACACAGCATCTTAAACCAAAGGGGAGGTGGAATGACAGTGTGTTTCTTCTTTCATTTCTTAGATTTACTCATAAATCCTTCTCATTTTCTTTTTTTAAAATTTTTACTAGAAATCTTATTTATATTTCAAATGTTATCCCCTTTCCTGGTTTTCCCTCCAAAATCCACTATCCCATCCCTCCCTTCCTCTGCTCACCAACGCACCCACTCCTGCTTCCCTGTCTTGGTATTCCACTACAGTAGGACAATGAGCCTTCACAGGCCAAGGACCTCACCTCCCATTGATGCCCAACAAGGCCATCCTCTGTTACATATGTGACTGGAGCCGTTGGTCCCTCCATGTGTAATTTTTGGTTGGTGATTTAGTCCCTGGGAGCTCTGGGGGTTCTGGTTCTTTCATATTTTTGTTCTGCCTATGAGGATGCAAACCCCTTCAGCTCCTTCAGTCTTTCTCTCACTTCTCCATTGGGGATCCTGTGCTCAGTCCAATGGTTGGCTGAGAGCATCCACCTCTATAGTTGTCAGGCACTGGCAGAGCCTCATGGGAGACAGTTATATCAGACTCCAGTCAGCAAGCACTTGGCATCCACAATAGTGTCTGGGTTTGGTGACTATATGTGGGATGGATCCCCAGGTGGGACAGTCTCTGGATGGCTTTCTCTTCAGTCTCTGCTCCACACTTTTTGTCTGTATCTCCTCTCATGGGTATTTTGTTCCACCTTCTAAGAAGGACTGAAGTATCCACACTTTGATCTTCCTTCTTCTTGAGTTTCACGTCATCTGTGAATTGTATCTTGGTTATTCCAAGCTTTTGGACTAATATCCATTTATCAGTGAGTGCATACCATGTGTGTTCTTTTGTGATTGGGTTACCTCACTCAGGATGATATTTTCTAGTTCCATACATTTGTCTATGAATTACATGAATTCATTGTTATTAATAACTGAGTAGTACTCCATGGTGGAAAATGTACCACATTTTCTGTATCCATTCCTCTGTTGAGGGACATGTGGGTTCTATCCAGCTTCTAGCTATTATAAATAAGGCTTCTATGAACATAGTGAAGCATGTGTCCTTCTTATATGTTGGAGCATCTTCTGGGTAAATGTCCAGGAGTGGTATAGCTGGGTCCTCAGGTAGAACTATGTCAAATTTTCTGAGGAAACACTTGTACTGCTTTCCCTCCCAGATGTGGCTGTTCTGCATTTGAAGCTCCTGCTGACCCTCTGATCATACCTGGCATTGCTCACTAAGGTATGAAAAAGATAATCTCAACTCCTACACTTTCCACCTGGACTCACACCAGATAACATCTTCACTCATGATACAGTAATGGCTTACTTTAAAAAAAAAGTTCAAACTAACTGAACCGTTTTCTCTATAGCTCTGCTGACACAATTATATGATATGATATGATGATATGGAAACTTTCATTTAGAAGACAGCAAGTGGGGTGGCAGTCCACGCTGGAAGAAATGCTACCTTCTGCTTAATTACTCTATGATCTATTTGAGTGCCCTAGCATGTTTCTATATTTCTACATAGTATTCATGATTTTACCCCTTCAAGGTCTTTAATCTTCTTCATCTTTTATCACCAACATTCCTATGATGACAGATGCTTTTGGGATAGGACTTCCTTGACAGTAAGATTCATTTTCTTTACTTTAATACAATTGATTCTTGTTCAGCTATGTTCCTGGGAAGGGGGAGGTATCACATGTGAATTAAGCAAATGAATGAACAATACCATTCTTTTCAGTTTTTTTTTATATCAGAACAGAACATAAATATATGGGGATCCCCTGATTTCTCTGTACTTTAATATATGACATCGTAAAGGTCTTAAAATTTAATGCATTAATAATTGTGTATTCAGCTTTGAAAGGGTTAGATTATAAAACACTCATATATGGGATGAATAAAAGAAAGAGAAAAAGAACAAAGGAAGAAAAACTTAGAGGGAAGCAGCAGAGAAAATGTTAAAAATGATTGTTTTATAATGAATACCACATTTTTCAAGATTTATTTTCCTTTCAATTTTGTGTGTGTGTGTGTGTATGTGTGTGTGTGTGTGTGTGTGCCCATGAACAACATATTTACAGTGTTTGTGGAAGCCAGATGTTTAACTTTCTTTTGAATTGGAACATCAGGCAACTGTGGGTTGTCTGACATGGTTGCTACATAATACATTTATTTTTTTCTGGAAAAAGAGTATAATGTCTTAATTGATAAACCATCCTTCCAGTCAATGAATGCAAGCATTTAACATCAGCAACTTAAAATGTGTTAGTCCGATAATTTAAGGGTGCTGCACATTATGATTAGAACAAATCTTAGGACATATTAGAACAGATAACTGTTATTATCAGTTATGATGATCATGCAGTATCTAATTTATCATATGGAATTTTGTAAAGGAAAAATAGTTCATAATAATTATATGTACTGTGTGATAATATCTTAAATTTTCTCTTTTCAATTTAAGTAAAATAAGGTATTATCACTACATTGTCATATTGTTCTTTTAATATAAGTAATGTTTTATTTATATTCACAAAACACAAAATAGGCTTTGCATCAAAGATAAGTTCTAGATATCATTGTGTTTTGTATGAATGACACAGTGTAAAGGAACACCAATGTCATAATTTGAAAGCCAAACCCAGCAAGCACATATGTTGCAATATTCACTGAGAGGTTACATTCGATTTTATAAGGCTCCACATCATAGGTTTTAAATATAACACATCAACTAACATTATTTTAAATTACTCCTCAATAAATCTGTGGTTTAATTTCAATTCAATATTATTTGGTAGTTTCATCTCAGGTAACAAGTTTGTTCATTTGAGCATCTTCCATCACAAAATTTATGTACTCCCATCTGTTGCAAGAGGAGGTTGGCATCTCTGATAATGTATGATCTAGGCACTAATTTATTAGTATAGCAGAGTATCATTAAATGTTATTTTACACTACAGTTTTCCACTTTTTTAGATAAGTTAATATTTATTTTTAAACCAGGGCTCTGTTTAATTATAAGAAGGTTCTTGGTCACCCAAGCAGTGTTGGATATGGATTTCATCTTGTAGAGCCTGAGGAGTAGTACTTTCCTGTACCAAAAATGCTAGAAACAAGGGGTAGACTCTATAAAGGCAACAGCTCAACATCTTCATATTCAGTGAGTTTGGAGGGGTTTTCTTCAGCAATAAGACCTTTTTGTCAATTTGAGGAGAGTAAAACATAGTCTCAGTAACAGCCTCGACTGTCTGGGGATTCTTGTGGGGCTTCTTGGACCAGCAACTCATTACACGTAATTCAATCCCAGTAACGGAATATACATATATATTAGGATTTCAACTTCACTCTACCATACATGTATCTTATTTTTCCCTTATTGTTCCCTGTATTCTATCCCCTTACCATGGTTGGGCTGAAATAGGAAGATCAGAGTTTGTTTTGTTTAAAATTATATAGATTCTTTACTATTAACAACAAATACAATATAGCTGAGCATTAGTTTTAAAATGTAAGCACACATTTCAGGTTTGGAAATTCAATTAAATTATTTTCAATGTATTTCCTTTTTGAATCACATTTTATCTAGTTGTGAGTTACAACTTCTGCACATAAAATACATAAAATGAAAACAAATGTTCTACACATGTGCAAGTTGATTTAAGCCAATATCTTAGAGGAGTTACACCATGCACCTTTCCATAGCTTTCCCATCCAGTACATATCATGATGTGGACAGCCTAAAAAAATAATTGGTTTCAATGTAGAAACCCTCAGATATTTATATTTTCCTTTACTTTTTGACTGACATTCTTAGACCTTTATTTGTGTAAAACAAAATTGTACATTGCCCACTCTCACATACTGTGGACAGAGTTTTTCTACAATTACTAGCAAATACATTTAGATTTACCTTTTTCCAAGGTTTAGTATTATGCTTAAAGTCATTATAGACAGTCTGAGTGGATCTTTGACATTAAAGAGAAAAAGAATATTTCTCTAGCAATATGATTAACATATACTTCCTTCCCAAAATTTAAGAGTGAATTATCCAGAATTGTATTTTGGCCTTATGTAACATCCTTCATTATAAGAGAAACAATTCTTTATATAGTGCTGGGTTCCATTTTTTGTTTGTTTTTTGTTTTTGTTGAAAAACACCTAAAATGTTCCCAGAAAGTTTTACTGATGAATACTAACATACAGATTTAATATAAGTGAGCTTTCAACAGAAGAAACATCAGAAACTATTTAATGCATTCATATCTTCCTGTGTCCTCTTAAGAAAGAAGAATTCTCTGTGCCCTGGTTTCTATGCTAGATCCAGGAGATACAAAGGTGAAAAAAACATAGTCCTTGTCCTTGAGATGTTCAAGCATAGGAGGCAGGCAATGAACTAAAAGACAACTTCGACACAAGTATTTAGTGCTACAAAAGTAGTTCTGATTATAAAACACTGTGTTTTGTGCTAAACATTTCCCTGTATAAATACTTTATGTAGTCACGTTTTAAAGGGATACATTTTTCAAGGCTATAAGGAAACAAACTTCGTTTCATGTTATTTTTGATCAATTTAACTATATTCCAATTTTCAATAGCCATTAACATAGAAGCAATAATGATTTACTATATGTCTTGTGGTTAACTTAAAAGTTATGTGGATTTTCTAATTAATATTAATTATAATTTTTATTTCATTATAAGATAATTACATTGTTTTTCTCTTCCCTTTCTTCATTAAAGCCTTCTTTGCTTTTTTTCAAATTCATGGTCTCTTTCTTATTAAATGTTCTTATATACATTTATTTATTTTTTATATATTCCTTACTACATATGCAGCCTACTCAATATAAATAATTATATAATTATATATGTGTATATATATTATGCAACATGTGTATGTGTGCATATGTGTGTCTGTGTGTTGAGGGCTGTCTATTGCTATTACACAACAAATTTGTGTGTTCTTCCCTGGGAAAGACCACTTCCTTTACTCTCGGCATTTTCTCATTGCCTATAGTTCTTTGTGGAAGGTTGAGGCATCCTGGGGTTTTCCCTGCCCACATTAGCTTGTCAATTGTTGCTATCATCATTTTGTTCACCTTTCACTAGTTTATAATATTAAAAGGTAGGAAGAAATAAAAATCCTTTTAATCAAAGTTGAGTAAATCACAGTAATAGTTATGTGACATGATAAAATTATACTCAATAATTTTAGTTAAAACTAATATCTACTGTTTGCTCAAGAAAGTTTCTCATTCTGCAGGCAAGACTGGCTTCAAATTCAAGATAGTCTTTCTATCTGTTTAATATCTTAGTTTCTGTTTAGTATCTTAGTGCAAATGTATATTTACTGTAAACTTTTTACTACTATACCAACTACATTTCTTACCCATTGTATTAGAAAATGACACATCCAAAAGAAATTATCAGTTCACAGAGTCACAAATCCTTCCTGACAAGATAATCACTTTTAATATGAACAGACAAACATGTCAATACATGTTTGTTGAAAGCTATATACTTGGTAGTCATATCAGGGAGAATTAATTACGAAAATCTGGCAGGTTTCTTCAGGTGGAGATTTCTGCCTTTATCAGAATCTCTATAATCAACAACACAAAATAAGTATGTAGTCCCTAATATCCAATAACTAATATTTGTTAGACCATTCGTTGTAAACAAATGATGTTACAAAGACAGCAATGATTTTTAGTTTTGAGGGAGTAACCATTATTACCAACACAGAAAACCAAGAGAATTTACTTTTCAAGCATATAATGGATCTTTAATTTTTTTTCTCTTTTTTTATTTTCTAAGTTTTTTTTATTTACATTCAAAATCATTTCCCCTTTCCTGTTTCCTCCCTCCCCGAAAGTCACCTAAGACCCCTTCCCTCCCTCTTTTCCCCATTCAAATGTTAGCTTCTTTACTTAATTTGAAATGATAAGCTTAAAAACATCTTTTGTGTGAATGTAGCATCTATATGAACTTATCGTGTGTACGTTATTTTAGGCATATTAATGAGATGGGATTGGGTGTTAATCTTTTACAATGTTGGTAAGAGTGGAGTTTCTGATATTACTTGAAAGCAATATCTTATAGCAGCCTCAGTGATCCTCTGCCTCTTTCTAAACAGCAGCAACAACAACAAAAATTCACTGAATTTGGTAAACTGGACTGCAAAATCCTAAGACACCTCAACTCTTCATAAAAAAATAATCTAAAGACAATTAGGAATATTAAAAGTTACAGAGATAGAGATTACTCTACTAACCAAAGAAATTAATTATCAAATACCAAATGTGGAGCCCTGAGAGAAATCATGTAAGTAAATGTATACACAGTGAATAGGCTTTATATATGTAACACGTGTATTTACACATCCGTATAAATAACAATGAAACTGAGGCAACAAATTATAAGAAGATCAACAATGACTAGTTGGGAGGATTTGGAAGGAGAAATGGGAGGAGGGAGAAGACATATTTATAGCATAACTCAAAAAATAAATCTATAAAATTAAAATAGATTTAAAAATAAAAGCACCTAATTCTTAGCTGCGAGTCTCTGTATCTGTTTTCATTAGTAGCTGAAAGAAGCCTCTCTTATGATTATTATAATAGACTCCTGTCTATAAGAATAGCATAATAACATTAGATATTTTTTTCCCACGGTCATATTTAGTTCTACCCTAGGGAGCTGGGCTACCCAGCCTTTGCTTCCAGGCTCTTAAGGTGGTGTCAGGGCTATGCTCCTAATCATGGTATGGATCTCAAGCTGGACCTGTCATTGTTTGGCCACACTGACATTGTCTGTGTCCCCTTTACCACAGCACATCTTGCAGGTAGGACAAATTTTAGGTTGAAGGTTTTGTAGCTATTGTGTTGGCATACATTTTTCGTGAACTCTGTAAAAGGTTATCCCTGTATAAGTCAAATGCTGATTTCTCTGCCCTAATATCTTAGTTCAGTCTGAGCACACCATTATAATGCTTATATCAAAAATCTGTCTAAAGTTTGTATAACTAATTCTTAGCATTTATTTTCTGATTTGTTAATAAAAGCTGATCACCCAATGGCCTACCAAATCAGAGCATAGGGCAGAGGTTCTGGGATGTGTTGTAATAAATATTTAATCTCCACTTGTCTTTTGAACAATTTTGTTGTTATTTTCTTCTATGAAAAAAGATACTATCTTGATAAAGATTATTTTCTGTATACCCATTCTGAAAGATAGTGTATTACTGAAGCTGGAACAGGACCCGTGAAATCTCGAGAAGTCAGTGATAAGTCACTTGTGTGGGAAACATTTTCAGTGTGGTAGGTAACTTCATTAAGACAAAGATGTATTGTCTTAAGCTTAGCGTTGAATTTTCAAGTACTTTGGAATATAATAAATGTTTGTATTTTCAAATAAGTTGCTAAATTCAGTATTTAATAATAACATGTTTGCCTTTATCAAATAACAAAATATAATTTAAAAGGATATTAGTAATCTAAAATGTATGAGAGACTCAGTATTTCATAGGTTGGTATTACAATTATTGGAATTATATTCTGTTATACTCATAGTTTGACGTCCAACCCAATTGTCATCAGAGTGGTTTCATCTAGCCACTGATGGAAACAGATGAAGAGACCCACAGTCAAATGTTATATATAGTTTGGTTAATCCTGCTAATAAGGCTAAGGAAGCATTGTCAGGGCCAGATGGGTAAAGAACACCAGACAAAAATCGACAGGTTTGACAAACTGGAATTATAGGTGCTCACTGAGACTTAACCCACAATCAGGGAACCTGTACAACCTAGGCCCTCTATGGGGTGTGTGTGTGTGTGTGTGTGTGTGTGTGTGTGTGTGTGTGTGTGTGTGTGTATGAAGGAGGGTGCACTGTTTCTGATGCTTTTGCTTGCTATGAGGACCCTTGTCCTTCTACTGGGTTTCTTAGGCCAGCCTTAATATAAGGGGTGGGGGCTGCCTAGCATTACTGAAAATTAATAGAAGTTGTTTGGTTATAAGAACCCTTGTCCTTATACTGGGTTGCTTTGGTCAGCCTTAATATAAGGGGTGGGGGCTGCCTAACCTTATTGAAGATTGATAGGAGATGTTTGGTTGGTACTCTTTGGAGGCCTGCCCTATTTTGAAGGCAAATAGATGAGGAGTAGGAGGAGTGGCTGAAAATTGATGAGTTTGGATGGGGATGGTGAAAGTGGGGGTGGATGGAAGAAAATAAAATAATAAAAATTTAGTTGTAAAAGAGAAAATCTGTCATAATGAAAAATCAAGTTTTAGTATAATGAAATCACTATATATTGCAAACAGCAAGATTTTTAAATAAGAAATATCCATATATTAGTGAATATTCAAACACAGAAGTTAGAAAAGTACAAAATTAAAAGGTAGCTTATTGTTTTAGAATGAAGGGAGTCTGTAACAATAGTATTAATACACAGTGAAAATTTTCATTTGTATAAAAGCCCAAATACTATTTATATCTCCTAGAGAATTATGAGGAGAGTTCTCTTTTATTTTACTACAAGTATAATAGATTATTTTACAGTATTTCACTATATATTCTACCTTTTAAATTTGTCTGAGATTCATAAATTATTATATCCTCTGTTTCTGCCTTCTATTTATGATATGATTCTGTTTCTCATGTCTGTTGAAATGAAAACATCATTTCTTTGTCCATTCAAAAGGGAAAATTCTTAATATTTTATACCTTTATCAGTAGTGTCCCAGGACAAACTATTTCTTCCCCACCAAAACTCTTTCTCTTTCTTTTTCTATCCATGTCTCTGTGTTGCTTCTTCCTTGCCCATCCTTCATTCTAAAACATATATATTAAGCCAAAAACTACAGAACATGGAAACTTTCATGAGATTATGATCAGTTTTTATCATCTTCACTTCTGTATGTTAATGAAATAGAAAATGAGATTTAAACTTCTTTCACATTGGTATTACTTTGTAATTCATGAATTTTTATTGTTAAATTTTAATATCATAAACTGAGTTCTCCTATTGAAACCAATGAGTAGAGCTCTGAGATTTAGTTTAATATAAAGATCATATAACTTTAATGAAATAACAAAAACATGACAATATTAATTAGAACCTTTTTGAGAAAAATGGCAGGCATTATGGTTCATGATAAAGTTTGCAATAAAGAAGTTTTCTAAATAAGGAAGATTTGAAAATTAATTGGCAACATTTTTTTTCTTACGTCGTGCCTAAGTCACTCCTCTCAATATTGAGTTTAATTACTACAGACGTGTGAAGCTAAAAATGGATTATTGTACAATACTTCTGTGAGAAACTTTTACATTTCTCCATGGTTTTCATCAAGGAATGAGAGATTCAAGGTAGATATTGGAAAAAATTTTTAAATGTATCTAGAATTGTCACATGTAAGAAATGAGGATTAAGCTACCTTATGTGTATAAACAAATTCTTAAAGTAATAAATCTAATTATATTTGAAAACCCTATTTACTTTAATAATCTGTAATGAAATCACTTAAGCAGTTTACACATATTGATATTAGATTCATTCTCTAGTAGGACAATAAAATACTACAAAGTATTTTTCACTAATTTTCCAGACAACTTGAAAAGGTTGGCAATTTCCAGACAATGTAGAAATGCCGACATTACATGTGTAAAAATATATTCCTCTGTTCATTATCTGTTTGGAAGAATTCTACAGAGAGAAAAAGTGCATTTCTACAGCTTTACTTGTCAACAATGATAAAAGCAACTGAAGGGAATAACTTTAGGGCTAAAGAACATTTTCTAAACATAGAAACATTCTCCTAATTTGATTTCACTATTATAGCCTATTCCTTATTCAACTAAATTTACTGGATATATAAAAACAATCTGAAATAACTGTTTAATACAAAATAAAATATCTTACTAATCTACTTCCTTGTATAAATATATACATAGGATTTCTGCAAAGGTATATGGGTGCACTTTTTATATTTTATTTGTGTTGAAAAATGAATTTATACAAATGATACTTAGTAAATTGATATCAACTTTTCACAAATGCACACAGAATTATTATTCCTAGTTTGTACATATAATTGATAAGTTCTCCTTATGAGAATAGAGAATTTAGGGTCTTATTTTCAAACAAAATGATTTTCTATAAAAGCAATGGTAGTTGGATGTCTTGTAAGAAGAAAAAAAACAATAAAAAATTGTGTAGGATCTTCTAAGTCTATTATCATAGAACATTAGCAATCTATGTCTTTATGTTCATGGTTAGATTAATGAGGCTACACAATGTCAGTTTTAATGAATTCAAGCAGGACACAATGAAATAGAACATGAGTAAACATAAAAAATATTTTTAGTATTGTCTTCACTGTTAAATCATCAGGTAATGTTATTTTTATTACTGAAGTTCCAAGTGGTTAAAGTTGTTTTTTAGTATAATGAATGGGTTGATATTGATGTCATTTAAGGGAGAACACTCAACAATTAGTTATCTTCAGTGCATAACAAGTTAAAACTTCAATGACTAAACATCACACACTACAAAAAGAAGGTTTCTGACCAAATCTATGAAGAGGTTTAACATAGTAGTATAAATGGATATATTCAGAAGGTCTTTTGATTCAACAGCATGTCAGGTTAGCAATACCTACATAAGTAAATAAATAATGTAAGCATGTTCAGCAATAGAAGTTTTCTAAATAAGGAAGATTTGAAAATTAATTGGCAACATTTTTTTTATTTTAAATTAAATTATTAAATTATTTTAAATTAAATTATTTATTTTAAATTAAATGGCAACCTCAGCTAAGGGCTTTGGACCCAGTACACAGTACAACACATGACTCCTCTATTATTTAGCAGGCTTGAAATTCATTCTGAAAATTTTTTTTGTTACATTCCTAAGGATCATAACACAATTGCACATGTAAGAATAGTTTACCTTGGAGGCTGTGACTGTAGCTCACAGCATTTCTAACTAGATAGACCAATGGTGACAGTCCTCTTACATCACTCTAAGTAGTATCTTCTAATTTCAGTTCCTCAGAAAATTGGAAATAATTTTACCTGAAGACTCAGGAGTCCCATTTCTTGGCACCCAAAAGGTGGTCCTCCATACCACAAGAACATGTACTCTACTATGCTCATAGCAGTCTATTTGTAGCCAGAAATGGGAAGGAACCCCTCAACCGAAGTTGTCCCTCAACTGAAGAATAGATATAGAAAATGTGGTTCATTTACACAACGGAATACTACTTAGCTAATAAAAACAACGGCATTGTGAATTTTGTAGGCAAATGGATGGAACTAGTAAATATAATCCTGAGTGAGGTAATCTAGACCTAAAGGAACATGCATGGTATTTGTTCACTGATATGTGGACCTTAGCCATAGAGGACACCCAGCATATACCCCACAGACCCAAAGAAGCTAAGCGAAAGGAAAGACCCAAGCAAGGATGCTTGAATCACACTGAGAAGGGGGAATAACAGTTATAGGAGAAAGAGATGGGGCGGGGGAGAGGGGATAGGGAGGAGAAACGGGAGGTTAACGATAAGATATAGGGAAAGACAGGAGAGAGGCCCAAGAGAGCCCGAAGAATTAATGGAAATCTGTGCCTTCGTGAGATGGAGGCATTAGCCAGCAAGAGAATCTCGAGGAAGTTCCAGAGACCTGGGATGGGAGAGGATCCCTACAATCAATTCTGGTGACTTTAGCCTAGATGCCTAATGGTGGTGACATGGAAATTGAAAAGTTCCTGTAGCCAGGTAGTACCCCTAGAGGAGGAGTAAGAACACACATCCATCCAGAAAACGTTCAACTCAAAATGTCTCCTATCTAAAAGAAACACAGGGACAAAGATGGAGCAAAGACTGAAAAAAAATATCTAACCTATAACCAGGCCAATTGAGACCTATCTCCTGGGCAAGCACTAATTCCTCACACTATTAATTTTACTGTTATGCTTGTGGACAGGAGCCTGGCATAACTGTCCTCTGACACGCTCTACCCAGCAGCCGTTGGAAACAGATGCAGAGACCCAGAGTCAAACATTGGATTGAGGTCCAGGACTCTTATAAGGCGCCGAAGGGGATAAGAATGCCACAGGAAGATCACAAGAAGAGTGCAGGAAGACCAACCTGTACCTTTGGGAGCTCTCAAAGACTGAGCCACCAATCAAGGAGTATACATGGACTGGACGGAGGCACCCCCTCTTCCCCTCCCCCCCCACATATGTAGCAGAAATACAGCTCTGTCTCCAAGTGTGTTGTCCACTGGAGCAGGGGCTGTAGTACCTAAACCTGTAGTCTGATGATGGGATTGTTTCCCAACAGGGCTGCCTTTTATGGCCTTAGTGGGAGAGGATGTGCCTAAGCCTGCAGAAATACAATGCCCCAGGGTTAGGGGATACCCAGGGATACTCCACTCTAGAAGAGAAGGGAAGAGGGATGGGTGGAGGGACTCTGTAGAGGGGGGAAAGTGAGGTGGCAGCATTTGGGATGTTAATTAACTAATTAAAAATTCTAGATTGTTTAATACTGGGTTTCTTTTAATTCATTATTGACTACCCTCAAGATAAAAGATGTAACTATTTCATTATTAGTTACTTTTCCTGTCATTTTGTTTCAGTTTCAGGGGGTTGCAGTTCATCAAGCAGAAAAGGAAGGGTGACAGAACCATGAGGTAGTGGGTCTTCCTGTGGTGAGGAACATTGAATTAAAAAAAAAAGGGGGGGGAGCTATTGTGATTCCCAGGGCTTAATCCTAGTAGCTAGGAGGATTATATGTATCTGTCAGATTCAAATTTGTCTTAAATGTTAATCAACTCTAAATGAGCTTCATCACCCACAAGTCAAGTGTTTACACATGAGTGTGTGGCAGGCACTTCCCATTCAAATCTTTAAAAAAAAATGAAAATAGATTCTTCTCTCTTTTTTTTTTATTTTCTAAGGTTTTTTTTCATTTACATTCAAAATCATTTCCCCTTTCCCGTTTCCTCGCTCCCCAAAAGTCCCATAAGCCCCCTTCCCTCCCTCTTTTCCCCATTCAACCCCCTCTCACTTCTCTGTCATGGCATTCCCCTACATCCAGTCTTTCCAGGACCAGGGGTCTCTCCTTCCATCTTCTTGGAAATCTATTGATACGCGAATTGTGTCTAGGGTATTCTGAGATTCTGGGTTAATGTCCCCTTATCAGTGACTGCATACCATGTGTGTTCTTTTGTGATTGAGTTACCTCACTAAGGATGATATTTTCAAGTTCTGACCATTTGCCTAGGAATTTCGTGAATTCATGGTTTTTAATTGCAGAGTAGTATTCCATTGTGTAAATATACCACATATTCTGAATCCATTCCTCTGTTGAGGGACATCTGGGTTCTTTCCAGCTTCTGGCTATTATAAATAAGGCTGCTATGAACATAGTGGAGCATGTGTCCTTATTGCATGCAGGGAAAGCCTCTGGGTATATGCCCAGGAGTGGTATAGCAGGATCCTCCGGGAGTGTCATGCCCAGTTTCCTGAGGAACCGCCAGACTGCTTTCCAGAGTGGTTGTACCAGCTTGCAACCCCACCAGCAGTGGAGGAGTGTTGCTCTTTCTCCACATCCTTGCCAACAACTGCTGTCTCCTGTGTTTTTGATCTTAGCCATTCTGACTGGTGTGAGATGTAGATTCTTCTCTTAAACAATACTTCCTAACCACAGTTTCTTCTCCCTTCCCTTCTTTCAGCTACCTACCACCTACCCTTTCCCCTATATCCACTCCCCCTCCATTCCCTCTTCAGAAAAGAGCAGGCTTCTAACAGAGGACAGTCAAACAGGGTAACATAAGCGACAGTAAGATAAGGCAAAAGCCCTTATACTGAGGTTAGAAAACACAAACCAGTAGGAGGAAGAGTATGAAGATTGGTCATGAAGATTCAGTTATACCAATCCCCCTCTTATGAGTCCCACAAAAACATAAAGCTAAGGGGAGATTAAAGGTCATTCTCCTGACAACAGTCCAGCACAGTTATGGGATGCAGGTTCTCATGGTGACATAGGAAGCAACAAAATGTGCAAATAATTCTTAGAAAAACACCAGGGGACACTCATGTGCATCTCTGAGAATCTAATGTAATAGTATAGAGTAGTATAGCAACGACTCCTATGCACACATGAAAAAGTTACAGAAAAAAACGTATTTTATAAAATAATTATGCATGAATAATTATAATTAAATATAAAACCACAATTCATTGAGTATTAGGAATTACATGGATACCTTGTTGTATAATTGTATGAAAAATATCATTTCCCTCAACATAGTATTCATTTGACTTTACTGAGGGAAGGACTCTAGAACCTTACATCAGATCCACTCTATGAATGATAGAAGCCATTAGTTTTCTCTTATTTCAAAGGTCTTTTACAATCAACACATATAGTCATTATATATCTTTATTTATGTTTACACATATGTGTAGCAAATAAATAATGATTTAATAATGATTCACTTTAGAATAAGTTAATGGTGTGAAAATGTCCATACTAGAGGACAACAATTACAAACAACTCATCAGGATACAAATATATTAAAAGTTTAGGAGAAATGAAAAGTTATGAGTATGTGAAATTGTTATGAGAATTTTCCAAACCTTTTACTCTTGTTGATTAAGATTTCTCAGTACTAATCAGAACCTAAGGCATAAACCTGGCTTGATTGTAGTTGTTTGAAATTAACTTTAAAGGAAATATAGATTTATGAACAAACCTCACATTTGGAAAGATCAGAAGAGACAAGATCAGTAGGAGTTGTAGGTGAGATTGTACACTTGAGAGTCGAGCATCTCATCAGTGAGACTTCAGAAAGCTAAGCTTCTTGAAAACATGAAGAGTTTTTAGGACTACAAGCCTTTGTCAAGAACATCACTTGGAACTAATAGATTCCTGCAGTAAAGGATTTTTCTTTGTAGTTTAGAAGTTTGTTTTTTTTTTCCATTAAGGACAATTAAATGCATCCACATAACATTTCTTTTAAGAAGATAAAAATAAAACATCCTAAAAGATCAAGTTAAGTATTTCACTTTAAAAGTCTGTACCTACTGGATTTATGATATGCTCTTTTTACTTCATATATTTATGACTTATAAATGTCAACTATTTTAAATTTTCAAAATATCTTAGTTACTGTAGTTGTTTCCATAATAATATGAACAAACAAAGCAATATTGTTCATTCTCCATAAATAAAATTTGTAACCATACTTTATATGTGCATATATATTCTTTTCATCTATAAAATTAAACTTAAAATTAAAAATTCATTGTAAGTTATTATTACTGTTATTACTATTTTAAAAGATGCATAGTTGGTAGCTTGAACTTCTTATATCTCACTAGTTTCAAAAATTGGATGAAAAGAAGGTCTAACTGCTAATTCCACAGTAGAAAGTAAAACAATGTATGGAATACATGTTGATATTAAGATCAATAATAACCAGTAATGAATAGTTATAACTATACTCCATAATTTTCCCTGTGGAAGACAATTTAAATATATTTCATCTATTAGAAGACTATAGAGTATTAAGGTATGGTAGCAGTATCCATTTTTTACCTGGGATAGGAAGATCTGACATACATTCTCCTTATTTTTACCCTCTGTGAAATTATTTGATACTGACATAAACAGCTTAGAAATCTTGTTAAGAGCTATTAAATATAGAATTGTCACTCTCAAAGCTAACACAATTAAAAGTAGCTCTTAATGCTTCATTTATAGGTCAGTTAGAAAAATGTTTGCAATGCCATTTTAATATCCTAAATTCTGGTGCCCAGGACCTATGTGACGTAAAACTGTACAAAGCTTCATAAAACTGAAGTCCCAACTCTGACAAGGAAGAGACCATAGAATCACTTTTTGCTTACTACCTAGGCAATCTATGGAACTTAATCTGCTCTAGATTCAGAAAATAACCCTGTCTTCAAATCAAGGATGAGGGTAATTAGAGAAGGCATCTGATGATAGCTAGCCTCTACAAAAACCTGCATCACACACACATGTTTATATACATGTAACAACACAAAATCAAAGAAAATAGCTTTTAGTGTTGTAATAAGTTATTCCATTCTCATATCAATCCATTTGTCATATTGTTTAACCCTATCCCTTTTCGCAAAAGTTGAGGTTAAGAATGGTTGAATTATTGTTCAATATCAGAAGTGTATCTGTATTGTAATTGTGTGAAACATGGTTAAGTGTTTGAAAAAATGTGTGATTTGGGATTGACTAGGTTACATTTTATTTATTTATAAATGTTTACATATCCAAATTTTATAGATTATATCAAAAAAATCTCTTAACTTATGAATTCCTGACTGCTATGCAAAATCTGATTCTCCACTGAATCCTATAGAGAACCTGGAGTCTTTACAATGTCCTAAATTCTTTTTCATCATTTCGAACATACAGAGTTCAGCATAGCTGCAGTTTGTTCTGATGGGCATGGTCGGAACTCAGTGAAATTCAATTCAATTATTTTAATATGTCTTAGGCAATATTTTTATTTATGTTACAGCAACATTTCTAAAACTATATTTATTTTTAAATATCCCTCTAGAGACCAATCTTTTGGGAAATGTTTTGTCTTAAGCACTTTCCTTCATTTTATTTGTGGTTATTTTCGGCTTATTTATTATTTCTTTCCTTGTATTATATATAATATTATCTTATTTCCCTGATGTATATTTTGTGAATATATGGGAATATCTAAATGTAAGTCATTATGCTTTGCTCTAAATGTATGGGAATTAATTTGTTCCTTAGGAATGTGTTAGTGAGAGAATTCACAATGAAATACTTTCAAAAGCCCTGAAGTCATGTTTTGCAAATAGTACACAGTGAATTATTTCCTAGGATAAGAGTGTTAGGTCATTGAGGACTGTCCTTACACTGGATAGTGTTTTGCATGCTATGATCTTTACTTTTCACCCCTAAGTGTCACCACGTGAAATGCTACCTAAGTCACACATACCCCTTCACAGCATCATAGTGAACATGCCTCAAATCATACCCAAAACAACTGTGACAAAAAAAAAAGAAATCATAAAATAGGCTAAATAAACTGATCTTCCTACTACAAATGTTAAGTCAACTATTTTGTAGCAGTGACACAAAGCAGACTAAGAAAGTTGGGTTGTTATCTCTTCTTTCCTTATTATATAAGCCAAGGATAAAAAAAATATGTATTAATATGTGAAAGCAATATCAAAGGAAATAGGTAACATTTTTTTCAACATACAGAATACAGTTTAGTATCTGCTTTGATAAATGTCTTCAGTTTTCTATAAAGTGATAGGACATGAAAGTGTAGAATATTTAAGTGTGAATCTATGTATTTTAGAAAAGTATCTTAAATTATTTATTCCCCCTAAAAAGGGGGCTGATTGATTATTTTTGTAAACTTGACATAAAATTAATCATATCTAGAAAGAGAATTTCAAATGAAAAAAATGCTTCCAGCATATTTTCTATAAGAAAGTCTACAGAGTATTTTATTCATTAATAAATGTATAAGAGGACCTATAGCCTAGTGGGCTGTGCCAATCTTGAACATGGCTTCCTGGTTTGGATAAGAAAGAACACTGATCAAACTATGAAAAGCAACTCAGTAAGCAGTATTTATAGGACTGCTTCAGTTCCTGTCTTCAACTCCAGACCTTGATTTCCTTCTTTGCCTTTTGCTGATGACTGGATTCAGAAGCCCATTAAATCCTATCCTCCAAAAATTGCTATTTATATTATAGTGCTGTCCATTGTGTGCAAGATATTGACTCAACAATTGTCCCTGCAAAATAAATAAAGATGTACCTTCTCTATGTATAGAATATAACATTTAGCCCACTTCAGAAAGTTAAAATAGTAAAGTGTATGGAATCAGTCTTTATGTCCCAAATAAAAACTGGCCTTTAGCTTTTATTATTATTATTATTATTATTATTATTATTATTATTATTATTATTATTATTATCTACCAACTACAATCTGTACTCTGAGAATAAATACCTGGTATATAGAAAATAATAGATACATTTGTTTGATTAATGATTCAGCGTAATTATACTATATATACTATGTGTTTTCTGGTCCTAGTCCAGTGTTTTAAGTTATTTGCTCTTTTTTTGTTTGGTTTCACTTTGTTAATTTTCCAGAAACAAGTATCATTCTCTTCCTGTGACTGTTCTAGAATATCCTATTAGTCTAGTCTAACCTTAAACTCACAAACTTCCTTTCCTAATTTCCCAAATGCTGCGATTGGAGGCATAGCTCACTGTACCTTAAATTACAATAGATCTTAAGTATTTTAATTTAAAATTGTTAGTAAAATGAAATAATTTACCAGTACCTTCATTTCTGTTATTTTTTAAGAATGGAGTTTAAGAAATGACTGGGCACAATTTTAAGCCTAATAGACAATTGAATCAATTGAACTCTCGAATATTATTTAATGTATATTCTAAATTGTTCTTTCCCAAACAAACAGCCTCCTCCCTTCTGTTTTCTTCTTCTTTCTTCTGCTTTCATGAGCAGGATTGAGATACAAATAGAAGATTTTATACTAATATTAAGGTAAAGATACTAAGTCTCACAATGGAACTTTAACTTTTTACTTTACAGTTTCAGCATGATTTTCCCATATAATAAGTACATAATACTAAGACTGTCATGGATTTCTGTAGAGTTGGATTCAAAACTAGTATGAATTATGTACTAATTAAGTAAGATAAAATACTGCCTTTTTCTCTTAATGGTGGATCCTAATCAGTATTTTATACTCAGTTTATAAGGCATAAAAGAAGCTATCTTCAATCAAATGTGCTATTGAAGGAAGACTAGTGAAGTGACTTAATGGCTGAAAACTCATCATATGATTTGTTATCGAAAATATTACAAAGTTAAATCAGAGCATGGAGAAGGCACTTTGGTACAATACATCAATACATTTATATGTAAACTTATACAAGTCCTGCAGTAATGAATTTGGCTCACACATGTAATATTATTCACTCTGAACCTCAACTGAGACTCACTGCTCAGGGATCATAATGGAGCCAGTCACATAGAAATTGAATCTTCTTTTAATATATGACTGAATTTCAGAATTTGGAAACATTGCCCAGCTTACTGTTCGTGTGAAATTGTATGTTTTACTTAATGATTAGGTTGATAGAGGAATTCAAGCAAATAACAATAAAGAGAGATATTTAGAGAGTTGGAGCCAAGAATAAAATAAAATAGCTAGAAACTGACATAAGCAGAATACTTATAGATTGTAAACAATTAAGTTCTCTTATGTCCTTGGTTGCTACGGAGAAAAAACAATAGATCTTCTGCTGTTCATGCTGAAATAGGTAAATAGAAATCATTGCCTCTAGATTAAATTCAATGTTGTGTTAAAAAAATAAAGTCCTCAGCAAGGAGCATCTAACCCAAAAAGATCAATTGTTCTATAATTAGATCTTACTATTTTGACTACTTTTACAGACTATGTGCATATTCATTTAATTTGAAAAAATATTTAGTGCATTGAAATATGTTGGAAGCACCTTTTGTTGTCTAATATTTCTAGAAATGATTCATCTTCTGCACTACTCCCAGGAAGAAATGAGCACTTGTCATATTAAGGTTCACTTATTGTATATATTGGATATTAGCCCTCTGTCGGATGTAGGGTTGGTAAAGATCTTTTCCCAGTTTGTTGGCTGCCCCTTTGTCCTTTTGACAGTGTCCTTTGCCTTACAGAAACTTTGCAATTTTATTGAAACCATGTTTTGTTGTTGTTGTCTGCTTGTTTGTTTTTAAAAGTATATTTTTTCCTCTCATACAATGCATCCTGATCACAGTCTCCCTCCACCCCCTGCACTTTATCCATCTCACCTCCCTAGTGTTCTCTCTCCCCTATATCAATTCTCCCTGTTTGGCTTCATAAAAGAGTGGACCTCCAAGAGATAACAGCAAAAAAGACAGAAAAAGATACAATACAACAAGGCAAACGCAGTCATATCCTTGATGGAGAAGAAAACCTTCTAGGAGGAAAAGTGTCAGAAGTGCAAGCAAAGAGTCAGAGATATACTTTTTCCTACTGGCAGATCTTCCACAAAACACCAACCTAAACTCCTTAATATACACACAAAGGACCTGGTATAGACCCATGCAGACTCCATGTGGCTTCAGTCTTTCTGAGTCTACATGAATCCTCCTGAGTTGATTCAGTGAGTCATGGTGTCATCCATTCCCTCTGTCTCTTACTTTCTGCTCCTTCTTATTTAAGGTTCCTGAAGTTCCTAGGTTCCTGATAAAAACCTTCAAGGTACTATCTGACTCTGAATTGCTGCTCTCCCTCCTATCGATTGACTCTGAATTGCTGCTCTCCTCCCTATCGATTGAATATATATATCGATTCTCTCTCTATATATATATATATTCTGGATTCCTTTAGAGCACATTGTTATGTTTCCTTTTTCATTTCTCGTTTTACTAATTTCGATATTCTCTCTCCATCTTAGTTCATTTCAATAAGAATTTTTTTCTATCATTGATTTTCTCAAAGAGCAGACTCTTTGTCCAAGTCCATTTTTGTACTGTTCTCTTTGTTTGTATTTTATTAATTTCATATTCAGTTTGATTATTTCTTGCCCTCTACTCCTCTTAAATATACCTACTTCCTATTATTTTAGAACTTTTAGGTGTACTGTTAAGTTGCTAGTATATCAGATGTCTCAGATTTTTATGTAAGCACTTAATACTCTCAACTTTCCTCTTAGAAGTACTTTAATTGTGTCTTATAAGTTTGGTTATTTTCTTTGCTTATTTTCATTGAATTCTAGAAAGCCTTTAATTTCTTTATATTATGATTTTTTAATTCAGTGAACAGTTCTTTAATTCCCATGAATTTATAAGCCGACTCATGTTTATGTTGTTGATAATATCTAAACATTAATTCATGGAAGCATGCTAGAAGCCCGAGAATTATTTCAATTGTCTTTATCTATTAAGATGTTTTATGGATGGAACTAGAAAGTGTCATCCTGAGCGAGGTAACCCAATCACAAAAGAACGCACATGGTTTGCACACACTGATAAGTGGACGTTAGCCCAAAAGCTCAAAATAGCAAGTTACAATTCACAGACCACAGGAAGCTCAAGAAGGTGGAGGACTGAAGTGGGGGTGCTTGGGTTCCTCTGAGAAAGGGAACAATACACTTACAGGAGCAATAATGGAGGCAAAGCATGGAGCAGGGACTGAAGTATAGGCCACCCAGAGACTGCCCTACCTGGGGATTCACCCTATAAACAGTCACCAAACCCCAACACTACTATGGACAACGAGAAGCGCATATCAAAAGGAACATGCCATGGTTGTCTTCGGAGGGGCCCTGCCAGAGCCTTACACATACAGAGGCAGATGCTAGTAGCCATTTGTCTGGAAGTGGGGTCCCCAATGGAGGAGTTGGAGGGCGGTCCGGAGTTGCTGAATGGGTTTATAGTCCCACGGGAAGAACAATGATGTTGACAACCTAGACGCTCCAGGACTTCCAGGGACTAAACCAGCAACCAATGGGTACACGTGGATCCAGCCAAAAATGTGGCAGAGGAATGCCTTGTTGGGCATCAGTGGGAGGAGTGGTCCTTGGTTAGATGAAGGCTAAATAGATGCCCCAACAAGGGGAAATTGGGGGGGAGGTGGGTGTGGGTCTGGTGGAGGGGCATATACTTGGAGGCAGGGGGTGGGAGGAGGGGTTGTGGGGGTTTGGGGAGCAGGAAAACTGGGAAAGGATTTATCACTTGAAATGTAAATGAAGATTATATTTAATAATATATATGTATATAAATATATTTAAAGACTTTATGACTGAGTGCATGTTCAATTTTGGAGAAGTATTTAGAGGTGAGACCACCAGCTTTACTCTTGTGATTGCACAGAAGGGTGCAGTCAGGAATCCAGGGAACACCCTAGTGTAAGATCAGTTGGGACACGGTCCTCCATTACCCAACCTGCACCCAGGAGCTAGGCAGTGCCACAGCACTTTGCTCCAGGGGAGTGCCGGTCACCCATGGGTGCTGAGACAGCCTAGCAGGCACACAGAAGGGACAAGCACCAGCCAGAGACAGCAGGACCAACTAACACCAGAGATAACCAGATGGCCAAAGGCCAATGTAGGAATGTTACTAACAGAAATCAAGGCAGCATGGCACCATATGAACCCAATTCTCTCATAACAGCAAGTCCTGGATACCTGAACACACCAGAAAAGCAAGATTTGGATTTAAAATTACAGCTCATGATGCTGATAGAGGGTGTCAAGAAGGACATAAAAAATTCCCTTAAAGAAATACAGAGGAACACAAGTAAACAGGGAGAAGTCCTTAAAGAACTACAGGAAAACATGACAAAATAGGTGAAGGAATTAAGGAAAATCATCCAGGCTCTACAAAGGGAGGCAGAAACAATGAAATAATCACAAAGGAAACAACTCTGGACATAGAAATCCTAGGAAAGACGTCAGGAGTCATGGATACAAGCATCAAAAATAGAATACAAGAGATAGAAGAGAGAATATCAGATGCAGAAGATATCATAGAAAGCATTGACAGTGAAACTAACAGAAATTTTGGACAAAAATTGGATTTAATAGATATCTATAGAACATTTCATCCTAAGTCAAAAGAATAAAACTTCTTCTCAGCACCTCATGGAACCGTCTCAAAAACTCACCATATAATTGGTCACAGAACAGACTTCAACAGATATAAGAAGACTGAAATAATACCATGCCTCCTATCAGATCACTATTGAGTAAGGGTGGTCTTCAATAGCATCAAAAACAGCAGAAAGCCCGTATACAAATGGAAGCTGAACAATGCTCTACTCAAAGATACCTTGGTCAAAGGAGAAATAAGGAAAGAAATCAAAGACTTTTTTAAAATTTAATAAAAATGAAGGCACAACATACCCAAATTTATGGGACACAATAAAAGTAGTGCTAAGAGGAAAACTCATAGCTCTGACTGCCTCCAAAAAGAAGCTGTAGAGAGCATACACTAGAAGCTTAACAGCACACCTGAAAGCTCTAGAAAAGAAAGAAGCTAATATACCCAAGAGGAGGAGAAGGCAGGAAATCATCAATCCAAGGGCTGAAATCAAACAAGTAGAAACAAAAAGAACTATACAAAGAATTAACAAAACCAGGAGCTGTCTCTTTGAGAAAATCAACAAGATAGATGAACCCTTAGCCAGACTAACCAGAGGGCACAGAGTCAGAATTCAAATTACAAAATCAGAAATGAAATGGGAGCTATAACAATAGAAACTGAGGAAATTCAAAAAATCATCAGACCCTACTATAAAATCCTATACTCAACGCAACTGGAAAATCTGGAGGAAATGGACAATTACCAAGAAAGATACCAAATACCAAACTTAAATCAGGATCAGATAGACCATCTAAACAGTCCCATAACCCCTGAAGAAATAGAAGGGGTCATTGAAAGTCTCCCATCCAAAAAAAATGCACAGGACCAGATGAGTTTAATGCAGAATTTTATCAGACATTCAAAGAAGACCTAACACCAATCCTCTTCAAACTATTCAACTAAATAGAAAGAGAAGGAACACTACCCAACCCATTCTATGAAGCCACAATTACGCTGATACAAAAACCACATGAAGATCCAATAAAAAAAAAGAGAACTTCAGACCAATTTGCCTTATGAATATCTATGCAAAAATACTCAATAAAATTCTTGCCAACTGAATCCAGGAACACATCAAAAAGATCATTCACCACAATCAAGTAGGCTTCATCACAGGGATTCAAGGATGTTTTAAGATACGGAAATCCATCAATGTAATCCACTACATAAAAAATTCAAAGAAAAAAATCACATGGTCATTTCATTAGATGCTGAAAAGGCATTTGACAAAATTCAGCATCCTTTCATGTTAAAGTCTTGGTAACAACAGGAATTCAAGGCCCATACCTAAACATAGTAAAAGCAATATACAGCAAACCAGTAGCAAACATCAAACTAAAAGGAGAGAAATTCAAAGCAATCCCATTAAAATCAGGGACTAGACAAGGCTATGCTCTCTCTCCATATTTATTCAATATGCTACTTGAAGTTCTAGCTAGAGCAATTAGACAACAAAAGGAGGTCAAAGGGATAGAAATTGGAAAGGAAGAAGTCAAATTATGACTTTTTGCAGATAATATGATACTATACTTAAGCGTCCCAAAGAACTCCACCAGAGAACTCCTACAGCTGATAAACAACTTCAGCAAAGTGGTGAGTTATAAAATTAACTCAAACTAATCAGTAGCCTTCCTGTAGTCGAAGGATAAACAGACTGAGAAAGAAATTAAGGAAATGACACACTTCACAATAGTCACAACCAATATAAAATATCTTGGTGTGACTCTAACCAAACACATGAAAAATCTGTATGACAAGAACTTCAAATCTCTGAAGAAAGAAATCAAATAAGATCTCAGAAAATGGAAAGACTTCCCATGCTTGTGTATTGGTCAGACTAATATAGTAAAAATGGCCATCTTGTCAAAAGCAATTTACAGATTCAATGCAATCCCCATCAAATCCCCAACTCAATTCTTCATAGAGTTAGAAAGAGCATTTCTCAAATTCATCTGGAATATAAAAAAACCCAGGATAGCTAAAACTATTCTCAACAGTAAAAGCAGTTAGGGGAATAAGTATCCAGGACCTCAAGCAGTACTAAAAACCAATAGTGTCAAAAACTGCATGGTATTAGTAGAGTGACAGGCAGGTAGTTCAATGGAATAGAATCGAAGGCCCAGAAATGAACTTACACACCTATGGTCAATTTATCTTTGACAAAGGAGCTAAAACCATCCAGTGGAAAAAAGATAGCCTTTTCAACAAATGGTGCTGGTTCAACTGGCACCTATCATGCAGAAGAATGCAAATTGATCCATTCTTATCTCCTTGTACTAAGTTCAAGTCCAAGCAGATCAAGGACCTCCACTTAAAACCAGACACACTGAAACTAACAGAAAAGAAAATGGGGAAGAGCCTTGAGAACATGGGCACAGGGGAAAATTTCCTGAACAGAACACCAGTAGATTATGCTGTAAGATCAAGAATTGACAAATTGGACTTCATAATATTAAAAAGTCTGAAAGGCAAAGTCCACTGTCAATAGGACAAAATGGCAACTGACAAATTGGGAAAATATCTTTACCAACCCTACAACCAACTGAGGGCTATTATCCAATATGTACAAAGAACTCAAGAAGTTAGACTCCAGTTATTAAAACATGCAGTACAGAGCTAAAAAAGAATTCTCAACTGAAGAATATCGAATCCTGAGAAGCCCCTAAAGAAATGTTCAACATCCTTAGTCATTAGGGAAATGCAAAACAAACAACTCTGAGATTTCACCTCACACCAGTCAGAATGGCTAAGATCAAAACTCAGGAGACAGCAGGTTCTGGCAAGGATGTGGAGAAAGAGGAACACTCCTCCACTGCTTGTAGGACTCCAAGTTGGTTCAACCTCCCTGGAAATCAGTCTGGTGGTTCCTCAGGAAATTGGGCATAGTACTACTGGATGACCCCATTATAGCACTCCTGAGAGGATACCCAGAGGATTCTCCAGCATGTAATTTGGACACATGCTCCACTACGTTCATAGCAGCCCTATTTATAGTAGCCAGAATCTGGAAAGAATTCAGATGACCCTCAACAGAGGAATGGATACAAAAATTGTGGTATATTTCACAATGGAATACTACTCAGCTATTAAAAACAATGAATTCATCAAATTCTTAGGCAAATTGGTGGAACTGGAAAATATCATCCTAAGTGAGGTAACACAATCACAAAAGAACACACATGGCATGCACTCACTGATAAGTGGATATTAGCCCAGAAGCTTGGAATACCCAAGACACAGTTCACATATCAAATGATGCTCAAGAAGAAGAAAGAACAAAGTATGGAGACTCTGGTCCTTCTTAGTAGTGGTAACAAAATACCCCCAGAAGGAGATACAGAGACAAAGTGTGCAGCAGAGTCTGAGGGAAAGACCATCCAGAAGCTACCCCACCTAGTGATCCATATATCCCATATATAGTTACAAAACCCAGACACTATTATTGATGCCCACAAGTACTTGCTGACCAGAGACGGATATAGCTGTCATCTGGGATGCTCTGATAGTGCATGTAATATATAGATGGGGACACTCTCAGCCAGCCATTGAACTAAGTACAGGGTTCCCAATGGGTGAGCTAGAGATAGGACCCAAGGTGCTGAAGGTTTTTTTGTGGAGCCGTAGGTGCAAAAGCGTTATGAGCCACCCAGAACTCCCAGAACTCCCAGGGACAAAACCATTAACCAGATAGTACACTTGGTATTACCCATGGTTCCAGATGCATAGGCAGCAGAGGATGGCCTCATTGGCCATAAAAGGGAGGAGAGGCCCTTGACCCTGGAAAGACTCGATGCAGCAGTGTAGGGGAATACCAGGATAGGGAAGCGGGAGAGGGTTGATTGGGAACAGGGGGAGGGGAGATGGCTTATGGGATTTTCAGGAGGAGAGACCATTAAAGGATAAACCATTTGAAATGTAAATATAGAATATATCTATTAAAAAAAAGAATTCCTAGTACTGAAAATGTATATAATTATTCTGAGGGTTTAACCAGATGTTTAAGTTACTTCCTGTCTTATTTGTTTCTATTGGACTCTTAAGTAAATATAAGGAATTTAATAAAATCCCTATTTTCACCACAAAACAATTCCCTATAACCTGCATGTAATTTTCTCAGGCCTGTTTCTACTATATTAACACTTAAGCAATAGTCAGTTCTATTTTGTATCCTTGCTTAATTCAGATTCCTTCAGTTACATCAAAATATCTCAACTCTCTGTTCTGAAAAAGAACTGACTCACATTAATAGACAAAGTCACTATATTTTCAAGAAAAAATTGATCTTCTCTTCTCCCTTAGAAAATTGTCTTAATCCTCTTAAGGTTAAAACAGGTCTATTGCAAACCCACTTATCCTCAATTTTTAAGGTTAGTTTGAACTATATGAGAGTGCTTCTTTGAAGGATAAAAAAAAAAATGTATGCTATAAAGTTTGAGTAGCTCAGCATATCATTAACTTTTTCTCAAGAGTTAGTTTCATTATTTTAGTTTTATTATTTTGAAGATTACTTAAAATAAAAACTATAAGTGTGATACTCTCCATGTGCCATATCATTGTTACCTTGAGTTCCTATATCTCGTGAAACTAAAGATTATATCCTTTAAGAAATTTCTATGATGTATTTTATTAAAGAACATAAAAATAATTTACACACAGTGTTAAACATCAAAATAGTGAATAAATTTATGGTAGACCCTACCATTCATGCATATGAAATATAGAGATAAAAAAATCTAACTAAAGAGGAAAGAGAATAATTGAGTTAATATAATTTTACTTGTTAATATTAATTATTTTAATTATGTTTAGTTATTTGACTGTGGTGTTTTGGCTTATTAACTTATGCCAAATGTCTAAGATAGTTTCAAAGGTGGAAAAAAATTGGTATTCTATATGTATAATACATACTCTTTATGGAAATAATAGATTGTAAGTAAGAGACATCTATGATAAGCAGTAAAAATTTCATATGCAATATGGAAAAACATATTTTAGAAGGTAAAAGAAAGAACTGTGCAGCAAATTGCTTAATAGCATGGCCAATTGTTCCTGATTGAGACATATACAAAGTGAAGAAAATCTTAATGACAATGTTGGACTATTAAATGAAAACCTGAGGCAAAGTACCAGAAACTGTGATCATTAACAATCCATTAAATGACAAGCATTTCATAAAAATAACATTATACTGACTACAGACTGAGTAAGTTATACGTAAGTATTTAGGAATATACACATAAATAAATGTGTGTATGTGCATATAACAACAATAAATAAAATATGATGCCACTAATAAGCAAATGTATGAGGATGTAACATGTGAGTGTTTATAGAAAGGAATGGAGACATGAGAATGATATACACATAATATCAAAATATTGATAATACTTTTTAAATCATTAATAGTTCTGAAAGTTTAATTTTTTATAATAATATCAACCATTGTTTAGATTTGAGTATATCTTAAACAATTATTTTCAAAGGTGTTATTCAAAATCATATCCTCTATTTGAATATTAGGTAAGATCTCAATATTCTCTTAACTCTTACTCACATTGTATGCATTAGAGTAATGCCATATTCTAGTTTTTCAGAATGTCATTTGAAGAAGATTATACATACTTTAAATCATTTTTCTTGTCATTAAAAGTATAAATTTCTTTTTCAAAACAGATAATTAGGTGATAGCTATCGCTCCTTTCTGAAGCTTCAATGGACACATTCATTGTCATTCTTCTCATTATGAAGCTCCTTTGGCAATCTTGAATTTTCCACTAATAACCACTGAAACTGGATAAATATCATGTTAAGTTTTCATAGAAACTATTTCTCAAGGCTGTATCAAAAGTGCCTCTAAATTTCTAAATTCTGTGCCTACGGGTTGATAGAGCTTTTGTCTTTCATAGAGGTTAGGTAGAGCAGAGATGCAGACATAGAGAAATATTGAAATTACTCATCTTCTTTCCCTATATTTGAACTCAGTAGATAGTAATAAGAAACAACTTATCAAATAAGGTATTTTTAATAGTACCATTATGTCACTGGAAATATCTGCAAAGCAGTCAAATAAGAAAAAGTGTCACCATGGATCTAATGCAGTCTAGTTTTACAAGAACATCTTTTAATTCATTTAATTACAGCTGGTTTTATAAAATTTTATTTTTGTAATTTATTTTATTAGTTATGAGTATGTGTAATCAATATGTAAAATTTAGAGTCCATAAAATTGCAAAATCTTTGCTGAAATTGTCAATAGAGGGGGAATTTTAAATTGCAATCCATCATACTCTATTCTCTCTTTTTTTTACTTTTACTATGCTGATGACAAATTTGGCTAAATTGACCTTAATTATCTACCATATGTCTACCTACTGTCATCGTAGTTTCAACTACAAACCAAGATCTATGACAAGAACTATGAAGTTTATCACCTTCTTCTAAAACTATGATATGCATTACCAATGGTAATTTTCTATAGTGGATTATGCATAATTACTATATTATAAGAAAAGACAATTTGTTGCAAAGAACTTACATAGAGCTTCCTCTTCCATAATTCCATAATTGGAATAGGGTAGGAGAAAATTCTATAGAAGTATGTGGGAGAGAAGAAACATGATGAACAATGAGAATGACTAAAAGAACAATACAAAATACATTGTTTAATATTTAATTTATACACAGATATAAAAATTAAAAGCATGCCAAGTGGGGTGATTCCTTCAAGGTTATGAATTATCTAATAAAAAGTTCAGTATCAGGCATGGAAAAACTCCATTTGAATTGTCGACAGAGGACTCAAAATATACCTACAACCCCAAACAATACATTGCCCTTAGCTGCCTCTTAGAACTTGAAGGTAGTTCAAGTTACCAAATGTTTTGGATACAGGAGTTGAAGGAATCAAGCCAGAATATTCATTGAAGAAAGTATGTTTAACAAATGATGCTTTGAGTTTTAGGAAAGTTTCTTTTACAATTGAGGGTGCCCTTGCATTTGGAGCATAGATGTTCAGAATTGAGAGTTCTTCTTGGTGAATTTTTCCTTTGACCAGTATGTAGTGTCCTTCCGTGTCGTTTTTGATGACTTTAGGTTGAAAGTCAATTTTATCCAATATTAGGATGGCTACTCCAGCTTGTTTCCTTGGACCATTTGCTTTTAAGATTGTTTTCCAGCCTTTTACTCTGAGGTAGTCTTTGTCTTTGACACTGAGGTCATTTCCTGCACATTGCAAAATGTTGGGTACTATTTACATATCCAGTCTGTTAGTCTATGTCTTTTTTTTTTGACGTTATATTACATATTTTTATTTTGTACTTGAGATTTGATAAGACCCAACAATACACCAATGATAAACTCTGGTGGCTAATGCAGTAATTTGATTATAGTAGTCATTACATAATTTGTATGATATTAAATAATCACATTGAGTATATACTTTTCTTTTTTGCCTATTAGACCCCAATAATTTGGAAAAATAACCTAATAGACCAAAAAGACATGAGACTTTTCTCACCTTACATGGAAAACTGATCTCAGTGACTTGTATTTAGGCTTAACCTACTGAGGTCTTCCAGAGTCCTTGTTTTATTTGACTAGTTGAGTGTTGATAGAGAATCCTAGTGAACTTTACCTGAGAAAAAGTATTCTACTGGGATTTGAACTCAGGTGTGGCTGCATCTCTAGATTGACAACGTGTTGCTTACCCTGGTCTGCCAGACTTCATGATAGGTTTTGATCAGGTATGTGTGTTTCTGGTGGAGCTATGTCCAACCTGAGAGGATTGTCTCACATTGAGAGCTTTTCTTAGAAGTTGGCTATGTTGATTCCCTGTATGGTGCATAGTTTAGAGCTGCCGGTCTGTCAGGTTCCCCCTTGGATGAGAAGTCAGAAGTGAGAGATTAATTATTTGCTTGTCCAAAGTCTAGCTTATAGAAAGACAGACTTAGTCAGACTCCCTTATGAGCTTTTGCTGCTTGCAGTTTCTCTGTTATTTTGATTATTTAAAAACCATAAGAAAAACACAACCTTGAGATTTACCCCGATGCAAGAGTCATTGTCTGTTGTAACATAATTTTCTGGTTTGCATGTCATCTTCGACCTTTTAAAAATCAAGACTGTCTTTTTCATGACATCACTCCAAAAGAGGTAGAAACAGCCTAGTGTTGGCAGAGACCCACCTCAGAAGAAAACTTTTCTTTCTTCAGCCGCGTGGCACCTGGCTTTTCGGGCATATAGGGTTAGCCAGGACACCACTGTCCCCTCTCTGTGTCCATGTTTTATATTACTTACTCCTTACTGGGATTATTTATCATTTAAAGTGAGCAGTTCAATTGTTTTTAGTTTAGTTATAGAATTGTATGCAACCGTCAAGTATTATAATTTATAACAATTTCAGTCTTATAAATTAAGGCAGCAGGATTGTGAATTTGAGGCCAACTTGGCCAAGGTAGTAATGATCTGTTTTTAAAAAACTCAAGAGGAACTACTATGCACCACCGTACCCCAAACACATAAACCACACCAAACCAAACCAACCAGCCAACCAAACATATGGACAAAAGACACCAAAAGGTGTGTGTGTACACACATTCACACATATCACCATCCCCAAGAGCAGTGGAGAAGATAACCTGATGTCTTTCTCTTTCTTCACTTTCTCCATCCATGCAACCTCCACATACTAGCATTCCTGGGCATAGTAAAGCTCGAAGCATATAATCTACAACACTATATAACCCTTTGTCTCTGAGTTCCTCCCCATACATCTTTGCTGTAGCATATACCCAGACTTCATTCCTTTTTATATAATTACATGAATGGATGTGCCATATTTTGGTTAGCTGATATGTATTTAGATCGTCTCCCCTTTGGGCTATTATAAATAATGATATTACACATTTTCATAAACAAGTTTTTGTTTGAGTAAATGCTTTCATACGTAAATACGTTCTCTTGAACGTATACAGTACCTGAGAGCTCAACTCTTGGATCACATTTAGCACTTTGGGAAACCGCCAATTTGTTTGTCCTGGCAGAGGTGTCATTTACGCTCCCTAGTGAATGTCTATGTTTATGTCCCTAGTCTATGTCTTTTTATTGGGGAATTGAAACCATTGATGTTAAGAGATATTAAGGAATAGTGATTATTGCTTCCTGCTATTTTTGACGCTATCTTTATATTTGAATGGTTATCTACTTTTGGGTTTGATAAAAGGTTACTATTTCGTTTTTTCAAGGATGTATTTTCCCTCCTTGTATTGGTGATTTCCACCTATTATCCTTTGCAGTGCCGGGTTTGTGGAAATTGTGTAAATTTGATTTTATCATGGAATATCTTGGTCTCTCCATTTATGGTGATTGAGAGTTTTGCTGGGTGTAGTAGTCTGGGATGGCATTTGTGTTCTCTTAGAGTCTGTATGATATCTGCCCAGGATCTTCTAGCTTTCACAGTCTCTGGTGAGTCTGATGTAATTCTGATAGGTCTTTCTTTATATGTTACTTGGCCTTTTTCTCTTACTGCTTTTAATATTCTTTCTTTGTTTAGTACATTTGGTGTTTTGACTATTATGTGACAGGAGGTATTTCTGACCAGGTTCTTGTATGATGTCTCTGTCCCTGGCAGTAACCCACTTAATCGTTTAGACTCAAATCTTCTTTGATCTCTCTTGTTTCTCTCAGCTAATCAGCCCCAAAGACAATCAGATTTTCCTTCACATTTTAATCTTGACTTTCCCTCTCCCTAGTCCATTTCTATGTACTTACCATCTATGACGTTATCTAATGTCTTGTCTACCCTTTCCATTTCATCCATTTCCTGTGACCCCTGAAGCTAGACCTAGACTTACCCTCATTAATCTCATTGTGCCTGCTCAAAATCCTGATGTTCTTCCCTGCCCCTCTCAAGGCTTTTTGTTTTTCTTGGGCTGTCAACATTTTCCACAGTTTGATCCTATTTGGACACCACCTCTGCCAGGTGACTATATTGTAATGGAAAGTTTAATGGCTTTGGAATAGAGCTGCTTTCAAACTGTAGCCGTGTATTCAATGGAATGACCTTGTGCAATTGGTTGACTCTGGTGTCTTGGATCGTCATTTGGAAATGAGGATAACAATGACTTTGTCATAGAGAACTTAATGAGGATTTAATTAGATAATATGTGTGGAGACAGTCTAGCTTTGTGCTCAGGACCCATGTGTGAAATGACTCACTTGGCTTACACCCAGGATTTTCCACTTACTAATTATGTGACCAAAAGCAAATTCCTTGACCTCTCTGGAATTTGTCTTTTTCCTTTGTAAAGTGGGGATGACAGTGCTAACACAAAAGATCTGTAGTAAGGATAAGGTGATTTAATATCTGTGAAGTGCTTAACATAGTATCAGGCAAGGTGTAAATTTTAACATGTTTAGCTATTGTTACTTTGTAGCAAGAAATCCAATCTAATGTGTATATATAATCAGCACTTATATGTTTATTGAATTTGTTAATAAATCAATTTTTTTGAAATAAAAAACAAAAAAAAATGATGCTAGTCGAACTGGATGTCTACCTGCAGAAGAATGAAAGTAGATGTATAGCTATTATCCTCCACAAATCTCAACCCTATATGAATCAATGACCTTAACATAAAACCGAAAACACTAAATGAAGAAGAAGCAAAAGTGGGTAATAGCCTTAAAAGCACTGGTACTAGAGACAAATTCTTTGACAGAAGAATGAACCGGTCAACACTATAATAACAATTAGTACATGGAACTGAAAAGCTTCAGTAAGGCAAATGCCATCATGTCATCAATAGTACAAAACAGCAGCCTATAGAATGGGAAAAAAACTGCATTTGAGAAAGGAACCCTATATGTGAAAGAGTTTCAAATATTCAAAATATATAAATAACTCAAGAAATTAAACACCAACAACCCAAATAACTCAAATAAAAAATAGCATTGAGAAAGAACCAATGGAGATGAAGGAGCTTGCAGCCTCATAGGAAGAACAACAATATGAACCAACCAGTACCCCCAGAGCTCCCAGGGACTAAATTGCTAACCGATGACTACACATGGAGGGACCCATGACTCCAGCTGCATATGTAACAGAGGATGGCCTTGTTGGACATCAAAGGGAGGAGAGACCCTTGTTCCTGAGAAGGCCTGATGCCAGAACAAGGAAGCGGGAGTGGGTGGGTTAGTGAGCAGGGAGGGGTAGATAGGATAGGGGTTTTTCAGAGGGGAAACCAGCAAAGGGGATAATATTTGAAATGTAAATAAAGAAAATGTCTAATAAAAAATTTTTAAAATGGGATAGGTACAGAGCTAAACAAAGAATTCTCTATAGTTGGAGGTAGAACTATTCCCAGTTTTGTGAGAAATCATCAACATGGTTTGTACTCTCTCATCAGCCATAAAGAAAATGGTTCCCTAGCTCTACATCCTCTTGGGAATGTGCTCTATCTCGAGTTTTGATCTTAGCCATTCTGATGGGTGTTACATGGAACCTCAGAGGTGTGTTGATATATTTTTTCTGATGATTAAGGGATTTGAACATTTCTTTAAGTGTTTCTCAGGACTTTAAGATTTTTCTGTTGAGAAGTCTCTATTTATTTGGTATCTCATTTTTTTAATTGAATTATTTGGATTGTTGGTGTCTTACTTTTGAGTTCTTTGTAAAATTTGAATATTAGTCTTCTATCAGATATAGAATTGGTATAGATCCTTTCCCACTCTCTCTTCTATGAGACTTAGTGTATCTGGGTTTTAGTTGCCATCATTGATCCACTTGGTTTTTAGTTTTATGCAGGGTGATAAGTATGGAGCTATTTTCATTCTTCTATTTGTAGACAAACAGTTAGTCCATTACCATTTGTTGAAGATGTTTTCATTTTTCCACTATATTATTTTGGGTTCTTTATCAAAAATCAAGTGTCCATAGGTGTGTGTAGTTGTTTTGGGTCTTCGATTCAATTTCATTAATCAACACGTCTATTTCTGTACCAATATCATGCAGTTTTTATGACTATTGCTCTGTAGTTCAGCTTGAGATCAAGGAAGGTGATTTCTCTGGAAGTTATTTTGTTGTACAGGATGGTTTGAGCTATCTTGAGTTGTTTACTCTTCCATAGGAAGTTGGGAATAGCTCTTTCAAGGTCTGTGAATAATTGTGTTAAATTTTTTTAGGAATTGCACTAAATCTGTAGATTGCTTTTGGTAAAAACAGACATTTTTACCATGATAAAATGAGCATAAGAAATCTTTCCATCTTCTGATAGCTTCTTCAAATTCTTTCTTCAAGGACTTGAAGTTCTTGTCATTCAAATCACTTACTTGGTTATGGTTACACTGAGATATTTTATATTATTTGTGGCTGTTCTTTCTTAGCACATTTATTATTTGTGTAAAAGTGGGCTATTGATTTATTTGAGCTAATTTTGTACCCAGATACTTAGCTGAAGGTTCTTATCAGCAGTAGGAATTCTCTGATACAATTTTGGGGATATCTTATGCATACTATCATATCATCCCCAAAATGGATACTTTGATTTCTTCGTTTCCAAGTAGTATACTCCTGATCTCCTTTAGTTGGCTTGTTGCTGTAGCTATAACTTCAAGTACTATATTAAATAGATAGGTAGAGAGTGGACAGATTTTCTTGTCCCTAATTTTAGTGGAAATGATTTAAGTTTCTCTCTGTTTAATTTGATTTTGACTATTGGCTTGTTGCATATTGCTTTGAATATATTTAGATATGTGTCCTGTATCCCTGATTTCTTGAATACCTTTACAAAGAAGGGGTGATGAATTTTATCAAAGACTTTCTCACAGTCTACAGAGACAATTATGTGAATTTTTTCTTTCAATTTGTTTTTATGATGGATTGCATGAATGCATTTTCATTCATTGAACCATCCTTGCAACCCTAGAATGAAGCCTACTTGATCTTGATGGATGATGTCTTTTATGTGTTCTGGATTTGGTTTGCTAGATAGAGCTTGAGAACTTTTGTGGAAGAATGGGAGATAGGATTATTCGTCCCAAAGGGAATATGAACTCCACAGGAAGAACAACAGAGTGAACCAACCTGAACCCTTGGGGCTCTCAGAGTCTGAACCACCAACCAAATACCATTCAAGGGCTAACCTAGGCCTCCCAGCTCATATGTAGCAGATTTGCAGATTGGTTTTCACTTAGGTCCTGAAAAACTGGAGTGGGGACTATCCCACTAGATGTTACAGGATGAAGAATATGTTCTTCTGGCTGGGCAACCTTGTCAGGTCTCAGTGTGAGAGGAAGCCCTTAGCCTTGCAGAAACCTGAACTGTCAATATGGGGAAATACAGCAGGGGGAGGTGTACCTGCTTGAGGTGATGGACAGGGAGGATGGGAGAAGGATTTTGGGAGGGTGACAGGGGGGCAGTGAGTGGTATGCAAAGTGATTAAGTAAAAAATAAAATTAAATACTAAAATCAGAAGCAGAAAAGTTTTATTCAGTACTTTGTGTGCTCAAAAATGTGCAGTATATTCCATGTGATTCATGGGTCAGTCATGGACTCTATAAGACTTTTTAAAAGAAGCTAGTTGAAAATTTACCCTTGAATTAAGTCGGCAGAAATGACCACTTGGAGAATGCATTGAGTTTAGAACAGTAATGAAATTGTACCCTAATTTAAGATTCAGCAGATAGATAATCCACAACATTATGTGGCAAATGTGCAGATGACAGGGTGCTGCTGAGTGCCCGTGATTTGTCAGTAAGCTGCAGACTAAAGGACCACATCTTCTGTGGACAGTTTAGCTTTAGTGTGGGGAAAGCGGTGAGAGAAGATGGGCATGAGAGGTAGAGTGGTGAGAGGTAGTGAGGCCTTGATAGAAAAGCTTTTATGAACCTTTTCCTCTTCAATAAAGACATATCTCTCATCTTGCTCTCAGTAAAGAAGTTATTTCTAAACTTTCAGCTGTTTAAGCTCCCAACACAGTAAGATGCCCTATCTTCCTTCCCCCTTGGGATTGTGTGCCTGGATATACCTCAGTGACCCACAGTCTTTAGTGCCTGACAGTGCTCTCTACCTTTATCAAACACCCCATGCTATTTGTGGGAGACTTAAACACCTTTCCTCTCACTGAATTTGAAACATGTTCAACAGTGTTACGAATTTAACTAGTTATTCTTGAATATCTTTTACATAAACCAATTTCTTTAATCTCAAAAACAGAAGAAGAAATATTCAATGTCCTTAGTCACTGAGTAAATAAAGATTAAAATGACTCTGAGATTCCATCTAAACACCTGTCAGAATGGCTAAGATAAGAACCTGAAGTGAGGGCACACAGTAGTGAAGAGATGGAACAAGTGGAACACTCCTCCATTGCTAGTGGGAATTCAAACTTGTATGATCAATGTTGAAATTAATCTGGAAGATCCTCAGAAAATTGGGAATAGCTCTACCTCAAGACCCATTCCCTTGGCATATTCCCCAAAGTTGCTCCACCATACTACAAAGGAACTTGTTCAGCTATATTCATAGCAGCTTCAATTTTAAAACCAGAAACCAGAAATAGCCTAGATGTGCTCAACCTAAGAGCAGATAAAGAAAATATAGTACATATACAAAATGGAGTACTACTCAGATATTAAAATCAAAATGGATATGACATTATGAAATTTGCAGGCAAATAGATGGAAGTTAGAAAATATCATTCTAAGTAAGGTTACCCAGACCCTGAAAGACATGCATGATATGTACTCACTTACAAGTGGATATTTGTTATAAAGGACAAGATAACCAGGATACAATCCACAGACCCAAGGATGCTAATTAAAAAGGAGGACCCAAGGGAAGATGCTTGAATCTTACTCAGAAAGGGAAAATAAAAGAGATATCTGAAGTAGATGGAGAGAGGGAGTTGAGTGGTAAAGATCAGGAGTGAGGGTTGAAGTCTGAGAGAGAAAGGAAATCAGTAGGGTTGGGCATCTGGGACAGAGGAAGCTTCTGAGAATATAAGGTGATCCTAGCTGAGACTTCTACCAGCTGGGAATCTGGAGCCTGAAGAGGCTACTTCCCATAGACAGAGGACATTTCCAGTTGTGGGATAAAGGACACTAACCAACCCATAAAGCTTTTGAATCAAAATTTGTCCTGCTTACAAGAAAAGCAGGGATAAATATGGAACAGAGATCAAGGGAATGGCCAATCAACAACTGGCCCAACTTCAGACCCACACCTTGACGCTATTCATAATACTCTGGTATGCTTGCAGACAGGAGCCTAGCATAACTGTCTTCTGAGATCATCATCAAGCTGCTGATGAAAACAGATGCAGAGGTGAGCAGATGAAAAATAGACAGTTTAGGGATTCTCATGGAAGAGTAGGGAGAAAGATTGAGGGAGTCACAGGGATCAAGGACACCACAAGAAGAACTACAGAGTAAACTAACCTGAATCACCAATTAAAGTTTTAATTCTTAGAGAATTTTAGACATATTTGCTATGAATTTTGATGATATTCATTCCACTACACTTATCCAGTTCTTCCTATATCTAACCCCGTGTTTCCTCCTCTCATATCTTATTTGCTTTCATGTTATAATCCATTGTCTTAGTTGCTTTTCTATTGCTGTGCTGAAATGTCATGACCAAGTTAAACTCATAGAAAAAAAGAACTTATTGGAAAATTCTATTCCAGAAGGTTAGCATTCATAACCTTTATGATGGGTACCATGGCAACAGGAATACAGGAATGGTACTGAAGAAACATTTGAGAGCTCGGGTTGTTTTCTTTAAGTGGAGAAACAGAAACAGCTGAACTGGAAATGGCAAATGACAAGAGCTTTTGAAAACTCAAAGACTACCCCTCCCCATGGCACACCTCCTCCAAAAGGGCCACATCTTTTTATCTTTCTCAAATAGTTTCACCAACTGGGGACTGAATATTAAATCTTCTGAGCCTATAGACTTCATTCTCACTCCATACATTCTCACTTCAACCACAGCAACCCATTGTGAACAACTAGTGTTAAATCTATATACATGAATATGGGACTATCACCAGGATCTTGGTCACCATATCTGGACTTAATCCTAAATAAAATGGACTTTTCTCTTAACAGATGTAAGTGCCAATAGTTTTTCAGTGGGTATAAGATTGCATTCATCCATTTATCCTGGAAGGTCAACTTGCTTGATCATAGGTCCTCTTTATCACTGGGCATTTTTAGACCTGCCAGCATTTGAATAAAGACATGAGAACTTATTATTACAAATAGCAAGTCTACCTCCCAGTTAATTCTAACTTAATTAACCTGTTTATTCTGGTCCAAAAATGCCATGTGGCCTGTTGTCTCTTTCACATTGGTGGATTCTCCGAAAGACCCTGTCTTAGCCCAGAAGTTCTGGCTTCCCTTTCTTGCATAGTTATACAGGATATCAGCTTTTCATTAAAGCCAATCAGAGAATGCCTTAGGAAGGTGAGAAAGGACAGAGACATACCTTCACACAATGCACCCCAACAACTCTTCAGGAATCACAACTGTTGTGAATTCCCGGGTGCAATGGACCTGTTTTGTACAGAACACACTGTTTCAGCCATGTCCTCCCTAAACCATAGCATACAATAACTTTCTGCCTCTTTTCCTATAACGTTGCCTAACATTTGGGGAAAAGGGCTATAAAATAGATGGCCCACATTTGGGTGAGCACTCCAGACATGGCTGTTTTCTGAACATTGACCAATTTTGAGTCTCTGTATTAACTGTTACCCAGCACAAAAATTTTCTCTTAATAAGGGTGCTTGTTGGTATAAGTTGAGTATAGCCTTAAATATTTTGAGACAGTTTGATACTATGCTCACTTACCAATAAAAACAAAAGGCATTGAAAAAACTCTCCAGCACTGAATTCATGTTCAAATAAGAGTATAATTCTTTATGTACAATATAATTTTTCAAGCTGATTTAATATATATATATATATTCTCTGAGGTTTTATTTATTCATATTATCACTTCTGATTTGTCCTATTTTATTATTGTAGGTGCATAAGTGTTCACATCATGTATATTATTGGTATTGCATGCCCTGGGACTAAAGTTACAAACATTTGTGAGATAGCATGCATGTTCTGAAAATCAAATCTAATTTGCCTTGAATCATGTTCTGAAAATCAAATCTAACTTGAATGAGCAATATATTATCTTTATAGTTCATGTTCTATGTATACATTCTAAATCATCAGCTTATATTAATAAATATGCATCTATGGTACATCTGTTTAAATTTAATGTAATTTAAAACTACAAGCCAATATAGTGAATACTTTTGTGCAAAAACATATAAAAGCTCTTTATATGTTTAATAAAAGGTACTTACAATTACTAATTCCCCTATAATTAATTTATTGAAAATCAGAATAAAGAATAAAATATTACATTTAACAAGTTTTTATAGACTTATTTTCTTAGAATATTTTGAACTTTTTAATAAAATGCTGCAATTTTAAAAAATACCACATACTGAAACTAAGTACACCTGAGGATTATACAGCTCAGTGAGTTCCTATAATTAGATTGGCCATTTAGAAAGGTAGCTTGGGAACTACATATTGGATTTTATTGAATTTTCCATTTTGATAAGAAGAAACATAGTATCAACTCATAGTGTTGCTGGCCATCATGCTTGAAAAGCTCAAGTATGGTTTGGTGTTTCTACAAATGCCTTTAAATACAATAGTGATAGTGATTCAGGCCCAGTTTTTTTCCATTCCATTAGGCAGCAAACAGAAGAGTTCGAACTAAAAGTAGATGAAATACATGGAAAATTCACTTCAGAACCTAAACTGCCCAGACAGACATGTGAATTCATTGGTAGCTACAAAGAAACATTTTTTTTTTGCAGTTTTTCAGGAAGAAAACAACTCATTCCATTTGACTGCCTACATCTTAAGTGTTCAGTATTTCCTATACAATAGTCACGCTATGTTCCAACTAGTGTGGGTGATTTCCTTCCACACCCAATCCAGAAGGCAGTACACCTATTTATTTCAATATGCCAGCAATTACCAACTAAAGAACACCTCTAATGAGACCATTAGTAACAACAATGACCAAAAAAGAAGGTCAAAGTCCATTTTCCCTAACTCTGCTGCTTTTACTGCAAAAGAACATTTCAAATACCAGGTCCAAGAACAATTTTTAGCCAAGAAAATTGAAAGACTTGCAGCAGGTGGAAATACCACCTGTTCTAATCTTAGTCCAGAAAGGAAAAAAAAGAAAAAGAAAGAAAGAAAGAAAGAAAGAAAGAAAGAAAGAAAGAAAGAAAGAAAGAAAGAAAGAAAGAAAGAAAGAAAGAAAACAACTGGCTCTTCAGAGTTCCCAGCTGTGGGAAATTCCAGTGACTTTGAATGTCAGCAACCAGAAAGAACTCACTTGGAATGACTGAGCCAGCTAAACAAGCTCACTCACACAATACAAGCATGTGGAAGGGTTAAAATACACAACCCTGTGAAGGAGGCAAAGGCGAAAGCCTCAGCAGGTGTGAATCTTAATGGTTGTTAATTAGGTAGAAGTTCAACAGGAAAAGAAAGCCCAGCAGGTGTGCGGTGTATGTTTTTTGCTGATGAAAAGGCAAGGTAAAAAATATTCATCTCTGCAACAGAAAAGGCAACTTCATTCCTGTTTTCTCTGTAGTGTGTTCTAAGTTTCATTAACTGCCAGATGATCACACTCTTTTCTGATTCAACAAAGGTATAGCACTCTCCTTCTCCTAAGGATTGTGTACTGCAAAGAGTCACTGGGCACATCTGTGTTTCAAATGACTTACAGGAGGGCATGATCTTACATGGTTAACACAAACTCATCTTGAACAAAAAAAAAAGTGTCTTAAGGGCCTGTCCCTTAAATTTTCTTTGAATGAAGAATCAGAACTTATAAGTTCATTGAACTAATCTAATCACAGCATGCCTGGAGATTCTAACATATTCAAAGATGATTGATGATCCGTTCTTTTCCTACTTCCAAGAAAAGTCTCTTGACTCAAGAGGTGGAGGCAGTGGAATCAGAAGTCTACCGCGATTTCCTCTCCAGTGACTGTCCAAAGTGGGTACGGCCAGGAGCACAGGGAGCACAGGGGTGGCAGAGCAGCTGGGACAGTGTCCTCCTGGGCTCCATCTGCACCCAGGAGTCAGGCTGCTCCAAAGCCCTTTGTGCCAGGGGAGAGCTGGTCTCCCAAAGGTGCTGAGACAGGCTTGTAGGCTCACAGGAGGGATAAGCTTCAGTCAGAGACAGCAGGACCAACTAACACCAGAGATAACCCGATGGAGAAAAGAAAATGCAAGAACTTTACCAAAAGAAACCAAGGCAACATGGCATCATCCAAACACAGTTCTCCTAAAACAGCAAGTCCTGGATACCCGACCATACAGGAAAAGCAAGATTTGAATTTTAAAATACATAAAGAACATAAAGGACTCCCATAAAGAAATACAGAAGAAGACAGGTAAACAGGTAGAAGCTCTTAAAGAGGAAACACAAAGTCCCTTAAAGAATTACAGGAGGGCTGGAGAGATGGCTCAACGGTTAAGAGCACTGACCGCTCTTCCGAAGATCCTGAGTTCAAGTCCCAGCAACCACATGGTGCCTCACAACCATCCAAAACGAGATCTGACACCTTCTTCTGGAATGTCTAAAGACAGCTAAAATGTACTTATACATATTAAATAAATAAATCTTAAAAAAAAACCAAAGAATTACAGGAAAACACAACCAAACAGGTGAAGGAATTGAACAAAACCATCGAGGATCTAAAAAAAAAAAAAAAAAAGTAGAAACACTAAAGAAAACACAAAGGAAAAAACTCAGGAAATAGAAAACCTAGGAAAGAAATCAGGAGTCACAGATGTAAGCGTCAACAACAGAATACAGGAGATAGAAGAGAGAATTTCAGGTGCGGATGATACCATAGAAAATATTGACAAAACAGTCAAAGAAAATGCAAAATGCAAAAAGATACTAACCCAAAACATCCAGGAATCCAGGACACAATGAGAAGACCAAACCTAAGAGAAGAGAATGAAGATATCCAGCTTAAAGTTTCAGTAAATGTCTTCAACAAAATTATAGAAGAAAACTTCCCTAACCTAAGGAAAAAGATGCCCATGAACATGCAAAAAGACTACAGAACTCCAAATACATTGGACCAGAAAAGAAATTGCTCCTGTCACATAATAATCAAAAGACCAAATGTATTAAACAAAGAAAAAAAATAAAAGAATATTAAAAGCAGTAAGGGAAAAGTGTCAAATAATATATAAAGGTAGACATATCAAAATTACATCAGACTTCTTACCAGAGACTATGAAAGCCAGAAGACACTGGGCAGGTGTCATACAGTCCCTAAGAGAAAACAAATGCCATCCCAGGCTAATATATCCAGCAAAATTCTCATGTACCATAGATGGAGAAATCAAGGTATTCCATGACAAAACCAAATTTACACAATATCTTTCCACAAATCCAGCCCTTCAAAGGATAATAAATGGAAAATGCCAACAAATGGAGGGAAATTATACCCTAGAAAAAGCAAGAATATAATCTTCTTTTAACAAACCAAAAAGAAAAGAGCCACATAAACATAATTCCAACTCTAATAACAAAAATAACAGGAAGAAAAATCACTTTTCCTTAATATCACTTAATATCAATGACTCAATTCCCAATAAAAAGACATTGACTAACAGACTGGATACTTATACAGTACCCAACATTTTGCTGCATACAGGAAACTCACCTCAGGCAAAAAGACATACACTACCTCAGAATCAAAGGCTGGAAAACAATTTTCCAAGCAAATGATCCCAAGAAACAAGCTGGAGTAGCCATTATAACATCTAATAAAATCAACTTTCAACCTAATGTTATCAAAAAAGATAACTCATCAAAAGAAAAATCTACCAAAATGAACTCTCAATTCTGAACATCTATGCTCCAAAAACAGGGGATCCACATTCATATAAAAAAAAATCACTAATCCTCGAAGCACACATTGCATCTCACACAATAGTAGTGGGAGACTTCAACACCCTACTCTTATCAATAGACAGACCATAGAAACAGAAAAAAAAAATCAGAGACACGGTGAAACTAAAAGAAGTTATGAACTAAATGGATTTAACAGATATCTATAGAACATTTTATCCTAAAACCAACAAAATACCTTCTTCTCAGAACATCAGGGTACCTTCTCCAAGTCTGACCATGTAATTGGTCACAAAACAGACCTCAACAGATATGAGAAGATTGAAATAATCCCATGAACCTTATCAGATCACCATGAACTAATGCTAGTCTTCAATAACAACAAAAACAACAGAAAGCCCACATACATGTGGAAACTGAACAATACTCTACTCAATGATAACTTGGTCAAGGAAGAAATGCAGAAAGAAATTAAAGACATTTTAGAATTTAATGGAAATGAAAGCACAACATACCCAAGCTTACGGGACGAAATAAAAGCAGTGCTAAGAAGAAAACTCATAGCTCTGAGTGCTTCTAAATAGAACATGGAAAGAGCATACACTAACAGCTTGACAGCACATCTGAAGGCTCTAGAACAAAAAGAAGTAAATACACCCAAGAGGAGTAGACAGCAGGAAATAATCAAACTCATGGCTGAAACCAACCAAGTAGAAACAAAAAGAACTATACAAAGAATCAACCAAACCAGAATCTTGTTCTTTCCAAAACCCAACAAGATAGATAAACCCTTAGCCAAATTAAACAGAGGGCACAGAGAAAGTATCCAAATCAAAAAATCAGAAATGAAAAGGGAGACATAACAATGGATACTGAAGAAATCCAAAAAATCATCCGATCCTACTACAAAAGCCTAAACACAGCAAAACTGGAAAATCTAGATGAAATGGACAATTTTCTAGGCAGATACAAGGTACCAAAATTAAATCAGGATCAGATAAATGATTTAAACCGTCCCATAAACTCTAAGGAAATAGAAGCAGTGCTTAATTGTCTCCTAACCCAAAAAAGCCCATGGTTTAATTCAAAGTTCTATCAGACTTTTAAAGAAGACCTAATACCAGTACTCTTCAAACTATTCCACAAAATAGAAACAGAAGAACCAATATCCTATTAGTTCTATGAAGTCACAGTTACTCTGATACCTAAACCAAACAGTAAAAGCAAACTATTAGACAACCTCAAACTAAATGGAGAGAAGCTTGAAGCAATCCCACTGAATTCAGGGACTAGACAAAGCTGTCCACTATTGCCCTGTTAAATATAGTATTCAAAATCCTAGCCAGAGCAATTAAGCAACAAAAGGAGGTCAAATGGATACAAATTGGAAAGAAAGAAGTCAAAGTATCACTATGTGCAGATGATATGATTATATACTTAAATGACAGCAAAAATGCCACAGGAGAATTCATAAACCTGATAAACAACTTCAACAAAGTGGCAGGATATAAAATTCAGTCAAACAAATTAGTAGCCTTTCTATACTCAAAGGATAAAGAGACTGAGAAAGAAATTAGGGAAATGATACCCTTCACAACAGTCCCAAATAATATAAAATATCTTGGTGTGACTCTAACCAAACAAGTAATAGGTCTGTATGACAAGAACTTCAAATCTCTGAAGAAAGAATTTGAAGATCTCAGAAGATGGAAAGATCTCCCATATTCAAGTATTGGCAGGGTTAATATAGTAAAGATGGACATCTTGCCTAAACCAATCTACATATTCAATGTAGTCTCCATTATAATTCCAACTCAATTCTTCATAGAGTTAGAAAGAGCAATTTCTAAATTTATCCGGAAAAACAAAAAAGCCAGGATATCGAAAAATATTCTCAACTTATAATAAAAGAACCTGTGGAGGAATTACCATACCTGATCTCAAGCTATACTACAGAGCAATCCTGATAAAAACTATATGGTATTTGTACAATGACAGGCAGGTAGATCAATGGAATAGAATGGAAGAGACAGAAATGAACCCACACATCTATGGTCACTTGATCTTTGACAAAGGTGCTAAAACCATCCAGTGGAAAAAAGACAGCATTTTCAACAAATAGTGCTGGTTCAACTAGCAGTTAAAATACAGAAGAATGCAAGTTGATCCATTCTTATCTCCCTGAACAAAGTTCAAGTCCAAGTGGCTCAAGGACCTCCCCATAAAACCAGATACACTGAATCTAATATAAGAGAAAGAGTGGAAGAACCTGGAGCACATGGGCACAAGGGAAAATTTCCTGAACAGAATACCAATAGCTTATGCTCTAAGATCAAGAATTGACAAATGAGACCTCATAAAATTGGAAAGCTACTGTAAGGCAAAGGACACTGACAATAAGACAAAATGGCAACCAACAAATTGGGAAAAGATCTTTACCAATCTTTTATCTTATAGAGGGCTAATATCCAATATATACAAAGAACTATAGAAGTTAAGAGTCCAGAGAACCAAATAACCCTATTGAAAATGGGGTACAGAGCTAAACAAAGAATTCTCAACTGAGGAATACCAGATGGCTGAGAAACACCTAAAGAAATGTTCAAAATCCTTAAACATCAGGGAAATGCAAATCAAAACAACCCCTAGATTTCACCTCACACCAGTCAAAATGGCTAAGATCAAAACTCAGGGGACAGCAGGTGCTGGAGAGGATGTGGAGAAAGAGGAATATCCTCCATTGCTGGTGGGATTGCAAGTTTGTAAAACCAATCTGGAAATCAGTTTGACAGTTCTTCAGATAATTGGACATAGTACTACATGAAGACCCATGTATACCACTCCTGGGCATATATCCAGAAGAATCTGTAATAAGGACATGTAATAAGGACACATGTTCCACTATGTTCATAGCAGCCTTCTTTATAATAGCCAGAAGCTGGAAAGAACCCAAATGTCCCTCAACAGAGAAATGAATACAGAAAATGTGATACAATTACACAATGGAGTATGACTCAGCTATTAAAAACAATGAATTCATGAAATTCTTAGGCAAATGGGTGGAACTGGAAAATATCATCCTAACTGAGGTAACCCAATCACAAAAGAACACACATGGCAAGCACTCACTGATAAGAGGATATTAGCCAAAAGTTCAGAATACCCAATACACAATTCACAGACCACTTGAAGCTCAAGAAAAAGGAAAACCAATTTGTGGATACTTTGGTCCTTCTTAGAAGGGGGATCAAAATACCCATGGCTCACAGCCAACCAATGGACTGAGGAAATGGTCCCCAATGGTGGAGCTAGAGAAAGGACCCAAGGAGCTGATGAGGTTTGCAGCCCCAAGGAGGAAATATAATATGTAACAAGCAGTACCCCCAGAGCTCCCAGGGACTAAACCACCAACCAAAAATTACACATGGAGAGAACCATGCCTCCTGCTATATATGTAGCAGAGGATGACCTTTTCAGACATCAATGAGAGGAGAGGCCATTGGTTCTGTGAAGGCTTCATGCCCCAGTAGAGAGGAATACCAGATCAGGAAATGCTGGGTTGTTGAGCTGGGGAAGGGTGGAGAGAATAGGGGATTTTCAGAGGGGAAACAAGGAAAGGGGATATCATTTAAAATCTAAATAAAGCAAATATCTAATAAAAAATTTTTAAAAAGTCTCTTGACAGCTCTATGGAATCTTCTATTCAAGATATTACAGGTTCGAAATTGTGTATTTTATAATTTTTAGGGATGAAAATAATTTAGCATTAATGTAATTTCATCAAGAAATTCTGCTCATTTCTGATTTTTCCTGTTTGACTAAACAGAGACACAATTCTGCTGCAAAGAAAGGAATGACCTTTCTATTTTAAAGTTTACTCATCATGAAATTGGAGCAGCTTGGATCTTGTTAAGCATGTTTACTTCTATATGCACACATTTGAAAAGTTTCCTGGGTTTATATTTTCTATTTTATTCTTTAGCAACATTACAGACAACACTTTATTGTTCAAATGATACACAATTAAATTTGTATATACTTTCCTGTCTATATTATTTTCCTCAAATGGAGAAGAGTTAGGTACTAACTAGTGTCACTGTTGTCTCCATAGAGGAAAACAAGAAGTGGGACACCACAGCCTAGACGGAAACAGCTCCATGGATAAAAGCTTGACATTTCCAAAGTAACATGAAGTTCTAATCAACCGGACTCGTGAGAGTGACAAGTTCGATTCTGTATAACCAGGGAAAGATTGCTTGAAATATCATTAATCCTTTTAATAACTCTTTATTGATGACCTCTCTGTCACATAGTATTGTTGTAACTATCATACAATAGCAAGGATGTGCTGAGAGATTTTTTCAGGGTGCTGAAGAAATGTCACAATGATTGAGAGTATTTCTTGTTCTTCTTTATTTTCTGAATACAGATTTTGGTTTTATGGATTTGTGCCATAACCTGTCTTTCAAATCATCTAAATAATTTTAATCATGCTTCTGTGCACATTTAATTGTGTTATATTGTGATTTGAAGCACACATAAAAACTCATATCTAGCATAGGAGAATAAAAATTCAATGTCTTTATTATCATCTATGACATTGTCTAAAATCAACAAAAAAATCCATAAAGAAGTGAATTTATTTTTTGCGATTTGGTTCTGATCCAAAACCTACAAAACTTGCTTTTACGTAATGAATCAAAACATCAATCCAAAGACTGTTGTTATACATTTTTTGAATGTTTAATTACATGTAACTTAATATTTAAAATATTTATATTAGAACCCAAGAAGTTTCCGTTCTCTATTTCCAGAGTTCCATTATGAACTGGATGCAATGACTGTAACCTTTTTGTGAACATAGATTCTCTAGCACAATTGCCACTTGCTATTGCCGTCATTGAAACACTCTACCTACAAAAGCTGGTCTCGTTAACTTAGTATATTTCCACAGTACAGAATTTCTACCCTCATGAACACATCATTATCTTTAGGAATTCTGTGCCTCTTACATAGGTACAATACTGACAGACCCAGAAAAGTCATGTTCATTTCATTGACTCTCTATAGGACTAGTAACTAACACTTAAAAATAAAATCATGACAAAATAACATGACAATTGAACATTTAATTTTTCTATTAGGAAATTAGAATTTGATAAACTAAAATTCTAATTGCATTCAATTTTTGTAGGAAGTTATTCTGGACACAAAATTTTATTCCTTAAATGAGTAGTTTTCAGATAGAGTTGGGATAAAATTTAATTTTATGAGTGCACATAAACACTGAATGTCATTGCTGATTTATCACATTTTCTCTGAAAATGTCCTCATCCATGCAGCACAATTTTTAGGCTGATTAGCAGGTTTTAACTTAAATTCCAAATTAAGAAAGAGAACCACAGGATTGGGTGGTGCTTTTATGTGCAATGACTTTGATTGCTTTATGATGAATACTGGCAAGACTTTTTCCTCCAAGAATGAGCTCTATCATTTATACTGAAATATTTTTATTTTCCTTTATTTTTGATAACTATGTGAATGTTATTTTTGATAACTCATCTTTCACATTGAATCACATGTGAACAAATCGACTTTTTAATGAATTTTCCCGACAGTACAACCAACCCTCTGTAAGAAATGTTGTTAAATTAGGTGAATATTGAAAATTTTAAGTCGAATGAATTTTTTCTGATTAAATTTTTAGTAAGATGATTTTTTTTATCTTAAATTAGTACTCTTGGCAAAGTTTAGTACTTGGTGTATGTTCATCATGCTTCACTAGAAATAATCATAATTATTTCCTGAATAGTCATGGAGTTTTGAATTGGAACATACTTAGGACGATAAAAATCAATACCATACAAAGGTTAAACAATTAAAACTGAATTGAAATAAAAATTAGAATGATTTGAATGTGTTAACAATTAAATTATAGAGAGTATATATATTAAATATTGACTTTTTTTTTTTTTTTTGGTTTTTCGAGACAGGGTTTCTCTGTGTAGTCCTGGCTGTCCTGGAACTCACTTTGTAGACCAGGCTGGCCTCGAACTCAGAAATCCTCCTGCCTCTGCCTCCCAAGTGCTGGGATTAAAGGCGTGCGCCACCACCGCCCGGCTAAATATTGACATTCTATGTTATTTTTCTTTCTCATATATTCATTAGTATAACTTTCAAAATTAGATCTGTAGTGTAACTGCCCGTAGTTACATCCAACAGGTTACTTGGAAGGGAAGCTGGGAATGTATGGGAAGGTGGCAAAAACGGATGAATATAAAGACAACACCTGCTATTTAAGGTCTCAAAGTTTAAGGGAGAACTCCAAATACATAAGCAGGGAAAACCCTTCCCCCAAGGGCTGGAAGCTTCTCCATAGGTGGCTCTTGTTTTTCAGGAAACTGCAGGTGCTTGAAAAACCACGGGCTTCACTTTGGTTTGTGCGCTCCACCCCAGGTGGAGAGGATATGGCTAACACAGGACTGTAGATGGGAAATTGTATACTCATTGGGTTAATAAGAAAAATACTTATAATGATGACCTTAATTAGATGCCTATTTTTATTGATTTGAGAACAATTATTTAAAAATTTACCTAAAGCAGAGGCATAAAACATTCTGAAGCTATAACTGGCTTTTAAATTTTAATTTGACTTACAGAGCATTTTTTAATATACTATGTTTAAAAGTGCACAAAGCAAGTGCACAAGTTCTAGCCTGGGATTAAAATGTGCTCTAAGTACAACCTTTCAACCAGTGGCTAACTAATATAAACATGATTTCTCATCTTAATGAGAATTGGTTGAAACTAATGCAGGAAACAGCAATAAAAATTGAGGACTTATGTAATTATAACTGTAGCAATTTGCAGAATACAGTTTAAAATCTTAACATAAATGTGTGCCTAAAGTTGTTTAATAAATTTTGGTGCAGTTTGCTGTTCTGCATAGAAGATAGGCTGTTAAGGATTAGCTTTCTCAGCTCTGATAAGAAGTGAGTCACAACTGGCAATAGAATGTTGTATAAAAAGGTGGTTCAGAATCAGTTAATCTAAATTTCTTCCACAAATTACTGATTGAACTTCTTTGCTGTTTTGACATAGCTATATTAGAATAAAATTAACATATGACAGAATTCCTTTTATATTACCTATTCAGTATATTTTAGTTAACATGGATTAAGACAAATTTACTGAGATCTTGGATATCTTACTATCTTGTTTGTTTATATTTCTACCATATCCTGTCTTTGTCCAAACATTATTTAGTATCAACACATTAGATTTTGACTCATCTTATGTTTTTGTAAACAATATGATCATCTTCTGCAGAGGTGAATGGAAACTGTTGTTTTTGAGAAGTCAGAAATAACATATAAATTTAAATGACATACCATGTTTACTCACCCTCGGGGTCAAAAGTTGTTTGAAAAAAACTGAACTTCATCTGTTACAGTGTGATTTTATGTGTGTACTTTTAATTCAACATAGGGTATAATCTTCTTTTAATTCCCCCTTTTTTACTTACAATGTTGATAATAAATAAATCTTTTGCTATCCTCTCTTGGTTTGTTCTGAGTCAGATGAACTTAATGCAGAATTCTACCAGAACTTCAAAGAAAACCTGATACCAATATTCCACAAACTGTTCCATAAAATAGTAACAGAAGGAACAATAGCAAATTCATTCTATGAAGCTACAATTACTCTGATACCTAAATCATACAAGGACCCAACAAAAAAGAGAACTTCAATCCAATTTCACTTATAAATATCAACGTAAAAATACTCAATAAAATTCTTGCAAACCCTATCCAAGAACACATCAAAACTATCAGTCACCAAGATCAAATTGGCTTCATCCCAGGGATGCAAAGTTGGTTCAATAAACAAAAATCCATTAACATAATTCACTACATAAACAAACTCAAAGAAAAAAATCACATGATTGTCTCTTTAGATGCAGAAAAAGCATTTAACAAAATACAACACCCCTTCCTGTTAAAAGTATTAGAGAAATCAGGAATTCAAGGTCCGTATCTAAACATAAAAAAAAGTAATTTACTGCAAACCAACAGTCAATATCAAATTAAAAGGAGAGATACTTGAAGCAATCCCATTGAAATCGGGGAGAAGACAAGGATGCCCACTCTTCCCACATTTATTCAATATAGCACTCGAAGTGATAGCTAGAACAATAAGACAACAAAAAAAAAATCAAGGGGATACAAATTGATAAAGAAGAAATAAAGGTATAACTATTTGCAGATGATATAATAGTATATATAAGCTATGCCAAAAATTCTACCAGAGAGCTTCTCCAACTGATAAACAACTTCAGCAAGGTAGCCAGATATAAAATTAATTCAAATAAATCAGTAGTCTTCCTTTATCCAAGTGATAAGCAGGCTGAGAAAGAAATTAGGGAAACAACGCCCTTCACAATAGATACACGTAATAGAAAGTATCTTGGGGTAACTCTAACCAAACAAGTGAAAAACCTGTATGACAATAACTTAAAGTCTCTCAAGACAGAAATCGAAGAAAATCTCAGAAAATGGAGAGAACTCCCATGCTCATGGATTGGCAGAATTAATATAGTAAAAATTGTCCATCCTAAGAAAGGCAATCTACAGATTCAATGCAATCGTCATCAAAATACCAACGTAATTCTTCAAAGACATGGAAGGGACAATTCTCAAATTCATCTGGAAAGGCAAAAATCCCAGAACAGTGAAAACAATTCTTATCAATAAAAGAATTGCTGCAGGAATCACCATCCCTGACCTCAAGCATTACTACAGAGCAATAGTGATAAAAACTGCATGATATTGGTAAAGAGACAGATCTGTTGATCAATGGAAGAGAATTGAAGATCCAAAAATAAACCACACACTTAAGGACACCTGATCATTGACAAAGACGCTGGAAATATACAATGGAAAATAGAAAGCATCTTAAATAAATGTTGATGCTATAGCTTATCTGTATGTAGAAAAATGAAAATAGACCCATATTTGTCACCTTGCACAAAGCTCATGTGCAAATGGGTCAAGGACCTCAACATAAAACCAGATACACTGAATCTAATGGACGAGAAATTGGTAAAGAGCCTTGAAGTCATTGACAAAGGTGGAAATTTTCTAAACAGAACTCCAATGGCTCATGATCTAAGATCAGGAATTGATAAATGGGACCTCATGAAACTGGAAAGCTTCTATAAGACAAAGGACATAGTCAATAGGACAAATTGGCAACCTACAAATTAGGAGAAAAGCTTCACTAACCACAAATCTGATAGAGGGCTAATATCCAAAATAGATAAAGAACTCAAGAATCTAACTACCAAAAAACCAAACAACCCAATCAAGAAATGGGGTATAATACTAAACTGATAATTCATAACAGAGGAATCTTGATTGACTGACAAGCACCTAAAGAAATGTTCAAAGTCCTTAGCCATCAAAGAAATGCAAATCAAAACGACCCTGAGATTCCACCCTACACCAATCAGAATGGATAAGATCAAAACCTCAGATGACAGTACATGTTGGTGAGGATGTGGAGAAACCAGAACACTCCTCCATTGCTGGTTGGATTGCAAACTGGTACAACCACTCTGGAAATCAATCTGGAGGTTCCTCAAAAACATGGAAATAGATCTACCTGAAGACCCAGCAATGCAACTCTTCGGAATAGATTCAAAAGATGTTCTACCATGCCACAGGAGCACAGGTTTCACTATTTTCCTAGCAGACTAATTTGTGATAGCCAGAAGCTGGAAACAATCCCGATGTCCCATGACAGAAGAATGGGTACAGAAAATGCGCTTCATTTACAACAGTGGAATACTACTTAGCTGTTAACAGATCTTCTTTCTTATTATGATGGCCTCTGCATTTTGTCTGTTCGAGGTTTGGGACAATATAAGATGGCCAATTTCTTTTGGAGCCAGAGGACAGCCTGAAGATCTAGGATTTCTTCTTCATCTTTAGTTGTTTTTCCTTTAGCAGTTAATAGTCCCTTTGCATCATATATTGCTCTGTGAATATGTCTAGGAGCAAATGCTTATTGACTATTGGAAGTAAAGGATACTTGGAGGTGGTTAAGTTACAGAGACTGATATTGAGTGAATTGAGCATTTGAGATTCACAGTTTGGGGGGACTCTTGAGAACTCTCTCAATGGCTTTACATGTAGTTATGATCAGGGTCTGTCTAAGGTTACTTTGTCTGCATCCTTAGTCAGCATGTCAGGAATTCAAGGTTTCGCAGGCAGTTTGGGCATCCTACAGCAACTGAGTCCAATTTCTTAGGGTTAATCCACTGGTCATCAGCAGGGGCCCAAGCCCTCTTTGGCAATGCCTTGGCTTTCATTCATAAACCATCAGGCAGAGTCAAGCAGACAACAATGCTTAATTTAAATCTTTGATAGCTTTCTTGCTTCTTTTTTCTCTATGTATAAGTGCCTTCTTGTCCCCTAGTGGCCTCATAGAGTTGTTTAGCAATTGTGCCAAAACAGATATCCAAGTTCTACAGAAGCCTAGCTGACCACAGGAATTCCCGTGCTTGGTGACAGGTTTTAGTTATTCAGATGCCTAAGATGGTCTCTTTACTGGCTTGAAAGAGGCTTCATTGATTCTCTGGCACCTGTGAGTCAATTTGGGCATCTACTAAACTCTCTAAGTATACATTTGGGTACTCTGTAGGTTCTTGGATTATTTGGCTCACTTTTGATAAATTTGTAGGGTGCCTAAAAGTAGCCCTGAGAACCCTCCAATCAGCATCTGGTGGTAACTTTTGAGTGCCTCCCTGGCTTCAAGCCTGTTGCAGTCCCAATCCTGGCTGGTTCAAGAAATGGCCTGTCAGTGGTCAAGGCGCCCTCAAGACTATCTGCCATTGCTCCCAGAACTAATTTGCAGGCCACCTATCCAATGAGATCCTGCTTCTTCACGATAAAGAATGTATGGAGTTGTTGGTTGTCTTTCCAGGAGAGCTGATAAACCAGGAAAAGTATCCTGACAGCATACAGAATGGGAACATATCTTCCCCAACCCTTCATCTGACAGAGGGCTAAAGAACTTGAGAAGATAGATACCAACAAATCAAATAACCCAATTTAAAAAATGGGGAATAAATCAAAGAGAGAATTCTCAACAAGAGAATCTCAGGCACTGGGCCACCAACCAGGCAGCATACACCAGCTGATATGAGGCCCCCAACACATATACAGCATCGGACTGCCAGGTCTGGACTCAGTCAGAGATGATGCACCTAACCCCAAGAGACTGGAGGCCCCAGGGAGTGGAGGGATCTGGTGGGGTGGGGTGGTAGAATGGAGACATCCTCATGAAGACTGGGGTCAGGCAGGAGATATGGTATGTAGAAAAGTCAGAGGATTCATGAGGAGGGGGATAAAATCTGGACTGCAAAAGAAGATTAAATAAAACTAAAGAAAATAGAAAGAAATGAAGAAATTATTCCTAGAGTGGGGGTTAGGGGGGGTCACTCATAGCCAAGAAACCCCTAAAGAAGTGTTCAACATCCTATCCATCAAGGAAATACAAATCAAAATGACCCTGAGAGTCTACCTTAAACCAATCATAATGGCTAAGATCAAAAATTCAAGTGAAAGCAAATGCTGGGGAGTTCAGCCAAAGCTATGTATTTCCATAGCTTGGGTACCACTCTACTTTCATCCTATCATCTGAGGAAATAATATGACATTTAATTTTATAAATCATTGCAACAATATTACTGAATAAATGAGATGAAGTTTTTACTACAAAATTCTATAGTCAATCTATTTGGTATCAAAATAGGATTTTGTGTTTAATACTTATATTTCTATTTTTTATGTAAGAAAGCATTTCAAAATTCAGTAATATTACTTTTGCTATATTATTAATATGACTTAAATAATAACGGTGTATAAAAAATAATCCTTAACTCTTAAGAATTTTTAAGGAGCTGGAGAAAGCAATTAGAGGTTAGGTGTTGATTTGATAAGGGGTTGACATGTCCTCCAATGTCATTTATTCTGAAAACCCCCAGACAACTGATAAGTTGTATAATCAGATTTTTTTATGATTTTAAAGCAAATAATTTTGTATTTCCATTTAGGTTAAGTAATAATATATAAAAAGAAGTAGCAAATTCACAGAACAGTTTGGTCTTACACTGTAACCTCATATACCATATATTAACTGAAATATAAAAGACAAAAAATACCATCATTTTATATGAATCCCTAGAAAAGAATCAACCTTAGGTTTTAATCGGTTTGCTCCCTTTGTTTTATTGTTCAGAAATGAATAAAGTATAGATGTGAATCAGACACAAATGCCAAAACAAATAATTTGACTTTGAGCATTTTATAAGGTGTAATAATATGCAAATGACTTATAGCTACAATAGCTTTTACTCAAAGCGTTTCTATACTGTTGTTCAAAGCCAGGCACACATGAAATCTCAAAGAAGAGAAGCTAGATACAATATTGGTTTTCATCTCAGGAGACAAGGGACATCCAATTCTCCTCTAGGCAAAGGGGGATGGATTACAATCTACCTCTTTGGGTTTAGTCGGTACTCTCATCCCAGAATCCCAACACATAGTGCTGTGTCTGTCTTTGAAACTTGGTTTTGTCTCTGTTTGCCTTTTACTTTCATTTTGTTTTCTGATGCCTTTCTTCTCTAGCTAACTTTTAACTCCTTTACTATGGGACAGTCCTCCTCCACCACAGATAATCATCTTGAGGTGATTCTAAGACACATTAAGGATTTTCAAAAGTCTGCTCTCCTTTAGGTTATCTCGTCTTACCCAGGAAACATTGCTCCCTCTGAATTTAAATGGCCTTCCTCTGACACTGGATGGGCCCCTGTGGGTTCCTCCTCCTCCTCCTCCTTCTCCTCCTCTTCCCTCCTCCTCCTTTTCCCTCCTCCTCCTCCTTCCTCCTCCTCCTTCTTCCTCCTCCTCTTTCTGTTATTTAATTTATTTACATTTCAAATGTTATCCCCCTTCTCAGTTTCCTTCACAACCCCCTATACTCTCCCTCTCCTCCCTGCCTCTATGAGGGTGCTCCTGACCTAGCATACCTCTACCTGTTGTGAAGGCCATCTAGTCTCCACAGGACCAAACGGCTCCCTTTTCAGTGATGCCCAATAAGGCAAACCTCTGAAACAGCTAGAGCCATGGGTCACCCCATGTGCACTCTTTGGTTGGTGTTTTAGTCCCTGGGAGCTCTGGGGGCATCTAAATGGTTGATAATGTTGTTCTTCCTACGGGGTTGCAAACCCCTTCAATTTCTTCAGTCTTTTCTCTAACTCCTCCTTTGGGAACCCTGTGCTCAATCCAGTGTATTGGTCGGGTTCTGGCAGAGTCTCTCAGGAGACAGCTGTATGAGATCCCTGTCAGCATGCTCTTCCTGGCTTCCACAATAGTGTCTGGGTTTGGTAACTGTATATGGGATGGATCCCCAGGTGGAGCAGTTTCTGGATGGTCTTTCTTTCAGTCTCTGCTCCATATTTTGTCTATGCATTTCCTCCCATAAGTATTTTCTTCCAATTCTATGAAGGACTGAAACATCCACACTTGGGTTTTCCTTCTTCTTGAGATTCATGGGGTCTGTGAATTACATCTTGGGTATTCTGAGCTTTGGTTGCCTTATAGAAGATATTGAATTTCATGAGGTTCCATTTATTAATTGTTGATCTTAGTGCCTGAGCTGTTGATGTTTTGTTCAGGAAGTTGTCTCCTGTACCAATCAGTTCATGTCTTTTTGCCTTTCTTTCTTTCTTTCTTTTCTTTCTTTCTTTCTTTCTTTCTTTCTTTCTTTCTTTCTTTCTTTCTTTCTTTCTTTCTTTCATCTTTAGATTTATTTGTTGTTCTATGTAAGTACACTGTTGCTGTCTTTGGACACACCAGTAGAGGGCATCAGGTCTCATTACAGATGGTTGTGAGCCACTGTATGGTTTCTGGGATCTGAACTCAGGACCTCCAGAAGAGCAGTTAGTACTCTTAATTGCTGAGCCATCTCTCTAGCCAACACCCCTTACTTTTTCTTCTGTAAATTTAGTACATGTGGGGTTTTTTGTTTGTTTTTTAAATTTTTTTCTTTTTTTTATTAGATATATTCTTTATTTACATTTCAAATGATTTCCCCTTTCCTGGTTCCCCCCTCCCCGAAAGTCCCATAAGCCCTCTTCCCTCCCCCTGTTCCCCAATCAACCCCTTCCTGCTTCCCTGTCCTGGTATTCCCCTATACTGCTGCATCATCTAGTTTTATGTTGAGGTCTTAGACCCTCCTTGGACTTGAGTTTTGTGCAGGACAAAAATCTGCATTTATTTGCATCCTTCCACATGCATACATCCTGTTTGACCAGCATCATTTGTATTCTTTTTTTCCATTGTAAAGTTTTGGCTTCTTTGTCAAAATCAATTGTTGGTTGGTAGGTGGATTTATTTCTGGGTCTTCTATTTGCTTCCACTGATCAATCTGTTTCCAAGCAGTTTTTGTTGCTCTATAGTACAGCTTAAAATCAAAGATAGCTATACCTCCAGAAGTTCTTTTTTTGTATATGATTATATTAGGTTTTATATCATTTTGTTTGCTTTTTTGCTTTGTTTTTGTTTTGTTTTTGTTTTTTAAAATGAAGTCAAGAATTGTTCTTTTAAGGTGTGTGAAGATGTGCCTAGTTCTGCAGTCAGTTGGTGTGCCTAGATGGGTTGGTTCCCAGGGGGTTCTTCCCTTTCTCAGAGGAAAAGAAGAGGATGAAGGGAAGGACTGTGTGATCAGGGAATTTGGGGAGGGATGTGATCAGATTGTAAAGTGAATAAATAAGTTAAAGGGAAAAACAAACATGCATATTTCTAAAGTTGTTAATTGAAACATAATGGAGATTCTTATTATTTGAAAATAAGATTTAACATTCTGAATTGTTAGTATTTATAAAAACATAAAACTAACTATATACCAGTATGATCTTGACCTCCTTTTTCCTTCTCTATATCATTTCATGAGTTCAGCAGACAATTAATTGCTAGTAGGTTTTGAATCTAACTTTTCAAAACATTGTTACAGAACAATTTATAATGAGCCTTAAAGTAAGCTTCGTAGTGTGTAAAGGTCACTATTAATAGGGCTTCCTGGCCTTGATATGATTAATTTCTCCATTCTTATATAACACAAGAAAGTAATGAGGATCATTATTTTGGTAGTGTAGGTAATACTGTTACAAATATTACTTCTTAAATTCCTTAAGACAAAACCAGATAACAGGTAATTAATCATGGACTTCTTAAAGATATGGATGGAACCATGTAAAATATTATAAACTAATAACAAAAAGGTAAAATTACATTTATTAACTTATTTTTCACATTAATCATTTTATACATTTATATATAAGAATGGCAATATTATTATTTTTATAACAATATCATATAAAATATTGTTATTAATATGCAAAATTTAAAACTATTCATTAAAAATTGTCTTGGTCATTGATACAAACAATTATATAATATCATTATAAATTACAAAACTAATTATAAAATTATATTGGGTGGCAAGTTAGTTAATATACTTTTCCGAATTTAAAGATACAAACTGAAGTTTATTCTATGTCCTGAATATGTTAAAGATTTAGTCAGACAGAAAAAAATGAAAGATACTACTTTCTCAGATTTATGATATTGTGTAAACAAGCAGAAACCATAAGATACAAAGAAAATATACTGTATACCTTTAGCTTTGTGTTGACAGGCAAATATCAATAGATATGTGTGGGACTGTTGTGTGAGGCAATCTGTAGCCTGGTTGAACAAGGCTACTCAGGAGACCAGTAGAACATTCTACAAGGGATGGAACCTGTGAGCTATGCTCCCAGACTGCTGACTCCTTAACTCCATAATCCTGTGGCCATCAGTCACATATGGCCACATCACAGGCCCCTAAGCGTTCTGGCTGGACTCCACCCCTACAGTCACCTGGCTACAGACAGGCTTTCCCAGGTAACCCAGAATACTATAAAAGAAGGCTTCTTGCCCCTCCTTGCTCTCTCTGGCCTCTTATCTCTCTCACCCCTCTTGCCTCTCTCTATTCCCCCTCTCTCTATATTCTTTCCCCTCTTTCCACATGCTCATGGCCATCTCTCTTCCCTCTTTCTTTGCTTTCTCTCTTTACTTTTCTATCTCCTTTTCTTTTCCTACCCTTTTATAATATAGCAGTAAAACTATGAACTGTCTCTAATCAAAACCTGCCAGGTAGAAGCATGGAGCAGGTCTCAGTATTTCCAGTCACGGGAAAGGATCCAGACTCCTCTCAGCCAAGCCTCTACTACAGGGACCTGGGAAGCCCATGCCAGAACGGCACTGCTTTCTGAGCAAGGACCTCCCTCCCTGCTGGCCAGACAGTCTCGTGCTCTACGGGTACTCTGGGGCACTCTGTTCCTATCATGGTGCAGTGTGCGAGCCAGTGTTCCCCTATTCCCCTAGGCGGGCTCTGCCTGCCAGAGTTCTCCTATGCGTGACCTGCCATCCCTGCCACCTTTTTAATCCCCACAGAAATGAGAAAGCTGGAAGGTTTGGTGATTTCACAAAGAATAGTACTGGAAGCTTTTAATGAGAAGAAACAATTTAATGAAGACACATGCTTAGTGAATGATTTATTAGTGGTTACTAATATCTGCATTGACGTTGAATTTGCCTCTTAACTAGAGGAAATGAAAAAAATGAATGTTCCTGTGGATGGTGGCTTTAAATGATATATGGATTCGCTGTGGCCAGAACTGCTTGAGGAAGAAAGAAATTTATAGAAAATGATTTCAGAATTGCAGAATTTCCATAAGAGTCTTGTAGATAATTTTGTTTTATCACTGAGTGAAATAAGAATACACTGGGAAGTTGTCACCTAAACACTGATATGACATCTAAATATTAGTGTAGTTTTTCTGATTACTGGAAACAATATAAATTATTTGAAGAATGTGGATTGATTAATTTCACAGTTATAAGAACTTGAAAGTAGTAGTGAGTAGAGAGTATAGGTCCAACCAAACTGAGTTTAGAGTTCTGTTGGGTTTATAAATCAAGATAGATCATAGTTTTTGTGCAAGCCATGTAAATAGTTATGGGCATTTGATTAGATGGATATGAATGTTGTAACTCAATAGCTTAAATTTATTTGAAAGTTTGGTATACATAATTTCTGGTTTGTTGGTAATTTAGAATATTCTATGTTTTACATGTTCTTCCTAAATGGCAAAACATAATTATAAATGTGATATATTTTTAATCACAAAATTACATAATGATGAAAAATTCTTAGCATTCCTCTAAATGTAAGGAACAAGGTAATGTAGTATCCACTCTAAACATTCTCATTCAATGTTGGTTTTTTGATGGTTTTGCTAGATTATTAATAAGACAGAGGGAAATAAGAGGTGTACAAATACAAAAAGCCAGTATGTACCTTTTTGAAGTCAACATTATTCTATATATGAGAGCCTAAAATTCCACCAAAATACTGTTTCAGCAAAATTAAATTATGAAAATTTAACATAAATTAGTAGCATTATATACCTATTACAAAAAATATTAAAGAAACAATCACAGTCACAATAAGCACAAAACAAATAAAATACAGGAATTTTTTTTTATTGTAAAGTTTTGATCTAATATTTTTAAACTAAAATCCTGGAATTAAAGCTTAAAAGTTCTATAATGAGAACTATAGATACTATTTTAAAAAAGCAGGCTGTAATGGGGTGCCTTACTATGTGTGGTTCCTGGGCTCTGCCTCTCAGCAGTGTCAGGATGCTGTCATGGTGGGGCCCGGGGTGTGAGGACCAGGACTGGGAGTCTGCTGTCTGCCCCCTTTTGTCTGGGGTGTCAGACAGTATGCCAGACTAAGGAGGATGAATGAGAGCCTGGGTCAGACGGGTTTCACGAGGCTCCAGTATGGCTTAGAATGTCCAGAATGTTACAGCAAACCAGATGTTCATCAACTGATGAATGGCATGTAATTGACAGGAAATGTAATTCTTTTACATAATGGAATAGTATTCAGCTACTAAAAATGAGAACATTATGAATTTTGCATGCTAGAGGATGGAGCTAGAAAATAACATCCTAAGTGAGGTAACCCAGACCAAAAAGGACATGCATGATATATACTCACTGATAAGTGGATATTAGCCGATAAATGCATAATATCCATGATACAACCCACAGACAATAAGAAGTTTAACAAGAAGGAAGGCCTAAGAAGGAGCTCTCTAAGTGAGGGTGCATCTATCTCACTTAGAAGGTGGAACAAAATAATAATAGGGAGCATAAGGAAGGAGGGACATGAGGAAGAGGAAGGGGAGGGGAAAAGAGGGTAGGAACAGGTATGGAGAAAGAATGGATAGAAGCCTAGAGGACTAAGAGAATGAATGGAAATATGCAGTTGGCAGTGTTGGGTGTGCAAGGAACCCCTAGAAAGTTCCAGAGATTTATGGAGGAGTAGGCTCCCAGGACTCAATGTGGGTGACCTTATGGGAAATGTCAACTAGTGGGGATACTGAACTTGAAGATACCACCTCCAGCATCTATCTAGACAGGACCTCTAGTGGAGGGATGGAGACGCCAACCTACCTTCAAAGTTTCAGTCCAAAATTGTTCGGGTCTAAAAGAAATGCAGGGAAAAAAATTGAGAAGATACTGAAGGAATGTCAGACCAGTGACCAGCCCAATTTTGGATCCACCCATGGGTAGGCACCAATCCCTGATACTATTAATGATGCTATGTTGTGCTTGCATATAGGAGACTAGCATGGCTGTCCTCTGAGAGGCTACACCAGCAGCTGTCTGAGACAGATAAAATAGGAGTTCAGCACTGGACTGAGGTTGAGGAACACTAGGGAAAGTTTAGGGAAAAGGATTAAAGGAGCTGAAAGGGATAGCAATCCTATGAATAAACCAACAGTGTCAACTAACTTGGACTCCTGGGAGCTCCCAGATACTGAACCACAAACCAAAGAGCACACACAGCAAAGGCTGAGGCCACAGAACATATGCACCAGAGGGCTACCCTGCCTGGCCTTAATGGGAGAGGATGCACCTAATCATGTAGAGACTTGATGCATAAGGTTGGAGGAATTTGGGCAGGGGTCACCCTCTCAGTGGTGAAAGAGAGTGGAGGAAGAACTCTGTGAGGGGGTACCTGAATGAGGGGCACCATTTGGGATGTAAATAAATAAAAATTTCTCAATGAAAATAAGTTACTATTGTGAGGTCTCTACAATTTTGTTATGGAGACATCTAGTGCTGTGAACGTGCTTTTAGAAATATCCTCATGTATCTAATATGTTCAGAAATGCATTATACTTGTCTTTATTCAATTCTAAAAAGTCTTCACTTTCTTTCTTTATTTCTGTCTTGGCCTATTTTTCTTTCTTTATTGACTTCTTCATCTTCCAAAAGTTTATAAACTTTCTGTTGTTTTCATTGTTCTTAATAAAAAAGTTTAATCATTAGTGATCTGATGTGATGAAGAGAGTTATTTCAATATTCTTATATCTGTTAAAACTGGCTGTGTGTGTGATATGGGGTCAATTTGAAGAAAATATCTTGAGGTGCTGAGAAGAAGGAAAGGGTATATTCTTTGTTGTTTAGGGAGAAAGTTCTAAAATACGTTGTCTATTTTATTATGTGAGTCAGTTCGAGAATTTCTGTTTACATTTTGTCTCTGTGAGAGTGGGGTATGGAAATCTTCCATTATCAACTCGTAATGGTTAATATATAATTGTAGCTGTAGTGTAGTCTTTTTTATTTTTTTAATGAAATTACATTCCCTTGTGTTGGCTTTATATTTTTTAAGAATTCCATTATCTTGTTGGTAGGTTTTCCTTTGATGAGGAGACAGTGTTCTTCTCTACAGATTAGCTACACTCGCCTGCTTCTTGTTCTGTTTGCTTGGAATGTATTTTTCTGTCCCTTTGCCCAGAAAAGATGTACACACAGCAGAAGTATGGATTCTATTGTCACATTAATTCTCCTAGTCTGTGTCTTTTTATTGGAGAACTGAAATCTTTGATGTTGAGAGCTATCCATGGGCAGTGAGTGTTGAATACTTTTATTTTTTTGTTGTCTTTGTGTGTGTTTTTGTGTATGTGGGTAGGGCATATGTATTTCTTCTTTTGAATTTCCTAGTCTTGGATTATTTATTACCTGTAGGTTTTATGTTTTTAATATATTCAACATTTTACATTGCACATTTTCTTGTAGTGCCTTCTGTAGGGATCTATCTGTAAATAGATATTGCTTAAATGTGGCTTTATCATGAAATGTATTATTTTCTACTTTTTTTTGAGTCTGAAAGTTTTGCTGGGCATAGTCATCTAGGCTGGCATTTGTGGTCTCTTACAGTCTATAGAACACTTGGAATTTAAAGTTTTTATTGAGAAAAAATTCAGGTGTTGTTCTCGTAGCTCTGCCTTTATATCTCTCTTGATCTTTTTTCCTTATAGCATTTACTATTCTTTCTTTGATCTGTACCTTTAGTTTTGTTTATTGTTTTTCAAGTCCTTTCTTTTCTGATTCGGTCATTTGACATTCTTTATACTTCTACTTTGATAAGCCTCCCTTTCTTTAAATCAAGAAAATATTTCCTCTGTGATTTTGTTGCAAATATTTTCTCTTCCTTGAACCTGGGTTTCTCATTTTTCCTCCTCTATTCTTATCATTTTCAAACTTATTCATCTCATAGTGGTCCAGATTTCCTGGATGTTTTATGACAGAAGCTTTTATTAAAATTTATTCACTATATATTCCACTCACTGCCCCATGTTCATGCCTCCCACAATCCTTTTGCCAGCCCCTCTCCTTTTCCTCTGAGCTGGTGATGGCCCTTCTAGATCTCACCCTACCCTGGCACTTCAAGTCTCTGTGACAGGAGCTTTTGAGATTTAACATTTTATTTCATCAAGTTATCCATTTCTGTAGACTTGAGATTCACTCTTTTATCTCTTGCATTTTGATAGTGAGACTGAGAATACAATTTGAATTTCTAAATTTTTCATTTCCTGATTTTCTTTAGGTATTTTTTTTTGCTTGTTTGGTTTTGTTTTTGTTTCTTTTGTTTTTTGATTCTGTTAACATATTCAGGTCTTGAACTGCTGCGCTCATTTCCTTTAACTGTTTGGATTTTCAGATATCATTTTAAGGGATGTATTCATTTTATCTTTAGAATTCCTATCATATTAATAAAAATATTTGACAGTCCTTTTCTTGTGTTTCATGTATGAACACTAGGACTACTGTGGTAGTGTTGCTGGGCTCTAAAAAAATATTACCATGGTTATTATTTATTGTGCTTTTTATTATTTTTTTTGTTGTTGTTTTTGTTGTTGGTAGGTTCAATTTTATTTGTAACGTTGCTGAATTTGAACTGGTCATTTAAATTGTAAGTAACATTATGAGCCAAAAACAAGAAATTAAGTTTTGATGATTTTTTTAATATACAATTCAAAAGGACACATGGTCTTTGGATATCATGTTTTATTGAATTCTCTATAGGGTATCACATGTAACAATCAAACAATTTGCAATGCAATTCCTATATTTATTTATCAAAATTTTATATAACATATTTTTAGGCACAGAACTATCTTTGCTTTTAAACTTAATATATAGTTTTCAAAATATCTAATTTATGAAGATGGACATTGGTGTGGTTTCAATCTCCTTATTGCTATACATTAAAAAATCACAATCATTATAAGTATGCACATGGCAGCATAAACAAATGACTATACAAAGCATACTTTCAAATAAAAAATTAAATCTCTCAATCATTTCGGAAAATTTTCCACCTTTTAAATGAACAAGTAACACTTCTAATGTAAGACTCAGTCCACCGCATTTCTTCTGACACCATCCTCTACCGTCTTTCGAATGTCTAAGTACTGGCAACCTATTATATGGGTCAAATTTCTGACTATTGCAAAATATCCAGGGACATGGATAGCTACATTGTTTCCTTTTCTTTTTTCTTAATTAGTTAATAAATTAATTAATTTTTACACTCCAGATTTTGTTCCTTCCCCCACCTCGTCCACCCTTCAACTGTTCCCATACCTCCTCCCCATCCCCCTGTCTCTACAAGGATGTCCCCATCCCTTCACCCACCACCTACAGTCCCATCTGACCTCTAAACTCCCTGGGGCTTATAGTGTCTTGAGGGTTAGGTGCATAATCTCTGATTGAACACAGACCCAGCACTCTTCTGCTGTATATGTGTTGGGGATCTCATATCAGCTGGTGTGTGATGTCTGTTTGGTGCCCAGAGTTTGAGAGATCTTGGAGGGTACAGATTAATTGAGACTGCTGGTCCTTCTACAGGGTCACCCTCCTCCTCAGCTTCTTTCAGCATTTTTCTAATTCAACCACAGGGTCAACCATAGAATATCCACATGAATATTCAGTCCATTGGTTGGGTGCAAATATATGCATCTGACTCTTTCAGCTGCTTGTTGGGTCTTCTGGAGTGCAGTCATGCTAGGTCCCTTTTTGTGAGTGCTTTGCTCCATAGCCTCAGTAATAGTGTCAGGCCTTGGGTAGTCTCCTAGCTGATCTGCTCCCATAAAGACACCATATCCTTACCCATCCTAGAAGATCCACTGTATTCAGAACAGTTGGTGAGAACTCCCTCTCCCACCCCCACTCCCACAGCTGCCTCTGGAGTCTGGTGGACTCTGGAACCCATTACCTACCAAAACCCTGCCCTCCCAAATACAACTTCCCTTCTGCCCCTTCTGCCTGGACCTTCTGCTGGGGCAAACTCCTAGCTGGTCTGCTCCCTAGAAGACAGCATATCCTAACCCATCCTAAAGGACCCACTGCACTCGGAGCAGTTGAGGATAGACTATACTCAGAGCAGTTGACACCACAGCTTAAAGGCATGCAGGGCAACTGACCTGACAGACCAAAAGCCTCCCTGGAGTTCTGCTGCACACAGGGAAATAGTAACCACAGTTTGTAGGCCCTTCTGGAGAACATCTTCGCACAGGACAACAGATTGACTGCTCCACTGAAGACACAACATTCTGAAGGTCTCCCAGGAGATACACTCCAGCCAGGGCAACAGATCAGCAGCTTCTCTGCCCCTGTGAAGAGCTCCAGGTGGGAAGCCCCACAAGTGGTCTGCTTCAGCCAGGGCCTTAGGCCTACTGGGAGATGTGAAGCAATGCAGCTACAAAAGAGACAGACTACAGACAAGAGTTACTAAACCAACAAACACCAGGGATATCCAGATGGCGAGAGGCAAGTGCAAGACTATAAGCAACAGAAGCCAATATGTGAGGGCATCATCACAACCTAGTTCTCCCACCACAGCAAGACCTGAGTACTGCCAACATACCTGATAATCAGGAACCTGTCCTAAAATCCTATCTCAAGAAGATAATGGAGTCCTTTAAGGAGGATATTAATAACTCAAAGAAAGAAATACAAGATAACACAGGTAAGGAATTGAATAAAGTGACTCAAGACCTAAAAGTGGAAGTGGGAACAATAAAAAAGCTCAAATGGAGGCAAAACTGGAAATGGAAAACCTAGGAAAGAGGTCAGGAATTGCAGGTTTAAGTATCACCAACAGAATACAAGTGATAGAAGAGAGACTCTCAGGTGTAGAAGATACCAAAGGAGAGATTGACACAACTGTCAAAGAAAATTCAAAATATAAAAACTTCCTAACTCAAAGCATCCAGTAAATTAAGGACACAATGAAAAGACAAAATCTAAGAAAAATCAGAATATAGGAGAATGAAGATTCCCAGCTCAAAGGACCTGAAAATGTCTTCAACAAAATCATAGAAGAATACTTCCTCATAGTGTTCTAAAAGAGATGACCATAAAGAAAGAGATGACCATAAATGTACAAGAAGCCTATAGAACACCAAATAATTGGGACCAGAAAAGAAAATTCTCTCATCACATAATAATCAAAACACTAAACACACAGAACAAAGAAAGAAAATTAAAAGCTGAAAGGAAAAGGGCCAAGTAACATACAATGGTAGACTTATCAGAATTAAAGCACACTTCTCAACAGAGACTATGAAAGTCAGAATAGCCTGGTCACAGATCATGCAGACTCTAATAAAACAAAAATGCCAGTCGAAGCTACTATACCCAGCAAAACTCTCAATCAACATAGATGGAGAAAACGAAATATTCCAGGACAAAACCAAATTCAAACAGTATCTACCTACCAATCAAGTTCTACAGAGGATTCTAGAAGGAAAACTCCAACACAAGGAAGGTACTTGCACTAAAAAAAAAAATGACAAGATAATAAATATCTCACAATAAAGCCAAAAGGAAGGAACCACAAGCACATAAAGCCACCTACAAAACCAAACATATCAGAAAACAACAGACATCTCTCTTTAGTATCTCTTAATATTAATGGATTCAACTTATCTATAAAAAGATACAAGCTAGCAGATAGGATATGCAAACAAGATCCAACATTTGGCTGCATACAAGAAACAAACCTCAATAACAAAGACAGACACTATCTCAGACTAAAAGGATGGAACACTGTCTTCCAAGCAAACGGTTTCTGGGAAACAAGCTGGTATTGCCATCCTAATATCCAATAAAATAGACTTTCAATCAAACTATCAAACATGATGAGGAAGGTTAGTTCAGATTCATCAAGAGGAAAATCCACCATGAGAAAGTCTCAATTCTGAACATCTATGCCCCAAATGGAAGAGCACCCACAATCATAAAAGAAACCTTACTAAAGCTCAAAATACACATTGAACCCCACAAAATAATAGTGGGATACTTCACCACCCCACTCTCACCAATGGACAGGTCATTGAAACAGAAAGTAAACAGAGACACAGTAAAACTAAGAGAGGTTGTGAATAAAATGGATTTAACAGATATCTACAGAAGATTTCACCCAAAAATAAAAGAATGCACCTTCTTCTCAGCATCTCATGATACCTTCTCCAAAATTGAATAATTGGTCACAAGACAACCCTCAACCTATATAAGAAGATTGAAATAATCCCATGAATCCTATCAGATCACCATGGCCTAAGGCTGGTCTTCAATAATAGCAAAATTGATTGTGATTTTATACTGGCATTTAGGCATCTGGTTTTGGGGCTACCAAATTCTAGGTGTGTATACCTGATCTTGTCTTTGTTGAGTGGATATTTTATTCCTTGGTTTCTATTGTCCTTTATAGTTCTTAGAAGAGTATGCAATCTGTGTATTGACTAGTTTGAAATTCTTCAGGGACACTTATAATTGCTGCTTGTTGAGGAATTTTAATCCAGCAATATGGCTACTCTGGCTATAATACAGATACAATTTTAATCCCAAGAGTCAGAATCAAAGAGATCTCTGAGTTTAAGTTTAGCCCAGGACAGAAAAGCTTAGTTCTGGGCACAGTTGTAAATACCTCTAATAACATCCCTCAGGAGTCAGTTCTGTTCATTCAGTTGATTCCACTTTAGTGACACAACATAGGAAGCAGTGCAGTTAGTGTGGAGTTCATGGTAGTTCATTTTTTAGAGTTCAGAAGCAATTTTTACAGGGACAGTACTACAGAGATAGATGTCAGAGAGATTAGGTTAGACACGGGTAAAGACCTAATGGACTAGAGAATAAGAAGGAGCCAGAAGACTAGAACTAATTGAGAGTTAGTTTGAGGCCAAGCAGAGCAATTAGGTGAGAGGCTGAGAGAAGTCAGATGGACTCAGTCAACTGGGAGAGGAGTTTGAATCAGAACAATTGAGTCGGACAGACAATAAGACAAGCAGAGTTCAGAAAAAAAGAAAAGAAAGGAAAAGAAAAAACCCCACCAGAAATGTTGACCTTATTGAGCTGTAAGCAATAAGACTCAGTGATGAGAAATACATCAAGTGAATAAAATCACTATTACATTTGGTGCTTAATGTGATTGGAAGAGGAAACTTGCCTTAATTGCAGAAAGCAGAGGACATGAAACAGGGAGCAGCTAGACATTTACCTATCTGATGTCTCTGAGATTTCTGGGGTGTAAATTCACTCAACCTTAAGAGTTCTTATATCTGTCTGATAACAAGGTCCCAAATATCCTAGTGTATAGCTATTTTTCAACATTTTTTGGTAAAGAAATATGTAAATTAAACGTAAGAGAACCTAGCCTTCTATCAATTATTAAAATATGTTAGCTGTACTTTCAATGTATCAAATATTACAGCATTAATATTCATATAAATGAAAGTTCACATGCATATGTTTTTATGTAGGGTATTAATATTTATAAGATCATTTGTGTGTATGTCACAATTTTGTTTATATATGAGTATACTGCACAGACATGGTCATTTAAGGCATGTGTTTAGAAAATGGAGGATCAAGTAGGGAGAAAATGGATGTATTTCTATGCTTAACTAATCATAAAATCTGCAGAATAAATTAACTTAGCACATTCTTTTTTAATTTAGTGTGCAATATGAATTGTGCAACCTTCAAACTATGGTTATAGTCCATTTCATTCATGTACATATATATATATGTATATATATGTATATATATGTATATGTATGTGTATATACACACACACACACATATATATATATATGTATATAAAATTTTCAAATTTATTACTACAAATTTACCACAAATGTCCCACTTTATACTGTGTTATCATGAAATCTAGACTCAATAATCTGGAATTGATGAATATCATTCTCATAATTCTGGATGCAGGAACGTCAAAGATCTAGACATGTCTTCTCATGATGGAAGAAGAAATGGCAAAGCAGCAAAGGAGAACTAGTTCAATAATCTACAGTGTCATTAATCCTACGATGGAGATATAGCAATAGGGTTCAGTTATCACCCAAAGTCATATGCCATACTATCGTATTGGCACCTTTAGCTCCAGGTGAGTCTTCAAAAATAAATATTGAAACCAGTAGCAAGCTGAATTAAAACTTACAGTGGTCCTCCACCTATCTCTGTCTCTAGATTATATAAGTCATGACTCTTGACAGGAAATTTTATTTTCACAAAAGAAATTAGAATCTATATTTAAATATATTCCCTAAAATTGCAGACTGTTTTTATTAATTTCTTTACTCGAGTTTCCTAATTGTCATAACATAGCATTCCTTTTCAGTGTTGATGGAGAGTATATGACGAACTTTATCTCGCAAAAATACGTATGCATGTGTATTTATAATTTAGTGTTTGAAAACCCTTTGTGGAAAATTAAAACACAAAACTATTGAACTCCAAATTCAGCAAATGTAAAATCAAAAGAAAAGAAAATATTACAGAAGCCCAAATAAGTATATCAAAATGATTTAACTCCAGATGGTCTCCATCTACACTTCACCAAAACCATTCCATTTCTGCTTCACTTTTTTCAAAATGAGTGAATTAAGGAAGCTCTTGATCTGCTGAGCAATGTTCATGAAAGAGTTAAATTACCAGAACATATTAATGTTGTATCACTCTCCCGAATATTTGATTTCTTTTCCCAATCCCCAAATCTCTCCTTTTCAATAGCTTTTATGTTCATAGTTTAACAGAATTAGTATGCAATAAGTTTAATTCAATCTCATTATAGGCACAGTACCGAGTAAAACTATGTCCACTCTGTAAGGATATGTTTATTTTACAGCTCGCTACAAAATCTCTGTGGCCTTTCTGTGATACATCGTCTTCTCACAGTTTGGAAAGCCACTTCCCCAAAGAAGCATTTCTTACTAGCTAGGGATTTATTTTAATTACTTACTGAAATTAAATGCTTTTGTTGGCATGGATTTAATTTGCCGTCTTATTTTTTTTTTTTTGAGTTGTTGTTGTTGTTCCTATGAGATAAAAATAGACAAAAATAAAAAAATAAAAAAAAAAAACCCTGTGATTTAACCAGCTTGTGTGAATGCCTATGGTTTCTACCTAGTTATTAATTTTACTTCTTTGATGGAGTGAATCTTCACTTTGAAAAGTTTTTCAGTTTTACATATACACAGTTTCCTTCCTATTAGAGAAAACAGAAACTCTGGGAAATGGGACATTCTGGGACAAAAATGTAACTCCCTGGAAATGACCCCTGGTCAGTCAGGACAGGCTTCTTCAAATTTGATCTCCATTAAAAAATCATCACTTTTTGGCTGAGACATCAAGAAGGAGGCTTTGATCTCTATTACATCCATTGTAGTGTCATGTACAACACACCTAAAGTTTGAAGCATAAGAAAGCTCAAAAGAAGAAACAGAAAGAAATAAATCAACAATTAATATTTTGTTGGTGGTGTTTTAGGTATTTTCCATCTAAAATGTTCATTTTTTCTACATACCTGCTTTCTACTTAGTTTTAATTATGTTCATTAGATACCATCAAATTTACCTCAATCCATAAAGAATTTGTATCCTATGTAGGCTTACCAAATTCTAGCATTTGCAGTATTTAATTTCATGTTCCTCCTTTCAAACTGTACACAACTTGGATGGCAATACATACTTTCTTTCTAATTATATCATGTTCCTATTTTCCTTCTCAAGCTAATTTAAATGTTTCCAAGTAAAGTCATTTTTCCCATGAGTGATTTCACATTTATATGACTGTTAATAATATTCAACTTACTAATTTTTCATTCTTGAAAATGAGATAACATTGGATCGACAATAGGAAAACAATTGAGTTAATGTTGGTTTTAAAAATTAGCACATGAAGTCTCTTTTTCTGCTTCTTGACAATATAAAAATGTGTTGACAGATATATCACTTGTTTATTCAAATAATTGAATTTAGTATACATAACTCTACTGAAGACTAAGATAAGTAATCATTTTATTGGAGCTCTGTGTCAAATTTGAGCACTATAAATCCCAGCATCATATATTGATCTTGTCATATTAATAAGATGTGGTACATGCACAAACAAAGTTAATGGTTGTAATATTTGAACTACCCAGAGAAGAGAATGAGGTCTGCCACTGCAGACTTTGGAAAGCCCAAAAGGCATAGCCATGTGACCAAGGGTATTCTGTGTCACAGCTGCAGGATGAGCTTTACCCCAAATTCAGTATTAGAATTTTTGTGAAAGCCTGGGCTTCTTTTGTGTAAGGTTTTAGATACTGTGAGAGGATTTATGCAGGTGATGACCTGCTTCTGTGTTCTTGTTTATGTTTAATTTAAAATCTAAATTTCAGTGCTTATTTCTTCTTTCTTTGTAAAAGTAAGAGAAAATTCATTTTAATATATTTTCATAGTTATGATATTAAACACAAATTTAGTTAGCATAGTTCTGAAGAAACATGGGCCTAGGTGCCTCTTCTATGTCTTCAGTGATAGTTTAAGATCATCTCCTTCAGTCTTCCAGTAGCTTGTATTAAAAAGTAATTGTCCAGTCAAACTAAAGTATTTTTTTAAAGTCTGTTTTATTGGTTGCCACAATGCATGAATGTATTGCAATTGAACCTCAATTCTAGTCAGACTGTTTCTTATGTAAGTCTTCACATTTACCATTCCAAGATTTATTGTTTAGTGCCTACATTCACTTTTGTTTTAATTTTATTCATTCATGGCTTTAATTTAATGATTTAATTTAATTTAAGCTAAATTTAATTTATCAATTTAATTAATTGATGGTATATTTCAATAAATTGTTTTTTTTTGTGTGTGTGTTACTCCAACATACTAGACTTGTCTAGCCATGAATCATCTGGTTATTTTTATGACCCCATTGTATCCAGATTTCTTCTTACATATTTCTTATATATTTGTTATATCAAAGGATAAAAAGTGTTTTCCTTAATTTTTATTTTAATGTTTATTTTATTTGTATTAATAAGAAAGTAGTACATGTATGAATACAGAAGTATATATCATGTGAAAAAATGTGTTATCTGAGGCCAGAGGACATTGGACTTTCCTGGAGCTCTAGTTATAGGTGTGAGGGTTCTGTCTAAGCTCCACCCTACCATTACCTGGCAACAACCAGGTAGGCCTAGCCCACTATAAAAGGGGCTGCTTGCCCCTCCTCTTCCTCTTATTCCTCCTGTTCTTGCTCTCTTGCTCCTCTGCCCCTCTGGGCTCTCCTCCCCTCCGCCCCCCTCCATGTGGTCATGGCCGGCCTCTACTTCTCTACCCTCTACTCTCTCTGCCTTTCTCTGCCTCCACTACCCCATTAACTCTCGTCCTCTGCCCTAAATAAACTCTACTCTATACCAGTTTCTTTAAAACCTCCTTCTCTTTTTATGATCTAACATTGGCGAGCCAGCCAGGAGGATCACAAGTGCACCCTGTGAGGATCATCAACAGGAGGTTGTGAAGCTGCCAGAAACAGATGCTGCACAATGAGCTCCAGACTTCGGTTAGAGTAGCAGGTGCTCCTAACTAATGAGCCATATCTATAGTCCTCAGTGCTTTCATTTATGCAGTGATAGTATGGTTTGCTTTCCAGAAAACTCTTTAGGCATATAATGATCATTTCATCAAAGGCTAGAATACTGGTAGAAGTGAGCAGGTTCTCCCTTTAGCAAGTCCCCTCCTTTATTTTCTTTTCATCTTTTCTTCCTTCCTTCCTTCCTTTCTTTCTTTCTTTCTTTCTTTCTTTCTTTCTTTCTTTCTTTCTTTCTTTCTTTCTTTCTTTCTTTCTTTCCTTCCTTCTTCCTTTGTTTTTTTAAGATTCTTATCCCAGATTGTCACTTTTATAGTAATAGCCTACATGTAAATGGTTACTTGGTTTGGCTAGACAAAAGTTTTTTTTTTCTCCCATCTTAAACAGGGAACCTCAGAAAGATGTTCTGATAGAACCTAGAAGTAGGGAGCCTCATTGTTGAAATCCAAATTCTCTATATGCTAAAGCTCATCCTATGCTTCTTTCAGGTCTTATTTCTGAAATCCTGATATTTGATATTTATGATTATCAAAGTTCCCAATACTTTTCCCTACTCAGAGCATAATATAGAAATTGAAGATAGAAGTTCTTTAAGGAAGGATCCTCCAGAGTATGGTTTTGAGTTGGTTCTTTGCCTGTCAGATGACAAAGCAATACTTAACTGTGGTTGAAAATGTAGGTTTGTTAACATCTGGCACAATATTGCAAAACAATTCATATATATTTCATGTTTGGTAAAATGGTATGGCAGTTCCAGCAAAAATAAATGTTATGTGCATTTTAGGCATTTTTAGAAAATGCAAGAACCACAAGTCCTAAATTATCTGATGTCTCTTCCTTAACTATCAACTCACCAGTGAAAGACAATGAAGAACTGAACATTCATTACTCCTCGACTATATTGTAGAAAATTCAAAACCTAGAGCGTATACTCGGCCATAAAAGCTTGATACAAATTTCATGGAGAGGAAGAGCAATAAAGCAAAGAATGATATCACTTAATTTTATGGATAATGAGTTTCAAGTCTATGCATGCAAATAAATTGTAAAGTATGCAGGAAGCCCAGACTTTATCCCTAGTTCTGTATAAGCCTCGAATGGAGGAAATTTTAATCAATTTTCTTGACTAACTAGTTCAAGGATAGGAATGTATACATGAGTCTTTGTCCCCAAAATAAAATAAAATAAAAGGCAAAAGAGGTCAAATTCTTAACTTTAATAGAATGTCTGCAATCAGATTATTACTTAGTTCAAACAAAACATGAATTTAAGAAACATAATTTTAAATATACAGTAAATTTTCTTAGAATCTTGAATTGTACATTTGCCCTCATGATCTGAGGTAAGGAAATAAGAGAAAACAGACTGATAAAATATAATACTTCCTATCTGCTAGGTGATGGTTCAAAAGCTACCTATTTCAGACAAACTGGGGCTTTTTCAGTATCTACTCCAAATTCAAGCTTGTGTTGGAGCATAAAGAGGTGGACTTCTTCCTTGGGATAATCTTTTCATGCTTATAAGAATTTTTGTTCTCCTACTCTGCTTTCACTTATTATCTCAATATTTCTGCCATTAAATCACTGTCTGCTGATTGAGTGTAATTATGTATTGTGCCATATCCTATTTTTTTATTAGATAATTTTAGGTAAGCTTTAGAATCATTCATTCTGTGGATACAAGTTTGAATCACTTTTCTACCAAGTCTATTCAATGATCATTCTCTTCCATCTTTAGATGACATCATCTTTATATCATCCAATGTCCATTTTTATGTTTTTATTTTTGAATATATTCAACACCACTGAAAGTAAAATGATGTTGACACATATTTTTGTCCTTTCATTTTCATGCAGGTTTCTTTGTCTTTTATTTTTGAATTTTTTTCTTCATCCTCCAATCTCATTCTTGCATACTTCCATGGGAAAAAGAACTTGCCATCATCCTGTTCAATATTCCTCTTGATGAAATCATTTATTTGCTCAAAAACCAATGTCAGGAACTTCTACTTTCAAAATTGGAAAAAAAAATAAAGGAACAACCTTTGAAGTTACAATTTGTTTGTAGAACTTGCCGAAAAATATCAGCAAAAATAGAAACTGATTAAAAAGATTGACTCACTATGACTGTTGTAGCATGAAAGTTTTAACTCCAGAATCAGAAAGAATTTTAAAATAAAATACACAGTTATTCTCTTGTTTTATGTTTTTAGAAATTTTACAAGCACATTTATATCATTTTGATCAAATCTACCTTTCATGCTTCTGCTCCTCCAACTCTTTCCTCTCAATCTTCTACATTTTTTCTTTATAACCTCATGTGACCTTTTATTTCAAACCCAGAGGCTTACCTGGTCCTGACAGTATGTGCATGGGAGTTGAGACATGTGCTAGAGTGTGGATATCCTCAAAGGTTACTTCCCTGAACAACACTGGCTATTTCTATTCATCAACAGCCAATAACTCCTTAGTGAAGTATAGAATTCCATGAGTTGTTCCCCCAAATCATCCTGGGATTATTGTACGTGATGATCTTGTGCATGTTGTAGCCATAGAGTCACAGCTGTTGTCCTTGTGTTAAACTTACCTATTACTTCCAAAAGTTTTATTTTGTAGCACTCATCCAATAGTGTTGACCTATAATGCCCCTCCAATTCTGCATTGACCACTGAGCATTGGCAAATGATAGTTGGTTATAGAGGTCCATTTAGGGGACACTCCACATTCTCTTATATGCTATATTGTGAAAAGGCACAGATCTATATATTAATTACCATTAATGCAAAACTAGAATCACTGGTAAAAATTAAGAGTTGGCCTAAAAACTTTAATGACTATTTAATATCCTGTACATTTAGCAGAATAATAATGAGTTTCTTTGAATGCTACCCAAGAAGATGAAGTTACCATATAATTATAAGCTTGAATTCTCTATACTATAACTAAGTATAGGATTACTTCATCAAGATGGGCTTATTCAAATTCAAATATGTAAAGAAGAAAACTGAGGCAGCCTACAATTTTTCCATTAGTCTGTTAAAAATTGTACCTCACTACCATCGACTGAGCCTTTATTTGATTGATAACCTGTAGTATTTAATAGGTCAGCCCTTTTTATAGTGCCATTCATATATATATACAAGTTTCTACACATTTATACATATATATTTCTATACACATATATTTGTGTTTTTACACTTTGGAAATATATGTATATATGCATTTCTACAGTAATAGTTTTCTACATGGATGTTTACAATGTATATATTATTATTCATTCCTTTGTGCTCTCCTTTCTCTACTGTGCCTTCCAATCCTACAGCCAATTTACACAAGCCCATTTCTCAAATAACCTGTGTTCAAACAGTTCTGTTTTTGAAATACACTCCCTTAAATTAGGAATTTTCATGCATCCATGAAAATGAGTGAAAATTCAATGAAAATAATTCAATTAATATATAAATATTGGTTAATTATTCAGCTATAAAGACAAATGAATTTATAAATTGTTCAGGTAAGTGAGTGGACAAGAGAAAATCTTTATTAGACAGTAAGCAGTATACAGAAAGACAAAGAACACTTGTTCTCTCTCATGTGTTTATGGTAGATTTTAGTCTTAGATGTGTATTTATTTTTAAAAAATACTTATATTTATTTGTATGTGTGATTCTCCTGGGAAAAAACTTGGTATCCTCTGCCAGAGGGGTTGTAGTCCTCTATGTAGATGTTAGGAACTGATATCAGATCCTCTTAAACTATGACAAGTCCTTTTAATTGTTAAACCATTTCTTTGGCCCATATGCACACATTTAAATAGAATATTCACAATCAGTTTTTGTTTAAGAACATAACAAACAACAAGTTGGCAAAAAGTAATCTTCATGGGCTCTATATCCAAAGTATAGAAATGGTATAGAATAATTAATTTAGCAGGACCACATTTGTTTATGTAGGATGTGTACAGACTGGCTACTGATTAAAAGTTGTTGTTTCATTGTTGATAATGTAATCACAATTTGAATTCAAGTTTCCCTGTTCACTATGATAAATGACAATTGGTTACTATTTAGCATAAAAATAACTAGGCCATATGACATTACATAGTACTTAACCAGACTAATGATAAATACAATATAAAGTAATAACATTGTCAGACAATATAATTGAAAGTAATATAAAAGAAAAAAAGCATACCCATGTCTAGGTTATCTCTCTATTCAAAATAACTGATTAGCTATATCAAATTATATTAGTAGAGTAATTTTCCTTCATTCAATTTCAGAAACTACTGATATATTTCACATAACTTTGATTTCAAAGACAGGTATCAGAAGATGCCATGATAGAAGACCACACAAGAGTAGAGAATTTTTTCAGTCTACCTGCTTAGTTTTATCTATTTTTCAAATTCACATATTCAATGAGCAATCACAAAGGACTCATATTGTTTTGTTTTGATTATTCACAATAATGCCTTCAAAGAAAATAAGAAAATATTGCTATAACTTTGGTTTTGTTCAATAAGTATATAACAGGTGTCATTGATTCCTAACTCTACAAATATGAGCAGTGTATAACTGAATGTGTGGCTTTTAAACTAGCACCAGAATATATGTATATTGGTTCAAGTAACATATTTTTTAAATACTAGGTATAAAACTAGGTTTACATCAGTAACGATTGTGTTTTAAAAGAACGGTACAAAGCAATAAAATAATTGAAACTGAGGTTCCAGAAAGAAAGATACACAAATAAACATCAGGTAAATAAGGCAATAGGTTGAATTAAAATTTTAAATCAGGAATAAGCCATGTTAAATGTACTTTTAATCTATGCGTAGACAAGTAGAAAATGAAATTAATTCGTAAAGGTTGAAGCCTTCAAGAAAAAGTGTTAATCTGCAAGAATTAGAAAGCATAATACTAGTCTCCCCTTTGAGAATACTTGCCTCTCCCTGATGGTCTGGAGTGGAGACTTTAATGAGCTATTTGCACAGAGCACAGGAGACAACAGAAGGGGTTTTGCCAAGATCAGAGCCCTGAGATTTAAGTCTAGACCCATAAATGGGATTTGAAAAGGGCAGGCTGATTGCTTGAACTGAAATAAATTCTTCTTCAGAAAGAGTCATGTTAACTCCTAATGATCTTCTCCTGGGGATTCCTAAATAAAACCACATGTTCCTGCAGGGGATTTGAAACTACTATGGTAGTCTCAATCTACAACTCTATGATGTAGTTAAAGGAAGATTTGCACTGCTGTATATCTAAATAGTCGGTAAAAAAAAATCAAGAATAATTTTGGAGAAATTATATTTTAAATTTTGCCTGAAAATTTTCATTTGAAAAAACATCCAGGAATATTACATTTCTTTAAAATACTTAAATGTATGGAAAAATCTATTAATTGACTTGATATAATTATTATACTTAAAATATACAAATGTAGAAAGTGTTAAACAAAATAATTTTGAATATTATACAAGGGAAATAGGAGACAAAAGCATGATTGTGCTAAGAACAACTAGTCTTTCTATCCCCTAATTTTTCATATCATGAAGCCCTCACCTTCCATGTTATAAAAAAGACCAAGCCATGGAGATCATGCCAAAGGTTTAAAGGGCAATATTGATCTATTGAACGTAGATATTGTAGATGTTATGCCTACTCCGTGAGACATGGGCAGGTGGGTAGGGCAACTATATGGAAGCCAGCCAAGTAAAGGAAATGTTCTTCCTACAAATGTCTCTTTGGAGTCCTTGACCAACCAAACCTAACATAGCACCAAAAAAATTATTAAGAGGCAAATGCTTGCTTTTATAAAGCCAATATTAAGAATTCAGTTGGAACATAGAGTCAGTGCCTCCATCATTGAAGTTCCTTGTATAGTAGCTACAGATATACAGAAACATAAAGGGAAATTGTTGATACTGGACTCTCATCACGATATATAAAAGAAAATTATTTTGTCATGAATAAATAATTCAAAGTTAATAAACTTTGAGTACAGTAGATAAATTATCTTCAAACTATGTGATAAACCTCTGGAAGAAAAATGTTATTCCTGAATATTAAGCAATATTTTTATTTATTAAGTCTTTGAGAATTTCAGACATGCATACAATGTAATTTGACCATATTTCTCCCTAACTCCTCACAGATCTATCCTACCCCCGTTTCTTATGATAGGCTTAATACTAGATTACTAAGAAGGCTTCTAGGCTGTTGATTTATGCTTATACTCAATGCATTCTTAACAGTTTTCTGGGCTTACTGGTAAGTGGTTCAAGTTGCTTTCTGCTGAGGTTGCCTGCTATACTGTTACATAGCTTTCTTTTAGTATAGAACTATAATGCTGGTCTGTTTTGCAGATCTCTGCATTTTCTCCTAACTATACATTAGTTTTTATAGAGAAAAGGAATTGTTAGGGATAATTTACGTATAATTAATTATTTGAATTGAGTAATGAAAAATCGCTATCTCAGAACGCATTTTTTCTTATTATTTGCAAAACGATATTTCTATCATTCACGATTACTATTTAAACCTTGACCACCTCCCTAATAGTTCCATTTTGTTTGTTGTAATATAAAAGTCTGGCATAGCTGTCTTTTGAGAAGCTCTGCCAGTACTTGAATAATACAGATGCAGACACTCACTGTCAACCATCAGACTGAGCCCGGGGATACCAAAGGAAGAGAAGGACTGAAGGAACTGAAAGGGATTGCAACATCATAGGAAGAACAACAATATCAACTAAACTGACTACCCAGAGCTCCCAGAGACTAAACCACCACCAAAAGACTATACATGGATGGGTCTATGGCACCAGCTACATACATAGCAAAGGACTGCCTTGTCTAGCAACAATGGGAGAGGAGACCCTTGGTCCTATGGAGGATTGATCAACCAGGGTAGGGGTGCGCAATTGAGCTGGGAGGCAGAAGTGGGTGGGTGGGCAGGGGAGCACCATCTTAGAGGCAAAGGGGAGGGGGATGGCATAAGGGGATGGGATGGGGGATTTGTGTAGAGAAGACCAAAGACAGGAAGAGGAACAACAATAGATCTGGAACAGTAGCTGAGAGCTTATATCTCATTGGCAATTAAGAAGCAAAACAGAGAGAAGTAATAGGGACTCACTGGTGTATTTGAATCCTCTAAGCCTATTTGCAGTGACACACTTCCGCTAACCATATCATGTCTCCTAAACTCCTAATATTTTCAAAGTAATTCCACTAATTAGAAATTAAATAAATGAGCCTATGGGGGCCACCTCATTCAAACCACCATATGAAAACACAATTCTCTTTTATAGCATATTATCATATGCTTTTATTTGCTTTGTATAATATTCAGAATAATTTTAGAATTACCTACATTTATATATTTCATTAGCTACAGTTTTATTGAGTATATAAGTAACCTGTTTCTCTTACAGTTCCTTTTTCAATAACAGACATTCACAGTATAATAATTACAGTATAAAATTTTGGTTTTGTAAAATGTAATAGTGCAAGTGAAAAATATAAAGTGGAAGTTATAGACCCATCCAGAAAAAATGATTTCATCTAAAACAGTAGAAACACAGTAATAGATAGTTTCAGGATCCTATGCATATGAAATATAGATCATGTACTTTTATGAACTTAGAACCACAAAAAGAAATGATAATATATGTGGATATATTCTTAAAGTTAAAAGTAAGCAAAAATAACATGTATTAAATCGTACTGGGTGGAGAACTACTGAATCAAATCTAAAATAAGATTTTAGGCACTCTGGTTTTTGGTTCCTATAAAACATTAAAAAAAAAAGTAAAGCACTTGAACTTTTCTTTTAACCAACTTGATAAAGAAAATATTAGCATAAAATCTAGGGACCTGAAGAATCATTCAACAGCAGGTGACATCAGCTGTATCGTGACATCTGATTCCCCTGCCTGACAGGTGCATTGGTGCTGTGGCAAGGAAAGGTCCAAGGTCACTGCTGATGCCATAGCAGCTGCTGCTGCAAGACAGCATCTCTAACAGCTGGTGCTGAGAGACAGCATGAAGTCATTCTCCCTGACTGATTCAGTTTGGTTGGGGGCTGATCTGACTTTGATCCCTAAACCTGGTTCTTCATTCCTCTAAGAAATTTTCTCAGTACTATGCCTCCCAACAATAACCCTTCGTCCTTTATCAACCAGAGTCAACTTCTATTACGTGAAATTTTAAAACATGAAGATTAAGATATGTTAGTTACTTCATTAAAGTTATAAAAATTAATATATAAGCAAATTATATCTTTTGCAAAACTTATACTCATTTGAAACACATAGTGTTGATAATCAAAATCAATTATATGGTTATTTCTTTAGAATATCATACATTTGTACAGACATACAGACATGGGAGATCAAGTCATTTCCATATTAAGTTACTTTATCAGAAAAGTAATTTATTTAGATAACACTTTATTTTTAATGTTTTTGTTTTTGTCTTACTCAATGAAACTTATAACTCATAGCACGAATTAGGTTTATATTTCAATGGGAATTTTATGAGTATATAAATTATATCATTCTCCTTTCTCTCCACTGCACTGAAAGTTGTGCATATGTGATAGTGTCTTTGTGTTTTTGTTTGTCTGTGTGTGTGTGTGTGTGTGTGTGTGTGTGTGTGTGTGTGTAGGGAAGGAAGGGGAGAGAGAGAGAGAGAGAGAGAGAGAGAGTTTCTCTCTCTGATATGGAACTCAATACTCTAGAATAACTACAATTGGCTTATAAGCCCCTATACTTCCATCCATAGTGATTTGATTCTAAGCATGCACCACTCACATATTTTTACTGGGTTTGGATAATTTACCTAAATGTTTATACTTGCAAAGAGAATAACTTTACCTACTTAACTATATCTATATCAGATAACTATTTAACTAATGAAATAATGAATCCTTCTCCACATAAATAAATGAAGTGAATTCTTGTGTTTGATATTCAATTTTTAAATTTATTTAATAGAAGTATAATGCTGTAATCACCCACATGCTGAAAGTTAGATTTTACTTTTTATTAATTCATCATTCTTTAAACTTTATTTATATAAATTTTGTCTTGTTTCCTTACTCAAAATGTGCAAATACTTTTTTTCTGAGGTAGGTATGTGTTTTGTGTGTGTGTGTGTGTGTGTGTGTGTGAGAGAGAGAGAGAGAGAGAGAGAGAGAGAGAGAGAGAGAGAGAGAATTGATTCTTTCCTCTGATATTATCAGTAGGAAATATGTATTCTGTGAGCTTTTTCCATTGATAATATTAAGAAATAAAAATCTCTAGCTGAATGACCTGTCAAAAGTAATATAATATAATATAATATAATATAAGTACTACCTCTTTTTTAGATCTTTCAGTCTTAATATTTGCATTTTCTTTACGTCTGAGGAATAGCAAGTCATTTGATGAATTTTAGTAGAGAAGCATTTCTATTGCAGTTATCTATGTTAACTAAGGTTGTTTGGGGGCAGAAGCTAGAAGGAAATGCAGAGTCCATGAGAATATTGTGAACGAGTAGTAAATTTAACACCTAACATGGCCTGATCTCCTTAAACAAAGAGCATGGAGCTTGAAGCTTGTGTCAAAAAAAAAAACAAACAAACAAACAAACAAACAAAAAACAAACAGACAAACACCCATAAAACAAAACAAACAGACAAACAGACAGCCTTTTACATGCAAAACGAATTTCTACTGAAAAGCTTTAAAGCTTTGCCTGTATAATATTGCCTCCAAATCAGTACACCCAGTAGCACAGAATATCACTAGTTGGTATAAAACTGCCCAGCCTCTTTGTGAAGGCAAGTATTACCCACAAATGAGTCACATGAGGTTTAAATAATGAGGCATTAAGGAACTCATAAAGAGGAATGTTGACAAAACTAATAGAGCCATGAAAAGAAAAGAAAAGAAAAGAAAAGAAAAGAAAAGAAAAGGAAAGGAAAGGAAAGGAAAGGAAAGGAAAGGAAAGGAAAGGAAAGGAAAGGAAAGGAAAGGAAAGGAAAAGAAAAAGAAAGGAAAAGAAAAGAAAAGAGAAACAAAGAAAGAAAAAAGAAAGAAAAAGAGAAAGAAAGAAAAAAATTAAAGCAAGTACTAAATGGGTGCCTTATGAGCCACAGTCAGTGGCAGGCTTGTTTTTTTTAGGTCTGAACAAGTTAAAAATGCAATTAATATATCTATAACTTCGTTAAGTTAGCTAAGCTCTTCAGTTCCACCAATGAATATTTACTTACACCTGGCCTTATTTCCAGTTTTGAATGAGTTGGTAACCCTGATCTCAGTTGAGTTTGTGAACTCAGACTTTAAATGCCCTCATTAACATGTGTTTTCTTGAATTAAAACCCACCATCTAAATGCTGCTGCTCTTCTTGGCTTCCTAGAGCTTTGCACCTGCATAGGCATAGAAGCATCAACACAGATTCTATATTTTTCCCCCTTTTCCATTTTTACTCAGACCTTCTATTTAGTACAAATCCTTCAGGGATTTTGTAAGTGTACTATTTCTGTGTGACTAAACACTCTTGCTTGCTTGCACCAGTGTCAGGGAGTTAGGCAACTTAGCAGCAGGTATTAGCAGAAAGAGACTGAAAGTTTTTATCCATGTTTAAGTGCAGGGAGGATTTAGAGTGGTTACGATTTTTCTTTGGACTGGACTTTGGCCAGAAAACTATTATTTTTATGGGTATATCGAGAAATAGCTCAGAACAGCTGTAAGTACTAAAATAGAGACAGGAACTAACTTAATAGCACCTTCCATATCCTGAAATCTACCAACACAAAGCTGGAACTTTGGAAAAGTATTTATGAGTGAACTTCTCTGAATCACTGATCCCACTTACAGCAGTCAGTGTTTCCTTGGAGGTTTCCCATCCACTCAATTCAGTCAGCCAAGTTTATGAGATATGACAGGTTTGTAGTGCAAAGGAGAAGGCTGCTATTTATATAGTAGAGGGCAAAATCTAACTGTAAACTTAAGTAAAGTTTGCAAAGATTCTTTCCATTGCTTGGGGTTTCTGGGGGTATTTTTATGGGGTGTTTATCCAACATATTACTATGATATTAAAACTCATTCTCTGTGTAAGGAACAGGCATGCAATTTAAAAAAATTAAGTAATTGCTTATTTTGAAACAGTGTATTCTTGATGGTTACACATAATGATGTTGTGCCCCTAATAAGAAGTGAAGGTTATAAGCAATGCTTATTAAATTACGTGTGACACAATAGCTTTTTATATTATTGCTTGGTGCTTCAGTTACTGCAATAGATAATTCCAGTTTGATTGTAGCTATGTGTTTTAAATTATATCTCACACAATAAGACGAGGGCAAGGGATTTGATGAAAAAAATGTTCTGAGGTTCATACTATCTAAAATTAGGTTTAATACTGACTTTTAGTAGCAATATTTTATCACTATAGCTCATGGTCCAACACATCTATAAAAGCTATACAACATTTCTTTCTGCATAAATTTCTCTCTCTCTCTCTCTCTCTCTCTCTCTCTGAATGTGTGTGTGTGTGTGTGTGTGTGTGTGTGTGTGTGTGTGTGTGTGTGGTGTAGGTGTACTAATGTGCCGGTTCATGAGCAAGGTTGTTTGCCTATTTGCACATACCTATGCATATGGATACATATATGTGGTGACCAGTGGTCACTGTCAAATGCCTTCCTCAATGTATCTCAAAATTGCTTTTAGAGAAAGGGTCTCTATCTGAACCTTGGGGCCAACAAGTGTAAAGGATACTTCTGTCTCTGAGCCCCTCATTGGTGGGATAACAGGCATGCACTGTTGCTCCTAGCTTTGTATGGCTCAAATTCTAAATTCACATTTTCAGTAACTTTACTGAATGAATTCTTTCATCCTTCTGTTTCAATGAAATTATATTTTGGTGTAAATAGCTTCTTGAAAATGCTTAAAAAAGGCCATCCAAAGACTGGCCCACCTAGGGATTCATCCCATCTTTAGACATCAAACTAAGACGTGATTGCTGATGCCAACCATTGTACTGAGCACGGAGAAACCAATAGAGAAGGTAGGGCAAGGACTGAAAGGGTTTGCAACCCCAGAGGAAGAACAACAATATCAAATAACCAGATCCCCCCAACGTTCCCAGGGACTAAACCACCAACCAAAGAGTACACATTGGGGCACCCACGGCTCCAGTTGGATATGTAGCAGAGGACTGACTTATCTGACAACACTGGGAGGGGGACCCCCTTAGTCCTGTGGAGGTTCAATTACCCAGGGTAAGGGAATGATAGGGCACTGAGGCAGGAGAGGGTGGGTGGGGGAGTGCCCTCATAGAGGCAGGGCAATGGGGGTAGGAGTTTGTGGAAGGGAAACTGGGAAGGGGGATAACATGTGAAATGTAATAAAAATAAAATAACCAGTAAAAAAGAAAATGATAAGGGGATTTCTAATAATATGAAAAGTATTATTACCTCTATTTCAGGCCATTCTTTCACAATAAATAGATTCTTACTGATTTCCTTTAAAAATATTTTCCTTAATCAGAATGTTCAAGGAAATACATACAACTCCATATAGAGGAACATATTAAAGCACACTAAATTACATCTACAAATATAAAAAGATTGTGTATTCTAGAAATGCTAGAACCTACATACCCCAAACTATATATAAACTATACTCCATGGCTACCTAAACATTGTCTGAGAAAGAGTGTCAAAAGAAGACAGGCAAATGTGAATTGGAAAATCTATGATGTCTCAACCTCGAGTGAAGAAATATATAAAAGAAAAGCTGAGAATGGGAGAAATAATCTTTCATAGGAATAGCACATGAATTGGCTATCAAAAACCAAAGGATGTATCCTCCAACATATGAAACACACATACAAATAAAATATATAAACTTAGCATGTTGTATATCTATCTATCTCCATCTATCATCTATGTATCTCTTTGTCTCATTCTATATTTTATACATAATTAGTTTTTGTACCCAGCAACAATTAAAGAAAATATAGGCCATGGATTTTAAAAAGAAAGAGGATTACATGAGACAGTTGGGAGGAAGGAAAGGGGAAACAGAAATGATGTAATTTTATATTATAATGTAAAATAAAATATTTTTAGAAAACTAAAAAATAGTAGTACCCAGGCTGACTTGCTTTATCTTACACAAGTAGTTTAATCACAAAAGTCTGACTTGAAATTAAAATGTATATATGCTTTTTTTCCATGAATCAAAGGATTATTCAGAAGGCTTACATACTTAGAGAGTTAGAGTATCTTTAAAGTACAGAACTCTGCATCAGCAGACTTTCCTGCACTACATAAGCTTCAACATTCTGAAAATATTGATTCAGTACATCCCAGCATCCCTGCTCTATCATTGGTCCCAGTCATTTTGAATTGTGTCATCCTTTATGACACAACATGCACTGTTGCCTTCAGTTAAATCTCAGAATGTCGCTAAATTGTGTATATTTATTCTTACAAAATTATTCATCCTAATTTCTAAATTTGCTGTGACTAATATAAAATTGTTGAAATTTTCATTCTTCAGAGATATGGGAAGAACAATTTTCAATTTCATATGGAAAAACAAAACAAAACAAAACAAAACAAAAAAAAAACCAGGAGAACAAACACTATTCTCAACAATAAAAGAACTTCTGGGGAATCACCATCCCTGTCATCAAGCTGTACTACAGAGCAATAGTGATGAATCCGCATGGTATTCGTACAGAACCAAGCAGGTAGATTAATGGAATAGAATTGAAACCCAGGAATGAACCCACACATCTATGGTCACTTGATCTTTGACAAAGGAGCTAAAACCATCAGTGGAAAAATGATAGCATTTTCAACAAATGGTGCTGGTGCAACTGGAGATTAGCATGTAGCAGAATGCAAATCTATACACTCTTATCTCCTTGTACAAATCTCAAGTCCAAGTTGATCAAGATCCTCCACATGAAACCAGATACACTGAAACTAATAGAAGTGAAAGTGCGGAACAGCCTCAAACACATGGGCACAGAGGAAATTTTCCTGTACAGAACACCAATGGTTCATGTTATAAGATCAACAGTGGACTAATGGGAGCTCATATAATTGAAAAGCTTCTGTAAGGCAAAGGACACTGTCAATAGAACAAAATGGCAACTCACAGACTGGAAAAAATCTTTACCAATCCTACATCTGATAGAGGGCTAATATCCAAAATATACAAAGAACTCAAGAAGTTAGACAACAGAGAACCAAATAACTGATTTTAAAAATGGGGTACAGCTAACTAAACAAAGAATTCTCAACTGAGGAATCTCATATAGCAGGGAAGCACCTAAAGAAATGTTCAACATCATTAGGGAAATACAAATCAAGATAATCCTGAGAGTCTACCTCATATCAGTCAAAATGACTAAGATCAAAATCACAGGTAACAGCATATGCTGACAAGGATGTGGAGAAAAAGGAACACTTCTCCATTACTGGTGGGACTGCAAGCTGGTAAAAACACTTTGGAAATCAATCTGATGGTTCCTCAGCAAATTGGAAATAGTCCTACTTGAAGACCCAGCTATACAACTACTAGGCATGTACTTATTCCTTTTGTAGCAAAATTCTAAATACTTTCCCACACTCTTTCTCCTTATCTACATTTGCTAACTCCAATGCTGTTTTAGAACTTTAATTAACAATATAAAAAAGACTGAGACTCATTTTAGTGATTTTAACAAGTTCTTTTTTAAACACCTGGCAGTTTATGACTGAATTGATTCTTTTCACAGTATAGTTGCCTTCCAGAGATGAAATCATTGCATGTATTAATAATGATGCTAATTCATTTTATTTCCTATTTTCCATTAGCAATATTAAGTACAAATACTGATCTTTATATTTTATTATAAAAATATAAAGGCTTGTGCTTACCTAGCACAGTATCTTCTTTGAAAAATATTAATGATATTTGCTATTAGACATCTTTATTTAAAGCACATTATTTTCTTTATGGCATTTTAACTATAATGTGTAAGCTCTAAGATTTATAAATACATATCACATCTTATGCTAGATAAATATTTCTTCGTTATGTGCCTAGTCTTACTGCAACTTTATATGACAAGGCTGATTGATATCCACGGGAGGCCTCTCCTTTTCTGGTGAGAAGAGAAAGAGGGTTGCAAAGAGAGTGAGTGGAGAGGAGAAGACAAGACTAGAAGGAGAGGGGGGACGAGATGCTGAAATCAGAATGTAAAATAAATAAATAACTTAATGAGTTAATTTTTTCTTTTACTTCCTAGCAACATTCCATAAGATGATTCAGTAACAGTTGCAAAATATTAACAAGTGTGGGGCAACATTCCTTCAATTGTGTCCTCGGATGTACCTCAGAGGAAAACATTCAATGTTTATTCTGCACTGTTATTGTGAATAATTTTCCACAGAACTGCATGAATATTGCTCTGCATGTGGCATAATTTATATTAACTCAGTGCATAACTCTCTTTAAAAAGTCATAAGAAGACATACTTTTCTCTGTGCCTGAATGCCTATTGATAAATTATAAAACATGAAGTTTAACTGAAAAGACGTAGAGATCATGAGGCTTGTTCATGAAGGTTCTGCAGCATTTTCAAAGGAAAACCTCTTAACTCTATCTACTTCATCGTTTTAATTTACAAACCCACAAATCTAAATCACCTTTCAATTTGTCTTCACAGAAGAGGAAATATATGAAGCAAGACTGTATTTGTGCTAAAATTTCATATTCCAAATAAAACATAATGTAACAATGCTACAATTAAAAAATAGATTGTTAATTTTGCAATAAAAGCTGCTTGAAAATGAAGTAATCATCTCTAATCCTCTACTTAAAAAAGAAACTCTTTCATTAATGTTATCTTAATTGAATATTTTCAACCTCTCAGATCCTTGAAAATTTAATTAGAAGCAACAACTTAAATAACTAATAGTATTTATAGAATATAAAGGTTGTTTCTCACTTTTGTGCATTTACATTTTCTTACAGGCTAAATTTACTAGTTTCATCAAAATAAATATACTTTCAGTGTGTATAAAATCAAACTGAACATTAGCTAAAGGCTCTCTTCTTTTCAGAAGAAATTAAGTCATTTACAGAAAGGAAGCATCTAATTGAATGCTATTCTCTAGCCATTATTTCATAACTGGGAGGAAGCCTGGAGCCTAAGATTTTCTTCATATCGAACTTGCATTCCTATTGGTGAGAAATGGGATTGTAATTACATTAACTTCTAAATCAGTCCTTACTAAATCTTAATCAACATGAAACGTTGACTTTACTCCTTCAATTCATGTTAAATATCTTGTTTTGTTCCCTTCTCTAAAATGAACTTAAAATATACAGTTCATATTTCTTCTTACATTTTCTCTTATATTTTATATCATATAGTAAATTCATAGATCAAAATTAATATAAACATGGAAAGGTATAGTAATACAATCTATGAATACCTGCTATATATTTGAATTGCAAGTATGCTACCTTGTAAGAAAGTCCTTGAGGGGGAAAGGGAGAAATGTGGATAGAGGTCAGAATTTTATTAAGGCTGTTAATTAATCTAAGACAGCTATTTGTTTATTCACAGTTGATGTACTGAGGAAGACAAGTATTAACTCCAAGCACAGAATTAGACATTGTATGTGTGTTTTCACAATTTTTACATCGATTTCTGCATACCATGTTTTAAGAATAAAGACTCAGACTCTTCTGAAAAATGTCAGTGGGTGGTGGTAGCTCCACATTCATCATATGGAATGACTGTTGGCAGTTACCTGGGAAACAATTTCTCTATACAAGAATTTCCAATTTATGAAGGTTTATTGAGGAAAATTAAACCAATTTTTATACTTCTGTCTCACATACATACTTCTAAATGCAACATATAATAATTACATATATATCATATTGCTCTTTAATATTCATTTTTATGAAATATATAGTTAGGACAGGGAGCTCTTTGGTCACTACATCAGCTGCTTGTGTTCATGAAAATTCTGGATGTCAAAAAAAGGAAATGATCTTTACCAACCTTACATCCGACAGAGGGCTAATATCCAATATATACAAAGAACTCAAGAAGTTAAACTCCAGAGAGGCAAGTAACCCTATTAAAAAATGGGGTACAGAGCTAAACAAAGAGTTCTCACCTGAAGAATATCTAATGGCTGAGAAGCACCTAAAGAGATGTTCATCATCCTTAGTCATTAGGGAAATGCAAATCAAAACAACCCTGAGATTCCATCTCACACCAGTCAGAATGGCTAAGATCAAAAACACAGGAGACAGCAGTTGTTGGCGAGGATGTGGAGAAAGAGGAACACTCCTCCACTGCTGGTGGGATTGCAAGCTGGTACAACCACTCTGGAAAGCAGTCTGGCGGTTCCTCAGAAAACTAGGCATGACACTCCCGGAGGATCCGGCTATACTACTCCTGGGCATATACCCAGAGGCTTTACCTGCATGCAATAAGGACACATGCTCCACTATGTTCATAGCAGCCTTATTTATAATAGCCAGAAGCTGGAAAGAACCCAGATGTCCCTCAACGGAGGAATGGATTCAGAAGATGTGGTATATCTACACAATGGAATACTACTCTGCAATTAAAAACAATGAATTCACGAAATTCCTAGGCAAATGGTCAGATCTTGAAAATATCATCCTTAGTGAGGTAACCCAATCACAAAAGAACACACATGGTATGCAGTCACTGATAAGGGGATATTGACCCAGAATCTCGGAATACCCTAGACACAATCCGCATATCAATAGATTTCTAAGAAGATGGAAGGAGAGACCCCTGGTCCTGGAAAGACTGGATGTAGGGGAACGCCAGGACAGAGTAACGAGAGGGGGTTGAATGGAGAAAAGAGGGAGGGAAGGGGGCTTATGGGACTTTCGGGGAGGGAGGAAACGGGAAAGGGGAAGTGATTTGGAATGTAAATTAAAAAAATAAAATAAAATAAATTAAAAAAAAAAAGAAAAGCAAAGAGCTATTTAGGATGGTATTTCATGAGGGAAGAATGGAGTGCCTGTAGTTTAAAAATAAATAAATAAAATAAAATAAAACCTAAAAAAAAAAAAAGGTATTTTTTTAAGTGATAAAATTACTGTTTTCTTTTTCTTTTTCTCCCTCAGCAATTAAATGGCTTAAAATTCTCACAAAAAGTTTCAAAATAGAGAGACATCCTCTTTTTGAACATTCAGCAAAAAAAAAAAATGTTTGTTTATTACATTTAGTGATAATTGTAGAGGAGAATGGACAGTGATCTGATGTCCAAATAATCCACTGATAAAAGATTATTAGCTAGAAATTAGCTAGTAACTTTTCTTCGTATAAGAAGAAGAGTCTGAAGAAAAATTGTCAATATATACTCAAAGAAGTGATGAAGAAGCCCATAGATGGGTTTACAGCGACTTAGCTGTTGCAGGCAAAATGTTAACTCATGTACTGCTACAATTATATCACTCAGAAACTTACCTGTTCCTAATAGAAACTTTATGTTCTTTTATGGAAATTATATAGGACACACACACATAAGAAATTCTCTCAATTTCCCAGTGATATAATGTTTACAAAAACAGAATGACTAACAAATGTGTTAATTCCCACTCTACTCAATTGTATAATGTTTTCTCCATCCATAAGAAATATTTCTTTCACTGTCTATCTCCATGCCATTGTGATTTAATAACTACTTCCTGTATGTGAAAGAAATTCCTCCCATTAAGAATCAGCTGATCGTAAAACTCAGTGGTCTTTAAAGAGTTCATATCAATTTTGAAAAAACTGAATTAACTGTCTAGCTCTCTTACTATAAATGGCACTATCTTCTCTTTGGATTTTATTAACCAATTACTTTCTGATCACCAGGCCTAGTCCAAAGAAGGAAGCTCAAGTCTGCACTATATACTACAGCAGAAACACAGTTGAAGAGTACATAGGCCTCAATGTCGATGAAGATGCTTTTGTTCCTCTTCTGCTAAAAGAAGTTGTTGGGCTCATCAAAGTGTCTTCTAAAATTTCCTCCTCATGCTCGTAGATATCTCATGTCATCCAAATAAGATGAGCAAGGAATCTTATTTTCTCTAGTGAAGAACTTATTATTCCAACAGGTGGAAATGAATGCTTGTTTTGTGATATGATGACTGTCTTAGTCAGGGTTTCTATTCCTGCACAAACATCATGAACAAGAAGCAAGTTGGGAAGGAAAGGGTTTATTCAGTTTACACTTCCACACTGCTGTTCATCACCAAAGGAAGTCAGGACTGGGACTCAAGCAGATCAGGAAGCAGGAGCTGATGCAGAGACCATGGAGGGATATTTCTTACTGGCTTGCTTCCACTGCCTTGCTCAGCTTACTTTTTTATAGAACCCAAGACTACCAGCCCAGGGATCGCATCCCCACAAGGGGCCCTCCCCTCTTGAGCACTAATTGATAAAATGCCTTACAGCTGGATCTCATGGGGACATTTCCTCACTTGAAACTCCTTTCTCTGTGATAACTTCAGCTTGTGTCAAGTTGACACACAAAACCAGCTAATACAATGGCTCGATGCTCAGCCAGAAGTAGATGCAACAATCAGACATTTGTATAATTTCCCTCAAGGCTCAGGGAGCAGAGTACTAGAGGAAGAGAGGTGATATATTGTGTACCCCCTCCTCCGGATTAAATTTTTAAATTCTCCTAGGAGAAAGAATGCTCAGAAGAATCAAGAAGACCAAAATATCCCCAAAACTCAGACACAATGCCTTTGGCATGCCAGATGTAGTTCTAGGGGAGGAGGAAACTTAGTAATGGCACTGATGTTGTATCTTGAATCCTCACATGGGATAGCCTGGGCTTTCAGTGATGCAGCAGGATGAGTAATGTACTTCCAATTCTTTATAAATGCTGCTGTAAGTAATTCCAATAAACTGTTGATAGCAACGTTTGACTTAGGTAGACACATTTCCTTTGGCTGTGTCTGATATCTATCTAGCTGAGTAGATGTGTGGGCAATTAACTTCATGAAAAGTTTTGCAGAAGAAACTATTCATTAACAATGAATTTAGGATAACCCTTCTCAATTTTTGTCAAAAATAATTATTTAGAATTATGATATCTAAATTTTAATTATTGTTTGAGTTTGTCTTCTCATACCACATTTATATGATATATATATGAATACATTTATATGATATATGTATACTTATATATATGTATTAAAAACATTATAAAAATTAATACTAGAACAGGGAAGATATCTGCCTAAAGGCATCTCAAGGAAATTGCCATTTAATCATTAAATAACAAAATTTTGCTAAAGGTAGTAATGCTATTAAAGCAATTGAGACATAATATGTTTTTATTCTGAAATGTGACAAGGACTTTCTGGCATCAATAAATGCCCCAAAGGAGAATATATTCATTTGCTTAAAAGATACATTTTGTGCACTGTTCCCAGTGTTTGTATTTTTATGTTCCTTTCTGTACTTGCTTTTCAAATATTTCAGTATATTTTAGTATATAAATGACTTGTTAAAATGAAATCATTGAACTTAGCTTACATCCTTCTTCAGTATGATTAAAGTATCTGTTCATATTTTAAAAGCTTCCAAATGAATTAAAGATTTTATAAATTCACATATTTTCCCACAGAAGATGCATCTGGAAATTCTGTCACTTATTAATTCTAAAGATACATTGACTTTCAGGGAGGGAGGAAACGGGGAAGGGGAAATGATTTGGAATGTAAATAAAAAAAACTTAGAAAATAAAAAAAAAATAAAGTTACATTGAATTATTTTTACAAATCGGTTACTATAATCTATATAATTCTTGAATACTGTGTATTAAACTTATTATTTGTAAAATGTATTTTGCTCTTGTTATATCTTATAGAATTGTTTGTTATATTACTTGTATTTATAATTCTAGAAATTATTATCATTTAGTAATTTACATAATACTTATTTTCTAGGAAATTTCTCTCATCTGAGAATGCTTATGTTTAATTATTAATTCATTAATTATCTATGTAAATAACCTAGCTAATGTCACAATGATGATCTTTAACACTAATATTGGAGAGGACCTTTACCATATTTGAAATGTGATAACACTTATGTAATATTAATACAAGATTTTATTTATATAGTTCTAGCTGTCTATTTTAACTACCTACTACCTAAAATCTAGCATTAAGAAATTCATGCATGAATTAAACAGATATAATAACTGGTCTTATTTGCAGCATGTAATTATTGTCTCAGATGCTTACTGCTCAATAACCTCACCCTTTCTATTTCTTTCTGAACTCTTGCTGGCAGGTTCAACTCAACTTTTTGGACAAAACTATTCTCCAAACTTATTGAGTTAAACTGTTTTCTGACAGACTCTGACTGAATTGCTCTGCTTGGCCTCAAACTAATACTGGCTCTCTGGTTCATCCTGTATTCACCTGCAACCTGTCTCAGTAAAGCTGTCCTGCTAAAACTGCCTCTTTCCTGTCTGTTTATATGTCTGTCTGTCTGTCTATCTATCTATCTATCTATCTATCTATCTATCTATCTATCTATCTATCTATCTATCTACCTACCTACCTACCTACACACACACGCACACACACACACACACACACACACACACACACACACACACACACACACACACACATCTGTGCTGGTTTTTTTAAATTACCACTTTCTTGTCTGTCTCATGAGAGTTGGGAATATCCTATCTCTGACTCATTCTATTAAATATTCCTCTGACTTGTCATTTTTCTGCCCCTCATTAGTTGTGACTTTTCAGCATGGCTACTTCCTCTACAAACTAAGTATATCTTCATTAGTAGAGATTAAAGTATATAACTAAGGCTATGCACTATAATTATAACCAGATCATACAGTAATAACCTGTCTAAATTCCAGTCAGATTAGACAGACCTAGAATATCTTTGGATATGATCACTTGCCACAGCAGCCATGTTGCTGAATTAAAATTCCTGTACAAAGGAGTACATGTAATCCAATTCGAAATATAGGTTTTGTTTATTTATTAGTGAGATTTGTGGGATTCTTCTTTCTTTGAAAAATGAACTCTCTCTTGCCTATGAGGCAATAGTACATCCTAGTTCCCTAATGAGGTGTCTAATATTTTGCAATTTCTAGGCAAATAACATGGTAATATAATTGTGTCACTGTAAAAATAATGAAGCTGGATTAAATATCTCTCCTAGTTGGATTCCTTTATTCTTTTTTCTTTACTTTCAATTCCCAACAGCCAGTCTTATTTTAAGGAGCCTTGCTCTTTAATGATATCTGCTCACAAATCTTAACTGTTGGGGTTTAGAGTTTCACTATAAGTTTCTGAGCTGTGCTGAGGCTTAGGGAGTAGTGAGATATAGAAAATAATGAGACAAATTAATTTCCTTCTCCCAGAGGTACTGTACTCCCCATAGCTATCACTCAGAGGACACTCTCTTCTCTGAAAGATTGATATAAAAATAATTTATGTCAGGCTAAGAGGCAGAGCAAATCTATCTGCCTGGAAAAGCACATAAATTCCTTTAAGAGAACAGTAGCTCGTGGAGACAGAACTTCTTTGTAATTAGGGGTGTTTATTATCCTTGTCAGGCTTTAACAGTCAATTCTGGAGTTGTATAATGAAAGGGATTTCAGCATTTAATATATAATTATATCATCCAGGTACCTACATAATTTAGCTTCAGATAATTCAGTGGTCATGAGTTACTAAGCTGAAGGAATTTATTTTAGCTAAAATTCAGTAGAAACAATTAGAAAATACTGGAAATGAAGATATAACTAAGCTGAGAGCCATGATAGAATAATAGATCTTAAAATGTACAAGTAAGATCAGTTAATTTATTTACTCCAAAGGAATAATGCCATTGAAACAAATCATGAAAATAATTGTTATAAACACAATGAACATATGATAGAATGCATTTTATACTTAAATGATATAATATCAACTAAAAGATTAATCACTGTTTCATTTTAATGTAGTCTTTTACACATTGTTTGGAATATCACCAACAGCAATATTATATCAGATGACTCCCAGTGGGAAAAAGAGAAATTATTAACAAGGACTTTGGCAAAATATCTGATCTTTTATTTCTGTTTTGTTTTTTTTTTTTCTTTTTTCTTTTTCTAAGTTTGACATTAATTTTTACACAGGATGCTGGACATTTGTGTTTTTAAAAAACTACTATGGAAATATATATAACTAATTGTAGGATAGTATTTTGTGACTATCATTATCTTGCTTTTAAACTCTGAGTTAGAGGTATTTTTTGTTCTCATTATTCATAGTTTCTTTGCTTAGTTTGCAGGACAAATTTTCAGTATCTACATGCAAGTTTACATTAAATATTTATTGAAAGCACCTTCCATTTTTTAGTACTAACATGTACCTTATCAGCATAGGTACAACACCCACAAAAAGTTATTTTAGATTACTAAAGGATTTGGCTCTTGGAATTCATTAAAAAGATGTTATATTGCTTTATGTTAATTATCTAGCTTGTAATTTGTGACAGGTCAAGATCAAATTCTTAAATAGCATAAAGAATTTGTGTGTAGTAAAATGTCTATATCAATGTCTGTTTTCCAGTTTAATTTATGTTTTAATTTAGGCTCAGTATAGTTTTATGTCATACTATGCTGTGAATATGAGATGAGACTGAATTTTAATTATTTTTTACTATCAGAAAATATGATTCAGTCTAAATATCAACTCAGATTTTTGGATTTATAAGAGGCTCACCTGTCAATTTTCCTTTTTTTGTCTTACATATCTGATTAAGTTGTATAACTTATAGGAAAATACTGAATCAATGATTAATATTCCTGATTCATACATTTTCAACTATCTAAGGGATGTTTGTTCATTGCCATTGCTCTCTTTTATTTTTCACCTAGGGCCATGTGTGGAGGGTTTGGCGAAGTGGAGTGGTATTTACCCTGCAAAGAGGTAGAGCCTAGAGAAAAGTTGAGATTTCACTGGGGACTATTGTAGTTGGCTGGAAAATTTCTCCCCAGTGGCTCAGCTATTTGAATACTTGGTCCCCAGTTGGTGCCACCATTTGTACAGATTACGAAGAGCTGCCCTAGTGAAGGAAGATTATCACTGGGTACAGGCTGTGAGCATTAATAGCCTCACCCCACTTCCTGTTCTTTCTGCTTTCTCTCTGATGGAATACTGAAACTCAACAAACTTTATTCTTGAGTCACCCTATTCCAAGTTTACTCACCACATGAACTACCCCCTCTGCCCTATGAGACAAAAACAAACTTTTTCATCCACATTTGGCTTTTGGTCTTGTTATTTTTAATCACAGAAAAAATATACAGACATATCTGGAGCAAGATGATGGAGATATAGCCACTCTAGCTTCCTGTTTGTGGGATGTGATTTTTCCTCTCAAACCTGCAACTCCAATGTTGTCTGCCATGGTATAATACAACCAAGGGAATTCTTGTTAGAATCTATATCATGATCTTGTTGTTATGAAAACAAAAAGCCAAATAGGTCATGAGGAAATGATATGCTTTCTATTGGTTATGTTTTCCACTGGTTAATAAGCCAGATCATTTGAAAGCATGAGAAGGTTTTTCTTGGAAAATGAAATGATCATATTAAAGTATAGTTCACAATGATTGTCATTGACTCACTCTAATGAAGAAGGCAGGAAGATATCACCCATCTGAGAAATAAATGACCTATGTTAAGTGTGTTTGATTTTCTTCAGAGTTGAAGAGATAATTGAATCAATATATTAATCAAATTAAAACATGTGTGTTGTGTATAGGTAAACATATGTTTGTATGAAGTAGTTCATGATTGTATAACCATATGAATGATGTGAGTGTACAACATGTTTCTTCTGATTTTGTTTTATTTTGTTTGAGACATGGTCTCTCACGGGATCTAGTCATTCAGCAAGATTATCTGTTCAGCATGCCTGTGTAAAGTTTCATTTTCGACCCTCAACTATACATAGGAATTACACATAGTGACTCCTTAATACAAAAATACTAGGACTGTGAATTTTAAGCTTCATACTAACACACAAGTATTTTGCCAACTGAGCTGTCATACAACTTTCAAATTTAATGTTGTGTGTTAATATTCTTGTATATGTATACACACACACACACACACACACACAGTTTTTCAAGTAAGTAATGGATCCATATGGAAAATCCTACTTTTTATATTTTTCTTATTTACTCTTTGATAATTTCATACAAATGTATGTGTTTTGATCAAACCCTCATACTTTTTCCCCTCTAATTATTCTCTTTTCCTCCTAATAATTTTATCTCCAACTCAAAACTCTGCTTCTTCCATCCATAAATGAAAAGTCTAACTCAGGCTATCTAGAAGTACATGTGTGAAGACTCATCTACACAAGTAACTTCAAAGGGGCTACAGGCTACAACAATGAAGAAAACCCAATCTCCCTCATCTATCAGTCATCAGTTAGTAGTTCTTATCCTAGAGGTGGAACATCTTGACACCCACCCCCCCTCTGTGAAAGAATACTGGTTTGTACTATCTAGTGCATGTTTTTTTTTACATCTGCTTTGAGATATGTGTAGTGTTACAGTGTGCTCTCCAGCACACATGTACCTACAACTACATAATTGAGATTTTAATGTTTTTCACAATTTTATGAAGTGGTTTTAGAAAATTTGTAAACTGCCAATATAATAGGAACTACTAGAAACAGAAGTCATGGCCCTAAGAATAGAGTAGATCAGAATTTACACAAAATAGTAGGGTAGAGACTAATTTATATGCTTTTGATAATTATCTGGAAAACAAGGTATAAATAGTCCAAAAATAATGTTTAGTATAGCCAATTTAAACATATGATAATGAAGAATAGGTATTACCTACCCTTGTACAATGTGACAAAGAATGATCATGTACAAAGTCACCCAGGTTTCCTTCTTCTATCTGTCAGCTGAACTGTGATGAATTCTGTGGCACTGGTTTCCATATATAGAGCCATGATGAAATATAAGGAGAAGGAACTAGTTATGGGCATGGTTCATTCTTTAAGGATCAACTCTATCACCAACTTTCAGGGCCTGTCAATGTTTGTGGCACTACCTTTAATTTTAACAATCCAACCACAACTTTTGCTCAAGAGGAACTGCAACAAGTCACATCATAAGCCTGTTGCCACTTAAAATGCATCAACTTCTGTCTTCTCCAAATCATGACAAGAATATTAGTATGTTTTTAAAATGTATCTCATTTCATGAAATTAATTTTGAATAGTGTTGATTAAAACATGGAATAAATTAATTCCTCAATAAAATTAAATCATTTTATATCATTATTTTTATACATAAAACTTTTTCCACTTTTATTCATTTCATTAAGATACATGGGAAACAGACAGTGAAAAAACCCTACCCACATTTTTTATTTACTCATCAGTTCGTACTGTCACGCCAAATCCTCTTGATCTCTCAATCATAACTGATCAACACTTCCCAGGGGAACCTACATGTCATTTGAATGGAAAGCTCTAAAGATATCCATTTTCTTTGTAACTATGCTCAAATCTAAACTTTCACATGATGAAGAATAAAACTTCTGTGTTACTGTCTATCTCCAAAAAGACTCTAGACCTTCTGTAGGTCTCTATAATTAATGACAGTTATGGTCTATGACCTATTCATAAAAGTATAGAATAAAACGTAAAATGCCAACTACCTCTATAGTCTATAAGAAGTAAGAGTCTATTAATCTAACTTTAAATTCCATAAATTGATACACACATTTTAAATATTGTGCAGCATACAACTTATTTTTTTCTGTGAGTAAAATTATTAAAATCCTTTGGTACAGTAAAGGTTTCCCAGGGCTACACTGGAAATTTTCTAGTATGAACATTCTTTTCATTGTCTTTGCCTTGCATTATGAATTAGTTAGCATAGAGTATGACTGACTAAAAGAAATGGAAATGAACAGTGGTTGTTTTTACAAATTGAATCTTACAGTAACTAAAACTTCATAATAGCAGGAAATAAGTGCTGATTCAGTTCTATGGTTAAGTTGAAGAAAGGCAATTATATTAGAATTGTTGGGAAAGAGATTGCTGAATCTACAAATCTAAGTATTCGCTCAGCTTTTCATGCATTGTTCACTTAAAAACTGCAGAGTGATGATGGGAGCTTGCCCCCCTGCTTTAATGATTCCATGCAATTTAAATGCCAAACACTCTGGAATGAAGATCAAGATCATAACGACAATATTATTTTTCTGAGAATAAAATGTAGCTCTTTAGTTTTAGTTTGCCAAACTCTAATTGGAACATACACACTATGATGGAGAAACACATGTATTTATGCAATAGCTTTTGACTTTCTGGTTTTTCTACTTACAGGTCTCTGAAATTGTCTGAATTTCATATGTTTACATTTCTGAGTAATTTTAAAATAAATGTTTTATTTTACTGAAATAATTCATCTATTCTACAAAATCTGTGCCATGCTTGGTTAATGGAATTCATACAGAAAAAAAAATATTTGACCCAAGGTTTTATTGAAGTTTCGCTGAGTAACTTATACCTCCCAGATATTAGGCGTGACATTTATAATTCAATGCTTCCATATAAACCTCTGAAACATACTTGAACACATTCTCTGTCTGTCTGTCCGTCCATCTGTCTGTCCGTCTCTCTGTCTGTCTGTCTATCTGTCTGTCTCTGTCTCTCTCGTTCTCTCTGTCTCTCTCTCTCTCTGTCTCTGTCTCTCTCTGTCTCTGTCTCTCTCTCTCTCTCTCTCTCTCTCTCTCTCTCTCTCTCTCTCTCTCTCTCTCTCTCTCTCTCTCTCATACACACACACACACACACACATTACAGATGTAGCAATTAATTTTTGGAAACATATTGTTAATTTGTCCCTGTCTTATGCAGTTATGTGTTCCATTTTTGGATAATTTTTAATTACTTCCACCAATGATTAATGCTTTCCATGTACAATTATTTCAAGTCATTATTGTATTTTAAAATAAAATCCCAATAGTTTGATTTTTATCAAATGAAAACTCAGGAGTCAGATACTGAAGTCAAAGCCTACTAGCTCAGAGAAGAAAAGAAAGCATGCAGCTAACTTCCTCCACAACGGAGGTTCCAGGAATAAAAGGCCGTTCTCCTTCTCTACACTATCTTAAAATCCATTTTAACTGAAAGCCCCCTCACTCCTTCTTTCCACTTCTCTGCATCTCTCTATTTCTCTTCTTGACTTCCTCTCACTCTCTATGATGTTCTCTATGTTCAATCTCTGTCAAATGATGTTTGGCTTGTTCTCTTGACCTATGATAGACTTTACTTAATCATTTTACAATAAGCAGAAAGCTCTTGGATTAAAGGTGTGTTCAAAGGCTGAGAAATACCATAATTTAAACATGTTATCCAATAAAATTTTAACAATTTGATGAAATATTCCACAACATTCTTAGATTAAAGTTGTTTGCCTGCCCTGAGCCACATCACAACTAGAGACAGGTTTTTCCTGTATACAGTCTCAGGATTCACAGTGTGGTCATTAATTAAATTTATTCTTACCTTTTATTTAATGCTATTTTAAGTGATGTCTGTTCCTTTTGGGTATTAGATTGTTAACAATTAGTACATCTATGTGAAATATTTTGTTATTTCATTTCCACAATTTTTCTTAAATTGTTAAGTCTCATACTCTTGTAAAGTATCATCATACCATCAAATTTTTGTGTCTTTTGTCCATTTTCAAATTATTGCATTTTATTCATCGTCCTATAGCTCTCCTGTCTGGAGATCTTGCTAAGTTGCATGCATAAAAATTCTGAGCAAGTACTCTGGCATTTTTCTCAAGCATAACAACAAGTTTTCAACTATTCAAATTTTTGGAGATGTTATTTATTCTCTTTTCAAGTACAGTGCCTTCTAGAGGAATTTAAGAGGGCTGGGCCAGTTCTACAAATATTTTATGGAATTCAACAATGAGGACACTTATTCATTGAGTTTTATTCTTGGACATTTTATAATAAACTCAGTCACCCCCTTATTAATGACAGAAATTCTCAGATTAACACTTGTTTGGTTATCTGTTTTACATTTTTGCAAATGTTTAACAAAAACTTGAAGAAATTAATAATTATATTGATCTTACTGGGAATATTTTAATATAATTATTATTTTCAACTCTCTAGAACATTGTTCAGTTTTTGAATCTACATACATTTTTTTCTACTATTCAAATTGATTCATAAGTCTCCGGCAAACTTTGGTTTCTAATTCAAACTTTAATTCACTTGGTACTTCAATATTTAAATGTTTGATACTGCTTATCTACATATTTGCTTCTTAGTCTTTCTGGGTAGGCAATTGCACCATTATTAAGACATCTTTTGTATTTTTTACTACTTTTTTTTTCTTTTTTACTTAAAGTCTTCTATTCTCTCTTGGCTACCAAACTGCATGGAATGTACGCTCTATTCCTATATTTTGAGCCATTGTACGTTCTTCGGTGTAAAGTGAATGTCATGTTCACCATCTGTAATTAGATGTCAGATTTGTTAGTTTAAATTTTTTTTATATCTGCTTCCCTAGTATTAAATTAAAAACTGGTTGTATATCACCATGTGGGTACTAGGAATTGAACCCCAGCTCACTGGAAGAGCAGCCAGTGATTGTACTCATAGATCATTCTACTATGTGAAATCTTACTTAAAACTTTTTTTGCCAGGATTATCATAAACAATGTGGTAGGATGAGGTTTGCTATTTCTCTACTGACTACACTATGCCAACTTATCTCTATTATGCACTGTTACCAAGGAGATTATTCTGAATATTACTACTGAATCTATATGTTCACAAATATAATTAGATACTAGATCTCTATTATTGATGCCAAGAAGCACTTGCTCACCTGAGCTTGGTATGGCTGTCCCTGGGGCAGCAGGGGACTAATACAGATGCAAATACTCACAGCCAACCATCAGACTGAGCCTGGGGACCCCAAGGGAAGAGCTAAGGGAAGGACTGAAAGCTGAAGGGGATTGCAACCCCCTAGGAAGAACAACAATATTAACTAACTGGACCACCCAGAGTTCCTAAGGACTAAACCATCAACATAATTTTTAGGTCTACGATTAGATACTATGTATACAATGTTTTAAGAATTCCCTTAGTGGATTACTGGAACTTGGGACAGCTGACCATAGAGGGTTTATGACTGAGAAGAAACTAGCAGCTCTAAGGTAAGTGAACTAGAGCTGGGAAGACTGTTACCAGCTGCTGCATGGGGCTAACCATGGAGACAGTGGGAGAGGCCGCAGCGGGGGAGGTGGGGGATGGAAGGGGGTTGGCAGGGCAGAGAGTAGCCAGGTATAGCACCAGAACTTGCTATTCTTTTTAATATTTCTCACAACATTCCCTTCTCAATATTTCATTATTATTCAAAGCCAATGTTAAGGATTGCATACAAAAGATTTTCATGAGTACATTATTTTATTCTAATATTGAAATGTATGTAAAATATAAAAGCACATCCAGATATTTGGATTTGTTTGGTTATCATCTCTTGGAGTCATGATGAAGAGTAATCTGAGAAGGAGTAAATGTGGGGGAAAGAACATGGGTGGTGGGAGCTGGGAAAAGTGGAACAAAGGGAAACTGTGGTCAGGATGTATTCTGTGAGAGAAGAATGAAAATAGATTCTTAAATGATATCATAAAGTCAACTTTTAATATAAATTTTTGTGTATATGCATTTATGTGTGAAAGTGGTGAGAGAGAAAAAGGAAGGAGGTGTTGGGTATACATGCAATTGTTATGGTAGATTTTGGAAGTCAATACTGATTATCTTTCTCTTTCATTATTCCTTTTCAACGTGATCTTTCAGACAGGGTAGCTCAAACTAGAGATGACAGCCTATGGCAGACTAAAGAATTGACACATAGATGATTCTGCTAGATTGACTGACCAGTAAGACCTAAAATTGTATTTTTTCTACTTCTCCAAAATTGGTATTTCTGCTATACTGACATCTGTTATGCTGACAATAGGGATTAATCTCTGGTCTTGTTTGTGTGACAAACATTTTTAGAAATGAACTGTACTTTGAAAAGCATATTTCAATGTACAGTTTAATGTACATTTTAATGCTATTCATATGTACCTATTGTAGATGCTTCTTTTGCTTTATTTTTTTTTATTTTTATTTATTTTTTTTTTTTGGTTTTTCGAGACAGGGTTTCTCTGTATAGCCCTGGCTGTCCTGGAACTCGCTCTGTAGACCAGGCTGGCCTCGAACTCAGAAATCCGCCTGCCTCTGCCTCCCAAGTGCTGGGATTAAAGGCGTGCGCCACCACCGCCCGGGTGCTTTATTTTTAACATTGATATAATGAATGTATTCACAAACTAGTTATTTATGAAATATGTACCTGAAATATATATCTTTAAAACAAGTCTATACATCTAATGATATTAACATGTTTCAATACCTTAGAATGTTGGAAGCTATATGTTTTCCATATTATATTTAATAAAAATGTTGAATTGATAAGTCTATTAAATGGCATGTTGATAATATTTTCTTTGGTAAATAATTAGAAATTAAAGAAGACATAAGTAGAGATTAGTTTATAGATATCTAAGAGTTTAAACTATGTCTATCAAAAATTTGTGAAATATTTTAACAATTTACTTCAAATATTACCTATACCTACCAATGATGTGAATCTAGGTCTACTAACCTATCATTTCTCAAACCATCTTAAGTGACCCAGAATTTGAGAAAGAACATTAGATTTTTTAAAAAGCACTCAAAAAAAATCCTCCTACATCAAATTAGCGAGTCTAACTTTTGTCCCATATTGTACTAATAGCTTTTCTCTTAAGAATCTCATGCAAATTCATTGGATATTATAGTAGAATGGATTACTTCTGCCTGGTGTGCTAAAGGAGGAAGGGGAGTGAGAAAGGAACATACAGTTAAAACTAATGACACACAGTAAGAACCAAAGCATCAGAAAACCATGGAAGGAAGTTTTTCTGCTTTGTAAATGAGCAACATTTCAGTGGATGTCATATAAGATTAATAAACTTTAGTTCACTTTCATGAATGTTCTTTAAAGGGAGACACTTCACAGGAAAACACTTGGTTTCTGATTGTTCTAGGTGGAATATAAGGGGCAGATACCCGTGAAAGTGATAGAATTAAATTTAACAGGCTTCAAGGACACTTTCATATATGTCAGTTCATATTGAGCTGAATTTAAAATGTTTCTTCTGCAGACCACCAAATATTAGCTATCTGAAAATAAACCAAATAGACATTGGGGTGGCACGGAGGCATAGGGAAAGAGTTTATATTTGACTCTTTATGTAAAAAATCATTTTAAAAATTTCAAATATGATTGATCTGATTAAAAAACTATATTCAAACCAAAAAGCATTGCTAACTTAGGGAGTCAATAATAAGGAAAAAACAATAATCTCTCACATTTTTGTTTTTAGATTTTTTACCACAATACAGTCTTAAATATACTCTACATGACTGTTATACTCTATGTATGCTTATTTTCAAATTTGAGAAAGGTTTTTGTTAAACTCAACATATTAAAAAATGATCTACTCAAAACATCTCAACTAAAATGACAGGGAACCTATGAAATTAATATGCTAATGTTTGCAATTTTTGTTCTGATTCTTCTGTGTAGCATTATTAAGAAGGCCTTTTATTGATAAATTATTTTGACTATAAGAATATACTTAGAGTTGATAAGACAGTACTGTATTGAATAAACAAGCTCCATATTCCCATTTCAAATACAGGAAATCAGTAATGCACTTCGATTAAATACATTTTTTAATCAATTCAAGCCAGTACACATACTCACATGCACACACACACACACACACACACACACACACACACACACACACACACACACACTTCTATACATGATTTCAAAATATTTTATGATAGGTTAATTGTGCAAAACAACTGAAGAATTAGGAAAAAAGATCTTAGTAAATATTAACCCTTCTGCTTTAATGTTTTTGGAATTTACATTTCTATTTAACAGGGATAAGCTAACACTCTTCAATTTTGTTTGTTTGTTTTGTTTTGCAGAATAAAATGGAAAGAGGTGAACATGAGATTATATTGAAACTACTATGAAAATAAAGTCAACGATATACACTGAATAGAACAGCTTTGTTGGTCCTACAGATTTTGAATTCTTTTAAAATTGTAATAGCTTGAGTTTCAGAAGACCTCTCCTCTCAGCAGGGAGCTGAGAAATCAGTGTTGCCTATATATATTTATCATCCTCAGATTTAAAAAACAAAATGATAGTTTTAAAAGACAAAAAATAAAAACTTTGTCATAAAAGTGAAAAGTGATACAACAAATATAAAGTCAAAGAAAAGAAAGAGTCAAGATATTTCTATATTGTCAGTTTACTGCATGGACAGGGCTGTAATTAATTAGGATAGCAGAGACAGCATGTAGAAAGTGTTTGGAAAAATAGGTTGTCTCTTAATAAATGATTTTGAAATTCTTATAAATATTTGAAATATAAACTTCAGTTTCTTCTGAAAATAAACATGTCACAAAAGCATTGTCATATATAAGAATACAAACTGTGTGCCTATATGTAGGAAATAGATAAGAATTAAAGTACATGCTCTGAATTACTCCAGTTTTGAAGTCATAGTAATTAGGTAGAATCTGAAACAGGAAGGTGAAGAGACCGAGTGAGATGGAAATTCAGAAAGAAAGAAAAAGCTAATAATATAGCATCCTGGAATTTAAGTAAAAAAATACATTTCAAGGAGCAAGAATTACTAGTGACGTTAAATGAAAATGACATGTCAAGTAAGAAGAGGCATTGAAAACTGGCAATTTTATTTAACAACAGTGGATGTGACTGATACCCTTGATAAAAGCTGTGTCAATGGTGTGGTGACAGGAACCTATTTGAAGTGGTAAGAGGAGAGATACTTGATGTAGGGAATTTAGATAACTGTTCTCAGGAGTTAACTATGGCAAAGAAATATAGTTTTTTATAGTGCATAAGTTTTAGATTTCCTAGGGTTTTCAATACAGAAATAATTTTCCCTGGTGGGAATTTCAAACACACTTTCATGTACATAGAAACAACATGGTCATGAATATAATTGCATATTATATAATACTGAAAGCAGTTCTAAAGTACATTTTGACTGTGTTGGTACATTGCATATACTGAATTAACCTCAACATCAAAATAGAAAATATATTGTTGCCTTTATGGGTGGTAAAATAAAATGAGTATAAGTGTAAATAATTTGTGGTGGTTCACACCCAGGATTTTAGGACTCAGAGGCTAAAGAACAATAGTTTCTAGGAATTTCAGTCTAGTCTGGTGCACATGATTAACATGAGGGAAGTGTAGGATATCTAGTAACGTCCTATTTCTATAAAAAATGATGTCAAATTCATTTCTAACTTTTAAAGAATTTTCTTACTTAGATTACTTTAATTTTAAATTTTTTGTTTGTTTATTGAGAACACTGACAATAAGGATTCCTGGGATCTATGTACAAATATTTACTCAGACAGTAAAATAATGACAAGGACATCATCAGAGTACAACTTTGTGAACCAAGGAGTTTGTTGGCGTGAGTTAAATGAAAATGGGCAACTCTAGGATAGCTAATATCAAAAGGACCCTTGAAGCAAAAGTGATAACTTGGAAAATCTAGAAGCCTTGAGCTGTTTGCATGACTTACATGTCCAAGAGTCCTCGTTCACACAGGTGGATGATAAATTCTCTTCTTTGCACAAATCTTAACTGTTTCTATTGACTTCTGATGGGGGAGCAGTTTCACAAATTTTATAATTTTCAGATGCTTTTTTTCCCAGATCTGTGAAGTTTATTTACTTCCTGAGTTTTATGATCCTGTAGTAGGTTGGATTGTTTAAACTCAAAGGAAAGTATTACAGAACAAAATGTCTTTAATTCCATTATACATAAAGATTTATTTTAAGATAACATGTTAAAGTAAGTGTTTTGGATCTATAACCCGCTTTCATATTTTGATTTCTCCTAAAAATGAGTCAAGCAATAGCTCAAGAGAAGTGTTGGCCATGTCCAGCAGATTTATATATTTTATTTTATATTCCTGAGTCTTTTGTGATATGAAAGAACAGAGATAATTATTTAATGGGTAGAGGACCATAAAATTTGTTCAAAATTACATGCATTTTAGGAGCAATACAGAGAATGCTAACCATTTTAAGTAACTTAATACTTTGATGGCAGCATCATGCCATGTAAAATATCCAAAAGCATGGGGAAAAAAAAACCACATTGATAATACATTATGTGAACAGCCCTGGAGAGAGAAGAGTAACCCTATAATGACCTCACAAGTTTAACATTACTGATTGTTTTCATAGATATTTGTCTAAAATGCATTGCTACATTTCTCTAAGGAATCTTAGTCTATTCACCATGAAAACCATGTATATCTTGTATGATGTTTACTTGTATGAAGGCACCTTATTACTTCCTTGGAAAAGTATCACTAGCCATTTGGCATGGACTTTAGAAGACTGTAAGCTATGAGAGATAGCAGAAAATGGTAGTCATTTATAGCAAGAACATGAAAAGACTTGATGCAGCAGTGTAGGGGAATACCAGGACAGAGAAGCTGGAGGGGGTTGACTGGGGAACAGTGGGAGGGAAGAGGGCTTATGGGACTTTTGGAGGAGGGGGGAACCAGGAAAGGGGATATCATTTGGAATGTAAATAAAGAATATAGAAAATAAAATAAAAACAAAAAACAAGAAAAGGCTTCAGAAGTCTTATAACTTGAAGAAACAAAAAATTATACAGAAATAATAATATTGTGCTTATGGCTATGGTTAAAAGTCAAGTTTGTTCAAATTCAAATATTAAGCATCTGAAAAATAATCTATGTTTTTATGAAGGGGGACTCCTATTCTCAGAGGAGAAGGGGAGAGGTGAATGGGGAGAGGATCTGTGTGAGGGGGTACTGGGAAGAGAGGGGTAAAGTGATTAAACAAATGAATTCATAATAATAAAAACTACTTAATAGCTACTGTTCATTTTCATTTTCCTTCCTTTGTATTCCTTGAGAAGGGGTGTCTTTTTTTCTGAAGAAAGGATCAGCAAGTCAATTCATAATCCATCAGGAAAGTACCAATTTATGGTATTTGTATTATCTGAAATAAATGTATATTTGGGAGGGTGTCTTTCTCTGGGTTTGCTTTTGCAAATCAAAAAAACCCAGGAAATCAAATATTTTCCTTGAAATTTCTTATGACTCACAGACACATGGTATGGGCACAATCTAATAATAAGGAATATATTATATGTTAGTATGTTTTATGTCAAATGCAGTATTATAGTCAGTACACTTTACTCCAGTGTTAATAATTTCACTGTAATTTGTATAACTAATAAATTAAAATTTATAAATACTGATCTTGTTAACTAATTAATTATAGAGTCCTATCTTAACTTTTGACTGTATAACATTCTCATTTTTTAAAAGAGTATTTAATGACTCATTTTTCTTTAATGGTTAGACTAATAAAGAATGCAACAATATTATTAGAAAGTTTGTTATGAGAAATTACTGAACTACTTTTGAAGATTATTAACCTAAATAAGTGAAGATTTAATATTCTACACTTTTACTTGCTTTGTATTTTCATTTTAAGTTGTAAATTTGTAATTAAAAATATGACTCAGTATCGCTTCAAATATAATCTATAGTAAAGGTAGAAAAAAAAAAACATAAAGTGCCTGTTCAAGGCTAGGACTTTGCCAGCATTTAGGTAGGACACCATTAATGGGGAGACACATCTTCACTTTGACAATAGGGACAAATAATTCTTTGATGGATTTAGGAACTGGGGACAAATTTGTCTGACAATAGAGTGGTTTATAATAAAATTATTAGTATTTAAATAATTAGTTCACAGGATTCATGTAATTGTTATGATAATTATAGCACTGAGTATATGATATAGATTTTAATTTTTTAGTAATTTTCTTTTTCTATTACTATTATTATTAATTATTAATTATTATTATTGTTGTTATTTTTACACTCTGACTGTTCCACATCTCATACCTCCTCCCTACCACCCTGTCTCCTTGAGTATGTCTCTGCCCCACCAAACGTCTAAACTCCCTGGGTCCTCCAGTTTCTTGAGGGATAGGTGCATCTTATCTGACTGAACCGAGATCCAGCAGTCCTCTGCTGTATGTGTTGGGGCCTCATATCAGGTGTATGCTGCCTGGTTAGTGATCTGGTGTCTGAGAGATCTCAGGCATCCAGGTTAGTTGAGACTTCTGGTCCTCCTACAGGGTCTCCCTCCTCCTCAGCTTCTTCCAGCTTTTCCCTAATTCAACCACAGGGGTCAGGAGCTTCTGTCCATTGGCTGGGTGCAAATATCTGCATCTGACTCTTTGAACTGCTTATTGTATTTTTCAGAGGGCAATCATGATAGGTCTCGTTTTGTGAGCACTCTATTGCCTCAGTAATAGTGTCAGAACTTGGGGCCTCCCCTTGAGCTGGATCTCACTTTGGCCCTACAGTTCTTTCAGAGAGAAACAATTGTAGGTCAGAGCTTTTACTTTATGATAGCAACTCCATCCATTACTTGATGCCCTGTCTTTCTGCTGGAGGTGCAATCTACAAGTTCCCTCTCAAGACAGTAGGGGAATTCATCTAGGGTCCCTTCCTTTGAGTTCTAAGAGTCTCTTACCTCCCAGGTCTCTGGTACATTCTGGAAGGTTCCCCCAACCTCCTACCTCCCAAGGGTGCCTGTTTCCAATCTTTCTGCTGGCCCTCAGTGCTTCAATCATTTCCCCACGCTATACAAGATCATGTTCCCATCTTCCCAGGTCCTGTTCCCCTTTCCTCCCAGGTTTCCCCTTCCCTCCCTCCTTGTGGTTGCTTTTATCTCCCTCCTAAGTGAGACTGAGGAATCCTTACTTGGGCCCTTTAGCTTGTTGACCTTTTTGAGCTCTGTGAACTGTGTCATGGGTATTCTGAACTTTTTTTTTTTTTGGCTAATATCCACTTATTAGTCAGTAGATACTGCTCATATACTTTTGGGTCTGAGTTACCTCACTCAAGATGATACTTTATAGTTCCAGCCATTTGACTGCAATCCTCAGGATGTCCTAATTCTTAATAGCTGAGTAGCTCTCCATTGTGTAAATGAACCACATTATCTGTATCCATTCTTCTGTCATGGGACATCTGGGTTGTTTCAAGCTATCACAAATAAGGCCACTATGAACATAGTGTAACATGTGCCCCTGTGGCATGGTAGAGCGTCTTTTGGGTATATTCCCAAGAGTGGTATTGCTGGATCTTCAGGTAGATCTATTTCCAAAATTCTGAGGAACCTCCAAATTGATTTCCAGAGTGGTTGTACCAGAGTGATTTGCAATCCCACCAGTACATCTTTCCTCTTTCTTCACATCTTTGCCAACATGTTTTGTCACCTGAGGTTTTGATATTAACCATTCTGATTGGTGTAAGGTGAAATCTTAGGGTCGTTTTGATTTGTATTTCTCTGATGACTAAGGACTTTGAACATTTCTTTGGGTATTTCTCAGTCATTCGAGATTCCTCTGTTGTGAATTCTCAGTTTAGTTCTATACCCCATATTTTGAATGGGTTGATTGGTCTTTTGGTGGTTAGCTTCTTGAGTTCTTTATGTATTTTGGATATTTGCCCTCTATCAGATGTAGGGTTAAGGAGGATTTTCTCCCAATCTGTAGGTTGCCCCTTTGTCTTATTGACTATCTCCTTTGCCTTACAGAAGCTTTCCAGTTTCATGAAGTCCAATTTATCAATTCTTGATCTTAGATTATGAACCATTGAAGTTCTGTTTAAGAGATTTGCCCTGTGCCAATGAGTTTAAGGCTCTTTCACAAGTTCTCTTCTACTAGATTCAGTGTATCTGGTTTTATGTTGAGGTCCTTCACTTACTTGGACTTGAGCTTTGTGCAAGGTGATAAATATGGGTCTATTTTCGTTTTTCTACATATAGACAGACAGTTAGACCAGAAACATTTATTGAGGATGCTTCATATTTCACATTGTATATTTTTGAATTATTTGTCAAAGATCAAAAGTCTTTAAGTGTGTGGTTTTATTTCTGGGTATTGAACTCAATTCCATTGATCTACCTGTCAGTTTCTGTAACAATACCATATAGTTTTTATGACTACTTCTCTGTAGTAGAGCTTGAGGCCAGGAACAATGATTCACCCAGTCTTTCTTTTATTGTTTGTTTGTTTGTTTATTTATTTATTTATTTACATTCCAAATGATTTCCCCTTTCCCGGTTTCCCCCTCCCCGAAAGTCCCATAAGCCCCCTCTACCCTCCCCCTATTCCCTAATCAACCCCCTCCAGCTTCTCTGTTATGGTATGCCCCTACACTGCTGCATCAAGCCGTTCCAGGACCAGGGGCCTCTCCTTAGTTCTCCTTGGGCATCATTTGATATGGGAATTTTTTCTTGGTTATTCCAAGCTTCTGGGCTAATATCCACTTACCAGTGACTGCATGCCATGTGTGTTCTTTTGTGATTGGGTTGCTTCATTTAGGATGTTATTTTCCAGTTCCAACCATTTGCCTAAGATTTTCATGAATTTGTTGGTTTTAATGGCTGAGTAGTATTCCATTGTGTAAATATACCTCATTTTCTATAACCATTTCCCCGTTGATGTATATCTGGGTTCATTGCAGCTTTGGCTATTATAAATAAGGCTACTATGAATATAGTGGAGCATGTGTCCTTAATGCATGTTGGGAATCCTCTGGGTATATGCCCAGGAGTGGTATAGCATGGTCCTCCGGAATTGTCATGCCCAGCTTTATGAGGAACCACCAGACTGATTTCCAGAGTGGTTGTACCAGCTTGCAATCCCACTAGCAGTGGAGGAGTGTTCCTCTTTCTCCACATCCTCTCCAACACCTGCTGTCTCCTGAGTTTTTGATCTTAGCCATTCAGACTGGTGTGAGGTGAAATTTCAGGGTTGTTTTGATTTACATTTCCCTAATAACTAAGGTTGTTGAACATTTCTTTAGGTGCTTCTCAGCCATTCGATATTCTTCAGGCAAAAATTCTTTGTTTGGCTATGTACCCCATTTTTAATAGGGTAATTTGGCTCTCTGGAGTCTAACTTCTTGAGTTCTTTGTATATATTGGATATTAGCCTTCTGTCGGATGTAGGTTTGGTAAAGATCTTTTCCCAATTCGTTGGTTTCTATTTTGTCCTATTGAGAGTGTCCTTTGTCTTACAAACAAAGATTGTTTTGACATGAATTATTGAGTATTTTTTGCATCCATATTCATAAGAGAATTTGGTCTGAAGTTCAATTTTATTGTTGGGAACTCATGGGAATTTTTTGTTATCAACTTACCTGTGGCTTCATGGATAGAATTGGGCAGTGTTCCTTCTATTTCTATGTTGTTGAGTAGTATGAAGGGTATTGGTATTAGATCTTCTATGAAGATCTGTTAGAATTCTGCACTGAACTCATTTGGTCCTGGGATTTCTTTTGGTTGGGAGACTTTTAATGGCTGCTTCTATTTCTCTAGGAGTTAGGGGATGGTTTAGATGCTTTATCTGATCCTGATTTAACTTTGGTGTTTCCTATCTGTCTAGAAAATTGTCTGTTTTGTTCAAATTTTCCAGTTGTGTTGAGTATAGGTTTTTGTAGCAGGATCTGTTGACTTTTTGAATTTCCTCAGTTTCTGTTGTTATATCTCCCTTTTCAATTCTGATTTTTTAATTTAGATACTATCTCTGTGTGCTCTGGTTAGTCTGGTTCACAGTTTATCTATCCTGTTCATTATCTCAAAGAACCAGTTCCTAATTTTGTTGATTTTTTTGTATAGTTCTTTTTGTTTCTAAGTGGGTGATTTCAGCCATGAGTTTGATTATTGCCTGCCATATACTCCACTTGGGTGTATTTCCTTCTTTTTGTTCTAGAGCTTTTAGGTGTACTGTTAAGCTGCTAGGGTATGCTCTCTCCAATTTCTTTGTGGAGGCACTCAGAGCTATGAGATTTCCTCTTAGTACAGCTTTCATTGTGTCCCATAAGTTTGGGTGTGTTGTGCCTTCATTTCATTAAATTCTAAAAAGCCTTTAATTTATTTCTTTATTTCTTCCTTGATCAAGTTATCATTGAATAGAGCTTCCAGGTATATGTGGATTTTTTCTTGTTTTTGTTGTCATTGAAGACCAGCCTTTTTCTGTGGTGATCTGATAGGATGCATGAGATTATTTCAATCTTATTCTATGTATTGAGGCCTATTTTGTGAATGATTATATTGTCAATTTTGGAGAAGGTACCATGTGGTGCTGAGAAGAAGGTATATTCTTTTATTTTAGGATGAAATGTTCCATAGATATCTGCTAAATCCATTTGGTCCATAACTTCTGTACACTTCACTGTGTCTCTGTTTAGTTTCTGTTTCAATGATCTGTCCATTGATGAGAGTGGGTGTTGAATTTCCCACTATTATTGTGCTCTTTGAGCTTTAGTAAAAATTCTTTCATGAATGTGGTTTCCCTTGCATTTGGAACATAGATGTTCACAATTGAGAGTTCTTCTTGGTGGAAATTTCCTTTGATGTGTATGAAGTGTCCTTCCTTATCTCTTTTGATAACATTTAGTTGAAAGTCAATTTTATTTGATATTAGAATGGCTACTCCAGCTTGTTTCTTGGGACCATTTGCTTGGAAAATTGTTTTCCACCCCTTTACTCTGAAGTAGTGTCTGTCTTTGACTCTGATGTGAGTTCTTGTATGCAGCAAAATGCTAAGACCTGTTTATGCATTCAGAGTGTTATTATATGTCTTTTAGGGGAGGGAACTGATTCCATTGATGTTAAGATATTAAGTAATAGTGATTGTTGCTTCCTGTTATTTTTGTTGTTAAAGGTGGTATTATATTTGTGTGGCTGACTCTTTTAGGACTGTTGAAAGAAGATCACTTTCTTTTTTTCCCCTAGGGTATAGTTTCCCTCCTTGTATTGAAGTTTTCAATCTATTATCGTTTTTTAGGACTGGTTTTGTGGAAAGATATTCCGTAAATTTGGTTTGGTAGTGGGATATCTTGGTGTTCTCCATCTATGCTAATTGAGAGTTTTGCTCAGTATAATAGCCTGAGCTGTATAATTATTCTCTTAGTGTCTGTATGACATCTACCAAGGATCTTCTAGTTATCATAATATCTGATGAGAAGTCTGGTGTAATTCTGATAAGTCTGCCTTTATATGTTACTTGAACTTTTTCCCTTACTGCTTTTAATATTTCCTTTGTTTGGTGCATTTGGTGCTTTGACTGTTAGGTGAAGGGTGGAATTTCATTTCTGGTCCAATCTATTTGGAGTTCTGTAGGCTTCTTCTATGTTTATGGGCATCTCTTTCTTTAGGTTTGGGAAGTTTTCTTTTATAATTTTGTTGAAGATATTTACTGGCCATTTAAGTTGGGAATCTTTGCTCTCTTCTGTACCTATTATCCTTAGATTTGGTCTTCTCATCGTGTCCTGTATTTCCTGGATGTTTTGAGTCAGGAGCTTTTTGCATTTCATATTTTCTTTGACTGTTGTGTCAATGTTTTCTATGGTATCTATATTCTGCACTTGAGCTTCTCTATCTCTTGTTTTCTGTTGGTGATATTTGCATCTATGACTCCTGATCTTTTTCCTAGGTTTTCTAATTCCAGGGTTGCCTCCCTTTGTGATTTCTTTATTGTTTCTACTTCTACTTTTAGATCATGAATTTTCTTTTTTTCAATCCCTTCATCTGTTTGGTGGTGTTTTCCTGTAATTCTTTTAAGGATTTCTATGTTTCTTCTTTAAAGGCCTCTAGCTGTTTACCTTTGCTCTCCTGTATTTCTTTACTGGTACTATTTTTGCCCTTCTTAATATGTTCTCTTATGATCATCTTGTGAGATGATTTTAAACCAGAGTCTTGCTTTTCTGGTGTGTTTAGGCAACCAGGGCTCTCTGTGATGGGAGAACTGGGTTCTGTTGATGCTACATAGAATTGGTTTCTGTTCCTTATGTTCTTGCCATTGCCTGTCACCATCTGGATATCTCTGATGTTAGATGGTCTTGCTGTCTCTCACTACAGCTTGTCTTTCCTGCAAGCCTGTGTGTTAGTACTTCTTAGAGACTAGTTTTCTCTGGGAGGAAATTGTGTATGGAGAACTGTGGCACATTTTCAACTCTGTCTGTTGTTATCCCTGGTGTTTGCTGGTCTGGGTGTCTCTGTCTGGAGTCTGCCTTTTCTGTTTCTGGTTTGCTTCAGGTCTCCTGGTAGGCCTATGGCCCTGGCTATAGGAGACCTCCTGTGGGACGTTCCAACTGGGGCACATATGGAGAGGCAGAGAAGCTGCTGATCTGTTTCCCTGACTGCAGTAGATCTCCTGGAAGGCCTTTAGACTGTTGGGTCTTCAGAGGAACAGTTAAGTCGTTGTCCTGTGTGAAGCTGTTCTCTAGGGAGGTCCAAAGGACTGTGGGTTCCATTTCCCTGTGTGCATCAGAACACCAGGGAGGCTTTCATTCTGTTGGGTTAGTTGCCCCACATGCCACAGAACCCCTGGGACTTCTTCAGACTGTGGTGTTGGTTGCCCAGTTGCCCTGTATACAGAGAAACTCCTGGGATGCCTTCAAGTTGTGGTGTCTTCAGGGGAGCAGAAGAGCTGGTGATCAGTTGCAGAGTAGTTCTGTGTGTAACAGATCTTCTGGAATGCCTCAGGCTGTGGTGCCAATTACCTGAAGTACACTAGATCTCCTGGGATGTCTCAGGCTGTCAGATGCCCTGGGTACAGCAGATCTCCAGAGATGCCTCAGGCTGTGTTATCTTCACGGGAGCAGACTAGCTAGAAGATTGTCCCAGCAGAAAGGACTGGGCAGAAATGGAGTGGTATTCGGCGGGTGAGGGTTTTGGGGAGTCATGGGTCCCCAAGTCCACTGGACTCCTAGCAGCAGCCGATGGACTTAAGGAGGATTCTTACCAAATACTATGAGTGCAGAGGATCTTCTGGGATGTTTCAGGATATGGTGTATTCCAGGGAGCAGGCTATTTTCTTTATTTAATTACAGCATCATGATTGAGTTCAAGAATATATTTAAGACCTAAAATTAATATACAGTTTTTAATTCAATTGGGCATTTATTATGCTTTGTGTAATTTGTAATAATCCTTGTGCTTTTTTCTTATTACATGATTAATATATTTCATTTATAATGTAAAAATGAAATATCATTTGATTTTTTTGTTTAAACTTGCTCTTTATTAACTTTCATTACTACTTAAAATTGGGTAGTATGTTTGTACACTGACATGGAATTTTTTCTGATGTAGCGAGCAAATTCTAGTACACTTGCTTTATTTATTTTTCAATACTGTAGAAGAATGATGGATGTTCTCAACATCTTACACTTACCACTCAAAATGTCTCCTAGTAAAGCTACTTCTTCATTGCTCTATTCTGTGTGTCTTCTCTTTCTGTTCTTTGTCTTTCCCTGGTTAATATTTTGTCTCATTTCTGTAAAGTGAGTCAATTAATGAACATCCTCTCTACTACATAAAGAAAAATAGATAAATATGAACTTTAGAGGGTATTTTAGTGAAATATTTTTCAAAATTAAATAATGTATTATCCCATAAAATAGCATTTTAAAAGTTTCTGTATCCATTTGATCTTGAGTAATTTAAATACATATATATATATATATATATATATATATATATATATATATATGTTCCATATTATATGCAATATGCTTTAAGTTTTATTTATTTATTTATTACTCAGAGTAGTCTTTATTTCCTTAATAAGTAAAGTTGTTCTACCCCATCCATCCTCTCTATTTAGGAGCCTTACAAAAGCATTAGACAAGGGACTGCTGAGAAGCGTTGAAAAAGACTCTGCAGCCCTGGGAGGGAGGGTCACACCCACAGCGCATATATTGTCGCTCTTATCCCCCAAATAAAGAGAGATTTTGTACAGCCATGAAAAAAAAAAGCATTAGACAGACTTAGTTTATCTATTAAGCAGATAAATTGAGTAAATAACCAGTGTAATAAAAGAAGTGGCATTATAAATGAAATCCTTCTTGAACATTTCATTGTATGCATAAAAGTAAGCACCTTTTAAAACTTTTTGGGTTTGTTTATTTTTTATTAGATATATTCATTATTTAAATTTTAAATGTTGTACCCTGTCCTGGTCACCCCCCCCCCGAAAACTGCCTAAGCCATCTGCACTCTCCCTCCTTATTAATCCACACACTCCTGCATCCCTGTCTGATATTTCCCTATACTCAGGAATCTAGCCTTTTCAAGACCAAGGGCTTCTCCTCCAATTGATGTCCAACAAGGCCATCCTCTGCTGCAAATGCATCCAGAGCCATAGGTCCCACCATGTGTACTTGTTGGTTGGTGATTTAGTCTCTGGGAGTTCCAGGGTGTAGTAGGTGGTTCATATTGTTGTTCCTCCTATGGCACTGCAAACCCCTTCAACTCCTTGGGTCCTTTCTCTAGCTCCTTCATTGGGGACCCTGTGATCAGTTCAAAGGTTGGCTGAGAGTGCCTCCCTCTGTATTTGTCATGCACAGGCAGAGCCTCCCAGGAGACAGTTACATCAGGTTTCTGTCAACAATCATTTGTTGGCATTCACAATATTATCTGGGTTTGGTAACTGTATATGGGATGGACCCCTATACAATCCATGTATACAGTCTCTGGTTGGTTTTCCCAGCAGTCTCTGTTCCATACATGGTCTCTGTATCTCCATCTGTGGGTATTTTGTTCCCGCTTCTAAGAAGGACCAGAGTATCCATACTTTGTTCTTCCTTCTTCTTGAGCTTCATTTGGTCTGTGAATTGGGTCTTGGATATTCTGAACTTCTGGACTAATATTCACTTATCAGTGAGTGTACACTATGTTTGTTTTTTTGGTGATTGGGTTGCCTCACTCAGGATGATACTTTCTAATTCCATCCATTTACCTAAGAATTTCATGAATTCATTGTTTTTAATACCTGAGTAGAACTCCATTGTGTAAATGTACCATATTTGCTGTTTCCATTCCTCTGTTGAAGGACATCTGGGCTCATTCCAGCTTCTGGCTATTATAAACATACTATGAACATAGTGGAACAAGTGTCATTATTACATGCTAGAGAATCTTCTAGGCATATGTCTAGGAGTGGTATAGCAGGGTTCTCCAGTAGTATTATGCCCAATTTTCTGAGGAAGAGCCAGACTGATTTCTAGAGTGGTTGTACCAGCTTTCAATTCTACCAGCAGTGGAGGAGTGTTCCTCTTTCTCCACTTCGTTGCCAACACCTGCTGTCTCCTGAGTTTTTGATCTTAGCCATTCTGACTGGTGTGAGGTAGAATCTTAGGGATGTTTTGATTTGCATTTCTGTGATGACTAAGGATGCTGAACCTTTCTTTAGGTGCTTCTCAGTCATTCAATATTCCTCCCTTGAAAATTCTTTGTTTAGGTATGTACCTCACTTTTAAAAGGGTTATTTTGTTCTCTGGAGTTTAACTTCTAGAGTTCTTTGGATATTAGCCCTCTGTCAGATGTAGGATTGGTAAAAACCTTTTCCCAATGTGTCGGTTGCCATTTTGTCATATTGACAGTGTCCTTTGCTTTACAGAAACTTTGTAGTTTAATGAGGTCCCATTTGTCAGTTCTTTTTTTATTTTTAATTCTTTTTTTATTATTTTCTAAGATTTTATTTTCATTCCAAATCATTTCCCCTTTCCTGTTTCCTCCTCTCCAAAAGTTCCATAAGCCCCCTTCCCTCCCCCTGTTCCCCATTCAGCCCCCTCTCACTTCTCTCTCCTGGCATTCCCCTACATCCAGTCTTTCCAGGACCAGGGGTCTCTCCTTCCAACTTCTTGGAAATCTATTGATATGTGAATTTTGTCTAGGGTATTCTGAGATTCAGGTTTAATATCCCCTTATCAGTGACTGCATACCATGTGTGTTCTTTTCTGATTGGGTTACCTCACTAAGGATGATATTTTCCAGTTCTGACCATTTGCCTAGGAATTTTGTGAATTCATTGTTTTTAATTGCAGAGTAGTGTTCCATTGTGTAAATATACCACATCTTCTGAAACCATTCCTCCTTTGAGGGATATCTGGGTTCTTTCCAGCTTCTGGCTATTATAAATAAGGCTGCTATGAACATAGTGGAGCATGTGTCCTTATTGCATGCAGGGAAAGTCTCTGGGTATATGCCCAGGAGTGGTATAGCCGGATCCTCCGGGAGTGTCATGCCCAGTTTTCTGAGGAACCGCTAGACTGCTTTCCAGAGTGATTGTGCCAGCTTGCAATTCCACCAGCAGTGGAGGAGTGTTCCTCTTTCTCCACATCCTTGCCGACAACTGCTGTCTCCTGTGGTTTTGATCTTAGTCATTCTGACTGGAGTGAGATGGAATCTCAGGATTGTTTTGATTTTCATTTCCCTAATGACTAAGGATGTTGAACATCTCTTTAGGTGCTTCTCAACCATTAGATATTCTTCAGGTGAGAACTCTTTGTTTAGCTCTGTACCCCATTTTTAATAGGGTTACTTGACTCTCTGAAGTCTAACTTCTTGAATTCTTTGTATATATTGGATATTAGCCCTCTGTCGGATGTAGGTTTGGTAAACATGATTTCCCAGTTAGTTGGTTGCTGCTTTGTCCTTTTGACAGTGTCTGTTGCCTTACAGAAACTTTGTAATTTTATGAGGTCCCATTTGTCAATTCTTGATCTTAGAGCATAAACTATTGGAGTTCTGTTCAGGAAATTCTCCCCTGTGCCCATATGTTCAAGGTTCTTCCCTAGTTTCCTTTCTATTAGTTTCAGTGTTTCTGGTTTTGGCAGGATTAATATAGTAAAAATGACCAACTTTCTAAAAGCAATATACAGATTCAATGCAATCCCCATCAAAATACCAACTCAATTCTTCATAGAGTTAGAAAGAGCAATTCAAAAATTTATCTGAAAAAACAGAAAACCCAGGAGAGCTCAAACTATTCTCAAGAGTAAAAGAACTTCTGAGGGTATCAGTATCCTGGACCTCAAGCTGTACTACAGAGCAATAGTGTTAAAAACTGCATGGTATTGGTACAGTGACACGCATGTAGATCAATGGAACAGAATTGAAGACCCAAAAATGAATCCACACTCCTATGGTCACTTGAGCTTTGACAAAAGAGCTAAAACCATCCAGTGGAAAAAAGATTGCCTTTTCAACAAATGGTGCTGGTTCAACTGGAGGTCAACATGCAGAAGAATGCAAATTGACCCATTCTTATCTCCTTGCACTAAGCTCAATTCCAAGTAGACCATTTTTCAATTCTTAATCTTAGAGCATAAGCTATTTGTGTTCTGTTCAGGAAATTTTCTCCTGTGCCCATGTGTTCGAGGCTTTTTCCCACTTTCTTTTCTATTAGCTTCTGTGTGTCTGATTTTATTTGGAGGTCCATGAGCCACTTCGACTTGAACTTTGTACAAGGAAATAAGAATGCATTGATTTGCATTCTTCTGAATCCTAACTACCAGTTGATCCAGTACAATTTATTGAAAAGGCTCTCTTTATTCCACTGGATGTTTTTAGCTACTTTGTCAAAGATCAAGTGAGCATATGTGTGAGTTCATTTCTGGGTCTTTAATTCTATTCAATTGAGCTGCCTTTCACTGTACCAACATCATCTGTTTTATTTTTATTTATTTATTTATTTATTTATTTATTTATTTATTTATTTATTTATTGACTAGTGCTCTCTAGGTGAGCTTGAGGTCAGGGATATTGATTCTCCCAGAAGTTCTTTTATTATTGAGAATAGTTTTAGCTATCCTTGTTTTTTTGTTATTCCAGATGAATTTGATAATTGCTCTTTCTACTCTATGAAGAATTGAGTTGGGATTTTGATGGGGATTGCATTGAATCTGTATATTGCTTTTGGCAAGATGGCCACATTTTACTATATCTATCCTGCCAGTCCTCGAGCATGGGAGATCTTTCCATCTTCTGAGGTCTTCTTTGATTTCTTTCCTCAGAGACTTGAAATTCTTGTCATATAGATCTTTCACTTGTTTGGTTAGAGTCACACCAAGATATATTATTTTGTTTGTGACTATTCTTTGAGTTTGTTTAGGTAGTGGATTACATTGATGGATTTTCATATAGTGAACCAGCCCTGCATCCCTAGGATATAGCCTACTTGATCGTGGCAAATGATCATTTTGATATGTTCTTGGATTCAGTGGGCAAGAATTTTATTGAGTATTTTTGCATCGATATTCATAAGGGAAATTGTTCTGGAGTTCTCTTTTTTTCTTGGATTTGTGTGTGATTTTGGTGTCAGTGTAATTGTGGCTTCATAGAATGAAGCCTTTTTTTTTTCTATTTTGTGTACTATTTTGAAGAGTATTGGTGTTAGGTCTTCTTTGAAGGTCTGATAAAATTCTGCACTAAAACCATCTGGTCCTGTGCTATTTTTTTTTGGATGGGGGACTTTCAATGACTGCTTCTATTTCTGTAGGGGTTATGAGGCTGTTTACATGGTCTATTCAATATTCATTTAATTTGATATTTGGTATGTGGGATTTCTGCTGTTTCTTTTGATGTTGAACAGCCTTAATCCATAGTGATTTGACAGGAGGCATGGCATTATTTCAAACTTCTTATATCTGTTGTGGCCTGTTTTGTTATCAATTATATGGTCAATTTTGGAGAAGGTACTATGAGGTGCTGAGAAGTAGGTATATTCTTTTGCTTTAGGATGAAATGTTCTATAGATATCGGTTAAATCTATTTGGTCCATAACTTCTGTTAGTTTCACTGTTTCTCTGATTAGTTTGTGCTTTTCTGATCTGTCCATTGATGAGAGTTGGGTCTTGAAGTCACCCACAATTATGGTGTGAGGTGCAATATGTTCTTTGAGCCTTAGTAGAGTTTCTTTTACAAATGTGGTTGTCCTTGCATTTGGATCATACATGTTCAGAATTGAGAGTTCTTCTTGGTAGATTTTTCCTTTGATGAGTATGAAGTGTCCTTCTATGTCTTTTTTGATGACTTTTGGTTGAAAGACGATTTTATCCTATATTAGAATGGTTACTCCACCTTGTTTTCTTGGACCATTTGCTTGGAAAATTGTTTTACATCCTTTTGCTCTGAGGTAGTGTTTGTCTTTGACTCTTAGGTGCATTTCCTGTATGCAGCAAAATGCTGGGTCCTGTTTATGTATCCAGTCTGTTAGTCTATGTCTTTTTATTGGGGAATTGTGTATCCATTGATATTAAGGGATATTAAGGAATAGTGATTGCTGTTTCCTGTTATTTTTGATGTTATTTTTATCTTTTTGTGGTTATCTTCTTTTTGATTTGTTATAAGAAGATTATTTTCTTGCTTCTTCTAGGGTGTAGTTTCCTTCTTTTTGTTGTTTTTTTCTGTCTGTTATCCTTTGTAGGGCTAGATGTGTTTGAAAGATATTGTGTAAATTTGGTTTTATCATGGAATAACTTGTTTTCTCCATCTATGGCAATTAAAACTTTGACCCAAAATTTTTCCTATCTAAAAGAAATGCAGGACCAGAATCAATGGCCAACCAATAACCAGTCCAATATGAGAACTATTCCATGGGCAAGCACCAATCCTTAGCACTATTGATGATACTCTGTTATGCTTACAGACAGAAACCTAACATACCTGCCCTTTGAGAGGCTCTAGTTCGCAGTTGACTGAAATAGATGCAGAGGCCCACATTGGATGGAGGTTAAGGACTCTTACACAAGAGTTGTAGGAAGGATTGAAGTCTGTGAAGGGGATAGGAAACTCAGAGATCAACAGAGTCTACTAACAATGTACTCCTGGGAGCTCTCAGAGAATGACCACCAACCATGTCATACAAGGTCTGAATTGATGCCCATGGCATATATTTACCATAAATGAAGCTAAATATCCATGTGGATCCCCCAAAAGCAGGAACAAGGGGTGTTCTCAAAGACTGTGGAAATTGTTCCCCAACAGGGATGCCTTTTTCAGTCTCAGAGGGAGAGGATATGTCCAATCCTGCAGAGACTTAATGCAGCAGGGTGGGACATACCCAGGTGGGGGCCCAACCTCTCAGAACAGAAGGGGAAGGAAGATGGGTGGAGGGACTGTGCAAGATTGGGACTCAGTTTGGAATATAAATCAAACAATAAACAAACAAATTAAATAAAAATTGAAGGAGCAGACTGAAGGAATGAACAACCTTGACAGGCCCGTCTTGAGACCCATCCCATGTGAGAGAGTCAATCTCTTAACACTATTAATGATACTATGGTATGCTTACAGACAGAACCCTAACTCAATTGTCTCCTGCAAGGCTTGAAGATTGAAACAAATATAGTCACCCATAGTCAAACATAGGGAACAGAATTGCTGGAGCTGGAGAACTTAAAAAGACTACAGACTAAACTAACCCTTGTTCACAGAGACTAAACTACCAACCAAAAAGCTTGCAGGGGCTGGATCAAGGCCCGCTACACATGTGTTATAGAAATGTAGCTTTGTCTTCCTGTGAATCTCCTAACAATTAGAGTGTGTGTTGTGTGTGTGCGTGTGTTTGGGGGTGTTCTTGCCTCTGTTGCTTGCTATTAAATCCCCTTCTCCTATCTGGACTACCTGATTGGCCTCAGTGGGAGAGGATATGCTTAATTCTGCTGTAACTTGAGGTTCCTGGGTGGGCTGGAAACAAAGGAAGGACTCCCTTTCTCTAAGGAAAAGGAGAGGGTGTAATGGCAGTAGGAATTTTAGGGTGGGGCTGGGAGGAGAAGAGGAAGAATAGGGATGTGAGTGAGAGGTAAAGTGAATATATAAATAATGGAATAAATTAATTAATTAAATAAAATAAATTAATGAAAATAAAAGAAAGTAAATGAAAGCCAGCTATGCATGATCTTGTGAATGAGCCAGCAAACAGCCTTGCTCTGTGGCTTCTCCTTCAAATTTCTTCTGGAGTACCTTTCCTGACTTTCTGCCTTTTGCTTTGAGATATGTAAGGTGAATCAAATGCTTTCCTTCCCTAAAAGAATAACTTTGTTTTCAGTAAGTGTTTTATCTTGTAAAGACAAATGATTCTAGAACAATATTTAATTAGTTATATTTCCAATGACCTGTGAATAAGGGTTTCAAATTATCAGATACTAGAAGTGAAGGTTGGTTACAATAAACATGTATGTATTAGAACAGAACTATGTGAAAAACTCATTGTTTGTTTTAATAATTATATTATTCCCATTGGTGAATATTTAGTCAAAGTATTTCAAAGTACATACAACCAATTTGCAAAAGATATAAAGTTAAAGTAATTTGAACAAAATAATTTGAATCTTGCTACTTGCATTTTCAAATTCACTGATTTAGTCTTTAGCTATATTTTACAATTTCAAGAGGCACAAAATAAATTTTGATATAAGCAGCCATCTTAATTTTTATCATTCTCTCTAGTCAAACTATTTCTATAAACTATAATTATGAGAAACAAGAGATGAAGATTATAAAGAACATAGTGATCAATTGAAAATCCTAAGTGCATCTTAATGTCAGGCTTGCACTCCACATTGAAATATGCTCCCGCAAGTTTAAAATAAACATCTTGGAGCTAAATACAAAGGAACACACAGCCTGATGACTCTAAACAATACTATTATATGTTCATTGAACATGGTCCAAAATTTATCAGGATCAGAGTCATTCATGCTCTAACAGCACAAGGAAAAGTCAGTTTGCTTGTTTGTTTGTATGATTGTTTGTTTTTGTCAGCTTTAGGAAGCATATGTTCACCTTGTCTGGACTTCTGCTAGCTTAGCTCCTGTTTTTATAACTCCAGTTTATGAATACTAAAAGAAGATATATTTGCCAGCAGTTTAAAAACAGCAAATGGCAAATAAAACTCCATTTCTTAAAAAATGTGTGCTGTTTATAAGTCCATAATGGTGACTCAAGTAGGGAAAAAAAATCTCATCTAACTTGGTGGGAACAGCTACATGGTGAATGGTGTGGGATGATTCCTCCAAAGCTGCCATAAAGTTGAATGGAAAAATTATTAATTGTATAAATAAAAAATGGAATATTGTTTCTTTTTTGTGTGGTTAAGGGGACTTAGACAGATAATTAAAAACATGTGAAATGTGAAGAATAAAACAATGTTATAAAACAAAGGAAAAGAGTAGGCCCCATGAATATAAGGTGAATGATTTACTAGAATTATAAAAACTTACAGATAGGTGGGTAAATAATTTAATCTCTCAGAAAAAAATGACTCACATGCAAAACTACGATATAGTGTAATAGGAAATTTCATAAGAAAATTAACCCAACTAGGAAAAATTTGACGGGGGTATACACAGGAGGCTCTACATTCTTCAGAAGAGAAGGAGAGTGGGTTGGGGAAAGACTGGGTGAAGGGGATCAGGAGTAGAGGTACCAGTTGGGATCACATGTAAAGTGAACAAATAAATCAGTGGAAAAACTAAATTGAGGTTATTCATTAAAATGAATGGTATATTTTATAGAGAAGAACCAAGAAATTAAAGAAGTAAAGGAAGTCTCCATATCAACTTTAAACTGTAAGGCAGATTTCAAAATGGTTAGAAGAGGTAAGATTAAAAAGGTTAAAAGGTTGTAATCATGTGTTTAAAGATGAAATGAAGATGATATCACACACTTCAGAAGTGGTGACTTTAAAAGAGTGGATATTAAATCTGCCATTTTAATAAGTATACCAAAGAAATTAGTCTAGCCTTATCTACTACTAATTTTATTCTTTTTTTTTATTAAATTGCCTCAATTACCATTTTTAAATGTGTTGATCTTATTTTGATGAAATATATTTTGATCAGTGAGCTCACTCCTTTGGGGATAAATGATATGTTGAATATCTTAGACTAAGCTCATATTTGATTAATGATAAGTCTGGAATGTGTGTGAGGATATTGCGAGGTCAGCAAACTGAGCTTCAACTTCCAGTGCATGCATGTCATATATGAAACTTTCTCTGTAGTTTCATCAGAAAGGTTCAGGAACAGTTTGTTTTCCCAAATATTTTTATGCTCTTATGCGTACTCATAAACAATATATAATGCAATAAGAATGCCTTATCTCTTCAGAAAACAGGAACAAACTATATTCATGCATGATATCTATCCTACATTATGACACTTTTATCATCATTATTATCAAAATAGCCAGTTGTATCTACTTCCCAGAATCTGTGTGAGCTGCTGTTTCATTACTTGGGGGGAGAGCTTCATTGTAATTCCTCTGCACTTTAGAGGTCATTTTTCATTGGCAAGAAGTTCAGGATGTTACTCTAGCTCAAGGACAAAACAAATATCCAGTTTTCAAAATTATTTTTAGAAACGAATCTAATGCCATCACTGTTTTCTTTTATCGTCATTGTCAGAGTTTCTCTCAACTCACAAACTACAGTGCTTTCATTGGCTATGGCTTTCTAAGTAATCAATTTTGCTTGATAGCTGAACAATTGTCAAAGACAAGTATTCCAATTCCAATCTGCACTACTAGTGTTAATGTCTTTCAAATCAAGTGCTCTACATCACACAGAAATTTATGTTAATTTTTTCTCAAAATTCTTTAAGTTAATGCTCTATTCTCACTGCAGTGAAAAGATACAACACACAGAAGTATAAGCAAGAAATTTAGCATCAAGAAATACTACATGATATGGAAAGTAATCAGAAAGTAGATGTAGATATGTTTTTGAGGTATCCTAAAGCTGGGAACAGTTATAGGGAGTCACACTTAGATTAGTGTTGTACTTAAAAATAGTTATGTTACAGGTTGCTGAATGAGGGATAGGTAAATTGGTTTGGCTGTCTTAGAATTCATCCACATAGAAAACTAAAATCCAAAGTAAATAAGGACATCAGCAAGCCAGAAGCATGAACATAGAACAGTGGTGACAGGTATGGCAGTTGCTAGGTAATGATTGCAGTATCTCTTTTGAAGATCTAGAGTTTCCATAGAGTTGCAGCAGTAGGAGGATCTTGGAAAATCTTAAAACAAGTGAGCAGTAGGACATGGAATGTGAGAAAGTCACAATGAATCCAGTACTGTGCAAAGAGAGTCACAGAATGAAGATCAGCCTAGACCAAAAGGGTTGGGTAGCCAAGAGAGTACATTTTTAGATATACCTTGACTAAGAGTATTGAAATTTTGCTTATTATTGAGGATCTTTGAAACAATCCTATCAGTTATCACAGAGTATTTGCAGAAGAATTAATTTGAGGTTGAAGTAATAAATGAAACATATGTAGAGGAATATTAGCATTCATAATTACCACTGCTGCAATGCTTTGAGACTGTAATATTTGAATTTATAAGTCTCATTTGATTCTGACTAAATAAATTTTCCAAACATCCTAAATGATTCTTTCTGAATGCTTAACTTATGTACTTATATAATTTAGAAATACTATTAACTTAAGTAAAAATCTACAGAGTGCTATATATAATTTATGTGTATGCATATGTATATTCATAAATATATACATAAAACTTAACATTCTTATAAAATCCTCAAATAATATATGGAAATAATTATGGCAATTAATTTATGTATAATTAAAATGAAATTCCTGTATTTTAAAATTGCCAAGAAGTTTGCAGATCTAGACATTGTCAGGTTTTGGTTTTAATTCATTTTGTACAGCTGCTCAGTCAGCATGTGGCCACTAACACATCATCTACCTTGTCAAATAATATGGTGTGATTTAGTGTGAAGGAGAGATCATTCCTCCCAGGGAACAAGGGGCCTTGACATCAGTTTTCACTTATTAAAAGTTTGGATTTTAAAACTTCTTTAATAAATGTATGAGTTGATCTGTTCCTCAGTATGATTAATGTTCAAAGAAACATATTTTCACTTTATCCAAATGGGATTATTTATGTTAACTCTCATTTTGAACACTTTCATAACATCAAAAATCTGTGTGTTGCTTAATATTTGAATGCAATTCTAAAATTGCTACAGATTCATGACTGTATACAATTTCATCATGTTTCTTAATTTTAGATGATAAACCACTGAGGTTGTTACTGCTTCCACATATCGAAAAAATCTTTCATTATCCCTGTGCCTCCAAGCATACATAATTTCAGTATATAGGCAACTTGGGTAAACTTTATGCTTCTTTAACCATTTATTATAAAAAGTATAGAATTTACTATCTAAATGCAGTTATCACACACAGAGAGCTGCATATATGTCTGTGGGATTTTAAAATTACATCACATATTAATAGGCAAATAGAAAGACCAGAGACCTAGGATAGAACAAAATATGACTGGCAAAAAAGATAAGTTAATGAAATGTTTCTTATTTATTTTCTAATATAATCTAATAGAACAGAGCCTAGCATAATCATCATCAGATTGGCTTCATTCAGAAACTGATGGGAGCAGATGCATAGATCCACATCCAAACATTAGGCTTAGCTCTAGAAATGCTGCAAAAGAGGAAGAGGAACAATTGTAGGAGACAGGGGGCTCAGGAATACCACAAGAACTCTGCTCATAATTGATAGAATATAAATTATACATATTTTTTTGTCTTTTAATTCAAAAAGTGAATTACTCTGGATTAGAAATGTTTACCTCACTTTCTTAAAAAGTAACCCCCCCGAATGGATAGCTACTATTTGCTCAGAAAATTAAGTTGACATCAAAATTGTGGTACTCATTTTGCTTCAGTATCTCTGGGTTAATTAGAATCATTGTTTGCTTCTGGAGATCTTTTAGTTCTTAGTCTGCTTCATAAATTTTTTAATGAAATCAAGAGCATTTGGTATTATACTTGAAAGACCTAAATGCTCATAATACATGTTCTGTCCTTGGTGGAAATAGGAGATTTTTGTCTTAATATTTATCTATATGTTTACCATATATGTAATGTATATGTGTATGTGTATGTGTATATGTATATCTATCATCTATATTATCTATATATAAATACATAACTGTTACTATATCATCAACATATATCTATATAGTTTTAAATATTTTATTTTTAATACTGTAATGTAATTATATGATTTCACTCCTCCTTTTCTCCCTACTCACTTTCTTCTAGTAATACATATACATAGACCATACAATTACCTTTCCCTCCTGTATTCCTTTCCTTACCTCCCTCTTTCATCGCCCTACTCATTAAATTTTCACACTAGAGTCTCTCTTGTGTCTCTCCACAATTATGTATCCTTATCTCCTTCCTTGGGTGATCCTCCTCTCCCTTCTAGTCCCTTTCTCTATATCTAACCTATGTGATTATATGGATGACAGCATGCCTATCAAAGGTTTTAAAGCTAATATCCATATTTAGAAGAACACATACCATATTGATCCTTTTGGACATGTTTAATTTCACTCAAGATGATTTTTTTTCTATCTCCATTCACTTACTTGAAAATCTCATACTTTCATTTTTAACTGTTGAACAACAGTCCACTGTATAATGTATGATGCTTACGTTATTCACTCATCTATTGATTATCTCTAGGCTGGTTCCTCTGCCTATATATTAAGAATAGAGCTACAAAAAATACTGGTAAGCTAATGTCTCTGTAGTAAGGTATATAATTTGGGTATAAGCCCAGTAGTAGAATACCTGGATCCTGAAATATATTTATTCCAAGCTTCCTGTGGAACCACCACACTGATTTCTACAGTAGCTAAACAAGCGAGCATTATAACCAAAAGTGAAATGCTATTTCTCTTCTCCCTCATTTAGTTCTTATAAAATTCTCAGCAATAGGACTGCCTGAACATGACTTAAATAAATATGTTCATGTGAAGGAGAACCACTACACACATACACACACACACACACACACACACACACACAAACACACACACAAACACACACACACACACACGCGCGCACACACGTGCACGCGAAAAAATATACTGGCAACTAATGAATGCTGGAAGCAGAAGAAACTTTTGTTATATGTCTTTCATGCATGTACTGTATTTTCTTCATTAAATTTTTAATTTTTCACTCTTTTTTGTTCAAGCACAAAAATGTTTTCCTTATTCTAGATGTTATAATTACTATATGAATCTTTACAAGTTTGATAATTTGGTGGGAAAATGTTTCTTCTATAATCAAGTTCATATTAAGACACCAGATATTTGTATATAAGTATTCAAAACACATTATCTTTGTTCTTATGAATGGAGTAAAAGCAATAGATTAATTACAACACCTGCTACTTTTATTGAATTATTTGACATCAATTACTTTCACACATTCAACTATTATAAGAAGTATGTTACTTTCATAATGAAATAGACATTGATATTATCTCATTTTTACAACGCATGAAGCCTTGTAACACATCTTATATGCTTTTTCAATAAATATAAGTGTCTATCTGAAAGTACATCATTGACGCTTTGGTTAGATACTTTGGTTAGACACTTTGGTAGAGCAGATAGATACTCTATAATGTCTTAACATATTTCATGCACCTTTGTGCATGCAGTCACTCTAACTTTCTTATTTATTTATCAAATTCTAAAAGAGTAGAGGGTAACTAATATCTGAGGGGGAAAATCATTTGAATGATTACTTTTTGAGTGCTTGCATTTGACATCCAATTAGTGAATTTAGTTTAAAAGTATTATATAGATTAAATTTATTCAGGAAATTCAGTTTTCCTATGTCCATTTTATTAGTGTATTGATATTTATATATACTAAAACTTGACCAAGAGCTACATTTTGAATTGGCATTAGATTAGGCAAAACTGATCAGGTGTGTTTGGCGTATGTTAATAACATGAAATGATTTTTCCAGAGGGTTACTTTTTATTTATAACTATGTATCTGGCTATATGCATGTGAGAACAGATACCCAAAGAAGTTAGAGGATTCTTTTCCTGAAGCTGAAGCTACAAGTTAATGTTGGCTACCCAAAATTGCTTTGGGAAATGAGACTCAGGGCATCTGCAATACCAGCTAACGTTCTTGACTAATAAGACATCTCTTCGCCTATGTTGAGATGATGTTTAATTTAATGTGTACATTTTGATTTTTTTTTTTAAAGATTTATTTATTTTATGTATGAGTACACTGTAGCTGTATTCAGACAGACCAGTAGAGGGCATCAGATTATATTACAGATGGTCCTGAGCCACCATGTGGTTTCTGGGAATTGAATTCAGGACCACTGGAAGAGCAGTCAGTGCTCTTATCTGCTGAGCCATTTGATTGATCAGTGCTTAGTAACTAATACCTCTCCAAAGGCCACATAAAGTGAAGAGATTGGAGACTTATAGTTCATAGTAAGTGCAATGAAAGATAGTACTACAAAAATCATTGGAAGTGATAACATTTGGAGTATAGCATAAATTACTAGATGAATTTAGAAAGGGGCTTCCAATTTAATGTGGATTAAGTTATAGGAAATTAGAATATATCAAAATAAAATAATATCTAAAATTAATATTTAAAACATGAAGAGAAATACTGTAGAAAAATAATATCTTCTGTGCATAAGCATATGATATGAGAGAAAAAAATTAAAACCAGAAAATATTTCCTTTCCTGTTTCCTTAGCCTGGAAGAGAGATTTAGAAAAGCGCAATTTCCTGTATCATTTTTCTCATACTTGTTTAAACCTTTGACTTTCCGTGAAAAGGAGAACTGCTTTTAAATGTAATTCATCATGGTGTAAGTTGAGAGTAGGAAAAGTTGTCTAACTTATGTATTTGTATTTGTCTGCATGCAAGCACACATGTCAGCCTTTATGCACATGTATCTCATCCTCTGGATGACTATTGTCTTAGGTGGTGTTCTCCTGCTTTGAACAGAATATCATGACCAAGGCAACTCTTCTTAAAGAAACCATTTAAGGAGGCTTGCTTAGTGTTTTAAAGGGCATGTTCTTCTATTGAGAAGCAGATAGGCATGGCTCAGAAGGAGTAGCTGACAGCTTTACATCCTGTTCTACAGACACCAGACAGAGAAAGAGTTGGGGGAAGGGCCCTAGTGTGGTCTTTTAAAACTTCAAAGTTTATCCCTGGGGTCACATCTTTGCCACCAAGGCCATGCCTTCTCAGCAAGACCACATCACCTAATCCTTCCTAAATGTTCCAGTAACTCTGGAGCAAGTATTGGAACATATGTGCTAATGGAGGCTAATTCACTGTAATTTAAACCACCACAAATATCAAACCTTCTACTGTTTGTTATTGACTATGATGCTACATATTGATTCACTTTGCTTGAAGAAGGTAAGATTCTTTGATTTATCATGTTGAACGATACATTTTTCATATAGTTGTACACATACAAGTATAGTTCTGTGTGTGCCTGTCTGTTCACGTGTAAAGATCAGAGAAAACCTTGGGTTTTGTTGTTTGGGTTCTTTCTTTCTTTTGTATTGAGACAATGTTTCTCATTACTTTGGGTTTTCACCAGAAGACTACCTGGAACACACTTTCAGAGTTTTGCCTTTCTCCACCACTCATCTCATAGCTCTGGGATGCAGTGTTTTCTATTTCATTTTTTGGTCATCATTGTTGGCATTATAAGTAACTGCTTCAACTAGAAGCTTTTTCTGTATCCACAGGTTCCAGAGATTGAAATCAGATCTACATGCTGCTTATTAAAATGTCTCACATATTTGAAGGGGTTGCTGCAAATGTCAAACACATAAAGAGGTAAGAATATAAACCCAATGCTGATTGAATTTGTTAACCTGGATCAAACTTCCTGTAGCCTAATGCCAGGCAGTCCATTGTCAGCATATTTAAAACATAGTAGAGTTTGAGAAGTGGTTTCCAGGCAGCAATCAGTCTACTCAGTACAATTCTAGGTGCATGATAAAGCTGAAGGTCTGACTGCATAGAAATTCATTTACAAAGTACATTTGACCATGAGGGTGGGATCTATAGTTAAAGGTCTAGAATTTATAGTTGTCTTTGACATATAGCATAGATGTCAGCACTCCATGAAGTACATGTGACATCTCCCCTACATGTGAATAATAGTCAATGGTCTAGGAGAGGAACAGTCCATTGATTGTATTTTTGCCCGGAAACATAGTATATGTCTAAATGCTTTTAGATATACTTGATATGTGGTGCGCATTTCCAGAAACTCTTTTATAAACTAGGTGTTTGATTTATTTATGTTTTATTTTATTCTCAGTTTTATATACATGTGTGTAAAATTTTATAATTATTAATAATATAATAATGTGTAGCTATATATTATTATACAGTATAATTATATGATTAACAATATATTATTAATATATTTAATATTATTAATAACATAATAATTATTAATTATATAAACATTGATATTTCTAGTTAATTCTTTATCCATTATCTATAAATCATATTTCCTTTCTTCTTTATGCCCATTATATTTCATTAAGGGAGGGTATTATGATTCATATATATTTTGAATATTTGCTTATGTCTTTTTTCTATAATTGCTGTTATCTATTTAAACAGGTGTTTTCCTTTATTATTGGTATTCTTGTTTCTGGAAGATTGTTGTAACAATCCAAAGGACTTAAATGCCTATCCTATAACCAACTGTGTGCTCTTTGTGGAATAACAACTGGTTTCTTGAATATTCAATATGTTATAACTATTTCTGATAACTGGTATTCAAATATTTCTTAGCTCTCTGTAAACTGCAGAATCATTTCAGGCCATGCTTTCCTATAACTTATTCCTCTTATGTGATTTCTCTTTATATATTTCTCCAAACATACAAACACACACACACACACAAACCCATAATATATATATATATATATATGTATTTATATATGTATAAGTACATATGTGTACATATACACACACACACACACACACGCACACACACACACACACACACACACACACACATATATATATATATAGTAGAGCACTTAAAGATTTTTGAAGCTCTTTCACTGCCTATTTCCTAATCATTAAAGGGATGAAAAATATTGTTATAGTAGGTCTGTGAAATGCAATCTATTGCTTCTACATTGGGAAAGATAACCAACTGTTTTACATGAACATTATTTTTTTTAAAGATTAATTTAATTAATTTTAAAGATTAATTTAAATTAATTAATTAATTAATTAATTAAATGTATTTTATGTGAGTACACTATACCTTCAGACACACATTAGAAGAGGGCATCAGGTCCCATTACATGTGATTGTGAGCCACCATGTGGTTGCTGGGAATTGAAATCAGGACCTCTGGAAGAGCAGTCAGTGCTCTTAAATGATGAACCATCTCTCCAACCCCCTCATGGGCATTGCTTGAAACAAAATCTGGAAAATGCCTAAAAAGCAAAGCCAAGATAATGATAAAAAAGAGCATTAAAAATTAGAAAAATCTAGTATCATTTCAGATTTTCTTAAAATATTTGTTTATAAATATAGTTCAGACATTAGGAGTGTTTATAAATTAAACATATGTTGTTTTTTTATTCATAAATCTAATGTCATAACACATGTATATTTATTTTTTCAGTATTCATGACCCTACTTTATCTGTTAAACAGATAATGGACACACATTTTCCATGTTTGGCTAAGGTACTAATTGTAGAAATAAATATCCAAATAGTTGCTTTTCAGTTGTAGAAAATGATCAATGGGAAACACAAATTAAATTAAAACTTAATTAGTTCTCTTGTGTATTAGCACCCATGTTGATGTAACTGTCATTAATTTAGGTATTAGAAAAGAAGGAGAGGAATTACAGCAATAGAAAGAGAATGTCGATAGTGAAGGTGGGTATTGAGTTGTTGATCATAGCATAATGAAGAGAAATAAAATGGTTTGAACTTAACGTGTTGAATATTAGCAAAGAAGGATAAAGTGTGATAGGAATCATTAATGAATTATTTACAATTAGATTTAGAAGAGTACAAAATCCACATGAGGAAAAAGAATTTTCTTTATGTTATTTATTCTGTACTAGTAGCATGTTTTGTTCAAAAATGTAGTTCAGACATTAGGAGTGTTTATAAATTAAACATATGTTGTTTTGTATTCATACATCTAATGTCATAACATATCAAGTTGAGCAAATAATGGATCTATTTCATAGCAGACATTTGGTGTCTCTCCTAGCTATGGATAGATAAGGAAGGACAGAATGACAGAATTGTAAATAGACATACTAAGGCAGAAGGGTGAAAATCTCAAGGGGTATAATATCAAGTAATAACACTACAGTTAACTGAGGACTACAGAGAAAAGGAGAATTAGGCCATCTCATGAAGTATATCTTGAACGGATTGTTCAAAGTAACTGGTCAGTCCTGAAACAATACATTCACAAACAACAGATATAACATTATCAGATTATATACATATTTGCATGTTCATACCAATAATATATATTTGCATTTATGAAATTATGCATGTTCATAACAATAATACACAAAGAAAAAGAGGCTATCAATTTGAGAAGGAATAGAATGGAGGAGCTAAGTCAGGGAGACTAGGAAGGAAAGTAAAGAAAATTGAAAAAGGAACAGATGTAATTACACTGTAATAAAAACATAAAAATTGAGGAGAAATATCATTATTTTCTTTCAGCATAAAGAACCAATATATAATTCTTTAAAAGAGGCATAATTCCAAGCAAAATACTTTACTTGTATTATTTGTTCATGTGTGGTATGTGAAAGAAACAGTTCATTAGCATACATATTTTTTCATAATGGTGTTACTTAGCTCAATTATGTTAAAGAAATGTTGCAAAGTGTCAAAGACATACTTAAAGTTCAAAGTGACTCAACTAAACTGCTCATCTTACTACAAAATTATTATTATTATTATTATTAATTAATAATGATAATTATTATTAGTAATAATATAGTTCTTATGCCATGTTGTGCATGCAGATAGGAGCCTAGCATAGCTGTCCTCTGAGAAGCTCTACAAGCAGCTGAGTGAAACAGATGCAAATATTTACAGTCAACAATTTTACTGAAGTCCAGACCCTTGGGAAGAATTAGGGGATAGATTTAATGAGATGAGGGGAGGAAGAACATAGGAAGAACAGTATTATTTAACTTCGATACCTCAGAGCTCCCAGAGACTAAGCCACCCACCAAAGAGAAAATCAAGACTGGTCTGAGTCCCTTGGCACATATATAACTAAGGGCCTTGTCTGGCTTCAGTGAGAGAGGATGTTTCTAATCATGTAGAAACTTGATACCTCAATGAAGGGGTATGGGGTAGAGATGTGTGGGAGGTAGAGATGGTTGGGGGGAGGGGATCAATTGATGGGTGGAGAGCACCCACTTAGAAGCAAATGGGAGGGAGGATGGGGTGAAGAATTCAGAGGTGGGGGCTGGAAAGGAGGCAACATCTGGCATGTAAAAAATAGCCATCTTACCAAAAGCAATCTACCAATTCAGTGCAATTCCCATCAAAATTCCAACACCATTTTTTATAGACATTGAACAAACAATTCTGAAATTTACTTGAGAGAATCAGAAATACCAAAACAATTCTTATTTTCTAATTGGGATCTGATCAAGGGGAGGCCTGACACTATTACGCTCACAAAAAGGGCCTGTCATGACTGCCCCCCAAAAGACCCAATAAACAGCTGAATTAGTCAGATATTTACACCTAACCAATAGACAGAATCTTTTGACCCCTCTGGTTGAATTAGGGAAAAATTGGAAGAAGCTGAGGAGGGCAACACTGTAGGAGGATCAGTAGTGTCAACTAACATGGACGCCTGAGATCTCTCAGACACTGGGCCACCAACCAGGCAGCATACACCAGCTGATAAGAAGCCCCAACATTTATACAGCAGAGGACTGCTGGGTCTGAGTTTAGTCAGAGAAGATGCAGCTAACCCTCAAGATATTGGAGGCCCCAGGAAGTGGGGAGGTCTGCTGGTGTAGGGTGTGTGTGGGATATCTACATCCTTGTGGAGACAAGGGGGTCAGAAAGGAGGTATGGAATGTGGAATAGTCAGAGGGTGGACCGGGAAGGGGATCAAATCTAAACTGTAAAATAAGATTAAATAAAATTAAAAAAAATAGATTTTGTTCCGGATTAGTGTCACAGTAAACTTTCTTATAAGTGACAGATACTAAGTGTCAAGCAGTTCTTAAACACTTTTCTCTAGACATCAAAGTTTCTATATCCTACTTGACAGAATTCTATATTGAGTGACATTACAAAGTCATTTGAAGGGAATTTGCCTGATATAACAGATGATATAGTATTCTTGGTCTTTTAAGTAAGTGAAAAATGTTAAGCAATACTAATTTTGCAGTCCTCTGATTCATATAGTTTCCCTTTCTTTTTTCTTTTCTTTTTTTCTTTTAGATATATTCCTTATTTACATTTCAAATGATTTCCTCTTTCCTAGTTCCCCCCTCCCCAAAAATACCATAAGTCTTCTTCCCTCCCCTGTTCCCCAATCAACCCCCTCCCACTTCCCTGTCCTGGTATTCCCCTATACTGCTGCATCGAGCCTTTCCAGGACCAGGGGCCTCTCCTTCCTTCTTCTTGGGCATCATTTGATGTGAATTGTGTCTTGGGTATTCCGAGCTTCTGGGCTAATATCCACTTATCAGTGAGTGCATACCATGTGTGTTCTTTTGTGATTGGTTTACCTCACTTAGGATGATATTTTCCAGTTCCACCCATTTGCCTAAGAATTTCATGAGTTCATTGTTTTTAACAGCTGAGTAGTATTCCATAGCGTAAATATAGCACATTTTCTGTATCTATTCTTCCGCTGAGGGACATCTGGGTTCGTTCCAGCTTCTGGCTATTATAAATAGGGCTGCTATGAACATAGTGGAGCATGTGTCCTTACTACATGCTGGGCAATCATCTGGGTATATGCTCAGGAGTGGTATAACGGAGTCCTCCGGTAGTATCATGTCCACATGGTCTTTTCATTAGATGCTGAAAAAGCATTTGACAAAATTCAGCATCCTTTCATGCTAAAAGTCTTGGAAAGATCAGGAATTCAAGGCCCATATCTAAACATAGTAAAACCAATATACATCAAACCAGTAGTCAACATCAAACTAAATGGAGAGAAACTTGAAGCAATCCCACTAGACAAGGCTGCCCTCTCTCATCATATCTTTTCAATATAGTACTTGAAGTTCTAGCTAGAGCAATTAGACAACATAAGGAGGTCAAAGTGATACAAATTGGAAAGGAAGAAGTCAAACTATCACTATATGCAGATGATATGATAGTATACTTAAGCGACTCAAAAACTCCACCAGAGAACTCCTACAGCTGATAGTTCTCCTTTCAAATTGAGCATGTGAAGATTGCAAACCAAAGGAATGCCAGGCTCACAATGAGGCAGAGAAATATGTCAATCTCCACTCCTCTAATAACTCATTAATAACGTTTGGTGTCCTAAATAAATGACTAATTTAAGGACAAAACCATTAATCTGAATTTGCAGAGTTTTTTGATAATAAATATTTTAAAACAATATGAATATTTTCCTTCCTCCTAAATAAATTTCAATGCAGTTTATTATATTCTCATAAAATACATTTAGTGTGGGTTTTGAAGAATAAATAAAATCTCAAAAAATTTGGGGCAAAGATAAAGAGACATGTAAAAAAAGACAACACAGGTTATAAAAAACTATGTAACGGTATAGAAAGGATTTTGAAATCCATATTACTATAAAAGTCTCATAACTTAAATTATGGACGAATCACTGAAAATGCCTTTTGTAAGCAAGAGATTGGCACAATTTTATATTTATTTTTAAATTGGGGTGACTAGTAAATAACAGAAGAATTCAAGATGGAGCTTAGTTGATGTAATTAGACCATCTCTGAGGTGAATTAAATATGGAGAAGTTAAATACCTATTTCACATACGATGGGAGAGAATTAATATTTTTGATTATTGACTAAAAGTGGGTAGCTCCTGGTTTTGTACAAACACAACTTGACAGTAAACTTGTTTGGAGGAAGCCTAACAGGAGGTTTGTCTAAATGAGAACATGGTAAAATAGTCTTAACATCTCCAAAGTAAATGCTCTAAGAAAAAGAAAGGTAGGGGCAGGGAAAAAATATTAAAAAAAAAAAAAGAAAGAAAGAAAGAAAGAAAACAAAAGAAAAGGAAAGGCAGGTATTTCAAATAAAGGGAAACATTCTCAACTAAGGTTAGAATAAGTAAACTCTATGATCATTATGATAAGTGATGAAGAGATATGTGACTAGATGATAGACCTTAGCTGTTGACACTCTGGGGCTATGATAGATTTCCTATTGTTTGCCAAGGAAAGTTGAATGAGGGCAGAGCAAAAAGAATCAAGTAGCCTTAGTAAGAAGTTGCTCTATTTGGCACAAGCATTTGTTAGTCAAGAGCTACCTTAACATTAATAGCACTCACTGATGGGAATTTAGACGATAACAAAATAATCTCATAATTATAATGAGTAAGCACTTTCTATATATACATTGTAACATCTCTTATTCTGCATCCATCTTTCTATCATCATGTGTTTTGGTAACAATTAAACTTCTGTATCTCTTACTGGATTGTTATGCATGCAATAGCATTTTAAGTAGCAATTCAGACCAGGAGCACTGACAAATCCCTATCCACTAAAACAACAAATGAGAAAAACTACTAACTCAGTGTGCTCAAGGACAGTGTAATTATTGAGGCATTTGAGTCCTACCTCTGTGTACTTCACTTCCTGTCCATTCTTTAGACAGTCATCAAATGTCTTTTTTTTGAAACAATGATATTTCTAATGTCCATGAAAAATTAATTCACTGTAGAAAAAAGTACATGACAGTATACTGTCAGAAGTCATGACTTCCTTTTCTGGCTCTATTTTTAGTCTTTTGTTTTATATTTTTCAGGTAGAGAAAGTTTACTGATTTGTACCCCCATTCTTTTGCAGAGACCTTCATTGTCTTTGTATTAGTTGTTCACACAAATGTGAGTCGAACAAGAGATACATTAGATGTCATATGATTATATGGCTATAGAAGACATTGAGAATGTTTATTTAGGCTTCTGAAAAGAATTAAATAGGTAATCTCAGTTTATTAAAATAGATATAAAGGAATATTCAAGACACAAAATGAGTACAAAAAGTGATATATTAAAATGTACTGTTTAATAGTATGTCTTTTAGAGACATGTTTCAGTTATTCAAGCATTTGGATTTAAATATAATAAAACAATAAATGGATAAATTATATAATAAAACAAAGGATTAATGAGAAAATTATATATTAATAATATATGCATATAAATGCAAGTGTGCATGGTAATGTTCAAATGTATGTGGAACATATTTATCGTAAAGCTAGGAATACTTAGAACTGAGAGTGAAAAATCTAAGTATTAATATTTTTCCTATTTTGATTTCTATACTGATATAATTAATCTTCATACTACATTGAAAAAATACACCAGTGCATACCTGTTCAATGGTTATTAAATGTAATACAGTGAGAAACTTTTATACATGATATATGAGAGTTATAAAAGAAGATTCAAAGAAGATTAGGTTGAATTAAAATATGAATTAAAATAACGTGAAACAGGTAGGTAGGTACAGATCTTTACCCCTTAGTTTCTGTGATATAATAAAACAAAGTTTGAGATTATTTAATGCATGCTTTTGAGAGTTTATTTTTATTTTTCTAGAGAAAGTTTAAGACATTATTATACAAAGTCTCTCTGTATATTAACCATGCTCCAGACAGGATCCACACCCAGAATTAGTTGGCAAATATATATTGTTAGCAACTTTGTTTACTTTGCTATTTTATGTTTATTTTTCTTGTTTGTTTATCAGGTATATTTTTTTCTGTTTTTCATTCAGTTGGGAGGATAGAAGTTAAGGAGAACCTAACAGGAGTGGGAGAAGAAGAAACAATAATCAGATTATACTGTATGAAAAAAAAATTATCCTTGCTTTAAAAACCAATTAAAAAGAGAAGAATAAAATAATAATGCATCAATGAACAAAATTTGTTCATAGATATCTTCTGTTCTTTACCTATTACCAACATTGCTTAAGTTGATAATAATTTAGATATCTCAATAATTTTTTTGGAAAATACAAAGTAACATGTATTCTTAAGGCAAAATTTAATTATAGCTATTGCTATATTTATTTCTTTATTCTATCTCTTTATTGAATTCAGAACTTTGCTCCATAGATGATGTTACTGACATCAAAATCTGGGTATTTTAAATAGTGAAATCATTCTAAACAATTGTGAAATGTTGACTGTATACATACTAAAATATATTGAATATATAATTATTCTCAAATAAAAATTGAAATAAAATTAATTGGAAGAATGAAAAATGCTAGAAAAAATGTGTACGAAGACAGGTGGACAATAAATTCACAAGTCCCCTACACAACCTCTAAGGGGCACAGGTGCTGACATTTTCGAAGACTAAGAGGGAGATAGCAGTTGGAAAAAAATTAAAAATGTCAGGATTGGATGATATCTACTTATCAGTGTGTGCATACCATGGGTGTTCCTTTGTGACTGGGTTACCTCACCCAGGATGACACTCTCTATTTACATCCATTTGCCTAAGAATTTCATGAATTCATCGTTCTTGATAGCTGAATAGTACTCCATATTTTCAATATACCACACTTTCTGTATCTATTTCTCTGTTTCTTTCCTTTATTAAGACAACTATGTTGCTTTTTCTTTGTTCTTCAATATGTTTTTTACAGTTTGAGAACTTTATTCCCCAGTGGTTAAATAACATGACTGAATTGAACACTGTTTTTCACACTGTTATGTACTATTGGGTAAGGGCTGTAGTGCAAAAAGGCTTTTCTTTTATAATTTGCCAAACATAACTTGTTCTGTGAAGACAAACCAAACCCTAGCACATGGGTACCCTCATTTATCTAGTGTCCTACAAGCAGCAATGTTCTCCGCTCTTTGTATTTCTCCAATAAATCACTGCTGTAAGTTTCCTGCCAGACTTTACTTAAGAGAAAAAGACTTCACTTCTACTTAAGACTAATAGAGGTAAGACATTCCAAGTAACTACCAAGAGCCAAACTAGATCTTATAGGTCAACCATCTTCCTCTTAATCCACACCTTAGTCCATAGTTGCACAGGGGAGCAGCAAACTTGAGATTTGCAACCTTTACAGGAACCTGTCATCTAATTATAAATTTGTTTATAAAGTAAGTACCTGATTGATTCATTTTACTAACATTCTTGCATTAGTAATAGCAGTCCTTTATTTTAAAACCAAATTGATTTTTGATGCATAGGTTGTTTAGGGATAGCCTGGGGTATCTCAAATATTAACTTTTCCCTAAATACCCAATATGTGCTAAATATAACTCTATTAGAGACTCTGTCTTTGTGAACCATAAAATTATTATAATAGACTAATCAAAATTGTCTCCTTTTAGTCAAATACTATTTAGAATTTATTAGCATTTATACTTGCCATGGGGACAGAGGTAGAAAGTAGTCCTGAAGGAAAGCAAAATTAGTTACTAGAGGCCAGGATTTGAGAAGTAAACGCTGCTATTTCTGGTTCCATGTTAACTCCTTTAATTACTTTGAAGCTGTATAGGAAAATGAGAGGATGGACCTCAATACCTCCTGTTTTAACGAATTGGACTGACCAATTCATCAGTCTCTCTGTGCCTGAAACAAGTTTCTGCCTTTGGTCCTTTAAAAGGTCCAAGGACTACCACCGTGGGGTTGTCACATTCTTTGGGGTCCAACCTTGCTACAGTGGAGTTCCTCTTTCTCTCTCTTTCTTTCTTTCTTTCTTTCTTTCTTTCTTTCTTTCTTTCTTTCTTTCTTTCTTTCTTTCTCTCTCTCTCTCTCTCTCTCTCTCTCTCTCTCTCTTTCTTTCTTTCTCTTTCTCTCTCTCTCTTTCTCTGTCTTTCTTTCTCTCTCTCTCTTTTTCTTTCTTTCTTTAATTCTCTTTCTCTTAAGCTCCCAACAAAAAAAAATACTTATTTCTAATTCTCTTCCTTTGAGCTCTCTGAATTTTATCCTTTAAATTCACCAGACAACAATCATAAGCATGCTTAATCAATAGTAGTTTTGTGCGACCAACAGAGCCTAATACTCTAAACCTCAATTTAAAAATTCATCCAGGACATGAAAAAGTATCATTGCTCTCAAAGATAATCCTTAAAAATATTCAGGATCATATACATGCACATGGAAACAGACTATTATCTATGTTATACAGCTTCTAAGATCCTCTCAGTGATTCAAATCACATCTGTCTAAATATCATGTATAAATTATTTATAATTTGTATGAATTATATAAATTCCTAGTATTTGATTAAAGTTGTCATTCAATTATTATACTTTATATATTCTCCAAGTTGTTGATAGTATATGATGCAATTTATCCCACAGAAGACATCTCCACTCTCTGGCTCTTATAACCTTCCTATTTCCACTCCCACAGTGTTTCCTGATCTTTATGTGTCTGGTTGTGCTGGAGATGTGCCAATTGGATTTATCCTCGGTTATTGTCACAATCCTGAGAGGATACAGAGGAAGGAAAGAGATGTGATGAAATGGCACAAGTGCAGTATTCATAAAAGGAACTATGAGAAAACCACAATACTATTATTGTTATTCCAATAACAATAAAAGATAATTAGTATATTCTCTGTTTAATACACTATCTACTCTCAAATAATCAACATCTGATTAAAGGAACAAACAAACTCTGTACAGAGCATACTTGTGTGTGTTTGTTCCATGTACAACTCATCAAATTTTTATGTACTGCATTCTCTCTCTCTCTCTCTCTCTCTCTCTCTCTCTCTCTCTCTCTCTCTCTCTCTCTCTCTCTCTCTCTCTCTCTCTTTCTCTCTCTCCCCTCTCTTTTCGAGGTATCTATGCAATCTAGGTATCTCAATTATTATATATTCCTATTGTTTCATTATTATAACCTATTGCCTCTGAGCCCTCTTTTCTCTATGCCTGAAATCTACTCATTCCTCTTCTCATTGTGCTACGACTCAGTCCTTTCATTAAAAAAACAGTGAGAACAGAGTCTAGTCATAGTCTGCTCATTTCTGAATAGATATCCTTTAGACTATTCTGAAACTGAAATTATTCCTAGTACTTTTGGCCTCTTGGTCTTTCCTTGTTATTAGATAGTCTGTCAGAAGTAAAAGTGTACACAGGTAAAGCAGGGAAGAGACTTTTGGAAGTGCAAAGATGCATTCCTCTGATTTGTTTATTCTACTTTTTTTTTAAAAAAGTGAGTTGAAATTACATAAAGAAATTCAAAAAGGTCAGTAGTAATGAATTTAATCGCAAAAATATAAGTTTTACTGTTAATTTTTGGCTTTTAATTTTCTCTTTTTTTTCTAGTTAAGGTCCACAAATACTAACAAGATATTTTTAGCTAGATTTTTTTTTTTTTATTCTTTAATCCTTTTTTACAGTCCAGTCTTTGTCGCTCTCCTGGTCTGCCCTTTGACTGTTCCTCATCCCATACCGCCCCACCCCCATTCTCCAAGAAGATGTCCCTCCCAACATACTTCCCCATGCTTCACTAGAATATTTTAACTAGAATATTTAACCGGGTATCTATTATTTTCTCACAGAAAATGAAAGTACAGTAAATTGTATTATAAAATGTACAGGGTTATCTTGGCTTAATCTTCATTAATATATGTCATATATCTTAAAAATATGTATGGTAAATTATCCTCTGGAGCACTCAGTTATAACTTAACCCATTAATGTATAAATAAGCACTCAAGTAATTATACTATTTATTTCATAAACTGCACTAAAATTGTTTTTAATGTATATAGCAAACCTTTCACATCACCAATCTTTTTATTGAATAATGGAGTTCAGGATTTTGCATATTCTTTTTATTGGAATCGCATTCTCAGCTAATTACTTTTATAATTAACTATCAACATTTTATGGAATATTTAAGTTATATAATCAAAGAAATAAATATCAAAATTGATAAGAAAAAAGGGATATATGATGCTAAAAATATAAAACTTTCATTATAATATTTCATTTTTTCTTTATAATATCTCTATAGAGAAATTGTATTAGGATCCCAGCTGTGTTTTCTAAAAACCATTATTTTAACTTATTTTTTATTAGATATATTCTTTATTTACATTTCAAATGATTTCCCCTTTCCTGGATCCTCTTTCCCCGAAAGTCCCATAAACCCTCTTCCCACCCCCTGTTCTCCAATCAACCCCTTCCTGCTTCCCTGTCCTGATATTCCCCTATACTGCTGCATTGGGCCTTTCCAGGACCAGGGGCCTCTCCTTCCTTTTTTTTGGGCATCATTTGAAATGTGAAATATTTCTTTGGTATTCCAAGCTTCTGGGCTAATATCCGCTTATCAATGAGTGCATACCATGTGTGTTATTTTGTGACTGGGTCACCTCACTCAGGATGACATTCTCTAGTCCCACCCACTTGCCTAAGAATTTCATGAATTCATTGCTTTTAAAAGCTGAGTAGTATTCCATACTGTAAATATACCGCATTTTCTGTATTCATTCCTCCATTGAGGGACATCTGGGTTCTTCCAACTTCTGGCTATTATAAATAGGGCTTTTGAACATAGTGGACCATATGTCCTTATTACATGCTGGAGAATCCTCTGGGTATTTGTCCAGGATTGGTATAGCAGGGTCCTCCGGTAGTATTATGCCCAGTTTTCTGAGGAAACATCAGACTGATTTCCAGAGTGATTGTACCAGCTTGCAAAACCACCAGCAGTGGAGGAGTGTTCCTCTTTCTCCATATCCTCTCCAGCACCTGCTGTCTCCTGAGTTTTTGATCTTAACCATTCTGACTGGTATGAGGTGAAATCTCAGGGTTGTTTTGATTTCCGTTTCCCTGATGACTAAGGATGTTGAACATTTCTTTATGTGCTTCTCAGCCATTCGATATTCCTCAGGTGAAAATTCTTTGTTTAGCTCTGTACACCATTTTGAATAGGGTTCTTTGGCTCTCTGGTGTCTACCTTCTTGAGTTGTTTTGCATATCTTGGATATTAGCCCTCTGCCAGATGTTGGGTCAGTAAAGATCTTTTCCCAGTTTGTTGGTTGCCATTTTTTTCCTTTTGACATTGTCCTTTGCCTTACAGAAACTTTCTAATTTTATGAGGTCCCGTTTGTCAATTCTTGATCTTAGAGCATAAACTATTGGTGTTCTGTTCAGGAAATGTTCCCCTGTGCTCATGTGCTCAAGGTTCTTCCCCAGTTTCTTTTCTATTAGTATCAGTGTGTCTGAATTTATATGGAGGTTCTTGTTCCATTTGGACTTGAGCTTAGTACAAGGAGATAAGAATGGATCGATTTGCATTCTTCTGCATTCTGACCTCCAGTTGAACCAGCACCATTTGTTGAAAAGGCTTATGGGAAGTTTTTTAGATTCAAATTACAATGTAGCATTACAAAAGTATTTAATTTTTAAAAATTTACTTTCTTTCTTTCTTTCTTTCTTTCTTTCTTTCTTTCTTTCTTTCTTTCTTTCTTTCTTTCTTTCTTCAGTTTTAAATTATTTCCATTTGAAGTGTTATACCCTTACCTGGTTTCCCCTCTCCCAGAAATGCCCTATCCCATCCTCCCTTCCCCTACTTCCATTAGGGTGTCCCTCTCACCTACCCACTCCTGCCTCCCCATGCTCGGTTCCCCTACACTGGGGCATCTATTGAACCATCATAGGACTAAGAACCTCTTCTCCTAGGTTCTGACAAGGCTGTCCTCTGCTACATATTTTTAAAACTACTACAATAATATTCACATTGTGTGAGCTGTTGGAAAAAAATTGAGATTTTTTCTGCATATTCACTCTTTTTGAAGTTTCTTTTTAAGAAGAATTTTTATTAAATAGAAGCCCATGGAATATATACAATATGTTGTAGTTAATGTTTTCTTTTTCTTTTTCTTTTTTCTTTTTTTGTATGTTCATACACTCAAATGTCACTGTTAGGATTTTTCAGTATTTTCAAAGATAAAATATTTAAGGGGAAAAAAATTCTGTCTGTCTATTCATGTATCTTTGGTAGCACTATACACTGTTGTTTCTAAATTTCTCCAAGTATCCTTAAAACTACTAGTTTTAAGTTAAATTTGATAAAGTATAAAAAAAATTATAATAGAAAGAAGCACACTTGTATAGACAATACATTTAATCATACTAATGGAATATTATATACCAAGCTTTTGTGCCAGTATTGTTGGCTTGAAACTCCATATGAAGATAAATATGAACAAAATTCCCAGTATTTCTCATGCCTCTGCTTCCAGAGTTGAGGTATTGCAGGATGATGCCACCATAGCATGGTCGCATATTACATTCTTATAAAATACTTGTATTTGTTTCACATGTGTAGATCATTTTCCAGAATGTATATCTATGCATCATGAGTGTTTAATACCAAAGGAAGGAAGAAGTGTGTCTCAATTTCTCTAGAACTGGAGATACAAAGGGTTTTACACAGTCTTCATACATATCCTGGGAACTAATCCAAGGTCCTCTATAAGAACTATATGTGTCCTTAACTGCATAAGTTGTGTTAACTTCATAGATTTACAGATAAATAAGGAAAATGGAGAGTGGGAAAAAATGGTATATTACTTGGATATTACACAATGATTTACGTAACAGTCACAAGATGTTTTTACATGTAAAAAGCAGTTAATAAATGATGACTATTAGAGCTAAAGAAAGCCCAACGTAAATTGTAATTGGGCTGTGCATTTGCTACATTTACACTTTTTGATAACTACTGAAGTCCTAACTCATCAATCAGTCTTGCAGAATGTACAATGTCAAGTGCAGGTCTTTCCAGAGAGTTTTGTTTGCACTCATTCTCTTTTTTTACCTCTTAACAATATAAAATGGTCTTCTTGTTGACAATTAATTGTTTTTATATTGCTAATTTATTCATTTTATAGGATATTTGATAGGTAATATAACAAGTTAATTCTTGGATTTGGATAGACTAAGAAGTTTTTAACAAAGAAGAAGAACCAACACAGATGCTTTTAGAAAACACAATCCCTCGGTAAGTAAGTAATATTCTTTTAGAAAATAGGGAAGTGTTTCAGTTAGAGGACTAGCATTAAAGAACAGAAGTAATGGATCCATTGGTCAAATTTGTTTTCTAGCATGAATTCACTAGCAATTATTAGCAATCTTAAGAGGTCATAATCTACAACTTATAGCACAGCACAGTGCATTTTCCTACAGATGAAAATTCTACTAATGGCAGTTCTGAAGCAGAGAGTACAACACTAAACACCAAGAAAGTAATTGGTTAAAAATGGCACAAAGTCAGACGGCAAGAATTCTTAGAGTTAAAATTGATCCATATAGGTTAATTCTTAAAAATCACATATACATGTATCGTGTGTACATATTTATTTACATAGTGTAATGATGCCTAATAGGTGTTAACTAACATAGAATTTCATTTCCCATCAGTTATGCTATTAGAATATTGAACTATTTGGGATATTTCTTCTTGATGTTCTCTGATAACCACGTCATCGTTGCTTATACATTATTACAGAAATATGCATTCCCACTGTCAATCTTTATTATTTACAGTTTCCTACATCCAAGTGTATTAAACTTTCCAATAAAATGGTTATGTTTCTAGTTTCTATTCATGAATGAACACTAATACTAAATGTTTAATTTTGCCAGATTAATAAAATTATGCTGAGATATGACAGATATTCAAGCAATATAAAAATCTTTCGTTTAAATAAAGGATCAAAACAAATACAAATATAATTATAAATGATTCTTTTCTTTAAAATAGACCATATTACAGATGCATTGTGAATATTTTCTTTTTTCATTTCAGTTCAAAACTCAATATAACACTTTCCTCAGAAGAGAATTTATGTATTCTTTTAAATGATAAATATCAATATTATAATTTGAAAGTCAATGCTTTTCAGAAAATCAACCAATCAAAGCCATATATAATTTTGTTCAGAATAAAATAATGTGATTTTGGGAGATGTTTGAAAAGTTTATCTAAAAAGTTACAAGCAATGCATACCATACAAAATGAAGTAAAATCAAGCTATTTTTTTCAGCATGTTGTGGGGCGTGGTTAAAACATTTTCCCCATTATTTGTATAACATGTTATGGAATTTAAATTCGCTGTTAAAAGGTAATACCCATGTATTTCCCCTTCCCTATTATAGATTTACACATACAGTAGGTGTTGCTGGACAGCTGCTCTTCCAAAAGTTAGTGTTTACACATTTGAAGAGATGTGATGCCTTACTGCTCTTGTGACAAGCACTGCAGTATGTCCTGGGTCCCATCATTGTATGCTGTGCCAAATAACACTGGCTTTTTTGTGTGACAAAACATACGGTGATGGAAGGTGACAGCAGAAATGTAATGCAATATGACACCTCAGAAATTTAAAGGGTAAAGAGATTAGCTACTTGGTGTCAAATTAGATCGGAAATGTCAAATCCAAAATGAGGCTGGCAGTTGCTAATGGAGTGAAAGGTACAGCATTCACCCTGTGTGTGAAACAAGGGATTCTGAACTTCATCACAGCACATTTTGCCAACTCAGAGATACAGCCTGATACATTAGAAAGTGTGGTGGAGAAGCATGGGCCTCCAACAAATGGCAAGTTATTTCATAGTGACCCCTTTTGTAATTATGGCTTGGTCCTTGATCTGTATTTCCCTGTGGTTAGCAGCTGTTAACATTGCAGTGTACTGGGACATACAGGAACTGTCACAATTTTGTAGGAAGGAGTAAAATAATGTCATTGTATTACAATTGCTATGATATATGTATGTCCCACAAAAAGGAAAACTAATTTTAAATTATCAGAATGCCAGAACAAGTGATTTCAATATCACAGACCAGAGAATCCATCAACATATTTTGTTATATAGATCAAGTTTTTCAACTATTGTGACATGAAAGAAATTGACTTAGGAAATGACTAAATCCATCAACTTTGTATTCCTTTCCTGGTTTGTAATATTAGCTTATAAGCTTTCTGTCTTCCTGGTTTATTTTTACTGAGTGCATTAGCTTTCATTGTCTAAGTCTATTTAAAATATGTATATATTTGCTTGTTTTCTAGCAATTTTCTTCTAGCTTTGACACTTCTCTCCACTGTCACATATGACAAGAGAAAAGAGCATGAAGAAAAACAATGATCTTCTACAACAAAAGAACAATATCAATTCAAAACCAGGAGTTAAACTACAATAACAGTGTATCTCGGGTGCTGCAGTATTTGCCCTTCCACTGTTTTTTGCTATGTCTTCCAGGAAAATGCTGAGCCAAAACAAATGGTCCATAGTTCTGACCCTTGACTCCTTTGCAAACAAACACTGCCAATCTCCTGCCACCTCTGAACTGTTTGTATCTCCCTACTTGGATTTTCAGGGTATAGACAGCATGTGTGCAAGAATGAAGAGAGATCTAAATGAAAATGCAGATTGATTAAAAGAGAGTCAGCTATCTACCTTACTTATTTTTTTTTAACAGCCAGGGAATATTACACAAGGAAAGCTGGGTTGAAAACTGTTATTGAATGAATAAGTAGCTGATTGTTTTCTGGCCCTCAGATGATAAGTGTTTTAAATATTATAACAATAAATTCATCAAATTTAGGAAGATTACTAGACTATGCTAACCACCATTTTCACATCAGAATAAAGATAAGGTAATAAAAATAGAGGCATGATATCTCAAAAGTTCAAATTTCAGTGCCTGTGTGATTTATAAAGCACTGTACCAAAACTTTGTCTAAAAAGATTAAAATACAGTAAAATATATATTTCAAATAGTCACTTAAACATTTTCATAAAGAATTCAAAGTCATTTTGCTGTGACTCTACTTTCTACTATATGAAAAAACAAATTAAAACACCACCAATCTTTATCACCACATTCTGAAATACATAAACAACTCTAAATTTATTGCTTCACTAAAGTTTTCTGAAAATTTCTATTATTTCATTCAGGAAGGAAACTAACTTTCGAGACAGAAGTTTAAAAATGAAAGCTTTCTTTTCTGAGTGCTCTGGGAGACAGTCAGCTCCTGAACCATATTCCTGAAGGGAAGACACATTGCGTATTTAAATGGTGAAACTTAAAAACCAGGGGTCTTGGATGGACTCCTAGATCCTCCAATCATATTTTGACATTAAGAGAGTATCTGTTAGAGACTGGGCCTCTTCCAGGACACTTGGCTTCAAGGCCTTTAATTCCTTTAGACATTTGCTTCAGAATCCAAGGCCCTTAATCCTCCTAGACATTTGATGAGGAGCTCATGGTGATAAAGGACAAGAAGAATTGGGCAGCTGCATGCACTTCATGAGGGTTTGACAGGCATTGGTTATATATTTTTATAACTCAGTTGTAATAATCACGAGCTATTTTAGCCACTGTGTTAGCTGAACTTCATGCAAGATGGTTCATCTTGCAACCACCAAATGACACTCTTTCGCAACTTTTTTAAGACTGCTGGTTTTCATTGAATCAAAAGCTAAGAAAATGAGTGGATGCCAGTAGAATCCAACAAAAGATATTTGCCTGTCCAATTGATTCCTCCTATATATATGAAAAGTACGATGTAGGGGCAGTCATGTTCCTCAATTTTTTAAATTATTTTGTTGTTTTGTTTTGTTTTGTTTGATATTTTTCTTTCTCAAATGCTATCCCATTTCCTCCTTTCCCCTCCGAAAACCCCCTATCCCGTCCCCCTCCCCTGCACACTAACCAACCCACTCTGCTTCTCTGACCTGGCATTTCCCTATCTTGGGGCAATGAGACTTCGTGGGTCCAAGGGCTTCTCCTCACATTGATGTCCAATCAGCCCCTCTTCTGCCCATGTGGCTGGAGGCATGGGTCCCTCCATGTGTAATCTTTGGTTTGTGGTTAAGTCCCTGAGATCTCTAGGGGTACTGGTTGGTTCATATTGTTGTTACTCCTATGGGGCTATAAACCCATTCAGCTCCTTGGGTCCTTTCTCTAGCTCCTCCATTGGGGACCCTGTGCTCAGTTCAATGGTTGGCTGAGAGCATCTGCCTCTGATTTTATCAGGCACTGGCAGGGCTTCCCTGGAAAAAGCTATATCAGGCTCCTGTCAGCAAGCACTTGTTGGCATACACAATAATGTCTGGGTTTCATGATTACATGAGATGGATCCCCAGGTGGGGCAGTTTCTGGATGGTCTTTCCTTCAGTCTCTGCCTAACCTGGGTATCCATCTCATATACTGTCACCAAACCCAGACACTAATGTGGATACCAACAAGTGCTTGCTGACAGAAGCCTGATATAGCTGTCTCCTGAGAGGTTTTGCCAGTACCTGACAAACACAGAGGTGGGTGCTCTCAGCCAACCATTGGACTGAGCACAAGGTTCCCAATGGAGGAACTCGAGAAAGGACCGCAGGAGCTGAAGGAGCTTTCAGCCCCATAGAAGGAACAAAAATATGAACCAACCAGTACCCCCAGAGCTCCTGGGGACTAAACTACCTACCAAAGAGTACACATGAGATGACTCATGGCTCCAGTTGCATATGTAGCAGAAGATGGCCTTGTTGGACATCAAAGGGAGGAGAGGCCCTTGGCCCTGAGAAGGCTCAAAGCCCCAGTATAGGGGAATGCCAGTACAGGGAAGCAGGAGTGGGTGGGTTGGTGAGCAGAGGGAGGGGGTTATGGCATAGGGTGTTTTCAGAGGGGAAACCAGGAAAGGGGATAACATTTGAAATATATATAAAGAAAATATCTAATAAAAAATAAAAAAGAGAGCGAGAGAGAGAGAGAGAGAGAGAGAGAGAGAGAGAGAGAGAGAGAAAGAAAGAAAGAAAGAAAAAAAGCAACAAGTCATGGATATTAACTGAGAAGCTTGGAATTTCCAAGACACAATTCACAGACCTCATGAATCTTAAGAAGGAAGACCAAAGTGTAGATTCTTTGGTCGTTCTCAGATAGGGTACAAAATACTTAGGAGAGGACATTAAGAGACATAGTGTGGAACCGGATTTGTTCTTGATCTGCCACTAAAGAAAGCAGAGTACTAATTGCTGAGCTGAAAGTACAGGTGGGATTTCCAGGTCCCTGAAGGAAAAAGGAGATGCAAGGAAGGGGAGAGTGAGTTCACCATGCTTTGGAGAGAGAAGAATCAGACATCTATTCAAGGTCTTGGGAGGAGAAAAATTACTAGAAATAAATTTGTAAGGAACTTGGAATACAATCCTAGAGTATAATTTTACAAAGTACAAACCCTTGGCTGCTGTCATCAACAGTCAAAAATAGTAACAGAAATATTAATAAATTCTGAAAACATTTATAAAGATATAAAACCCTCATTTTAAGAAATAGATTAATAATTTGAGGGACATGAATAAGGATATATTTTAATACTCTACATTTTGATTCAATTATGATTACATGCACATGAACAGGCTAAATGCACATTTAAGAACAGTGTAATAAATGGAGTGGTGGCTGATGTTTACATGGTGTTTATGATCTACCTGAAATATTGGCAAAGTTATGTTTAAAATAAATATACTGATCCACATTGACTTGAAGGTTTTCTTCAAATGAAACAACTGCAAGTGTGTTTGTTTTCTCAAATTTACAATTACAGCATGTGCTATTTTTTTCATTATCAAGCTATTTCAACTTGCTTCAGAAAGGTTCTTGAACAGCTTTTTATGCCATCTGCCAGTGAGATACGATGTTTGCCTACAAAATTATAATTTTATGCATTCATTACAAAGTGGATAGTATGTCATACATATCACTTGCATGAAGACATAAGAGCCTGTTAAATTAGACTAGGTTGCAGATATATGTAATTTGCATAATGTGATAAAAATATAATATTTAAGATATACAAGACTTAAATAGATTTTAAATCACTTTAATTTCCCATTATTTGGGGCAGTGTCACAATCCTAAAGGGCTTGAAGCCCTTGAAATTGATTTTGATTATAATCATTATGGTTTTACAATGAAAACTGACTTTGCATAGGCACACATGATCTATTCCTCATCACTGTAAATGTAATTTCAGTGGACTAAGGCTTTGCATTAATAATCCAATCAATCCTATATTTAAAAATATATTGCAAAGTGCTCCTCAGCCAACTGAGTACATATTAATAGATTTAATGTTTCTATTGAGTGAATGATTTTCCCAAGGCTATGTTGAGAATTTGTGAGAAATTATGTTAGCAAACCAGAAATCAATTAAGGTAGCAGTCATATTTTTTTTTATTTGTTGAAAACCTGCAAGCTTTTTTGACTGTCAAAAATATTAATGGAAGATGTTATATATGAAGATGTCACAGCTCTTCTTAAATATATAATGTGACTACATTGTCCACTGTGTATTGAAAGGGACAAGTGTTGTTCATCTTCATGTTGACCAAATAGATTATTATAAATTTTGCAATTAATCTTATTACATGGAAATACTATAGTTATAGGAGATTATTGTTTTGTTGTCTGCTGTGAAATTTAATTTAATATTAGAAGTTACTGTTGAGTTAATGATATTTAAGTTAACTGAAAATAATGAACAAAACCATATTGTTTATTTCTCTTCCTTTCCTTGCTTGTTTATTTTTATATATTTTGCAAAGCGTGTAAGGGATAGTTTATTCCCAAGCCGAACTTATGTACCATTGCCTGGAAACTAAGATTTCTTAGGAAAACTCCCTGTTAAAGTCATTGCCACAATGCTTGCTGGCAGTTTAATTCTCACACCAGTAGTTTTAAGAGATTAGTGATCACTAATCATAATTATCTGAGGAAACTAGATAAAATACAGGACTATTTGAGAAAAACATCTCAGCACAGAATTTTAATTTATAGAGACCCAAAAAGTGAAATTTTCATTTCTGACATTCACACCAAGTTTTTCCTAAACTTAATATTTTCCCAATAACCTTTTAAAAAGGTATGTACTAAACTATTACTTTCCATTACCATTCATACTGTATTAGAGTAGCTTCTGGTAGATATGATGTATTTAGTGGTTTATTTTCATCTACAGAAGGAGGTAGTTGGTATGGAATCATAAAATCCCTCTCTCATCAATTTCAGAGCAATATTTTAGAAAGTAGAACCCTATAAAACAAATTTGTATCTGACACTTTTGTTTCCAAAGCCAAGTTAAATCTAAATAAAAGATTGATTATAGAAAGTATAATTATGGTTTAGGGGGATGGTAATGATGGTTACAAAGTTCTTAGTACCAGAAGGACAAATTCTGAGAATTTAAAAACGTTTATTAATAACAGGAAGCATCTGAAATGATTGCATATATAGTAAAAACCCATAACCTAGGAAGACTATTTGTTATAAAGTCATAAATGTAAAGCATACACATACTTAAATTCCCATCGAACTTTAGGGTCAGGATGTGAATCATTTTAAATATGTTTAGGCTTAGTCACATAATACTCATATAATACATTGATTATAGGCAAGTGAGTGCACTTTGTATACAAAACAGTAAAATAAGTTATCAATATTATGAAAATTATCAAATAAAGTGAACCATTGAGCTTCCTAGTATAATTTTATGTATAGCATAGCATTTGCTTCTGTTTCGAATTTCTGTGTGGGAATTATTTTTGAGTTGAAATATTTTTATTATACATTTTATTTCACTTTTTGTTGGAATATACCTATTACACTTCTTTGCTAATACATCCATTGTTTGTTTCTGAAGTTATTTCATAGCTGCATATTCGGTTCAAAATTGTGTGCTATCCTGAGTGCAGAAATGGTAATTAAAAGTGTAAGAAGGAATAGTTGCTCATTTATTTAACATCAATCTCAAGTTGCATTTATATTATATTTACAGTTTGTTTCCTTTCAACCACAGTAAACCGAGGGTTCTGACCCTGCTGTGAAAAACCTCTGTTATCAAAAATTGATGCTAAATGCAAGCTGTTAGTGGCAGCTTTCAATGTAAGTGCCGTAGATTGAACAAACAGTTTCGATGCCCCAGAGTCATGGAAAGGTCAGAAACAGCACTGACCATTAAATGATATCTATTAATTTTGCTCTGGAGAACAAGGTACCCAGTTAGGCAGTGATAGAGATAATTGCTTTGACTGTGAAGCCATTAAGTAAGTTTTGCAGAATTTGAACAGTCAAAAGTGTGGTAATGCTCCTTAATACTTTAAGGTAAACCAAGTTCAAATGTGAATAAAGAAAGAAAACTACAGCTTTATTGCCTTCATCCCTTAATCCATTTTTTGTTGCTCAGGTGATTTACTATTACTATGTGATTTATTTAAAGTGTGTGTGTGTGGGGGGGGAGGCATATCTTAACTCATGCCTGTAAGAACAGGGCAGTCTATTGAGAGTTTCTGCTGGTAACTTTTCTGTTTCTAGCAAGGCACTGACAGTGTATGGAGCATAGCATGGCAGAGAATCAGAAGAAGACAAGTGACAAGCTAAATCCAAAGCACAGGGCAGTCATTGTTGTAGGGTTTTCTGCATTCAAAGAACATGTGTGAATATTTATTTGACTGATTTAAATGTCTGGAATATAGCACAGCCTTTGTACTCTTGAGAGACGAAGGACCAACGTGAATTTTGGAAGACTTATACAACAGTTCCTACAATTGACAATATTCAAATAATTTTGCATGAGAAACTACTTTCTTTGGGAATTTTAGTTGTGGAATAATTATTTGCTAACCATACTAACGTTCTTCAATATGTCAAATAAGTTAACATTGTGATGATAGATCATATTATTTCTAGTTGAATTATATCATTATTAAAAATCTTTAGGAAAACCCGGGCAGTGGTGGCGCATGTCTTTAATCCCAGCAATTGGGAGGCAGAGGAAGGTGGATTTCTGAGTTCAAGGCCAGTCTGGTCTGCAGAGTGAGTTCCAGGATAGCCAGGGCTATACAGATAAACCCTGTACTGAAAAAAAAAAAAGTGCAACAATGGAAGGTACTTCACATTTAAATAATATGCTTTCAAAATGAAATACATTTAATTTCCATTTTTTCCAATAGTATGCTTAACAGGTGCATTAAATGTTTGGATCAGAATAAGTTGAGAAATTTTGTATAACTCATTCACCAGTCAATCAAGAAAACATATGATGTACTTCCTGTAAACAAAAACATGATCCAGTTTCATCTAAGAGATCATGTACTGTAATCACTATTGTGTACACATTTAATAGAGCTTGCTACCTGTTGTGATATCTTTCATTGGTTTGTTGTTTCTGTATTCTGGAAGCAAACACAGACTAGGCAAATGTACTATCAACTAAACTCTAAACTAGCTCTTCCCAATTTTTTTTCCAGAGGAGAAAGAGAACTTCCTCAGATATAACTTTATGTTTTTAAGAACTAGAAAATGATACAATTTAATACATGCAACCCAGAATCTAAAAAATAAATGTCAAATATAAAAACATATTTTCATTTAACACCATACATGTTAGTTAATGAATGTGATTCAGAGCATAGATATGAACTCACTTGTGCAAGGAAAACAGAGTTCTGACACTTCTTATAAAAGAATAACTCAAAACAAAAGAGACCATCTATGTTTAAGATGTGAAAAAGAAAATGTGAATCTAGTATGACAATAGAGACAGACTCTTGAATAGGAAATGAAATACTTCACAGACTTGTAATGATCTTGCACAGGATATATGCATGAGAGAAGGCTTGAGAATGAAGTAAAAGAGGAAAAAATCTGTCTTTCCTGTTTGAATTTGCTTAAGAATATACAAAAAGAGGACTTGTCTAAATGGACTTCCAGTGAACACCTTATTGTGTAAGCAGGAAGACATAGTATGAAGAGATGTAGATATCTATTACTATGTCACTGTGAGGATGGTAGTGTGAGGATGGTCACCGGCATCCTGTGGAATTCCCTCTTTGACAATGTATAATCAGTAAGCTCTAAGTTTAGTGAGAGATTGTATTTCTGAATATAGAGTTCAGTAAATAAAGAAGACATTGGATGTCAACATTCATTCTCTATATTCACATTCATATTCCTTTTAATCTTTTATTTATATATGCATTTATTTATTTATTTATTTATTTATTTATTTATTTATCTATCTCCAGACTTTATTTCCCTCCCAGTTCACTTCCTACTGTTCCACATCCCATACCTCCTCCCTGCCCTGTGTCTCTGCCTCCCACCCTACCAGACCTCTAAACTCCCTGGGGCCTCCAGTCTCTTGAGCATTTAGGTGTTTCTTCTCGGACTGAAACCAGACCAGCCAGTCCTCTGATGTTTATCATATTAGCTGATGTATGCTGCCTTGTCTGTATTCCAGTGTCAGAGAGATCTCACAGGTCCAGGTTAATTGAGACTGCTGGTCCTCCTACAGGGTTGCCCTCCTCCTCAGCTTCTTCCAGCTTTCCCCTAATTCAACCACAGGGGTCAGCAGCTTCTGTCCATTGGTTGGGTGCAAATATCTTCATCTGACTCTTTCAGCTGCTTTTTGGGTCATTCAAAGGGCAGTCATGATCGGTCCCTTTTTGTGAGTGCTCTATAGCCTCAATAATGGTGTCAGGACTTGGGACCTCCCCTTGAGCTGAATCCCACTTTGGGCCTGTCACTAGAACTTCGTTTACTCAGGCTCTTCTCCATTTCCACCCCTGCAGTTCTTTCAGACACGAACAATTATGGGTTAGAGTTTTGGCTGTGGGATGACAACCCCCTCCCTCACTTGGTGCCCTGTCTTCCTACTGGAAGTGGGATCTACAAGTTCCCTCTCCCCAAGGTAGGGCATTTCATCTAAGGCCCTTCTCTTTACGTCCTGAGAGTCTCTCACCTCCCAGGTCTCTGGTACATTCTGGAGAGTATTGGGAGGGGGGGTGAAAGACTGAAGCTCCAAGGGCCAGCAGAAACAATGGAAACATTAATATTCATATATGTGCAACTATACATGTACTCAGAGACACAAACAAAAAATCTATAAACAACTCTTTTAAAAAATAAATTTATTTTTCTGTCAAACTTTATCAACAAATATTTTGTTCACACTGCGACTGAGAAAATAATTCAAATGAAAATTGGATATAGTAAAAGAGCATGTTTAATAATTTCAGTGACAAGTAGGGGACATGATGATAGAGAAAACAGCCTTGAATGGAAAAAGTCATTATGTTTACTTGACAAACATTTGGGTATTAAAAATATTTTCAGCGTTGGTTGAATGCCTTCTTCGAGACTTATGTTCATATAATGAGACACAATACCTATACTTTGTCAAAATTCTATTCAGTGTCTTTTAGTGAATACATTTTATGAATGACTAAAACAGAGTAATGTATGATACACAAATATTTCTCTGCAAATAAATAAAGTTATCTTTATTGTTGTTTTGATATTGTTAAACTAATGACCTGTTTTTTATGATATTGTTACAGGCATCAACTAATTATGTGCTATCTTGTGTAATGCGTTTATCTCTTCGATTTCTCTAAAGCTAGTAGCTATATACATTATAGGTATTTAGATGATATTGGCTTTTTATCATACAATGTTAGTTTGAAATGCAAAATAAAGTATTGCTAACTATGGAAGGACTAATGATCAGTGAGTTTGTAAAATGTCTCACATCACTAACATTCTATAAAGGTATAACATCAGTGTTTTCTTCCTACTCCAACAAATTCATTAAACAAATTACTTTATTGTAGCCCAGAAGTGAAGCCAGATAATTCTCACTAGTCTATCAGTGGTTTATTTTACCAAAGAGTGAGGCTTTTAGGTTTATCAATATTGTTCTTTTTGATGATACATATATTTTCAAAAGAACAGAAGAATATTTCATTGTCTACAACATTTCCATTACCCAACTATCCTGTGGATATTTCTGTCTTTTCCCTTTTGTAGTTAGTATGAATATGATATATTGGACAGGAGACTCTAAATACTACTTGGATTTAGTAATTTTAATTATGTTGTATCTTAAACATATCTATGACATTAGCAGTCAATTATTTAAGTGATATCAATATTTTGCAGACTTTCTGTATTTGTTACACTGATTTTACATTTATAGTGGTAGTATATAAGGGTTCCACTTTCTTCAAATTTTTGTCCATAAATTATTTTATTATATATAATACCCTAAATTTATATTTTTTTCATAATTGGTTGTGTTGGAAATCTTTTTTCATACCTGTTACCTCCCTGCAAGTGTAATGTCTTGAGAAACATCTATTAAAGCCATGTGACCAAGTTTAAATCTTTTCTGTTATGGTTTGTTTCTTTTCTTTTGTATTTTGCTGTTGAATATTGCAGTGCTATACTGTATGCATTACATTTTCAGATACATGATTTTCACAATGCATTCCCAAGTAAGAATTTTATCATTATATTTTTAATGTTACATGTTTCTATGCTGATATCTTCTATCTTGATTTATACACAGTTGTTAAATAAAATTTAGTTGAATATGCTTTTGTTATCATATATAGGAAGTCTGTGCTTGATCTGCAGGCACAAATCTTGGACTTGAAACATGTGGTTGCAATACATGAATTTGTAAGACTGCTATTTTTGCACCTATTTGGCCAGAGGCTGAACCCAAACTGATGTTATGTAAATATGTTCATATGTTTCCTTCTGATAATTTATCCTCTTAGAATTCAATATTTAATTATTTTAGAATAGCTTGGAGTATTCTGTAAATTAAGGAACCAATTATATTTTTATAAGTAGATATCAAGTTCCCAAGCATCGTTTATTATAAAATTATGCTTTGTTTACTATATATGTTTTTCATCTGTGTTGAAAGTAAGTTGACACATTATGTGTTAATTAATTTCTCTATTATCAGTTCTGTGTCTTTAGTTTACATACAAATAACAGGCATGTGCATTACTACCAATTCGTAAGTTTGGTAGGCCAAAAGAATGAAAACTGCAGGGTGATTGGTAATGTTTAATAATGCCTAGAACCTTAGAAGTTTTATTTCCCATATACTATTTTTAGATACTTTTTTATTTTCTATAATTTAATTAATATGATTTTATACAAAATGAAATGATCCAAATAATATGCTAACATTGATGGTATACAATAAAAACATGTATTTGTAATTTGTGAAATTATCTGTTCCCTTTTTGGGGCTCTGGCATTGTTTTTATAGAGTTGATTCAGGTTGTTCAAGATAACTTAAAAGGTGCTATCCACCTCCTTCAGTACTGCACCTTTTTGTCTCTATGATCAGCTTTTTAAAGTTTCTTTAACAAGGGCTGTATAGTTTCCATTTATATAATTTTTTTACTTTTTTAATAATTTTACTAGGAAACACATATTTCATGTTGATGATATAATAATATTACTGTAAATTGAATTGCTTTCTTATTTCCTTAAAGAAATATTTAATTTTTAGTGTATACAATACAAATTATGTATGTTGTTCTTGTATCTTTTCACATTAGTGAAAAATAACTTCCAACATCTTTGGGTCAAGATTTTAGTATCTTCTACATATTCAATCCTGACATGTTTGCAAGCAGAGATTTTTTTCTTTCTTTTTTTTTTTTTTTGTTGCTAACTTTATTTATTTATTTATTTTTAATTTACATTCCAAATCATTTCCCCTTTCCCGTTTCCTCCCTCCCCGAAAGTCCCATAAGAGATTTTTTTCTTAACAGTTGAAATCTTTTTATTTCTTATGTTCTTGTTTAACAATTTGGATAAGACCCCTTGGTGCTATTTTGATTGTAAGATGTGATTTGGGAATTCCAGCATTCCTCCAATATTTAGAAAAAAGTTTTCACCTTTGCATCATTAAATATGATATTAGTTGAGGGATTTTTCACATGAAAATTTATTGAGTAAAGAGATCTTTTAATACCCGGTTTCCTGTGACCTTTTATTCCAAAATACTTCAATCTCCTAAAATGCTTTCAATGGTTCTATTGTAGTAATGACTTTTTAAATATATTGTTAATAAATTTTGTTAATTGATTAACTTTTCTGTATTTAGCCATCATTGGATATTAAGATCCTGTGTAGTCATGTTACATGATCCATTTATTTTGCTACAATTTTGGTTTGTTTGTAGTTTATTGAGAAAGTCTGCATCTTATTCACAAAGGTATTACTCAATATTTTTTTCTAGTGTACATTAGTATTGATTAAATATGCAGTCAGCATGGTTTGATATATATCTCTAGGTATTTTCTAAGATTTAGTTTTTGTGGGAAGAAGCAGGAACTTCTAGAACTACCCTGAGGACGTTTGTGAATGCTAACACAGAAAACCAGTTTTATACTACAAATTCAATATTTGTGGCTTTTCAGTGTTATGGATTGCAAAGTCCTAGCTCAGGCTGCTGTACAGTTATCTGCATGCTACTAAACACAATTTCCATGAAAACAAATGAGGATGTTAAGTTTAGCAGACTAGCAGAAACAGGTCAATGCTCAAATATCAGTTACCAGCCTTGGACTTCTTTTCAGATTACAGTGAAATAAATGACTGTCAGTGTTCTCTATTTTCAGTGTCTTTAAGAAACTGAAAGAATGAAAAGTTCATCCACCTATTTTATTAAAATTTTAGCATCTCTCTATCCTCATCCTTTTGGTTTATTTGAAACATAGATAGAATATAATTTTCTCAACTATAATTACTTAAAATCTTAATTGAGTGAACTCATTTCATGAAACTTGAGCATTATATAGTGCATTTTAGCAGTACAGTGTACTTATAAAAATGTATTTTGACTTCTCAACCTGACAGCTGTTCTATTTGCACTCTGATTTTTTAGCAATACACTTGAGGCAGAATGACATCACTCAAGGAATATTGAAATCAGGAGAGCACTTTTTTTTTAATTTAGAAATTCAAGAATTCATCATTTAACTTTAGATGATGCATAAAACATGGATTCAAGAAAAATAATAAGCTAAAGGTATCCGATATGTTTTCATTAAAGCATTGAAATAATCCCTGTTATAACACTAATTAATTTTCAGAAATTCTGTATAGGTATTTATCAGTTAAACAATAAATCAACTTGTGATATTATCTTCTAGACAAATTATCACTGCTGTATCACTCATTTCCTTTTATTGTTCTTTTCCTACATGCTTCCAGTTCATGCTTGTATCACTATTCATTTGGCATGTTATTTCTCAAAGACATGATCATATACTTAAATCAAATACTACATAGGGACAGAACCTATTTATCCAAAGAGCTATCTATTATTTAAAGGTGCCAGTGGCATTACCAAACAGCATATAAATAAATTAGATGATGGAAGATTGCTTCTTTTGTGTTTTTATTTTCCAATACAAGTAGTTTGATATTGTTACATGTACAATGGACATATTACAGGTAAGGTCCTGAATACCTGACACCTATCTATAATATGTGTTTTTCAAATGTTAAATAAATATATTATTCAACAACGAAACACAAACGAGATATTTTCTATTCATAAATATTTACAAATAAAGGTAAAGATCAATACTTTGTACATTAAACAAACTAGAACAGAAGCAGTTGGTTAGCTTTGTTCTATTCTGGATAAAAGGAATAGAAATTACTTACATGGGACTTGCTTTTTCATTTCATCTTCTTTGTGACTAAAAAAAAAAGACATGAAAAATTATAATATAAAATTTGAAAATATTAACATGACATTTACCTTCTACAGGCACAATGCAATAAAAACAGAAAACATATTCCATAAAAAGCAATTGACTACAAATAAAGTTTGCAAAAATATACTTTGTAGTCACGTCTGTCACAAATACACAATTTAGCGATTTATATTTTCTAAACATTAATACAAAAATTCAAAGTATATAAAATTAAAAAATCTGACCTGATGGTCAAGGTTTTTCTACCTATCTTGAGCTACATTCGCATATTTTTATTTTCCTTAGTCTATTAACTGACACTCAAACACACTTAATAAAGCCAGAACCATGTTGCGATTTATTCATATTTTTAACATAATTTTCAATTTGCCTTCCATTACCTAAAAAGCTATGTAATAGTTACATTATTGTTATGTTAGAGTTAAATGTGTCTTCAAAAGTGCTCTCAAGTACTTTTGATTTTTTTGTATTCTGTCTAAATTAACCTCAAACATTAAGTTTCAAGGGTGTCTCAAAGATAAAACATGGTCCTTCACTGACGCCTGCACTTGAGCAGTGTGAAGGCAATGGGTGACAAGAGAGACGGCTGAGGACAGTAGAGATTTCGAGAATGGAATGGTAAGGAATACTGAAGAGTTGCTGAGAAATCAAGTAAAAAGAAGTCTGAAAAGTCCCTCCTAGTTCAGATTCAGGTCTGATCAGGCAAATCTTGTTTTCAGGCTGTAGCGTCCTCTAATGTGCGTTGTGTTCTTTTAGTTTCCCCTTTGAAAGGTGCTCAGCTTTGGATAATGCTCCTCGAGTCAATATAGTCATTACCGACCCCAGTGAGAGCACTCATGTTCTGTAATGGGACTGAAAGCCCAATTTGTACAGTTTATCAAGTGAGGGAGATGTAACGGAGAGGAGATAAGTAGAAAATTAACACTGTAACTGTTTGTGAATGACAGAGAAAGACTGGAGCATTCTCCCTGGCAACTATGCCCATCTGTGCTTTCATCCTTTATCTCACTAGGTAAAAGATTTCTGGGTTTTAAAGCTTCTCAATGACTAGCTTCATTTCCTCTGGTTTAAGGCCCTTTCACCTGTGCCCATTTCCCTCCAAACATCCAACTCTCTTCATGCAATTCACAATGATAAACGCTGTGCCCTTCCCTCCTTTGGGAAAAGAAAGTAAATTAAATTTATTCTATACATTGATGATTGTTAATGTCAATAGATGCCCAGCTTCACTTTCAGTTTACATTCTAAGATGATCATAAATAAAAGTTAATTTCCTCAAATAAGAATTGATACATACTTCTCATAACTTTATCATTTGCCAACTTTGATATTTCTTTGTAATCAGTTAACAATACATGCTCTTTAAATATGAAAACCTAGCAGTAGAAACTTCCTAGAACTTATGAGGTTGGTCTTAGCAAGGACTCCTAGTAATGGAGAATATGGAGCCTGAACCAACTATCGTTTCTAAGTGAAGCATCAACAATATAATATATCAACAATAAAACCAGGCATGCTGCACACATGGTGTGGTTGTGTGTGTATGTGTGTGTGTGTGTGTGTGTCTGTGTGTGTGTGTTTGTGTTGGTATGTGTGTGTGTTTTTTTCTTTTACCTAGCTATAGGAGTAGAGGTGTCTCTGGCTTTGTCTTTCTTTCTTTGGTCCTGGGACATTATTTTTTTTCATCCAACTGGATTGCACCATCCAGCCTTGATATGATGTTCTTTTTGCATTTTGTTATGATCAGGTTGGTTGATATTTCTGGGAGGTCTGCTCTTTTCCAAAGGGAAATAGAGGAGAAGTGGGTATTGGAGAGGGGCGGGAAGTTGTGGTAGGAATGGGAGGGGAGAATTGCTTGGGATGGATTGTATGAGTTAAAAATAAATAAATGCAATAAAAATAAAAGAAATGGAGAAAGTATTTTTAGTAATAATACACTATTTTAATTCTTTTTATGTAACTTGGGAAATAGAACCTTTGGGGCACACACACATATACAAACAAACAAATAAAAACAAATAATAGATATTCTTTACTGAGTGGCTGACACTTTCTGCACACAACCAATGAATTCTTATGTTTTTTTAACCTTACAATAGAAAAATTATTTCAAGCCAGAGTTTAGCAACACAGCTATGACAATATCTTACTCCATATAAAAGCATAATTAAAAAACTTAGCTACTGATGACTTAGATGTGTCCTGAACATGTTACTGAGACACTAGTGACTTAAGTATATGTCAAAATATTGATAAGCCAGTTAATAAAATGTCAAAAGAAACAAAATATCATATTATAATCCTTTTAAGTGAGAATGACACTGGTTGTGCTGTGATAATAGGTCAAAAATAGAAACACTGTCTTTTCTGTCTTCCTAATGCTAGGGTAGTACTAATGATTTAGAAATGTAAAAAGTAAACACAGATTACTGACTGTGAAAGCAGTTGTACATGCATCACATGATCATTCCTGCATTTCAGGTGATAGAATTTTTTTTTCTAGTTTTCAAAACTATCCACACAATTCCAATCAACTTGATTATAACCTACTTATGAAATACTATTTTTTCTTCTTCTTCACTCTCAAATCAGAAGGTTCAAGTTGTGACAGTTTGAAGGTAAGTAATTTATGATTGCAACTCATTTTCAGGGCAGTGTGGAGATGTTTGTTAATACAAATTCTCTATATCCTGACATGTGTAGGAGAAAGAAATATGTTCCTTTCCATAAAATCTAGTATATTCATTTTAAGAATATGAATTTAAAACATACTTTTTTTGCATTTTGACTTATGGTCACCTGATAAATTTTTATTGGATACATATCTTGCACTAAAATATTCTCAAAGAAATACAAATCTAAAATAAAGAGACAAGAAAATGTAAAACTATACAATGTCCAAACATAATGAAAAGGGGTAAGTCTTTATGAGATAAGGAGATTCTGTCACAGGAAACAAGGTGGATAAAAAGTATTTTATTTCAAGGGAAAGAATCTTGTGCAGAAAGACAAATGCAATGTGATCTTAATCCTTTAGGGGATTTTGGAATGCAACAGAGTCTTGTGCCAACTGTAGGGAGCTAGGAACAGGGAGAATGGAAGAGGTTTGTGGAGATGTACGAATGTCGAGACTCATAACTGTTTCAGAGAGTATGACATGCCAAACTTCCTCTGAGCGAACAATGCAACTGAGACTTTGTCCTCTGATTCTGAAAATGAAGAAACCAAAGCAAGGAATAAGTTATGGCAATATTCTCTTAGTTTAAAACATTCAGACATGGCTTTGACAGTGAGGAGTGGAATTCACAGCCTGCGTAAGTCAAATTCATTAACAAAAGCCACTTTTAGCTTTTATTGAAAGTATTATTATATTTATATTACTCGGCTTGAATACATATTTAATTTTATATTACCTGTTCAAATTTTAATAATTTCATAAAATATTTTGGTTAAAAGATAAAATGATCAAACTTTTGTTTATTTGCTTAAGCTATTAAAATCATATTTTTTATGCACTAATACCCTTTTGATATATGTATAAGCATTTCTTGAAAGAAAGCTTGCTATCCTATTTAAAAGTCATGCTAAATTTTAAAATATGTCTTATCCAAAATTTATCTGCAGACAAAAGCTTTAAATTATTTCTGCAAATATACTCTGCTTGTTAAAAAAACAAACTATTCATGGATAAGCATAATGCATTATGAATCATTTTCATCACGTTTCCTGCTATATTTACATTTGTAGCAACTACTTTATGATCTCAAAGAAAGACATCCAAGAGAGAAAAGAACAGAAATAAATTCCAAATACAAAGGATGCATTAATGCACCATTTAAATTCCTCATTTACATTCTACGCATTGGCACCAGGCCAAATGTTGTGTGTCAGAAACAGTAAAGTTAGAAAGCAATGTCAATTTTCCCTTTTGAGTTTGTTTTTATTTCCTTGTTGTGTGCTGGAATTGAGAAAACATGCTTTCAAGAAATTTGCTAGCTCATTAAACATAGACTATACATGTAAATCAGAATCAGTAAGCCTTCCTTACAAAATCCTTTGAGCCATAAATACATTACATTCTTAGGACAATTGCTTTGGGCTGATGTTCCTGTTTACAATGAAAATGAAAAATACTATTTTAATGTATAGACATGATTCCATTCCATTTCAACTGAGAGGTTAGTGGAATCATTATTTTTAAAATACACAGCAAATAAATTGATATCCCTTTGTTAACTTACCAGTTAAAATTCAATGCTATGTAACATGATTTTTTTATTATTTTCTACATTTTTTATTTACATACTAAATCTTTTCCCCTTTCCCATTTCCTCCCTCCCCGAAAGTCCCATAAGCCCCCCCTTCCCTCCCTCTGTACCCCATTCAACCCACTCTTACTTCTCTGTACTGGCATTCCCCTACATCCAGTCTTTCCAGGACCAGGGGTCTTTCTTTCCATCTTCTTGGAAATCTATTGATATGTGAATTGTGTCTTGGGTATTCCGAGATTCTGGGTTAATATCCCCTTATCAGTGACTACATACCATGTGTGTTCTTTTGTGATTGGGTTACCTCACGAAGGATGACATTTTCCAGTTCTGACCACGTGCCTAAGAATTTCGTGAATTCATTGTTTTTAATTGAAGAGTAGTATTCCATTGTGTAAATATACCACATCTTCTGAATCCATTCCTCCGTTGAGGGACATCTGGGTTCTTTCCAGCTTCTGGCTATTATACATAAGACTGCTATGAACATAGTGGAGCTTGTGTCCTTATTGCCTGCAGGGTATATGCCCTGCAGGGTATATGCCTCTGGGTATATGCCCAGGAGTGATATAGCCGGATCCTCAAGGAATGTCATGCCCAGTTTTCTGAGGAACCGCCAGACTGCTTTCCAGAGTGGTTGTATCAGCTTGCAATCCCACCAGCAGTGGAGGAGTGTTCCTCTTTCTCCACATCCTCGCCAACAAATGCTGTCTCCTGTGGTTTTGATCTTAGTCATTCTGACTGGTGTGAGATGGAATCTCAGGGTTGTTTTGATTTGCATTTCCCTAATGACTAAGGATGATGAACATCTCTTTAGGTGCTTCTCAGCCATTAGATATTCTTCAGGTGAGAACTCTTTGTTTAGCTCTGTACCCCATTTTTTAATAGGGTTATTTGTCTCTCTGGAGTCTAACTTCTCGAGTTCTTTGTATATATTGGATATTAGCCCTCTGTCAGATGTAGGGTTGGGAAAGATCTTTTCCCAGTTTGTTGGTTGCTGCTTTGTCCTTTTGACAGTGTCCTTTGCCTTACAGAAACTTTGCAATTTTATAAGGTCCCATTTGTCAATTATTGATCTTAGAGCAAAAGCTATTGGTATTCTGTTCGGGAAAATTTACCCTGTGCCCATGTGTTCAAGGTTCTTCCCTAGTTTCCTTTCTATTAGTTTCAGTGTGTCTGGTTTTATGTGGATGTCCTTGATCCACTTGGAATTGAGCTTAGTGCAAGGAGATAAGAATGGGTCAATTTGCATTCTTCTGCATATTGACCTCTAGTTGAACCAGCACCATTTGTTGAAAAGGCTATCTTTTTTCCACTGGATGGTTTTAACTCCTTTGTCAAAGATCAAGTGACCATAGGAGTGTGGATTCATTTCTGGGTCTTCAATTCTGTTCTATTTATCTACCTGCCTGTCACTATACCAATACCATGCAGTTTTTAACACTATTGTTCTGTAGTACAGCTTGAGGTCCGGGACACTGATTCCCCCAGAAGTTCTTTAATGTGATTTTTTTTATTAGATATATTCTTTATTTACATTTCAAATGATTTCCCCTTTCCTGGATCCCCCTTCCTCGAAAGTCCCATAAATCCTCTTCCCTCCCCCTGTTCTCCAATCAACACCTTCCTGCTTCCCTGTCCTGGTATTCCCCTATACTGCTGCATTGAGCCTTTCCAGGACCAGGGGCCTCTCCTTCCTTCTTTTGGGCATAATTTGAAAAGTGAATTTCTTCTTGATATTCTGAGCTTCTGGGCTAATATCAGCTTATCAGTGAGTACACACATCTTTCATTATAGTCTCTTCTGAAGTCTGTAATGCAGGCCTTCTGAAGATATCTTAAATATCCCATGTATCTTTTGAATGTTATAATGCTTATTAATTTATCTTTACAATTTTGTTTCTATCTGGATATATTAATGGCAAGTTGAAAGCAAACAAATGTGTTCATGAACAATGCAAGTAATGAAAAATAAATAAGCATAATGATCACATTTGCAATGTTATTAGTATATGAGTGGTATAACAAAAGACTGAGAAAAAATGTTCTCTTCTTCATAAGAAGACCATGCCTTACATGATCAGTAGAAGATTTAGAGATTAAAGAATTTTAAGAAATGAGAATTCATGAGCAAACCCAGAGCCAAGTTGAATCCTCCATGTGTAGGAGAAACTTCGGAAAATATTTTTCTCCTGACCCCATTACTTCCTACCACACATGACTCAAGATTTTCCATCACAATAGTTTAAACATGCTAATAATTAACTCAGAATCAGCAAGAATGTATTGGTGTAATATTAAAGCAATATATCAAACAATTTCACATAGTATCATTTAACCAAAAGTGAGACTAGACGTAGTAGAAGTATGTATTTGATCTCTCTTTCAGTATTCCTATCTTCTTTCTGTTGTCTGAATGTGAATTTGTGCTGCCTTCAATGTTGTAATGTAAGTCTGTCTGCCAGGTGTGTGTGTGTGTGTGTGTGTGTGTGTGTGAGAGAGAGAGAGAGAGAGAGAGAGAGAGAGAGAGAGAGAGAGAGACACTAAAATGGTATTGGTTCTCACTTTTAATGGACACTTCAGAAAATATCATGGCAAAGAAATGAGGTAAAAACTACAGAAATATTTATCAAAAATGTCAAGGTATAAATTAACTGATTCCAACAGTTCCAGAAAATAAACAGTATTACAAATGTCCTCAATATTTATTTGTTATGCACTTGTAAAATGTTTTCAACCTATATTTGCTTTTTTCAATAAATGTTTATTAAACATTCACACACACACACACACACACACCTCATGTTTCACAGACAATACAATTTAAGATAAATAAGCCATGCATATTTGCTACGTAAAGAGTTTTACTTGAAAAATTTGAGGCAAATAAGTTGTTTGCTGTATTGTTCTTTTAAAGGCAGGTTAAATATAGAGGCTTTATATACTGTAAGTTATTAGTCTTATGCTTGAGGAGATCACATATTTATTCTTAGCTTTTACTGTGAAATTCAGCAGAAGTACTGGTCTCTTTAAAATTCAAAGATTTTTTTTTTAAATCATAACATTGTATTGCCACAGAATAGGGAAACAAATATATAGATTAGATTTTTTGACTTTGAAGAATCCTCCCTAATATATAAACATACCTAAAGTGCTGATTTCTTTACTAATAAACACTGTTTATTTTTTTTTCTTTTTTATTGTGTGGAATGTATGGTAAAGGCTTTGTCTACATTTTCTGTTGTTGTTTTGATTCCCATTAACCCACTTTTTTTTTACATTTGAATTACAAGATGTGAGTGCCTTTGTTTTGTGGGTGAAAACAAACTTTTCCGTTTCTTTGCAAGTTATTAACTAATGACTAGATGGTTCACTGATAAAAGGTTTTGTGATATTGTCTTTTGGTGCTGTGTTTTACCTGAATCTCACTTTAGTGCAAGATTTGCAAAGATGTTCCCTCATGTATATTGTAGAACGAAGTAGATTGAAAGTGTACTTTGGTTTATTATAACTTTCTGCACTCCATAATATCCCTGTCATTTCTACTACCTCCATTCTTCCTCTAATTATCCTTCCCATATTCATGACTTTTTAAAATCTGTTTCTGACATAGCATTGTAATTTAGATTAATAACTGAAACATATTCTCTTTTCTATTCTTCATAAAGTCTTTTTTTTTGGTGGTTTTTTTTTTTTTTTTTTTTTGGTTTTTCAAGACAGGGTTTCTCTGTATAGCCCTGGCTGTCCTGGAACTCACTTTGTAGACCAGGCTGGCCTCGAACTCAGAAATCCGCCTGCCTCTGCCTCCCAAGTGCTGGGATTAAAGGCTTGCGCCACCACTGCCCGGCTTCTTCATAAAGTCTTACTTCTTAAATATCTAAACTATGTGAAAAGTTAGCATATGCATATTTTGATTAAAATTGTCATTAATTATGATGCATATACCTTATATGTGTTAAACTTTTATATACCTCAGAGTTCAAATGAGATAAATTAATATAATAAAGAATTAAACTGTTAATGGTTTCTAAGGAAATCTCAACTCAAATATCACTTTCTTTATATATGTTTATTTACTTTATCACTTTATAAAGATGAAAAAATTAAATATATATTGCCTTTTTAAAGCTTCTGTTCCTAGAAACAAAAGTGAAATATTCTCTTAGGGCTTGAGAAAATTTCATAAAAGAGAAAACAATCAAGTCACATTGACTTCCTGAAATTTCTTCTATGGCTAGAGCCATGAAGAATAAAAATTGCAAACTATTTTTAACTGAAAACAATTGTTTTACATACATATTGCATCATAAGTTTTCTTCCCCTATCTTATCCAAAGTTCTTTTCACGCCCCAACACCTCCAATTGTCTACTGTTTCTTCCTCTCTTTAGGAAAATAAAAATCAAGCAAAAAAAATACATAATAAAAAATTACATAGAATACATGCATACACAATCAGAAAATCCATAAAAACACAAAATCAGAAAATATCATATAAAGCAAAATGCGCCAATAAGACAAAAAAAAAATACCATTGAGTGTGTTACAAGTTGGATATCTTCTAAATGTGATATTTGTACCCAAACAGACTCCATCAGATAAAACTATTTTTTTTTCTTTTCAAAGCAGATGTCAGTTGGAAAAAAACTTCTTGTGTAGAGATGCGAGTCCATGTTTTTTAGCCCCTCCCAGCACTGGGCTGTATCTGGCTTGAATCTGTGCAGATCCGAAGTCTCTTAACTTTGAGGTCATGTATGCATTTGTACAGGAATTTTAGTGCAGGTATGTGGTAGTGGCGGGGTGGGGCGAGTTCAGTGAGTGCAGTGTGGTTAAGTTCAGGCAATGCAGTGGAATTCTTGTAGTCAGTGATGTTCAGTTCATGGAATTCAGTGGCAATTTTTCCAAGCAGAGCAACAGAGAGATAAGCTGAGAGGAACCAGGTTTGAATCAGTCAGCTTGGATTAGAGATTTAAGTCTGAATAGCTGAGTTGAATGAGCCAGCAAGAGGTTAGAAAGAGATAGAAAGGATGAGCTTACTCAGTAGTAAGTTTCTGAGATTATAATTACATCTGGAGAATTAAAGTTTCTTTTACATCTGTGAGTCCTGTTGTATCTGGAAGTCATTATTTACTGTGCTTTCCATTCCTACTGGCCCTTATTATCTTCCTGTCTCCTCTACCTTATATCTCCTCAAGACCAAAGGGAAGGGGTTTGATGAAGACATCCCATTTAGGCCTGAGTGTTCCAAAAGTCAAGAGTATTCCAAAATTTTCTCATTCTCTATGGATTGCAAAACGGTAGGTCTCTATTGATTCTCATTTACTGAGAAGGAATGTCTCTGATATGGCTGAGTGAGACAACCTGTTTTAACATTATTATTCACAAATTCATGCTAAAAATTCAAAAGTGATTTGATCTTCTGATAGCAATATCTAAAATATAAATAGAATTTTATCAATCCTCATGGATTAAATACATAGTTTTATCTTATATTTTTATATTCATACTTAGGATTTTGCTCTTCTGCTTTTCAACTTACTGATTCTTAAGCTTATAAACATATTTCTTTTACTTATTTTTATATCTGTTCCTTTGAAAATAAGTATGTTATCTAAAATGTCTTACAAATTATCATAGAAATATCTTTCTGATCAATCATCCCTTTCCTCTTTGTGATTATATGGATACAGCAAAACACAGAAGAGAATTCAGGGTGACACAATCTATCCACTGAATGGTGGCTTGTGATTTAGAAGGAAGAACTGAGTCCAAACTGAGGTCAGAGGATAAGTTTTCAACAGCCTAACTGCTTCGCATTAGTCCTCATCTTTGAGGACATTAGTAGAATAAAGTGGCAGCCTAATGAATTGGAAAAGATTTTTGCCAATTATATACATAGAGGAATACTATTTCAAATACATAAAAAATTCAATGAGTATGAATCAAGAAAACAAAGAGCCCAATTTTTAAAATGTGATACAGATCTAAAACACCGAATTCTCAAAAGAGGAAGCTTAAACAGTTGAGAAACTCTAAAGGATATGTTCAATATTCTTAACCATCAGGAAAATGCAAATCAAAATTACTTTGCGATTTCATCTGACACTTGTCAGAATTGCTAAGAGCAATAAAGAAAAGGACAGCTCAAGCTGGCAAGGATATGGAGTATTTTTGTCACTCATCCATTGTTTTGGGGACTGAAAATCTTTAAATAATGGGACCTATCATGATTGTCCTCAGAAAAAACCAACAATCAGCTGAAACTGTCAGATGCAAATATTTGCACCTGCTCAACTGACAGAAGCTGCTGACCCCTGTGGTTGAATTAGGGAAAACCTGGAAGAAGCTGAGGAGGAAGAGGTCTGCAACCCCATAGGAAGAACAAGAATATCAACCAAACAGACCCCCGAGAGCTCCCAGGAACTAAAACACCAATCAAGGAGTACATATGGAGGGACCCATGGCTCAAGCCCCATTTGTAGCACAGGATGACCTTGTTGGTCATTAATGGAAGGAGAGGCCCTTGGTCCTGTGAAGGCTGGATGGATGCCCTGGTGTAGGGGAATGCCAGGGCGGGTAGGTAGGAATGCTAGGGTGGGTGTGGGAAACCCCTCATAGAAGCAGGGGTAGGGGGATAGTATAGTGGGATTCCTAGGGAATACAGTAACGGGAATAATATTTGAAATGTAATAAATTGGATATTAGCCCTCTGTCGGATGTAGGGTTGGTAAAGATCTTTTCTCAATTTGCTGGCTACCTCTTTGTCCTTTTGACAGTGTCCTTTGCCTTACAAAAACTTTGCAATTTTATGAGGTCCCATTTGTCAATTCTTGATCTTAGAGCAAAAGCTATTGGTATTCTGTTCAGGAAAATTTACCCTGTGCCCATGTGTTCAAGACTCTTCCCTAGTTTCTTTTCTATTAGTTTAAGTGTGTCTGGTTTTATGTGGAGGTCCTTCATCCACTTGGAGTTGAGCTTAGTACAAGGGGATACAAATGGATAGATTTGCATTTGTCTGCATGCTGACCTCCAGTTGAACCAGCACCATTTGTTGAAAAGGCTATCTTTTTCCCACTGGATGGTTTTAACTCCTTTGTCAAAGATCAAGTGACCATAGGAGTGTGGATTCATTTCTGGGTCTTCAATTCTGTTCCATTGATCTACATGCCTGTCACTGTACCAATAGCATGCAGTTTTTAACACTATTGCTCTGTAGTGCAGCTTGAGGTCTGGGATACTGATTCCCCCAGAAGTTCTTTTACTCTTGAGAATAGTTTTAGCTATCCTGGTTTTTCTGTTATTCCAGATGAATTTTTTAATTGCTCTTTCTAACTCTATGAAGAATTGAGTTGGGATTTTGATGGGGATTGCATTGAATCTGTATATTGCTTTTGGCAAGATGGTCATTTTTACTATATTAATCCTGCCAATCCATGAGCATGGAAGATTTTTCCATCTTTTGAGGTCTCCTTCAATTTCTTTCTTCAGAGACTTGAAGTTCTTGTCATACAGATCTTTCACTTGTCTGGTTAGAGTCACACCAAGATACTTTATATTGTTTGTGGCTATCGTGAAGGGTATCATTTCCCTTATTTCTTTCTCAGCTTATCATTTGGGTATAGGAAGGCTACTGATTTGCTTGAGTTAATTTTATATCCGGTCACTTTGCTGAAGTTGTTTATCAGCTGTAGAAGTTCTCTGGTGGAGTTCTTTGGGTCACTTAAGTGTACTATCATATTGTCTGCAAATAGTGATAGTTTGACTTCTTCCTTTCCAATTTGTATCCCTTTGACCATCTTTTGTTGTCTAATTGCTCTAACTAGAACTTCCAGTACTATATTTAAAAGATAAGGAGAGTCCACTCTTTATCCCTCTCCCAGTCTGTGCTCTAGCACAGGTCTGCACTAGTTCCTTTGCATGTATTTCATGGCATCCAGTTTAGTATATTTATGGACTTCCTGAGTGTGAGAACAAATAGGTTTCTGGTTATTGTGGCTTCTATTCAGCTCTTTTTTTTCTGTTTGTCTTGTCCAAGTCTCACCTGTAGATTTTTGTTTGTGAAATTATATTTTATATTATTATTATCCTTTAGAAGGATGTTTTCCCATAGCAGAACATAAACAGATTGTGTCCAAATAGGAAGAGACAGAAAGAGAAACTGTTAGTTAGAAAGGGAGCATGATCCTTAATCAAGAATTATGTTAGGGAAAAATTATCAATTTCAAATAAATGTAAATAAAGAAAAAAGAAAACTGAGAGTACTATGATAATGATTAAACTAAAAAAATAAAGTTTAAAAAATAAGGAAAAGAAAATTAAAGTAAGTGTTCTAGCATCATTTCCTATTGTATTATGTGACAAGTACCAAACTACATAAAACTTCCCTTCTCAGATTAGGTTATAGCTAGTTGATTGAATGTTGCCATAAAAATGTAATGAGTCTGAAAAGTCATGTTCTCAGGTGACTATGATTTTTATCTATACTCACTGACATGAACAGAATTAAAATGAGAACTATCTCATTTCAGGAACCACTTTGGCTAATCCTATCATGTGTAGACAGACAACCAGTCTATCCATAATTGTCCAAAACTCCTATTAAAGTCATTGTAAGTGATGCTGTGCCTCATTTTCCCCTAGTCTGACAGTTTGGAAAGGAAGATAACACATCTTAAACAACAGATCTGAAAATATGTACTGCAGAAAGAGGATAATGGGATTGCAATTCACTGTTAGTTTTACTTATCAGCTTTCTGCACGTGGGTGATTTAAAATCCTTGTTAAAAAAGTCAGGAGATTTATTTATATTTTCTCACAGTAGAAATGAACACAGTTTGAGTTCTGGCAGGTTTAAATATGGAATATGTTAAAAATACGTCTGCTATTTGATCTGAGATTAAAAACAGACACAAAGTAACAGAATATTTGAACTTAAGTATGTGACTATATTCAGGAGATAAGACCTGACATTGATAACAAAATGTTTACATTAGTGGAGTAAGGCAGCAGTCCCTCATGCTTTTGCTATTTCTTTAGGAATAAGAAAACACACTGAGGTTTTATATGCTGACGGATGTTCATGCTGAAAGTTATTTTCAGGGTGTATTTTTTGAAACTAAAGAAACCAGATATTTGCAGTTTAATGTTATAATAAATTATGAGAAATTCAGAATATATTTTTTCACACTTGATTTAATATGCACACAGATTTCTGTAATAAAATATATGTTGCATAAATGTGAAAAGAGAAGAGTTGTAATAATTCTCACACAAATAATATTTTTATTTTAAAAGATTTAATTTCAGTAGACCAATTTCCATAGGCTAGAATAGGTCACTTTAAAAATATTTTACAACTGTCAAAAAGCGAATTTAAACTAGTTGTCTCACACTCATTGGAAGTAAATATACCATTACCATTAGTTCTTGTTTAATGGTTATTCAGTTGTTAATAAATAATATAATATTTATAAATATATCAATCATTACATAAGTTTTACAAATAATTTCCATCACATTCTTGCTGTATACTAATTGACTTTTCAACATTTTCTTTTTTTTAAATTGGCAATTTCATACGTGAATATAACATTTGGTCATTAATTTTCTCTAACTTCTCCCATATGTGCTCCTCCAGTATCTATCTATCATCTATCTATCTATCTATCTTCCTATCATCTATCATCCATTTATCATCTATCAATTATTATATCTCTGTCTCTCTCTATATATCCATCTACCTATTTATCAATTAACTATCTGTCTGTCTGTCTGTCTGTCTATCTATCTATCTACCTACCTATCTAGCTAGCTATGTACTTATCTATCTATTGATCTATCACATTTCTATCTACTTGTTCATTAGTCAAAGGGTTCAATTAGTGCTCTCTATATGAGCATGAGGGAAAGACCATCTACTGGAGTATGGGGAACATTGAGGAACTACATCCTTTATGAAAACTTAAGTACTTCTCCTTTCCCAGAAGCCATTAAATAACATTATTGTCTCAAATTTTGGTGGAGATTCATTATTTCATTCATCATTTATCATCCATCCTGATTTTTTGAACTTCTACAGGTCTTCATGTAATCATACCTATGATTTCCTAGGTCCAAAGACCCTGTATTTGTTGTTTCAGAAGCTCCACCAGTATTATTGTAGTAATATTTACAGTTTTGTTGTTTAAACAAATCTAAGAAAAGTAAATCCGAGTGTGTAGCTTATAGCCAGGAGTAGTCACAAATGTCTATAATCCTAGTATGTAGGGACTAAGAAAAAGAATTACTAACTAGAGACTAATCAGTGCTATACAATAAGAATCTTTTACTTTTTTAATTAATCATTTTATTTGTTTACATTTCAAATGTTATCCCCCTTCCACAAACTCTCCATCCCACTCCCCTCTTTCTCATTCCCTTGCTTTTATGAGGGTGCTCCTCCACCCACTCATCTACTCCTGCCTCACTGCTCTAGCATTCCCCTACACTTGGGCATCAAGCCTCAACATTACCAAGGGTCTTCCCTCCCACTGATGTCAGATAAGGCCATTCTCTGCTACATGTGTATCTGGAGCCATGGATCTCTCCATGCATGCTCTTTGTTTGGCGGTTTAGTCTCTGTGAGCTCTGGGTGGTCCAGTTGGTTGGTGTTGTTCTTCCTATGGGGTTGCAAGCCCTTCAGTTTTTTCAGTCCTTCCCCTAGCTCTTCCTTTGGGATCACCATACTCAGTCCAATGGTTGTATGTGAGTATCTGCATCTGTATTGGTCAGATGCTGGTAGAGCCTTTCAGGAAATAGCCATAACAGGATCCTGTCAGCAAGTATTTCTTGGCATCAGCAATAGTGTCTGGGTTCGATCTCTGTTCTATATTTTATCCCCTGTCATTCTTTTGGATAGAACACATCTGGGTTAAAAATGTTGAGATGGGTAGGTGGCACCATCTCAACTGGGAGCCATGTCTATCTGTTATAGGTGGTCTCTACAGGTTCTATCTCCCTCTTTTTTGCATATTTTGATAAAAGTTATTCAAGGCATGATTTATGGCAGTTAAAATCTGGAAATATATCAAACAGGTGTCAATAAGGGACTGTTTGGATAATCTATAATCCAGTTACATAATCACTTATCCTGTAGTCAAGCAGCAGTAATGACACACTGTGTCAGATTTCCAAAAATCAAGGTTTTTAAATCAAACAATAAAATAAAATATAGGGTAGCTAGAATTTGGGTGTGATACCACACAAGAATCTTTTTCAAACAAAAACATACAGCATATAAGATTGTTTGCTTTGAAACATAATAATATCATTTCAGACCAATATTTCTCACAGAAAAAGATTGTCCCACTAATATGTACCTGCTTTCCCAATGATAGAGGCAGGTGGTCGTAGGGATTTGCTACCCATTTGGTTTAGATAGTTTTATATATATATATACCTAGCTAGCTAGCTATGTACTTATCTATCTATTGATCTATCACATTTCTATCTACTTGTTAATTAGTCAAAGGGTTCAATTAGTGATCTCTGTATGTGATCTATACAGTCACAGCATCAAAATTGGAATTGACTAATAGCCCCTTTAAAACCTAGACAAATGGCATTTTCTTAACTCAGAAAATCTATTAGTGTAATCAATGTCAACTCCTATCTTAATCCCAACGTCCTCTCCAATAGAGAAAAAAAAAAAGAACTTCAAATGAACTAAAAAGGACCAAGGACTTACTATTGAAAAAGCAATTGAAATTGTGAAAGAAGATTAAAAATTAAGTATGGGACATTTAAAATTCACAACTATCTATGTTCTGTAGTAGAATTCACTTTTTTTTGTATCTTCAGAACATATTCTTAACATTTACATATGGATTAAAATATTTTACCTTCAAATTGGTCAGATTGTCTAAATGTCCAAATACAGAAGATGCGTTTGGACCACTCCATTACAAATTACCAAATATTATTATTTTCAAGTGGCTTTTATTTTTATATATTTCCTTTTTGTTTTATTTGTACTATTATATCTTATAATTCATATTAGGCTTCATATAATATTTTAAAATATGTTGAGTGCTTCATTAATGCACATGTGTTTTCATCAAGTCCTTTTCTTATATGCTATAGTCCAATTCCTCCCCTATCAACCCACATTCTTCATTCTTAGGTTCACGTGTATTTTTTGAATCCTTTAAGTCCACTGTGTGTGTGTGTGTGTGTGTGTGTGTGTGTGCACACTCATGTGTGTGCACGTCTGTCTGTCTGTCTGTCTGTCTGTATGTATGTATGTATGTATGTATGTATGTCTTCTTGATCATCATGACCTCTCTGGGTTCCCAACTTTAATGAAACTTTAGTCCTTCTATTGAATTTCCATCATTTTTAAAATTTACTCATCAGGTTATTGCATTCACCTTCATACCAAAATAGTTGCACAATTAGCAGTTGTTTTTGAATTTGGAAATGTTTTCATTAGAAAAAAAATACAAAAATTTCCATAAAACATAAATCAATAAAATGATATGTAAAATACTTTAAAATCTTATTAAATCCATCTAATAAAAATTGCTGCTCTTAATATACAGTCTTTAAAATTCTACACAAATAAAGATATCAAAATAAGGGGAAAATACAGGAAGAATATATTGAAACCATTGAATACGTTAAAATAAATCAAGGGCCAACAAGATTGCTTAGTGAGTAAGATACCTGATGCTTATACCAACTACCATAATTTCATTCCTAGAACCTACAGGGTTGGCCAACAGAAACAACTTACCTAGAAATAGTCTTTGACTTCTAGACATATAATTATACAGAGTGAGAGAAACAAATACAAACACACACACACACACACACACACACACACACACACACACACACACACAGAGAGAGAGAGAGAGAGAGAGAGAGAGAGAGAGAATACTTGCAACCTTAAACATCTTTAAAATAATCTAATAGATACTAGAGTGTTGAGAGAGCGGTGAAGAATATGTACTACTTTTGTATTGTAATTCTCTTACAGAAGACTCATGTTGGGTTCCCAGTACACATGTGGTTGACACACAACTATATATAAACCCAGGTCCAGGAATAGAATTGAAGACCCAGAAATAAAACTGTATTCATATGCACATTTGTTCTTTGACAAAGAAGCCAAAATATACAATGGGAACAAAGAAAAAGCATCTTCAATAAATGGTGCTGGTCTAACTGGCAGATGGTATGTAGAAAAATGAAAATAGACCCATATTTGTCACCCTGCACAAAGCTCAAGTCCAAGTGGATCAAGGACCTCAATATAAAAGTGCATACACTGAATCTAGTAGAAAAGTAAGTGGGAAAGATTCCAAAATTCATTGGCATGGGGAAAATTCCCTAAGCAGAAAGCCAATGGGAATAATGCTTTACCTTAAACTCATCATCTGTATTAGCATCTATTCAAAGTGTCAGGCTGGCTGTGAAAATTGTGTAGACAGGAAGTGACTTCTCTCCAGCTATGAAAGTCTTAGATTAAATTTTTCAAATATTTGTTAGCACAGGAGCTTTGAAAATGATCTTAGCCTGATACTCCACCTCTCTCAGCTGCTTCACCTTGCATTTCTGTTAGGGAAGAAGCCAACTTCCTTGAACTTTATACTCCAACCTCTTCTGTTTAGTACTTATTCTAAAGCTTTCATGTAACTCTCAACAAATAAATAGAGCCGGGCCCCTGGTTGGTATCTGACATTAGCTTAAAGAAATATTGGAGATGCTTTGATCTATCCACACCACTAAAACATTCTTCATATCATACAGTAAAAGATTTTCTTCAAGATATTTGAGTAGGCACTGTAGTGGCATTATATTCTCCTTCAGGAAATTTTCCTTTGCATGCATTTTGGCTAAATATTGCTAGCTATAAGTCTTTCTCATATTTGACATTTCCCTTAATACTTTTGTTACTGCCTCTATTTCAAAGGGCAATCACATATTTTTCTTTCATTTTAACTTAGATCATTACAAAGTTGTTCATGGATTTAATTTTAAATTTTTAGTGTTTTTTGGAATACAATGACTTGAAGAGAAGAAAAGTACAGGAGCTGCTGACCAGCAAACTGTTAGAACACATACATTTATCAGTTGACTATGCTATCTCTTTGGATATAGTTTTACAGCCCAATGAGTTGTTTTAGTTACATCAGCTATTCATACATATACATAGGACACTATATATATATCACACAATCTGGAGAATAATTATATACATAAGCATTATAGTGAAGGATAATAACATAAGAACTTGGGTAAGGACAAATGTTTTGAACCGAGATATACTTTAGAATTGACAGGAGGATATGAGTATATTGTCATTTAGGAAATTGATTACCATATTAATATATTAACAGAGTTTATATTTTTATCATTTTAATTTTTTTCTAAGTATATATTGAAAAAATTTTCACAAAATACAATTTACTTTTGTATTGCTAAGTCATTCATCCAGATATCAAAATGAGTTACAGTTCATACTTATGTTTCTTCATCAATATCCAAATTTATTTTATATTGTTTTAATGTATACTAAATATGTTTTAAATATTGTATCATAACTTACCATCAAAATAGTACTTATGAACATTATTAAGATAAACAAAATATACAAAATGTTATAATATTAAACATATATAAATATGTGGGAGAAAATAGAACATATTAATTAAAGTTATGACTGTCCCAATTTCTGTTTCTACTCAAAAGAATTTATAGATGGTTATGGCTTTCATTGCTCTGTCCTTAATCTGTCTGTTATACACACCAGGACCTCAGTTGGTCAGTATTCAATTACTAACAATTACGTAAGCCTTCATTCTTGAGATATGTGACTGGATGTTCATCATGCTTTATAGATTTGTGAGACTGTTTCATTACTTTTTATAACTAGCTATGACATAATGGAATGCTCCATAACCTAAATAATTGTCTTGCATCCCCAATTGTCTCCTAGTTCCATTTTTAGCAGTCATATGAGTACCTCTTTTTAGGAGATTGTCCATGCCAGAAACAGTTCACTTCCACGTGCTTTTCTCAGAAGTAGAAACCATAACATCAGCTTGCTAGCTAAAGTGATGTCCAGGGAAAATTTTGGCTCATTAATTGAAATACTTCTTTTGCATCAACTGAGCCTGAACTGATGAATGAAAGGAAAGGGAGAATATTCAAATGATAGGACGACATGCCCAAAACCAAATAATTATACATTTACCTTTTATTTAGTTAACAGAGAAAATTTCTCTTTATGACACTAGAAAAAACAGTTTCAAAGCCTACACTCTCATGTAAAGATTTTCTTCTTGCACACAAACAAATGACTTTACAAATATTTTCTAAAGCATCTCTCATTTTGCAAATGATTTTATGTTGAAATATTATAATACTCCCTTTAAATTATAAGTTTCCTGGTGAACTCACAATTTGTCAGTGGGTAAAATGCTTGTTGTCCATACATGAGACCTGAGATTAGAGCCCAAGCAGCTACCTATCATAAAAAGTCAAGGTTGGCAGTGTGCTTATGCACTCTCAGGACTCAAAAAGCAGAGACAGGAGGGTCCCCAGGCCAACCAAGTTAGTTAGTCAGTGACATTCATGTTTCATTATAATATTCAGTGTAACAAATCAACTAATAAACAAAAAAAAGTATCTTGTGAGTGGTAAGCACTTAAATTTGAACTCTGTATCTCCTTCTGTGGGTATTATGTTCCACCTTCTAAGAAGGACCAGAGTGTCCATACTTTGTTCTTCCTTCTTCTTGGGCGTCATTTGATATGTGAATTGTGTCTTGGGTTTTCCAACCTTCTTGGCTAATATCCACTTATCAGTGAGTGCATACCATTTGTGTTCTTTTGTGATTGGGTTATCTCACTCAGGATGATATTTTCCAGTTCCACCCATTTGCCTAAGAATTTCATGAATTCATTGTTTTTAATAGCTGAGTAGTATTCCATTGTGTAAATATACCACATTTTCTGTATCCATTCCTCTGCTGAGGGACATCTGGGTTCTTTCCAGCTTCTGGCTAATATAAAATGCTATGAACAAAGTGGATCATGTGTCCCAATAATGTATACTTGTAGATGCATACCAAAAAACGAGTAAGATTCATGGGTAAATGTATCAGTGGATGTATTTGTATGGCTATGCTATTATATTAATATTTTTTTTTAATTTTATTTTATTTTATTTTTTTAATTTACATTCCAAATCACTTCCCCTTTCCCGTTTCCTCCCTCCCCGAAAGTCCCATAAGCCCCCTTCCCTCCCTCTTTTCTCCGTTCAACCCCCTCTCATTACTCTGTCCTGGCGTTCCCCTACATCCAGTCTTTCCAGGACCAGGGGTCTCTCCTTCCATCTTTTTAGAAATCTATTGATATGCTGATTGTGTCTAGGGTATTCTGAGATTCTGGGTCAATATCCCCTTATCAGTGACTTCATACCATTTATAACTCAAGGACTTTCTGAAAACTAGTGACCCCTCAAATAACAGTAGAGAGCATTTAATATATCAATCACATCCAATCACCTGACAGCCTACTATGGATGTTTGCTTGTTTAAAGTGAGAAGTGATTTTAATTCATTTATTTTTGATAGAGTATTCAGAAAGCCCTTTTAGCAACCAGAAACTATCATCCTGAATGAGGTAAACCAATCACAAAAGAACACACACTGTTTACAATCACTGGTAAGTGGTTATTAGCCCAAAAACTCACAATACCCAAGATACAACTTACAGATCACATGAAGCTCAAGACGAAGGAAGACAAAACTGTGGATACTTTGATCCTTTTTGGAAAGTGGATCATAACATCTATGGCTCACAACCAACCAATAGAATGAGAATAGGTCCACAATGGAGCAGTTAGAGAGATGACCCAAGAAACTGAAAAGGTTTTCAGCTCCGCAGGAGGAATAATAATATGCACCAACCAATAACTCCAGAGCTCCCAGGGACTAAACCACCAACCAAAGAGTACACATGGAGGGCTCCACAGCTTCAGCTACATATGTAGCAAAAGATGACCATTTCAGACATAAATGAACAGAGAGGCCATTGGTCTTGTGAAGACTCGATTCCCCAGACTAGGGGAATGCAAGAAGTCAGGAAAAGGGGTGGGGTGGTGTTGAGCAGGGGAATGGGGGATGGGATAGGGGATTTTTGGTGGGGTAACGTGGAAGGGGGCTAACCTTTGAAATGTATATAAAGCAAATATCTAACAAAAAACTTAAAAATGAAATATTCATTTTGATGAGCATGCCTAAGAATAGTTATATAATTGAACAAGCACTGGGATGATTATGGCAAAACATGAACCTAAGTCTAGGCAGCACTTTTCCTACTAATATTTATTGTTTGGTTATTTGTTTTTTGCTGTTGTCATTATCAATGAAATAACTCACTTTACACTTTGATATTGTTTTTTAAATTTTCTCATCTTTACTGCCTAACTCTCTTCTCTTGCTTTATCCACTTCTTTCTAACTTGCTGATATTACATTCAATACTTATCATTTATAAAATTTTACATTTCATCACCTATTTCTTTAATATTTTCCAGGCTGACACAGCAATTCAGCAATAAAGTATATGCCTCCAAACTTCACCTTCTACCATGTAGGATGTATAGTTAGGTTGTCAGACTTGGTAGCATGTATCTTTACCTTCTGAGTTATCTTGCTATCATCTATTTATATTTATATTTATATTAATTTTTCTTTTTGTGAAATATATTTTAATAATAACATTTTCTTTCCTCCATTTCTTCCTAATCTATCTTAACTCTCTATCCACCAACATTCTTGTTCTTCCTCTATCCCTATCTCTTTTAAATAAAAAATAACGCAAAATAATCAAAGTGAATAAATGTCTAATATTATCAAAAATAACATAACAAGTTAACCCCCTACACACATGTGCGCATAACTCATCTATATTTTGTGTTAACCAACTTGTCCCATTTTTTACAATGTGCTTGATATATTCAGTGACACTTCATTTTAAAAAACTGAGTTTTCATTTGCTAGGAGGTATCAATTGCAAATAGCTTCTTTGTTATGGTGAAAATTTATACTTACTTCCACTTCTCTGTAAATTTCACCTTTATTTACATGATCTAATTGTTGTCTAGAGGCTTAGTACTAAATTCTCTCACCTGTTCTAATTATTTCTGAACTCTTGTTGCCTGTTTCAAATTTGCCCTTTGGCTCAAATTCCTCTCTAAACTTACTGGTTGAATCTGGCCTCTCTAAGCTTATCACTGTATTGCTCTGCTTGGAAAAATGCCTCTGAATTCCACAAACTGAACTGCACTTACTCCATGAACTCTACTGTACTGTACTGAACTGAACTGAACTCTACTGTACTGAACTGAACTGAATGGAACTGAACTGAAAAGGATTGAATTAAATAGGACTGCCAAAACTCGACTGAACTCAACTACATTAAATTGAAGTGTATCAAACTCCAATTAACTGAACTCAGATGAACTCTACTTCATTGCCTGAACTAAACTGAATTGCCCTTTCTTAATTAGACCTCAATTTCAATCATGACTGCTTCCTTCCACAAAATAAAATTACCTACATTGTTTAGAATTAGCGATATATACTAAGGGCCTATTTATATTCTAGCAAAATCATACTATAATCCAGGACAAGTCTGAATTCCAGCCAGATCACATAGATTTAGAAGATCTTTGGACAGTATCTCTTATCACAAAAGCCATGTTGCTGGATTAAAATTTCTTTATCCTTCTCAGTGCTGAGATTTTGTCTCTAAAGCACCTATGCAGTCCTTATACATGCTGTGAAAATATCTGTGAGTTCACATGTGTATCAGCCATTTGTTTGTAGGACACTTATTGGAGATATCTATTACTTCTAGATCTTAAAAAGCATATAATTTTCTCCTTTGTGTAGATGTCTGTGTATTGTGAGGAGATTTTTGATAAAGACATCATATCTACATAGAACTGAGTGTTCCAAAGACTCTCAATCTCTTCATATTGTCCAATTGTGAGTTCTTATGCTATCATGTACAAAAAGTAGTTTCTCTGATGTTGACTGAGAAAACTATTGCTTTATTTTTTTTAATTTTATTTTATTTTTTAATTTTCTAAATTTTTTTATTTACATTCCAAATGATTTCCCCTTTCCCATTTCGTCCCTCACCGAATGTCCCATAAGCCCTCTTCCCTCCCCCTGTTCCTCATTCAACCCCCTCTTGCTTCTCTGTACTGGTATTCCCCTACATCCAATCTTTCCTGGACCAGGGGTCTCTCCTTCCATCTTCTTGGAAATCTATTGATATGTGAATTGTGTCTTGGGTATTCCAAGATTCTGGGTTAATATCCCCTTATCAGTGACTGCATACCATGTGTGTTCTTTTGTGATTGGGTTACCTCACTAAGGATGATATTTTCCAGTTCTGACCATTAGCCTAAGAATTTCGTGAATTCATTGTTTTTAATTGCAGAGTAGTATTCCATTGTGTAAATATACCACAATCTTCTGAATCCATTCCTCCATTGAGGGATATCTGGGTTCTTTCCAGCTTCTGGCTATTATAAATAAGGCTGCTATGAACATAGTGGAGCATGTGTCCTTATTGCATGTAGGGGAAGCCTCTAGGTATATGCCCAGGAGTGGTATAACAGCATCCTCTGGGAGTGTCAGGCCCAGTTTTCTGAGGAATCACTTTATTATATAAATTATTTAACTGTTATACTTTAGAACTATAATAGTAGTGAATTTTCTCTAAGCCCTGTGCCTTACATAAGTTTAGATACTTGTCTACTTCAGAAGTGTCAGTCATGGGTTCCACTTCATGAAATGTACCTTAAATATGATTTTTTTAAGTTTATTTATTTCATTCATATGAGAACACTGTAGCTATCTTCAGACACACCACAAGAAGGCATCAGTTCCCATTACAGATGGTTTTGAATCCACCAGGTGGTTGCTGGAAATTGAACTCAGGAATTCTAGAAGAGCAGTCAATGCTCTTAAACACTGAGCCATCCCTCCAGCCCTTAAATATGATTTTTAAAGAGGTGTGATTTTTATCTCCCATAACATTTTTGTCATTATTACACCAGTATATATGGCAGGGATATTGCTCTTGAAGGGTATAGTGTTTGCAGTTATCAGATACTGATGATTACTAGAATGAAATACAAATGACTAAAAGCAACTTACAAAGGTTCAACAATTTTTGCCATCATGAAAGTTCAAATTACAACTATTTTGATACTTTTATCATCCCCCCAGTAAGAATGGCAAACATCAATAAAGCAAGTGAAAGCACATGTTATTGAGAATGTAGTCAAAGGTAAACTCTTATTCATTGGTGTTAGGGCTATAATCTAGTATAGTCACAATGGAAATGATTTTGGTAGTTTCATCAACAAGCTAAAAACTGATCTATCCCAAGATTCTATTATATTACACTTAGGACTCTACTACTCAGTGGACTCTATTATCTTACTAGAGAAATACTTCCCCATAGATGTGCAGTGCTGCTTTATTCTTAATATTCAGAAACTGAAAAAAGCTAAGATGGCCTTCCAATTATGAATTCATAGTGACTATATGGGACATTCAAACATTGCAATATTATTCAGTTGTTGAGAAAAATCACATTATAAATTTCATGTAAGTGGATTGAACCAGACAACCTTATTTGGTGGAGGGTAACTCAGAACCCAAAAGATAAATATTTCATGTTCTATCTTTTATGTCAATGTTACATTTAAAACTTTAGATATATATGTTTAAATCTTGATAGCCACAGTGTTGGGTATCTAGTAAGGGACCATAACAAGAGGAGTAAATTTTTTTTAGGGAAAGGGAAATGCAATGTAACGTTTTATAGTAAATGTAATATAGTGTTATGAAGCAATATAGATAAAACTAAAATAAGATTGTTAAATGTGAAGTAGAATGGGAGTTCAGAATAAAGGAAGGAGTTCAGGGAGAGACAACTAACACCAACTGTCTTTTGAAAACCCATTTGGAAACCTACTACTAAGAAGCATACTAATATGAATATGTATTTGAAAAAAAGAAAATTGAGTCATAATATAATGGAAGAGGGAACACCTCAATTAGACAGACATCTTATGCCACTAAGTAAAACCCCCAATGTCAGAAATGACTTCCATCTTCTTGAGTCATTGGCCAAAGAATCTCTCCCTCAAATATAGCCAATGGTATGGCATTTGTTACTCTAATCAGCCTGATATATAACATTCTATATTCTGAGGATTCTAGGGATGAAGCTCAGGCCATCAGACTTGGCAGCTAGTACCTTTACCTACTAAACCAATATCCCAGCCCTTGTCTGTGATTTTATGTGGACGTAATGATTATTTTGTTTGGATAACTAATAGCAAGTTTAATTGCTGGATCAAATGGTAAGAGGACATTTAGTTGTGTAAGAATTTCTTCCAGAGTAGCCATGTTGTTTTGCATTCTCACCAACAATGAGTGAGTGCCTATTGTACAGTACTCTGACTAACATTTGATGACATCAGTGTACCAGATTTTGATAAATCTAATAGATGCATAGTCATGTTATTCAGAGTTTTCTTTAACATGGAAAATACATGGCAAAGCAAACAGATGACTGAGACATATGCAGATACACCCTACTGTTGGACTGAAGTCGGTGACATCTGTGGTTGTATTAGAGAAAGGCTGGAACTAAGTGCTCTGTGTAATTTCTAACAAATGCATGAACAAACCTAGGACATGAAATTATGTACAATCACTTAGTCCTAAAAATGCCAATACTGATTGCATGGGTAATATTAAAATGTAAAATTTAAGTTAGATAAAAGAATAGGTTTAATACATCTATTATTTAATAGTATAGTTAATAATAATACATTTTATTAATCTCCAAGGAATCATTTTAAATGTTCATTCTACACGGTATTTTATGTTGATGCATATATAAATTAGCCTGATTTACTTCTTTAAAACTTTAAAACACTGTAATGGATAAATATATAGAGTTTTTAATTGGTAAATCTACTTATATAAACTCTTGCAAATACTTTTAATAAATGTCTATGATCATTTCACAATCATCTTCAATGTATTATTGACCAGAGTAGACAAGATGCTTAAAGCTCTAGATGAATGTTGACAGATTAATGAACAAAGAACAAATTAAATATTACATATATTTAGTCTACCTTGGAAGAGTAGATGCTGCAATTTAGAGCAAAATTTGTGAAATGGGAAGGCCATGTGCAAAATGAAATTGGTTGGATGTAAAATGACAGATAGGGCATGCTCCCAGATTCCTGTGGAATCTAAAAAGAAAATTGAATTTATGTCGCATAACTAAAAGTTGTGTTAACTAGCCAGTTGATGGATGATCATGGGAGGGCATAAATTTGAATCTGAGTGTGAAAAAAATATATGAGAGAGTTTAAAAAGAGAAAAGGGAGAGAATTAATGTCATAATTAAATTATAATCTCAAAAATTAAAGAGATGTTCATTAAATTACATACTTTTTCTCTTATTCTAGTGAACAGTTTTTAATATCATACTATATATGTGGATTTGAAAGAGTATATGACAAATGTCCCTAATGTAAACAACACTAAATGGGGTGGGTGGTGGATATGTTTCTTGAAAAGGAAGAAGTCAAACTATCACTATTTGCAGACGATATGATAGTATACTTAAGCGACCCAAAGAACTCCCCTAGAGAACTCCTACAGCTCATAAACAACTTCAGCAAAGTGGCCGTATATAAAATAAACTCAAGCAAATCAGTAGCCTTCCTATTCTCAAATAATAAGCAGGCTGAGAAAGAAATAAGAGAAATGATACCCTTCACGATAGCCACAAACAATATAAAGTATCTTGGTGTGACTCTTACCAAACAAGTGAAAGATCTGTATGACAAGAACTTCAAGTCTCTGAAGAAAGAAATTGAAGGAAACCTCAAAAGATGGAAAAATCTTCCATGCTCATGGATTGGCAGGATTAATATAGTAAAAATGACCGTCTTGCCAAAAGCAATATACAGATTTAATGCAATCCCCATCAAAATCCCAACTCAATTCTTCATAGAGTTAGAATGAGCAATTCTCAAATTCATCTGGAATAACAGAAAACCCAGGATAGCTAAAACTATTCTCAAGAGTAAAAACTTCTTGGGGAATCAGTATCCTGGACCTCAAGCTGTACTACAGAGCAATAGTGTTAAAAACTGCATGGTATTGGTATAGTGTCAGGCAGGTAGATCAATGGAACAGAATTGAAGACCCAGAAATGAATCCACACTCCTATGGTCACTTGATCTTTGACAAAGGAGCTAAAACCATCCAGTGGAAAAAAGATAGCCTTTTCAATAATTGGTGCTGGTTCAACTGGAGGTCAGCATGCAGAAGAATGCAAATCGATCCATTCTTATCTCTTTGCACTAAGCTCAATTCCAAGTGGATCAAGGACCTCTATATAAAACCAGACACACTGAAACTAATAGAAAGGAAACTAGGGAAGAACCTTGAACATATGGGCACAGGGGAAAATTTCCTGAACAGAACTCTAATAGCTTTTGCTCTAAGATCAAGAATTGACAAATGGGACCTCACAAAATTAGAAAGTTTCTATAAGGCAAAGGATACTGTCAAAAGAACAAAGCGGCAACCAACTAACTGGGAAAAGATCTTTACCAACCCTACATCTGACAGAGGGCTAATATCCAATATATACAAAGAGCTCAAGAAGGTAGACTCCAGAGAGTCAAGTAACCCTATTAAAACATGGGGTACAGAGCTAAACAAAGAGTTCTCACCTGAAGAATATCTAATGGCTGAGAAGCACGTAAAGAGTTGTTCATCATCCTTAGTCATTAGGGAAATGCAAATCAAAACAACCCTGAGATTCCACCTCACACCAGTAAGAATGGCTTAGATCAAAAACACAGGAGACAGCAGTTGTTGGCGAGGTTGTGGAGAAAGAGGAACACTCCTCCACTGCTGGTGGAATTGCAAGCTGGTACAACCACTCTCGAAAGCAGTTTGGCAGTTCCTCAGAAAACTGGGCATGATACTCTGGAGGATCCTGTTATACCACTCCTGGGCATATACCCAGAGGCTTTACCTGCATGCAATAAAGACACGTGCTCCACTATGTTCATAGCAGCCTTATTTATAATAGCCAGAAGCTGGAAAGAACCCAGATGTCCCTCAACGAAGGAATGGATGCAGAAGACGTGGTATATTTACACAATGGAATACTACTCTGCAATTAAAAACAATGAATTCACGAAAATCTTAGGCAAATGGTCAGAACTGGAAAATATCATCCTTAGTGAGATAAACCAATCACAAAAGAACACCCTTGGTAGGCAGTCACTGATAAGGGGATTTTAAACCAGAATCTCGGAATACCAAAAACACAATTCACATATCAATAGATTTCCAAGAAGATGGAAGGAGAGACCCCTGGTCCAGGAAAGACTGAATGTAGGGGAATACCAGGACAGAGAAGCGAGAGGAGGTTGAAAGGGGAACAGGTGGAGGGAGGAAAGGGGGCTTATGGGACTTTCAGGAAGGGTGGAAACAGGAAAACGGAAATCATTTGGAATATAAATAAAAGAAAAATAAAACAAAAAGAAAATTATATTACTTTACAAGATATGCATTCATCAACCACAGGTGAAAGATTATTCCAAAGTATATTCAAACTAGCCAAAAATCCAGTATAGATCAGGAAGAAGCTTAAAGTATCCACCATTAGCCAAGGAGTTACTGATAGTTGACAGTGACTAAAGGAAGAATATAAAGACATGATTATGAAAAGGTATTCTATCATTCAATAGATGACCCTATAGCTAAATATACATACAGGCAGCAATTTGATAGTCATTGGGGACATTAAGGAAAAGTTGAAGAAAAATGGGGGAAACAAATGATCATAATATAGTGAAGAGAACTATGGAATCAATAAGTTTTTAAAAGTAACAGTAAGGAAAGAAAGATTTATAATATTCACACAGATCAAAGGTGAATCATAAATATGCATTTATCATAATCATGGGCAAGATGGTTGAAAAAGAAACAACACACAGGAATATAAAACACATAAAAAAGTAAAAGAACACCATAAACATTTGTCAGCATCAAAAGGTATATCAAAATCATTGAATATGTGTATAAGTTGAGGCTAGTTAGCATGGCTTGCAGCATGTAGGCATCTTCTGAACCTACATACAGAAGGAGGTTGCTAAACGATGAATTTTATCAGCATTTACTACCCTAACAGTTAAATATTTTACAGTGAATAAACAGGAAAATAACATAATATAAATAAAAGGGAACATGTTGAAAATGTCAAGAAATTGGAAATCACTTAAAATGTGTTTTTTTTTTTTCAGTTTATGTCATATATGAAATTTTCAGCAATTTTTGAAAACAAAATATTGAGAAGCATGAGTTAAAAGAGGTAAAGATAATATATTGGCATAAACATGAAATAAACAAAGAAAATTACTTATTAAGGCTTAGGAAGTGGTCTTGAAAATGACTTAGTAGGTAAATATGACTAGTGAAATATAGGAAATCTTCAGGTATATGTATTTAGATTATTTTTGTCAGTTTTCCAGGACAAGTAACCCCTGTGATTGTGTAGTAAGATAAGGCAAGTGCATTTTTTAAGGTATTGAAATATTTTTAAATAGTGTGGCAATTTCTAATATTAAAGCACTTAAATATTTTAAGCATATATATTATTGCATTGTTATAATCATTTTAAATGAATTTATAATATTTCCATGCATTTCTTCTGTAAATTATATATTTATCAATATTTTATAGATCTTTTGAACATCGATATTTTGTCATTGAGGATTTCTTGACCTTAAATTCTAGTATCTATGTAATGTTTTCTCAAGCACCTGCTTCACTAATATAAGCAGATACTGAAATAAAGATATTTTATTTATTAGTATGTTTTAATTGTGTCCCTACCCTTTCAAGCATAAAAGCAAGTAAACTGTGCTCCTTTTCAAAGGATATTGTATTTGTTGGATCATCTTTTGGGTACATGTCCAGGTGTGGTATAGCTGGGTCTTGGGGTAGAAATATTCCCAACTTTCTGAGAAACCGCCAAATGGATTTCCAAAGTGTTTATAGCAGTTTGCACTCCCACTTGAGACTTGTCTCTTTTAAAGAGCCAATTGCTGACACTATAAGTGATAGTCTGGTATGTGTACATATAGGGACCTAGCATAGCTGTTTCCTAAGAGGCTTCATTTAGCAGCTGATGGAAAGAGGAGCAGTGACTCACAGCCAAACACTGCGTGGTACTTGGGAGTCTTACAGATGAGTGAGGGATGGAATTGACTTGCCTGCCATTGGTTCCCCTTCCCCTAACTGGACTGCCTGGTTGGTCCTCAGTGGGAGAGGAAAGGTTTAGGCCTGCTGTGATTGGATGTCCCAGAACGGGGTGGTACCCATTTTCCTCAGAGAATGAAAGGGTAATAGTGAGGAGAAGAATGACAGGCCCACGATCAGGATTTAAAGTGAATAAGTAAAGAAAAAAATTATTGTATTTGGTACAAGATAACATTTGTAATTAAAATACTAATAATTACAGACATTATGGTATGAAATTAAAACTGGTTAAAAAGTGAAGAGTAAAACATAAACTTCCTTTGATATTCTGATGCTAAATCACACATATAAGAGCAGAACAGAGATTTAGATTGTCAAATTTGTGAAAGAAACTTGACCAAGATTTCTCTCTGATTTAATATAATCAAATAAATGTTCAAACTTGTAATGAACTTCTTTACAAAGGTATTTTTATATGTTAATTTTTATGGCTGATGTTGCTTGGCATCATCTAGAATGACTTATTAAAAGGGCAGAACTGAAGTGTCCCCAAACTACTTGATAATCTCATGTAATCTGCATTTTTACAAACTTCCATATAATATCTGTATTCAAGTGAGTTTGAATAACACTGATAAGAACATTCTCTGACAGATTCAGAAGCATAATTATATAAGAAACTGTGAGAATATAGTGAACAATCTCTTATTTCTCTGAGATATGCTGTCAGCATAAGCAGTGATATTCATGGATAGGAATAGTTAAAAATAAAAGTATCACCAGTAAAGCATGCATATGATATATTTGTAGCTCTCCATTACCATGAAACATATGCCAGATGGTAAATGCTCCAGTTACAAAAGTTGGGGAATTGGGTGATTCCCAAGCTAAGATCCCTGGAAAATAATTTGTGTCATTCAAGGCAGCAAAATATGATAAATTATGCTCTGACTTCATGAACATGATTGGGTTCAAACTGAGAAACTTGAGCATGTGGCATTATACAACAGACAATACCCCATCTATTCTAATAAAATTTTCTTACAAATATGTTGTTCCAGAGAGCAAAAATAAAGTATTGAATCATGACTTTTTCAACTGTTATAACTTTTAAATACCTTTTTTTATTAGTGTCGGAATCTCTATAATAGAAGTACACAAACATATACATACAAACACATAAACATAGAGTATAATTGTATAATTGACAATAACATTTAGTAAATATTTTATGCACAAAATATCCTTTTTCATTAATCATTATGTATAATAATATAGAAAGTATACAATGATTTCATAAAAATGAAATTCTGTGCTTTAATTATTGTTATTTTCAAATATGAGTGATCATCACTTTTAAAAATACAAATTCAGTTTTTAGAATTGGAGCATGTGCTTTTTTTTCTTTAATTGATTGTCTTGGCTAATACTAAAACACAAGTAAATATAATATATTCTATTAAGTAGTAACTAGTGCTTATTAAAAATCCTCTACACATTTAGGCTATGTTGTTATATATTAATGGACTAAATACATAAAAAATATTTATTCAAGTCAAGAAAAATGACTAATACTGAAATAAAATAAATATAACCCACATTTATCTGAGAGATAATATCACAAACTTTATGTGTATTATATAAAGATTACTTGGCCATCTGAAATTATTTATCTAATATTTATATTTTACTTTTCATTATATAATTTTTAAAACTTTTCTATCAAGTGATTTCCTTTTTAGCATCCAGCTATTATGTGTTAATTTACGAATTTATGTTTTTTTTGAGAAAATAATCTTTGTAAGAAGTATATATTAAGTCTAAATTATAATTATGTTGGACAATCATTCTTGAATAATGTAGCCACTGAAATATTGTTTTATTAGCTTGGGTCAAAGATGTTAATCATGGTACAGTCCTTAAATGCTTTTATAAAGAATTCCAAAGAGTTCATTACAAGTAGGAATTATCTGTTAGTACTTGCTAGAGAGTGGAGAAATGATGTCAATAATAGGGTTCTTGTAAATTCCTGATACAAATTATGAAAAAAAAACTCATTTTGCTCTTTAAGTTTCTTGGTAAGTCATAATCAATACAGAAGGTTATAAGCAATTAAAAGGTTGAACAGTATGTTAAAAATTAAAAAAAAACTTAAAAACTGTAAAATTGTAAAGATGGTACTAAGAGATTAACAATCAGAAAAGATTAGCTCCACATATTAGACCTTTCTTAGCCACCTAATATGGACGGAGCAGAAGAATGGGAAAAAAAATCCAACTTTTCCAGACCATTCTTGGTTGGTGCTAGAAATTTTTACACACTATATATCAAAATGTCATAAAAAAGAAAACTTTTATTTCCAGAAGGAATCCTTACTTTTCACCTTAAACGTCTCTGAAATGGCTTTATTGTCCAGTCTCTTTGGGCACTACACCATACAAGGGTATAAGTTTCTCACAATCTCTACTCCGATATGACTGTGTAGAATTACTTCTACTCTTCTCAATGACAGATCTAGGGAATTTCATGAACCCTTGGCCATGTATCATGTGTAATATTTTACTTCAGTTAATATATTTCAAAACTTATGTATAAGTATATTTCAATATTTATTAATACAATTCAGTATCCCAAGAATGCAAAGAATAGTTTATTCTGAATCCTTCAGAACATACTATTTGTATAAAAGTATGAATTTCTTTCATTTTATCATAGGTTCACATTATTATCAAACTCAATTGTTTATTTTTACTGCTAGTAAAGGTCAGTGAATCCTATTACTATGTGGTAGTTGAGTACTATAATTATTTCCTTACTCTTTAATAGCTGAACTTTCAGATAGTTTAAGTTTTACTATACAAAATAATAAATCTTTAAAAATTCTGTACATTTTTAATTCAAAATAAAAATAGACTGGAAATTTTAATAATGTACACTTTTATTTATGCACATGATACAATTTTAATTCTTAAAAATGTTGTATTTTTCTTCTTCATTTGGTTTTTATTGAGTTTGAGGAATGGTCTTATATTGTCCCTTAACTTATTAATTATTGTAATTGTCTAGGCAGTTATTCCCAGAAAAACCTGTCTTTGAATCCTCAGAGCTGGAATGAAATGGATTAATCTTGATACTTGTTTTTTTTTTTTTTTTTCACATTGGAATATGTTCAGGGACCAAACCATGTGTTTGTATGACAACCACTTTGCCAATAGTGCTCTTCTTAACCCTTGATTCTGCTTTTAGTGAAATAATCAAAAACCTCTATAAAAGATACTGGAAAGGGACTTGGGCCATCTAGACTGAGAATTTAAAGTAAACAATTCTACAGAATGATTCTGTGGAAAATAAGAAAGCACTTGGATTTAGGTTAAGCTGGCATTCTCCATCCCTCTAACTTCCCTTCTTTTTTTATTAAAGAGAAGACATAAATATTTTATTAAATCATTTAATGTTTTAAAACATAATAAATATTTCACAAACACAATTAAACCATAGAAAATTTTAATTATGTATATTAATACATAACTTAAATAACAACATGTTTATTATGTCTCTGCCTTCAATATTTATAACTTTGAAAATAATAAAAAGAAATTGACCAAGTTAGAGAGTACAACAATAGATTTAATAGAATATATATTAATCATCTTGGTCCACAACTCTGCGTGCACTCCTGGAGGTCTGTAGGTACAAAAAATAAGCTGATGGCTAAAGGCAAGTCTAATAACTCAGTCAACAAGAGCCATGGCAACAAAGCAACACCAGGGTCCTATCCATTGGGGAGAGTGAGAAGTATTACCCTGGGTAAAGTAAATCAGACAAAAGAAGGCAGTTCAGGCTAGTGAGCATTATCTGTAAAGTAAAGTAAAGTAAAGAATAGCCATGTCACAATCTATAGACCTAGAGAAGCTACGTAACAAGAAAGGCTCAAGGAAGCTTCATGAATATCCCTATGAAAAGGAGGTAGAGTAGACACTGTGGTTGGGAGATGAGGAGAGGTTTGAATTGGGGATGAGCATTGGAACCGAAGGGATCAGGTTGGGAGGAGGATAGAGGGAGAGAGTACTTCAAGAGGCAATTGAAATTGGGAGGACTCTCTGGAAAGAGAAATCTAATGTAATAAAAACTTTCAAGAATCTACAAGGATGATGTTAGGTAAGACTTCTAACATTGAAGGATATAGTACCTTGACCCACCAACTTATGTAACTAGATAAGGCTTCCAGTGGAGAAAATGATAGTAAATAAAATTCAGCCATAATCTTTTAGATCTATAATTTTTCCTGCCTACAAAATGTTTGGGATAAAGTTGGAACAGAATTATCCAAATGAGAATGAACAACCAATGACTAGTCCAGCTTGAGACCCATGTCGTAAGAGGGAGACTATTGGTGACACTGTCTGGAGGACAGGTATCTGAGGCAAGATAGCCCTAGAAACCTAGGATAGAACCAGACATGACTTAGAATATAAATAAATAAATAAATAAATAAATAAATTAATAAATACACACATACATAAATACACAAATAAAGACATAAATAAATAAGATGGAATAATATAACATCAATTAAATAATTCCTAATGATTTTCTGCTATAGTCATACATTGATGCCTAGCCTGATGGCCATGAGAGAGATTTCACTAAACAACTGATAGATACAAATGTAGAATTTGACAGCCAAATATTAGTCAGTGTTTGGCTAATCCTGTCCTTCTGCTGATTCTTGTGTCCATAGTCCCTGTTCACTTTCCTATGTTTTTCTATCACCAGGGTTGCTTCTATTTATGTATTCTTTGTTGCTTCTACTTCCATTTTTAGATCTTGGACTGTTTTGTTCATTTACTTCACTTTTTAATTTTTTTCCTGTAATTTTAAAAGGTATTTGCTTGTGTACTTTAAGGGCTTCTACCTGTTTGATTGGGTTTTACTATATTTCTTTATGGGAAATATTTATATATTTTAGGGCCTCTATCATCTTCATGAAATGGAATTTAAGGCCAAATCTTGCTCTTTTGGTGTGTTAGGGTACCTAAGGCTTGGTGTAGTAGGAGAGTTGGATTCTGATGGTGCCAAACTGCATTGGTTTCTATTGATTATGGCATTGAGCTTGCCTTTTGCCATCTTGTTTGCTCTTGTGTTAAATGGCCTAGATTGGAGCAAGTCTCTGAGGAGACAGGTGAAGTTATGTGTCCAGGGTTAAAGCAAGCCTCCTTTGAAGCAGGTAGTGCTGTGTTTTTGGTTAGAGTAGGCCACCTGTGGCCCTGGTTAGAGCTGGCCTCTCAGGAGACAGACCAGTATGTGGGGTGGTGGAGCACAGATGCTGATCTGCTGATAGAGCAAGTGGAACTAGGGAACAGAAGGGAGATGGGGCCCAACAGGGCTGAACAGAGCCCATGTTTGCTGGTGTCTGTGAGTCCCAACCAATGTGATGTTGGGTTACAGGTTTCACCTGAGTTTCTTGTTAGACCAGTCCACCTGTGAGATAGGCAGGGCTGAGGCAGGGGGTTCAGGTGCTCCAATCTGCCATGACTGCACATAGAGGTTCAGATAGGAAGGGAACTTAAATGTAACTTTTATTTACCTGATGTAATTGTCATCTTGGGGTCTTACTGTTGATTTACTCCCATGTTCTAACTTTCTGAACTCTGCCTGCCTGGTTCAACTCAGCTATTCTGTGCCAAACTACTCTCAAAGCTAACCGACACAAACTGACTTCTCTCAGCTTTGTACTGAATTGATCTCCTTCTCCTCAAGCTAACTCTGACAATCTGTTCTGATTTTTTGCTCCTTCTTGTTCTCCGGATTGTTCTGTCTTCTGTAGTGTCTAGCTTGTTATCTCTGTAGTCTTTCTCTGTAAAACTGTCCCAATAAGCTGTTTACATACACCACATGACACACTTCTTCTCTTTTACTGCTCTCAAGTAGCCTCTCTTCCCTGTCTTGGTCGTTTGAGAACAGGGCATGTCTGACTCATTCTGTGAAGTCTTTCTTTGATTCAACATTTTGTCTAACCCACAACTAGTTGTCACTTTCAAAAATGGGTACTTCCTTCTACAAACTAACCTTACCTTAATTGTTAAGGAACCTAGGCGTGGACTAAGTGTATGTCTGGGTCTAGCCAGATCATTCTATAATCTGTAGTGTGTCTGCATTCCAGAAAGAACACAACCTAGGTCTTTGGATCTGATCCCATATCTTAGAAGCTATGTTGTTGAATTATTATTCATCTACTGGAGGAATAATAATGGAGGACTTTACTGGAGGACTTTACTGACAACCAGTGGAAAAAAAGTTGGTTTCAGAGAGAGGGAAGGTGTGTGGGGGATTGGGCGGGGAGGAATGGGAGAAATGAGGGAGGCTTTGGCCTGTGGGAATGTAGTTTATGAGTGAAGAAAAATTAAATTAAAAAAGAAATATTCTGGCTGGGCAGTGGTGGCGCACACCTTTAATCCCAGCACTTGGGAGGCAGAGGCAGGCGAATTTCTGAGTTCGAGGCCAGCCTGGTCTACAGAGCAAGTTCCAGGGCAGCCAGGGCTATACAGAGAAACCCTGTCTCGAAAAACAAACAAAAAAAGAAATAGTCTGTATCTAAATGAAGATTAAGGGGCTAGAAAGTTGGCACTATTGCAAATATACCTGTTATATTAACATGCATTACTTAGTAGTATTATAGTGCAAGATTTTTGGTAAAAAATAATTTCTGTAAAAGTAAACACATAGGACATAATGAATGAACTAATATGATTCTCAAATTTAATGAGAATAATCAAAGGAAAAAGTCAAATTTTGCTATTAGTAGGATTATGAGTATATTCAGGTGTACAGTGTTATAGATGTGATTCTTGCAGAGGTTTCTACTAATTATAAATTAGGTCAGTTTCTCACTGCAAATGATGCTATTTGAGGAAATTAAATCTCATGATAACTTATGGATAACAACTTAAATCTATATTCTATGCTAATTTAAGAATCATATTGGGGAATTAAAATGATAATAATGATGAGATTTTGATAAAATATAGTATTCTAAACATTTCCTATGTAGCTTCTTTAACTTTCACAACTTTTATTTAGTTACAAGTAGATTTTTCATTGAATTGTTTTTCAATATTCCTATTTTGTCTGTTTATTCCTTCATAGTTAATTTTATGTGTATGCATGTTGCATATAAATGTGTGTGAGACAGTTAATATGTGTTCACGCAATGGTTGAGACCAGAAGTTTAGGTCAGATATCTTACTTCATCTCTCATAACCTTAGTATGGAGGAAGCTTGTCTCACTAAGTCTAAATATAAATGATTGCCTAGGCTGGCTCTTCAGAAAACCACATGATTTCTCCAGTATATTTCTACCTTCATATAGATGTTAAACTTACACTGCCTTTTCCAGTTTTTTTCCCCCCTCTGTTTTTTTGGTGATTAGAAATCAGGTCACTTTTCTTTCTTTTTTTTATTTTCCTTTTTTTTTTTAATTTTCTATATTTTTTTTATTTACATTTCAAATGATTTCCCCTTTCCCAGTTCCTCCTTCCTCGAATGTCCCATAAGCCCTCTTCCCTCCCCCTGTTCCCCGTTCAACCCCCTCTCGCTTCTCTGTCCTGGTATTCCCCTACATCCAGTCTTTCCAGGACCAGGTCACTTTTCTTGTCCAGTGGAGAAGTTAGGCTTGGTCCTTCCTCCCAGCACCATGCTCTGACAAATAAGACTCAGACTTAAAACATAGTTATCAATACTTTGGCCATATATTCTTTTCTGGCTAGATCATACTTTAAATTAACCCATTTATTTTAACCTACATTCTGCTATGTGGCTAGTTATTTGTGCCTAGGTACCATACATGGGTCTCATGTCACACCTTCATGGGAGAATCTCCCATGCATGGCTCTCTCCCAAAATTGCCTTCCAGATGTTCCAACTATTTCCCATCTAAGTCATAGGCTATCATATTTATTATTGATCGGTGCCACATACATACATATATAAGACATTCTCTCAGACACCCAGTAAACATATTACCACTGACTCATCTTCGCAACTTCCTTCCTTCATTTTGAGTAAGGCATTTCTCACTATTTATTTTCAAAGTATAAATTATTACACAGACATAATTTTTGATAACTTTCATTAGAATCCTACTTCACACTGTAGTGGGTAATAATTAAGAAAGTGTACCACCCCACCAGGCCTCTGCACCACTCCTTCCAAGTATCCAGTAAAGAATGACTCTTAAACTTGAATTGCTAACCAAATATCTTTATGTATATAAAACTCCCAATTACATAATGCCAATTTATAATGATAAAGTCTTATCCCAATATTTCTAACCTATCCAAAACACCAGAAATACAACTGAAGCCATCTGGATATCCATGTCTCCCTCTCTCTCCATGTGATCCCCCGAGGTTCCTCTCTCTCTCCTCCCCTCACTTCTCTTAGCTCTTTCATCTCTCTCCCATCCAATCACTGGCCTCTCACTGTCTCAATATGAATGGATAGGAAATATCTTGCAACATCTCACAAATTATATATTGTAAAAGAATTTTCAGTGTTTATTTTATTTTATTTTTAAATTTTTTATTGAATATATTCTTCATTTGCATTTCAAATGTTACACCCTTTCCCGGTATTTCCCCCTCCTAAGAAACCCACAACCCATCCTCCCACCACCTGCTTCCAAGAAGATGCCCCTTTGCCCAACCCACTCTCACCTACACCCCTGTTCGATTTCTCCCATGCTGGGGCATCTATCGAGCCTTCATAGGACCAAGGACCACTCACTGTTTATTTATATTTATGAGATTTGATATTTAGAGTAATAAATTCTTTTTAATTGAAGATAATTTGATATTATTGCTATATTTTCTGGAAATTTCTATTAGCTGTTTTTATTTACTCTTATTAACATTTCTATGTTTTTTTTATGTGATGAACTGAAAAAATAATGGAAAGAAAGACAGTAGGTGTGAAGTTTAAAAGGGTGTGTGATTTGAATTGTAAATACTCAATGGGAAATCTACTTATGCCTCGACTGCAATTAACAGTGAAAGGTTATTTGATTGGTAGCACAAATTTATGTTTGTATACTCTGGAGTGAACTTCTCCTTTCTCAAGTGAAAACTGTGGAAATGGCTAAAATCTCTAATAACTGTTACAATTTGAACTAAAGTATTTCCCTTTATCTTTGTTAAAATATTGCTTAATGTCTTAAATTCAATTCCACTAATTTTGGTAAGAGACTACTCAAAAAACCTATAAATTGTGAGGCTATATTTCTTCTTTGTTGAATTTTATTGGTTCTTCAAACATGTATGTCAATAAATCACACACACACATATCTATTTTTGTATCTATATCTACATCTAAATCTATGTTTAAATCATCTATATAATTTAGAACAGCTCTTTGTCAGGGAATCAGGAAACCATATGTAGCAGCAGATTACTCTCCAAACATTAGTAAAACTATTTTCTCAGTAACCATTCATGAGAGTAGTGTGTACATGCCCAGACAATTTACTTCATTTAATCTCTGTAAGTCTACTATGACAAAACAATGACAATAGTATATGGATATTGAAATTGTTCTGAGGAAAGAAGCTATCAGTTAAAAATTTTGATTTTGCATTTCCCTGATGACTAAGAATGTTGAACATTTCTTTAGGTACTTCTCAGCCATTCAATATTCCTCAGTTAAGAATTCTTTGTTTAGCTCTGTACCCCATGTTTTAATAGCATTATTTGGCTCTCTTGTGTCCAACTTCTTGAGTTCTTTGTATATATTGGATATTAACCCTCTGTTGGATGTAGGGTTGGTAAAGAACTTTCCCCAGTGTGTTGGTTGTGGTTTTGTCCTATTGACAATATCTTTTGCCTTACAGAAACTGTAATTTTATGAGGTCCCATTTGTCAACCCTTGATCGTAGAGCATAAGATATTGGTATTCTGTTCGAATTTTTCCCCGTGGCCATGTGCTCAAGGCTCTTCCACACTTACTTTTCTATTAGTTTCACTATGTCTGGTTTTATGTGAGGGTCCTTGATCCATGTGGACTTGAGCTTTGTACAAGGAGATAAGATGGATCAATTTGCATTATTCTAAATGCCAGTTGAACCAGAACCATTTGTTGAAAAGGCTATCTTTTTTTACACTGGATGGTTTTAGTACCTTTGTCACAGATCAAATGACCATAGGTGTGTGGGTTCATTTCTGGGTCTTCAGTTCTATCATTTTTGGGTCTTCAATTCTATCTCTTCAATCAAAACAACCCTGAGATTTTACCTTATACCAGTGAGAATGACTAAGATCAAAATCTCAGGCAATAGCAGGTGCTGGCAGGAATTTGGAGAAAGAGGAACACTCCTCCACTTCTGGTGGGATTGCAAGCTGGTACAAGCACTCTGGAAATCAGTTTGGGTTTCTTCAGAAAATTGGACATTGTACTACTGGAGAATCCAGCTATACCACTCCTGGGCATATACCCAGAAAATTCTCCAACACGTAATAAAGACACATGCTCCACTATGTTCATAGCAGCCTTATTTATAATAGTCAGAAGTTGGAAAGTACCCAGCTGTCCCTCAACAGAGGAATGGATACAGAAAATGTGGTATATTTACACAATGGAATACTTCTCAGCTATTAAAAACAATGAATTCATGAAATTCTTATGCAAATGGATGGAAATAGAAAATATCATCCTCAGTGAGGTAACTCAATGACAAAAGAACACACATGGTATGTACTCACTGATAAGTGGATATTAGCCCAGAAGCTTGGAATACTCAAGAAACAATTCACAGACCAAACGAAGCTCAAGCAGAGGCTGACCTTGTTGGTCATCGAAGGGAGGAGAGGCCCTTGATCCTGAGAAGGCTGGATGCTCCAGTATAGGCGAATGCCAGGACAGGGAAGAGGGAGTGGGTGGGTTGGTGAGTAGGGGGAGGGGAATGGGATAGGGCGGTTTTGGAGGTGAAAAAAGGAAAGGGGATAACATTTGAAATGTAAATAAATAAAACATCTAATTAAAAAATCCTGATTTTGATTTTCTTAATATTATCCATTGTATCTACTTACTCAATGCTATGTAGAAAGTATTTCAAATTTTCACTCCCCCTATGATTATGATTCTCCATCATTCTTGAGATATATTTCAGAAATTTATTGCATGTGAGAAGATTACTTCATTTACTTTACAGGTTTCTCCAGAATGGACTTCGGATATAAAAGAATTTGCCTTTCTGCTTGGTTGATATTGTTCATCTTCCCGTGTGGTTGCAAACCCCTTCAGCTCCATCAGTCCTTTCTCTAAGTGGTCCATTGGGGACCCCAAGCAAAGTACAATGATTGGCTGCTAGCATCCAACTCTGTACATGTCAGGTTCTGGAAAAGCCTCTCAGGAGACAGCTATATCAGCCTCCTGTCAGCAAGTACTTCTTGGCATCTTCAATAGTGTCTAGGTTCGGTGACAGTATATGGGATGTATCCCCAAGTAGGGCAGTCTCTGGGTGACCTTACCTTCAGTCTCTACTTCACACTTTGTCTCCATATTTTCTCTCATGAGAATTTTGTTCCCCCTCCTAAGAAGGACCAAAGCATCCACACTTTGGGTTTCCTTCTTCTTGGAATTCATGTGGACTATGAATTGTATCTTGGGAATTCTGAACATTTGGTCTAATATCCACTTATCAGTGCATGATACTATGAGTGTTCTTTTGTGACTGGGTTACCTTACTCAGCATTATATTTTCTAATTCCATACATTTGCCTAGGAATTTTGTGAGTTCATTGTTTTTAATTGCAGAGTAATATTCCATTGTGTAAATATACCACATCTTCTGAATTCATTCCTCCGTTGAGGGACATCTAGGTTCTTTCCAGCTTCAGGCTATTATAAATAAGGCTGCTATGAACATAGTGGAGCATGTATCCTTGTTATATGTTAGAGCATCTTTTGGGTATATGCCCAGGAGTGGAATAGCTGGGTCCTCAGGAAATACTATTTTCAATTTTCTGAGGAACTGCTAGACTGATTTCCAGAGTGGTTGTACCAGCTTGCAATCTAACCCACAATGGAAGATTGTGGGTTAGATTGCACATCCTCACAAGCATCAAATAACCAGACCACCCAGAGCTCCCAGGGACTAAGCCACCAACCATGAGTACACATGGAGGGACACATGTCTCCAGTTGCCTATGTTTATGTAGCAGATGATTGCCTTCTCTGGAATCTGTGGAATGGGATCAGTCCCCTTAGTCCTATGGAGGCTCAATGACTCAGCTTAAGGGAATGCTGGTGTGGATGGAGTAACCTCATAGAGGCAGTGGGAGGAAGAAAGGATAGGGGAATTCCTGAGGGGGTGGCATGATCTGGGAAAGGAGATAACATTTGAAATGCAAATAAAGAACATATACAATAAATTAAATAAATAAATAAATAAATAAAAGAATTTGCCTTTCTCCTACAGTTTAGTAATTTTTGGACTTTCCATATAATATTGTTTATAAATTTTCATGTGTGTGAGCAAAGTGGTGTTTCCTTTTTTTTTTTTTGGAAAGATATTACAGTATCAATTCAGTATTTGTAACTACCTGTATTATAGTTTCTATTGCTGTGAAGAGACACCATGACCAGGGCAACTCTTATAAAGGACAATATTTAATTGGGGTTGACTTACAGGCTCAATCCATTATCATCAATTTGGGAAGAATGAGGCATCCAGGAAGGCAAGATGCTAGAGAAGGGTCTGAAACTTCTGTGACTTTTTAAAAGGGAACCAGAAAAAGTCTATTCTCCAGGCAGTCAGGAGGAAGGTCTCAAAACCCATTTCCACATTGCCACACTTTTTCCCAAAAGGCCACATGTCCTAATGGTGCTGCTATCTGAATCAAATATATTCAAACCTCCACTGTACCTGAATGCAAAATAAACTGAATATGTTCCAAACCCAATTTGCTATTCTATAAAATGCCATTAAGTGGTCATTAGTCATTGTTTTGCATATGTATGTGTGTATGACTGTGTGTGTGTGTGTGTGTGTGTGTCTGTCTGTCTGTCAGTCTGTCTGTGTGTATGAATGTCTGCACTCTTTTATAAACACATATGTGCAAATACATGTATTGTCACTGTTTGGACATAAAAATGCTATACCAGGACAGGAATCGGATGTGAAATATTTTCACAAAAGTTCATGATGTTGCAGTATATTTTCTGATATCAAAAATGCTTCTTCACTGGAAATGATAAGAATATAATTTAATCTCATTGTTTTCAAGTCACATATGTAGACTTCTTTCATTCAATAAAACTCTTCATCAACTAAAGAACAGTTTGATTTCATATACATCTGCTTAATGAGTAAATACTTGTAATTGCATATTAATAGAAATATTTTTCAGATCTTCATTAGATTGTGAACAAGATCTGTTGCTCAATAATTTCTCATATATTGACTCTTGTTAAGTATGCACAGATGAACAATTGATTTCTTCATTTCAAATTATACAAATTCGTGGACAATGTCCCAGTTTTCAAAAGTCATGGCATTATCACCTCTTCATACCAATAGCTTTGTTCACACTTACTCTGAATTTGAAAAAATAATCTGAAATATTTTTCAGCCTTGTCTCTGCCATATTTCTTGTATACTCACTATTAAAATCTTTATACCTATTTTAAATCACCACAATTATTCATTCAGATTTCTGTAGGAGCCTTCTAATCATTTTTTCCTATTTATTCCAATGTTACCTATGTGATTAATAAATATACTAGCCTAAGTGGTGCTGTAATCAGTAATCTATTCTTGTGACTAAAATCCCCCATAATTTGTTTCTCTGAAAGCAAGAGCTAAGTACCCAAGAGTATCTTATGAAGTGGTACAAAAGGCCTGCTATTCACATCCTAACAATCTTTTTTTTTTCATATTTAAAACACCTTTAATGAATACATTTATATGTAGGTAAAAAGAACAGTATTCTGAATTGTGAAGTACACCATTGCCTAACTTCAACAATTACCAACTCACAATCTTTTTCAGCTTTCTTTCCCATACTGACCAACTCTAATTCTTCAGTTATTTTTACAGACATCTTAAGACACTAATCATCACTTTAATAATATTTCAGTTTGCATCTCTATGTGATATGGACTTCCTCTAAGAATGTAGTCACCTGGCAGTCTCTCATGTGGACTGGGGAGTGTAGCTCACTTGCTAGGACACATGCCCAGCACTCGTGAAGCCCTGACTCAATCACCAGCACCTAACAAAAAATTAAAACAGAACGTCAACACTAAGAATGACTGTCATCATTTACAATCACCAACTATCACATCAAATTTCACATATCCCTAATGATTTTTTACACTTTCCTGTTGCAGAATCCAAATAAATCTTGGCAAGCTAAATCCCTTCTAATTAATCTTTTTCTTTCATTGAATTTTAGTTGGTCACTTGTTCTGCAGCTCCCTGAAGCCTGAGTTGTGTGGACTTCCCTTGTGCTTTTCTTTGTTCCTTCTATTTTTAGGAAGTGGTGTTAGGTTTGGAAGCTTGATCTAGATATGGTTGGACTTGGTGGCTTTGTTCCTGAAGAGATGTGCTTCCATTGAGAGGTGTCCTCGGCCTCCTGTCTCTTCCTGAGGCTGACAGCGACTGGAGGGGATCCTCTCTACCCCTTCATTCTGGAAGGGGAAAATGGCAATATCCTAATTCTGTAATTTTCTTCAGGTTTTTGGCCAAGATGTCTTTAAAATTTTCATATTCCAAAGGTAAGTATGAATTTGTAAAACCAGACGTTCAAGCTCTCGAAGATATTATTTTTACTGTTGCTATCTAATCATCACAATCACTCTTTCCTTCATGTGTCATGGACATGGTGCCATCCCAAGAACATTGTACATCACATACATTAATTTTTGATAGTCTGTTTTTTAAAAAGTTGTCTATAATTTCCCTCAAATGTTATTTCTTAAAATATATTTAAAGTTTTTTCATACATTTTCCTTTCAAAATATCTGACCCTTGCTCAAACATTCCCCATCTTCATACCCAACCAAATTCATGTTCTCTCTCTTATACTATCTTTTACTTTCTCAAAAAAAAAAAAACAACACTAAATGAAAATTTAAATAGACAGGAAAACTGAAGTATAATGTCAGTAAGGTCAAAAATTTAAACAAAGAAAACAAAACAAATAAACAAAGCACAACGAGAGAACAAAAAAGAAAAGAGAAAAGAAAAAGCACAGAATGTGTTTTATATTAGTCAGCTAATAGAATATAACGGATTTCAATCTTTGCTCTTTTACTTCCACATAGATTATTGAGCCTTGAGGTTAGGGGTTTGGTTAGGAACTCCCATCAATTGAGGTCTCAAAAATCCATAACTCTTGTACAATAATACAATTATATTTATTATAATATATTTATATTTGTTAAAATATATTCAATACAATTATTTTTATTAATTCCATTGAACAAATATGATGCTCTGATGCGCACTGAGATATGCACTGATGCACGCGAATAGCAATGTGTCATTAGAATTCACTTCTTTCGAGGTTTTCCTCTAAGCCAGTGACCTATGCTTTTCAGGATATGTTTCTTAGGTTCTTGGATACTTTAGTAGTGTGAGTTATAGATTTCATCTCAGAGAGTTGGTTTTAACTCCATTTAAAGAAAAAAAATGATTAGCTTGTGCTATTACCTTGTGCCACAATATCTTGCTGGTATGTTATATATGTTGACCATATTGTTCAAATTCTGTGATAAGATGATTGCTTTTCTTCTACAACTACCTGCATATGTAGCAGAGGATTTCATTATCTGCCATAAATGGGAGGGGAGCCCCTTGATTCTGTGGAGGCTCAAGGAGTGGATGGGTGGGTGGGTGGGAGAGCACTCTAATAGAAACAGGGGAGGGGAAGGGGATAAGGAGTTTGCAGAAGGGAAACAAAGAAGAGGTATAACCTTTGAAAAGTAAATAGATTAAATAACCAATAAAAAAGGAGAAAAAAAGAGAAAATATCATGCAATGTCACCTCTAAAATACTAAATACTAATTAATAGGTTTGAAATTTCTAGTTGTAAACAATTTTTTCCATCTTCTATGTTACATATAGGCTGTATATTCATTAATAAGACCTAAATCTCAAATGATGAAAAATAATCAATAATTTTGATAACAGTTCATGATTTTTTTTAAATCTGTGGCTATGGCCAATGACTCAGTAAAATATAAAGCATTCTTCCTGATGGAGTTTGTAGTTGGTGGGGTAAGGTGTCTAGCTTAGGTATTGTGTCCACCAATACACTGTGACTCCATTTAAATTCTTCTGTATATATGTACATATTATATTAACCTTTTATAGTCTTTTATAGTGCATTTACATATTGCCTTTCAAAAAGCATTTAGTGTTAGTTTTCCCTCCCTATATTTTTTCCACTATTGTGCCACCTCCTCATCCCCACTTATTTCTAGTATTCTAGTTTCATACATGTATAGTTTTCAAGATCTCACATATGCACATATTTGCAAACATTTAACATGAATATGAAGGTAATTAAATGGTGTAAGGATTTAGTTCAGATATCAGTAGAAACTGCTTTGCAAGCAGCAAAAATAGGATGCTTATAAGAGAGAATTTTTAAGTGATATCTTCAAGTATGTCTATAGTTAATATGACTGAAAATTAACCAACTTTAAAGTATGGAAAGAACTGCAGTCTAATATAAATCCATTGGATACATACAGAGAGCATACAGTTTGTAAAGTTTCAGGAAATGTCTTTGTGAATTAGCACTTCATTTAAGGCCTTATATCATTCTTAAATCTTGGTTGTAACTCTTGATAAGTTGGCAATATATATTATAACTTTCTGTGCCCTTTTAGCAGGCTGGACTGTGAGTACTGCAATATTAAAATTCTCATGCTTTGAGATATTTCACAGTAAATAGGGCATTCTATGATAGATGGATTTTATATGGAGCACTAAAGGCGATTTTAAGTATAAAAGAAAAAGTTACAAAATAAAAGGTACAATACCACTATTCAAACAGCCCTGGGTCATCAAACTGCTTAACACAAAACTATAAATACCACGTTAAACATCAGAGTCATTACTCTGGTGTCATTTGTTGGTGTCATTTACAACAGAATTCTTTATATTGTATTGGTTCTATAGAAAATTATTGGTTCTGTAGGAGAAAAATTTATTAATTTGACATGACAAAACTAGTGTCATAAATGCTTTTTAATTCTGGATGTCAGTGAACATAATTTATGCCATAAATAGATCTTATCTATAACTAAAGCCATTAACTGGATAATAAACTAGAATCAGGATGTAACCATTAAAGTCACCTACACGTTTTTGCTGGTATTGTTAGTAATCAGTTTTAATTTCTAAAATTTGACGTGAAATTTTGTAAGAAATTACAGGAAGCCTTCGCTGTTATTGTAATGGCATAATTTTATGCATTAAAATTATATACAATAAAATATGATAAAATATCACTTTGGAAGTAGAAAGATATAAAATCAGAAACTAATTAAAGCTATAATATTTTATCATATATATCACCTACCATTTTTAGCGTCCTTTTAAACTAGAATTGTCTAAAATTAAGGTACTTTAAATATTTTAGATGAATAATGTACATTGCTAGAATTAATATAAAATAAAAATGATTTGCAAAAGAGAAGGCTTGAAAAGTTTAATAGCCTTTATTTAAAATTTAGGAAGATTTTAATACTTTCATCAATTTGGTTATTAAAATCAACCCAGTCATTTCTGAGGCCATGATAATGTGTCCTTAAATATGTCCTTAAATTTCAAACTTTGAAATGCTGATGCTCTCTACAAGTGAATGACTGTCTATTTTACTTGTATCGTTGAAAACTATAGTGCCAGGTTTATATTTATATTCACTTTAAAGTCTAGTTTGATTTCCAAAAATTTTAAAACATATGGAATATTTCTGAGTATTTTTTTTAAATAACTCTGAAGTAATATGGATTGGAATGAGTAAACTAAGATTACAAAATCGACCCTCCATAACTTTATAGAAATTGATATCTGAAGCAATTGAGGACTCCAATAAGACAGAAAGGAAGATGATGCTGAAATTGCTTTCTTGTTTGCAACTGAAAGGCATTTTCTCTTTCTGGATTCCAGTCTTCAGATTGCAAGGGCTTCAGACATTGGGATTGATGTTAGTGTCTCCTATGTCTGGTTGGAATGCCTTTGGCCGTCTATTAACAGTTCCACCATAGATTTCTCTGATTTGAAAATTAAACTTGATTGTACTTTTCACTGTTAGATTTCCAAGTGCTTTAAAATGCACTGAAGTGCATTTGTTCAGATGTAACCCAGGAACAAATTGACTGAGTGCTGCTCTTGCTTCCTGTGTCCTTGGAAGTCATATTGTGTTACCCTGCTCCTATTTTTTGATCTACAAAACAATCTAGTGTTATACTTGTTTTTAGCACAGCATAAGCAATTTCAGTGAAAATACTTGGGAGAGAAAAATAGCAAAGTAAATGGCAATGATTTACTTTTTTATTTCTATGACGAATACATGGAATTGAACTTCTCCAATCTAAAAAGAGATTTCCAAGTGCTGTGGAATAATACAATAAACAACAGCCTCAATTATTTAGTCAATAACTATAATTCATAACTTACATAAATATCTTTCTTTGAAAACAGTACACCCCTCCTCCTTACAAATAACCCTTTAGTTCACTTTATACTTTTTGAAGAACATCATTAAACAACACTTAAATAATTTTCAACCTTTTAAATAGTGATGATTTCCATAAGTGAATAAATGTCTATTTTACTTACATCCTTGAAAACTATACTACCATGTTTATACATACAATTATTATAAAGTCTAGCTTGGTGTCTTAAAATTTTAAGACACATGGAATCTGTTTCTCTGCTCCCATTCATTGAAAGAGCCTATGGTTTTGGTTAAAAGAAGAATTCCTGAAATATTCATGAAGAAAATAAAAAAAGCTGAATATTAATAAAGAACATATTGTCTATAAACAGAAACATATCTTTGACCTACACTTCATCCAAATAAGTGAATCACCCGTATATATTTGTATCATAAGAGATAAAAAATATAGATTAGTTCTGTGTCTAAATAAATAAACTATTAATAATTCATGGCACAGAGTACATCATACATTTTATAGATTACCTGCACTAAAACTTTAAAATAATATCAGATAGCTATCCCCATCTCCAACAAATCCACAGATTTTCTGCGAATTCCTACATTTGAGCAGACAACTCTTGTAAGCATTGCTTTGGAATACTCTAGCCAGCAAACTAGGAAAGAAGATAAGCAATCTTCACTCCTATATCTCCTATAAATCCAGTCCCTAGTCACATTCCCCAGCTGAAACAAACCATCTCTTGTGGTCTCTTTGCTCCCATCTAGAGGAATCTACAGATCCTGGAACACACTCTAATTTCCTCTCTTCTGTGGAATGTTTTAGCAACCACATCTAACTACTCTGCTTATCTTCTATCCTCATTCCTAAGTGTCAGTATTCAAAGACTAAAAATACATTCTACCTAGAAATCCTAGTAGCTGCATGCATCCACAGTCTCTTCTACCCAGCACACAAGAGGTTATCCCAATATCCCAATATCTCCCCCTTTTAGTTTTGCCTAGTGCCTAGCTTGCCATATTTGAAGCAAATACCATATAGAAGTTCTTGATGGTGATTGTCTTCTCTGAAGTAGTATAGTCTTGTGCCAGGGGCAGACATCTCATTGCCATGAAAAGGCTTTTATTAGTAAATCATATTTAATGTCATATTCTGTAAATCTCTTAGGAGTCTAAAGAACATCTGTCTGTCTATAGTATATTGAAACACTGCTTGTTTCTAGCCATTCCTAGGAAACAAGTTTCTGTAATAAGTGAATTAGTATCTAATATGACCATAAGCTTAATATTCCATTTCTTTATAATTCTAAACAGTTTGGGAAAACTTTCAAAAGGATTGGAACTTCATATTGTAGTTTAAATAAGTTTCATAGGTACAATACCTTAAACAAAAGTATAAATATAAATATATATACATTATTTCCAAAATCTCAAATTTCTATCAGATATATAATGTTCCATGTCAATTTAAAAATATTTGTCTTGTTGATGTTCTTTAGTTAAAAGTATCTTCAATAATTGATCCTTTTATCCTACCATTCTGTTTTATTTTTAAATAATTAATTTATTTACATTTTACACTCCATTTTTATTTCTCCCCACACCCCCTCGTCAACCCTCTGACTGTTCCACATCCATTCCCTCCTCCCTACCCCTCACCCCAACTGACCTCTAAACTATCTGATGCCTCCATTCTCTTGAAGGTTTGGTGCATCATCTCTGCATGAACATAGACCCAGCAGTCTTCTACTGTACCTTTGTTGGGGGCCTCATATCAGGACCAGCTGTATGTTTGTATGTTGCCTGTTTTGTGTCCCAGTGTTTGAGAGATCTCGGGGTTCCTGAATAAATGTGACTGCTGGTTCTCCTAAAGATTGCCCTACTCCTCAGCTTCTTTCAGCCTTCCCTAATCCAACAACAGGGGTCGGCTGCTTTGGTAATTGGTTGGGTGTCAATATCTGCATCTGACTCTGTCAGCTGCCTGTTGGGTCTTCTGGAGTTTGGTCATGCTCAGTCCCTTTTGTTGAGAAATCCATAGCCTCAGTAATAGTGTCAGGCCTTGGGACCTCCCTTTGAGCTCGATCCCACTTTGGGTCTATTGCTGGACCTTCTTTTACTCAGGCTCCTCTCCATTTCAATCCCTGTAGTTCTTTCTGAGAGGTACAATTATGGTTCAGAGTTGTGACTGTTGGATGACCCCCCTCTTCCTCATTTGATGCCCTGTCTTCTGGCTGGAGGTGGGCTCTATATCTACCCTCTCGCTACTGTTGGTCATTTCATATGAGGTCAACAAGGTGAAGTGCACAAGTGAGGATGCCTCAGTCCCACTTGGGAGGGAGAAAAAAAGCAATCACAATTGGGGAGGGAGCAAAGGATCTGGGAGGGAAAGTGGGTGGGGGAAGGATATAGGGGGAGAGAATAACATAATCTGGTATTGGATGAGGGCATAGGACTAAGCCCTGAGGGCCAGCAGAAAGAGTGAAAACAGGCAAACTTGGGGGCTGGGAGGCTGGGGGAAACCTCCAGAATACATCAGAAACCTGGGAGGTGAAAAACTCTCAGAAATCAAAGGGAGGGACCCTAGATGAAGTGTCCCACCATTCTTATATCTCTCATTTTCCCTTCTTCCTCTTTCCCTCCCCTAAAACAAGATAGGAAAGAAAATAGGATATAAGAAAGAAAAAAGAACAAAAAAGGAGATCCCTGATTCTAACAACTTATATTTGGTTTAACTTGTAACCAAGACCATCAACTTGTGACAAACTCCCTCAAAAATGGCAAATATCCATCACTCATTCAGTGACTAAAACCTGCCCATCCCATTTTTTTTTGAGCAGTTGAAGAATCATTCTCTTAAAATTGCTTCCTGCTGTCTGGAGGCAATGATATTATTTGTGTAACCATAGAAAAACTGGGTTATTGTGAAAGTCCTAGGAAAGCAATGAAAGTGACTAGGCACTGATGGCACCTAGTGTCAGCCTCTGCTGATGGCAGTAGGCAGTCTCAACTCCAATTACCCACTCTTCTTAATCTAGCACTACTCATAGGAGGGGTTTACAAGACTCAGGTGAGAATCCTATCTCTATTGAAACTTACCTTTCTCACAACCCTGTTTCAAGTGCCAGAAATGCCAGAGCCCAGCCCTGACTTTCAGGATCTGAGGTGGGTTATGAACGAAGGCCCTGTCACTCTTCCTGACTGTTCTTTAACTGTTTGCTATTCTTTGGCAAAATCCTCTGGCTTTTGTCAATTTAAGTCCTTGTTATAACAGCAGGGGGAAAGAAACTTATTTCCTTTGGTTCTTTTCCCTTTGAATCAGAGATATGGAGTTGCTTAACTCTTTGTGAGCCAGGAAGAGAAGAAAAGAAAAATAAGAATAAATGAGAGAAGAGACGAAAATAGAAGAGAAGAGGAGAGGAGAGGAGAGGAGAGGAGAGGAGAGGAGAGGAGAGGAGAGGAGAGGAGAGGAAAGGAAAGGAAAGGAAAGGAAAGGAAAGGAAAGGAAAGGAAAGGAAAGGAAAGGAAAGGAAAGGAGAGAAAAGGAAAGAAGAGAAAAGGAAAGGAAAGAAAAGAAAAGAAGAGAAAAGAAGAGGAGAGAAGGGGTCAAAAAAGAAAGGGGAAATCATTTGGAATGTAAAAAACGAATATAGAAAATAAAAAAACAATAAAGGCACACATACACAGACACACTCATACTGGATGAAACTGAAGAAGGCTACACCATGGCTTTATTGTAGTTCTTAGTATACTTTTTCTGGATAATTGATCACATGGTTTTCTAAGCATTTTTTATATTCCATGAGTTCATAGTAAGGTTAAGGTTATAGTTCATGTAATAAATATATAAGACTTTAGGAATTACAGCATAATCACTTACATGTATTTCCAGTAAGACTAGTCCATTCATTATTTATTACTGGCTCTGTAAGTTCATTATAAGATTAAAACAAAAGTTTTTTATGTCATAAATTAGCACAGATTTGTCAAGGGAAAAATCATCTACCTTGTGTTAATTTAAGTATTGTATAGACTAGTCCACCATCAATTTTCTCAGCCTCGCACAGTTGGTTATTGCCATTTTAGGACATTTATTTAATAGCTGATGGATCCCTTCCTAGCCTAGAAGGAATGTTTTTTTAATGTAAATTTGTTCCAAGCTGGTTTTCTTTACCTAATACAATTAGCACACAGTACATGAAGGTTTACAGCGCTCCATCTGCAGTTATTATTCTATAGGGGAACTGAGATTATTTCCATCAATTTAGCAATTTTATAAAATCATCATCAGGAATTATGAAACTGTCAATTTGCCTACATAGCAAAACTACATGAAAGTACATCTTCATATTAATTCGGCCACTGATTCCCAGGAATCATTAGGCTAAGCAATTGTGACAAGAAATCCATATCACCAGCAAGAAACAATCCTGGGATGAAGTCTCTGGGGACTCTGCATCTCAGAGTTTACCCATAGCAACCATACAAAAGGGTGGGAAGTCTCCAGAAGACACACTTGATTGTCATAGACTTTTCTAGATGGATTCTGACAGGAAAATACAGGGCTTAACTGAATCCTGACTGAAAGAGTCTATAAACCTGGATACACAGCTAGGAGTATAGAAGGTGACCTGGATATAGATTTATAAAACAACAATTGAGACATTCTGAGGTTGTATCACCCAAGCTAATTGTCATGTCTTCTTTGGTGTCTATTCCTATTTTTCTGTTGACATATAAACTTTCACAAGAAATATATATTTCTGCATTAGCACATGTTGGTATTTGCAATGTGCAAAATTCAGCTAAAGATGTTCCTTTGCTGTGAGCAGGAAAAAGACATCAAAATTTATGTCTGTTTGAACTGTATATTCCAACTGTAACACAAAATTTCAACCATTATATACTAAAGAATGTCATATAATAATAATTTCTGAGGATTCTATAGCCAACAAAATATATTGGCTAAGCATATCTGAAGCCCTGGATGAAGAAATTCATTTCTCAGTCAGTCTCAGAGCTGTACCCATGTACAGGAACCAGCATATATTTTACAAACGTTATTCTCTCTCTCTCTCTCTCTCTCTCTCTCTCTCTCTCTCTCTCTCTGTTTCAGTCTCTCAGCTTGCTCTTTTTGCTGGATTGTCCCACATTTCTAATCCTGAGTTGTCCCACATTCAAATACTACCTCAGATTACTGACCATTTTATTGACATGTGATGCTTCTAGACTTTACACAAGATATTAGTCCTTCAAGCAGGATATAGGAAACATATTCTACCTGAGAAAATATGTGCTGTACTCTCTTAGGAACCAGAAAATTCAATAGACACTAAGCAAGGGAAAAGAAAAAAATGTGAAGACAAGACCATATATTAATACATAGAAATATAATTATCCTAAACCTAAAGGACTAAATGCTGCCTTAAAACACAATCTAAAAGCAGATGTGTCTCCATGTAGACTCAGCAAGGTTACTGAGGTGCAGTACATTAGAATCAAAATACAAAGAATTCAAGATAGATGTTATGAATATGTTAGTGGTCATAAATCAGGGTATGAATAAATATATAAATCAGTGTGCTTTTAAAAAATGAATTGTTCAATTTTACCAAATGAACACTCAAAAGTCATATGCTGAAATGAAAACTTGCTAGTTAAGATAGGCAGAAAAAGCACACTGCAGATCTTTCGACACAATAGATGTCCTTAGATGAAAAAGCCAGTTCTCATCCTCCACACTGTCTTAAAAAACCCTTCAAACTGAATATCCCTACTTTCTACTTCCTGTGCATCTCTTTATCTGTTCTCCTGGCTTCTTCTCACTTTTTATTTTTTCTTCTAATGTATAGTCTCTGTTTTGTTTTGTTTTTTCAAAATAATCAAAGATCTCAGGCTAGGTGTTGGTATTACTATTTAATAAATGAGAATGACTAAAACATGTGCTTTTCCCACAAACCTGCCATTATTGGTGGTAATATTCTTCTAACAAAGTAGCATAGGCCAAAATGTCAAAAATATATTTTAGTATGTGCTTATTGAAATTTTTTTATTTTAGGGTTAAATAAAAAAAACCTCTTTTTCCATGTAAATATTGTTTTTATTTTCCTCAGATGGAGGGATAGCATGAGAACTACACTCAAGCTCTGTTAATACATGGCATGAGCTGAACCCAGAACATTTCTTTCTCTGTTCTAACTATCCCTATACCTAGGACTGGAAGCTGCTAATCTCCTAACAATCTAATCTTTTAGGATGGCTAATTCAATCTGACTTTTCCAGGCTGCTAACTAAATTGCTTTGCATGGCCTCATATTAACTTTGGCAATATATTCTAATGTGGCTTGTTCTCACTGCCTGGTTTGTTCTGTCTTTACTCATGTTGAGCTTGTTCCTTCTGTAGTTTTCTTCGTAAAACCATTCCAGTAAAGATGTCATACCCACTCACCACCTACCACACATAATATACTTTATTGTCTTTCACTGCTCTTGGGAACCTGTTTTTCCTATGGGACTCTCACTTGAGTTGGGTATTTCCTACCTTTGACGCATTCTGTCAAATCTCACTCTGATTCATCACTTGGTATGCCCCTTAATTAGATGTCACTTTCAAACATGACTAGTTCATTCTATAAACTAATCGTACCTTCATTGTTAGGCATTATAGATGTGTATAAAGGGCATGTCTGTATTCCAGACCATATTACAATTCAGGTCTATCTGCATTTCTCCTGGATCATAACTTTGGATATGCTCACTGGCCAAAGCAGCCATGTTGCTGCATTAAAATTTCTCTATACTTCTGAGAAGTAGTTTGCTGTTCTTTATTCCCCTTGCCCAAATATTAATCCCTAGTTACTCACAATAATTTTATTCAGTATAAATATCTATGATAGAATAGGGAGATAAGATTTAATCATAGTCACTAATACAATAAGTAATATGGGATTAGTAGCACATATTAAGTATTTGGAAAAAAAACACTAAACCTCCAAGTATTGAGCAAATCTAGAGACAATAATGCTTGGAGACTGAAAAGCATCAGACTTTTAGAAGAACTGCCTGATATGTAGACTGCGAGATGTGGTAAAAGCAATATCAGCTATAATATTAGCTTTCTCAGAGTCATTTTATTTTATTCATAAACAGTTATATACATAGCTCAGTACTTTACTAGATTTGGGACTAACATCTTAATTTAAAAAATTGACTTAGCTTAAACTCTATCAAAACCTGATCACTCAAAAACTTATGCTATCTTCATTAATATATTTGAAGTCTAAGAAAGCCCAGCTGTCTTCAGTTCTGCCATATGAATGATGGAAGGATTTTTATGATGGAAGGAACTTATGAGCCAATCTGTAGAAAATGTTCAAAGGTTGAAAATTCCAGCATAGACAATAAAACAGAAGTTGAAGCATAAAGGTTAAATTGGGTTACTAAAGATCAGCAAACAAGAGGAGGAATAGAAAATCAATGCAATATAATGCGAGTATATAAACTTTTAGCCATATTTCTTATCTTTTGTTCTCCCACTATATTTTGTTACTGCAGTAGCATTCTGTTTGAAGAGGTGATGTCACACCTAAAGTTAGCACAGACTGACCTTGAGCTCATCCTCCTGTCTTCAGCATCCCAGTGCTGACATTACAAGTAAAAAATACCATCTTCACCAGATACATACTGTAAAATCTACCCTTTTTCCTGCATTTTTTGTTTCAAAATGGAAATCATATAGCACAAACTGAACTCAAACTCTTGGAAAATCTTAGACTAGACTTAAACTTCTGATCTTATTGCCTCTACCTCCCATGTTCTATGGCTATAGCCATATACCACAACACTTAGCTAAATAATACATTTCCTAAACTAGGTTCTACAAAACCCTTGAACTCAATGATTTCTAAAAGCAAACACCCAATTTGTGTAGTTATTCTTTAATGCGTAGAAGTTCAGCACATAGTTATAAAATAGTTTAAACCAACAACTGTAAGGCTTCAGAAGTAAGTAGTGTTATAACAATATAAAATGCAAAGAAAGATATAGAAATAAAGAATGTGATTTCTGGGTTGAACAGAACATATTTCTTTTCCAAATGTGCTGTCAGGCAACAAAGAAAGACATTTACAGGCTCTTCAGTTTGCAGAGGTCTCAAGACCAAGTGCATTTCCTGTTATCAAGCACAAGAGCTGACCTTAAAACAGATTTACAAAGAAGTCACCTTTTCTTTACAAGATTTTGAGTACATTCTTTCACAACTTAGCCAACAAAATAGCAAAGGCCAAATTGCCCATAAAAATTCAATTTACCTATTTCATCATAGAAAGGTTAGCCACAGAAATAAATGTATAATTAAAAAGATAAGTATAATATTTCAAAAGTGAGTTGAATGCAGTGCAACATACCTTAAGAGTATACATGATGTAAAAAATATCGCAGATAAAATGGAAGGTATAAAAATGTTCCTAAGTTGATTGAAAGTAAAATTATAGACATTGTCTGATAAAACTGAAGATCCACATTAAAAACATCTGTTAAACTATGTTTTTTTGTTGGAGAATTGAGTCTATTGACATTATAAGATATTAAGGAATAGTGATTGTTGCTTCCTATTATTTTTGATGTTCTTTATATGTTTGTATGGTTACTTTCTTTTGGGTTTGTTGGAAAAAGATTACTTTCTTGCTTTTTCTGGAGTGAAGTTTCCCTCCTCATGTTGGTGTTTTCCTTCTATTATCCTTTGTAGGGCTGGATCTGTGGAAAGATATTGTGTAAATTTGGTTTTACCATGGAATATCTTGGTTTCTCTACCTATGGTAATTGAGAGTTTTGTTGGGTATAGTAGTTTGGGCTGGCATTTGTGTTCTCTTAGGGTCTGTATGAGATCTGCCCAGGATCTTCTGGCTTTCATCGTCTCACCATTTTATCTGTATAATTTTCCATGTAATAGTTTTAACATCTTTTTCTATATATTTCTTGAGTTTTATCAGAAATATTTTCCGTGTAGATCTTCAATTTTATCAGAAAGTGTTTATAATTCCACTTTCAAAAAACATAGGAATATTTTTATGCCTACCATTTTATCTGTATAATTTTTCCATGAAATAGTCAATCTTAATGCGTTTTTTTATATATTTCTTCAAGTTTATCAGAGATATTTTCCAGGTAAATCTTCAATTTTATCAGAAGATGTTTATAATTCTACCTTCAATCAACTTAGGAAGATTTCAATTCCTGCCAATTTATCTGTGTAAATTTCTTCAATTTTATCAGTGATATTTTCCATATAAATCTTTAATTTTATCAGAAAATGTTTTTACATCTACTTTGAATCAATTTAGGAATATTTTTATGCCTACTATCTTATTTGTATAATTTTTCATGAAATAGTCAGTTTTCACGTGTTTTTCTACATGTTTCTTGAGTTTTATCAGAAATATTTTCCTTGTAGAGTTTTAATTTTATCAGAAAATGTTTATAATTTTACTTTCAATCAACTTAGGAATATTTTTATGCCTACCATTTTATCTGTATAATTTTTCCATGAAATAGTCAATCTTAACGTGTTATTCTATATATTTCTTCAATTTTATCAGAGATATTTTCCATGTATATTTACACAATGGAATACTACTCAGCAATTAAAAACAATGAATTCAGGAAATTCTTAGGCAAATGGCGAACCGAGGAAGAAAGAGGGCTTATGGGACTTTCGGGGAGAGGGGAACCGGTAAAGTTGAAATCAATTGGAATGTAAATAAAGAATAGAGAAAATTTAAAAAAAAAGAAGAAGAATATTGCCACGCAGTTGTGGCACATGCCTTTAATCTCAGCACTTGGGAAGCAAAGACAAGCAAATTTCTGAGTTTGAGACTAGCCTGGTTTACAGAGTGAGTTCCAGGGCTACACAGAGAAACACTGTCTCAAAAAAAAAAAAATATGTTCAGAACTTAATTGTCTAAATATTTTAAGGTTATTTACTTGATTATTTGATTATTATTATTTGATTAAGGTTAACTAATTATTTGATAAACATACTTATACTTGTATGTTTGAATTTATTTAAGAAGAGACAAATTAAAATGATTTTAATCCTCTAAATCAATATAAAGACATAAAGTATAAAGCATATGCATACACTTCATTAGTAGGAAGGGGAGGGTGGATTGGGGAACGATTGTAGGAGGAAGTCACCAGGACGAGGGCAATAAGTGGGATGTAAAGTAAATATGTAAAAAAAATAAATATTGAAAACCATAGTAGGGAATTGTGTACATATGTATGTATGAGTTTTATTTGCAACATCTTCATGAGTGTTTGATTTTAGAGATTAGAAATAGGCATAGGATTCCCTGGAATCTGAATCACAGGCAGTTGTCAGCTACCATGTGAGAGATATGGAATAAATCTTGGTTTTGTAAGAGTAGTAAGTGTTCTCCCATAGCACCTTTTAAATTTACTTTAAATCCATACATCAATTTAAAGAATTATTTTTGTTGTCTATCAAAATTTTTCTTTTTATTTCCATTAAATTTACTTTAGGTGCGTGTATGTGAGGGTTTTTTTTTTCCTTTTGTGTGCTTGTGGGCCAATACCTCTGTGTGGGTGGCAAAGACAACTTGTAGCACCACAGTGCATCCTTTACAATTTCAGTCTTTATACTGGACTATTTGGTTTTTTGTTTTTTTTTTTTTTTGAAAAGCATGTTCTTTTATTGAAAAAAAGAAGTAAAAACATTTTATGATAAAATTGAAGATTTATATGGAAAATATTTCTGATAAAATAGATGAGATTTATAGAAAAATATGTTAAAATTGACAATTTTCATGGAAAATTAAAGAGTAAAGTGGTAGACATGAAAAACGTTGCTAAATTAATTGAAAAAGGAAGTAGAAACATTTTATGATAGAACTGAAGATTTATGTGGAAAACATTTCTGATAAAATTGTAGAAAATATAGAAAAACATGTTAAAATTGAAGATTATCATGGAAAATTATTCAGATAAAATGGTAGGCATAAAAATAATTATAAGTTGATTGAAAAGTGGAATTATAAACATTTTCAGGTAAAATTGAAGATTTACATGGAAAATATTTCTGGCAAAATTCACGAAATATATAGAAAAACACTTTAAAATTGAATGTTTCACGGAAAATTATACAGATAAAATGGTAGACATAAAATACCTTTCCTTTTTTTATATTTTCTAAGTTTTTTTTTATTTACATTCCAAATCATTTCCCCTTTCCCGTTTCCTCCCTCCCCGAAAATCCCAGAAGCCCCCTTCCCTCCCTCTTTCTCCATTCAACCCCCTTTCATTTCTTTGTCCTGGCGTTCCCCTACATCCAGTCTTTCCAGGACCAGGGGTCTCTCCTTCCATCTTCTTAGAAATCTATTGATATGCGAATTGTGTCTAGGGTATTCCGAGATTCTGGGTTAATATCCCCTTATCAGTGACTGCATACCATGTGTGTTCTTTTGTGATTGGGTTACCTCACTAAGGACGATATTTTCAAGTTCTGACCATTTGCCTAGGAATTTCGTGAATTCATTGTTTTTAATTGCAGAGTAGTATTCCATTGTGTAGATATACCACATCTTCTGAATCCATTCCTCCGTTGAAGGACTTCTGGGTTCTTTCCAGCTTCTGGCTATTATAAATAAGGCTGCTATGAACATAGTAGAGCATGTGTCCTTATTGCATGCAGGTAAATCCTCTGGGTATATGCCCAGGAGTGGTATAGCCGGATCCTCCGGGAGTGTCATGCCCAGTTTTCTGAGGAACCGCCAGACTGCTTTCCAGAGTGGTCGTACTAGCTTGCAATTCCACCAGCAGTGGAGGAGTGTTCCTCTTTCTCCACATCCTCGCCAACAACTGCTGTCTCCTGTGTTTTTGATCTTAGCCATCCTGACTGGTGTGAGATGGAATCTCAGGGTTGTTTTGATTTGCATTTCCCTAATGACTAAGGATGATGAATATCTCTTTAGGTGCTTCTCAGCCATTAGATATTCTTCAGGTGAGAACTCTTTGTGTAGCTCTGTACCCCATTTTTTAATAGGGTTACTTGCCTCTCTTGAGTTTAACTTCTTGAGTTCTTTGTATATATTGGATATTAGCCCTCTGTCGGATGTAAGGTTGGTAAAGATCATTTCCCAGTTAGTTGGTTGCCGCTTTGTCTTTTTGACAGTGTCTTTTGCCTTGCAAAAACTTTGTAATTTAATGAGGTCCCATTTGTCTATTCTTGATCTTAGAGCATAAGCTATTGGAGTTCTATTCAGGAAATTCTCCCCTGTGCCCATATGTTCAAGGTTCTTCCCTAGTTTCCTTTCTATTAGTTTCAGTGTGTCTGGTTTTATGTGGAGATCCTTGATCCACTTGGAATTGAGCTTAGTGCAAGGAGATAAGAATGGGTCAATTTGCTTTCTTCTGCATGTTGACCTCCAGTTGAGCCAGCACCATTTGTTGAAAAGGCTATCTTTTTTCCACTGGATGGTTTTAGCTCCTTTGTCAAAGATCAAGTGACCATAGGAGTGTGGATTCATTTCTGGGTCTTCAATTCTGTTCCATTGATCTACATGCCTGTCACTGTACCAATACCATGCGGTTTTTAACACTATTGCTCTGTAGTACAGCTTGAGGTCCGGAATACTGATTCCTCCAAAGGTTCTTTTACTCTTGAGAATAGTTTTAGCTATTCTGGGTTTTCTGTTATTCCAGATGAATTTTTGAATTGATCTTTCTAACTCTATGAAGAATTGAGTTGGGATTTTGATGGGGATTGCATTGAATCTGTATATTACTTTTGGTAAGATGCTCATTTTTACTATATTAATCCTGCCAATCCATGAGCATGGCAGATTTTTCCATCTTCTGAGGTCTTCTTCAATTTCTTTCTTCAGAGACTTGAAGTTCTTGTCATACAGATCTTTCACTTGTTTAGTTAGAGTCACGCCAAGATACTTTATATGGTTTGTGGCTATAGTGAAGGGTATCATTTCTCTTACTTCTTTCTCAGCCTACTTATCCTTTGAGTATAGGAAGGCTACTTTGCTGAAGTCGTTTTTCAGCTGTAGGAGTTCTCTGGTGGAGTTCTTTGGGTCGCTTAAGTATATTATCTTATCGTCTGCAAATAGTGAAAGTTTGACTTCTTCCTTTCCAATTTGTATCCCTTTGACCTCTTTTTGTTGTCTAATTGCTCTAGCTAGAACTTCAAGTACTATATTGAAAAGATATGGCGAGAGAGGGCAGCCTTGTCTAGTCCCTGATTTTAGTGGGATTGCTTCAAGTTTTTCTCCATTTAGATTGATGCTGGCTACCGGTTTGCTGTAAATTGCTTTTACTATGTTTAGATATGGGCCTTGAATTCCTGATCTTTCCAAGACCTTTAGCATGAAAGGATGCTGAATTTTGTCAAATGCTTTCTCAGCATCTAATGAGATGACCATGTGGTTTTTTTCTTTAAGATTGTTTATATAGTGGATTACATTGATGGATTTCCTTATATTGAACCATCCCTGCATCCCTGGAATGAAGCCTACTTGATTGTAGTGAATGATCGTTTTGATGTGTTCTCGGATTTGGTTGGCAAGAATTTTATTGAGTATTTTTGCATCGATATACATAAGAGAGATTGGCCTGAGATGCCAGCCTAGACTACTATACCCAGCAAAACTCTCAATCACCATAGATGGAGAGAGCAAGATATTCCATGATAAAACCAAATTTTCACAATATCTTTCCACAAATTCAGCCCGGCAACTGATAATATGTGGAAACCTCCAATACAGGGAGAGAAACAACACCCTGGAAAAAATGAGATAATAACCTTCTTGAATCAAACCCAAAAGTAGATAACCACTCAAACATAAAGATAGCGTCAAGAATGGCAGATTGCAATAATCACTATGCCTTAATCTCTCTTAATATCAATGGTCTCAATTCCTCAATTAAAAGACATAGACTAGCAGACTGGATATGTAAACAGGACCCAGCATTTTGCTGCATGCAGGAAACGCACCTCAGTGTCAAAGATAAACACTACCTCAGAGGAAAAGGCTGGAAAACAATTTTACAAGCAAATTGCCCCAAGAAACGAGGTGGAGCAGCCATCCTAATATCAGATAAAATTGATTTTCAACCTAAAGTCATCAAAAAAGACACAGAAGGACACTACATACTGATCAAGGGAAAACTCCACCTTCAAGTACTCTCAATTCTGAATATCTATGCTCCAAATGCAAGGGCACCCTCATTCGTAAAAGAAACTTTACTAAAGCCCAAGCACACATCGCACCTCACACAATAATAGTGGGTGACTTCAACACCCCGCTCTCTGAAATGGATCATTCCGGAAAGCAGAAACTAAACAGGGACACAGTGAATCTAATTGAAGCCTTGGAACAAATGGAACTAACAGATATATATATATAGAACATTTCATCCTAGAGCTAAAGAATACACCTTCTTCTCAGCACCTCATGGTACCTTCTCCAAAATTGATGATATAATTGGTCACAAATCAGACCTCAACAGATATAAGAAGATAGAACTAATCCCATGCCTCCTATCATATCATATCATATCACTATGGAATAAGGGTGGTCTTCAATGGCAACAAAAACAATAGAAAACCCACGTACACATGGAGGCTGAACAATGCTCTACTCAATGATAACTTGGTCAAGGTGGAAAGAAAGAAAGAAATCAAAGACTTTTTGAAAGTTAATGAAAATGAAGGCACAACATACCCTAATTTATGGGACACAATGAAAGCAGTGCTAAGAGAAAAATTCATAGTCCTGAGTGCCACCAAAGAGAAAAGGGAGACAGCATACACTAACAGCTTAATGGCACACCTGAAAGCCCTGGAACAAAAAGAAGCAAATACACCAAAGAGGATTAGAAGGCAGGAAATCATCAAACTCAGGGCTGAAATCAATCAAGTAGAAACAAATAAAACCATACAAAGAATCAACAAAACGAGGAGTTGGTTCTTTGAGAAAATCAACAAGATAGATAAGCCCTTAGCCAGACTAACCAGAGGGCACAGAGATAGTATCCAAATTAATAAAATCAGAAACGAAAAGGGAGAGATAACAACAGAAACTGAGGAAATTCAAAAAATCATTAGATCCTACTACAAAAACCTGTATTCAACACAACTAGAAAATCTTGAGGAAATGGACAATTTCCTTGACAGATACCAAATACCAAAATTAAATCAGGATCAAATAGACCATCTAAACCGTCCTATATCCCCTGAAGAAATAGAAGTTGTCATTGGAAGTCTTCCAACCAAAAAAAGTACAGGTCCAGATGGTTTTAGTGCAGAATTCTATCAGACCTTCAAAGAAGACCTAACACCAATACTCTTCAAACTGTTCCACAAAGTAGAAACAGAAGGAACAGTAGGCAACTTGTTCTATGAAGCCATAATTACACTAATACCAAAAGCACACAAAGATTGGACTATTTGTATTATATTTGGTGTGCAATTTGTTTTTCTATGAATCAAGTTTAGATAAATGCATCATTTTTTTTATTTCATTGGAATTATCTGCCACTGGACATCAGAAAGTTTCAGTCAATGAGTGTCTCTCTAAACAGATGAATATTTTCTATCAACATTTTCAGAATGATCACATATCCTCATAGCAAATGTTCTATATACACAAAGCTGTAATGGAGAATTTCTTTGAGTTATTCTTTTTATTTTTCAATTTACTAAGTTATTTGTTTACTTCATATCCCGTTTGTAGTTTACCCTCCTTTCTCATTCCTCAGTCTTGCTCTCTCTTCTCTCTCTTCCCCATCCACCGCTCCTTCCTTTCTCAGAAAAGGGGAGGCCTTCCATCAATATCAGCCATATCAAGTGAAACTAAGACTAGGCATATTCACCTTTTGAGGCTAGACAAGGCATCCCAGTTAGAGGAAAGAGATCCAAAGACAGGTAATGTACCCTGAGACATTGTTCCTGCTTTAAGTGCCCTATATGAGGAGTTAACTACACAAATTTTACATATGTGCAGAAGACCTACTTTGAGCCCATGAGTGCTCTTCGGTTGGCAGTTCAGTCTCTATGAGCTCCTATAGGCCTATGTTAGTTGATTCTGTAGATTTCATTATCATGTTCTTGACTCCTCTGTCTTATCCAATCCTCCTTCAACCTCCTCTGTGGATTCCCTAAGCTCCACTTAATGTTTAGCTGTGGTCTCTGCATCAGTTTTCTATCAATGGCTGGGTGAAGCCTCTCCGGTGATAATTATGCTAGAAATTATAGCAGATATTAATACTGTCAGGGATGGGATCAAAGGGATATGCCCAAATCTCACTCAAAAGGGGAAAGAGACTACACATCAGGGTGCTGGAGACAAGTGACTAAGTAGGGAGACGCATGGAGATGGAGACAAAGGGGAAAAGGTAGGGGGGAGACAGAAGGAGACTGTATTGGAAAAGACTACTGGAGTGTGGGGGGACATTTCGCAGACAAGCTAGAAACCAAAGACAATGGAAACTTGCAAGAATCTGTAGGATTACCCTAGCTAAGACTCCTGATTGAGGGGGATAGGGAGGGTCTTCTCCACTGGGACACCAACCCAGACACAAAACCGTAATTTGTCTTGCCTACTAGATGTGCAGGGTAAAAGACTGAGCAGAATAAAGGAATGGCCAACCAATGACAGACCCAACTTAAGACTCATGCCATGAGAAAGTTATGATTTCTCATACCTAAACACTTATAATATTAAATATTCAACTATTTCAAAGGGTTAAATAAAGTATATTTATATAACAATATACAAAATTTCAATATAACTATGGTTTATATGACAGAACTATATCATCATCATCATCATCATCATCGTCATCGACAGTCACATCTCTATTAATATAAATTTGAGAAATTTGGTCAAAAAAGTTTGTGAAATGTGATAAAAATATTTCTTCATAAATTCTTCTTCCAAGGCATTATTAGTTCATTCATACTAAGATTCAACAAAATTTGTTTCAGACTTGTAGAATAATTTTTCTGAACTCTTTTGCACTTCATTTTTTCCATTTAAAATATATATGTTTAAAGAGTTGTTTATTTTAAGACAACCTTACTATGTCACTTGTGCCTGGGTTTTGAGGGTTACCTGTATGCTTTGAAATATAATTTATAAGCAAGAAAATGCATCCATCCATGCATCCAAGCATCCATCTATCCATCCATGCATGCATCTACTCACCATCATTTCATCTGTCCAACTGTCCATTCATGCATCCATGTATCTGTTCATCCATGCATGCATCCATAGATGCATCCAAGCGTCCATGTACCCATCCATCCACTCACTGTCCATCCATCCATCCATCCATCCATCCATTCAGTCATAGGTCCTTCTATCCATTCATCTATCACTCCATCCATGAATCCACCCACCCATGTGTCCATCCATCTGTCCATCCATTCATCCATGCATCCATTATAGCATGGGGATCTCAATAGTCTGCCCCATGCTCTACTCTTACAAATAGCATCTTTGTTCCTTGGATATCCTTCCCCCACCTATTTGGCAGTAACCTCTTCCAATTCCAATTTCCAATTTCTAGCTTCAAGCATTCTTGCTACTTTCTTTCTTTCTTTGCTTCTTTGTTTCTCTCTCTCTCTCTCTCTTCCTTCATTTCTTCTTTCTTTCTTTCTTTCTTTCTTTCTTTCTTTCTTTCTTTCTTTCTTTCTTTCTTTCTTTCTTTCTTTCTTTCTTTCTTTCCTTTCCCCTCTCCCCTGAGACAGGGTTTTACTCTGTGTAGCCCTGGTTGTCCTAGAACTCACTCTATAGACCAGGCTGGACTCAAACTTGCAGAGATCCACCTGCCTCTACCTCCCATATGCTGGGATGAAAGTCACACACCACCACCTGGCTTACTTCAAGCATTCTTTATGTCACATAAAATATGTGTTTTTTGAATTTGGCCTCTTCCATTTACTATGATCTCTGAGTACCATGTGTAGCATACTTATACCAGAGAGAGTTGGGTAGTCTTTTGCATGGTGGATAAATTCTAGTCAAATGTTGAAACTCCTGTTACTGAATGTGGACACTACCCAGGTTCCTGATACTGGAGTAAGAATGCCATGGACGTGTTGTCAAGGGATTTTGTGGGCAGAAGCAACTGCTTCTTGGGGACAGTGATTGCCTTGGGGTAGAATTGCTGAGCTATGGGGTAGAAATCATGTCAAGCTTTGCTGGAAACTCTCAACATGTTTTATATGGTGTCTCTGCCCTTATATTGTCATCACTAAGGTATGAGGGTTCCTGTTGTTATATAGCTTTGCCTGTATTTAGTCTTATCAGTTTCTAGTTTTAGTTATCCAGGGTGGTGAGTGGAATTACCTGATAAGTAATAGTGGTTTTGTATTACATTTTGTAGGATTGTTGACCATCGGGTCAATGTTTACACACACACACACACACACACACACACACACACACACACACACACCACATGGCAGCGCTGTTGAACTTGCTTTAATGTTTACTAGGAAAGCAGTTCTCTTAAGGAAGTTCCTGTTCAATCTAGACCATCTATATCAGTTCAAATCCCCGCCCTGCTAACTGTCATATAAAACCTGCTTGCTTTTTTTTTTTTGCCCGTATGCTCTTCTTTATTGTCTTCCACCCCTGAGAGATGGCCTTGGCCTTTGATCCCCAATAAATCTTTCTTTCTACCCATGGAGTGGCCCCACACTCTTGATCCTGTCTATAAAGAAGCTCATAGCTTCTCAGTCATACCCACAGAGGCCCAGAAGTGGTCTCTGTCCATGGTGCTGCAACAGTTGCTGTCAGGAGGAAGGACAAAGTACAACACTTATTGCACACCACACAAAGATAGCTTTGACATGGTCCATAAATGGGAAGAGTGAGAGGAAGGGCAGGCATTACAGAGCCTCTAGAGGAAGCACAGAAAATGATTTTTTGACCTTGATATTGGTGGATATTCCTCAGGCCTCATAAAAATTATACTAATAGTAAAATTAGAATCAACAAATAGAATTGCATCAAGAGGAAACACTCTACTTAGAAGACACCATGGAGAAAATGCAATCAAATTTCCTGGACTGCTGAAGACAGCATTGGCAGCATAGTTGTAAGGCAGAGGACTTCCATCCAGATAAGTAAAGATAATCCAATAAAGCCAGCAGACTTCACCAGAAAAAAACCCACATGGGCAATATAAGTGATGCTGCAGAGACCACTCCATGGGTGGAAAGAAAGATTTATTGGGGATCTTTTTCACTTCTTATGTGTACTTATAACACACACACACACACACACACACACACACACACACACACATATATATGAATATATATACATCTGTGTGTATATCCGTATCTGTATCTGTATCTGTATCTCTATCTCTATATCTATTTCTGTAAGATTATACAAACTAATCTTTTACCCTGCACATCTTATAGACAAGACAAAGTATGGGTCTACAGTTTTGTGGCTGGATTGTTGTTCAAGTGGAGATGACATTCCCTATCCCCTACAGCCAGGAGTCTTAGCTAGGGTCTCTATAGATATTTGAGAGTTTCTGTTATACACAAACACATACACACACACACACACACACACACACACACACACACACACACACTCACATGCATCTGGGGTTGACCTCGAACTTCTCATCCACTGACTCTCAAAGACTCCAATCACCATCCTAGTATATGCAGTTATGTTGTACTGGGCTTAAACCCAGGACTTTATGCATTTTAGGTAAACTTTTGAAAAACTGAGCAAAATCTCAACCAACGAATATAGGTGGACAAATATGCATGATGATGACAAAAATATAAAGTGTTGTCAAATTGTTAAACCCACTTTGTAGTGTTTTAAGTTATAAATATTGATTTTCTCATAGTAAATCATTACTTCAGGTAAAGAAAGGAAAGTTTTTCCAAGATGTAACAATTTATCATACCTCAGCACTGTGAAGCCAATTCCATGTGGTTACAAATTTATTTGAAAATGTCAGTCAATATTTAGAAATATTTATTTATTGGTTTATACTTATCTTCACTTTCTTATAACTTCTTTGTCAGCTTTGAATATAATAATAGTTGTTTTTTCTTTTTAAAGTAAACATATAATATTAACCTGAAAGCTGGAAAATAGTCTTGAAGAGTCTCTGCAAGTATTTGAATATTCATAAGTTCTTTAAAATACAGTGTTTACAAGATTTAGTTCTAGAACTGAAAGGAAAATATTTCTCTTAGTATACTGTGCATGAAATTTTAATATGTAGTATTTTAGATGAAAAATTATATAGAATAAAGTTTCAGATTATAGGCCAGAACAATCCCTGTGGGAAGAGTTAGAACAAACATATTATAACACTACACAGTACTGTTGACAAATTTTGTTGTTCGCTAAGTAATAATCTAAAATCAAATGCACTATTTAACACAGTATAAAAACAAAGTCACTTAAACATGTCATTTCATCTGGCAGAAAACATCTAATACTATAATGACCTAAAAATGTGCAATTTTATATTAGAAAGAAATTGTAATGCTTCCAGTTCCTTCAAGTGCAAAAACTATAAAATAATTCCAGAACAATAAAAGGTGATTTCCAATATCATAATCAAGAAATTCAGAAGCCTTAAATAATTTAATTCTATAAAATTTGTACTATAATTTGGAAAATAATTGTATCCTTTGGTGACAGTTATTTAATAACAATGTTTACAAATCATCAATAGTTTCAAATGAGAAAAATGATAGATAAGCTATATCTATTCAAGATCACTCACACTTGTTCAATACTTTTATGCTTGTTATTTGATAGTTGGATAGTTAGTAAAATTCTTGTCTAGAAGGCATGAAGTCATGAATTAGAGTACAATACTGGCTAAATGAGATGTAATGTAATCCCAACCCTTGATGTGTAGAAGGATCAGGAATTCAAGGTCATCCTCTTGTGCACTGTTAAATTAAAAAAAAATGTCAAAATAACTTCAGTAAAAGTATTCTAAATGGTGTGAAGAGCCTTGTCTTTTGAATGTCAACATATTTGAATAATAAATTTCACCCTGCCTGCCTCTAGAGGCTTTGCAGGTATGGCTGCTGTGTCACATGCGAATCGGTAGGTGGCAGAGAAGAGAGAGCCTATGTCTATTCTCAATATTCTGACTTGTAAATATCTGAATGTTTAGCAATGTGACAATCCCTGAAAAAAAAAACAAAAACAAACAAACAAACAACAACAACAACAACAAAATATGAGTTTGAGTTGACCTGAGACAGGGATGTAACCCAAGACAACAGCAGTACTGAAGGGCTTCCAAAGGAAGGAGTCCCTAAACTAGTCCTGACTGGCTCCCAAATCATGGAACAAGTCAGAGACTAGAAGAATCCCACATGGGACTTTGGTCCCAGGGTAGGCATGAGAATGGAATTCATATAGGCAGACCTGGTCAAGGAGTAAGTGCTAGAAGACCACCAGTCTTGGGGCCCAGATAGGAAGGTTACCCTGAGATCACCACCCTTCTGCCACTATGCAGGTTTGGGAAGCAGACTATGCTTCAGATGACCCCTGCTCAGTGCCATAGTGCACAGGTACAGGGTATAGCACTATGGAGTCAATCTTGAGATGACCCCAGACATTCATGGACCCTCATTACCATGAGAGGAGGAAATAAGTAATGAAGAAAAGGAAGAGAGAGAGAGAGAAACAGAAATAGAAAGATAAAGATAAAGGTACAATGAAAAGGCAGATTTCGAAGATGGTGAAGAACATCTTGATGGGTATAGCATGTGATGTCATCTGGGATCACTACGGGAACCTGGATGCTGCCATGTTCAGGTCTGGGTTTGTGGTCCTCTAGTAACAGGGGTCTGTTAACACTAAAGGCCACGTCTATGCCCCTGGTCTGGATTGCTACCTGGAGATATGCTGGTATCTGAGGGTTTTACAGTACTGTCCCCAACACTTTCCTGACCATCATGGGTGAACTGATCCTAGAGACATGAAAGGAAAGCTAGCCATCACCTACTACAGCATTTGGGAGCATGAGCTCTGCACCTTCCCTCAGCATCATGGTAGAGGTGATCTCGGTTGTGGGTTTTGCAGGTGACCTGTCTCCAGGATATGAGAGTAAGTGAGCCAAGAGCCAGCCTAGCCCCCTACCTGTGGCAGCCCTCAGATAATTGGACCCTGTACCTCACCTAGTTAGCACAGGAAACCTGGACCTGATGGTGTGAGCACAGATGAGAGAGTCCTGAGGGCATGAGAGCAGGGGAGCTGGTTCTGCCCCTTGTCTGCAGCATTGATTGGGCCAGCGAGGGCAGGGCAAGAGAGTCCACCTCACAGGTGTGGGTGAGGGAGAGATGGTAGGCGGATAAGCTCAGATACCTCTTAGGTCCAGCTGCAGGGTTTTGCATTAGTCCATGCCAACAGCCACCTCATTGATGTACAGATGAAGTGCATGAAGGAGATGGTCTTACAAATCCAAAATACAGGATCTCCAAAAGACAAAGCAACAATATTACATCTGAGAGTAGCTCCAGGTCCGTTTTGGAATTGATAGTGTAGCAGAAGTCAGAGGCCTTGTACTAGATTAAGAACACATTTCAAAGAAAATCTGCAAACAAAGAAGTCTGGACAAAACAGTTTACCATGGGACAAACTGTGACACAGTACAGTTTCCACAGCAAGCTTTTTTTGTTTGTTTTGTTTTTTGTTTTTTTGTTTTTTGTTTTTTTAATTGGGGGCAGATTACAGGGGAGGGAGAGATGAGAGGGATTGGTGCTCCTCATGCAAAACTCACAAAGTTATAATGAAAAGTTTAAATACAAATACATTTAAACCAAAAATAATAAGAAAGCAAATGTTCATTAAAGTTTACTTTTATCATGTCATTATTTAATGTGAATGTGAATCAAATAAATACTTTCTTTAAGCTGGTTTTGTCAGGGTAATTATTACAGTGAGAGAAGAGACAGTAAGACAAACATAAACAATGAGAAATCTTGCAGTGCCTATAGGCATTAGAGATAGGATGTCTGTATTTTATAATGATGAGAGAAAGAGAGAGAGAGAGAGAGAAAGAGAGAGAGAGAGAGAGAGAGAGAGAGAGAGAGAGAGAGAGAGAGAGAGAGAGAGAGAGAGAGAGAGAGAGAGAGAACAGTTACAGCCCTCTAAAGAAAATGCTGCTACACATCTGAACAGCTATAATTCAGTGTTTCAAAGCAGGTCATATGCTACGGGATGTAGCACCATCTCCTCTCACAAACTCTTGGAGCTATCATGCAAGTCTTAAGTTCTGTGCAAGGTAAATCTTTGTATAAAATAAAACTTAAGTTGGTGAAGATAAAGACAAAATCTAGACAGCTGTAAATTCCTGACTGACTCAATGTATGCTATCAGAAGTGTCTCTATGAAACATTCATTTTAGGATACCTATACATAGCTTTTGGAGTTTCACTCAATATAGAAGGAAAGGAAAGGGAAGGAAAGGAAAGGAAAGGAAAGGAGGAAGCAGAGAAACAGAGGGAGAAGAAGAAAGGAAGAAACAAAGGGAGAAAGAGAGCAAATATTTAGAAAAAGTCTCAACACTGTGAAGGATATCAAAATCATGTAAACACTTTCACAGTCACAACTAATATATAGCGTATTACAAATATCCACATAGGCTTTAATAGGATTCTAATACTGAGAACAAATTTTGGTAAAACAAAGAAAGTTGAATGAGGAATATTTAACTTAGTCATAATAAACAGATATTGATCTACAAATTTGGCAAAATGACTATTACAGATATGAAATGCTAATAATAGAGGACCATGGTTCTCAAATAAATAGAACTCTGTGTTGCATTTACTCCTTTGCAAATCTAAAGCATAATTTGAAGCAGAATCCATAAGCTAATGTATATTATTGATGAATTTAAATTTATATTTAGTATTTCTACTTTTCACATTTTCTTCATTTTCATAAATTCTTCAACATAAATAGTACTTGTGAAGAGATATCTGACATTTGTGTTTTCTTCAAGTATATGAATAATGACAATAGCTTAGGTGAGTGATGTCTCCATTGTATTTTGTATCATATTTTTCTATGATGAATACAGATATATATATATATATATATATATATATATATATATATATTTGTTCATTTGTTATTCTTGTCTATTTTGTCTCTATAAATTATGCATGTACACATTTAAGTGTGCTCACATCATATACATGTAGAGAAATATGTACTTATATACATTTATTATAAATATAAATGACTTAATTTTACTTCATAGCACCTATATTTTTATTTCTATTATTTTTTACAAATTTGTAGGAATATGAGCCTTATTTTCAGTATCATATGAATATCATCAACTTTCTTAAGCATTAGCATAACCACAACAACAAAATGAGAGAAGGTTTCTCCGTATAGCCTGACTGTCCCAGAACTTACTTTGTGGACAAGACTGGCCTCATAGTCAGAGATTCACTTACTCTGTCCCTCAAGTGCTGATCTGAAGGTGTGTTCTACCACTGCCTGGCAATGTAGATGCTTCTTATGTCTTTTCAATATTCCTAGAGAATTGATTTCACCCTATTCTGTTATTACACAGATGTCTCCATACACATGATTGGATCTTTTGAAGAGCACTATGAAATAGAAACAATAAATGAAATAAATGTCTAAGACCTCAGCAAAAAAATCCTCCAATGACATATGTAGTAAATAATTAAGGTAAATCTAAGTTTTAGCACATTTTTGGCTACTAAAAATTAGAATGTAAAATTCTCCAAATTTTCAACTGAACTTTTATTTTTATATACAACATGTCTGTGACTGTTCTTATAAACCATGATTATCAATAATAACATTACATAAGACCCATTAAATAATGTGTAAAAAAATAACAGGGAATTATCACATACTTTATTGATTTATTATTTATATTTACCTAGGAGGAGATTCTTGTAAATAATTTAAAAATAACATTTTGCTAAATATTATTTTTGAAACATAAACAATTGCTAATTATTATATATAATTTTGATACATTTTAAGATTCTAATATTTTGAGTATATAATTATTTTTTAAAAGATTGATGATTTTTCATTTCAAACATAATGTGAATTCATACTGATTTTTATATTTTGATCACAAGTTTTCATTGCAAAATAATTAAATATATGCCAATATCAGTTATGCAAATAGAAATTGTCCCTTTATAAAGTAATGATAGCAATAAATACAGTCATGGAAGTCTTAGAGTCAGGTGTATTAAATGATGACAGGCTGCAGTTCATTATAAAGAATATACTTCTATACTTTTGTAATAGTTTACATAAATATAGATTATTTTATTTTTACCTGTATCTAATCACTACAGGTATGATATCTCTATTATTTTTATTTATATTCATTAGTACACACACACACACACTCACACACACTCACACATGTGTGGTACACTTTTATAATGGTAATAACTGTAGACCAAAATCTGCAGACAGGAAAGAGTTGTTTTACTCAGAAAATTCTACTTTCATGTGAAGGCTTATTGAATACTTTGTGAAGTGAAGTCTAAACTAAATAAGCCACAGACAAGTCACAGTATCTGAATATACATATTACAAAACATATATATATCACTCTTAGTGATTTAGTGTTTGTGTCCTATTTTGCTTATCAAACACTAGTTTTCTGATCAAACATTAAATACATAAACATAAAATGAATAAACTAAAAAAATAAAAGAAGTTTGAAGTCACAAAGAGTTTCCAGTGTCCATATTCTCTTCCAGAGTATAAAAACAAACACACAAACCATTCACTTTTTACCATCTTTAGTTGCCAGCATGTGATGGGCATGGCATTTTTCTTACCCCAGAGGCCACTTTATGAAAGAAATGAAATGATTATAGAACTTATTATTGATTTTGAATTTTCTTCTAGATTGTTCAGCATCTAATCACTGTCTGGGACCTGACACTTTCCCAAGGTTAGTGTTCAGGAAATCACTAGCACTCTTACTTTACATTAGCAGAGTAACTTCACAAATGCAAATTGGAGTCCAAGAAGAACACTGTTTTTTACAACTGCACACAGAAATGTTTCTCCAGATACTTCAGTTCTATATATTTTGTATATTCATGCATATATATAGCATAAATTTCTAACAAAATTATCCAAAGACACATATAGCAAAATCAAAACAAAACATATTAAGAATTTCTCTACTTCTCCACTTAAAGTGTGTATAGTTGATAGCTTAATTAATTTTCAGTACCCTAACAGATGAGCTTATATTCATAGTTTAGAAAACATTTAAATTTACACATTTACAGGTAAAGATGTTAGAAAATAATGTTCTCCTAGATTTATAATTAGCATGAATATTCATCTCTTCTGCCTGTGATTTTCATTTTTGTTTGTGCAATATTATTTCATGTAAGTTGAAGCATGAATAATGTAGTACACTCTGATTGTTTGATGGTACACTATTTCTCAAATAGATTCTATCAGAAATTATAATTTTTACTTTTAATATAGTCAATTCCTTACAGGAATGAGATATGTTTTGTGATAAGTATAGAAGACCACTCAAGTTGTATATTAACTGTTATATCTAAAATGGTTTAAGTCAGAGCTGACCACCAAATAATACTTCCTAAACTTGTTTATTGTGGCATTTGTGTGTTTTTTTCCTTCATAATCATGCCCTGTGAACAGACTGGTACCACAATTAGATTATTCTTTTTTGTGGTACTGATCAATCAGTTATTAGGGTGTGCATTCAATAAAACATCCCTGATTGACTGAGATTAGTGCTTGTATGGTTTGTGGAATGACTCCTAGATCACAGCATTTGGTGTGTTGGCTGGGAAGCTTCTAACCATCTAGCTCACCTCAATTATTACAATAAACACTGCCAAGCCAGGTGGGCCCTCCATAAGGAGGTAAATTTTTTCTGTAACTGAACAGTTCTTTTTCTTTGCTTGCTCTTGTTTGTGGTACTTTCAAAAATTTCCCAAGAGTGTAACACCTGACATAGTGTATCCTTAGGTATAAGGATAGGGAATGTCCTGACTCCTCCTGGTAAGGAGAGTGTAATACAAATCACCTACTTTGGACTTTGACTTGGTTGTGACTCTCTTCTGAGAGCCCATGCGGCAGTGTATCCATCTTTTAAACTCAGTTTTTTGTTTTCTGATTTTTTTGTTAGTTTGTTTTGTTTTGTTTAAGTCTTCCACTTTCATTTTGTTTTTTTGGCACCTCTATACTTTGTCTTTAAATCCTTCATAATGGGACATCTGTATCTCTTTGATGGGATATTCAGTTCTGTTTCTTCTCTTCTTCCCCCCTCCCCCCATTGATTATCTTTGGAATGCAAATCTGTTTATGACTATTAGTTTGTTTATAGTTTCATTTCATTGCTTGAGTGTTGCTGTGTTTTATATTCAGAGGAAAAATGATTACAACCTCATCTACTGGCCATTTGTCTTTCACTTAGTTTTAACTCATTTCAAGAAATTTTATATAAAATAGAAGTCTCAATTTGGACAATAAAAACTCAGAAACTGTCCTTGGAGCCCTGTCCTTGCAGTTTAAACTTTAGCACTGTTAGAGGTCCAGGGACTTCTTGTGTGTAAGAACTACTCTTTTTTTTTTTTAATTGGTTACTTGATTTATTTACATTTCAAATGTTATCTCCCTTCCCATTTTTCCCTCCTCAAATATCCTATCTCTCCCTCTCCCCCAGCCTCTATGAGTGTGCACCCTCACCCACACCTGCCTAAGTGCCCTAGCATTCCCTAACCCTGGGACATCGAGCCTTCACAGGACAACTGAGCTCCCCTAAAGGAGCAAGCAGCTTTTTGGCTCCTCAACCTCTCTGGTAGGGAAGCTGATGTCTAGTCCTACTACTTTCTGTGACTGTGAATTTTGGATTCATCAGGTGGCAACATATTCCTCCCTTGAAATGAGAGCTAGAAAGTGTAAGAAAATTTTGTCTGTCTATTCTAAATATATAAGTGTACATGGCCACTCCATATTTCTTTCTCTGTGGTTTTAAATGTATACATATGCTCTCTGCATGTCTTGATTATAGAATATTGGTTTATAAGTTATTGGGGATGGTTGAAAATTTGTAAAATTTTAACATCTGTAAGAAACAAAAAGTTAGCTTAAAGTAATTAACTGAAGGTTGAAGCCATTCTGGGCAAAAATACATGGCATGAGTCAACCTAAGGAAGCAGGTCTCTAAACGTAGTTTTAAATTGGGATAATTTATTATATAATTCCTGCCCTAAAAATCAGACTTATAAAAGATATGATTTAAAATAACATTCCTTTAATGAGGTATTAAAGCTGTATCTTCATGTATTTATATATTAGAAATTCTCTTGCTGGCAGTCAAACTCTGTAACAGCAAATGAATGCACTTGATACTGATTTTAGAAAGACTGAATTGTTTAAACTATAAAAATTGGTTTTTTCTTCCTAAAATTATAGTTATGCTCTATGACTTCACTCAAAAAAAGGATACTTTATTTGATAATGCAAAAACAACTTTTAAAAATATTTAAGTGTATAAAGCATTGGAACATTTTAAAATTTATTAGAAGTTTTATTATAATGCCTTTATTAATATGTGAGGGGTACAATAAAGGAGGAAATTTTAGTGAAAATAACTATAACGGTGATGAAAACTATAATGACTTTAGAACGTATAATGGACAGTATCAATCAAATTATTAACCCATGAAATAGAGACAATTATGAGGAAAAAACCTCAGACAATCCCTGATGTTGGCTATGGATCTGGTGATAGAAATGATGGATACAGTAGCAGAAGGGTTTAAAATAATACAGAAATGGACTACAGTCATAAAGGGAGAGAGAACAAAGAGTTGTTATGAAAGATGTGGGGTACATTGAGACAATAGTTCCAAATGTATTAGAGGAACTCTAAAAATCTGCCACAGAAGGAACAATGACCCATAGTCAGAAAAGTCACTGCAGCTTAAACTGGAAACCCTTCTCGTTCAGCATGCCATAGCCACAGTTTTCAAAATGTACAGCTCTTGACTAGTGCAACATGATGTCAACGAGATAAGGTTTTTAATCTGTTGTAGCTTTGGCTTTCTGTTTTTCTTTTCATTATGCCAAGTGTATTGCTCTGTAAATTAGGGTAATGATACCAGACATAAAATATTAATGAATTTCTTAATCTAAAATTTTTCAGAAATTTGAAATATTAAAAAAATTAAGAATCACTGGCTCTTGAAGTCCACCCTCACCTCAATTTCTTTCAGTTTGCCTGAGCTCGGGCAAGGTTCCAGTGGGCCAAGAGCACAGGGAACTTCAAATTTTTTCTAGTCTCTTTGTGATATATGTTTATGGGTTAATTTTTTAAAAAATTGAAAGTTAAAAAAAAGAAACTAAAAAAAGAAAAAAAATTAAAAATTAAAAGTTAGACTTAAAAAATAAAGAAATCAGCAAAACTATAAAAGAAACTTGAAAACTCCAAACTTGTATCATCCGTAAATGGATGAAGTTCCAAGACAGTTTGCTTCCTTTTTTTTTTTTTTAAATTTACATTCCAAATCATTTCCCCTTTCCGGTTTTCTCCCTCCCCGAAAGTCCCATAAGCCCCCTTCCCTCCCTCTTTTCTCCATTCAAACCCCTCTCCTTTCTCTGTCCTGGCGTTCCCCTACATCCAGTCTTTCCAGGACCAGGGGTCTCTCCTTCCATCTTCTTAGAAATCTAATGATATGCGAATCTTGTCTAGGGTACTCCGAGATTCTGGGTTAATATCCCCTTATCAGTGACTGTATACCTTGTATGTTCTTTTCTGATTGGGTTACCTCACTAAGGATGATATTTTCAAGTTCTGACCATTCGCCAAGGAATTTCGTGAATTCATTGTTTTTAATTGCAGAGTAGTATTCCATTGTGTAGATATACCACATCTTCTGAATCCATTCCTCCGTTGAGGGACATCTGGGTTCTTTGCAGCTTCTGGCTATTATAAATAAGGCTGCTATGAACATAGGGGAGGATGTGTCCTTATTGCATGCAGGTAAAGCCTCTGGGTATATGCCCAGGAATGGTATAGCCGGATCCTCCGGGAGTGTCATGACCAGTTTTTTTGATGAACCGCCAGACTGCTTTCCAGAGTGGATGTACCAGCTTGCAATTCCACCAGCAGTGGAGGAGTGTTCCTCTTTCTCCACATCCTCGCCAACAACTGCTGTCTCCTGTGTTTTTGATCTTAGCCATCCTGACTGGTGTGAGATGGAATCTCTGGGTTGTTTTGATTTGCATTTCCCTAATGACTAAGGATGATGAACATTTCTTTAGGTGCTTCTCAGCCATAAGATATTCTTCAGGTGAGAACTCTTAGTTTAGCTCTGTACCCCATTTTTTAATAGAGTTACTTGCCTCTCTGGAGTTTAACTTCTTGAGTTCTTTGTATATATTGGATATTAGCCCTCTGTCGGATGTAAGGTTGGTAAAGATCATTTCCCAGTTAGTTGGTTGCCGCTTTGTCTTTTTGACAGTGTCTTTTGCCTTGCAAAAACTTTGTAATTTAATGAGATCCCATTTGTCTATTCTTGATCTTAGAGCATAAGCTATTGGAGTTCTGTTCAGGAAATACTCCCCTGTGCCCATATGTTCAAGGTTCTTCCCTAGTTTCCCATCTATTAGTTTCAGTGTGTTTGATTTTATGTGGAGATCCTTGATCAACTTGGAATTGAGCTTAGTGCAAGGAGATAAGAATGGGTCTATTTGCATTCTTCTGCATGTTGACCTCCAGTTGAGCCAGCACCATTTGTTGAAAAGGCTATCTTTTTTCCAATGAATGGTTTTAGCTTCTTTGTCAAAGATCAAGTGACCATAGGAGTGTGGATTCATTTCTGGGTCTTCAATTCTGTTCCATTGATCTACATGCCTGTCACTGTACCAATACCATGCGGTTTTTAACACTATTGCTCTGTAGTACAGCTTGAGGTCCTGGATACTGATTCCCCCAGAGGTTCTTTTACTCTTGAGAATAGTTTTAGTTATTCTGGGTTTTCTGTTATTCCAGATGAATTTTTGAATTGATCTTTCTAACTCTATGAAGAATTGAGTTGGGATTTTGATGGGGATTGCATTGAATCTGTATATTACTTTTGGTAAGATGCTCATTTTTACTATATTAATCCTGCCAATCCCTGCGCATTGCAGATTTTTCCATCTTCTGAGGTCTTCTTCAATTTCTTTCTTCAGAGACTTGAAGTTCTTGTCATACAGATCTTTCACTTGTTTGGTTAGAGTCACGCCAAGATACTTTATATGGTTTGTGGCTATAGTGAAGGGTATCATTTCTCTTACTTCTCAGCCTGCTTATCCTTTGGGTATAGGAAGGCTTCTGACTTGCTTGATTTGATTTTATATCCGGCCACTTTGCTGAAGTCGTTTATCAGCTGTAGGAGTTCTCTGGTGGAGTTCTTTTGGTCGCTTAAGTATACTATCATATCGTCTGCAAATAGTGATAGTTTGACTTCTTCCTTTCCAATTTGTATCCCTTTGACCTCTTTTTGTTGTCTAATTGCTCTAGCTAGAACTTCAAGTACTATATTGAAAAGATATGGAGAGAGAGGGCAGCCTTGTCTAGTCCCTGATTTTAGTGGGATTGCTTCAAGTTTCTCTCCATTTAGATTGATGCTGGCTACCGGTTTGCTGTAAATTGCTTTTACTATGTTGAGACATGGGCCTTGAATTCCTGATCTTTCCAAGACCTTTAGCATGAAAGGATGCTGAATTTTGTCAAATGCTTTCTCAGCATCTAATGAGATGACCATGTGTTTTTTTTTTTTTTTTGAGATTGTTTATATAGTGGATTACATTGATGGATTTCCTTATATTGAACCATCCCTGCATCCCTGGGATGAAGCCTACTTGACAGTAGTGAATGATCGTTTTGATGTGTTCTTGGATTCGGTTGGCAAGAATTTTATTGAGTATTTTTGCATCGATATTCATAAGAGAGATTGGCCTCAGATTCTCTTTCTTTGTCAGATCTTTGTGTGCTTTTGGTATTAGTGTAATTGTGGCTATATAGAACAAGTTGCCTACTGTTCCTTCCGTTTCTATTTTGTGGAACAGTTTGAAGAGTATTGGTGTTAGGTCTTTTTTGAAGGTCTGATAGAATTCTGCAATAAAATCATCTGGACCTGTGCTTTTTTTGGTTGGAAGACTTCCAATGACGACTTCTATTTCTTCAGGGGTTATAGGACGGTTTAGATGGTCTATTTGATCCTGATTTAATTTTGGTATTTGGTATCTGTCAAGGAAATTGTCCATTTCCTCAAGATTTTCTAGTTGTGTTGAATACAGGTTTTTGTAGTACGATCTGATGATTTTTTGAATTTCCTCAGTTTCTGTTGTTATCTCTCCCTTTTCGTTTCTGATTTTATTAATTTGGATACTATCTCTGTGCCCTCTGGCTAGTCTGGCTAAGGGCTTATCTATCTTGTCGATTTTCTCAAAGAACCAACTCCTCGTTTTGTTGATTCTTTGTATGGTTTTATTTGTTTCTACTTGATTGATTTCAGCCCTGAGTTTGATGATTTCCTGCCTTCTAATCCTCTTTGGTGTATTTGCTTCTTTTTTTTTCCAGGGCTTTCAGGTGTGCCATTAAGCTGTTAGTGTATGCTGTCTCCCGTTTCTTTTTGGCGGCACTCAGGGCTATGAATTTTCCTCTTAGCACTGCTTTCATTGTGTCCCATAAATTAGGGTATGTTGTGCCTTCATTTCCATTAACTTTCAAAAAGTCTTTGATTTCTTTATTTCCACCTTGACCAAGTTATCATTGAGTACAGTATTGTTCACACTCCATGTGTACGTGGGTTTTCTTTTGTTCTTGTTGCCATTGAAGACCACCCTTATTCCATAGTGATCTGATAGGAGGCATGGGATTAGTTCAATCTTCTTTTTTTGTTTGTTTGTTTTTGTTTTCCTTTTTTTATTATTTCTTTATTTATTTATTTATTTTAATTTACATTCCAAATCATTTCCTCTTTCCCATTTCCTCCCTCCCGAAAGTCACATAAGCCCCCTTCCCTCCCTCTTTTCTCCAATCATCCCCCTCTCGTTTCTCTGTCCTGGCGTTCCCCTACATCCAGTCTTTCCAGGACCAGGGGTCTCTCCTTCCATCTTCTTAGAAATCTATTGATATGTGAATTGTGTCTAGGGTATTCCGAGATTCTGGGTTAGTATCCCCTTATCAGTGACTGCATACCATGTGTGTTCTTTTGTGATTGGGTTACCTCCCAAAGGATGATATTTTCAAGTTCTGACCATTTGCCTAGGAATTTCGTGAATTCATTGTTTTTAATTGCAGAGTAGTATTCCATTGTGTAGATATACCACATCTTCTGAATCCATTCCTCCGTTGAGGGACATCTGGGTTCTTTCCAGCTTCTGGCTATTATAAATAAGGCTGCTATGAACATAGTGGAGCATGTGTCCTTATTGCATGCAGGTAAAGCCTCTGAGTATATGCCCAGGAGTGGTATAGCCGGATCCTCCAGGAGTGTCATGCCCAGTTTTTTGAGGAACCGCCAGACAGCTTTCCAGAGTGGTTGTACCAGCTTGCAATTCCACCAGCAGTGGAGGAGTGTTCCTCTTTCTCCACATCCTCGCCAACAACTGCTGTCTCCTGTGTTTTTGATCTTAGCCATCCTGACTGGTGTGAGATGGAATCTCAGGGTTGTTTTGATTTGCATTTCCCTAATGACTAAGGATGATGAACATCTCTTTAGGTCCTTCTCATCCATTAGATATTCTTCAGGTGAGAACTCTTTGTTTAGCTCTGTACCCCATTTTTTATTATGGTTACGTGCCTCTCTGGAGTTTAACTTCTTGTGTTCTTTGTATATATTGGAAATTAGCCCTCTGTCGGATGTAAGGTTGGTAAAGATCATTTTCCAGTTAGTTGGTTGCCGCTTTGTCTTTTTGACAGTGTCTTTTGCCTTGCAAAAACTTTGTAATTTAATGAGGTCCCATTTGTCTATTCTTGATCTTAGAGCATAAGCTATTGGAGTCCTATTCAGGAAATTCTCCCCTGTGCCCATATGTTCAAGGTTCTACCCTAGTTTCCTTTCTATTAGTTTCAGTGTGTCTGGTTTTATGTGGAGATCCTTGATCCACTTGGAATTGAGCTTAGTGCAAGGAGATAAGAATGGGTCAATTTGCATTCTTCTGCATGTTGACCTCCAGTTGAGCCAGCACCATTTGTTGAAAAGGCTATCTTTTTTCCACTGGATGGTTTTAGCTCCTTTGTCAAGGATCAAGTGACCATAGGAGTGTGGATTCATTTCTGGGTCTTCAATTCTGTTCCATTGATCTACATGCCTGTCACTGTACCAATACCTTGCGGTTTTTAACACTATTGCTCTGTAGTGCAGCTTGAGGTCCGGGATACTGATTCCCCCAGAGGTTCTTTTACTCTTGAGAATAGTTTTAGCTATTCTGGGTTTTCTGTTATTCCAGATGAATTTTTTAATTGCTCTTTCTAACTCTGTGAAGAATTGAGTTGGGATATTGTTGGGGATTGCATTGAATCTGTATATTACTTTTGGTAAGATGGCAGATATTTCTATCTTCTTTTATCTGTTGAGGTCTGATTTGTGACCAACTATATGGTCAATTTTGGAGAAGGTACCATGAGGTGCTGAGAAGAAGGTGTATTCTTTTGCTCTAGGATGAAATGTTCTATATATATCTGTTAGTTCCATTTGGTTCAAGGCTTCAGTTAGATTCACTGTGTCCCTGTTTAGTTTCTCCTTTCCTGAACGATCCATTTCAGAGAGCAGGGTGTTGAAGTCACCCACTATTATTGTGTTTGGTGCGATGTGTGCTTTGAGCTTTAGTAAAGTTTCTTTTACGAATGAGGGTGCCCTTGCATTTGGAGCATAGATATTCAGAATTGAGAGTTCTTGATGGTGGATTTTTCCCTTGATCAGTATGTAGTGTCCTTCTGTGTCTTTTTTGATGACTTTAGGTTGAAAATCAATTTTATCCGATATTAGGAAGGCTACTCCACCTCGTTTCTTGGGGCCATTTGCTTGTAAAATTGTTTTCCAGCCTTTTCCTCTGAGGTAGTGTTTGTCTTTGACACTGAGGTGCTTTTCCTGCATGCAGCAAAATGCTGGGTCCTGTTTACATATCCAGTCTTCTAGTCTATGTCTTTTAATTGGGGAATTGAGACCATTGATATTAAGGGAGATTAAGGCATAGTGATTATTGCCATCTGCCATTCTTGACGCTATCTTTATGTTTGAGTGGTTATCTACTTTTGGGTTTGATTCAAGAAGGTTATTATCTCATTTTTTTCCAGGGTGTAGTTTCTCTCCCTGTATTGGAGGTTTCCACCTATTATCCGTTGCAGGGCTGAATTTCTGGAAAGATATTATGAAAATTTGGTTTTATCATGGAATATCTTGGTCTCTCCATCCATGGTGATTGAGAGTTTTGCTGGGTATAGTAGTCTAGGCTGGCATTTGTGCTCTCTTAGTGTCTGCATGAGATCTGCCTAGGATCTTCTGGCTTTCATAGTTTCTGGTGAGAAGTCTGATGTGATTCGGATAGGTCTTCCTTTGTATGTTACTTGGTCCTTTTCTCTTACTGCTTTTAGTATTCTTTCTTTGTTTAGAACATTTGGTGTTTTGATTATTATGTGACAGGAGGTATTTCTGTTCTGGTCCAGTCTGTTTGGAGTTCTGTAGGCTTCTTGTATGTTCATCGGCATCTCTCTCTTTAGGTTAGGGAAGTTTTCCTCCATAATTTTGTTGAAGATGTTTACTGGCCCTTTAAGTTGCAAATCTTCACTCTCATCTATACCTATAATCCTTAGGTTTGGTCTTCTCATTGTGTCCTGGATTTCCTGGATGTTTTGGGTTACATGTTTTTTGCATTTTGCATTTTCTTTGACTGTTGAGTCGATGCTTTCTATGGAATCTTCAGCACATGAGATTCTTTCTTCCATCTATTCTATTGTTGATGTTTTGCATCTATGACTCCTGATTTCTTCCCAAGGTTTTCTATCTCCAAAGTTGTCTCCTTTTGTGATTTCTTAGTTGTTTCTACTTCCTTTTTTAGTTCCTGGATGGGTTTGCTGAGATCCTTCATTTGTTTTTTTGTATTTTCCTGTATTTCTTTAAGGTATTTTTGCATTACCTCTTTCAGGATTTCTTCCTGATGACCCACGTTCTCCTGCATTTCTCTAAGTGATTTTTTGTTTCCTCTTCATGGGAATTCATCTGTTGGTCCATCGTCTCCTGCATTTCTTTAAGCAGTTCTCGTGTTTCCTTTGTAAGGGCATCTATCAGTTGATTCATTTCTTTAAGCAATTTTTTGTGTTGCCTCCTTATGGGCATCCGTCTGTCGACCCATATTCTTCTGCATTTCTTTATGCAATTTTTGTGATTCCTTTGTGAGTGTATCTACCCGTTGATTCATCTCATTAAGCGATTTTTGTGTTGTCTCCTTGTGCGCCTCCATCTTTTGATCCAAGTTCTCCTGCAATTCTCTAAGAGATTTTTGTATTTCCTTTATAAGGGCTTCTAATCGTTGATTCATGGTCTCCTGTAATTCTTTATTAGATTTATTTGTGTCCTTCTTGTGATCCTCTAATAGCATCATGAGAAGTGATTTTTAAATCCAGATCTTGTCTTTCGGGTGTGGTGGGGTATCCAGGACTTGCTGCTGTTGGAGAGTTGGGTTCGGATGGTCCCATATTACTTTGATTTCAGTTAGTAACATTCCTACATTTGCCTTTTGCCATCTGGATACCTCTGATGTTAGTTGGTCCTGCTGTCACTGGCTGTTGGTTAGACCTCCTGTGAGCCTGCAAAGCTATTTCTGCCCCCCCCCCCCCCGGTTTACCATGATTTCCCTGGCACAGATTTCTGGGGCCTGCCCTGCTCCTGAGTGACTTTGGAGCCCTGATGTGTCTTGCCCCAAGTGATGTTATATTGGGGAGTACTTGCACATCCAAAGGCTCAGCGTAGTGGATTCCTTGAGCAGAGGTCACCAAAGGGAGGCTGGTAGGCTCCTGCCATATGCAGGGGTGTGTGATCTCTCCTAGAGTGGGGGGGAGGGGGCGTCCCTCTGCCAGGCAGAAGTCCCACAGCAGAGCTAGCACGCTGGTTACTGCAGATCTTCCCAGCTCTTGGGAGCCACGTACACACAATCCGCCTGAGACCCAAGCGATATTATGCCTGTCTGTCTCAGAGCCTGGCAGTCCTAACTTCCTGGCCACTGGAGCAAAGATGGCGGAGTTAACTCTGCACTCTCTCCGTGGCGCTGCTCACCCTGCAGAGGCGATGGCCTGCAGATCTGGCACCCAGACGACCACAGCGCTGTCCTGTTCTTGGGTGCAGGCGGAAGCCCCAACAGGCCGTGTCCCAAGTGATGTTATATTGGGGAGAGCCTGGGTACCTGTCTCTTCAGTGCAGTCTACCGGAACAGAGTTGACAGTTTGCTTTCTACTGCCTATTTCTGATGTAACCAGAGAGAATAATGATCGAGGAAGACTAATTCAGAGTGCGGTACCAAGGAAACTTCGGCAAAGGAGGTCTTCTTCTTGGGAGCAGAACCAGATTGTAAACACAGACCTTGCCCTGTGGCTAAGCATTAAGCATTTGTTAGATTACAATATATTTGTGACACTCCTGAACTTGAACAGCAAAAGAAACATTTGGAAGTCATTAGTAAGTAGATGGACAAATGCAAGAACTCATGACAGGTAAGACATCTAATAGAGTCCTAGGAGCTAATATTCATCTCAATCAGCCTCTCCCTGAGGCATGACTGTTCTACTATTTTACAAATAAGGATGCTGATGGGAGTCAAGTAACTTGTCATAATATTATCACTTTTGTCACTAACTTTTAACATTGTTAAAGGCTCATTTTGTTTAATGATGAAGTCTAATGCTATCAGTTCAGTTAAACTAGCTTTCAGTAGCAGTTCAATAAATATTTGTTGAACTACTGAAGAATTCCAGAAGCCTGTGTTAGACCCAGGTCCTTCTGCCATACTTGTTTTGATAACTGCATAGTCTAGGGTGCTTAGCACTAACAAATAGTCCTTGAACTAAATTGAGTGGAATCTGCACTGTGGTTATACTTTTGAGATTGTTGATGGATGGTGTTCCTCTTCCTCAATTCCACAGGCCTTGTAAAGGCTCAAATGGACAAGGTTTTTCCAACGTTTTTCTTCTGCTTCAGCTATTTCTATTCTCTTGTTTCCTTCTGTTTTTGAGACAGGTAACTTCAAGTTTACTACATAGCCCAGGCTGACCTGAAACTCACAACCTTGCCTCAGCCTCCTGAGCACTGGAATCAGATGTGTGTCACTGAAAGTGGTTTTCTCTTTAACTCTGTGAGAACGTAGGTTACATGATGTGAGCCTGGACCTCAGGTTATTGCTTAACTTCCCTTTCTAAACCTATGCTCAGTTCTCATGTGGTTATAAATTGAGTTTTCTTTTTTAATATGATAAAGTGCTAACCATCTGTTCAAAAATAAACCTGTAACTCTTAAGGCTCAAAGATAAAATGGATTGATAGTCTTAAAGTTGATCAAATCCTTCAATGTGTTCAGAAATATATTTAAAGTTATGCTAAACACTAGTGTAGTTAATTACAAAGTGAAAGATTCATTTAGTCTCTGGTTTTATGATAGTAAGTTATAATTTACAGCAAAAAAACTAGATGCAGATGGTCTGTTTACCTCAGATATGCTAGGTAGGTACTTGTCCAAAAACTAGTCAGAGATCTTCAGAATATGGCATTTAACGTGTTTTAAACTTATTGTTACAGACAGAAACTCCTAAAACCTAATAGTGACTCCCTAATGTCTCTAACTAGATACGGGCACAGACAAAGGACATCACCAAGATTAAGGTACAGGTGCTCTAATGCCTTACATGCTGCGAGTGCCTGGCCTGAATTGTGGACAAACAGAAGATAACTGGAGATTTGATTGCCACACATTGCTTTAGACAAAGTAAGACGAGACTCTCCCATGTTCCATCTCCATAAGAAAAAGCCTCTTCATCTTCTGGGCCTGATGGCCAAAGACTACCTCTGCTCTTGGTATCACAGAGGTAGAGAAACGTGGAATAATAAAATATGGACTAATATCTCTCATTTTAATTGATACATAGGCCATTTAGATTACAATTTATCCTTCTTCAAGCCTCTGGTCACATTATTGGCTAAATTTCTTGTAGTTTAACAGCTATAAGAGAAACAACAGACAACTAGGTTCTTACCTCAAGGTAATCTACCACTATGTTAGTTCATTAGGCAATTCATTAATTAATTAAAAGTACTAGATCTCTTATTAGAAAGGGCAAACAGGTTTATCTTGATTTCAGGCTTTATATTAATTGACTGCTCTCAATAATCATCTATGACTAATAATAAGTAATTTGATAAAAAAACAATAAAAAATTTAAATTTTATTTAAGATCTGAATACCTAAAAATATTATGGTTCTAGAAAAATGTTAAAAATTGTATGCAGTCACTGATAAGGGAATATTAACCCAGAATCTCGGAATACCCTAGAAACAATTCGCATATCAATAGATTTCCAAGAAGATGGAAGGAGAGACCCCTGGTCCTGGAAAGACTGGATATAGGGGAATGCCAGGACAGAGAAGCGGGAGGGGATTGAATGGGGAAAAGAGGGAGGGAAGGGGGCTTATGGGACTTTCGGGTAGGGAGGAAACGGGAAAGGGGAAATGATTTTGAATGTAAATAAAAAAAACTTAGAAAATAAAATAAAATTAAAAAAGAATGAAGATTAGATGATATATAAAATCTTGGATGATGATAAAATTGATTTAAAAATAAAAATGTTTCAGATGAAAGATATTTAAAATTGATAAATACAAGTGTCTGATGATAGAGAGTCTAAAAGTTCTATAAAACTGGAGGATCTAAAAAATGATTTAAGATGTACATTAAACAGAGAATGTTTCATGTTTCTCCCTCACAGGCTATTGTTATTTCAATGTTCAAATTTTAACGTTTATAAGCTAATGGAGCACTGAATGCTAACAGTTTAGTCACAAGCTCAAGATTTTAAAAATTCCTTTTAGTTGTCTTCATTAAAACATGAATTTCAATACAATGGCAAATACTAATGTATGTCCTTTTGTAATCTAAAATTCACATAAGCTTTAGGGAATATAAATAAATATAAATATAAATAAATAGGTAGATAGATAGATAGATAGATAGATAGATAGATAGATAGATAGATAGATAGATAGATAGATAAATTGATATAAGATTTGTATCTCCTGCCACAAATCAAATAGATTCTGGATAAGTAAACCTGCCTGTTCGTGAAAATGCAGCTGATGTGATTGCTCCCTGTCTTTCAGCTGGATCAGCTAATCAGAAGCTTCGGATAAATGCCCCATTACCTAGCCTTTGACTAGTATGTTAACCTTCTTAGGCCCCTTTGCCCACATCCAAATATCAGAGGAAACAGTTACATAAAAAAGATGTAATGTCTATTGTCCCACCTTACAGGCTTATATGCTAAGTCAAGGAACTCCACCTTGGCACACTCTTTTTTTTTTTCTAAGTTTTTTTTTTTATTTACATTCCAACTCATTTCCCCTTTCCCGTTTCCTCCCTCCCCGAAAGTCACATAAGCCCCCTTCCCTCCCTCTTTTCTCCATTCAACCCCCTCTCGTTTCTCTGTCCTGGCGTTCCCCTACATCCAGTCTTTCCAGGACCAGGGGTCTCTCCTTCCATCTTCTTAGAAATCTATTGATATGCGAATTGTGTCTAGGATATTCCGAAATTCTGGGTTAATATCCCCTTATCAGTGACTGCATACCATGTGTGTTCTTTTGTGATTGGGTTACCTCAGTAAGGATTATATTTTCAAGTTCTGACCATTTGCCTAGGAATTTCGTGAATTCATTGTTTTTAATTGCAGAGTAGTATTCCATTGTGTAGATATACCACATCTTCTGAATCCATTCCTCCGTTGAGGGACATCTGGGTTTTTTCCAGCTTCTGGCTATTATAAATAAGGCTGCTATGAACATAGTGGAGCATGTGTCCTTATTGCATGCAGGTAAAGCCTCTGGGTATATGCCCAGGAGTGGTATAGCCGGATCCTCCGGGAGTGTCATGCCCAGTTTTCTGAGGAACCGCCAGACTGCTTTCCAGAGTGGTTGTACCAGCTTGCAATTCCACCAACAGTGGAGGAGTGTTCCTCTTTCTCCACATCCTCGCCAACAACTGCTGTCTCCTGTGTTTTTGATCTTAGCCATTCTGACTGTTACAGCAAACCGGTAGCCAGCATCAATCTAAATGGAGAGAAACTTGAAGCAATCCCACTAAAATCAGGGACTAGACAAGGCTGCCCTCTCTCTCCATATCTTTTCAATATAGTACTTGAAGTTCTAGCTAGAGCAATTAGACAACAAAAAGAGGTCAAAGGGATACAAATTGGAAAGGAAGAAATCAAACTATCACTATTAGCAGACAATATGATAGTATACTTAAGCGACCCAAAGAACTCCACCAGAGAACTCCTACAGCTAATAAAAGACTTCAGCAAAGTGGCCGGATATAAAATCAACTCAAGCAAGTCAGTAGCCTTCCTATACTCAAAGGATAAGCAGGCTGAGAAAGAAGTAAGAGAAATGATACCCTTCACGATAGCCACAAACCATATAAAGTATCTTGGCGTGACTCTAACCAAACAAGTGAAAGATCTGTATGACAAGAACTTCAAGTCTCTGAAGAAAGAAATTGAAGAAGACCTCAGAAGATGGAAAAATCTGCCATGCTCATGGATTGGCAGGATTAATATAGTAAAAATGACCATCTTACCAAAAGTAGTATACAGATTCAAGGCACACTCTTAAAAGTACTGCATTTTGTGATTTTGACTATCTTGTTGGATGTGAAAATGGAAATCAATCCTGGATTCATCATTCTCATCTGAAGTTTGTTCCGTGGAAACACCAGGACCTGAAGCAGCAATAGGTCATCAGACAACACCCAGAGGACCTGTCCAAAATCATCTTGGGAAAAGACTGGAGGCTTTACCAGAAGCTGTTTGAGACCTAAGCAAATACTTACACCCAATCATTGGCCTGAAGTCAGGGCACATTATGATGGTTGAATTAGGGGGAGGATTGAAGACTCTGAAAGGAAGAGCAACCCCATAGAAAGACCAACAGTTTCTAACACAGTGCACACTTGTGGCTTTATCCTTGGATTTGACCTATAATTAATGTTTTTCCTTGATCAAAAATTTGTGCCAAATCTATTTCTGTTTTGAATGTAATCATGAAAGCTCATTTTATTCCTTATTGTCGAGCCTTTACTTACTATTCTACGAGGAGTGGGCACATTCTATTCTTGATTCTAATCTTATATTTCTGGTAAAACAACTAAAACTATGTCTTAAAGCATTCTTCCTAAAATTATTTGAATCAAATCAAGAATTCTATAAAATCATTAATTCTTCTAAACAGCATTTAATCATGAAATTTCATCTTTATATTGATCTTTAGAAAATGTGTCCAATAAAGTGGACCAATTCCCAGGCATTATTATACTATGTAATAGTGCTAAGAAAATACATATAAGCTGCAAGAAGCAATCCTGAAATGGAAGCCTATAAGGACCTTGCCTCTTAGACCTCACCCATCAAAAGCCATGCAAATAGGAGGCCACCTCCAGGAAAGTCACCTGCTGCCCTCAGCCTCTCCTAGATGACTGCTGACATTCTTCCCACAGTTAGGCCTGTCACAGAAATACCCTAGTCTCTGTATCAACCTCTGTCTTAGTCACTTTTCTATTGCTGTGAAGAGACTTTGGCCATGGACACTTTTATAAATGAAAACATTTTTAGATTTTTTATAGATATAGAAGGCCAGTGCATTACCATCATTTCAGGGAGCAGGTAGGCACTAGAGGAATAACTAAGAAAGACATATATCTGGGTTTTCTGTTATTCCAGAAGAATTTTTGAATTGCTCTTTCTAACTCTATGAAGAATTGAGTTGGGATTTTGATGGGGATTGCATTGAATCTGTGTATTACTTTTGGTAAGATGCTCATTTTTACTATATTAATCCTGCCAATCCATGAGCATGGCAGATTTTTCCATCTTCTGAGGTCTTCTTCAATTTCTTTCTTCAGAGAATTGAAGTTCTTGTCATACAGATCTTTCACTTGTTTGGTTAGAGTCACGCCAAGATACTTAATATGGTTTGTGGCTATCTTGAAGGGTATTATTTCTCTTACTTCTTTCTCAGCCTGCTTATCCTTTGAGTATAGGAAGGCTTCTGACTTGCTTGAGTTGACTTTATATCCAGCCACTTTGCTGAAGTCGTTTATCAGCTGTAGGAGTTCTCTGGTGGAGTTCTTTGGGTCGCTTAAGTATACTATCATATCGTCTGCAAATAGTGATAGTTTGACTTCTTCCTTTCCAATATGTATCCCTTTGACCTCTTTTTGTTGTCTAATTGCCCTAGCTAGAACTTCAAGTACTATATTGAAAAGATATGGAGAGAGAGGGCAGCCTTGTCTAGTCCCTGATTTTAGTGGGATTGCTTCAAGTTTCTCTCCATTTAGATTGATGCTGGCTACCGGTTTGCTGTAAATTGCTTTTACTATGTTTAGATATGGGCCTTGAATTCCTGATCTTTCCAAGACCTTTAGCATGAAAGGATGCTGAATTTTGTCAAATGCTTTCTCAGCATCTAATGAGATGACCATGTGGTTTTTTTCTTTGAGATTGTTTATGTAGTGGATTACATTGATGGATTTCCTTATATTGAACCATCCCTGCATCCCTGGGATGAAGCCTACTTGATCGTGGTGAATGTTCATTTTGATGTGTTCTTGGATTCGGTTGGCAAGAATTTTATTGAGTATTTTTGCATCGATATTCATAAGAGAGATTGGTCTGAGATTCTCTTTCTTTGTTGGATCTTTGTGTGCTTTTGGTATTAGTGTAATTGTGGCTTTATAGAACGAGTTGGATAGTGTTCCTTCTGTTTCTATTTTCTGGAACAGTTTGAAGAGTATTGGTGTTAGGTCTTCTTTGAAGGAAGAGTAAAAGAACCTCTGGGGGAATCAGTATCCCGGACCTCAAGCTGTACTACAGAGCAATAGTGTTAAAAACCGCATGGTATTGGTACAGTGACAGACATGTAGATCAATGGAACAGAATTGAAGACCCAGAAATGAATCCACACTCCTATGGTCACTTGATCTTTGACAAATGAGCTAAAACCATCCAGTGGAAAAAAGATAGCCTTTTCAACAAATGATGCTGGCTCAGCTGGAGGTCAACATGCAGAAGAATGCAAATTGACCCATTCTTATCTCCTTGCACTAAGCTCAATTCTAAGTGGATCAAAGATCTCCACATAAAACCAGACACACTGAAACTAATAGATGGGAAACTAGGGAAGAACCTTGAACATATGGGCACAGGGGAGAATTTCCTGAACAGAACTCCAATAGCTTATGCTCTAAGATCAAGAATAGACAAATGGGACCTCATTAAATTACAAAGTTTTTGCAAGGTAAAAGACACTGTCAAAAAGACAAAGTGGCAACCAACTAACTGGGAAATGATCTTTACCAACCTTACATCCGACAGAGGGCTAATATCCAATATATACAAAGAACTCAAGAAGTTAAACTCCAGAGAGGCAAGTAACCCTATTAAAAAATGGGGTACAGAGCTAAACAAAGTGTTCTCACCTGAAGAATATCTAATGGCTGAGAAGCACCTAAAGAGATGTTCATCATCCTTAGTCATTAGGGAAATGCAAATCAAAACAACCCTGAGATTCCATCTCACACCAGTCAGGATGGCTAAGATCAAAAACACAGGAGACAGCAGTTGTTGGCGAGGATGTGGAGAAAGAGGAACACTCCTCCACTGCTGGTGGGATTGCAAGCTGGTACAACTACTCTGGAAAGCAGTCTGGTGGTTCCTCCGAAAACTGGGCATGACACTCCCGGAGGATCCGGCTATACCACTCCTGGGCATATACCCAGAGGCTTTACCTGCATGCAATAAGGACACATGCTCCACTATGTTCATAGCAGCCTTATTTATAATAGCCAGAAGCTGGAAAGAACCCAGATGTCCCTCAACGGAGGAATGGATTCAGAAGATGTGGTATATCTACACAATGGAATACTACTCTGCAATTAAAAACAATGAATTCACGAAATTCCTTGGCAAATGGTCAGATCTTGAAAATATCATCCTTAGTGAGGTAACCCAATCACAAAAGAACACACATGGTATGCAGTCACTGATAAGGGTATATTGACCCAGAATCTCGGAATACCCTAGACACAATCCGCATATCAATAGATTTCTAAGAAGATGGAAGGAGAGACCCCTGGTCCTGGAAAGACTGGATGTAGGGGAACGCCAGGACAGAGTAACGAGAGGGGGTTGAATGAAGGGAAGGGGGCTTATGGGACTTTCGGGGAGGGAGGAAACGGGAAAGGGGAAATGATTAGGAATGTAAATTAAAAATAAAATAAAATAAATAATTAAAAAAAAAGAAAGACATATATCATGATCAGTAGAAAGAAAGATTGGACTGGGCTTTGGCTTTCTGAAACTTCAACGTATCCCCTCCTTCATGAAACATTTTCTTCAACAAGGCCTCATATCCTGACTCTTCTAATCTTTTTAAAGACATCCAATCTCTGATTACTAAGCATGAAAATAAATGAACCCATGGAGGCTGTGCTTATTCAAAACCACCACACTGGTCATGATTTTCAAAGACAGAAGTCACTCTATATATGTTTAAATTTGTTCTGTACATCATCTTACATTACATTCAGTAACAACTGAGATTATATACTTTAACCTTATGGAAATTATAATTTTTATATAAAACAGACTATTTTAAATGATGGTATCATTGTTTGAATATGCTTGGCCCTAGTAGTGGCACCATTAGGAAATGTGGCCTTGTTGGAGTAGGTATGTCACTGTGGGTTTGGGCTTTAAGACTTTCATCATAGCTGCCTGGAAGTGAGTATTCTCTTAGCAGATTTCAGATGAATATGTAAAACGTTCAGCTTCCCCTGCACCATGCCTGCCTGGGTTCTTCCATGCTCCTACCTTGATGATAACAGACTGAACCTCTGAACCTGGAAACCAGATACTTCCAAAATTGTTGTTCTTATAATATTCACCTTGGTCATGGTATCTGTTTACAGAAATAAAACCCTAAGTCAGAAGTAGTTTAATTAATATGTAACACTCACATTTCTATATTAACTATTCCTTTAAAAATATATTGTTTAATTGTACCTGGGTCAGGTGAAAAAATAGGGCATAATGGATCCAATCGTGGCCAAAATTTTATGAAAGACCTTGAACACTGAATTCCGTCCTTAAAGATTTGAATGATGATACATAGACATGTTACAAATTCTCCTTAACATGGCATAGATTTTCATTGGATCAATATTTGTCCTCTATTTTATATTAAGAATGAATGTTCTTTATGGTTTACAATTTTGTTTCTCCCTTTCTTTAAATTAACCATTTATTTATCTATTTATTTATTTATTTATTTATTTATTTATTTATTTATTTATTTATTTATACTCCAGATTTTTCCTCCTCCTTGTCTACCCTTCCATGCCCCATGCTTCCTCCCCAGCACCCTGTTTCTATGAGGATGTCTCACAACCACACCCCACCAGAGCTCTATACTCCCTGAGGCCTCCAGTCTCTTGAGGGTTAGGTGCATCTTCTCTGACTGAGTCCAGACCTGACAGTCCTCTGCTGTATATGTGTTAGGTGCCTCATATCAGCTGGTATATGCTGCCTCGTTGGTGGTCCACAGTTTGAGATATCTCAGGGGACTAGTATAATTGAGAATGCTGGTCTTCTTATGGGTTCACCCTCCTCCTCATCTTCTTCCAGTTTTTCCCTAATTCAAGCAGAGAGATCAGTAGCTTCTGTCCATTGGATGGGTGCAAATGTCTGCATCTGATGCCTTAAGCCTCTTGTTGGGTCTTCTGGAGTGCGATAATGCGAGGTCCCTTTTTGTGAGTGCTCCAATAGCCTCAGTAATTGTGGCAGGCCTTGGGATCTCCTCTTAAGCTAGATCCCACTTAGGGCCTGTCACTGGGACCTTCTTTTCCTCAAGCTCCTCTCCATTTTCATCCCTGCTGTTCTTTAAAACAGGAACCCTCATGGCTCAGAGTTTTGACTGTGGGATGTCAAGTTCATCCCTCACTTGATGCCCTGAGTTTCCGCTGGAGGTGGGCTCTACAAGTTCCCTCGCCCAACTGTAAGGCATTTCATCTAAGGTCCCTCCCTTTGAGTCCTGAGATTCTCTCACATACCAGGTCTCTGGTACATTCTGGAGGGTCTCCCCAACCTCCTACATCCTGAGGCTGCCTGTGTCCATTCTATTGGCTGTCTCTCAGGGATTCAGTCTTCCTCCTCCACTCAATACCAACAGATCATGTTCCCATCTTCCCCCTGCCCCATCCACTTTTTTCACTCTTTAAAAGTAGCATGCGCAGTTCTATTCATCCCATAGACAAGCATTAAGTATTTTTTCCTAACTCAAGCTAGGCATTTTTATTCAGTTTAAACCATCTGTTTATCAGAATGTCAGCATCTTAAATCAAAGCTCTCTAAAGCCATTTGGGAAGCAGACTACCACTTGAGAATACATCTTGAGTTTTCATCTCATTGATCACAATTTTTGTAGATAATGAGGATGAGTCAATCCAAATATATTTTGTCCAGCATTATGTTTGGGCATTTTTTGTACATCATCCCACTCTGGGAACTAATACATATCATAGATGTAATTATTATTAATTATTATTACTCATATTAATGTTATTTCTAAAAAATCATATTTAGGAAAACTAACTTATCAATAGAGATTTTTCTTGGATGAACAGATAATTCTACTCTATTTTTGGTCTTCTAATAATTTTATATATTTCTCCAGCTCCGATATAAAAATAACACAGTAATGAACTTGTAAGTTTTATGTCATTGTGCAGTATAATGAATGCATATTTCATAAAGAATTTTTTTATATTTAAGATACTGACTAGTATTGAATGTTACAGCTTATGTGAATAGAGGTTTTAATTTACAAGGAGTAATTTGATTCATCTACCAAGGCACTAAAATTTTTAATAGAAGTTACTCTGTCATTATTACTCATTATTCATAGAGTGATATAAATGGAATTATTACCTCAGAAAGGTTAGCATACATATAAATCCATCCACTAAAAATCTTGTAATTTTAAAAGTTTTTTCAACACCCTCTCTGCCACATATCCCCTAGGCATGTACTAGAATAAGGCAGCATGTGATCACTATTCCGCTTAGCATTAACAATATAAGAAAGGCCAAATTGAATTGAAGTTACAATTCAAGTTAACAAATTCCCATTGGAAAACAATTTACTAGACTCTTATGAATTTATATTATCTTCTTAAGTTAAAACTGTATTATGACTCTAAATGGAATCATTTATTATATAGCATATCCTTTCTTAATTTATTATGAATGTATATATATATATACTATATATATATAGTCACGGAATCATGGAATAGAACTGGAGTTTATTCTCTGCTAATTAAACCCCTAGTCTTAAGTGAATTAATTTTTGTTTGCCTGACTTTTCCAGCTTTATAATAATCACTTTTCTAGGATGTTATCACTAAGTGTATTTCTAAACATTTTTCCATTACCTCTGATAGAGACATTTTGTTTCTTCCTGATTTGTTAGAAACAATGATGGTGAATTTGAGTAAATACAAATTTCACTGATATGAGGTATCTTAATGGGTAAAGAAATGCTCTCTACAACTTCAATGATATTTTATCTTTCAGAGCAGTGTGTGATAACAAATTATAACTTAACAACATTGAAAATCCACTTCTCTTTTTATTCTATGAAACAGATAAAATGCTGATTTGAAGGAGAAGATCCTTTGTAGGTTTAAGTATTTGAATAATTGGTCCCCAGTTGATGGTGCTGTTTGTGTAGATTTTGATTGGGTGGACTTCCTTGGAGAAGTGTATCACTGAATCCATAATTTGAGAGTAAAAAGCCTTATGTACCGTCATTTAATTGGACCTCCTTTTTTCCAGCTTGTAGGTTCAGATATGAACCCTTATTTCCTATTCATGACCTGATGCTTTTGCATTACCAGAATTCTAACTCTCAAGAATCATACCTTTTTTTCTCTATTCTTAGCTTGGTAGACATTTAGCTCCTTATAAAACACCTCCATTCTTCACAGATGGACACAGATGGTCTCATCTCTAGGCAGACACAAGAATTTAAAGAAACACATCCATTACCTGAGGACTACCTTTCTCCAGGAGGATCAACAGACATACAAGGATAATTTCAAGCATTGCTGCCTCTCTTCTGAGAATCCACGTCCAAATTATACCCCTGCCTCACCCCACTTTTCTTGCCCAACTTTCAAGGCAATGGATCTCTCAAACCTTATCTGAGAAACTTTTATATGAAATAGATTATAATTGACACAGTAAATGGCAACTGGCCAGAAATTTAGATTGCATAATTATTATTTGAAAGAGGAACACGTGTTTCAACCACCCAATTCTCTGTTCTTCAAGACTCAATTCAAAGATAGTGAAGAAACACATAGGTGGTAGATAAATACAAAGAAACATTATCCTCTAGCACCAGCATTATGGACTCACAGAATGTGAAATTGTGATAGAATGTACAAAAACAGCAGAAGCTAAGCCCGTCAAAATTCTAGCACTTATAGAGAACTTTGGCTTTTAAGCTCTCTTAAATTTGTGTAGCTATAGATTATTGTTACTTTCTGAGAGGAGTTTCACTAAACTCCAGTGAAATACTACATAACCCAGAATATTTGGACAGCACAAACTGATCTTGAACTATTTAAGGCAAAAACATTAGACAGAAATCTGGTTGGTGTCTTGGCTAGATTTTATGTTAACTTGGCACAAGCTAGGGTCATCTAAGCGGGGAACCACAGTTGAGAAAATGATTCTGTAAGAGAAAGTTACTGGCAGGCATAAATGCCCTTTTCTTAATTAGTGATTGATGTGGGGAGGTCTAGCTCATTTTGTATGGGGCTTCCCTTAGGCTGGGAGTCTGGAATTAAGAATGCAGACTGAGCAAACCATAAGAAGCAAGCTAGTCTGCAGCAGGCCACTATAAATTCTGTCTTAACTCCTACATCCACGTTCCTTCTCTGTTTGATTTTCTACCCTGGATGAACAGTGCAATGCAGAAGCATCAGCAAAATAAACCAATTAAAATTCTGGATGGGATAAGGTCATACCTAAAGATGAATAATTTGAAATTTTAATTTCATTATTAGGGAATAAACTGCTAATCAAATTTATGCTTCTCTTTAATGATGTTTCCTGCTGTTTCTTTCTCAAACTTGTGATAGATAAACAAAATTGGAGATTATCTAAAATATAGATTCTAATATTGGTAAAAATATATATCACAGAACTGGGAACAAGATATTTTAGGAGTTTTAATGTTATTAGAATTCGTTACAATATGAAAATTATATTTATCTTTATTTACTATGAAATAACAATCAAATTTCCAACTTGAAAAATGATAAATCCTGACAAATAAGACTATAGAGGAATTTTAAAACAGTCTTTGAATCATGGGAATAATATTGGCTGCTTCACTGCTTTTAATATTCTGAGAGACATGATAAAATTTGAGTATGTGAGTCAGTATTTTCATTTATACTAATAAAATTTTGTATTAAAGGAATCGTGATTTTTAAAGACAACATTAAATTTAAGCATAAACTTTAGTTTTCCAAAATTATCTGGTCTAGTGTGCCAAATAATATATATATTAAATATAATAGATATTTTAATCATGGTCTCTATAGATTTTACTATTCCCCATGGTACTTCCTAACACACAACCATTAGAGATTATATTTTCTTTTTTTAACTAATTGACATATTAAATAAAATGGACATTTTCCCTTAATCAGAATATTTTCATTTCTTTCTGGAAGCCAATCACTATCTAGTCTTATTTTCTCATGAAATGCTTTTAATGAATTTGTCTTTGTTTTTCAGAGGTATTTATTTCTTCAAGAATATTTTTTCTTGGTTCTCAAAACAGATGTGATATTCTTCACTAGGTGATATTTATCAAAGATTAGAAATATCCTTGAATTTTTGTTTGCCTGTTTGTTTATTTGTTTTGTTTTGTTTTCTTTTGCAAGACAGAGTTTCCTCTGTATAACAACCCTTAGTGTCCTGGAACTTACTTTTTAGTTCAGGTTGCCTTGAACTCACAGAAAACTGCCTCCTTTTGTCTCCCCAGTGATGGTATTAAAGGCATGTTGTTCGCCACCAGTCCTGGCTTATATTCTTGAATTTTGAAACAGGTGTTAACATTACACATTCCAAATTATCAATAGAAACTTTGTGCCATGCCAAGAAAATTATAAGTTTGAAGGGCAAAAATGTTCCTAACAAAATTTTTCAGGTCCTAGAGCATGAATTTTACAGTTCATTTAAAATATGAAAAGAAACAAAACAACAATATAAATGTTGTAACATATAGTGTTCAATCTATAGATGGAGATAAACATTTTTTTGTTGTTGTTAAATGGATGTAGTAAATAAAAGTCCCTAAAAAGAAGCTGTTTCAATGTGAATAACAAACTTCTGGAAAGTTCTATGTCGGCAGTGACTGAGAGACATGTTGGGATCTAAGCACTCTGCAGAATGGAATTTTGTAAATTCAGAGGATAATTACTTTTTTCTTGGACGAATTTTCGTTTTCTGGAAGACTTTTCCCACTCTATCTATAGTAATATGTCATGAAAATAAATAAAAATCAATAGATGCTAATAACTTAGCAGAACACTATCTTTCATAAATCTAAGATCTAAGAATGCCATCAGTTAACATTTTAGGCATGCAGAAATGCTTTCCCAACAATACACATTCAACTTGTCTTCCTAACATTTTCGAAGTTCTGTAGAACTATAAAAAGCCCTGGAAACAGTTTTCATGTGGTAACATGAAATTAGAATAGCTCAATTCTATGTTCCCAAGTTATTCTCAATGAAAATCACTCTAGAATAAAATCTTTCTTACTTCTTTTAAGATAAATCTTTTTTATTTTTGTCTCTACAATGTAATTAACAATGACTACCACAAAATGTTATGCTTAAGTGTTATCTCCTGAAACTGGGTTTTAGTCTTTAAAAGGGTGTGTACTTCATTGACCACTGGCATTTTACTGAGGTTCCCAATGTCATAATATGGCAATATTTGAAATGATATCACTAATGCTATACTGTATTATCAGAATATTTAAAATGTCATTTAATATGATGATGTCCATTGGAATTTATGATTCTCTAACGTCCTCTTATAAAGTAGTCTTCTAAAAACCATATTTTCAAGTAAATAGTGGTTCTAATTAACATAATTTAGGAAAATATTTTTTTTAAAGGTTCTAATGTTAGGTCTTATATCACAAAAGGTTATCACAGGTTATACACAGAAGAATGAAATAAAACCTAAAATAAAATATTATTTTAAATATAGAATGCCTCACTGATTTTTATATGACTGTTGTTGGCAGCTGAAATATATTTGCATTATCAAGGATTAGTTTCATTATATGTTTGTATACTATGAAAATACTAATACCTATTAATCTAAAATTATAGAATTGATGTACATGTTTGGTAGATAAATACTCTCAATTTAGTTCTTGTCATTTTTTCTTTTAAATAAGCTTGGCACAAAACTAGAGATACTTGGGAAGAAGAAACCTCAGTTGTATTCAGTGGAGGGACTGTCTCTACCAGATTGACCTTGAGTGAGATAATGGGAAATTTCCTTGACTGCTGACTGCTACAGTCTAGCTCAGATCAGTGTGTGTTATACCATCTTGGGCAAATGAGACTGGGCTTTATTAGAAAATAGACAGCAAGCCAGCACAAGCAAAAAGTACAAGTAATATCCTTCCTTTAGTAACAAACAACAATCTGTATGCCAAGAAAACATGTTGCTCCTTCTGGTGCATTAGTTCAGAGATTTATCATAATTGATTCAATTGTGTAGAACCTTGTTGCTGTTATTATTAATTTTGTTGTTGCTGTTGCTTTTTGTATTGAAAAATTAATAGGCACAAATTGGAACCTTAGTTAGATGGAGACTTGATTTGAGGTAAGCACTTCCTCTGTTTCAGTGCAGATAAAGACTATGTTTAATTGTGCTAATTTCCTGAACAATTAGCCTATTTTCTAGCACTTACTTTGCCTGTGATATGAAACTTCCTAGCTCTCTTTTTCCTCTCTCAACTGACCACTTGCTTTTCTCAATGAAGGCCTTCCATAAACATTAAGAGCAACATGGCTGTCACAGAATCATCTTGCTGCTTGTATCAATATGTGATAATTAATGATTTTCAAAAAATAAATACATTTTAAAATGTTTTGGTGGAGTGTGGTTAATATCAACATTGAAAACAACCGGTCTTGGGTTCAAAATAGAATTATCAACTAATTATGTTGATAAAAATAACACCCATTAAAATGATAAAATAGCAAATTTTGTCATTTCAGTGCACAGAATACAATGAGCAAACATAGTAAAGAGAAGATGGTCTGAAATAATATATCTGTCTGTAACAGTTAGCAGATATTTTCTTAAGTTTTAGTGCTGGTCACTTACTCTTATAATTTGGAAACCTTAGGAAAAAAATTAGTTTAAAAGAGGTGTCATCAGTTTTAGATTAACTTACAGGCAAACTTTAAAAAAAAAAAAAAAAAGAAAAAGCTAACATGATTAACCTTGGGTACTTATGAAAATCATAATATATTATATAACATTTTAGACAGTATTTTAAACTCATTCAAAATTAGCAGGTAATCTTTCATTAGAAATAGTATTTACTTCATTTAACAGCACTTTCTAATAGCCTTGTCTTAACATGCACTAAGATATTCGGATTCCCTTCAATTGTTTTTGTAATTTAATTTTGTTTGTGAGAATTAGAAATCAATTCATCCACAATACCACAATATTTTCATTTTCAATATAACAATCCTTTTTTATTACCTTGCATTTTATAAATTTTTATAAGCCAAATGATTTAAATTAAGGAGAGAATGAAAAATGACTAAGGACAAGAAAATAAATATCATAAATTCCTATATTTATTAATGTCTTATTTATTAAATAATTACATGTAGAGTTTATTTTTAGGAATTTTTATCAACTGCATTAAATTCTAACACTCTTAATTTGAAATATTTTCTATATCAAGTAACTGAACTGCTAATTTGAAATCTTTCAGTTTGTTAATGGTAAAGATAGCTAGAAAAAAAATTAGGGATCTCAAAGAACGTATAATGTGCTTCAAAAAGAGAGAAAAATGTCAATGAGCTAAGAAAATTTGAGTCAAATGAGTCTAAGATGTGGTGTACTTGAATATTGTAACTTGGAATAACATTATTTTAAAACACTCATGTTGAAACAAAACTAGCCCTCTTTTGAAGTATTTGTATTTGAGTTTAATTATGTAAGAAAACTTTAAGTAAGGAAAAAAAAACAGATTAAGAGACTTTAATTTTACTAAGTGCAAATATAAATGATCTGACTTGCATTATAAGAAGACAACCTTTAGTCTCTCTTAAACATAAGCTTTTCTTCTTTTGCAGACTCATATATGAAAATCCATGCCTTTTTGTTGACTTTATTCACTGTTCAAATTTTCAATTTCATTCTGTACACAGAAACACAGATGGCAAGGATTTTGCTTCACTGCCTGTATATAATTTTTTTGTGGAAATATCTTTTTGAAATTAGCATATCATTTCTATAGTGAATTACTTACAAAAGAAATTTAAAGATATATGTGTGTGCCTATGTATGTATGTGTAAGTGACTATAAGATTCGCATTATGTAGACAGACTGTAGCTCACAGTTAAAGTAACAATGTTTTAGTTGTAGTTTTGGCATAGGGGATAATGGCATATGAATGTTGTCTTAGGGTATCTATTGCTATGATTAAACCTCATGATCAGAAACAATTTATGGGAGAAGGGGTTTATTTCAACTTACCACATCACAGTTCATTATTGAAGGAAATTAGGACCAGAACTCAGGGAAGAGATTTGTAAGTAAGGACTGAAGCAGAAGTTTGGAAGAATACCAATTACTGGGTTATTGCCATGTCTTGTTCTCCATGCTTACTTATACCATCCAGTAAAACTTGCCCAAGTGTCTTCAGTCCCATTGATATGGGCACTCCCACATTAATTATTATTTTTGAAAATGCACTACTAAATTATCTATAAGAAAATCTTATGGATGCATTTTCTCTATTGAGAATTCTTCTTCACAAATGACTCTAGTGTATATCAAGTTAACATAAAACTAACCAGCAAGCATATCAACATTGATTTACAGGTATGCCACAAGGGACAACTGCAGAAAAACTCTATGTGTGATTCTAATCTTGAATAGAAACAACACCACCAAAAAAATTTTTCAGGACTTAAAATGTTTTAGGTTCTATGTGTGTTATAGGGTAACTTTTCATGGTGCATGTTTTATTAAATATATTGCCCTTATTTTTTTAATGAGTCTTCTTTGCACACAATGATGGCTGCACAGTAATTACTTAATGGTTTGGTTTTAAACCAAGAACTCTTAGTGTCTGCATGAGACCTGCCCAGGATCTTCTGGCTTTCATAGTCTCTGGTGAGAAGTCTGGTATGATTCGGATAGGTCTTCCTTTGTATGTTACTTGGCCCTTTTCTCTTACTGCTTTTAATATTCTTTCTTTGATTCTTTCTTTCTTCACAAATCCCAGCCTAGACTACTATACCCAGCAAAATTCTCAATCACCATAGACGGAGAGACCAAGATATTCCATGATAAAACCAAATTTTCACAGTATCTTTCCACAAACCCAGCCCTGCAAAGGATAATAGGTGGAAACCACCAATACAAGGAGAGAAACAACACCCTGGAAAAAAGGAGATAGTAACCTTCTTGAAACAAACCCAAAAGAAGATAACCACTCAAACATAAAGATAGCGTCAAGAAAAGCAGGTGGCAATAATCACTATTCCTTAATCTCTCTTAATATCAATGGTCTCGATTCCCCAATAAAAAGACATAGACTAACAGACTGGATAAATAAACAGGATGTAGCATTTTGCTGCATGCAGGAAACGCACCTCAGTGTCAAAGACAAACACTACCTCAGAGTAAAAGGCTGGAAAAAATGTTTACAAGCAAATGGTCCCAGGAAACGAGCCAGAGTAGCCATCCTAATATCAGATAAAATTGACTTTCAACTTAAAGTCATCAAAAAAGACACAGAAGGACACTATATACTGATCAAAGGAAAAATCCACCAAGAAGAACTCTCAATTCTGAATATCTATGCTCCAAATGCAAGGGCACCCTCATTCGTAAAAGAAACTTTACTAAAGCTCAAAGCACACATCACACCTCACACAATAATAGTGGGTGACTTCAACACCCCGCTCTCTGAAATGGATCATTCAGGAAAGCAGAAACTAAACAGGGACACAGTGAATCTAATTGAAGCCTTGGACCAAATGGAACTAACAGATATATATATATATATATATATATATATATATATATATATATATATATATATATATAAAACATTTCATCCTAGAGCTAAAGAATACACCTTCTTCTCAGCATGTCATGGTACCTTCTCCAAAATCGACCATATAATTGGTCACAAATCAGACCTCTACAGATATAAGAAGATTGAAATAATCCCATGCCTCCTATTAGATCACTATGGAATAAGGGTTGTCTTCAATGGCAATAAAAACAACAGAAACTCCACAAACACATGGAGGCTGAACAATGCTCTACTCAATGATAACTTGGTCAAGGAGGAAATAAAGAAAGAAATCAAAGACTTTTTAAAATTTAATGAAAATGAAGGCAAAATATACCCTAATTTATGGGACAAAATGAAGGCAGTGCTAAGAGGAAAATTCATAGCCCTGAGTGCTGCCAAAGAGAAACGGGAGACAGCATACACTAGCAGCTTAATGGCACACCTGAAAGACCTGGAACAAAAAGAAGCAAATACACCCAAGAGGAGTAGAAGACAGGAAATCATCAAACTCAGGGCTGAAATCAATCAAGTAGAAAAAAATAAAACCATACAAAGAATCAACAAAACGAGGAGTTGGTTCTTTGAGAAAATCAACAAGATAGATAAGCTATTAGCCCGACTAGCCAGAGGGCAAAGAGACAGTATCCAAATTAACAAAATCAGAAACGAAAAGGGAGAGATATCAATAGAAACTGAGGAAATTCAAAAAATCACCAGATCCTACTACAAAAGCAGGTATTCAACACAACTAGAAAATCTCGAAGAAAAGGACAATTTCCTTAACAGATACCAAATACCAAAATTAAATAAGGATCAAATAGACCATCTAAACCGTCTTATAACCCCTGAAGAAATAGAAGCTGTCATTGGAGGTCTTCCAACCAAAAAAGCAGAGGTCCAGATGGTTTTAGTGCAGAATTCTTTCAGACCTTCAAAGAAGACCTAACACCAATACTCTTCAAACTATTCCACAAAATAGAAACAGAAGGATCACTACCCAACTCGTTCTATGAAGCCACAATTACACTAATACCAAAAGCACACAAAGATCCGACAAAGAAAGAGAATCTCAGACCAAACTCTCTTATGAATATCGATGCAAAAATACTCAATAAAATTTTGCCAACCGAATCCAAGAACACATCAAAACGATCATTCACCACGATCAAATAGGCTTCATCCCAGGGATGCAGGGATGGTTCAATATAAGGAAGTCCATCAATGTAATTCACTACATAAACAATCTCAAAGAAAAAAACCACATGGTCATCCCATTAGATGCTGAGAAAGCATTTGACAAAATTCAGCATCCTTTCATGCTAAAGGTCTTGGAAAGATCAGGAATTCAAGGCCCATATCTAAACATAGTAAAAGCAATTTACAGCAAACCGGTAGCCAACATCAATCTAAATGGAGAGAAATTTGAAGCTATCCCACTAAAATCAGGGACTAGACAAGGCTGCCCTCTCTCCCCATATCTTTTGAATATAGTATTTGAAGTTCTAGCTAGAGCAATTAGACAACAAAAGGAGGTCAAATGGATACAAATTGAAAAGGAAGAAGTCAAACTATCACTATTTGCAGCCGATATGATAGTATACTTAAGCGACCAAAAGAACTCCACCAGAGAACTCCTACAGCTGATAAACAACTTCAGCAAAGTGACCGGATATAAAATCAAATCAATCAAATCAGTAGCCTTCCTATACTCAAAGGATAAGCAGGCTGAGAAAGAAGTAAGAGAAATGATACCCTTCACGGTAGCCACAAACCATATAAAGTATCTTGGTGTGACTCTAACCAAACAGGTGAAAGATCTGTATGACAAGAACTTCAAGTCTTTGAAGAAAGAAATTGAAGAAGACCTCAGAAGATGGAAAAATCTGCCATGCTCATGGATTGGCAGGATTAATATAGTAAAAATGATCATCTTGCCAAAAGCAATATACAGATTCAATGCAATCCTCATCAAAATCCCAATTCAATTCTTCATAGAGTTAGAAAGAACAATTCAAAAATTCATCTGGAATAACAGAAAATCCCGGACAGCTAAAACTATTCTCAAGAGTAAAAGAACCTCTGGGGGAATCAGTATCCAGGACCTCAAGCTGTACTACAGAGCAATAGTGTTAAAAACCGCATGGTATTGGTACAGTGACAGGCATGTAGATCAATGGAACAGAATTGAAGACCCAGAAATGAATCCACACTCCTATGGTCACCTGATCTTCAACAAAGGAGCTAAAACCGTCCAGTGGAAAAAAAGATAGCCTTTTAAGCAAAGAGTTCTAACCCGAAGAATATCTAATGGCTGAGAAGCACTTAAAGAGATGTTCATCATCCTTAGTCATTAGGGAAATCCAAATCAAAATAACCCTGAGATTCCATGTCATACCAGTCAGAATGGCTAAGATCAAAAACACAGGAGACAGCAATTGTTGGGAAGGATGTGGAGAAAGAGGAACACTCCTCCACTGCTGGTGGGATTGCAATCTTGTACAACCACTCTGGAAAGCAGTCTGGCAGTTCCTCAGAAAACTGGGCATTACACTCCTGGAGGATCCGGCTATACCACTCCTGGGAATTTACCCAGAGGCTTTCCCTGCACGCAATAAGGACACATGCTCCACTGTGTTCATAGCAGCCTTATTTATAATAGCCAGAAGCTGGAAAGAACCCAGATGTCCCTCAACAGAGGAATGGATTCAGAAGATGTTGTATATTTACACAATGGAATACTACTCTGCAATTAAAAACAATGAATTTATGAAATTTCTAGGCAAATGGTCAGATCTTGAAAATATCATCCTTAGTGAAGTAACCCAATCACAAAAGAACACACATGGTATGCAGTCACTGATATGGGGATATTAACCCAGAATTTTGGAATACCCTAGACACAATGCGCATATCAATAGATTTCCAAGAAGATGGAAGGAGAGACCCCTGGTCCTGGAAAGACTAGATGTAGGGGAATGCCAAGACAGAGAAGTGAGAGGGGGTTGAATGGGGAAAAGAGGGAGGGAAGGGGGCTTATGACACTTTCGGGGTGGGAGGAAACGGGAAAGGGGAAATGATTTTGAATATAAATAAAAAAACCTAGAAAATAAAATAAAATTAAAAAAAATAAACTAAGAACTCCTCAAATGGAAATAAGGTTGACTCGAAATATTTTATTTATGACTTGATCCAATTATTTTTCAGTAAGAAGACTCTTTTACTACGTAGATAAATCAAACTAATACACTTTGTTACTACACTAATAAGAACTATTTTAAAATGAAAAAATATCCTTATATATTTCTATATAAACTACTAAAAATATCTGTGATTCAAAATACATACAAATCACTTTAAAATATATCTGTGATTCAAAATACATACAAATTCAATAAAAATTTCTGTGATTCAAAATACATATAAATTCACTTAAAAGGTAATGAACCACATTAAAAATGTGTTTAGTCCATTAAGAGTCACCTTAGAACTAAAATATGCTTATTTTGAAACTATATTTCAGTATGTACATTAAAATTACTTTATTTTAAAAAGAAAACTGTAATAGCATATTTACTATGAAAACAAAGTTTAATTTCATTCCTCTAAGAAATAAAAATTAATACAAAATTGTTGTGAGCGTCCCATGAATCCTATATGTGTACACATATTATCCTTTTTCTAAACCTTAAGGAAGATAAATAGGTGGTAGATATGACTTTGAAGATCCTATTCCAAGTGTCCTGCTTTTGAAAAATTAATCATTCCAACTAATGAGTACCAACGTTAGTGACGACCTCAGTGGGGAAGTTAGGGTCAAGACTATAGGAACTAAAGGGTTCGCATCCTCGTAAGAAGAACAACAATATCAAAGAATCAGACCCACCAAAACTCCCAGGGACTAAACCACCAACCAAGGAGTACGCAGGAGTAACCTAGGGCATCAGCTGGATATGTAGCCGAAGATGTCCTTATCTGGAATCACTGGGAGGGGAGTCCCTTAGTCCTTTGGAGACTTGATGACCCAGGATAGGGGAAAGCTAGATTGCTGAGGCAGGAGTGGGTGGGTGGGGTGGATCACCCTCATAGAGGATGGGGGATGGAGGAGGCAATATGTAGCCTGTGGAGGGGAAACTGGGAAGAGGGGTAACATTTGAAATGTAAATAAATGCAATAACCAATAAAAAAAAAAGGGACAGCTTTGCACCAGCATTTCATCATTTCACAATGCTTGCATCCAAGGGATGTGTTTTAATTGTTTGTGTTAGATGACTTCATTTTCTCCTCCCTTTTTACCGAAAAAGAGTGAATTAATAATAAGCTTAGGCAACTCTGAAAGTGTTGCTGGGGAATTAAAGTGATTTATATGACTGCAGAAAATGCTTGGACATTAAATAAATAAATGAAGAATCTTAATTATCTTTCATGTCTCAAATCAATGCAATCTTCAGCTAAAACAATAATCTTTGAACAGAGTCTAGCAATAACACTATTGGGTGTGAACGCTGGGGAACAGCAGATGAAGACAGAGTGTCTTTCTGGACTCTGTTCTGTTTTCTCACACGTTTATAAAGAGCAGCAGGTAATGGATTCCTACAAGGAACAAATAATGAAAAGTAATGCTGACAGAAATAGCTTGCCTCTAGCTATACTAATGGCAAGGTCAGATTACATCAAATAAATGAGAAAATCTTCATTGTTACGTTCACTAATATACTTGAGGATTTTATTTTCTCACAAATAAATGTCTAATTTTATAAGGGAAGAAGTTTTATACTAGATTAACATACGAAAATGTAACGAATAAATTTAAGGAAAAGGTGGCAATATATATGCATGCACAGGTGACATATACACTAACACACGGACAAACAGTATTTACACAAGCACACTTGCATTTATGAAATTAACTGTTTTATTTAGATTCTGATTTCCTTTAGTCCATGTTTCCTACTTCGCTTAACTGTTAGTGATTTACCCACTCTCCTCCCTGTAATTTTTTTTTTTTTGAAAAATAACTTTTGGGAGGATTTTTATAACTGCAAAATAATTACTCATAAATTTATGGATAGTGCCCCTAAATTTCATAATGAATAACATTGTCTCTGTTTAACCATTCTCTAGTTTGTGTTCTCTCCAATTTTTTTTCTTCTGTGTGTGTATGTGTGTATGTTTGTGTGTGTGTGTGTGTGTGTGTGTGTGTGTGTGTGTGTGTTGTTATGAAATCAGAACTTATCTTTAAACAGGTAGCATTTAATTAGAGTAAATTGTTACCTCTTGTTTCAGTTTGGCTGTGATTTTGTCTTTGAGTAGGTGATTCAGTTCCATAAAACTAAATGTGACATTGTGTGACTAGTCCAGATTATTCATGAGTTAATTTTCTTTGGTGAAATCATTTTGTTGAACCAAAAGCTTATGTACTAAAAGAAGGCAGCATCTTTTCTTTAGGTTTAGTTTCATGTTTATCATTATTCTAGAGACATAGCAGACATTAAATAATTTCTATAAGAAATTAAGCTGTGGTTTCAGAAATAATTGGTACTTATTCTAAATTTCTCTCTATTTCATAAAGAATTTTTCCATCAATCTTTGTTTCAAATTATACCTTATTCTCTTCAGTCAAATCTACATTGATCTAAAGGAGAGTCATATGTGTGTATGACTATATCTCTCTGTTATTTTCCCATTGTGCTTCTTTACTCTGCAATCCTTTTTCTATTTGTGATATGCTTACATTGACAGAAGTTGATCTTCAGTGCTGAATATCTAAGCAGTTGTGTTCAGTTGTGGGATCTATGCCTTATGCCTTTGTGTTTGCAAACTCTTATAAATGTGGAACACCATTGGAGCACAAAAAAATGATCAAATCCAAGTTAAATATCAAAAGAGTCATCTGAAGTACAGAGATGTAGGCCAGAGCTGAAATGCAGTGTTTCAGTGAATGTACAACTATACTTCAATTTAGGAAATTCAGAAAAAAAAAACAAAATATCAATGTCAGATTCATTAATGTGAGAAATTCAAAGAAATAGTTGTGTTTTCATAAATATTTTAAAATAATCTAACCATGTTACCAAAATATTAGAGTCATCAGAATGCTTTTCATCTCTATTACTTGCTTAATAGATAATATATAATAAAATTTTTCTTTTTATTTCTGGTAATAGAAAAATATCTTCAAAAGGGTTTCAATTAAATTTCCAAATATTTGTAACTAAAATGTACATAAAGGTTCACAATATTAGAATACACTATGAATATTGGCCTGAATGAGACTGTGTAAGTGAAGGATTTGCCCAACAATCATGGTTATATGAACTCAGATCCACACTATGTATATGATATTCTTAGTTTGGCATTGTGTAGTTGTCACTCCAAAACTAGGGATAATATACCCGAAGATCTATGAAGCTTATTGTACATCTGTAATAGTTGTCACAATTTTTTTGAGGTATTGATGCTTGTCACCTACAAATATTGTTTGGAAGCAATGGGCACATTTTTGGATTAAAATAGGTGTCATAATTTTAAAATTAAATTATGGGAAAAGTTGTTTCATTTGTTGTCAGAGGAATTGCTATAAATAATTTAAAATGCTAACAGATGTAATAGTGTCTCTATTGAAATCAAGAGACTTAGAGGCAAAAAAAACTGTATAATAATGCTTTCTTTTGTTCTTCCTTATATTATAGTATTGTAGCAACTGTTAAAATTGAAGTTAAATAAAATGTCTAAACTTAAACAATGTATCAGAAGTGTCTTTAATTTTCATTTGAACAGAATTGATTATTAATGATATTATATTGCTGAGAAGCAATTAAAGAAAAGTTCAACATCCTTAGTCATCAGGGAAATGCAAATCAAAACAACCCTGAGATTCCACCTCACTCTAGTCAGAATGGCTAAGATCAAAAACTCAGGTGACAGCAGATGCTGGCAAGGATGTGGAGAAAAAAGGAATACTTCTCTATTGTTAGATGGGATTAAAAGCTGGGACAATTGCTCTGGAAATCAGTCTGGGGGTTCCTCAGAAAATTGGATATAGTACTACATGAGGTCCCAACTATACCACTCTTGTGCATATACCAAAAAGATGCTCCACCATATAACAAGGACACATCCTCCACTATGTTCATAGCAGTCTTATTTATATTAGCCAGAAGCTGGAAAGAACCCAGATGTCCTTCAACAGAGGAATGGATACAGAAAATGTGGTACATTTACACAATAGAGTTACTCAGCTATTAAATCAATGACTTCGTGAAATCCATAGGCAAATGGATGGAACTATAAAATATCATCCTGAGGGAGGTAACCCAGTCACAAAAGAACATACTGGGTATGCACTCACTGATGAGTGGATTTTAGTTCAAAAGCCCAGAATACTCAAGACACAATTCACAGACCACATGAAGCTCAAGAAGAAGGAAACTGAAAGTGTGGGTGCTTCAGTCCTTCTTAGAAGGGGGAACAAAATACTCACAGTAGGAAATAGGGAGAAAATGTGTGGAGCAGAGACCTAAGGAAATGTCATCCAGAAACTGGCCCACCTGGGATCCATCCGACACACAGACACCAAACCCAGACACTTTTGCAGATGCTAAGAAGTGCTTGCTGACAGGAGCCTGATATAGCTAACCCCTGAAAGGGTCTGCCAGAGCCTGACAAATATAGAGAGTGGATGCTCACAGTCAACCATTGGAATTAGCATGGGGTCCCCAGTGGAAGAGTTAGAGAAAGGACTGAAGGAGCTGAAAGGTTTCACAACTCCAGAGGAAGAACAACAAGATCAAACACCCAGAACCCCCAAAGGTCCCAGGGAATAAAACACCAAGCAAAGAGTATATAAGGAGCAACCCATGAATACAGCCAATATATAGCCGTGGATGACCTTGTCTGGCATCAGTGGGAGGAAAGGCTCTTGGTTGTGTGAAGGCTTGATGCTCCAATGTAGGGGAATGTAAGGGAAGGGAGGCAAAAGTGGGTGCATGGGTGGGGGGGCACCCTTATAGAAACAGGGGAAGGGGAGATGAGATAGGGGGTTTCTGGAGGAGAAATCGGGAAAGGGAATAAGATTTGAAATGTAAATAAACAACACATCCAATAAAATAAAAAAAAATTCACAATGTTGTTGAAAACAAACATGAAATTTTACATTTTGTCTGAATATTCCCTTATAAATGTTCTGTGATATGTTCTCTTTGCATGATGCTGAGATAATTTTAATAGAAAAAAAATATGAATGAGTTTTCTGTAAAAATACCGTGTTGTAGAGACTTAAAATTTTTTGGCAAAAATTCATTTTCAAGAAGAAATAAAAATATTTGGGCGGTGGTGGCGCCTTTAATCCCAGCACTTGGGAGGCAGAGGCAGGAGGATTTCTGAGTTCGAGGCCAGCCTGGTCTACAAAGTGAGTTCCAGGACAGCCAGGGCTACACAGAGAAACCCTGTCTCGAAAAACAAAAAAACAAAACAAAACAAAACAAAAAAAATATTCATAGAGGCAAAAGGGAGGAGGAAGATGGGAGATGGAATGGGGGTTTGTGGAGAGGTATCTGGGAAAGGGGTATATCATTTGAAATGTAAATAAATATAATGATTAATCAAAAGATAAAGAAATACCTATAAGATACACAAGTAGAAGGAACTTCAGTGTGACTCACAAAGTTGAAGATGATCTGATATCAGTTTACTGAAATCTCCTAAGCCATTGTTTTTTTTTTTCCTATTTGTGGTACTCAGCATTTTATATGAAAATAAGTATAGTTCATTTCTCTTTTGAATAATAAAGGTTTTACAGGAGAATAAATTGCCAACTTTCAATTTCCATAATACCCTTGACCATAGTAAGGAGTCATTGATGCCTTGAAGCACATTTGGAATAATACAGAGAATTTGAATGAACTTAACACTGAATTTCAATAGAAATTACATCCCTGTTAATATATTCACCAAATATAAATATCCCCTTGATACATACTCAGGTGAATGCTTTCAATTTCTCCCGAATTTGATTCTCAATTCTGAGAAAACACACAATACACACACTTGTCTTGTGATGGAAAATTTTTTCAAATCTCTGTTTCATTTCTGCCTTTCTATAATACATACTTCCAATGAGTCTAGAGATGATTTTCAATGTAATACTGTATTGCTTTCAATTTGTACAGCAATATCTTAGAGATTGTGTGCTGCATATAGACTTACATACTTACGTATGCGTAAGACACAGATATTTTCTTATAATTAAACTATTTAGAAAATGTGTGCTACAATACCATGATGAAATGTTATAAATATGTTTTAACATTAGTTAATCGTGTAGTTTAATTTAATGTAATATTGCTTCATTGTCTTTTGCAAACTAACTTATTTTACTTTTAAATTTGTCCTTAGTCCATTTGAATTCATCAAATATCCCCATGATACTAGAATTGTATGCAAGGTATGTTAGCAACTTGCAATCTAAATAGGCAGGTTAAGCAGGTTAATTGGGTTTTTACTTTCCCAATTACATTCCTGCTTATTTTAATGAATATTGTTAAAGCATATTGATATTAAATTAGCATAAGCTGTACAGAGGTTTTTTTTTTCATTCTTTTGAAGTTTATGGTATTTGTCCTTATCTTTGGAGAAGACACTCTTGCAAGAAAAGTTGTTTTATGGCAATGGACATTTATGGTCTGTTTTTGTCCATTCTTTTTTAAATTACGTATCTCAGATCAAATTAAATGCTTAACTAGGTTATGTTGGTTTTTTTTCTTCCTAACCATAATTACCTACATCTAAAAGGCTATGCCATTAGCTTGGAGATCTGATTTCTGGTTTGTTTCTGCATTACATCTTAACAACCTTAGGGAAATTCAACACACTGATCAAGGAATCAATGACAGATGTCACCTGTTAGAATCAAAGCCTTAAGTTTCAATCTTTTAATTCATTTAACCCATGAGGTCATACAATGTTTTCTGGATAACAATGATCCTATCTATCTATCTATCTATCTATCTATCTATCTATCTATCTATCTATCTATCTATCATCAATCAACTGTCTATAATTCATCTGCCTATATATGTATATATCTATATATATATCTACATATGTATCTATAATCTATAATTCTTTCCCTATGTATGTACATGTTTGTATGTATGAATGTATCTATCTCTCTCTCTTTCAATCTTCTATCTATCTGATTGAGCATTTTCAACGACTGTTGCTGGTTCAAATGGTGATCAGCATGAAGAGGAATGCAAATCAGTTCATTCTTATCTCCTCAGACAAAGCTCAAGTCCAAGTAGATCAAGGACCTACACATAAAACCAGAAACACTCTAATAGAAGAGAAGTGGGGAAGAGCCTTGAACACATGGGCACAGAGGAAAATTAAATGAACAGAACGTTGATAGCTTATGCTCTGATATTAACTATCAACAAATTGTCGACCTCATAATCTTGTCAATAGGAAAAGAATGGCAGCCAACAGGTTGGGAAAAGCTTTTTACCAACTGTATTTCCAATAGAAAGCTAATATCCAATATATACAAGGAACTTAAGAACTTACACTCTACAGAACTAAATAACTTTATTACAAAATGGGGTACAGAGCAAAAAAAAAAAATTCTTTTCTTCAGCTCAGGAATATCAAATGGCAGAGAAACATCTAAAGAAATGTTAAACATCTTTAGTCATCAGGTAAATGCAAATCAAAATTACCCTAAGATTCTACCTCACACCAGTTAGAGTGGCTAAGAACAAAAACTCAGGAGACAGCAGATGATGGCAAGGATGTGGAGAAAAAGGGAACTCTTCTGCATTGTTGGTGTGATTACAAGGCAGCACAACCACTCTGGAAATCAGTCTGGGGGTTCCTCAGAAACACGGACATAGAACTACTTGAGGTCCCAACTATACCACTCCTGTACATATACCCAAAAGATACTCTAACATATCTCAAGGAAACACGCTCAACTATGTTCATAGCAGTCTTATTTACAATAGCCAGAATCTGGGAAGAACCTAGATGTCCTTCAACAGAGGAATGGATACAGAAAATGTGGTACATTTACAAAATGGAGTATTACTCAGCTATTAAAAGCAATGACTTCATGAAATTCTTAGGCAAATGAATGGAACTAGAAAATATCATCCTGAGTGTGGTAACCAAGTCACAAAAGATCACACATGGTATGCACTTACTGATAAGAGGATCTTAGCCCAAAAGTTCAGAATACCCATGATATAATTCACAGATCATATGAAACTCAAGAAGAAGAAAGACCAAAGTGTGGATACTTCAGTTTTTCATATAGTTCAGTTTTAATATTGTTCATTACTTTATGTTTCTCAGAAGTACTTTATCCACATGCATAGCCCTCTCTTGAAGGGTCTTACTTTACTACTTCTAATTCTCTTTGATCTATCTTAATTCTTTATGTATCCAAAATTTGATTTTATATTAGGTTCCCATGGTTGTTTATAGAAGCAATGTCAAACAGGTGACTAGACAAATACACATACATTTGAATGTTGTTTATTGATTCTAATGCTATTGGTGTGAATTTGGCTCCAGAAATCACACAGGGGAACCTGCATATCTGTTCTGACTGTCCCTGTCCCCAGTTGGCTCTGATTGGGAAATAAAGTTGCCTGAGGCCAATGCTCTGCAGAGAGACAAAGGCATTACTTTTAGGATTCCTGGCCAAGATCTCAGGACAGAGAGAGAACAGCAGTACTGTCAAGCTGGTTAAGCAGAAAGATTGAGCCTTAGAGCTGCAGGAGAGAAAGCATACAATATGCAAGTATTTGGGTAGGGTGACCCCAGCAGCCACTATCCCATTGGGTCTGGAGTAGCAGAGAGGTAATACATATTTTAGAAAGTAATAATTCAGGAATATCAGACAGAAACGTATACCAGCTGCAGGGAGATTTAGAAATACCCAGCCTTTGCAATGCTTAAGGCAGATTTAAAAATAAGGCTGTGCATTAATATCGTTCTTTTGGGAATCCCAAACATATGGTTGAGAGTAGAGGTGTGCACACAAGTCGAGGAGTTTAGAGTGGATTAACAATTAATCCCAACACTAGTTAAAAATGACTTGTGTGTATATTTGTTCTTGGATGTTTTAAGTGCACATACAAATGTGTATGTGAATCTGTGTGGAGGCTGGTAAAATACTATCTACTTTGCTTTGAGAGAGCATCTCTTCTTGGCTTGAAATTGTTCAAATATAATAGACAATCTGACTAGCAAGCCAAAGAAACAGCGTAGGTTTAGCTCCATAATACGAGGATTATGAGGGTTCCTATTCTATGCCCAGTCAACCTTATGTTGCTTCTAAGGATTAGAACTCATATCCCCATGTTTTTAAAGCAAGCAACTGGCATTTCTTCCAAGACAACAACAATTAATTATAATGTTGAATGGCAATAGCTTCATCAAACATACCTCAAAGATATAAAGTGTGGTATTTAAAAATATATCCCAAACATAGATAACAAGATTTCAAATCCAGTGTCCTCTCAGATTGTTAATATGTGGAATGAGATTTATATATCCTATTTGATTTTCCTTTCCCAATTTCCTTTTCCTTTCTGCATGATATAGTGATAGTTCCTAGGCATGTGACACCATAAAGAATAAACTGTCAGATATATATTAAACTACTACAAGCCACAAAGGTGAGTGTTAAATACTTTTCTCCCAAAATTATAGTTTAATGACAAATACTATAAAATATATGGATATTCTTTTTGGATATAGAAAGGAATTCTTTATTTCTATGAAATCAATGTTATGATGATTCAGTTTATTTTTCTTCTCAGATTATAATTAAATGGTCTATGTTTTACGACTCTATTATATACTTGCTTACTCTATTACCCTTATATCTAATAAAGCTTTTCTGAAAAAGTTCACTAAACAGTTCTTCTTACGTTAATTCCACTTGACATTTTAAATTTTTTATTTCAACTGCACTTTATATGGGTTAGACAAGACAGTTCTCTGTTGTATATGTGCCTGGTCTTAATCCAGCTGTGTACACTCTTGTTGGTGGCTCAGTCTCTAAGAGCTCTCAGGGGTCTTCCTTAATTGACACTATTGGTCTTCCTGTGGGGTCCCTATCTCCTTCAGTACCTTTAATCCTTCCCTGAATTCTCTCATGAGGGTCCCCTTCCCCTCCAGTCTCTCTACCCTCCACATCCCCTCTCCTAGAGATACAATCTCCATACCTTCTGCTCAGAAAACAGCAAGACTCTCAGGGACAACAACCAAACATGGAAATAAAACAAACAACCCAAAAAACCCTAAAATAATATAAGGCATACATTTGTATGCAAAGGCTGGACCTGTCACCCCCATAGGAGAAAAAGTGTCACATGGGTGGACAAAAGAGCCAGAGAGAGTCCCTTTTCCCACTGTTAGGAATCCCACAAGAAAAACAGTCTACTCAGCCATAATGTATGTGTGGAAGACCTAGGTTAGATGCTTACAGACTTCCTGATCACTGTGAACCCACATGGGTCCCGTCATAGCTTATTCTTTTGGTATCCTTGATCCTTCTGACTTCTCCAATCCTTCCTCTCCTCCATAGGAAACCTAGATATCTCTCTAATGTGTTGCACCTGTTCCCATCAGTTATTGAGTTTTGTCTCTTTGGTATTTCTGATGATGATTATACTAGACTCTTGTCCCAGAACACCATTCTGGCTGGACAAGCTGTGGATTGAATGTTTTGTGTCTGAGGTGGTATCCTAATTGATCCACTTAAGGCTTGGAGAGATTACAGAAGATGACTGGATCAGACTCGGTGTCCAAAATTGCTAGGAGACTTAGATAAGGGATACAAGGGACATAATGATGAATAATCAAAGCATTTTACAGCAAGCCTATAGCCAACATCAAGTTAAATGGGGATAAATTCAAATAACAGAAAAGACAAGATTGTCCAGTGCTCGCTCTATCTTTTCAATAGAGTACTTGATATTCTAGCTGGAACAATAAGATTACTAATGGAGATAAAGGGGTTTAAAACTAGGAAGAAGTCAAAATATAGCTGTTTGCAGATGACAAGATAGTGTGCATAAGTGACACCAAGAATTCTACTAGAGAATTCCTATATCTGTTTAAGACTGTTTTAAGTTATATTTTGTTTTTGTATCATTGTTTATACATAAGAAAGAAAACATGCTTATGTGTGATATACTGACCTCCAGGTCCTGGAATGGAGAGTTTTGAATAACTATTACTTATTACATTTATTTTGCTAAAGTTTTCTTGTTACGCTGTGGTTTCGTATATTTACCACAGCTATCACAATACAATTCACACAAAATTAATATTGTCTCCACTGTTTGAGAACTCTTATGTTTACTGTCTTACTATCATGTCATTTTCTGCCTAATTCCTGACATTATAATTATAGAAGGAAATAATACATCGATTCAGTCTTATCTAAACTAAATATAAAATTATTAATTTTTGTAATAGAGCTAAAATTGTCACACCTAAGTATTGATTATTATATTAGGTATCTATAAATTCTAATCATAACTAATATATCTTACAGGTCATTGTGCCAGTCTGTTGTCACTCTACCTTACACACAATATTTTTATGTATTGAAGCAAGATTTATATTTTCCAGTGCTTTATCTAGAAGTACTAGTGTTTCCTACATTTCGAAGGAAAGCCAAGCTTCTGATTGACTATTCAATGCTGTTATTCATATGATTTTTGTGTCATGATTGTATGAAAAATATTTATCTTATTATTACTTCACTGGAGAACAAATATAAACCAATTTTAGAAAAAGTTAGCATCAATAAAATATATATTATGTCTATTAAAATAAATGCATTACAAAATGTGTTTTGTTCTCCTACAAATTAGTTTAAATCTATATTTTTGTTTATACTTAGTATTGTACAGAATTAATCAATGTTCATTGAATTTGCTTTTGTATGCATAGTTTATCTCACATAAATTGGATTCTTATTTATTGACATGTTATAGAGCAAAGAACAGAAGGGAATGCCATGGGTGAGACATGGGAAAGTGTGGATTATTAAAGAATCTATGTGCAATAAATATGATAATTGGACTTTGAATCTCATAATTATTCCTGCATGTGATGCTTTCACATGTTAGAATTTACTTTTGTTCATACTTCTCACAGAGTTACGTCCTTGATATAATCACTCAGCTTGTCAAAGAGAAAAGATGGACTCCTGAAGCAGTTTCAGGAGGCAAATAATATATCCTTTCTGATGTCAGTTAAAATCCAATAACTAGTAATAAAACCTCTTTTATTTTTCTCTGAAAATATATGACCTTACACTGTAATTCATGTTTGTATACCCAACATTTTTATTGCTCAAACCTCTTGGCTTGTTTGATGAAGTACTGTATACCATTCTGAAAAGATTATTAACTCTATAGTAATTTAAAGACAAGGGGCTAGGACAATGGGCTAAAATAAAAAGGGAAAACAAAGCAGTATGTTAATTAAAAGTGACACTGTGCATTGGATTACTGTGAATAGTTCAGTGTATTGTGGGTGTGTATTAAAGAGTAAAGTGTCATGGTGACTGGAGCACAATCACCAGTAAAGCAACAGAAAAGTTGCTGGCCTGCAGACATCATATTCACCAAGACCACAATAAGGTCGGGCAAGAGAATTCAGAAGACAGAAGAATATTAACTAATATTTTTATTAATGTCATCTATATTTCAATAGTAGATTTCTGAAGATTTTAGTCACACATTAATTTCTCTATTAAAAACTGAAAGTGATATATCATGTATATTTCATATAGTGAACCCTCTGTTTTTAAACATTTACAATAAAAAATAGGTAATTTAGTTATAAGAATTATATAGCACTAGCATTAGATATATATTGTATAATATTTAAATTTAGAAGGAAAAATGAATAATGAATATGAATATGTATGTAAACATAGGATTCATAAATAGATGTATAAGTATTAGTAATAAATACACATCCAAATATTTGGTCAATATTGATAAATATGTGTGTGAATATAGTGTTGTAAAACATTGGTTATACTGTAAGTACAAAGTCCCAGGACAGATGTCACCTTAGGCAACTTGCAGTACTAAAAGAAGGAAAATTTTATTTGTAACATAATGTTTATGGATTAGAAAATACTATGCACATAAAAATAAGACATTGAAAGTTATATTCAGTCCATTCTGTAGTACTAGTTAAAGTCCAAAAGTTATTAGTTAACAGGCATGTATTGAGTTTCAAATAGAAAAATATTTTTAAAAATCTACCCATCATTTTTATAACAATGTGAAATCAGTGGCTAGCAAAACAATAGCCTTTACTGAAATGTAGACAATAATGCAAGAAGTAAATGAATATTTACATGATGTATATGTTAAATGGTTCCAAGTTATGAAAACCATGAACTATTTATAGGGTTTTCAGAACATACAACTGAAATAATAATGCTCCTGAAAACTGAAAACTAGTAAGAACAAGCTTATAGATGTACAAATGTACAAATACAAGCTCTTGGAGTACACCTATGTTGGTAGATTTTAGGGGATCACTGAGGGAGAGATTTAATGTTTTATCTTAGTAATGTTGTTGAAAAATTAAGGAAACAGGATATATAGTTCAGATACTACAGCGCTAGGGTTGTTTATTACAATTTTATGTTATTTGTACAAAAAAGGCCATTGTGTTTAAATTGAATACCTTTTTATTGGATATTTTATTTATTTATATTTCAAGTGTTTATCCCCTTTCTCAGTTTCCCCTCTGGAAACCTCATATCCCATCCTCCCTCCCTCTGCTTCTTTGAAGGTGCTCCCCAACTCTCTCATATACACATGCTTGCCAAGAAAAAGACAAGGCATTCACACTGAAAACTAATGCTTGCTTATTATTGCAGTTCTCTACAATCAGTTTAATGTTACATCTGAAATAGTTACCAGAAATAAGAAAAGCACATAATGTATTTCTGTGGTTGTATTACCTTTTCTTTTATCTGAAATGAAAGAAAAAAAATCTTCCAAATAAAGTTTAACTATTTCACATATTTTAGTAAGGGCATGGGAAATTATTGAATAAGCATGAATCCCTTCCAAATAGTAGCTTTCTAACTAGCTCTCTATATATCTTTTAGCAACGTGGAAATCTTTTTATGTACTACAAAACAAGAAGTGAGTGGTAAGAGTTTTTTCCTTATATTTCTCTTCTCAAATCTTGTTAACTAATGAAATGGGCTGATTTCAACTTTTGCTTTCAAACTAATATTTTTATTTATTTTTGTCATTATAATATAATTATTTCATTTCTCTTTTTCCTTTCCTCCATTGAAACTCTGCTGTATACCCCTCCTGATCTTTTCTAAATGTGTCACCTTCTTTTAAACTGTTGTTACATAATTATATTTATATACAAATATATTTCTAATTATAACCTTTTCCATCTGTATCCAATTATTTTTATGTACATATATCTTCAGGGCTGACCACTTGGTACTGATAATCAATGGGTTTGATATTCCTGACAACTATTTCTTCCATTCTCAGCATTAGTCATTGCACTGTTTTAATTGTTTCTCTAGGATAAGTTTTTCCAAAGAGGCTCTAATACACTTTGATAGAAGGACTATTTACTTTAGACACAAAAGCAGATGACTTCACCAGCTTATGAAAGGATCAGTATATTATAATGTGTTAAATGATACTTTCCATATAAAATGGAAATTAGTTACTCAGCTTATATAGTGATAATGTTCTACTAATATCTAGAGATATACCCATAAAGTCTCACCACCATGGCTACCCAAATGTTAGTTAAACAATGATGACACCAATAGACATGCTAAACTGGGCAAAGAGAAGCCTACAAGGCCACAACTAAATGCAAAAATATAGATAATTGAGGAAAGCTCATATTTGGGAAGGTGACTTCACTAAGGAAAAATACAATTGATTGCCCAGTGCTAAATGGTCATTTCTAAAGACATGTGTACAAGTAGCATCACGCAGATTGGAAAGATACATATGCATGTGTATACATAAATGTATTTATGCCTATATATAGATATATGCATATATGCATAAATATTCATTCACTAACAACTAGGAGGAAACTGATTTATCAATAGGTTATTTTCGGTTTTAGAGCAGCATCATTTAATTTTTCCCTAGGTCCATTTGTATTTGAAATGCTTCCGTAAGTGAGAGCTTATGCTAATCTGTTTGTTTACTTGTGATGGTTTAATTATATAGATTACAAAATTGGTAAGTGTGTGAAGTATCATAGGTACAGTTAAGAAACCCAGGAGCATCTCTGACTGACTGGGTTACTCTTCTCTTTCTCCAAAGAACAATAAGCTAAAGTGTATTCTAGTAGTGCTTTGTATACATAAGCTTCAAGTTTACCAAACTTTTTATCCGACAGACTTCAAAACATAATGTGTCACAGGGCAGAAAGAAAAGATTTTGGTTTGTTTATACTTGCTACATTTTTACATTGATAAATTTGCTGAATGAGGTAACATAAGGGTCAAAAGAATTATGTTGCCTCTTAATTTGAAGTCCTGTAGCTCATTAGGGTGAGGAGATACACCCATAGGTGTTGCCATGATGTAACATTTAGGTGCAGCTGCTACTTGTCAGCTCCTCACTTCTTTACTGAGCAGAAGACTGAGGTGAGACAAAGAGGAGGGATGGGCTAAATTTCATTCCGTGTGTGTCACCTTAAAGAACTACTTTCCCCAGCTAGGCATTATTCACCTAGCTTGTACAAGCTGTCAATACAATAGCACCAGTCACACCACCTGGGACAAAGTGATCCTCTTGGAGACATATTAGATCAAAATTACAGAACTGGGGTTAAGAGCAAGTTTTGAATAAAAATCACCTGATGCTAAAAATGTTACTTTTCATTGTCCTCTAATTCACTTAGTATCTGATAGATAAAGATCATTCAAGAAATGGGGAAAAAGGGACTATATTCAATTCTACCATACCAAACCATTATTGTCAATTACTTTGACAAGTAATATAAAAAAGTTTCTCAAACAGGTGATGCTAAGCTCTCTGAAAATTATAACTCAAAAGAAAAGGAATTCATACATATGTCATTTTATCAAGACAATATGGAGAAATACTCATTCCATATCTTAAATTGAAAATAACATGTCCTTTGATGTGTATGGAGAGTGAGGACGAAAAAATGAACCGAAGAGGAACTTGAAAATACAGCTTCAGCTTACAGATACACTACTATACAGATAGTTTGTTGTATTCATAGGATGGACAAGATAGCATAGAACATGAGGAAAAGGCATGCCACCTGACTTGTCCCCCTCTCATGATTTCACATGACATTACAATCAATAGAAATGTATAGGTCAGGAAAATCCCAACATAAAGATATTGCATTCTTGTAATATCCCTTAAGCTTTACAAAGTCACTAAAAGCCAAGACAGTACAAAAAAATGTCAAAGACAAATTGACCCTAAAAATGATATGAAAATAGAATGTAATCATTATTATGTTCTGGGTAAAAGTAATTATTAATATATAGGTAGACATTTGAAACAGAAAAATACATCTCAGGAGGAAAATAAATGAATGCAAATAAAGTGTAGATATTAGAGTATCACAAAAAACCAACAACGGCTTAATGATGTGATAAAACTTACGCTGTTATAAATGCCAATAGCTTGACATGAATGTAAGGGCAATAAAACTGCAACTTACTTTGTTGTTTTTCAACTTTGCGGCAAAATTTTTAGAGAAACACTTGAACAGTGTTCATATACTTCAGTACAAAATGTAATAAAATATCAATTTTCCTTTATGTTGTACAGATTAACAGATTATCTTTAGAAAACAGCAGTAACCATGTAAGGAGAAAAAAGACCATTATGGGTAAGAAAGGATAATATGGTATCAACTTCTATTATGTAATTCATATTGATATTCATATATTAGAATGGAATAATTCTACCCATTATTTGGAAAATTATTGTAGAATAATAAGATGCAGAGAAAGATTATAATTTATATGACAAAAATATTTTGAAATTGTGAAAGAGACTCAGTCAATTACCCATGGATGCACTCCATTGATTTATTTTTCTCATTTAGATACAAAACTTTAACTTTTGAAACATTAAATTTTGCGTGGGTAGAATTATGGAAGTAATTGTTTTATCCTAAGCTTCTTGAAAAAAATATAGCAATATACTGGTTATTAAAAGATATTTTAGAAAATTATAATGTGCTATACAATTTGTATATATAATTTCTCCCTTCAGATTCTTATCAATGATGTATTATACTTACTATTTATTACTATCATGAATATTACTAAGTGCTTATTCTCATTATGAACATACAGAAAGAATTTAACATTTGTTCAATGTAAAAAAGTTCAATTATCAAATAGTGTATAATGTATTATATTAATAAAGAAGCTTCATTATATTAACCCACGTTCTTATTTTTTCTCTGCATTATATTTCCTGTTCGTTGTTTCTCTTCCAAAGCAATAAATAAAAACAGTCTCTCACAAAGCAGTTTTACTTTATCTGCCTTCCACTCTACAGGATGTACTTACTTTCTCTCTTTGCTTACTTGGCTGCTAAAAATAATACCCTTCTACTACTCTACCTATTTACCAGTGGGAATTCTTCTCCTTTGGGAACACAAGAACAGAGAAAGCTGCTGCTTTGTTGGGATCAGAGAGAATGCAAAGTACATATTTCATCTCCATTCATACCATAAGTGATGAGGGAGTAGTCATGATTAAAATATAAGATATTATCACCACATCAAAACATGCCCACAATATTGTAGATATCTTTCCTGCACTTTCAAGTCCAACTAAATATAAATTTATGCATCATTTTGAATTTCATAATGCTATTTTGAATGGCACCATTTGGTACCTTATAATAATTTTATCATTGCATATATTTTATGTATATCAATATTTTGTATGTATCTTTTATTGAGTATTATTAATTATTATTTTATTGAGTATTATTAATTATTATTTTACATTTAGAGATGTAATTAGATAATTTCCTGGTTTGTGTGTTAGGAAAAAACTTCAGTGAATACCTTAGTAACTACTAGTGTGATTTATCCTATATTATTTTCAGTATCAAAACTAATGAGATGGTAAAGCTGACAGTTTGAAAACATAGAGGCACTTATATTTCCATTAACCTCGAGGAGAATTTCTGCTGTGTTCTTTTCTTTTCTATTTTCAATGTCAATCTTTTTAATTTAATGACTCAAATAAATGTGCATCGATAGCTTATGGTTAATTTAATTTGCATTTCATTTCTGATGAACAGTGATGCTAACAATTTTTTCCTTATTAGATTTTTCTTTGTTGTTTGGCTTTTCATAAGCATATTTCAAAACACCTGCTAGTAAAATATATTACTAGTTAGAAAAAACATTAATATATTATATACCATGACTATCACCAAATATAAGCACAATTCATATATCTCAGGTATCATTTTTCTTTCCTGTTATAATTTCTCTCTTAACTATCTACAACTCACAAATGTGTCCTCTAAGCAATTTTCCTCCAAATTACATTTGTTGTAGTAAAATACAGGTATGTTGTGTTTAAATGTATATTATGACAAGTCCTAAGGATATATGTGTATGTGTATAAACATATACACAAATAAACATACATACATACACATACATATATATAATAAAATAAATGAAATTATATACAGTTACTGATACAGATGCAGGTGCAGATGCAGATGCATATACATATACATATACATGAGCACCTCATTTAAATATTTCCTTTACTCATTTTCCTGTTTTGTAAATTTCTTTGAGAGCCTGTTGATTATGAATATAGAGTTCAATTTCTGGCTCTTTGTTTTGTTTAACTAGTCTAAATGTCAATAATTGCACGATTATGGAAGTCTTAATTACTCTAAGATAAACTTCTAGAGGTCATGGAACTTAGCTCCTCACTTATCATTTGGATCCATTTTTAAATTTCATGATCATTGTGATATTTATTTTCATGATGGACATAAAGTAGGTGTCCATTTTATGCAGTACAGTGCATGCAGACTTGCTTGAAAATTGTTTGTAACTTAGGTAAAGGTCTCTTCTTCACATATTCTAGTGAAGAATAAGGACAAAGGTTGCATTTAACACTTATTAGTGGTAACTTGCTATGAACCATTTGTAATTTTTTCCATCCTTCTCAATCAAATGTTTGTATCCCCTCTTTCCTGTTCACCTGGAAATTAGAGTAGCAGGCTGTTCAGACTGTTTCATTGCTGTACCAAGAGAGAATTGCCAGCAGTTTGAATTGCTATTGATTTCCATGCCTTAGTCTAGTTAAACCAAATGCTTCACTGTTTAAGAGTCTATTCTACAACTTCTCTCTGAATGTTAAACTTTTTCTAGTGTACTTTATGTCTACTTTCTGTGTTGAATGGAGCTGCATGTGTTGATACCTCATCACTGTTTTGAGAGACTAAGAAGAAAGTCAGTTGATCCAATTGTAGTTTTATAGATGGCACAGTGTACATTATTGGCAAATTGATTTCTGATTTGTGAGCTATCTGAAAATTTTTTTCAGGAAATGGGCCATCTGTCCCTATTTTAAGGTCCAAGCATGTTTCATGATTTGCAGGTCTTAAGATAAGCTCCCTATTCACCAACTGTGTGATAAAGAGGGAAGATTAAAGTCAAACCAGACTAACCGTAAAAACAGTTTGAGATTGAGATAGCTAGGACAACTATTTCCAGCAGACACTATCATTGTTTCATCTACAATATAAAAAGTATATGTAGTGAGGAATGGAAGCTGAAAGTTTGGCCATGAGAAGCTCAGATGAAACTAGACAGAAGTATATCTAAGTAGATTTCCTTGCCCCCTTTTTTGTTCTTATATAGGTATTCTTCTAGTAATAAAGCTACCACATGAGTTCTTAGACTTAGGAACTCCAGAACTATGAGGTAAAAGAAGAGACAGAATGATGTCTTTGCATTGTAGACTCCATCAGGTCTTTTGTTATAGGAATATAAAACAAGTTAATACACCTTTCTAAACTCTTTTAATGAGGATTATGAATTTGCTCTATGTCATTATCCGGTATTGTCTTAGAGTTTCTGGCATTTTTAATTATACTTAATTATATTAATATTAATCTTCTGTTTAACTTACTGATCTTTTTTTTATTATTTATTTTATTTTATTTTATTTTATTTTTAATTTACATTCCAAATCATTTCCCCTTTCCCGTTTCCTCCCTCCCTGAAAGTCCCATAAGCCCCCTTCCCTCCCTCTTTTCTCCATTCAACCCCCTCTCGTTACTCTGTCCTGGTATTCCCCTACATCCAGTCTTTCCAGGACCAGGGGTCTCTCCTTCCATCTTCTTAGAAATCTATTGATATGCGGATTGTGTCTAGGACATGGTATGCAGTCACTGATAAGGGGATTGACCCAGAATCTCGGAATACCCTAGACTTACTGATCTTTTAATTTCACAATTTGAAGCAAAGTATTGAATTTGGACTCAGAAAGGAAAAAAATACAATAAAAATGGGAAATTTAAGCAGAGGATTGGTTTTGCTTTTTTTTTTTAAATTTTATTTTATTTTCTAAGTTTTTTTTATTTACATTCAAAATCATTTCCCCTTTCCCGTTTCCTCCCTCCCCGAAAGTCCCATAAGCCCCCTTCCCTCCCTCTTTTCCCCATTCAACCCCCTCTCGCTTCTCTTGGCATTCCCCTTGGCATTCCCCTACATCCAGTCTTTCCAGAGAGGCAAGTAACCCTATTAAAAAATGGGGTACAGAGCTAAACAAAGAGTTCTCACCTTAAGAATATCCAATGGCTGAGAAGCACCTAAAGAGATGTTCATCATCCTTAGTCATTAGGGAAATGCAAATCAAAACAACCCTGAGATTCCATCTCACACCAGTCAGAATGGCTAAGATCAAAAACATAGGAGACAGCAGTTGTTGGCGAGGATGTGGAGAAAGAGCAACACTCCTCCACTGTTGGTGGGATTGCAAGCTGGTACAACCACTCTGGAAAGCAGTCTGGCAGTTCCTCAGAAAACTGGGCATGACACTCCCGGAGGATCCAGCTATTCCACTCCTGGGCATATACCCAGAGGCTTTCCCCGCATGCAATAAGGACACATGCTCCACTATATTCATAGCAGCCTTATTTATAATAGCCAGAAGCTGGAAAGAACCCAGATGTCCCTCAACGGAGGAATGGATTCAGAAGATGTGGTATATTTACACAATGGAATACTACCCTAGGCAAATGGTCAGAACTTGCTTTTTTTAAAAAATTAGATATTTGCTTTATTTACATTTCAAATGGCATCTCCTTTCTGCATTACCCCTCCGAAAACCCCCTAACCCGTGACCCTCTTTCCCTACTCACACCCCCTCCCCAATTTCCTGACTTGTATTGCCCTATTTGGGGAATCAATCCTTCACAGAACCAATGGCCTCTCCTCTCATTGATGTCTGAAATGGTCATCTTGTGCTACATGTAACTGGAGCAATGAGTCTCTTGATGTGGCCTCTTTGGTTGGTGGTTTAGTTCCTGGGAGCTCTGGAGGTACTGATTGGTACATATTATTGTTCCTCCTGCAGGGCTGCAAACCTCTTCACTGCCTTGGGTCCTTTCTCTAGCTGCTCCAGCTGGCAGAAGAACTGGAAAAGCAGAGGGGGATTGCAACACCATAGGAAGAACAACATAGGCTGTACAGACCACCCAGTGCTCTCAGAGACTAGACCACCAACCGAGGAGTGAACAGGGAGGACCCATGGCTCCAGATACACATGTAGCAGAAGATGGCCTTGTCTGACATCAATAGGAGTGGAGGCCCTTGGTCCTGTGGAGGTTTGATCCCACAGTGTGCAGGGATGGTGGAGCGGTATGTTGGGAGAAGCTGGGTGGCTGGGGGAACACCCTCATAGAGGCAAAGGGGAGATAGCAGATGGCATTGGGTAATTTCTGAGGAGTAACCAGGAAGGGGTATATAATTTGAGATGTAAATGGCAGGAATGATTAATAAAAAAATAAATAAAAAAGAATAGCAAAATAGTATATATGTATTTTGAGGATTTAAGGTAGCTATGACTGACAAAAATAATCAAAATAATTAATAAAAAAATTTTGTTGGCTACAGAAATAAATGAAATACCTGTAAGCATGTGCATATAGTAGCATTAAAATTAAACAAACTATTAACTGCTCATGTTGTTGCCATATTACCAAAGGAAGCACAAACCAGGATAGCTCAAGTCACTGCTGAACTTGCTCATTATGGAAGTGAATATGAATATCAAAAGTGTTGTAGTCTCATTATTTTCATGCACCTGATCATTAATAGAGGAAACAAATAGCTTAGATCATTACCTCTCACATTAGTTCATAGCTTGAGAATAAGGTAATCTCTATAACAGACTTAAAAGGGTCTGTTCATTTTCATATACATGTCCAATGTTCATGAAAGTAAAAACAATATTTAAATGTGAGATTCAGTAATATATAATAGTAATCAAGTTGATTAAATTTCAGAGGATTTCGTGTGTGAGTAAAGTATATGTTAGAAAATAAGGGATGTATCAAGAGACACTAGATTTAATTCTACAAACTAAACTAATTACTACTAATCCATCATATATTTAGTGTATTTCCTACTAGTGAATGTAGCTTTAACTTCAGTGACTTATTATGCATTCTTGGGCTTGAAAACTCTGTAACATTCATAACTAAAGTACATAGTGTCACAGTGTATGGTTTTTTGTGTCTTTAATCCTCACCAAATCCTACTTTCTTTTGCCAAGGGCCATAACTAGAGTCAAGTAATGGCAAACTTCAGTTTTTAAAGATACACTTAAAGAAGGAGCAACTTCATCATAAAACCATTTTAGAACATTAGCAAGATTTAAACAACAGATTTCTTCAAGACTGTGTAGGGATGGGAACAAAATGTTTTAGTGAAAGGAAGTCAAGACAAAATGCTATATCTTTCAAAATAAGCAGTGAGACTATCCGAGGCCTTATTCTGTTGCTCCAATACAGTATGAAAGAATAGGCTTGCTATCAGCTGCAGAAGTTGATTTGGTTCACAGTTTTGAAAACTAAGGAGTACAACATCCAAAGGCCACTTTAAAATAGTGTGTGTGTGTGTGTGTGTGTGTGTGTGTGTGTGTGTGTGTGTGTGTATGTTAATAGCAATTAAACTTAGGTCATTGTGCATTGTTCATTGTGCATATTTTACCATTGAATTATATTTTTAAGTTCTTTAGTTTATAACTTACTTATTTATCAATTATATTTATTTAGATAATTAATTATATTTTATTGAAAATATTTTTCTTACTATATGTTCTAATCACTGTTGCCATTTTCTTATCTTCTAATTGATCTTCTCCAGCTTTCCATCCATCCAACTCTGCATCTTCTTTCTCTTTTCTTAAAAACAGAAAGAAAAATAATAGAAAAAAAATTAAGCAAAAGCATAACACTCAAATAACACACACACACACACAGAGGGAGAGAGAGAGAGAGAGAGAGAGAGAGAGAGAGAGAGAGAGAGAGAGAGAGAGAGAGAGAGAGAGAGAAAACCAAAGCCCCAAAAGCACTTAGTCAAAAACCATAATATGTAAGGGAAAGACCAGTAATATAAAAAACAATATTAAGACAAAAATATCATTGGGGTTGTTTTGGGTAGGCCATTTACTTCTTGATATAGGGTGACTCTTAAATGAGGTTTATATTTCCAGTGAAATTACATAGAAAAAAAATTGATCATTCCTTGCATGCGATTGTGAATTAGAGCTGGCTTCTTTGTTAGGGATGAAGGCTCTTGTTTTCTTCCCTCTCTTAAGTAGAGGCTCATATGTCTGTATCTATCCGTGCAGGTGTTGTGTGTGCTGCCATAAACTCTGTGAGTTAACATGGGGGAGTTTGTCCTGTTGTGTCTGGAAAACGCTGGTTTTTTGGTTGCTATTTGTGTTCTCTGGCTCTTACAAACTTTCTTCCTTGACTTACACACAGCTTTTTTTTTTTTTAATTTTATTTTATTTTCTAAGTTTTTTTTTTATTTGCATTCAAAATCATTTCCCTTTCCCGTTTCCTCCCTCCCTGAAAGTCCCATAAGCCCCTTTCCCTCCCTCTTTTCCACATTCAACGGCTTGTTTTTGAAAAAGGGCTTGCTAATTTGCTCAGACTGGCTTGCCCTCACTCTGTAGATACATCTTTCGATCTCAGCATCACAGCTAAGTTCCTGTGAAGGAAATAGTCAAGTATAAAATTTACTGTACATAAATATATATTTTCTTATTATAATTTATGTGGACATACTTATAAAATGTGACTGCTGAATATTATGGGTATTGAAGTATCAGTATTGCCATGTAATAATTAGTATACATATTAGTATAGAGAAGTAAAAAATAAAATATAAATAAATTTTAGTTAGCTGATTTATAGAATAAAAGTAATAAGTACAATCCTACCAATCTAATAAATATATTTTGTTTGAGACCTTGCTATTATCTGGAAATAAAGAAGAAATAAATGATTATTTAGACGAGAATAATATGCTTATTTTATTGTTTAGTGTTATCTACTGGGAGTCTTTAGCAGTTCTCATTAGGGTGAGAATAATCAGAAATGCATCAGGGAAACCAGCAAAGTACTGACTAAGGAGATAAACTTGGAGTAACTGCTGCAATTAAAGAAACTGAGATCTTAAGATGAGTACAAAAAATTGTTGAATATAATAACGCCTGCACTCAAAATAGCATGAAGTGACTTTTTTCAGATATTTATTCTATAAAATTGTTCAGTTCTGTGACTTATCAATTAAAATTGAGAAAATAATGTTTTAAATGTTGCAAGGGAATACTTGGAATGTCAATAAACTTGAAAATAAACTTATAGAAGAGTTTCTATTACTAAAACAAATTGCATTCTTAGACACTATCAAGTCTAATGAATGCCAAAAAGTGTCTTTAAGTTTGTTATATCTTTTTCATAAACTGTTTTTGTTTATTTATTTATTTATTTATTCATTAATTATGAAAAGAAACTAAGTTTCAGATTCAATTAGTATACTGAATATTATCAAGCCTCACAGTTCTATTACTCTTGAGTCAATAATGTATTTAGTTTTTTATAACATCTTTAAAAATTAATTTGTATATATATATATATATATATGAGTATTTGTGTTATTTATGCATTTAGCCTTTTGCTTTACTCTATTAAAGAGTATCATGTGCATACAATCACCCAGGACAGTCTAAAAGAGGCTGAGATCCCCTGGCTATTGTAGCTAGTGGTTATGAGTCACCAGTTGTGGCTTCCGGGAGCTGAAGCCAGGTCTTCTGGAAAAAGTAGTCGAATTCTTAACCAGTGAGGCATATCTTTACCCATTTGAAATATAATTTTCATTAATTTTAAACTCATATTAGTTCATTGCATTTATTTTACTTCTTCAATGTTAATTTATGATAAAACTATTAAAAATAAAATTTTTCACTTTTAGTCTTCTTTTCAAGGAATTTACTTCATTGTCTCTGTATGGTAATTATACAATTATTGTTCTAATTGTATTATTTCATTATTTTTGGATTTCTTGGTCTCATTAAGTATATTCTTTATTGTAAATTACTTTTTAAAATATCTTTATTTCTAGTATAATAAAGCAAGCATATTCTTGAATTTAAAAAAATAAAATGTAATCTTTGATTTTTATATTTTGGCTTGCTTTTCATCGACTAAATTTAAGTTATCTACAACATGTCTAAAGGCTTATGAAGTCAATGAATACATATCAACTGACACACAAATCCAAACAAACCATTTAAATTAAATTCCTACATTAGGATGCATATTTGTTTTTTAGATTTTTTAATTCCAAAATGCAATATATTTTCATGTAGTAATAAATATTTGAATGTCCTATTGAACTTTTTCTTAAACACAGGAGCTTTGCTTTAAATTATATGAGACTTTCCCACCATATATTTATTGTAGCTTCCATTCATTTGTAATTTAATCACATATGCTTATCATACTTAGCCTTGTATTTAGATTTAGATTTTCCAAATTCATAACACACCAGTTAATTTTAGATTGCTTCAACCAAATCTCTGACATAACAACATGACATGAAGAATGTTTGTCACACAGTGTCAGTATGTCATGGCTAGGAAAGCATAGCAATGTAGAGCTGTCCCTATCATGATGTCCAGAAGGCAGTAAAAGGACAACATCCTCATAGAAGCAGGGGGAGGAAGTATGGGATGGGGGTTTCCTGAGGGAAACCAGGAAAGGGGATAACATTTGAAATGTAAATAAAGAAAATATTCAATAAAAAAAGCCAGGGTATTTCAGTGACCTGTTTCCTCAAGCCTCATACATTTCTAATTTCCAATAATTCCATCAGAAGTAATCCACCAACCTATTACCATATTCATTAATTCCAAGTCCCATATTCATTAATTTTTTTCTGGACATGTCATCTGATGTCTATAAGGTGTGTTTCTTTAAACTCTTAGGAGCTTCTCAGTTTAATCATGTTTCTGAATTCAATAATCAAGATTAACCATCAAGATTGTCTTTTATTTCTAATGTGCTTATAATCATACATATTACCAATTTGAGTGTTTAATATGTCATGCATTTATTTAAGATCAATGACAATATGTGATTTTTATATTACTAAGCTAAATTATAATATTTATTAGTTTCTGTAAAAGTATTTAAATATCAATATTTATACAAACACTCATGTGTATCAAATACATACACATACAACATATATAATCTATATATACACATGTATTCATACTTTTCATTACTAAATTTGTGCTGATACATTTTTAATATACATACAATTTTTAGATGAACTAAAAGATTAGTCATTATGTATTTACAGATATTTATTATAACCGTGATGTTTGACTGTAAGTCTCACTCGAGGTATTAGAGAAATAGCTCAGTAGATAAAGTTTGCTATGTACTTGCAAAGAATCCAAGTTTCATCCCCAGAACTTACAGCAATCAGTTCTCTACTACTACTAGTAACTATAATTCCGATGGAAAAAAAATGTTTGTGTCATATGTAGTTAGGTCTATTCATGTGAACATCTCCAGACATGCATATATACATATAACTTAAAGTAAAAAATAAAATCTTAGCAAAAGTGATTTACTTGACTTTTGTCACAGTCCAGCAAACTTTTAGTATAATAAATGTTATGGCCTATTTTATATTAATAATATGTTTTGTTTAATGTTAAATAATGCCACTTGATTGAACTCTGGCAATGTATACAATAATTTAGATGATTTCTGCATTTTGTACTTCCATTTTTAAATACTATTTGTCTCAGTTCATATATCATTAATTTTGCATAAAGTTTTCTATTTCAACTGCTTTTAAACCTAAAATAATAGTTTTTATGCTTTGGTTAATGTTTTATTAATCTACTAGTAGCTTTGAATTTTGAGTGTGCCATTCAATTCTCATGAAAAATATTGCAATGAACATTACTAAGCACTTACAAGTTGTATACTAGTTTTAGGTGTTATTTTTGCAGTCAGTTCTTTGTAATTTGAAAATCCCGTGAAGTATTTGAGCATACAAAATAGAACAGTTACTTTTTTAGTTCACAAAATTGTGATACTCTGTGTCAAAAGAGGAACTTGCTCTGTCTAGTTGAATTTTCCAACATAGTGCTTTGATGATTGTGTCCTATGAAAAGATTAGGTTAAATAGAATTTGCATTCCTCAGTAAAGGGGCACTACTCTAATAGAATCTCTTTTAAGTACAAATGAGATTAAGCAGCTACATTTAGAGTTAGGTCCAATCTGTCTGCCTAAAACACAGCTTGCAGAGACAGTAACCCAGCATTACCTATCTCTGAGAGACAGCATTCAGCAAACAATAGAAAGAGATTCAGAAACTCCAACACAAACATTAGATGGAGCTAAGGTATCCTATTAGGGAAGAGTTGGGAGAAGAATGGAAAGACCCAAATAGGACTCCACAGAAAGACCAACTGAGTCACCAACCAAAGGCAAGCGCTTACTGGACTTAGGTGTCCTGCACATATGTAGCGGATGAGTAGCTTGCTCTTCATGCCTGTCTAACAACTGGGGCAAGGACTGTGCCTGAGCGTGTTGTCTGCCTGCCTGTGCACCCTGCACTCCTAAATTGACTGCCTTGTCTGGCCTCAGTGGGAGAGGATGTACCAAGTCCTGCAGCGACATGATAAGCAATGTTTGGGGTGGAGGAGGGTGGGTGAAGTGGGGGTGGGAGAGCTAGTGGGGGTGATGATACCCCAAGTGGGCTTTCCCCTTCTCAGGAGTTAAGGGAAGGTAATAATGGTGAAGGATTTAGTGACTGGGTACAGGGAAGAGAGGAAGGTCTGATACTGGGTTGAAAAATGAATATTACATATATTAAAAAATACAGCAAAATGTTTAAGAGAAGAAAAACAAGTTTTCTCAAACACTACATTTTCAATGACTGAACATTTATTTCTGAGTAAAACTAGTATATTACTAAGACAATGTTTTATGATAAGCATTCTAAAAATTAATTTATATAGTTCATCACACAAGTAAAATCTAATTAGTTCCCAGAAATAACCTATATGATTGATGCTAAATACAAACAGAAATTTTTAAAACAATATCAAGTAAATAAATTCTACCTTTATTCCTAGTCTTTGCTATGACAATTTAGAGTCACTTCACAACACTTTGTCAATTTCGTGATCATAGAAAAGATTAAACAATAGCATACAGTATTCAAAGAATTTCATTGATAATAATCTCTAAGAGTACAAACTTGGTCAAGTATACTTTGTAACATTTATTGTAGTTTTGCAATATACCAAATGTTTATGTTTGTCTTTGCTCCAAACAAAAGGAAATTGAATATAATTACTCTTTTCCAGGTTTGAATCATGAACCAGTTTTTTCATTGTTTTATTTGCTTGTTCACTTTGCATCTGGATCAGAGCTCCCCTCTCTCTTCTGATTGCAGTCCCTCAAAAGCCCCTTTCGCCCATTTCCATTCCCCCCCCCCTTTTCCAGAGAGAAAGGAAATTTCAATGTTATGCCATCCCATGATCAGGTATGGGAAAAGACAGGAAAGAGGGCCAATAGCACAGAAGAATGATGGAAAATCTATAGCTCCCTGGGTGGAGCACCAGAAGGAAATCCCTAGGAAGTCCCAGAGACCTTGGATTAGGGAAACTCCCAGGAGTTAATGTAAGAAACCTTGGTTGAGATGCCTGACGGTGACAGCATGAATCCAGAAGAGGCCCCAGTGAAGGGATAAGGACATCAACTCACCCATAAAACTTTTGGCCTAAAATGTGTCCCGTCTAAAAGCAAAGCATCAACAAAGATGAATCAGAGACTGAAGGAATTGCCAGACAATAACCAGTCCAAACTTGAAACCAATCTGATGGGCAAGCGCAAATCCCTGACACCATTCATCATAGTCTGCAATGCTTGTAAACAGGAGCCTAGTGTATCTGTCCCCTGAAAGGCTCTACTCAGCCGCTGACTGAAACAGATGCAGATACCCACAGCAAAACATTGGATAGAGGTTGAGAACACTTGATGTAAGAGATGTGGAGAAAATTGATGAACCTTAGAGGCTAGGAACTCCACAGGAAAACCAACGGAGTCAGCTAACCTGGACCCGTGGCTGGGGCAAATAGGTGTGCTTCGTCTGGCAGCAGGGGAGCATTGTACCTAACCTTGCAAAGAATTGCTATGCCAAAATTGGAAGATATCTCTGGGGACACCTTCTCAGAGAAGAAGGGAATGGTGTATGGGATAGGGCCTGTGGACAGCATTTGAGATGTAAATGAATGAATGAATAAATAAATAAATTAACAAACAAAAAGAAGGAAAAACATGAGTTGTTGGAGCTCTCTGGAGAGCCCTAATAATTAAGATCTATTGCTATTGACTTTTTATGCACACCACCCAGACATGGACACTTAAGTTCTATTCCTGAATGTAACCTGCACTTCAGAAACAGGGATAAACATGCCCTTACTTGGAACTGACCTTAAAGACTTGTTCCTTTACAAAGGTAGAATGAAGTAATAAAAACAACTAAATCAGAGAAGTGAGAGGGGGTTGAATGGGGAACAGGGGGAGGGAAGAGGGCTTATGGGACTTTCTGGGGGGGAGGAAATGGGAAAGGGGAAATCATTCGGAATGTAAATATAAAAAATATAGAAAAAAAAAGAATAGAGTCATGAAAACAGAAAAAAAAAAAAAAACCAAACAACTAAATCAAAAAGAAAATGTGGAGAGCCTAGGCACAAATGATACACTTATGAAACAACCCCTACATCTTTTAATCAGCATTTATTGGAAAAGTGGAACTCCAATAGCTTATGCTCTAAGATCAAGAATAGACAAATGGGACCTCATTAAATTACAAAGTTTTTGCAAGGCAAAAGACACTGTCAAAAAGACAAAGCGGCAACCAACTAACTGGGAAATGATCTTTACCAACCTTACATTCGACAGAGGGCTAATATCCAATATATACAAAGAACTCAAAAAGTTAAACTCCAGAGAGGCAAGTAACCCTATTAAAAAATGGGGTACAGAGCTAAACAAAGTGTTCTCACCTGAAGAATATCTAATGGCTGACAAGCACCTAAAGAGATGTTCATCATCCTTAGTCATTAGGGAAATGCAAATCAAAACAACCCTGAGATTCCATCTCACACCAGTCAGGACGGCTAAGATCAAAAACACAGGAGACAGCAGTTGTTGGCGAGGATGTGGAGAAAGAGGAACACTCCTCCACTGCTGGTGGAATTGCAAGCTGGTACAACCACTCTGGAAAGCAGTCTGGCGGTTCCTCAGAAAACTGGGCATGACACTCCCGGAGGATCCGGCTATACCGCTCCTGGGCATATACCCAGAGGCTTTACCTGCATGCAATAAGGACACATGCTCCACTATGTTCATAGCAGCCTTATTTATAATAGCCAGAAGCTGGAAAGAACCCAGATGTCCCTCAACGGAGGAATGGATTCGGAAGTTTAAAGATTCTAATACCCAGAGAAACAGGTAGGTATTTTGTTCTGAATTTGTGTCTCCTAGTAATGTTAGGAACGACTTAAAAAGTTTCAACATCTTAAGTAAATAAATAAGATCTGAACAAAGCCACAATAGACCTTCTGAAATGAGTGGAGAAAGCGCATGAGGCATAACCCTTAACAAAATTCTACAGGGACCTGTGTGGAATAACTTCTTCCCTAGAAAGAAAACACCAATTGGATATCCAAAGTAAATGTTCATCATTGATAAAACACATATAATTAACATGCAGACTGAACAGGTTTTGAATGATGAAAAATTAGATCTTAGATTTGAAAAAGAACAATAAAATTGCCAGATGAACCAGTATTCATTGGTCTGCTGGAACCTCTCATGTACAAAATTTGGAGGTGAGGTTTATCACAACCTTGTGCAGGAGCAAGACTTGAAACCATATAGACAAGTCACCAATTAACACAGAAAATATGTCCAAAATTATTACACATTAGAGATAATGTAAATAGAATCCACAAATATACAACTTCACATCTGTTTGGCTATAATTAAAGAATATTCAACAGAAGATGTTAAGGGTCAAAAATTGGATGTAGAAAATTACTCATGGAAACATAAAATGATGCATTCATTTTTGAAAATGGTTTTGTTGTTCATTATGATATTCCACATACAATCATTATCTTTGAAAGTGATTTTATTAAACTTAGGAAAGCAAGATAAGTTACAAGACAAAAACTCCTAAACCTTATGGATAAAAGGACCATATAAGGACTGACAATTTAAATGATTTGTAAAGTACATGCTATAAAAACATGAAGAAATGAGAATGATCAACTGCACACACTTACAAAAGTGTATGACTATAACCTGCAATACTATGATTTATGAAGCAAAAATTGGTGGATTTTAGAAATCTCTTGTCCAACTCTCATAGCCTAGTTTTCTAGTTCCAGGTCAAGTTAAAACACTATCTCAAATGACAATTTGGTTGCACCTGAAAAAAGACTCTTGATGTTGGCTTCTGACTTCCATACCCATGCTCAATTGAGCATGTGTATTGGCAAAGGTATATGTACATATACACTCATAAAATGTAAAAGGTCAAATTGACAGTGCATATGGATACCAAGTATTAGAAATATTCCAAATGCTGTCAACTGATAAGCTAATCTAAATAATTTTGTCTATATAGATATATTCTAGTTGCTAAATAAGAACTTATTATACCCTGATGCAGACTATAACAAAACAAATCTAAAAACTTACCTTAAAATGTCCTCCATAGCCATGCACTATCAGGTATCTAAATTTAGAGTAATTTTTTTTCTACAGAAAATTGTTCTACCTGACAATGTGTGGGTATATATATATAGCTAATAAAAGAATTATCCATTAAAATATAAAAAGTAGTCACTTCAAAATGGGTATATTGATCACTTTTATATATACCAAATGTACTAATAATATAATGTACTACATAAATTCTTTGTATGCTCCAATACAAAAATCATAGTACCTGTTATTAAATACTATAAAAAATGAATAGCCAATCATGTCATTGTCTATACCATTAAAGAAGTTGAGAATGTAGTGTGGCAGGAGATCACAGTACAAATTGAGCTGTCACAAGATTCTGACTGTCACCTTGGACTTTTCCACCCAGTCTCTTTTTTCCTGAAATAATGACTCTGAAACATCGTATATATTAACAAATTCCTAGGCCATTGTTTCTGCTAGCTCATAACTCAAATATCCCCATTTAATCTAGTCACATGGTTAGCTATCGCTCCTCAGATTCCTGCTTCTGTCTTTATCAGTTTTCAGGACAAATCTTCCCCACAGGAAAATTTCCCAGAGTCTTCTCTATCCCTACAGGATTCTATATCCCTGTCCCACCTTCTAATCCTGCCTCAGCTCATTGTCCATAGAGTTTTTATTAAGAACGGATGTTTTCATAAGATTCTCTACATTGATTTTCTCTACAAATGATAGGTTATTTAATATGTGATTTTTTAATGCAGAAGTGGTTTATTAGATTTCAAACTAAACAATTAGATAATGAAAAAAAATTATTAACGTATTTCCCAGAATCTATGGACTCACTCTGTTTTCCAAGTATTTTTATGCCAAACAATTTATAAATTCCAATTACTTGGGAGTTTTTATATATTGTTTGATTTAGAGACACTTGAATGTTTTAGTGTTTTAGGTTCACGATTTCTAAGACAAGGGTAAAAATAATCACATAATGAGTGATATTTAATGGGTAATAAAACCACCATTTGAACAGAGAATTAATAGTATAACCTTTAAGTCATGATCTCTTAGGTAAAATATATAGCCTTAGGAGAAATGGTTCATAATTAATTGTGTAATTTCACGTTTTGTCTTTTTTTTTTTTTTTGGGCTCCAGTTTCAGAGTTGGATCTTTAAATACAGAATTATGTGAATTTAGGTATCTATTTCAAGGCGCTCTAACCACGAAAACTAAGCTTATATCATGCACTTCAATTCTAATTGTGGTCCTTATCATTCTCCAAGATACTTAAGAAGAATTTAATAACCCCTTCAAAGTATCTTACATCATTACTTCAGAATATAAAGTTAAGGATTATGTTTGAACAAAGCATGAGTCATTTTATTGCTTGCTAATTGATGGAAAAATAAAATTATGCTCTCAACAAAATAATACCAAAATGTATAGAACACAAGCATTCAAATAGAACATTATTGTATTTTCAAGTCTACAAAAGAAAAAACTAAAAATTCACATTTGTATAATTTCCCCCTTTTGTAGAAAAGAATCCCATTTAATTGCAATAAATAACTATTACAAGGTAATAATTTGCTGCAATTTTTAACTCTCTATAGTTATTTTTTATATAATCTAGTATACTGTAGCAACATGATATTGTTGTGGGAATTATATCAAAGCAAAGAAACAGTACAAAAAATAAAAATAAAATGGTGATTCAAATTTTTCAATTATAGTTAGTTAGTTATATATTAATTATAATTATGATCCATGATATGTTAGTCAAGTCAGAAACCAAAACTGATCACTATTGCTTATTGAGATAGTATAGATTCCAAATTTTTGCTAAACATATTTATATATTTACATAAGTAGATAATAAAATCAATTTGTTTTTCAAAACAACAAGTATATTCACAAGATAAACAGTTGGATATTATGACTATTACAATATAATCATTACTTTAAAGAACATTTCTCTTGCCAATAAGCTTTTATGATACTGTTTAATCTAAGTACATAAAAATCATATCTGTTAATTACAAATACATAGCTTTGTGTTTTATGTATTATAAAAATTATTAAACCACCAAACAAAGAGTACACATGGAGGGACCCATGGCTCAAGCTGCATATGTAGCAGAGGATGGCCTTTTTGGACATCAATGGGAGAAGAGTCCCTTGGACCTGAGAAGGCTTAATACCCCAGTATAGGGGAATGCCAGGACAGGGAAACAGGAGTGGGTGGGTTGGTGAGCAGGGGGAGGGGGTTATGGCATAGGGTGTTTTCAGAGGGGAAACCAGGAAAGGGGATAACATTTAAAATATAAATAAAGAAAATATCTAATAAAGAAGAGATTAGGAAAAAATAATTTGTTGTAAATATATTGAAAAAACTGATTTTGTCTAGTGAAAATTATTATGATTACAAAAGAACGAAATAATGCTAAAAGTTTAATAATAACAACAATTAAACTAGATAAGTTCATTAATCCAAAACTTGAATACATCTTGAAACATGAGATCTTTGAAACTCTAGATATGTCTATAACCAATTAAAAAGAGGGTTTATAATTTCATATGATTTTTAAAGTCTTGGAAATAATTCATTTTCAAGTATTGTAAGAGTAGAAATATATTATTTCTCCTTTTAATTGCATGATGTTAATAATTATTTCGATTGTTCTTTCCAGCCAATGTCCCTTGCTTTCTTCTCTGTATGTCATTACATTCTTATAAACTAAGCAAAAACATGTTAATTTTATACATGTTTACATGAACTTTTAATGTATTTTCCATTCTGCATAGCATAAATTTATCTACTGAGTTTTGAAGCTATATTTCCTCTTGATTGCCTTTCTTCTTTGTAGCATATCTTGCTATTCAGTCTCTTACAGTTTTCATACTGAAGTAATGATGACGTTGAAAATATTGAGAATAGTATATATTTTTAATTTTTGAAACATTCCAATCTGTTTCTTTACTTACAATATTAACATTTATATATGGGTATATTGTCTACTGTTGTAGTATTTAACTCATTCATAAACTAAACATATCTCTTTTGTAGTACATTCACTTATTTAAAGTCATTGTTTATATTTTGACATTTATATTCATTTCATTTTGATTTAGGAAACATTCTCATGAATCAAGATATTCTCCATAATAGAAAAGAAAAGAATAGTTTTCCAAGACAAAAAAAGACCTAAAAGGTTGTATGACTAAAACTTCTTTAAAGAAGATAATTGAAAAAAACATATAGACTATGCCAAAATATTTTGACATCATTGTGGCTACAGAAAAATATGTATCACATGCGCTAAAGATGTAAATGAGGATTAGCTAAAACAGAAATGCTGAAATGCCTTGACTTTTGAGTATAATGATACATGTTAATAGTCTCTGTTTTCTCATGAAAAAACATAGGTTTTCAGATAGACTGTGGTATAATAATATTAATAATAATAATGTATGTATGTATGTATATAATGTAATATATATGTATATATGTGAAATATGTATATATGTAAGAACATATATATGTAAAAACAATATGTATATACAATATATATGTGTAATAAAAATGATACTATACACATATATAGCAGTATCTATCTATCTATATACTACATATATATAACAACAATGTATATATGTGTTTGACACATATTTGTGTAATAATTAATGAATAATTGAGCCATGAATTTTTAAAAAAAGTCAAGAGGAGTATTTTTAGTGTAAGAGGGAATGAATAGGAAAGAGGAAATGATGTTTAAAATATTAAAATTAATTATTATATGATTCATTTACCTTAATACTTTTAAGGAATATAAATTTTTGTTATTTTAAAAATATTACTTAATTAATTAATTTAATTAATGTTATTGTGCAAACCAGCGTGAGGACGCCTCAGTCCCACTTGGGAGGGAGAAGAAAGCAATTACAAGTTGGGAAGGAGGGAGGGACCTGGGTGGGAAAGGGGACAGGAAGGGGATGAGAGGAACATGATGAGTTCTCAGGTGAGGGAAAAGGAATGAAGCCTTGAAGGCCAGCAGAGAGAATGAAAACTGGGAAATAGGAGGTTGGGGAGACCCTACAGAATGCACTAGAGACCTGGGAGCTGAGAGACTCTCAGGACCTTAGATAAAATGCCTGACAGTAGGGAGAGAGAACTTATAGAGCCCACCTCCAGCAAGAAGACAGGGTATCATATGAGAGTGGGGGTTGCCATCCCAACATCAAAACTTTGGCCAATAATTGTTCAGGTCTGAAAGAATTATAAAGATGAAAAAGAAGAGGAGCATGAGAAAAAGAAGGTCCAAAGACAGGCCCAAAGTGGAATATAGCTCAAGGGAAGGTCCCAAGTCCTGACACTATTACTGAGGCTATGGAGTGCTCACAAAAAAGGATCTACCATGACCGCACTCCAGAAAACCCAACAAGAATCCTAAAGAGTCAGATGCAGATATTTGCACCCAATCAATGGACAGAAGCTGCTGATCCCTGAGGTTGAGTTAGGGAAAGGCTGAAAGAAGCTGAGGAGGAGGGTGACCCTGTAGGAGGGCCAGAAGTCTCAATTAATCAGGACCCCTGAAATCTGTCAAACACTGGACCACCAAACAGGCAGCATATACCAGCTGATATGAGGCCCTGAACACACAAACAGCAAAGGACTGCGTGGTGGGAAGGAGTTATGAGATGTGTAACACTTGAAGGGTGGATTGCATGGGTGGGGAATAAAATCTTCAGTGTAAAATAAATAAATAAATAAATAAATAAATACAGCATTGGAGTGTTGGCTCATTTAGAAATGTATTCATAATGTTTGCTACTGTTGTGAAGGGTGTCATTTCCCTAATTTATTTCTCAGCCTGTTTATCCTTTGAGTATAGGAAGGCTACTGATTTGTTTGAGTTAATTTTATGTCCAGCAACTTTGCAGAAGTAGTTTATCAGCTGTAGGAGTTCTCTAGTGGAGTCTTTTGGGTCACTTAACTCTATGATCATATCATCTGCAAATAATGATAGTTTGACTTCTTTTCCAATTTGTATCCCTTTGACCTCCTTTTGTTGTCTGATTGCTCTAGCTAGAACTTCAAGTACTATATTGAATAGATATGGAGAAAGAAGGCAGCTTTGTGTAGTCCCAGATTTTAGAGGGATTGCTTCAAGTTTCTCTCCGTTTAGTTTGATGGTGGCTACTGTTTGCTCTACATTGCTTTCACTATGTATAGGTATGGGCCTTGAATTCTTGATCTCTCCAAGACTTTCTACATGAAGGGCTGCTGAAACCAATCACAAAAGAACACACATGGTATGCACTCACTGATAAGTGGATATTAGCCCAGAAGTTTGGAATACCCAAGATACAATTCACAGACCAAACAAAGCTCAAGCAGTGGATGACCTTGTTGGTAATCAAAGGAGGAGAGGCCCTTGGTCATGAGAAGGCTGGATGCCACAGTATAGGAGAATGCCAGGAGAGGGAAGAGGGAGTGGGTGGGTTGGTGAGCAGGGGTACAGGGGATGGGACAGGATGTTTTTGGAGGGGAAACCAGGAAAGGAAATAACATTTGAAATGTAAATTAAGAAAACATCTAATAAAAAAAGAAAAAAATAGAAATGTATTTAAAATTGGAAAATATCTGTAATTCTGTTGAAATTTGATTCTTCATAACAACATCTTAACAATGTATTAATGCTACTATAAGACTTTTTTCCCTTTGTGTCCTTCATCCCTCCTGACTCCCACAAACTCTCTGCTGTCTCTTGTACAGGGTTCCCAGGCTCCAAAGGGATGATTATGAGTCAACACAGCTATGCAATCTCAGACTGAGTATTGAAGGGCTCTCATTCGGGGTGTTGTCCAGCTGTTGATCTCAGTATTTTCCTCTACCCACTATAGGAGGAAGCCTTTCTGATGATAACTGTGCAAGACTATGATTTATGAGTACAGCAGAATGGTTTTAGAAGTCATTTCTTTGGAACATTTCTTTAGTGGAACAGCAGTACTGGACCTTCGCCTAGGCCCCTGGTCTATGCAGTATAAGGATTTAGAAACAGAGGCAATGTCAGGGATACATTCCATGACATGAAATGGGCCTTAAATCCATATATTAGTTAGTCCCAAAAGAATTGTGTTACTACTGCCCCTGGAAATCTTAAAGGAAGGACACCATTGTAGACCTGAGGATCTGCAGCTAACTTGAAAAGGAGCTCTAACTCTACCAAAACTAATATTAAGACAGCATAAAATATGAATAACATAGTATATTATGGCATTCAAAGTACATAGATGTTAACAGACAAAAGAAATCTTATATAATTTGATTTAATAAAACATGAATCAAATAAAATCTATGAAAGGAAGATGAAACAAATCTCAGCACAGATACATGAATTACAATGACCAGTATTGCTATCATGCAATACTAACAAGGAGCCTAGCCATGGCTTTATCATATAAATTAAGTGCTGAAGATTATGTGTCACAATTTTTTATGTAAAGCACAGCTATCTGATTAAAAATTGAAACCAATGTGTACTTTGCCAGGTTTAAAAATTTTATAACCATTCACAAAATGGAGTGCATAAAATTTAAAGTTCTTAGTTTCAAAGAGAAGACATAACTAACTTGTACTAAATATTTATTAGTTATCTATTAAGAAAGAAAGGAAATTAAAACAATCTACATTTATATAAGTTTACATGCCAGCCCATGATTCTTGTCAAGGGTTTGAACTCCAATTAACATGTCAAAAACCTTTCAATGACTACATTTGTAAATAAATTCATTTTGCGTGTGTGTTAATTATAATGCAAACCAGAGTGACTATTTTACTTGAAAAAAATACAAAGCACCGGGGAAAGTATATGAAACAGTTGTTTTCAAAATATTTACCAGTGTTTGATAAGCAAACATTTCCTGAGCTTTTTATTGCTTTGTTTTTTTTTTTTTTGAGCATGTTATTCCACTAAGAAATATGTGTTTCCAGTAGTCCAACTTCCATGGCCTTTCTAACTTTATCCAAATTATTTGGGTAATACTGTTTTTCCTTCCACCTCTTTCTCATGTACGTAGCTTCTTCATATCTTAAAGTCTGTATCATATCAAGAGAAATTTGGAGCAAATCACAATAATTACCTAACTTTGTTCTGCAGTGTTTTCCATTCACCTTTATACTGTTCAGAACTGCTAAATACAAGAATCAATTCAGATAACATAGCTATGACTTTTTAATATTCAATCTTTAATTGGATATGGAATTGAGATTCCAGGGAAGTATTCTGGTAGTGAGGCAATGATTATTGTTTTTGAAGCATCTGATTAACCTGGATACTTCTTTGTGTGTTTCTTTAGTATCAACCCTTGGTGGTGCCACAATCATTGAGCCATGAGATCAGAGTGGAGTGGTCTATGTCAAAGGATCTTTGTGAAATTGGTTCCACACTTAATTGTTTTGGAGAGTGGAAGAAGTAGATGCTCTCTGTGAATCACTTCCTCTGATATTCCACTATCACAAATCAGCTTGCAATGTTCCTAAAGATATAGCAAATCAATTTTTAGGAAATTATCCTTGTGCATAAGTTAAAAGTGCCTATAATATAATCACCATCAGGGAAGATTGAATTGATTTTTAAAAAAGAATTTATTTGATGACAAAAGTCTATATGTATTTATATTATGGGGGATAAATTCTGGACTGTATAAAAAGGTTAAAGAATAAAAAAGAGGGTTCAACAGTCACATTTTTTTTTAAGAAAAACAATAAAATAACAATGACCTTCAATCGCTTGTCATGTATTCTCTTTAATAAACAGAGCCAGGGTATATTTTATATAATTATTTTCATACAACTCTGATTCTGAATAAGCTATAAAGTGAAGGATAAAATTTGTATAACTAGAGTTGCCTTTCCTACCATTGAGGTCAATTTTCTTCCCACTCTGCCAGTTGCTTAGCTTGTCTTCTATATAAGCACAAAGAAAACATTTGAAACAAACACAAGCACCATTAGGGTTTCTGTAAATACCACCCCACTCAATACTCATCTCTGCTACAGGATAAGAGCATGTCCTGAAGTGTATGCCTTAGAGATGTTAGCTCATAAAAATTAAAGCTGTGTAAGAAAATGAACTTAAAAGAACCGGGAAAGGGGAAATCATTGGGAACGTAAATAAAAAAAAAATATAGAAAGTAAATAAATAAAAAAAAGAACTTGGAAATAGTATTGGTGAGATTTAAAACTAGGATATCTTCTCTAATATACATGATTTTGACACACATAAAAGAAAGAATGTTGATGTGATAGGAAACAGTAGAACTGTGTCCAGAAATGTGTTATATGTGAGGGAAGTCCCAGGTTTTCTTTTGGGTTTAATTTGCTTATTTAAAAACTTAGACTTTCTACAAATGCACCTATATAGAACTTTACCTTTTTTTTCTTCTGTTTTTTGTTTGTTTGTTTGTTTGTTTTTCAAGACAGAGTTTCTCTGTATAGCTCTGGCTGTCCTGGAACACACTTTGTAGACCAGGCTGGCCTCGAACTCAGAAATCTGCCTGCCTCTGCCTCCCAAGTGCTGGGATTAAAGGTGTATATCACTACTCCTTTCATTTTACTCCTCGGCAAGCTTTCATCTTTTAATCACAACCCCACTTTCAGTGATATTGTTGAACCCAGTGTTCAAACTGATATGTCTGTAAGTCTATACTAAACTTCTCTTCAAATAAAAAAGAAAATAGCAAAATAGATTTAAATGCTTAATACACAAGTAAAAGCTTATAAATATGATAATAAAGTACAGTTATGCCATTTTTTCAATCAATTACCAATTTCTGTTTAATGTTAATTTGAAAATCTGTATGCTTTAAAATGTTTTTGTCATTGAATTTGATTTGTTTGTCCAGTGTAAAAACAATAAAACTTCTACAGAAGATACTCCACCCATTTTCAGATTAAACATGTTAGAAGTGCTTCAACAGATTTAAATTCAAGGCATTCTTGTTTAGATTTGATGGACAAATATTTATTATTTTAAATTTTGAGGAAAGATGTATGTATGTTTCTATGTGTACTTGTGAGTGAATAGTATTTAAGGAAAACATTACAATAGTGATTTATAACTTAGTGCACACCTTATGTCTTCATATTGTAAATTTATCAAAAACATTAAAAATCTTTAAAATATTTTAAATGAAAAGAATTAATTGGGTCACTATTAAGAAGCTAATTTAGAATATAAACACAACTTTGTTCTTCTGGATATACCTGAGCTGGATGAAATAGACTTATATTTTATGGAAGGTAAATAATTCAGTTATAAACCACAATGTTTCTTCATGAGCTTCACAATCAGCAATACTAGCTTTCAGTAGGCAAGGGCACAGCTGGCCACATCAGTGTGTAACATCTAGAGGTAGGCTCTCTACATTGCAGTAGCAACATCAGCTACTAGGGTCTACTGAATTCCCCCAATCTTGGAATGACTAAGTCCATAACAATTAGGTTAGTTACATAGTCTAGATTTATTTTTTTGGTGGCAATGAAGAAGGAGCTTATTATTGCCTCAATCACCTCTCAATGATCATTCAGGTTCAAATATGACACTGGTCATTAAACTTCAGTAACTCCACTATAGGACAGGTATATTCAAAGAATAGCAGCACTATTGACTAACAGTTTGTGAAGGAATGAATATGCAACAGACTGACAGACATATATCTCAGTGTGTACACCACCTACCCTGTGGTTCTGACATTAGTGATCCTCCTCAAATCAGTTACTATATCCTAAAAGCTGGAAATTTTGATATTTGCTCTGTTATATAAAACTCACCACATTTAAATTGAGGCAATATTTTTTTCTAGTAGATTATCTTCATACAAATAGTTATAAGCATCACATGTTTTAAGTGAATATCTCTCAAATTTTCATCTCTGAACTTTTGGGAAAGAAAATTATTTGTGGAGTACCCTGTGCCTTTTATAATGTTCACATTTTAAGTAAGAAAGAACAGTATTTCTAGACAAGATTCACAGAAGTTGATTAGGCTTCTCCCTTTAACACTATTCATATTTCAGTGAAGCTTCATGGTACAAAATAATTTTAACAGCCACCTGTTACTTACATACTTAAACTCCATTTGTTATATCAGTTAAATAGACTTGCTAATATTCTTGTTAGTTTTTCCTAACAATGCAACTTTTTGCTCACTACTCACAATAATTCAGAATTCATAGAAAACACATTTAGTCTAACAAAAAAAAATTAGAACAATCAACTGTGCCTCAGGGTTGCTTGAGGCTCATGCCATTTAGACTGATTTGAAAGGAATAATGACCTTCTGGGACCTTGATATTAATCATCCAATCTGAATGAAATCAGCCTCTTTGAAAAGCACTATATTTGTCCAATATTAGAAAGTAACCTTCTTGTGAGACTGTTAAAGCCCGGATCTCCAGTGACTTGGCCTCTTCATTCTATGGAGAGGGGAAAGTGCAGAATGGTAACAGACAAAATGCTAACTTTGTTGTTTGTAAAATGCTTTGAAGTATAAAAATCACTCTTTTTTAATCCTCCAAGGATTTAAAAAAATAAGAAAGAAGTGAGCTAATACATTCATTAATCTGTGAATATGTAGAATCTTCATGAAAACGTAGGAAAATGACATATTAAATATGCCACATTTGGGGCCGATAATAAGATTCAGTGGTTAAGAGCACTAGCTGATCTCCCCTAAGACACAATTTTTGGTATTAGTGCTTATCTCATTGTACATTTTCAAAAATAAATTTCAGTAACATACTTGACATACAAAACTCTACCTTTGCTCAAGTTCTTCAGAAGCTGTCCTAGTCCCAAGTGTCATTAAATGAAGAGATGATGGAATTATTTTAGATATTTAAGACATCACTGGTCTTTGAGAACAGCTACGATCTGGGATGGGCTGAGTTACCGCCATCATCTGCCGTTATTTAAGTCTTGGTCATTTAGGGTGTGAATTTGTAATCTGATGATGCCTTGTGAGGTGTTGCCCAACGGGAGCTCTTTAGGATATTGAGAGAGTGCAGTAGTTTCCATGAGAATCTGAGTTTTATTAAACGGTTGACACTACATGTCCGCAAGTGCTACTTGGCCCATAAATGCTTTCAGACACATCGACATATGATGCACATGCACTTGCATCATATATACACATATGAATAGTTTTCTTTCTTTTCCACTATTGAATATACAACAGAATTGTATTTCTCAACAATTCAAGTTATATCTTGATTTCAACATAATGAAAAAGGGTTACATAAAAGATATCTTCTGTCTCTAAACCTCTGCATGGATTTCTTTTTCTATGATACTCACTTAATATTGAAAAACACATTATCTGATTATACTAGGTATTTGTCATATGAATCATTCTCCATGTATATTGCATCATTTCAGAATCCAAGTAATCTAAATATAAATACCAACTTTGTATTCCTTTTTTTCCAGCAGATATTTCAAATTCTTTATAAAGTACATTTACTTATTTACATTTATCTTTTGTGCCTGTGTAAACATATTCCTGCGAAGGCATGCATACAGAGCACAGAGCTCAGTGTGTACCTGGCAGGAGCCAGTTAGTACTCTACTTTTATCACATGTTGCTCAAGGAACTCAGGTGTTCAGTCATGGTAATATGGCTTTTTCCAGCTGAGGAATCTCACCAGCAATCCAGCAGAAATATGTAATGCTATTTTTGCATAAAAAATGATCCCTTTCATTTAATTAAATTTAACTTTTTGATGGATGTTATGGCAGAATATATAAAACCAAGGGTTTTGCACTCCCCTTTTGATTGTAACCTTTAATATTACATTTAATATTAATGAAAAGGGTTACATAAAAGATATCTGCTGTATATATATATATATTATATATTCCTATATAATATATTATATATATTATATATAAAAATATTTCTATGTATTATATATATAATACATCATCACATATATCATATATAAAATATATATCATATATAAAGTATATATCATATATAAAGAAATATATATCATATATAAAGAAAAATATTCATATGTGTATATATGATGTATGTGCATGTGTATCATATGTCAATGTGTCTGCAAGCATATATATATATGTTATATATAATATATAATATAAATATATTTATATATATTTAATATATATATTAAATGTTACAATAGGAATATATATTATATGTATTATATATTATATATATTAAATATATAATATATTATATGTATTCTATGTATAAATGTTATTATAGGAATATATATATATTCCTTCTCAATATCACTTTCTTTTTTCTCTATTTTTATTAGATATTTTCTTTATTTACATTTCAAATGTTATGAAAACCCCATATCCCATGGCCCCTCGCCCTGCTCACCAACACACCCACTCCTGCTTCCCTATCCTGACATTCGCCTACACTGGGGCATCGAACCTTCACAGGACCAAGGGCTTCTCCTCTCATTGATGTCTAACAAGGCCATCCTCTGTTACATATGCGGATGGAGCCATTGGTCTCTCCATGTGGACTCTTTGATTAGTGGTTTAGTCCCTGGGAACTTTGGAGGTTTGGTTGGTTTATATTGTTGTTCCTCCTATGGGGTTGCAAAACGATTCAGCTTCTTCTGTCCTTTCCCTAGCTCCTCCATTGGGGACCCTGTGCACAGTCCAATTGTTGGCTGAGAGCATCTACTTCTGTATTTGTCAGGCACTATCAGAGTCTCTAAGGAGACAGCTATATCAGGGTCCTGTCAGCAAGTATTTGTTGACATCCACAATAGTGTCTGTGTTTATTAACTGTATATGGGACGGATCCCCAGGTTGGGATGGCCTTTTCTTTACTCTCTGCTCCACACTTTGTCTCTGTATCTCCTCTCATGGGTATTTTGTTCCCCTACTAAAAAGGACCAATATATCCACACTTTGGTCTTCCTTCTTCTTGAGCTTCTGTGGTCTGTGAATTTTACCCTGGGTATTCTGAGATTTTGGGCTAACATCCACTTATCTGTGAATGTATACCATGTGTTCTTTTGTGATTGAGTTACCTCACTCAGCATGATATTTTCTAGTTCCATCCATTTGTCTAATAATTTCATGAAGCCATTGTTTTTAATAGCTGAGTAGTCATCCATTGTATAAATGTGCCACATTTTATGTGTTCATTCTTCTGTTGAAGAGCATTTGGGTTCTTTCCAGCTTCTGACTATTATTAACAAGACCACTATGAAGAGAGTGAAACATGAGTCCTTGTTAAATATTGGAGCAACTTTTGGGTAAATGCCCAGGAGTGGTCTAGCTGGGTCCTCAGGTAGTACTATGTTCACTTTTTTGAGAAACCAGCAAACTGATTTCCAGAGTGGTTGTACCAGCTTCCAATCCCACCAGCAGTGGAGGAGTGTTCCTCTTTCTCCACATACTTGCCAGCAACTACTGTCACCTGAGTTTCTGATCTTAGCCATTCTGACTGGTGTGAGGTTGTTTTGATTTGCATTTTTCCTGATGTCTAAGGATGGTGAACAGCAGAAAAGGAAGAATTGTAAAGAAAATTCCCAAATGTTGAAAAGCACACAAAAAATAAAACACCATAATTAGTAGTTTAAATGATAATTTACATGGCCTTTCCTTCTACAAAGCTGTCTATTGTTTCAAGTGAAAGCATAATTGCTGAACTGTTGATCAAAAAACTGTTCCTGTGAAAAAATATCTGAGTTATTTCATTAAAGAGAGAAAGGTTTTCCAGTGCCATCCTTTTGCCTGTAATTTCATGATGTCCTTGTCTCAATAGCTGTGTAGCATTTTATTGTGTAAATGAACCACATTTTCTTCATCCATTCTTTGGTTAAGGGGCATAATCTGTATTATTTTCAGTTTTGGGGTATTAAAAATAATGCTGCTATGAATTTAGTGGAGCAAGTTTACTTGAGGTATGGTGAAGAATCTTTTGGGCATATTCCCAGGAGATATATAGCTGGCTCTTCAGGTTCAACTCTACTCAATTTTCTGGGAAACTGTGAAATTTATTTCCAGAGTGGTTTTACAAGTTTGCATTCCCACCAGCAATGAAGGAGTATTCCTCTTGCTCCACATTTCTTGCCAGCAGGTGGTGTCTCTTGAATATTTTATCTTAGCCATTCTGATAAGTGTAAGGTGGAATATCAGAGCCATTTTAATTGGCATTTCCCTGATCCATAATGAGGTTCAGCATTTCTTTAATCGCTTTGTTTCCATTACTTATTACTCTGTTTTAGATTCCATTTAAGTCTCTACTCAACTTTTCAATAGGGTAATTTGGTCTGTTCATCTCTAACTTCTTGAATTCTCTACATATTTTGTATATTAGTCTTCTGTTGGATGCGAGTTGTTGAAGATCTTTTCTCAATCTGTAATGCTGTCATTTTGGCTTATGTCAGTGTCCTTTGCCTTACAGCCTTTAAGTTTCGTGAGCTACTATTTATCATTTGTTTATCTTAAGGCCTGATCTATGGATATGCATGAAGTTATCTCCTGTAGCTTGAGTTCAAGGCTATTCCTCACTTCCTCATCTATTAGACTCACTGTATACTTTTATGTTGATGTCTTTGATCCATTTGGACTTGAGTTTTGTGCAAGAAGATAAATATGGATCTATTTTTATTATTCTATGTGCAGACATATAATTAGACAAGTACCGTTTGTTGAAGATGCTCTCTTTTTTCTAGTTTGGTTATGGCTTCTTTGTCATAAATCAAGTTTATCTATAAGTATGTGGGTTTGTTTATTTCTGTTTCTTTATTTTGATTTCATTGATAATCCCGTTTCTACAGCAATACCATGCAGGTTTTATTACTATTACCCTGTATTGTTTGAGATCAAGTATGATGATACCTCCAGAAGCTGTTTTATTGTACAGAATTGTTTTAGCTATCCTAGGTATTTTCGTTTTAACAAATGAAGAATTTTTCTCTCAAGGTCTGTAATGAAACTGGGTTAGGATTAAGATGGAAACTGCATTGATCTGTAGATTGCTTTTTGTAAGAAGGCCATTTTTAGTTTGCTAACCTTACAGATACATGAGATACGAGATATTCAGCTATTTTATTCATTTTTTCCCCTCAGGGACTTGGAGTTCTTATTACACTGGTCTTTCAATTCTATGGCTAGAGTTATACAAGCTATTTTATGTTATTGGTGGCTATTGTGAACGGTGTTATTGTTGGTCATCGGTGAACTTAGCTTAACACCCCCAGCTGAGCTGTTTGCCCAGGTTTCCTTAGAGCAGAGCATCCTGCGGCTTAGCTTGATTTCTGTCTTCCTGCCCTGTGGTAGGGATTTCCCAGGTGCCTGACCTATGGCTATGATTGTTTTTTTCCTATTGTTTTTCACCTGGCCTCTAGTATATATTGCTGGTCCCTCAGTAAAGCTTTGGCATTCTCCTCACCAGATTGACCAGAGTCTGTGTTTTCTGTTAATCCTCCAGGCCTACACCCGATACTCAGTACTGTGGTGGTGCGGGCACCATCATGTTATTTCCATGATTCCTTGTTTACCCCATTTATCACTTGTATAAAGAAGGACTACACAATATTTTTTAGTTAATATTATATCCAGTCACTTTTTTAAAGGTGTTTATCAGCTGTAGGAGTTCTGTGGTAGATGTTTTGGGGTCACATATATATACTATCATATCTGCTAGCAGCAATATGATGACTTCTAATAGTGATTCCCTTGATCTACTTTATTTATCTTGTTGCTCTGATTAGGACATCAAGTACAGAATTGAACATATAGGGAAAGAGTGGGCAGCTGTGTATTCTCCTTGATTTCAGTAGAATTGCTTCAAGTTTCTTTCCATTTAATTTGTTGTTGCCTATCGGCTTGCTACATATTGCTTTGATTATGTTAAGAGTATGTGCCTGGTATCCCTGATTTCTCTAATACAGAGGTTTTGGATTTAGTAAAAGTCAATTTAAGCAATTTATAAGATGATCATATGGTTTTGGTTTATTTGTTTTTTTTTTTTTTTTCTTTCGGTTTCTTTATATGGTAGATTGTGTTGATGGATCTTCATACATTGAACCATGCTTGCATTCCTGGAATGAATCCTTCTTGGTCATGGCAGATGATGTTTTTGATGTGTTCTTGAATTTGTTTTGTGAGTATTTTATTGAGTATTTTTGCATCAATATTCATATGGGAAATGTATCTGCAATTCTTTTCCTTTGCTTGGTTTTGTATTGTTTAATGATGACTTCAGACTCACTGACTGAGTTTGGCAATGCTTCTTCTGATTTTATTTTGTGGAATTGTTTGAGGAGTATTGGGAGTATCAGTATTAGTTCTTCTTAGAAATGTGTGGTAATTTCTGAGCTAAAAACATCTGGGTGTGGGTTGTTGGTTTCTTTTTCTTTTTTTATTTTTAAGTGATATTTAATAATTGCATCTATATCTTTAGGAGTAATAGGACTGTTTAGTTTGTTTACCTAGTCTTGACTGAACTTTTATAATTGGGATCTATCAAGAAAATCATCCACTTAATTTAGATTTTCCAATTTTGTGGAACACCTGCTTTGAAGTAAGACATAATGATTCTTTGGAGATTCTCCATGCCTGTTGTTATTTCTCCCTTTTCATTTCTTATTTTTGTTAATTGGACAGTTTCTCTGCCTTTTAGTTAGTTGGGATAATGGTTTGTCTATCTTGTTCCTTTTATCAAAGAGTAATCTCCTGGTTTCATTGATTCTTTTGTTTTCTTTGTTTCTGATTTATTAACTTCAGCCCTGAGTTTGATTATTTCCAGCTGTCTCTCTTGGGTATGTTTTTCGTCTTTTTTGTTTAAGTGCTTTCAGGTGTGCTATGCAGTTGCTAGCACAAGATCTATCCAGTTTCAATAGGAACACATAGCAGGCCTGACTTCAACTTCAAATATCTTGGAGCCTCAGACTATGTCTGTATCTGTAAGTCTGTATTCACACAGAGGAGCCTAACATAACTGTCCTCTGAGAGGCTACAACCTGTAACTCACCAAAACAGATGCAGAGACCCATAGCCAAACAATATACATAGCTCAGAAAGTTTTGTGAAAGAGTTAAGGGAAGAATTGAGGAAACTGGAGAAAATAGAAATGCCACAGGAAGACAAACACAAATTACTTGGATCCTAAAGGAATCACAGAGACTGACCCACTAAGCTAAGAGTATACAAAAATTTGTGGTCCTTCCACAAATGCTACAGAAATTCTGCTTGGTCTTCATGAAAGTCCTCAAACAATGGGAGTAGTGGTTTGACCCTGACTCTGGTACTAACCTGTGGATCATGTTCTCTTAACTGGGCTTCCTTGGCTGGACTCAGTGGGAGATGATACATGTAGTTCTGCAGTGACTTGTGTACATGTGAGTGGGGAATGGGAGGAGGGTACTGTGATCAAGATATAAAGTAAAAATACAAACTAATTAATAGAAAAAAACAGAAAATATTACTGTCAACTTGTGGTGTGGAGGATTTAGTGGCATGTATATTGGCCCTAAAATATCATGGCAAGCATTGGTATACTGAAGAAGGCTGCTATTCTTAAGATAGACTAGGAGCAAGAAGTGAAATGAGTATTAGAGTCTTCAAATTCCTACTCAAGGACATTGTTACAGTAAAATACCTTCTTCAACTGGGACTTACTTTCTAAAGTTTTCACAAACTTCTAACTACCAAGACTTCCACTTAATGCCAAGTATATGTGTATATTTATATACATCAACACACACATATTACAATATTTAGGAAACAATCCAATACATAGTTCCACTTCAAATCCATTGAATAAGGCAAATTATATAAAATACACATTTTAGTATTTTTCTATACTTAATAAAGATATTATTGAGCTGATGATTCAATGTAGTCACAAGAACACTTTCTTAAATCCATGATTATAAAAATCTTATCACAAACTGGACTTGGTACCAGTCACTCTATTTTCCTAGAAGAACTAACCCAGAAGACCATATTCCTGAAAACATTGTGCATTCAGCACATAGAGCACAAAGATACAAAACAATAACTAAACCAGAAATATCTCCCGTGCTCTCTCGCTTTCTGAAAGATGCCATTTTAAGGTGCTGAGCATACTGATAGAGGAGCACTATGATCTGAGATCACAGCCGAGTTTGGTCGTCTATGGTTTACTATTCAACTCCTTGCTGAAATATGTTCATTTGGGGAATACTGGTACAAATATCCAGTGATATTTACCATTTCCTTATGATATTTATGGCCTACTCCACAAGAGATAATATATTTTTGGCACTATAAAATGGAGTAGAATCTTATTTATGACTAGTCACACATAGTCCTTACAGTGTTATATAGTGTAAATGCTCTGTCAAATGCCCTTATAGTTAACTCCTTTGTAAATAATCATCTTTTTAAGTATATAGTGCATTTGAAGCATCATTTTTTCTTATTTTATTTATTAACATTTCAAATATTATCCCCCTTCCCAGTTTCCCCTCCAGAACCACCCTATCCCTCCTTCCTCACCTGCTTCTATGAGGGTGCTCCCCCACCCGCCTACCCACTCCTGCCTCAGCAGCATAGAATTACCCTATCCTGGGTCATCAAGCCTCCATAGGACCAAGGGACTACCTTCTAAATGATACTAGATAAGCCAACTCTCTGCTACATATCCAGCTGGATCTTTGGGTAACCCCTCTGTGCTCTTTGTTTGGTGGTTTAGTCCCTAGGAGCTTTGGGGTTTCTGGTTGGTTGATATTGTTGTTCTTCCTATGAGGTTGCAAACTCTTTCAGCTCCTTCGGTCCTTCCCCTAACTCCTCGATTGGGTACCCTGCGCTTAGTCCAATGTTTGGCTGTGTGTAACCGCATCTGTATTGGTCTGGCTCAGGCAGAGCCTCTCGGGACAGCTATACCAGGCTCCTGTCAGTAAGCACTTCTTAGCATCAGGAGTAGTGTCTGGGTTTGGTGTCAGCAGATGGGATGGACACATAGGAGGGGCAGTTTCTGAATGGCCTTTCCTTCTGTTTCGGGTCCACTCTTTTTCCGTGCATTTCTTTTTGACAGGAAGGAATTCTGGATTAATATTTTTGAAGTGGGTGGATGGCCCCATCCCTCAAGTAGGGGCCATGCCTATCAACTGGATATGGTCCCTCCAAGTTCTATCTCCCCTTTGTTGGGTCTTTCAGCTAAAACCATGCAGTGGAAAAAAGATAGTCTTTTCAACAAATGGTGCTGGTTCAACTGGAGGTCAACATGCAGAAGAATGCAAATTGATCCATTCTTATCTCCTTGCACTAAGTTCAACTCCAACTGGATCAAGGACCTCCACATAAAACCAGACACACTGAAACTAATAGAAAGCAAACTAGGGAAGAGCCTTGAACATATGGGCACAGGGGAGAATTTCTTGAACAGAACTCCAATAGCTTATGTTCTAAGATCAAGAATTGACAATGGGACCTCATATAATTACAAATTTTGCCATCATCGTTCAGTAAGCAATAATTCGTATATTTCTATTGTTGAACATAAGAATTTATAAGGTAAACTCTTCTGTGTGTGACTATTCTCATTGAAAATAATATTTTAAACTTTAAATAGTTAATTTAGTAGTTCTATCTAATAGTTATATAAAAATATTTTATTCCCATTTTAAGTTAGAAGTAATTGTGTTAAGTTTCTTTCCTAATTATCTATTTTATGGTTTTTATTCCATGTGTTGTTTGTTATTCATTCTTACCCATGAAAATATTTCATATCAACTCCAAACACAAGGAAATATACCCAGGTTGTAAATAAATTGCATGAATGTATTACAACCATCACAATTAAATACATATGCATATGATGTATAAAAGAGTCATAATTGTAAGATTGATTTATCCTTTTATATGCCCATTTATATATGAATTATATATTCATTAAATATTATTAATTTACAGGATTCATGAGTACTCCAAACATGTAATATATCACATACATGAGAAATTGAGGAAAGATTTTTGTATTTAAAAGCATCTCAGTTGTTTTTTACTAAGTTGAGCTTTAAAATTGATTAAATATTTATATCAAAATGATCTGGTTGTGGCATTGCTTTCATGGTGATAGACCTTGATAAATGCAAGTTTAAAGTATCAGTGTTCTTGAGAAAAAGAACAAAAGACTCTGTGAGGAGGAAGAACCAAACAGCACCGTAAGATTGAATAATTATGCCAGCAAATGTCAAATCTAGTCAGACAGCTCTTGGTTTGAGTACAGAGTAAAGTCATTTAGTAGGACTGAAAACCCAAGTGTACACATCCAGGTCACATTGAGTGATTACAATGTCACCAAGAGAAAACAAGCCGAGATACATTGCAGTCAGACTCCAGAACCGGGAACCCCACAGGTCTTTGCGGACAATGTGGTTTCAACTGAAATTTTTATGAAAGCCGTAGGCAGGAAGAAAAATTCAATTTTTCCTGAGTAAAGTTGGAAATTGGTACTACTCATATGAATTCTCAGTCATCCTATTAGATGTAACCACATTTTTTTATCCTCTCAAAAGACTGAAGTAGGCATCCTGCAAAAAAATGAGTATGAATTTTAAGGATTCATTAAAGAACCATACCACAATTTTTAAACATTCAGGTCTCTTCAGGTGCTTGGAGACCATTTTGTAGAAATTCAGTTAATATGAACATATACATAATATTTTTGAAGCCCATAATGTGAAGTAATTATGAGAAATTGAGGTATTATTTTCCTTATTATTCATTATAACGAATAACTACCTACATATAGTCAATAATTTGAACATATTTTGAAGAAGTTATTTCATTTATATCTTATTATTACTTTTAGCTTTCTTTATAATATTTTGATGAAGAAATATATATATAGGGTATAATATATAACACGCGAGTTGAATTGGAAGAAATAGGACTTTTTTCTTACTTTTTCCTGAATAGAGCTGTGACCTTGCATTCCAGGAAAGACTCAAAGCTAAAACAGAAAGGAACATGTGGAAATGAAAACTGGAACACAAAAGAGCTATAAAATATCTGCATATATTGTCTTCAGACTCAAAAATTACTGGAATGACAGTTCTATAGTGAAAATACAGAATCTACTAAGTGACTTGAGAGAAGCAAACTTCTCTAATGAACTACAACATGGTTCAGAGTAGATTTTGTGAATACATTAGTACTTTCATTTGAGCAGAATTATAGGATGCTCGGCCTTTTGTAATTTGATGGAAACTTCTTAAGACAGAAATGGTTTTGATACCAGAGAATAACTCATATCAGAAGAATGTCTAACATTAGTAACAATTAACAATATTAAGAATATCCAGGAGCTGTGAACAGTTCAGAAAAACCAGGGAATCAGTAAAAGATAAAACAAAGTGGTTACTGAAGAATAGAGATCAAAACAAATATAAATCTACAGTCCTTTAAAAATGCAAATTAATTTAGTGTTTATGTTAGTGTCACTGGGTATATAAAATAACAAAAACAATAAGTAAATGAACTTGAAATTGCAGTGATTGTGAAAGGTCTTTGGATTGAATTTGTTTTTAGAAATTGATAAATACGTAATAAGTCACTATGTATTTGAGACATGGTATATGAAATTATGAGGCTTAAATTCACATTATAGATAATGCTATCACAGAATACATTTAAATATGATTTTCTCTGTTTCCAGTGTTTATTTGGAGTCTTTACTGTTAGGTATTGAAAGATGCTCACCAGCACACTGATTCATGCAAGTGACTTAACCTGGACTGCACACAGGCTTCCTCACTTAAATAAGAAACATATTATCTACTTTAAAATTTTTAGAGGGGATTAAACAGAAGCTACAGGAGATTCAGATTTCCTTGAAAAATAGGTTGAGAATTCATACCTGAAAAATATACAGGAGTGTTTAGAAATTAAAATTGATATGTATTGACAAAGGATATTCACCTGTGAACATGAAAATAAACATAAGCGGTTTAATGCATTCGTAGTTAGGATTGTTTCACAGAGTTTCTTCAGAATTATGGAGTGGGAGAAAGGTTGATTAACTTTAGAAATTAATATGTTCTTAATTCAATTAAAATATAATGAATGATTCTTTATTAACTGATCTAGAAAGCATTTTACATAAGGTTCATTGTTTTATATCATGGTATGTGCAATCATCTAAGATTCTAGTGATTCATATTTCAGGATAATTAATAATTTTTAAGATTTAAAGGATGTTTTAAAGTTAAAAGGTCAGGATTATAATCAAAATAAGTCATGTAGTGTATGTGGTAAAATGGAATTCATGATTAGTACAGTACAAGTAAACAGAATGAAAAATAAATTGAAATTCATTTATTCAGTAAAACCCCTAAAATTCTGTCATCACTCTCTTTCAAAATGTACTCTGCATGTTTTTTCTTCTTCACCTTATAAATAAAAAGGGGAAAGTTGCTAATGGAACATGCAAAAACCATGTGCTAAACATTCACCATCCCAACTCATTTACTAGGTGAAAGCAAATCTGAAAGGCTTTCAGCTTATTCAGACTGCAGAATCCAAGTATTTTTGTCATTGGAATTTTACATTCTGAAGGCTCATTCCTTCTGTAGCTATCCATGGAAAATCAGAAGGCCATGTGCACTCCACTACAAAATCTAACAGGAGGCACAAAAAAGAAAACCTCTACTTCCATCACTTAATTGTGGAATATATACTTACCCTTTAGTTAGATGCTTATAAGAGGCAGTCCCTGATTTGTTAACAGTTTGTTACATGAAGGCACTGTCTCAATTAATATACCCATCATAAGTCTGAGAATACCTAATCTACTTTGCTGTTACATGCTGTTTTTATATTTCATTCAAATACAAAAGAAAGATGTCACATGTGATCCCTGGGGGTGTTTCAGAATACATAGGGATATATATATATATATATATATATATATATATATATATATATATATATATATATGTATATATATATACATATATATATATGTTCACCTCTCAGAATACCATATTTTTCCATGCAACACTAAATTTCCACAATCCATAAACACTATGGGATAAGGAATTTCCACCACACTATCTGCTTTCATATATCTCTACCAGGTATAGCATGTTTGGTTAGTAATTTACAAGTAGGTGTGTAAACCCTATATTGCAAGTAATTTTATTTTTTTTTTTTTTGTTTTCTGTTTTTTTATTTACATTCCAAATCATTTCCCCTTTCTGGTTTCCTCCCTTCCCGAAAGTCCCATAAGCCCCCTTCCCTTCCTCTTTTCCCCATTCAACCCCCTCTCACTTCTCTGTCCTGGCATTCCCCTACGTCCAGTCTTTCTAGGACCAGGGGTCTCTCCTTCCATCTTCTTGGAAATTTATTGATATGCGGATTGTGTCTAGGGTATTCCGAGATTTTGGGTTAATATCCCCTTATCAGTGACTGCATACCATGTGTGTTCTTTTGTGATTGGGTTACCTCACTAAGGATAATATTTTCAAGTTCTGACCATTTGCATAGGAATTTCGTGAATTCATTGTATTTAATTGCAGAGTAGTATTCCATTGTGTAAATATACCACATCTTCTGAATCCATTCCTCCGTTGAGGGACATCTGGGTTCTTTCCAGCTTCTGGTTATTATAAATAAGGCTGCTATGAACATAGTGGAGCATGTGTCCTTATTGCATGCAGGTAAAGCCTCTGGGTATATGCCCAGGAGTGGTATAGCCGGATCCTCTGGGAGTGTCATGCCCAGTTTTCTGAGGAACTGCCAGACTGCTTTCCAGAGTGGTTGTACCAGCTTGCAATCCCACCAGCAGTGGAGGAGTGTTCCTCGTTCTCCACATCCTCGCCAACAACTGCGGTCTCCTGTGTTTTTGATCTTAGCAATTCTGTCATGTGTGAGATGGAATCTCAGGGTTGTTTTGATTTGCATTTCCCTAATGACTAAGGATGATGAACCTCTCTTTAGGTGCTTCTCAGCCATTCGATATTCTTCAGGTGAGAATTCTTTGTTTAGCTCTGTACCCCATTTTTTAATAGGGTTACTTGGCTCTCTGGAGTCTAACTTCTTGAGTTCTTTGTGTATATTGGATATTAGCCCTCTGTCAGATGTAGGGTTGGTAAACATCATTTCCCAGTTAGTTGGTTGCCACTTTGTCCTTTTGACAGTGTCTTTTGCCTTACAGAAACTTTGTAATTTTATGAGGTCCCATTTGTCAATTCTTGATCTTAGAGCATAAGCTATTGGAGTTCTGTTCAGGAAATTCTCCCCTGTGCCCATATGTTCAAGGTTCTTCCCTAGTTTGCTTTCTATTAGTTTCAGTGTGTCTGGTTTTATGTGGAGGTCCTTGATCCACTTGGAATTGAGCTTAGTGCAAGGAGATAAGAATGGGTCAATTTGCATTCTTCTGCATGCTGACCTCCAGTTGAACCAGCACCATTTGTTGAAAAGGCTATCTTTTTTCCACTGGATAATTTTAGCTCCTTTGTCAAAGATCAAGTGACCATAGGAGTATCTCCTACAGCTGATAAACAACTTCAGCAAAGTGGCCGGATATAAAATCAACTCAAGCAAGTCAGTAGCCTTCCTATACTCAAAGGATAAGCAGGTTGAGAAAGAAGTAAGAGAAATGATACCCTTCACGATAGCCACAAACAATAAAAAGTATCTTGGTGTGACTCTAACCAAACAAGTGAAAGATCTGTATGACAAGAACTTCAAGTCTCTGAAGAAAGAAATTGAAGAAGACCTCAGAAGATGGAAAAATCTGCCATGCTCATGGATTGGCAGGATTAATATAGTAAAAATGACCATCTTGTCAAAAGCAATATATAGATTCAATGCAATCCCCATCAAAATCCCAACTCAATTCTTCATAGAGTTAGAAAGAGCAATTCAAAAATTCATCTGGAATAACAGAAAACCCAGGATAGCTAAAACTATTCTCAAGAGTAAAAGAACTTCTGGGGGAATCAATATCCGGGACCTCAAGCTGTACTACAGAGCAATAGTGTTAAAAACTGCATGGTATTGGTACAGTGCCAGGCATGTAGATCAATGGAACATAATTGAAGACCCAGAAATGCAAGTAGTTTTATACTCACTCTTTTTTTTAAAAAAAAATCTATGATTTCAAAATTCATATGCCGAGACTGTCTTAGTAATTTATGGTGCATTAGGAGAAATTCTGAGGAGGAAGACATGTTCCTTAGCAATGGGTGACAAAGGCATATTCTTCTTATGTCACAAGTCTGATGTCTGTGTAAGTAACAGATGAGCAACAATCAAGATATCTAAGAACAATATCAGCATGCAAACCCCATCTACAAAACCCATTTTATTTTCTGAGACAAAATTGTTTTAAAGAAGTTGCCTGGCAGGCAAAAACTGGCTGGATTCAGTGCAACAAGACCTTGAGGCATTTACCGTGAATGGAATGCTTCGCTATTTACTGAAGTAGATGCTACTGAAAGTGTTCTGAGTTTTGCATTTTCATAATCACCCAGAGAACCTCCCTTCAGAAGAGAGGAGTTGGTCAGGAGTGTCTGCCCTCAGGTTTCACTTGACTGGAAACTTTACTGTGTTAAGCACATTATGCAAGACGGTTGTCTTCCTAAGTATCTAACTACTACTCCTTTTGTTTGGAAAGTACATACTTACCAAGTCTCTTTGTGACATTATAATTCTCTCCACTACATCCATTTTAAAGTTTTCAGCATCTGTGCTGTTACAAGAGAAAACAAAGTGCTCTTTAAATACTTCAGGGGTGGAATTCTGGTGTTTGTATTCTGCTCTCAGCTGCTAGTTGGCTAACCTAGTGTGCTTACATTTGAAGGGCTTTATGTTTTAAAATAGCTAACTTATTCCACTGTGACCCATTGTTGCTTATTCTTGAGTGATAAATTTTTATTAGACATTTTCTTTATCTACATTTCAAATGTTATCCCCTTTCCTGATTTTCCCTCTGAAAACTGCCTATCCCATTCCCTCTCCCATGCTGAAGATCCTACCCACTCCTGCTTCCCTGTTCTGGCATTCCCGTACACTGGGGCATTGAGCCTTCACAGGATCAAGGGCCTTTCCACCCATTGATGTCCAACAAGACCATACTCTGCTACACATGAAGGTGGAGTCATGGGTTCTTTCATGTGTACCCTTTGGCTGGTGGTTTTGGCTGGTGGTATTCTGGTTGGTTCATATTGCTGTTCCTACTATAGGGCTACAAACCTCTTCAATTCCTTGGGTCCTTTCTCTAGTTCTTCCACTGTGAACCCTGTGCTCAGTCCAATGGTTGGCTGTGAGCATTCACTGCTGTGTTTTTCAGACTCTGGCAGAGACTCTCAGGAGACAGCTATATCAGGCTCCTATCAGCAAGCACTTGTTGGCATCCACAGTAGTGTCTGGGTTTGATAACTATACATGGGATGGATCCCCAGATGGGGCAATCTCTGGATGGCCTTTTCTTTAGTCTTTGCTCCACACTTTGTCTCTGTATCTCCTCCCATGGGTATTTTGACCCCTTCTAAAAAGGACCCTGGGCAAATATGCTCCAAAGTTATAAGGATATATGCTCCACTATGTTAATAGGAGCCATATTTATAATGGGCAGTACCTGCAAACACCCCATATGTTCCTCAACAGAGGAATGGATACAGAAAATGTGGTACATTTACACAAGGGAGTACTACTCAGCTATTAAAAATGATGACTTCATGAAATTCTTAGGCAAATGGATGGAACTAGAAAACATCATCCTGAGTGAGGTAAACCAATCACAGAAGAACACACATGGCATATACTCACTGACATGTGGAGATTAGCCCAAAAACTCAGAATTACCAAGATACAATTCACAGATTATGTGAAGCTCAAGAAGAAGGAAGACCAAAGTGTGGATATTCATGTCAATTTTCATAACATCATAATTTACATTAGAGATGTAATATGCCAAGTTTATCAACACCTAACAACGTTTTTTTTCTTTTTGGATTTACTTTATTTTCTAAGTGTGTGTGTCTGTGTGTGTGTGTGTGTGTGTGTGTGTATGTGTTGTGTGTGTGTGTGCATCTGAGTGTTACTTGTTTAAAGATGCTGTTGAAACTAGGAATGGGATGTGAGATGTTCTCATACTGGAGGTATAATCTGTCCAGTGTCATATAATGAACTCACCTCTGATTGTCATGAAGCAGAGCATGGACTTTGAGGTATCTCTTTAGGTCCCAGTCGTGGATTCTTACAAACTAGTTTTTGTTTTCTTTTTATTTCTTTTGACTTTATGTACATGAACTTAGGCAAAATCATTGTATGAGTCTTACTGTCTCTAGGAATAAGACATGGCTCTAGCTTCAGTAAGGTTGAAAGTGCCTTTATGCCCATTACTCTGGAAGCAGAAACATGCAGAAGCCCATGATTTCAAAGCTAGCCTGGACTCCACAGTGAGTCCCAGGTCAGCCTGGGCTACATAGCAAAGACATGTCTCACACAAAGAAACAAAACAAATGAAGAGGCAAAAATCAATGCTACTCATCAACAACTCAGGAGAGAAAGGAGATCTATTATTCTCTAGAATCTAAATCCCTGTAATAATCAGCCACCATGTATCTCATCCACATCTACTGCAATCTAATCTTGCAGACAGGCTTCAGTTTTCTTGACCAGTTCTTCATGTCTCTGAGCCACATTTTCCTTGCTTATAAAACAAGACATACATACATTCATAGAGATTGCATGGAGATTCTTAGCAAGATTTCTGGCTCTCTGGTTGTTCACTATTAAGATCTGCCTTTTCCCCTTTTCCTCTCTAGTCCATGAGTTCATTATCAAGGTTACAGATTGCTCACAGTCTCTAAGGACCTGCTCCTCTGGTTTGAATTATTTTCCTATGTACCAAAAGTGCCACTCAGCACACAGGGTTCTAGTGGAACATTGTAAGGCTCTCAAATTCTCCAATTGCCTGTCTTCAAACTGAGAAATCCAAGAGCTGAGATGTCAAAGAGAAATGAATACCCTTGAACACAAACTATGATTTTTAACAGCCATGCAAAGATGTGTAATTTCTAATGTACTATTTCTATTCTGTTTCTTTAGATTCTTTCCTATACCATTATCATTTTGTTTAGCTTCCCCTAAACACAAAGCCTCAGGCAGAAATTCAACTACAGTGGGCTGTCTGGGTAGTGATATGAGCAAATGCTGATAGAAATGGAAAAATGTAAACAGAGATTTACAGATGTCAAGAAAAATATGTACTTGTTGAAAAAATTACCCATATTGAAAAGTAGAAATCAGTTTTTCAGGCAAATAAGGAGTCAGTATGTATCAAAGCCTTTCTAATTGTCTCACCTTAGATATGAGGAAGCTAATATTTACATGCCTACTGTCATTATTCAGTGTGTAGAGGTAGATAAAGCTACTGTGATTGTCAACATTTCGGTAATATTGTCTGCCCTGTACTAGGAAGATAATATGGTTCAGTGGGTATAACATCAGGAAAAAATAGGATAAAAGTTCATAGCATAGAGCATTTTTCTGGGCTAGTGAGAATTAGTCAATACCAAAGAACCTTCAGTAGATTTTAATGATGTAAAACTTACAATGCAAAATATACCAAAGAGAAAATGGAACCCTGGAGCAAATACTGAATTGAAGACATATTCCAGATATAACAACTTTACAATCATTATGTAAAACTAGTTACTAAAAGGGAAAACAATAATCTATTTAAATGAAATGGCTAGTATAGAGAACACCTTCCTTAGAGATCAGAAGTGCCCGGTAGAGGAGTTTGAGAGTTACATTTCTATTAGCACAAGGATTCTAAATCTTGTAAAGAAAAGTTAAGTTATAGTGTTCAATATTACCAATACATTATATTTTGTATTTATTTAAACTCCCTTAATGATTAATTCACTTTAAAACATATCTACTAATGTTGTAAAATTTGCCTGTTATTGGTACCCTCATTCTTCAACTGGGTTGCACTATTCAGCTTTGATGAGCGCATTCTTACTGAATTATGTTATTCCATGTTCAGTTGATATCACTGTGAGGCCTTCTCTTTTCTGAAGGGAAATGGAAGAACATTGGATCTGGGGAAAGGGGAGGTCTGCAAAGGGGAGAAGGGGGAATGATTCCCCCTTACTAGCAATCTTCATTAGGACCACCTTTAAAGAATCCAGAAAGTTTCCACTGTACCATATTTATACTACACCACACCAAACAAACAGCATCAGTTCCAGCCATCTCTCCCTCCATGCTCTCCATCCCCACCACACCACACCACACCACATCCCAACCTGATTTCTTTTCCCACAGTTCCCAATCCACCAAAAAATCTGTTCTCTTTTACCTTCCAAGTGAGATAATTGCAGCCCCTTAGATTCCTCTTCTTCCCCCAACCTCTCAGGGTTTACAAAGTGTTGCATGATTATAATCTATTTAACAGTTACTATTCTTTTTAGTTAATACCTATTATAGGTCTTTCAGAATCTGAGTTGCTAAACTCCATATGTTTTTTTTTCTACTTCCTTTCATTTACTTTTAAATTTTATTGTGTGATTTTTTTTAAAAGATAAGGAATATCCTGTTGTGTAAATGTATGACATTTTTATGTACTTTTAAGTTGAGACACTTCAAGGCTGTTTTCAATTTCTGGCCAATACAAACAAAGCTTCTATGAACACAGTTGAGCAATGGACCTTGTGGTAGAATGCAGTGTCTTTTGGCTATATGTTAAAGAGCAGTATAGCTATTTTTGAGTTATATTGATTCCTAATTTTCTAGGGAATTGATGTCAATAGTGGTTATACAAAACTTGAATCCTAGCAGTAGTGAAAGAGTGTTCCATTTGCTCTATATTCTCAACAGCATAAGTCGCCACCTGTGTTATTCATTGTAACCGTGGTAATTTTTTTTTATTGGAGGTTCTTTATTTACACTTCAAATGTTAACCCTTTCCCAGGTTTCTCCATCTGAACCCCCCTATCCCATCCCCCTCCTGCTGCTTCTCTGAGGGTGATCCCCCACTCACCCACATACTCCCACCTCCCTGCCCTGACATTTCCCTACACTGGGGAATTCAGCCTTCACAGAACTAAGGGACTCTCCTACCATTGATGCCCAACAAGGCCATCCTCTGCTACATATGCAACTGGAGCCATGGATCCCTCTATGTATACACTTTGGTTTGTGGTTTAGATCTTGGGACCCTTGGCAGGTGGAGGGTGGGGGGGGCTCTGATTGGTTGATATTGTTGTTCTTCATATGGGGTTGGAAATCCCTTCAGGTCCTTCAGTCCATTCTATAACTCCTGCATTGGGAACCTCATGCTCAATCCAATGGTTGGCTGCAAGCATCTGCCTCTGTTCTTGTCAGGTTCTGTCAGAGCCTCTCAGGAGACAGTTATATCAGGCTCCTGTCAGCAAGCACTTCATGGCATCTGCAATAGTGTCTGGGTTTGGTAACTATATATAGGATAGATCCCTAGGTGGGGTAGTCTCTGAATGACTTTTCCTTCAGTCTCTACTCCACACTTTGTCTCCTTTTGCCCTAGTGAGTATTTTGTTCCCCCTTCTAAGAAGAACTGAAGCATCCACACTTTGGTCTTCCTTCTTCTTGAGCTTCATGTGGTCTGTGAATTGTTTCTTCTGTATTCCGAGCTTTTGGGCTAATATCCACTTATCAGTGAGTGTATACCCTGTGTATTCTTTTTTACCTGGCTGACTTCATTTAGGATATTTTTTAGTTCCATCCATTTGCCAAAGAATTTCATGAATCATTGTTTTAATTAGCTGAGCAGTACACCCTTGTGTAAATATGCCACATATTCTGTATCCATTTCTTTTTTTGGAGTACATCTTGGTTCTTTCCAGCGTCTGACTATTATAAATAAGACTGCTATGAACATAGTGGAGCATGTGTCCTTGTTATATGTTGGAGCATGTTTTGGGTACATGCCCACAAGTTGTATAGCTGGGTCCTCAAGTAATAACTTGTGTAAGACAAAGACACTAACAATAGGACAAAATGACAACCAACAGATTGGGAAATAATCTTTACCAACCCTATATCTGATAGACAGCTAATATCCAATATATTCAAAGAACTCAAGAAGTTATACTCCAGAGAACCAAATAATCCTACTAAAAATGGAGTACAAAGCTTAAAAAAAGAATTCTCAACTAAGGAATATATAATATTCAAGAAGCACCTAAAAAATTATTCAACATCTTTAGTCATCAAGGAAATGCAAATCAAAACAACCCTGAGATTCTGATAGTCAGAATGGCTAACATCAAAATCTCAGGTAACAGCAGATGCTGGCAAAGATATGGAGAAAGAGGAACATGCCTCCATTGTTGGTGGGATTGCAAGCTGGTACAACCACTCTGGAAATCAGTCTGGCAGTTCCTCTGAAAACTTGACATAGTATTACCTGAGGACCCAGCTGTACTTGTGGCAATTTTGATGCAGAGCTTGTGGTAGTGACCAACCAATGACTAGTCCAATTTTACGGTCATGCCAAGAGAGGGGTTCCAATATTAACTTTGCCTGGGTGACAAGTATCCGAAGCTTGTTTAATCCTGGGACCCAGGAATAAATGAAACATAACTGCCAAAGAAGTCAATGATTAAATGATTCCTAATGTTATTTTGCTATACTCAAAGATCAGAGCCTAATTAATATCTGGGTGGCTTTATCCATCAAGTGATGTGGACAGATTCTTACTTTTGGAGTTTTCCCTAAATTCTTGATATTTATCTTCACAAATTGCTGTTGCTTCATTTCTTTACCTGTGCCTTTATATAGATTAATTGATAGTGAAATTTGATTTGTATATTTATTTTGAATTATAATTCTGGGAAGCTATATATATATATATATATATATGCATACATACATATACACACCCAGACATACACACATACACACACACACACACACACATATTAATTAGAAGCAAAACATGTAAAAATTGTATATTTAATGACATGTTAAATCACAATGCAGTATTGAAATTTTCAGTGTATTTCCAAATGGCCATATGTACATAACAATGAAGAGGAAGGTACTTTTTACCTGACATTTAAAGCAGACAGAATGGGGCTCATAAAACAGGAGTAGAAAGAAACATTTTATCATGCAAATTCCAAGCTTGACAGATTTGTAAGGTTACATGATGGAGAAAGCCATTGTGCTCCAGGGTTATATAAGAGATAGCAGCTACTAGAGAAGGAAGACTCCTTACTTGAGATTCCAGAAACTTGAACAGGAGGCTTTACTTTCCAGGAATCATCATCCTTGCATGGTGGACACATGGTGGTATAGCTATGTTTGAGATACCCATGCTTTTGAAACTGAACCAAAATAAACCATTATCATTATGGACTTCAATGTAATGTTTATTTTTGGGTGGGTGTTTTCGGCATCATTATCTTTGCAAGTGACAATACAATATTCTATTCCCTCACATTGTAACAGCATAGATTATTAAATAAAATTTATTTATTCAATATGTTCACTGACAATTACATGTATATGTATAATGCATTATTTGCTAATACCTCTAGTGTCTCCAATCTTCCTCTAAGTCCTGCTACTCTGCCTCCTCACTATATGTATGTTTATACAATATGTTTTGGTTGTGTCCCTCTAATTTTAGCCAAGACAATGAGTATGTCCTTAAGCTCACAATTTGGTCCACAAGAAATAATAATTTTTAAGTCTGTAAACTGTTCAAGTATGACTTCTGAATACTCAATGAAAATGAATGTATAATATACCCATACTTACAGGACACAGTGAAAGTATTGTTAATAGGAAAGTTCATATCAGTAAATGCCTTCACAAAGAAATTGGAGAGATTTTATACTGGAAAATTGATAGCATACCTGAAAGCCTACTTATATTTTTAATTTACTTATTTTATGAATGTATAAAATACTATGTAAGATTTTATTATTTTGAGATACTGTAACTTTGTCATACAGTATACAGTTTAACTTTGTGAGAATATCAGGCAGATTTGAAAAGACTTTTTTTTAGAAATTTTATTCTCATGCTGACTACTAAACCTAAAATTTCTATATTAAAGTCTTTTCAAATGTGTCTGATATTCTCACAAGGTTAAAGTCTATACTCTATGAAAAAGTCACATTATCTCAAAACAATAAAATCTTACATAATACTTTTTGCATTCATAAAATTACCAAATTAAACACATCAGTATTCATAAAACATTAAGAAAATCTCCAGTCAATTTTAAATAAAATGATTCTTCTAAATAATACCTTGTCAGAAAATATTCATGAGGAAAAAAGTGTCTTACTGAGTCATAATAAATCGCAGCAAAAATGTTTGTAGTAGGCTGTCAAACAGTAAATTCATTTGGTGGTTGTATTATTTAGTTTCATATTTGTGCCTATTAAATGTGTGCTTAATATTTCATTGGAACTTATATTCTAAAATTTTTACAATATAATACAATTTTGAATATCTGAACATTATTTTAAAGATAATGTAACATAGAGTTTCTTTATTTAGTTTGTTTTCTACAAATTCTAAATGTTTATCCCTTAAACTGATGCTGTTCAAAAGAGATAAGCAAGGAGTCTCTGTAGTGAGCTCAGGCTGCAAACAACCCATGCTTTTCCTGGTTTTGATGACTATGGGCTTCTCTGGTCCCTTAATATCATGCACTCCAAACCAGCATTTTTGCAGTAAGAATTTTGTTGCACACAATTATATCTAGTAGATAGTCCAAGTTAACTGTGCTGGACTATAATTTGCAATAAATAATAAATAATAGACCAAATTTCAAAACAGCTGAACAGCTGTCAGCACAGTTAACAGAGGAGCCAATCACAAGGTTGTACAAAAATGACAAGGGAGCCAGCATAAACCCAGCTGCCAGGACTGGCAGATGACATCTCTACAACTGTAGAATGTAGCTGCCAAGCCTTCCCCTGAGCCCCTTTATGCACTGACTTCAGGACTTGGAGATAGAGATGGGCAAAAATTGTATGTGTTAAACTCCTAGAAATAGATTTTAAACACATATATTTAATAGTAACCTTCAGAGATATGGCTACTGATTTTATTTTTCTCAAACTACTATATTTTGAGCAGTTTACAGCATTGATCAATATTAAGAGCTGAAAATCTTACTTTTTTCTTTTGAATCTCCCTGTAGTGGCTGGTATTTTTGTGTCAACTTGACACAGGTTGGAGTTATCACAGAGAAAGGAGTTTCAGTTGGGGAAGTGCCTCCATGAGATCCAGCTGTGGGGCATTTTCTCAATTAGTGATCAAGAAGGGAGGGCCCCTTGTGGGTGGTGCCACTCCTGGGCTGGTAGTTTGGGTTGTATAATAGAGCAGGATGAGCAAGCCAGGGGAAGCGAGCCAGTAAGGAACATTCCTCCATGGCCTCTGTATCAGCTCCTGCTTCCTGACCTGCTTGAATTCCAGTCCTGACTTCCTTTGATGAGGAACATCTGTGTGGAAGAGTAAGCTGAATAAACTCTTTCCTCCCCAACTTGCTTCTTGGTCATGATGTTTGTGCAGGAACAGAAACCCTGACTAAGACACTCCCACTGATTTCAATTATTAAAATTTGGAAACCCAAAGGATACATATTATTGAAAATGTACTGAAATGAAAAGCCTTAAGATTAGTTGTACAATTTGTCAAATATATAATCTTGCAAAAATACTTACTTTTGTATGAGTACCTCCATGAACTACTAGTTTTGTTGAAATGATAAGTATAATGATAATCTACTTATAGTTTGCAGAAATATTTGATTTAGCCAATGACATCGAAGATAGCATTGCCTTACATACATTCTATATCATTGACACTATAAGATCACAATAACATAAATAAAACATATATTTTCTCATACTTATGCTTCAGGAATTAAACAAGATGAAAGAATCCTTAGAAATAATACTCTAGTGAGATTCTTCTAGGAACTTTGACCCTCCCATTTCAAGAAGCACATATAAACTCTTTACTTTAATTAGTGATTTTCTGCAGTGAGTCTACACTTGACTATATATGCTCAGCATGCAGAGATGTGATTAGGGAAAGACTGTACATTTACTGGCATTCACTGGAAGCCAGTTTGTTTGTAAAATAAGTATTGGGTTTAGGGAGATGAGAGGGTAGTTAAGATTGAGGAATGTGTTTCCAGTGAACCAGAGTTTAGTTTCTAGTGTTTATATAGCCCAGCTCAAGAGGACACAGTACTCTCTTCTGGCATCCACAGGAATGGCATACAGGTGGAACATTTACATTTATGCAAAATAATATAGAGAAATACAAAATTTTAAATTTAAAACAAGGAAAACAAAAGTAAGTGTTGAGGCATGAATTAGGCTTAAAAATTTTCCTGCCATCATTTAGGGTAAAGTTTATTCAGTATAATAGTCATATAATAATTACATGTTAGGTAATGGTATAATAATAGACTGCAATGTCATGCATAATGCCAAAAACTCAGTATAATATAAGCAAAGATGTTCATCATAAGTTTCACCAAATAACTTGCAATAAATTCAAACAATATATGTACATCAGAATAGTCCAACAGTATACTCCTCAGACAGAGAGAAAGACAGACAGACAGACAGACAGAGAGGGGGAGAGAGAGAGAGAGAGAGAGAGAGAGAGAGAGAGAGAGAGAGAGAGAGAGAGAGAGACAGACAGACAGACAGACAGACAGACAGACAGACAGAGGCAGAAACAGAGAAAGAGAGAAAGGAATGTATAGTGGCTATTCCTGGCTGTCAACTTGACTAAATCTGGAATGAACTAATCAAGACTTGGAATGCTCACCTATAATCCTAATCTGGAGTCTCAGAGATGCAAGTTTCTGACGTGGATCTTGGCATGGAGATCTTGAAGCATAGTGACTATGATTTCTAGAAGATTAATATAAGGAAAACTCTGAGTTCAAGGTCATCTGGGATTAAAGGCGCGGTGGCACATGCTTTTTAATCTAGGCCACACCCTCTGCTGGAGACCTATATAAGAACATTGGAAGAAGGTTTCCTAGCCTGCCTTGTGGGACTGAGCAACTGCTAGATCCTTGGACTTCCATCCACAAGTACTGCTGACTATTGTTGGGGAGTTGAACTACAAGCTGTAAGTCATCGACAAATTCCCTAACTATATACAGACTACCCATACATTCTGTGACTCTAGAGAACTCTGACTAATACAGAAAACTAAAGAAAGAAAAGTTCACTTTTATGACCTTGGCATTAGCTCTCCTATCTGGCTCAGGCATTGATGGGTTAGAGATGGAGGGCATGGACATCTCTCTTGTACACATGTCACCTCACAGCAGATGAGTGGCTGAGACAGATCTCCTGAGATCATGCATTCTAGGCCAGTTCACTCATCTAAACACTACCAGGGCCAGATCTTCTATACTGCCCAGGTGAGGTGCAGGTCCTGCTCTCCCAAGTGATGCAGCTGGAATGCGGCAGTATCAGCTTTCTGCCTCTCATGACCTCAGGCCTGCTTTCCTGTCAGCGGCAAGAACAGGAGCATCTCTCCCTCTTCCAAGTCACCCCACTGCAGAGGACAGGAACAGCTCTCCTGCATGCTCATCCTCACTACTTGCTCCTCCACTCCACTGTCACCAGGGTCAGGTCTATGGTGCTGCCTAGGCATGGTTTGGGCAAGGTGTTCCACTACAGTTGAGTGGTGGGACTAGCTGAGCACAGTGCCTCAGGGAGCAATCTAGACCCAGGGCATCTGTATGGTATTGAATAAGCTGAACAAATCAGCTATCTGTCAGATAGCTGATCCAGCTGGGTTAACATCCCATCTATGAACTGCTGGAGCAAGTCAAAATGTGCGTCATGCAGATCTAAAGCTGCAGGATCTCCATGACATAGGGTGTCTAAAGGTGAGGATCCAGTATTGATAATGTAGCAGAGACCTCAAAACAGACCAAGGACTAATTTCAATGAACATTTGAAAGTAAAGATGTGTGGATAGGTAGGTATACTGTGTGACACACTACAGCTTCCACATAAGATTATTTTTCTCATTCTATCTTATTTAATTTTATTTTGGGGAGAAGGTACAAGAGTAGAGGGTAGATATGAAGGGATTAAGAGATGAGTGTCATTGGGTTGCATGATGCTAAATACATAGAATCAATAAAACATGTAAAAAATATAGATATTGCACTCCTGATGATAATGTTGCTGTATGACTTATGTAAGAATGTCAAAATTTCTCCAGTGAATATTCCTAATTATAGTGTTAATGTTTCACAAATATTCATGTTGCATCTTTAAAAATCATAAGTTTTGGATCTTGATGATAATAACCTGTGCCACAAAGCAAATTTGGCCATTTTCCCTCAATAGTGCCTATTTAAAAATGTAGAGAGAAAGAAAAAATTCAATGTGGCTACATTGAAAATAGGGATTTAAAACACACAGATTTTCTATATCCATCATTATTGGGTCCTAAAGTAAGATTAAAGTTTAAAAGGATTCTGTTATATAGACAGCTGCTATAATCATAGTTGAGCAAGTTTCCTTTGGGAAGTATAGAGTGTCTTTGTGGTATATGCTTAAGAATGGTATAGCTAGACCTTGGTGTAGATTAATTCCCAGTTCTCCGAGGAACTACCATATTGATTTCTATTGTGTCTGTAGGAGTTTTCACTTTCACCAGAAATGGAGGAATGTTCCCCTTGTTCGACATCTTTGCCATCATAAGCTGTCATTTATATTATTGATCTTAGCTATTCTAATAGGTGTAAGATGGAATCTCAGTGGAATTTTGATTTGTATTTCCCTTGTGGCTAATGATGTTGAACATTTCTGTAAGTATTTTTTTTAACTATTTGGTAGTCCTTTAATGATAATTCTCTATTTAGATCTTTTCCTCATTTTTACCTGGAATGTTTTTGCTGTTGATTACTAGTTTATTGACTTCTTTATATATTTTTCATATTAGATTTGTGAAAGTTTGAATAGGGGCAGCTAGGATAGTCATATGTTTGAATGTTTGGCCCATAGGGAAAGGCAATATTAGGAGGTGTGGCCTTGTTAGAGGAAATGTGTCACAATGGGGGTCGACTTTGAAGTTAGTTATACTCAAGCTATGCCCGCTCTGACATACAATCACTTTCTGATGACTGCAGATCAAGATGTAGAACTCTAAACTCCTTCTCTAGCATAATGTCTTCCTGCATGCCACCATGCTTCTTTCTATGGTGATAATGGACTAAACCTCTGAAACTGTAAGCTAGCCCTGATTAAATGTCTTCTTTTACAAGAGTTGACATGGTCATAGTGTCTCTTCACGGTAAATGAAACCCTAATTAAAACAAGCCTCTATCAGATGTTCAGATGTGGAGTTAGTGAAAACCTTTTTTTTTTTATTTTTTTATTTTTTATTTATTTTTTTTTTTGTAATTTTGTAGACTGCTCTTTCATAGCAACTTTTTTCATAAAAAACAGAAACTGGAAGCAACTTATATGTCCCTCAGTTGAAAAATAGACAAAGAAGAAGAAAAAGAAGGAGGAGGAGAAGGAGGAGGAGGAAGAGGGGGAGGAGAAGGAAGAAGTAGATGTGGTATACGTATAGAATGTCAGAAGGACAGAGTGGAGCACTACTCAGTCGTTAGAAAAAAAAATGACAACATGAAATTTTTGACAAATAGTTAGAACTAGAAAATAAATTCTTGAGACAGCCAAACCATACCCATCAAGGCAAACATGGTATGTACTCACATATAAGAAGACATTAGCTGTTAAGTAAAGGATAATCACATTACAGTCTACACATCTAGTGAAGTTATTAAAAATGGAGAAGTCTAGGAGAATTTCTTTGGGAAGGGAAAATAGAGTTGATTTTGCTGGTCAACTTAGGGCAAGTAGTGATGGGAATAGGAAAGGATTTAGGGGGTTGAGGAATGGAGGGATGGAAGGAATATTATGTGAAGAAACAACTGGAATGTGTAGGTGTTTATATGGAAACCAACGATGTGGAAAATTCCTGGAGCCTATGATTTTGACTCTAGTGAATACTCCTATTTATGGAGGATATGGAGCCTGAACCAGCTATCACCTATAAGCAGGCTAGACACTCAGCAGTGGCACTTGGACACCAACCCAGCTACAAAACCTAAGACCCACAACCTGTCCTGCCTACCATATGCTCTAGGATAATGGTAGCTCAGAGCTTGTGAGAGTGGCTAAACCATGACTAGTCTCACCTGAGCTCCACTCTATGGAGAAGCTCATGACTGACATTTCCAACGTGACTGGGACAAGAAAGATGGATGTCTCAGATAACTAGAGTAGAACCAAACACAACAGACAGAAAAATCTCGAGGAAATATTTGCAGATAATGTGCTACACTGGTAAGATCAGCGCAGAATTGAATTGTCATCAAAGAGGATTCCTCCAACAGCTGATTATTGGAGCTGATATATAGATCTATATCCAAATATTAGGCAGAGCGAGCCAGAGATGTTGAGAACACCATGGGAACTTGACCCAGATAATCAAATATGCAGTGCTTATAGAGGGGCCCATAGAGATGGAAACTTCAACCACAAAGCCTGTAGACTAAGTCCTTTGCAGACATTCTGTGGTTATTTAGAGGTTGTTTTGTTGTTGATGTTTTGATTGTTTTTGTTGATATTTTGAGTCCTAACAATGGGAATGAGAATATCTCTGACTCTTTTTGTCTGCTCATTGGATATTTTAACTCCAGGTGGGTTGTCTTGTATTTGGTCAGATGAGGATTCATGCCTAGTCTTACTGTATCTTGTTATGAATTCTTTCGATGATATCACTGTGAAGCCTGTTTTTATTTTTAAAGATAAATGAGCAGCGGTTCTTGAGAACAGGGGGATGGGTGCCTGGAAGGAGGAAGAGAGAAAAGACTCCAGTTTGTGTTTACGTTATGAGAAAAATAATGACTTTTAAAAAGCAAGAAAGAAAACACACAAATACACACACAAGCACATACACACACACACAAATACACACGTGAGTTTAAATTGAGGGTCAGGGAGAAGCACATCCAAGCAGCCCAATTCAGGTTCTTATAACTCGACCACTGGCCCATTATTAAGCTTCAGTCTCATTCATAATATGGTCTGACACAATTGTAGAGCTATGTGTGATCTCTTTCCAGGACACAAGTTCAGTTAGTAGCTGAGCTGAAGTCTTTTATTTCTCTTGGTATAAAATTCTTAAGGATACACCCATTTCCATTGGGTCCATTTGTTAAATAATCTGAAAGACTGAAAGATGCTAACATCTTTTTAGCCTATTATCATTTTTCAGGGCAGTTATAAGGCTACAGATAAGCAAATGCTAGGAATACCATTTAGAGAATATTTCTGCTATTCTGCCCACCAAAGTTGTTATTATCAGGAGAACACATTAAATCTAACTGTACATGTAAATTGGCATTTTATTTTTCCTATAGAAACAAATTCAATTTTATTATGGATGTTTTTCTTCTTTGCCTTTTGTGCTCTTGTGTGTTTTGATAGTCAATGATTCTTTTATTAGCTCATTTGAATCATATTCATCTTTTGATTCATATACAGCATTTTAGAACTGTTTCAAATATTATTTTTCACACAAGACTACTTGACATATTTACAGCACATTGAAGAAATGAAACAAAAATTGTTTCAATTTCAGCATCTTCAAAATTGAAGTCATTCAGATTAATTTTATTTTACTTATTTAAAAATGTTTAACATTATTTTAAAAGTTTAAAATAAATTATATCATAAATAATATATGCTTACATGTAAACAAATACATATGAGAATACAGTATAACAAATAGAAGAGACAGGGAAGAATAAGAGAATGAGAAAGAACTGAATGCATGTGATGAATATGAAGTAGGAAACACGATATGGAGCTAATTGTTTGCCAAGTACTATCTGACATGGATTTTTCAAATTAGGTGCTGGATGCATAATGTCCAGTGTGAAGTTTTACATCATCCATTCTGAATTCCTATTTCAAATGTGTTTGAGTTCAAAGAGTTGTATAGTCTTTGGGTCTGGTTAACTTTGTTGTGTGAATTTTTAATATAAATTTATTTCTGTTTATTCTACCCATGGACATGATACTATGATATTATTGATTTTAACAAGTGAAAGTGATACTGAAAGAGAAATGAAAAGGGACACCAAAACACAGAACTTAGATACATATCAAGAAAGGAATATATGTAGACAACTGTTATCTACTGATGAAGAAAGCTAAGATACGGCTACTGTTTCTCCCAGAGCACAGAAAATGATTTTCTTTTTTTTTCTATATATTTTTATTTACATTCTGAATGATTTCCCCTTTCCCAGAATACCCAAGACACAATTCACATATCAATAAATTTCCAAGAAGATGGAAGGAGAGACCTCTTGTCCTGGAAAGACTGGATGTAGGAGAATACCAGGACAGAGAAGCTAGAGGGGGTTGAATGGGGAACAGGGGGAGGGAAGGGGGCTTATGGGACTTTTGGGGAGGGAGGAACCGGGAAAGGGGAAATGATTTTCTAATTCTTGCTGATATTGCTCAGTCTATTTGAGTACTGGTACTTTTAGGTTATTTTTTTTTTCATTTCTGACAGCTATAATGTATGACTAAAATATTCATGAAAACTGTGAAATGGCTAGTGTACAAGGTGGTTCAAGTCCTGTAATATTTATTTTCAAGGAACAAATAAGAGTTCAAACTAATTGATTACTAAGCTTAAGCATTGAACTCTATGAATTTTGCTGCAATTAAATTTTCAAAGAATTCTATTAATATAATCATCACTTGGATCTTCCTTTTCATGTTGCCTAGGTTCAATTTCCTTTGCTGGGTAAATAAATATTCATTTGGCAAAATAGTCTCTTTTAGTCTTGTGATCTGTCTTATGAAGATCTTGAAACAAAGAGGAAGCACGTTTCAAGACCTTAAGCTATTAAACAGTTATTGCTATATTCCTTTCTCACTGTAACTTTTAAAGCATTAGAGCCATAGAATAATAATGTAAAACAAAGGGCATTAAATAATATATATGCATTCTATTGCATATCTTTTGCCAAATTATTATTACTGTCTACTTTTTCAAAAATAATACAAATGAAAGTGAATATGAATTATTTTTTCAGAAGTTTTTAAGATGGTACAATCACCTGTCATTTAACTGAAATATCAAAATAATGAATCATTCAAGGAAAGTTACAGAATCTGTATTGGTAACTTTTATGTTTTATTTAATGAGTTGTTCTTGACAAAACATATATTTTCTACATGTAATTTTTGTGGCGTGCATGTATTGTAAGACTATTTCTACAATGAAGGAAATTTATACACTGTTGTCTCCCATTGTTTTCAGGGTACATATGTGCGGGTGGGTATGTGTGTGTGCATATGTGCTGAGCATCTCCAAAATATACTCTCATGTCTGACATTGGAAATAAATATATAATTATTATGTTTAATTGCATGGTATGCATCACATCTCTAAAATTTAATCATTTAGTAAACCCAAGTCTGGGTTATAGCCAACAGTGCATTATTTCCCTCACTGCGTACACTGATAACTGTTCTTTTACTCTCATTTTATGAGTTTACCATTTTCTTTTTATTTAATATATTTTATTGGATATATTCTTTATTTACAATTCATGTGTTATCCCATTTCCTGGTTTCCCCACTTCCTGGAAACCCCCTATCCCATTCCTGCTTCCCCTGCTTCTATGAGGGTGCTTCTCCACCCATCCACTTGCACCTCCCTGCCCTCTATTGCCCTACACTGGAGCATCTATCAAGTCTTCATAGGACCAAGGACTTCTCCTCCTGTTGATGCCTGTCAAGGCAATCCTCTGCTATATATGCAGCCAGAGCCATGTGTAGTCCTTAGTTGGTAGCTTAGTCCCTGGGAGCTCTGGTAGGTGTGGTTGGTTGATATTGTTGCTCTTCCTATGAGGTTGCAAACCCCTTCAGCTCCTTCAGTCCTTTCTCTAACACCTCCATTGCGGACCCTGTGCTCAGTCCAATGGTTGGCTGCAGACATCTGCCTCTGTATTTGTAAGGCTCTGGCAGGGCCTCTCAGAAGACAGCTATGTCAGGCTACTTTCAGCAAGCACTTCATGGCATCCACAATAGTGTCAGGGTTTGAGAAGTAGTATTTCTCTATATGAATGTTTATTAGAGATGTATTCATTGAGCTATTCTATGTTGTTATAGATTTTAAATTGTCTTCTTTTACTTTATCGTACCCAAGATAATGAAACCAACCAAAATATCTGTTGCCCGTTATATAAGTGGCTGGTTTATATAGAAATGTAAACATATTTCTATATTTACTATTCTAATAAATGAAATAAAATGTTTTGTTCAGTAGTATATGTAGCTTTTCCTCTCTTGTTTTCTCATGCTATTGCCTTCCCTCCCCCTTCTTTCCTCATTCATTTCCCCCCTCTCTCCAAGTGTTCATGGCCAGCCTCCTCTCATCTACTCCTCCACTGTACTCCTCTACTTCTCTACTCTCTCTCTCTGCATTTTTCTGCCACTAGTACCCTCTTGACTCCCCTCCACATGCCCTGAGTAAACTCTGTTCTACACTATAAAAAAATTAATATCTAAATATAGAAATAGTATATCAATGTCTAAAAATATAAAAATAAATTGAGTTCATAATGCACATTTCTTTTGAAATATTGAGTAGACATTTTGAAATGTCAATGACTAAGTTTCCTACATAATGCATATATATAATATATACACATGATATAATTATGTATATATATTATATGTATATTATATAACACTATTTATTAGTAAGTACAATTAGACTTGTGTGATCATATATACATATCATTATACTCACACATATTTGTGAATTTTCACTTTCTCCACTTTCCTTCCCCTCTTCTTCTTTCCTTTAATTCCCTCTCTTCTTTCTCTCCTTCTCCTCCATCATCTTCTGTAAAGTATGCATTAGAAATCATTTATAATGGGATCTTATAATGACAAACTAATAGAATTGTTTCCTTGATCAAAAACAATTTACCCAAAAAGAAAAAATAAACAAATAAAGAGAAATTGAGGTTAACATTCACATCAACTTTGTTATCAGGCATATGCAAATACCCCATCTCAGTAAGTAAAGTTAGATACTTGTCCAGTGTTTACTTCCATTCCATGTTTTCTCTTTTAATTTTACTGGAAGTTTTTAATGTCTAATTATGATAAAGTGCATTATAAGGAAATAATGCTAGAATTTTTAGAGTAAGCTGAGTATGTTCATAGATTTATTTTTTACTTTTATGTTCATAAATGTTTAAACTCAAATCAATAAAAATATTTAAGTTCCATCATTTTTTCTGATAGGTAGATAAGAAGAGATAAAGCAAAGTCATTTTTCTTGGCAATGTAAAGATTTAGTAAGAAGATATTGCTATTTGTTTTAGTTGAGCACACATGGACATTTATCCTGTCTTAGCCATCAAGGCAAATTCTGAGTGTCATACTTCTCTAGCATAAAAAGAAAAATTCAAGATGTCATTTTCTGTCAATCCATTTTACAGAAGTTCATTTCTTCAGGTATTTATTCACAAACAGAAATACTGAAAAACTTTATTCTAAACCCCAAAGAAGCTTTACTTCGGATCAATTTATTTGAACAATTGCTTAGCAAGGCATAGCAAGCTGTAAATATACCACTTTCACAAGAAATACATTGCTTAAGTAGAAAATAAATAGTGCATAATTTTTCAGTTTGTTCTTTCCAAAACCAAAACAGCATCTGTTTAAGAAAAGACAAATGGATTTTCCATTTCAGGGACTTTTCAACAAACAAACATGAGAAAGGAGACCTTTCATTTGGAATCAATAAAAGTCTACATAACAAACAATATTTTGCTCTTTTAGCAAGACAGTCTATGTCTTTTCAGGAACCAGTATCTAAGGAACAAGGATATAAGACAAAGATGTATTGTTCATAGCAATTAAGGTGAGAACCTACATAAATAAAGGCTGTGACTTTGTGTCAGTTTCAGACAAAGCTTTTGGACAGAACAGTGAGACATCATAACTATAAAGCCTAAACAAAGTAAGATATGGCATTGTAAATCAGTTTGTAAACCAGTTTGTGTTTTTAGCTTGCATGAGGATATGTAGGTTAGAAAACAAAAGTGATATAACCACTTAAATGATCAGCTTTACTCATTTTAAAGTTTGATAATCTTTTGTTAAATTAGCATCAGGAATATTTCCAATATGCGTATTCTTACTGCATAAAATTCACAATTCCAATTTATTTAAAATTATTATGACACTTATTTTTCCACTCCTATAGTCTGTAATAATGTACTTGTATCCAAGTCCAAATGTTTGTAATTTTTTATACATCTGGGCACCCTTCATCAGTCTATTTACTTATACACTATGTAGCAAGCATTTATTTGAGTGGAAGTATATTGCACTGATTTTGTTTACCCATATAAGATTCTAGTTTATTTGGATTCTACCCTTGATTATCTTTTATCAGTGAAAGTTGTAACACATAAACTTAAGTGATATGTCAACTCCTTGTGTTATTGTTATAATTTAGCATTATATAGCATGCTAAACCTAGTCCAGTGATTTAGGTTGGTGTGTATCCAGGGGGACCTCCCCCTTCTCAGAGGTGAAAGGGAGGGGACTTGTCAAGAGGGACTGAAAAGAGAAGGGGTCTGCAACTGAGATGTAAAATGAGTAAATAAATCTATGAAAAATGGGGGATGAGTTTTCTTGAGTATGTAGTCACTAGGAGTTTTGGAAATTTGTACCTGTTTTGCTCATAGTTCTTGTATTATTCACAACAAGAAATAATTAATATAAAACTGAGCAAATAACGCTAGATTGTAAGAAAGGAACACAAAAACTAGGTATCTTTATGTGAAAACTTTTACAGATTGGGAAATTTCATTTAGAAATGAATACATCTTAAAAGAAGTGGTAGGCGTAAAGCAAGACAATAATGAAACACATTTAATTTGCTTCAGTATTTATGGTAATTAAAATCACTTAATTCTAACATTAAATATTTCTGCCCACCTTAAGGGAAGATGAAATTGCAGAAACCAAAGATAATTACAGGGCAAAAAATGAGAAACTATGCTCAGCCCAAAGAAATATCTGTCTCATGTTTCCTCCTCATATGGATCATGGCCCATTTTAGAAGATGAAATGGACTGAATATAAGAACAAGATGTTAAGGAGAACTACTGTGAAAGAATCTATTCTAGACATATCAGGGTCATTGCATTCCTGAACACAAAGTAAGTAATTATTGCCTGTGCAAGATCAAGTCTGTCAAAAGTCCAGCATTGGTAGAAAATACATACATAAAGCTTTACCACTAATTTAAGAACACTGGCAATTGAAGGAATGTTGGAACGAGGAGGACCTCTTTTCTTAGGACAGTGGACTGAAGCAGATGCAGATAGCCACAGCCAAGCATTGGGTATAGGTCGGGAACTGTTGTGAAAGAATAGAGGGAAGCATTGAAGGCCCTCAAGGAGATGGCCACATGTTGGAAGACCAGCAGTGACAAATACCTTGGACCTCTGGGAGCTCCCAGAGACTGACCCACCAACTGAAGAACATACAAGGGCTGGCCTGGAGCCTCCTGCACATATTTAGTAGAGGGCTGCCTTGTTTGTCCTCAGTAGGAGATGATGTGTCTAAATCTATAGAGACTTGATGCACCAGGAATGGGCTATACAGGGTGGAGGGGGCTGTCAGATCAGAGGTGAAGGGGAGGAGAAATGGGGTAGAAAGTCTTTAAGGGGGGCCTTGAGGGGGTAGCATTTGCGATGTAAGTAAATAAAACAGTTCTCAGCAATACTTGTCAAACCTATGTTATTTGTATTTTAGTAAAATGGTATAAAATATTAGTTCACTGGTATGACAATAAAGAAACCATTGCAACTTGTTTGTAGAAATATGGAAAATTCTCCACAGTATTGTTCGATATTATATTTTTAAAAGACGTATGAGAAGGAAACATGACAATGCAAAATAGATCAAGATTCCAAATTCTATCACCTTATATGCATATGTCCCTTTAAACATTTATGGAATACATATTCTTTAAGAATAATTTCAACTTCTTGGTAACATTCAGAAAATGCTTATTACAACATACACATATACACAAACATTGTCTTCAGTCAGGAATGTGAAAAATTTCATGAGTTAAGAGTCAGTTTAGGTGGTAAATCTGATTACACAGGAATTCCAAAGCACAGTAAAGTTGATTACATTTTTCTCTGGAAGGCACGTTAAACATAGGCTGGGTACACAGTAGGGAAGTGAAGTAACTACACAGTCTTAAATAACCTCAACGTAGTATATTAAATAACCTACAGAGTGTGTAAAAAACAGCTACTGATGGCAAAAATATATTCTCAGATACTACATCACAGCCATCTGTGTAATTATCCTGCCAGGGGACATCTACCCTGCAGAGAGTCCTACAGTTACAGGTGAGGGCACCATCTTCACTCCTGCAACTGAGCAGGCTGTTACAGCCAGGAACACAGAGAACACCTGAGTGTATGATCACTTGGAACTCCATCTGCCAGGGCCCCAACTGCGCCCAGGAGTGGGACAGTGCCACAGTACTCTGTACCAGGGGAGAACCGGTCACCCAGGAGTGCTGAGACAGACTTTCAGGCACACAGGAGGGACAAGCACCAGCCAAAGACAGCAAGACCAACAAACACCAGAGATTACCAGATGACAAAAGGCAAACATAGGAATGTTACTAACAGAAATCAAGGCAACGTGGCACCGTCCGAACCCAATTCTCCCACAACAGCAAGTCCTAGATACCCCAACACATTAGAAAAGCAAGATTTGGATTTGAAATCACAGCTCATGATACTGATAGAGGGCTTAAAGAAGGACATAAATAACTCCATTAAAAAATAAAAGAAATACAGGAAAACACAAATAAACAGGGAGAAGTCCTTAAAGAACTATAGGAAAACACAACAAAACAGGTGAAGGAATTGAACAAAACCATCCAGGATCTAAATATGGAGGTAGAAACAATAAAGATATCACAAAGGGAAACAAGTCTGGACATAGAAAACCTAGGAAAGAAGACAGGAGTCATGGATGCAAGCATCAAAAACAGAATACAAGAGACAGAAGAGATAATCTCAGATGCATAAGATACCATAGAAAGCATTGCCACAACAGTCAAAGAAAATGCAAAATGCAAAAAGGTCCTGACCCAAAACATCCAGAAAATCCAGGACAAAATGAGAAGACCAAAGCTAAGGATTATACTTATAGAAGAGGGAGGAGATTTCCAACTTAAAGGACCAGTAAATGTATTCAACAAAATTATAGAAGAAAACTTCCCTAACCTAAAGAAAGAGGTGCCCATGAACATACAAGAAGCCTACAGAACACCAAATAGATTTGAACAGAAAAAAAATTCCTCACATCACATAATAATTAAATTGTCAAATATACTAAACAAAGAAAGAATATTAAAAGCAGTAAGGGAAAAAGATCAACTAACATATAAAGGTAGACTTATCAGAATTACACCAGACTTCTCACCAGAGACTATGAAAGCCAGAAGAGCCTTGGCAGATGTCATACATACCCTAAGGGAACACAAATGCCAACCCAGGCTACAATACACAGCAAATCTCTCAATTACCATAGATGGAGACACTAAGGTAATCCAAGACAAAAACAAAATTACATAGTATCTTTCCACAAATCCAGCCCTTCAAAGGATAATGAATGGAAAACACCAACAAAAGGAGGGAAAATATATACTAGAGAAAGGAAGAAATTAATCTTTTTTCAACAATCCAAAAAGAAGATAACCACACAACCATAAAAGTTATATCAAAAATAACAGGAAGCAACAATCACTATTCCTTAATATCGCTTAACACCCATGGACTCAATTCCCCAATAAAAAGACATAGACTAACAAACTGGATACATAAATAGGACACAGCATTTTGCTGCATACTTGAAATGCATCTAGTGTCAAAGACAAACACTACCTCAGAGTACAATGCTGGATAAAAATTTTCCAAGAAAATGGTCCCAGGAAACAAGCTTGAGTAGTCATCCTAATATGAAATCTAATGAAATAGATTTTCAACCAAAAATTACCAAAAGAGACACATAAGGACACTTTATATTCATCAAAGGAAAAATCTACCAAGAAGAACTCTCAATTCTGAATATCTGTGCTCCAAATACAAGGGCACCCTCATTCGTAAAAGAAACTTTACAAAAGCTTAAAGCATACATTTCACCTCACACAATAATTGTGGGTTACCTCAACATCCCACTTTCCCCAATGGACAGATCATGGAAACACAAACTAAACAGAAACACAGTAAAACTAACAGAAGTTTCAGACCAAATGGATTTAATAAATTTCTATAGAACATTTCATCCTAAATCAAAAGAATAAATCTTCTCAGTACCTCATGGTACCTTCTCCAAAACTGACCATACAATTGGTCACAAAACAGACCTCAACAGATATAAGAAGATAGAACTAATCCCATGCCTCCTATCAGATCACTATGTAATAAGGGTGGTCTTCAAAAGCAACAAAAACAACAGAAAGCCCACATACACATGGAAGCTGAACAATGCTCTACTCAATGATACATTGGTCAAGGAAGAAATAAGGAAAGAAAATCAAAGACTTTTTAGAATTTAATGAAAATAAAGGCACAACATACCCAAATTTATGGGAAACAATGAAAGCAGTGCTAAGAGGAAAACTCATAGCTATGAGTGCCCCCAAAAAGAAGCTGGAAAGCCCATACACTACCAACTTAACAGCACACCTGAAAGCTTTAGAACAGAAAGAAGCTAATACACTGAAGAGGAGTAGACGGCACGAAATCATCAAACACAGGGTTGAAATCAACCAAGTAGAAACAAAAAGAACTATACAAAGAATCAACAAAACCAGGAGCTGGTTATTTGAGGAAGTCAACAAAACAGATAAACCCTCAGCCAGACTAACAAGAGGGCACAGAGACAGTATGCAAATTAACAAAATCAGAAATGAAAGGGGAAATATAACAACAAAAACTGATGAAATTCCTAAAATCATCAGATCCTACTTCAAAAGTCTATAGTCAACTCAACTGGAAAATCTGGATGAAATGGACAATTTCCTAGACAGATAACAAATACCAAGCTTAAATCAGGATCAGATAGACCATCTATATGGTACCATAACCTCTAAAGAAATAGAAGTAGTCATTGACAGTCTTCCAACCAAAAAAAAAAAAAGGACCAGATGATTTTAGTGGATAATTCTATCAAACCTTCAAAGAAGACCTAACACCAATACTCTCCAAACTATTCCACAAAATAGAAACAGAAGGAAAACTACCCAACTCGTTCGATGAAGCCACAATTTCACTGATACCAAAACCACACAAAGATCCAACAAAGAAAGAGAATTTCAGACCAGTTTCCTGTATGAATATCGATGCAAAAATACTCAATAAAATTCTTGCCAACCAAATCCAAGAACACATCAAAATGGTCATTCTTCACGATCAAGTAGGCTTCATTGCAGTAATGCAGGGATGATTCAAAATGTGGAAATCCATCAATGTAATCCACTACATAAACAAACTCATAGAAAAAAAAACACAGGATCATTTCAGAAGATGCTGAAAAAGCATTTGACAAAATTCAGTATCCTTTCATGTTAAAAGTCTTGGAAAGAAAAGGAATTTAAGGCTCATAACTAAACATAGTAAAAGCAATATATAGCAAACCAGAAGCCAACATCAAATTAAATGGAGAAAAACTTGAAGCAATTCCTCTAAAATCAGGCACTAGACAAGGCTCTCCATATTTATTCAATATAGTACTTGAAATTCTAGCTAGAGCAATTAGACAACAGAAGGAGGTCAACAGGATACAAAATGGAAAGGAAGAAGTCAAATTATCACTATTTGCAGATGATATGATAGTATACTTAAGCATCACAAAAAACTCCACCAGAGAACTTCTACAGCTGATAAACAACTTCAGCAAAGTGGCTGCATATAAAATTAACTCAAACAAAGCTGTAATCTTCCTATACTAAAAGGATAAACAGGTTAAAAAAGAAATTAGGGAAATGACACCCTTCACAATAGTTACAAACCATAAAAAGTATCTTGGTGTGATTCTAACCAAACAAGTGAAAGATCTGTATGACAAGAATTTCAAGTGTCTGAAGAAAGAAATCGAAGAAGACCTCAGAAGATGGAAAGATCTGCCATGCTTGTGTGTATAGAGCCTTATTGGTGTGCAATGCCGCTTAGCAGAAACTTGACATTGACCAAGGTGATGTTCCTCTCCCAGCTTTTGAGCAGGAATTCCTGTGTTAGCCATAATCCTTTCCACCTAGGGTGAAACACTCAGACCACGGTGAAGTTCCTTGTTCCTCCAGATCTACAAATTCCTGAATTAAGCAAGTGTCCTGCCCAGCCACCTGAGCAGTGGAGCCAACACCCAGTGAACAACCAGTTCAGTTCCCTGGAACACAATCTGAAATTTGGGGGAAGGGTCTTGCCTGAAATCTTAATATTCTGTGTCTTCCATTAAACATTGTGACTTTGAGCAGCATGTATTGTCTTACTCTCAATCTCTTTTTGTTGCCTTCCCATACATCCCTAGTTTCCCTTCCAGGTAACACTTTAGATGTAACTGTTGGAAGTTACACTCGTGGATTTGCAGGAATAATAAAGTAAAAATAGCCATCTGGCCAAAAGCAATCTACAGATTCAATGCAATCCCCATCAAAATCCAAACTCAATTCTTCATAGAGTTACAAAGAGCAATTCTCAAATTCATCTGGAATAATAATAATAATAATAATAATAATAATAATAATAATAATAGTAATAATAATGATAAAGACCTAAAACTATTCTCAACAGTTAAAGAACTTCTGGGGGAATCTGTATCTCGGAACTCAAGCAGAACTAAAGAGCAATAGTGTTAAAAATTGCATGGTATTGGTACAGTGACAGGCAGGTAGATCAACTGAATAGAATTGAAGACCCAGAAATGAGCCCACATACCTATGGTCACTTGATCTCGGACAAAAGAGCTAACACCATCCAGTGGAAAAAAGATAGCCTTTTGAACAAATGGTGCTGGTTCACCTGGTGGCTAGGATGCAGAAGAATGTAAATAGGTCCATTCTTATCTCCTTGTACTAAGCTCAAGTCAAAACACACTGTCAATAGGACAAAATGGCAACCTACAGTTTGGGAAAAATCTTATCAACCCTACATACGGTAGAAGGCTAATATCCAATATATGCATAGAACTCAAGAAGTTAGACCCAAGAGAGCCAAATAAACCTATTAAAAATGGGGTACAGTGTCCTTTGCCTTACAGAAACTTTGCAATTTTATGAGGTCCCATTTGTCAATTCTTGATCTTAGAGCATAAGCTATTGGCAGCAGCCAACAAATTTTGAAAAGATATTTACCAACCCTACATCCGACAGAGGGCTAATATCCCATATATACAAAGAACTCGAGAAGTTAGACTCCAGAGAGCCAAATAATCCTCTTAAAAAATGGTGTACAGAGCTAAACAAATAGTTCTCACCTGAAGAATATCAAATGGCTGAGAAGCACCTAAAGAAATGTTCAACATCCTTAGTCATTAGGGAAATGCAAATTGAAACAACCCTGAGATTCCACCTTAGACCAGTCAGAATGGCTAAGATCAAAACCACAGGAGACAGCAGGTGTTGGCAAGAATGTGGAGAAAGAGGAACACTCCTCCACTGCTGGTGGAATTGCAAGCTGGTACAACAACTCTGGAAAGCAGTCTGGCGGTTCCTCAGAAAACTGGGCATGACACTCCCGGAGGATCATGTTATACCCCTCCTGGGCATATACCCAGAGTTTTCCCTGGCATGCAATAAGGACACATGCTCCTCTATGTTCATAGCAGCCTTATTTATAATAGCCAGAAGCTGGAAAGAACCCAGCTCTGTTACTCAACAGAGGAATGGATACAGAAGATGTGGTATATTTACACAATGGAATACTACTCTGCAATTAAAAACAATGAATTCATGAAATTCTTAGGCAAATGGTCAGAACTGGAAAATATTATCCTTAGTGAGGTGACCCAATCACTAAAGAACACACATGGTATGCAGTCACTGATAAGGGGATATTAACCCAGAATCTCGGAATACCCAAGACACAATTCACATTTCAATTGATTTCCAAGAAGATGGAAGGAGAGACCCCTGGTCCTGGAAATACTGGATGTAGGGGGATACCAGGACAGAGAATCGAGAGGGGGTTGAATGGGGAACAGGCGGAGGGAAGAAGGCTTATGGGACTTTCGGGGAGGGAGGAACCGGTAAAGGGGAAATCATTGGACATGTAAATAAAAAAATTATTGAAAAGAAAAAAATGGGGTACAGAGCTAAACAAAGAATTTTCACCTGAGGAATATCAAATGGCTGAAAAGCACCTAAAGAAATACTCAACATCCTTAGTTGTCAGGGAAATGCTAATCAAAACAACCCTGAGATTTCATCTCACAACAGTTAGAATGGCTAAGATCAAAAACTCAGGAGACAGGAACTGCTGGCTAGGCTGTTGAGAAAGAGGAACATTCTTCCACTGCTGGTAGGATTGCAAGCTGGTACAACCACTCTGGAAAGCAGTCTGGCAGTTCCTCAGAATACTGGGCATGATACTACCAGGGGACCCTGTTATACCACTCCTAGGCATATACCCAGAGGATTCCCCAGCATGTAATAAGGACACATGCTCCACTATGTTCATAGCAGCCTTATTTATAATAGCCAGAAGCTGGAAAGAACCCAGATGTCCCTCAACGGAGGAACAGATACAGAAAATGTGATATATTTATGCAATGGAATACTACTCAGCTATTAAAAACAATAAATTCTTGAAAATCTCTAGGCAAATGGGTGGAACTGGATAATATAATACTAAGTGAGGTAACACCATCACAAAAGAACCCACATGTTATGCACTCACTGATAAGTGGATATTAGCTCAGAAGCTCAGAATACCCAAGGCACAATTCACATATCAAATGATGTCTAAAAAGAAGGAAGAACAAAGTGTGGATACTCTGGTCCTTCTTAGAAGGAGGAACAAAATACCTACAGAAGGAGATACAGAGACAAAGTGTGGAGAAGAGACAGAGGAAAACACCATCCAGAGACTACCTCACCTAGTGATCCATCCCATATACAATTACAAAACCCAGACACTATTATGGATGCCCACAAGTACTTGCAGACTCGAGCTGGATATAACTGTCACCTGGGAGGCTCTGCTAGTGCATGACAAATACCGAAGGGACACTCTCAGTTAGCCATTGAACTGAGCACATGGCCCCCAATGTGGGAGCCAGAGAAAGGACCCAAGGAGCTGAAGGGGTTTGCAGCGCCATAGGAGGAACAATGATATGAGCCACCCAGTACTCCTAGAGCTCTAAGGACAAAAACGTCAGCCAGATAGTACACATGATGTTACCCATGGCTCCAGACACATAGGGAGCAGAGGATGGCCTTGTTGGACATCAAAGCGAGGAGAGGCCCCTTGTCCTGGAAAGGCTCAATGTGACAGTGTAGGGAAATACCAGGATAGGGAAGTGGGAGGGGCTTGATTGAGGAACAGGCACTTATGGGATTTTCAGGGGTATTGGGGGGGGTGAGGAACCAGGAAAGGGAAAATCATTTGAAATATAAATAAAGAATATATCTAATAAAAAAAGAAACCACATCACAATATATAAAAATAACCTAAGCACTCTGTTGAGTGATGATTTTATTAGCACTAAGCTAAGATATAGCAAACAAGTTTCCCTTGCTCTTATTGCTCGAACATAGGGGTGAAGACTCTATGTAGGAACAAGTTTAATTTCTCCATGTTCAATGAGCTGTGTAGGTATTTTCTTCAGCATTGGGACCTTGTTGTAAGTTTGTGGAGAACAGCCTACAGTTTTGATAACAGCCTGGGTTCTTTGGGTATTATCAAAGAACCTCTTTAGCCAACAACTCAAATAAATACAACCATATCCTGGTACTAGAAGCTTCATTTGGTGACATGGGTTGGTAAGTTGAGATTCTGCATTTGAGCTACAAAAGTTCAATAAGTTATTAGATCTTCGTTCCTGCTACAATATCTTCTTATAAAACATGTATCTTTGTTTCCTTGCTTGAATATTTCTTTATTGACTTTTCTTTTTCTGTTCTTTAAATTGTACAGGTAAGAAGGAATGCTAATTGGAGAACAGCTTGATATGTGGAATGACTTCCAAGGAAGATTAAGAAAGCCCAGGAAATCAATTTTTTTCTAGGATCAGGATTGCTCCACATAGAGTATGGTCTAGCTGAAAAGCAGTTGGTAGTGCTTAGGTGACACTCTGTTGCACTCATTACACAAGATGGAAGAGGCACCGAGAAACACTCTGGTTTGCTCTATCTCTGTATGCTTTATGGAAACACTGGCTCTCAAAATGTCACAGAATCTGCAGAGCTGATTACTTTTTCCTCTTTCAGCTGGAGACAGAAGAAGCTAAATGTGACTATTTCAAAAACTTTCTTTTCCACTGGAAGAACATGTAGGGAAGTGGCAGGGACCAGTGTCAAACTGAGCACCATCAAACCAAGACAAAGTTATCATTTATTTACACATATGATTCAAATAATCTACGGACACTAGGCAAATCACTTTGCTTCCTTAATAAAGTGTGTTCCCTTGTAAATTAGAAATATTTTTATTAGGCAAACTCACTGTTTTTTCTCACAATTGTGACAGCAGTAGACTGAGGTAAACAACACACGTTTGGTAGGCTATCTAGGATGCTGAGGAACAGTAAAAGACCAGAGTTGAGAGTTACTTCTCCTATTTGTAGTAAGAGTAAGCTGTTTATCAGATTCCTAGCTCCCTAGACAAGTGTGTGCACCAGCTTGAAAACTTACAAAAGCCCATGAAATATAATCCTCGATTTCAAGTGATAAAAAGAGGAAATTAATGTGTCTAGGCTAAGTAATTATTCTAACATGCAGAGGAATAATTTTTTTAAAAAGGACTTTGTGATTTTGTGAACCCTGTACTGTGCACTAGCTTGAGAATTATCTTTGGCTGGGACTGATTGGTGCATATTTATCAGTGACGTGAAGCCCACAGCTTTTATACCAGCTTTGATTTCTATTAGATATAAAGCAGCATGGTGCTTTACCTATGCTCTGGAGAATCATCAAGGTTTGCATTGGTTTATGTAAAACACCACCTTTTAGACTGTATTTTTAGTATGGATACGTTGAAACAGAAGGTTGTTGAATCATCTAAGAGGTTTACCTAAGGATGCTATTTACCATATTACCTTCTTTAGATCCTGAATGCCCAGGAATTTCATTAATTTAAACCTCCACATTTTACAGATAAAAAAGAAAAGAAAATGCAGCTGAGATTTATGTGAGGAATTATTGGCTAAATTAGGTTAAAGGAATGCTGTTTTCTGTCTTTGCTGATGTATTTGTCAGACATGATATGAGAAAGTGAAGTTCTCATAATAGTTTATGAGCAAAATAAAAGAGAGTAGACAGATAACCACTATCACTGCTGCAGATTGCTAAAAGAAGCTTACTAACTTGGGGATAAAAAAGATGTCCCAGGGCCTTATCAGCAAATTCAATTACAAATTCAAAGCCAGGAGGTTTATAAACTCTAAGCTAAAATCAGATTTTGATCACTTAGAAGCATCCTGGTTGCTATTCGTAGGTCTAAACCTCAGCTTGATGAGACAGGAGGAAAATGGAAAGCATGTATTTTGTGGCAAGGGGGGTTACATTTAAAATAATGAAATAGGTCTACAAGGAGGAGCTAAGCTAGCAGATTTGCCCAGCAGGTGCTCTCATTAGGACAGTTCCTTGAAGCTGAGGATAGTTAGCATAAAAAGGAAAGGGACACCTTTTTTAGAGTCCTTAGACACAGGTATTCATCTTCAAACTAAACTGTCCTTTGAAGAATTATGGGGTCCACAGAAACTGATCCTTTGGTATATTCTTAACACCAGGCACAATAAGTATTACTACAAATTGCAAATTAGCACTGCTTGTTCTAACTTAAATTGTTTGTGTGCCATATTCCCTGTGTTCACGGGTACTGGAATAAACAATTTTCAAAGACTATTTCACTTTTGAAAATTGGGGCATTTCTTTTGGTATTAAAGTGAGCTAATGTCTGGCTTTGTAGGGAAACATCTTTATACCATTATTCTGCAACATGAAGTATCTAGACTTTTCAAATGCAACAGAATTCAATCAGTTCTCGTCAACTGCATGTGATATACATGTGGTAAATATGAAGTGTCTGTGCATGTGCAGAGGCCATTAGAGGAAGCTGAGTGTCCTCCTCTATCATAATCTGCATGATGCCATCACCATTGCTTTAGTGTCCCTTGCTGAGCTTGAAATTTGACTGATAATGAGCAAGTCTTGGCCTCCAGTCTCTGTTTCTGACTGCACTGATGACTCCATGCCCAGGTTTTTACATAGGTTCTTGTGATTTGGACTCAGTTACTCATGCTTGTACTACATTCTTATCTACTCACCCACCTGGAGGATATGGAGCCTGAACTAGTCATCTCCTTCATTGTTGATGACCTAAGTTGATTGCTCTAACAGTAGCAAGTTGATCAGCAAGGACATAGAGAAGAAACACATTTAATCTGAATATTTTTAAATAAGACTTATATTTTTATGAAATTCATATTATTGTGGTTACATATACCAGTAGCTTAAAGTTCTTTAGGAGTCTTAGAAGTCTCATGGTAAGACTCTAGCAAGGGAGAATGTGAAGCTAGAACCAGCCGTCTCCTGTAAACAGACAAGTCTAGTAGAGGCATTGAGACACAAACCTAGTCACAAACTTTTTGTCCTATAATTTGTCCTTCCTGTAACCTGTGGAACAGTAAAGATGGAGAAAAAATTGAGGGAATGGTCAGCAAATGACTGGTCTGACTTAAGACCCATGACAGGAGAAGGAGTCCACCCCTGATGTTGTTAATGACTTTTTGCTATACTTGCAGACAGGAGCCTAATATAACTGTCATCAAAGAAGCTTTACCTAACAACTGATGGAAACAGGTGCCGAGATAACAGGCAAACATTAGCCAGAGACTGGTGAATTATGCAGAAGGTGAGGAAGGATTGTAGCATCCAGAGGTATCAAGGACACTACAAGAAACCCTATAGAATATATTCACCTGGATCCATATTGGCTTATAGAGACTGATCAGTCAACCAGAGAGAATTCAAGGAATTGCCCTAGAATCTCTGTACATATGCAACAGTTGTATGTATAGCTTAGTCTTTATGGAGAACTCCTAAACAGAGGATCAGGGGACTTCTCTGAGTCTGTTGACTGTCCATTGTTCCCCCAATGGGCTATCTCCTCTAGTCTGAGTAGAAGATGTGATGCTCTGATTATTAACGCAAATTGTTAGGCCAAGGCTGGTTGATATGCATGGGAAGCCTCCCCTTTTCGGAAAAGAAGGAAAGGAGTGGATGGGTAGGGATAGGGGGCATTGGTGCCATGAAGGACTGGCAGTAGAGAAGGCAGGAAAAACCGTTGTTAGGATGCAAAGTTAGGTTTTATGTGGAGGTCCTTGATCCACTTGGAACTGAGCTTAGTGCAAGGAGATTAAGAATGGGTCAATTTGCATTCTTCTGCATGTTGACCTCCAGTTGAACCAGCACCATTTGTTGAAAAGGCTATCTTTTTTCCACTGGATGGTTTTAGCTCCTTTGTCAAAGATCAAGTGACCATAGGAGTGTGGATTCATTTCTGGGTCTTCAATTCTGTTCCATTGATCTACATGCGTGTCACTGTACCAATACCATGCAGTTTTTAACACTATTGCTCTGTAGTACAGCTTGTGGTCCGGGATATACCACTGCTGGGCATATACCCAGAGGCTTTACCTGCATGCAATAAGAACACATGCTCCATTATGTTCATAGCAACCTCATTTATAATAGCCTGAAGCTGGAAAGAACCCAGATGTCCCTCAACGGAGGAATGGATTCAGAAAATGTGATATATTTACACAATGGAATACTACTCTGCAATTAAAAACAATGAACTCACGAAATTCCTAGGCAAATGGTCAGAACTTGAAAATATCATCCTTAGTGAGGTAACCCAATCACAAAAGAACACACATGGTATGCAGTCACTGATAAGGGGATATTAACCCAGAATCTTGGAATACCCTAGACACAATTCGCATATCAATAGATTTCCTAGAAGATGGAAGGAGACTCCTGGTCCTGGAAAGACTGGATGTAGGGGAACACCAGGACAGAGAAGTGAGAGGGGGTTGAATGGGGAACAGAGGGAGGGAAGGGGGCTTATGAGACTTTCAGGGAGGGAGGAAACGAGAAAGGGGTAATGATTTGGAACGTAAATAAAAAACTTAGAAAATAAAAAAAAAGGATACAAAGTTAGCTAATTAAGTAAATAAGTAAATTATAAAAGTCAAACAACAGCAACAATTACAGTAATGACAACAAAAACAACATAAACAACATAGCAGCTTAAAATCTGTATGTGTCTCCAAATTCCTTAATGTCATAACTGAATCCAGGACTGAAGTCTTGTTGGGAGTCTTCTGTGCACTTGTGAGAAAACCCCAAGAAAACAAGGCAAGAGTCCCGTGATCTCAGTTTCTTCAAAAACACAGAATTGTTCTCATTATGTTTTTTGCGCCTCTCCCAAATGTAGTGAATAGGGGTGAATTTGCTTTGTAGTATTCAGTACAACTGGGTATTGTTATTTGTTTATATGTATCTATGAAAAAATATGATTTTGTCATGTGCGACTTTGCCTATGCCAAATTAAGCTGTCCTGTGTAATTTTACATGTTATTCATGGTATACTTCTTAATCCTCATTAAAATTTCTACTGTCTAATATTATGAATAAAATCTGCTATTGCATGAGACTTTAGTCCACTTCATTGTTAGTCTCCATTTTCTGAGGTTTACACCTGTAGTAGCATGGCAAACACCTCAATATGGTTATGCATCTTGCTACCATGGCCAACAGTAATTCCACTTTCAAGTTTGCTATTTAGGTATCACTTATTCATCACAGGAACTTCACATGAAGTTTCCTAACCAATTTTGATGATAACATTTGAAAATTTCATTGCGTTTTAATGTTTGTGAATCCTTTCATCGAGAAATAGATTATCATTTACTAAATTAGACTGATAATTCCTAATATTTACAACTAACAATTCTCAGGAAATTGTGTACTAGGTAATAATTAACTCATTAATTATTTAAAATAAGAATGAAAATTTGTGGTTATTGTTTTTTTAGTGCAGAGAAACTGAAAAAAATGTTAATTCACACCACACACACACACACACACACACACACACACACACACACTCAGTAACTACATGGCAAAATGAATTTTGATCCCAACTTTTTGAATTAGATATTTTTATTTCTTTACTTGTACTTTTTTTTTTTTGGATTTTGTTTCAATTTTGGTTTGAGACAGTGACTCATTATGTAGCTCTTGCTATCCTGGAACTCATGATATATACACCAGGCTAGCTTGCAACTCACAGAGACTCTATTGCATACGTGTCCCAACATTGGTGTTAAAACTGTGAATGACTACATCAAGGTTGATTCTGTGTTTTAAAAAATATTTTCATTTTGAATTATTATATTTTGATTTTTATGAATTTTTGTTTTTATGAATACATATTGCATAATTTTCCCTTTACTATTTCTCCTTCTAGACCTGTCCAAAGCTTGCTCTTCGTTTTCTTTAAAATCATGGCCATTTCCTTTAATAATGCTTGTTGTATCACAGCCCCCCCCACAAATATATATTTCTAAATACACAAGTACAGCTTCCTCAGTGTTTTATGAAAGATTCTGTCTCCTACAAATTTCATGAATTGCACCCATAAATTCTCACCAATATGACTGCCTAGACAGACACTCAATGCACTGAATCAGGACAATGATATTAGACATGCTAATGCACACTGAGGAAAGCACGGGAGGCCTCAATCCTTTGCAAAGAACTACAGGGAGCCAAGGAGTGCTGAACAAGGAAAAATAGTCTTCCTTAGAAGACTTCCTTAGAAGACTTCCTTAGAAGTCTTCCTTAGAAGACTATTTTTTATAATTAGGTCTAAAAACATACACAAAATGATATTGTGTGGAGTGAGCAGGTTGTACTTACTTAGAAATTACACTTAAGAAGTTCTTAATTGGTTTCACTTTATAAAATTGTAGGATGTGGAGAAAGAGGAACACTCCTCCACTGCTGGTGGGATTGCAAGCTGGTACAACCACTCTGGAAAGCAGTCTGGTGGTTCCTCAGAAAACTGGGCATGACACTCCCGGAGGATCCTGTTATACCACTCCTGGGCATATACCCAGAGGCTTCCCCAACATGCAATAAGGACACATGCTCCACTATGTTCATAGCAGCCTTATTTATAATGGCCAGAAGCTGGAAAGAACCCAGATGTCCCTCAACAGAGGAATGGATTCAGAAGATGTGCTATATTTACACAATGGAATACTACTCTGCAATTAAAACAATGAATTCACGAAATTCTTAGGCAAATGGTCAGAACTTGAAAATATCATCCTTAGTGAGGTAACCCAATCACAAAAGAACACACATAGTATGCAGTCACTCATAAGGGGATATTAACCCAGAATCTCGGAATACCCTAGACACAATTCACATATCAATAGATTTCCAAGAAGATGAAAGGAGAGACCCCTGGTCCTGGAAAGACTGGATGTAGTGGAATACCAGGACAGAGAAGTGAGAGGGGGTTGAATGGGGAACAGAGGGAGGGAAGGGGGCTTATGAGACTTTCAGGGAGGGAGGAAATGGGAAAGGGGGAAGTCATTTGGAATGCAAATAAAAAAAACTTAGAAAATAATAAAATATATATAGAAAAGAAAAAAAAAGAAATTTACAAATGAAATCACATTTGGATGCCATGAGCATTCTCTATCTTTATCAATTCTGTTAAATTTTATATTATTGGTATCCAATAGATTTTTATATAATTTGCTTATTCTGTCATTAGCTGTATCTATTAAACAGCTGCATTTCATGATTATATTATATTTCATAGTATTTACTAGTGTCTATATCATGTAGAGTTTCACATATTGGTTTTTCCTCAAACATAATTGTGAAAACATCGAATGAAAACATGTCCATTTTAAATTTTAAATATTTTTCTCCTAGATGTGTTATCCGAGGGAGCCCAGTAAACATTATAAGGAAAACTATATAATTATCTATTATCAATAGATTTTCTCAATGAATTGTTGATCTAGTCAAAATCTACTCAGATGAATGCTTTTGAACTTGAAGTTAATAATTCGTTCACAAATATTCTAAATATTCCATTTTAAAACAGATTATCAAACATAAACCTGCATGTGCACAAAGAGAGAGAGAGAGAGAGAGAGAGAGAGAGAGAGAGAGAGAGAGAGAGAGAGAGAGAGAGAGACCAGTGAAGCTGGAATTAAAAAGAAAGTATAAACCACACACACACACACACACACACACACACACACACACACACACACACACACACAAAAACAGGAAAAGAAGAAAGTTTTTTATTAATATGTAGTAATTTAAAATATTTATAGAGCAGTCAGGTTTCAACATATAAAAGTTTGTGATAAAGATTCTGTTGGTTTTTACATAAAACCATATTCTTTAAAGAATATTCTGCACATAAAACATTTCATTTGTTTGTAAATGTAGTGTTATGATGGCAATTTCCTTTTCTAGTTATTTTCCATCTTGCTTGTTGGCATATCCTGTGTATGTGTGTCTCTCCGTGCAAAGGAAGGACACCACTTTTTTACTTTAGACTTTCTAGATTAATGGAAAAGCAGCTACACTCAAATTTAAGGGTCAGAGTTTTCTTGTGTCTCTGTTAACATTGCCTAAGGGATTCTTTCCTCTGCAGAAATTTCACATTCAATCATAGTGTACTCTAGGGGCATTTGTCATGGTCTTGGCAAGTTGGATAAATGGTTAGTTAAAGACAGGGTGAAGGTCAATAAGGACAAGACTGAGGTAGCTAAATTAAAAGCTAACTATCAGTTATAACTAGCTTGTTATGAAATAACTAGTTAGGTTCAAATAGAGCAGAATTGCAAGTGTCAGGTAATAGGTTTACAAGCACAGATTTTGACTCTGCAGCAATAGGCAATTAAAATCAAAACAATACTTTTTTACAGTTGAAATCAGGACCTGAAAGGATGTTGACATCTTCCCATCATATTTATTGTTGACAGAGCAGCATTAGTAAAGCATATTATTAATGGTGTAACACAACGACGATGCAAAAGAAAATTAAAGGAGCGAAAGTTTTAGAGTTCACAATGTTCTGCATGCTGAATGTAGTGAATATAAGAAACATTAGACATGTTAGCAAAAAGTCTGCTACGCTCTCTCCTCAGGAAGTATGGTCATGGGCTTCAGGGTAAACACATTAACATACTCTTTTAGTATTAACATCTAAACTCTTGAATATTCAAGTGAAAAATTACAAATACATTTGAATTCTGAGACAAACAATACTTTAGTAATTAGTATTATTTCAAATATTAATGTTTAAATATTTTTAAACTATTTAATTTAAATTCATTCATTTAATAAACGTAAGTTTCAATAAAATATTGAATTTTGTGTTTTTCAATGAATTTACTGCAAATTTTAAGCCATGTATAGAGTTCAAAACTATTTTATCCATACATTAAATAAAAAATAATTATTAATAGAGTCAACCCCTGAATGAATTAGATATTTCCTTGAGCCTCCCAGAATTCTTCCACTATTCATCAAGGGGCAGTGTTAGAATAATATGTTTAGAACTCAAAGCATCATCTACACAGTCATTAAAATTATGTTAATGACAATATCATAAGCAGTTCCCAAACAATAGGAAACTGCCTATGTAATTAGTGTCTTTCTTGAATCAATTTAGTCTTTAATTTTCGATAATGAATAACAAATTTTAAAACATTTGCTCATAATGCAGACTATTCCCTTGAGCTTATTACTAGATGAAAGCAACCAATGCCTTCAATTCATTCTCTGAAGACACAAAATGTTAAATCCTTCAGAGATTCACCTGCTATTATGAATTTCTTGTACCAACACACTCTCATTTCTAGGAACTATTGTTTGGGAAAACCCTCATTTGAAACTTTTAAAAATATGAATATGTATTCACTGGATGGCAATGCATCCAAGATATTAAATTGAAAATGTAAGTAATTGAACCTCAAGTTGAACTGAATATAAACACAAAGAATTAAAGAAATCGTAAATGTGAGTTCATGCCAATATAATTACATTATATTTAGATTATGATAAAAAATTTTCTCACAAATATTTTTATAACAGTTGTATTTTTCAATGAATATGCTTTAATTCCATTTTAGAAATGGGGTTGTCTTTGCATTGTGTTATTCAGACTAAAGCATTAAACTTATTTTATGAAAGCAAAAGAGAAACAGTAAAGTGTTTATCTGGAAATATTTTATATTATTTTTACCTCTATTTAGAAATTTATATTATGTCACCTAATCTATACCAGTTAGTGTATACATAAGGTATAACATAGCATGATACAAATATAAATTCCATCAATTTAAATATCTAAAAGATTTCTAATATTATACCCAATTACAAATATTCAATAATTTTATCATCTTTTGAATATTTTTATAAAACCCGACATTTTTCAATGAATTTATATGTGATTTTCAAATTGTCTACATAAATCTGTGAGTGTCTGTTTCTTACTCTTTTCTAAAGACTTATCTGAGATGACATCATATCTATTTCAACAACAAATGCAAGTTAGTAATGCAGAACACTGGACAATAAAATAAAATAGGAAATTAATACCAGTTCCATTCCAATATATTGAAGACAATAATTATATTCTTATTATATGTGTTTGAAATACATGTAACAGAAATTGATGAACATATTCAAAATATATTTCCTTTTGATTGATAGTAAGAAATACAATTCTATGTTTTATGCTATTAAATGCAAATAATTTGTTTCTTCTTTTTTGTTTGTTTTTATTATTTTATTTATTTACATCCCCAAAGTTGCCCCTTTCACAGTCTCCCTTCCACAATTTCTTCACTACTTCCCTCTCTGTCTCTGAGAGGGTGTTCCTGCACCCCTACCACCACTAACAGCATCTTTCTTCCCTGGATCTTTATGTTTCCACAGGATTCAGTGTATCCTTTCCCACTGAGTCCATGCAAGGCAACATATGAACCCGGGGTTCTTCTAGCTAACTAAAGATAATTAAAGATAGCAGATACACTGAAAACTTCACTCCTATGAAAAGGTGAATCTTTCAAATGTGCTTTATTTTGGTGAGAATGAGATTTGGAATGCTTTGATTCATATTTCTTAATGAAAACAGGGAGAATAGTTGCCCAAACTAGAGCATTTGTATTTTGGTCATAAATATTTTGAATTGTGTAGGAAGGAGTTCTCTTGTGGGATGTAGAGGCTGACCATGACAATGTGTACTAGGCTGAATTTACTACTGTAGCACTTATCATAGTTAAGAAACTGAATCAGTGGCCACAAGAGCATGTTGCTTAGAGGCTTACTCTGTATGGCACGTTCCACCTGCTTTCTTATATCATTCAGGACACCCTGCTAAGGGGCATCAACACCCACAGATGCATTAGGCTCTTCCATATCAATTTCCAATAAAGGAAATGTCTCAGGTACACACTGATATTATTTTTTTTAAGATTTTATTTATTATTGTATGTAAGTACACTGTAGATGTCTTCAGACACACCAGAAGAGGGCAACAGATCTCATTACAGATGGTTGTGAGCCACCATGTGGTTGCTGGGATTTGAACTGAGGACCTTCAGAAGAGCAGTCAGTGCTCTTATCCGCAGAGCCATCTCTCCAGACCCACACTGATCTTATGAAGATATTTTCTAAACTGATATTTACTCATCTCGGAGAACTCTTGTTTGTCTCAAGTACAGACACACACACACACACACACACACCGTATACGCACACACACACATGCACCACAACCAACAGCAACAATAGCAACAGCAACAATACCTAACTAACACAACCACCACCACCTCTGGTTACAGTATATATCTTTTGTATAAATCGAAGGATACAGAAAGAAGTGTTAAATATTGATAAATAGCAATGAAGATGACTAAGCACAGAGGAAAGGAAGATGTAGAGGCAGTCACAGGAAATACCTAGGGCAGAAAGGGCTTTACTTGGGCTTGTTATCTATGTATTTTCCCTCAGTATTCTTATGTAGTTCTGCAGTTTGGTTTAAACTTTAATGAATTTGATACCTAGCTTGCAAACTAGTTATCACTTTTTACAAATTAACTCTTTTTTCATAGATATTAAATACATTGTCTAGGCCTTGGTTCTCTTTCTGTCTTTTGTCTTCTGCTTTTCCGGCATTACTTCCTTATTTTTCCCTTCTGTACTATCTTTTATTCTGTTTTATGCATTCTTTCCTTTCTCTTCTCTCTACTCCTCTTAATGTTTACACTTTCTTACTCTGTGTCCAAAAAAGATAAAACACTATCACTAGCTTTTACTAAATACATTCTTCTATTGCAGTTTCAATTTAAGAGTCAAGCAAGAAGGGATAGAATGGGGAAAAGAGGGAGGGAAGGGGGCTTATGGGAGTTTCAGGGAGGGAGGAAACGGGAAAGGGGAAATGATTTGGAATGTAAATAAAAAAAACTTAGAAAATAAATAAAAAAAACCGAGTTGAGTATTTCTTTCCTGCGCATACACAAATAAGTGTAATCTTCACAATGAAAAGTTCTTTATCTATAACTTTAACTATAACTATAACTTTGACTTTAACTATAAATATAAACTTAAAGTTAATAATTTTTTCTTTCTTCTGGAAATGTATTAGAAATTATAAAGTTTCCTTAAATCTTGTGAAATTATATACCTTGGGGTACATGACAATGTTTATTGATGGGCGAGACATTGGTCACTAGTAATTACTGTAGTCCTTGAATACCATCATGTAGATACTAAAGCCAGATATGTGGAGAAGTCAGTGTTGCCATGACAGCAGCAATGTTATCTGTGGTGATATGGACCAATATTGGAGATGAGGGTGCTTATTGAAGCTACAGACGGTAACATCACAGTCCAGGGCATGTCTTAGAAAATATATATTCTGTGTATAATGTTTATACTTAGATAGAAATAGTTTAAATCATGAGTATTTACAGCAACAATTCTTTTGGGTTTCAGGTAAACAGACTCACAGATACCAGACATTTCTCCAAAGCCTAACATGAAGTGTGTGTCATAAATAGGACTGGATGCTTGGAGTCTGAACTCAGTGTTCTTCCTTTTATTAACTCCCCAGTGGTGACAACTGTACTCTGCTCTCTTCCTGTAGCTATCGCTCAATGAAACTTAACTTATAATTATGTTCTTTCCTCAGCCCAAAAGAGCCTAGTCATTTCATGGATTCAGTTTATTCAGCAGTCAACTCTTGTGTCTGTTGCCTCTGCAAGTCCTTTTCCTTGCGTTGTATTTTGTTGTTAGTGTTTAGTGCTTCAGTTTGTTTTCTATTGTTGGAATATATTAAATCAAGTTTGGTTTGTGAAAAGAAAATGTGAAAATAATAAAAATGAAACTGAAGTACTGAAAGTATGAAGTATAGAAGTTTTGAAAATATATTATGAAAGACTTTTTTTAAACAATAGGAGCAAACATGAATTTTGTTGGTCTTTCTGGTTACGATTTTATATGACTATGCATTTTAGGACATTAAGTTGGAGTATAACTTCTTTTTAATACTTTATGTACTATAAACTACAAATGCTAATCAATTAACTGCAATGTTTAAAATATAAAGTTTTACAAAACGCTCTATACAAAAGCACATGTTATAAATGTGTTTTGCAGAATGAGTGCTTAGATATTACATTTATCAAGTGGGGTGGAAGATCTCTTTTTAAAATTGTTGTTTAAAACAATAAAATTTCAGATCTGAATTCTCCACTTTTTTTCTAAATTTCAAATCTATCTCTGCTATCTGTGGTTTGTATGTTTGTTCTGTATGTCTCATGTCTGTCTTTTACTAACTAAGAAATTTCTCTATATTTATTCAACAGCACAGAAAATATGGTATAACAAAGAGGTGAGATAAGAGGGAAATCATTTGAAATATAAATAAAGAATATTCCTAATTAAAAAAAAGTTAAAAAAAAAGAAAGAAATGAGGTATGGTATTTTTCTGTAAAAATATTTTTTTTAAATTTTATAAAGGAAAATGTTAATTTATTCATTCCATCTCACTACTCAATGTAGTCTCAAAACAGCAGAGTTTTCAATCTCTATCCACAAGGAGATTCAAACATTTTTTGTTGATAAGTAAATAATTGTATTGTATATAGTTGTTTCAGTGGAGCATATATTTAACTCTTCTTTCTGTTTATGTCTCGGGCCCTGTCTCTATGTCTCTGTCTCTCTCTGTCCCTCTGTCTCTATCTCTGGCTCTCTCTGGCTTTCTTTCTCTCTCTCTCACACACACACACATACACACACACATGAGAGAGAGATGGGGAGACAGAGAGAGGGGAGAAAGAAAGAGCGAGAGAAAGTGATAAAACTTGTAATATTTATTCTTGGGAGCAGCACTATATAAAGGATAATATTAGAGTGGGTTATAGGCTGAATTCCAACTTTTAAAACAATGATTGTTCACCAACAGGAAGTCCAAGGATCCAGCAGCTGTCTAATCTGCAAGGCTGAATGTCTCATCTCTTCTTCAGTATACACCACAATCCGAACAAAGAATGTTCTAATGTAAGCTAAGGAAAGGACCTGCTCATAAGAACAAGAACAGGCTGGAAAAGAGTGAAGTCTTCCTTATTCCATGTCCTTTACATAGAATGACATCATAATTAAAAAAGATTAACAAAATATTTTCACGTGAAAAGATTTCAATTCAACTGACTCTTCCCACTTCAAATGATTTAGATTAGAAAAATTATTCATAGGTGTAACTATTTTCTTGGGTTTTAGTCAATGTCAGATATAGACAAGTTGACAACCAACAATAGACATCACATTTGATTAAATTATTTTCTTAAATTCAAGTTAAACTCAGACAGGCTGAATATACAGTACAGAAAAAAGATTAGTAGTTTTAAATGATCTCATGACAACTTTCTAATTTAATTTAGAGGTAAGGCAAGGTTCTTTTCCTATAAGATATCTCTAATATCTACTAGATTAATAGACGTACAACTTGGCATCTAACATGCATATTTTGTTACAATAATGGGTGTATACACAGTGTCATGGTTAGTACTATTTTTCTACTTAGCTTAGTATAGTGTCAAAAGATCAGAAAATCTTAATGAGGTATTGCCTCAATCAGGCTTTGCCTATAAGCATGTCTACAAAGAGATCATCTTTATTGTTATTTGAAGTTTGAGTTTCCAAACCACTACTCTTTGTATTCTTTATGGGAAGATAGTCATGAGATTTATAAAAATGCAAGCTATTCATAAGAAATCAAACAAACCAGAGAGCAAATCAGCAAACATCATTCTCCAAGTATTCTGTTTTGAGGTTCTTGCCTTGACATCCCCCAATTATGTAATGTAATCTAAAAGTAGAAGACAGGACAAAGACGTTCATTCCCTAGTTTCTTTTTTTGTCACAGTGCTTTATTTCTGTAATAGAAAGGAAACAGTAACACACATATACAATATATCTTTAAGAACATTACAACTATGGGTAAGTTTTATAGAAACCTAGGAAAATATATTCATTTCTGTGGATTTGAATCATATTATATAAGCATTGCAGAAGACTGGTTATCTTATGATTTGGTGGCACAATTTGAATATGTGAAGTCCATATGGTCTGTGTTTCAAAGACTTTGTCATTTATATATAATACTATAGGGAGGTTGCTGAGATATCATCAAATGTAGCATGTTTAAAGAAGTGGGGCCTCTGAAAATCCATCATAGATTTGGAACAGTTTCAACATCTATTCCTTTCTGTCATATATCTACCTATCTGTCTATAATGCATCATCTAATTCTAGCTTTAGATATCTAGCTATCTAAATCTCTACCTCTATCCTCCTCTTATTTTGCTTGCCCCATAATGTGAGAAAAATTACCATACTACACAACAAGAGATACTAAAATGAAATGGTACCAAAGGCAGAGACACATAATGATATGGAGTAGAAGTTAAAATAACTCTTAACTGTCTCTGTCTCTTACTCTCTCTCTCTCTCTCTCTCTCTCTCTCTCTCTCTCTCTCTCTCTCTCTCCCTCTCCCTCTCCCTTTCCCTCTCTCTCTTCCTCTCCCTCTCCCTGTCCATCTTCTGGACTCTCCATCCCAGTGTGTATGTGTGTGTGTGTGTGTGTATGTGTGTGTCTGTCTGTCTGTCTGTCTGTCTCTGTTCTCTCTCTCTCTCTCTCTCTCTCTCTCTGTGTGTGTGTGTGTAAACATGAGGAAATTTCTTTAATGAAATTTACATTGGTTTTTTTTTGGAAATATGTTTTCATATTGCTTTAAATGAGCCAAGTAGGCTAGATAACCTGCTAACCCCAGGAAATTTTATCTACCTCCCTAACACTTAGATTCCAAGCACACCAAATTGCCCAGGTTTTAAAGGAGACTGTGAGGATCCAACTCACTTTTAATTGTATATAGTTCATTACAGGCAGAATTATACCTAGTCTTTCTCTTTGCACTGATTGTATCTGCTATAATTTACAGTAACAAAATCAAAACTAACACAGATCAAAAACATTAAGAACATGGGTGATTTCTGGATCTATAAATAATTATATAGTTTGGATGCCTTTGAAGTTGACTTTTTGAAAAGATTTGAAAAGTAACAGAAGAAAAGAATAGTGTAAGGTGAACACACATGTGGAAGCCTCAGGTATCCAAAATATAGATATAAAGTAACACACTAAAATTATAGTCATGGGGTTCATGATGAAGTTAAGGATAATACAGGCCAAGCATAGAAGACATTCATCTGAAATTATGTGAAAAGACTTGAACTTGTTGTTGTCATGTCATAAGACATGGTGGATGACTGACATTAAAAAGGGTTGGATTCATTTACCTGTTGAAGAACCATTCTGGCTAGCAAAAGAGAAACACAAAAACATAGATATTACTGGACATTCTTAGTCATAGTCATTGTGGCATATGTCAAAGTTAGGGTTAATACTGCTGTGCTGAAACACCATGACCAAAATTACCTTGTGTTAGAAAGTGTTTGTTGCCCTGAGAGTTTCATATACTAGTTTATCATCAAAAGCAGTGAAGGCAGCAATGTACTAAGGGCATAACCTGGAGGCAGAAAAGAGCTGATGCAGATGTCATGGAGGAGTGCTGCTTACTGGGTAGCTCCTTATTGCTTGGTCAGCCTGCTTTCTTATGATGCAAGATATTTCTATCCATTCACATTGAGGCAGTGAGAGGCCAATGATTGGAGGAGCTAAGAGAAGGAGGGGCAGAGAGAAAGGGATCCTGGGAGCTGCATGAGGAAGCTGAGGAGAAGCCCCGCTGATCCAGATGGTGTCAGATGTGTTTCTGGTGTCCTGAGAGGTTAGAAATATTGGGATAAAATTTTATCATTGTAAATTGGCATTATGTAGTTGGGAGTTACATATACTTAGATATATTTGTTTAACTACTCAGGTTTAAGAGTTATGCTTTACAGGATTCTTGGATGTAGTGGGTGCTGGACAGGAGAGTGGGACCTGCCAGGTCTTGGAGCAGAGGCCTGGCAAGGCGGTACTATATTTTAACAATTTCCCACTACATTCTTATAGAACCCAGGACAAGGAGCCAAGGGATAGAGCCACCAACAATAGGCTGGGGAGTCAGCCATAATTCAGTAATTAAAAAAATGCCTAACAGATCTTATGATGGTCCTTTCCAATTGAAACTGCTCCCTTTCTTGTTTCACTAGCTAATGTGAAATTGGCAAACAAGTAGCCAGGATAGTCTGTTAGAGCAAAAAAAAATCAGATTATGGAATGAATTATTTTTTGTTTTTTTTCGAAGGCAATTTATTGAGTGAAGCCTTTAATACTTAAATGAGTGTGGTGGTTTCATGTTAGGCAAGTGCCCTACGAATGAAGCACAATTTACACACACACACACACACACACACACACACACACACACACACACACACACACTGTCTCTCACACACATACACATATACACATATGTTTATTTCAAAGACTTATAAAGGTTATCCTTTTAAAATGAAGACACCAGTTTCACCCAGCTTTCTTTAGGAACTATCCCAAGATTTACTAGACACCTGAAGCTGTTTCCATGATGGTTCAATGGATCCCAGCTGTAGTGTTTGCTGGAAGCAAACCTTTATCCTTTACAAAGTCAGTGCCATGTTAGCTTTGAAAGTAGGATGCATTCAAGGTTTACTAGATCACAGGGGCATGGGTGCTTTGGCTAAGATTTCAGAAGAAAGCTTGGAGTGAGTGTGCAACAGTGTGTACATCAGCAGCTCTATCCCCACAAGAGGCACCATCACAGGGCATCTAAATTGTAGCAACAGCACAACCCCAGAGACTCAGAGGAGCTTTGGTTTGTTTTGTCCACTCTGTTTCCTTGTTCCTTGTTTCTGAGAGACTCTGTGCCACTGCATTATGGCTTGCTAGCATGTAGCATGCTCTTGGTTTCTTAAAAGGATTTCACCTAACAGTTTACCTGAAACTAAGAGGATACTTTAGGCTTGGCTGGTTGAAAAAAGCTGAAGGATAGATACACTGACTGCACTTTGAACTGTGAGACAGAGATGAGCTTTTGTGGGTCAGAGATGGAATGTTTTGGATCAAAAAGAATTCTCTAATGCCCCTGTGCTATTTCCAGTTAAATGGCAATTTTATAAATTTGTAACTTTATTTGCCCTTGATACACCTACCATCTTCTGTGAATTTAACAGACAGAATTGGTTAAATAGAAATTATGTGTTTGATTCCTACAAAATTATGTACACAAGTAAGTTTATAAATATACTCAATATTTTATATTTTGCAAAAAAGAATTTGGCATAAATACCTAAATATATTTAATTAAAAATAAATACATATATTTAAAAATCCACAAAAATCAAGTATGTCTGAGTAAACCCTTTTCCACTATGATTGCTTAGAAGTTTAAAACTATATCAGAAGGAGTGTCAATAACATTGAAATTGTGGTGTCTAAAAAGGTATTTAACCAAACAATAAATAACATAAAGAAATATAAATCCTCAATCAAATACCTAGAGAAAATAGGCATTTGTAATAGTCATGTCTATGATACTTCAGATTTTATAATCACATCACATATCCTATTGAATAAGAGTTAAACAGCAGATTCCAGGTGTTGATCTTGGGATTTCATTTGACAGTCTTGTCCATGTTGTACCTCCTCATCATCATTTTCCTCTGTTCTCAACTCCATCTCTACCTTTTCTTTCCTATCTTTCTCTTTGTCTTTACTTTTTTTTCTGTTGAAAAAAAATTTACATTTCTCAAGGTGTTTTTGTTTTTCCTGGGATCCTAATGCCAAAGCATCCTAAACTGCACCTACAAGGACAGACAAAAGTAACACACTTGTCCTTGGGATAATTCTCAACTATATGGACCTATTAATTTACTATACCAAATAAAAAAAGAATTTTGTAGGGAAGGACCTTTAAAAGTTTGTCATTTTTTGTTTGCATTTTAAATACATGCAAGCTTAAGCTTGCATTTTACTTTTAAAAATATTCAGACAATCTTTTTAAAGATTTTTAAAAGTCTCTAGTGAAAATCACAGTCATATCATTCACACACACACATATTTCAAAATGTAAAAGGAAAAATACATCAAATTTTCTCTTTTCACACACACAGTTTGTCTCTTCCTGATGATATTGTGCTATACCTGTTGATAAGTCTGGGCTTAGCCAAGTGGCCATCAGTGTGATGGGCATCCAGCAATGGTTGGCAGTAGGTGCAGAGACACAGAGCCAAACCCTAGGCATAGCCAAGGGACCATGACAAGACAGGGGGAGGACTCCTAGATGCTGCATCCCTCAGTTTTAACCGGGCAGGAATCACCCAGGCTCACAAATTCTGAAGAAACAAACAAGGATTCTCTATGGGTCTGAAGGAGGGCCTCTGCATATACCTTATGGCTGTATAGCTTGGTGTTCTTGTGGGAGCCCTAATATTGGCAGTGGAAGGTATCTCTGACTCTTTTACCTGTAGTTGGGACTCTTTTATTCCTATTGCCTAGTCCATCCTTGATATGAGGGTTTGTGTCTAGTCTTATCGTAACTTTTTAGTCCATGTTGTTATGTCACTATCCCTGGAAGGCCTGCTATTGCTTTTATTTGTTTGATTTTAATGTTTGTTTTTTGTTTTTATCTTTTAAGGGAAACAAAGGAGGAGTGGATCTGAGTTAGACAGAGACAGTGCTGGGAAGGACTGGAAGGTGTGGAGGGAAGAAAAATTGTGCTCAGGATATAATGTATAAGAGACAAATACAGGAAAGAAAAAGATGTTTGTTTATGTAAATGAAGTATTATTCAATAAAATGAAGTATTTTATTAAGAAAACTTTTGAAACCCAAGAAGATACAATTAATAAAATGATTGTTTGCATTATTTGTTAAAAGTATCTTTAAACATCATTTATTGAACCATTTTAAAAAATAACATCCTAAAATACAAAACCTTGGAATATAGGATAGAAAATGTGCTCTGAATTTATACTTCAAAAATGACTGAGTATTCAAATGAAATGTTATTGAAAGTTTTATACATTTTCTATGTTATTTGATAGTGTCCTATGGTTGTCAGATAGAACTTGGGTACTATATCATCATAAATGTGAATAAGGAAATTCACAGAGATAATCATTCTAGTGAGCACCCAAAGCACTAATCAATGGAAAACATAATTGTGGGAAAAAACAACTAAAATTAAAATTTCCCCATGATTCTCCATGGAATCCAGAGAATTCAGAAGATCCTAGTGAAGGAAACCATCCTAAAGTTAAAAGATACCGAATAGATGCGAAAGCAGAAAACATCTGTATACTTGTGAAGAAATACTATGTCAGTTATGAACAGTTAATACCAAAATTTGCCACTTACAAATGTGTATAAATAAATACTATAAATAAGAAATATTCAGGTCATAGGCTGAATAGAAAATGAGGACACTACAGGAAATAGAAAATGAGGACATGAGAACATAATTAGCATCATCATAAAAGTAAAACAATCAAGGTAAAATGTGAAATATTTAGTAGTAAATTTTTATGCATGTGTTCATATGTATAAATTATAAGTACATATATGTAACTTTATACATAAAATAGACTTGTTGATTATATACTGCATATTTCAATAGTTTCTATTTTGTGACAGATCAGAGTACACTGGTGTTATTATTTGATTCTGGATATTCAACATTAGAAAAATAAAAGCGAAATCATAGTTTCAAAGAAAACCATAGTTAAGCTGTCACCTAATTTACAGTAGTTGTGAAATTCCTGGACAGTGAGAAATCCTTTTCAGTAAAGAAACCAACTTCAGAGAGTCATACGAAGGAAATGCTTTTAAGGCCTCAAAGCAGTAGCCCCATGGAACAAAAGCATGCATGGCCAGGGTTCTGTGTGATGTTCACATAGAAGCTCTCCTCTTTATAGCTTAGCAGATCAAATGTGATGAGCCACTCGTTATCCCACTTGTCACTAAATAAAAGGCTATGAGCTTTTACTTTCACAAGTCAAAGAACCAAATTGTTCTTCTTTTATAAGTACCACAGGGATTAAAGTTTGGTATTTTTAAAAAGAGAGCCATTTAGCAACCCCCTAACTCTTGCTATCAGTTATGCTTCTGTGCAATTGGAGTCTCAATAGAAAAGACTGCTTTAAAATCACCTTAAGTGATATTTCACCAAGATATTAAAAACTACAAATGAATAAATTCTGTTATGAAAATATAGACATAAGTCCAACCAAATATGTCCATTATCTCTGATGTTTAATTTGTCAAATGAATAAACCACACAAACATTCAAATGTGAAGTACATTCATGACATTAATATTTTTCCTTTTGTCTGTCTCTTTTCTTGCCCCATTGTGTACTTGGACTTCTTCATGCTCCTTGAATCTTATAGATATTCTGTATCTGCGGGACTTCATGCATGTTTTATCCTTTGCTTATAACCTTCCATACCAAAATAGTCTTATAACCTAAGCTATTTTGCTTAGTATTCATTTTTAAAATACATTCCCTTTCAGTAAAATATTATCTATTAGGTATTGTATTTCTAAAGTTTCATGTAGAGTTTATAATTTTATTTTCGCCACTAATGGTGATCTTATTCCTGTCTACCTTCCTTCTCTCCAAGACATTTAGTTCCCTAGTAATTCGACTACTAATTTGACTACTTCGCCTCTTCTGCATACTGCTTCATACATTTCTCTCAGTTCTCAAATTAAGCACTTTCCTGCTTTGACAGGTACTGTTGCCCGTGTTAGCCACTGTATAACAGAGCAACAAAAGGGAAAAATAGCAGCAAAAATAAGCATGCATAGAATTCTCTCATAGTATACATTTCCATTGGAATAAGGACTTACCCATGAAATACATGATACAGAGCATACCTACTCCTGTGCTCAAAAAAAAAAAAAAAAAAAAAAAAAGAGAAATTATACCACATCATCAATTTACAAAGACCCATGCCTCTAACACCTGCACTCAGTTTGCAGTGTACCTCTCTGTGGGTTCAGAGTCATACAAGTATATATAGCTAGTGCAAAGGCAAGTAGTGCTCTGTGAACCCCACCCCTAAAGAGCTGGTTATTGCTCTGCCCACAAACATTTTGCTTAAATTAAAAATTAAACATCTAAACATAGTTTGAATTTGTGAGGATAATTAAACCTAAGTTTAATTCATTGATATATATATATATATATATATATATATATACATATATATATATACACATATATATGTGCATATATATACACACATATATATGTATATATTATATCCATATATTTTTACAATATTGACTATATGGAATATTTTTGAAATAATTTACTAATTTTCAAGTACATAAGGGAAAAGCTATTTGACCCTCGTGTATAGAGTTAACCTCACTTGAAATATACATTTTTTTGGTAGGAAAAATATGCCACAAATTTAGTTTCTAGACAATCGATACAATCTGTTAAATTTGGATAAATGAGCATGTCAGAACATAAAGTACAATTGTAAGTATATGAGACTTAAATACTGAAATGTTCAACATTGCGACATAAAAATGTAATGATTTCTTTTTCATTTCCAGTATATCCTTTTCTTTGCACAGAATTAAAGCATGGAATATATCATCACAGAGATATTTATTTTAACAGAGACAATCACATTTTAAGTTTAACTCCAACACATTGACAGCTATAAATTCCCCTAGGTCCTGAAACTGTTAAAAACATTTCTCCTGTTCTTACACTTTTCCATGAATCTATATACTGCAATTTCCTTTTAGAGGCTAATTAGAGAAGTAAGATTTACAAAGGCCCAGAAGTCAGATCAATGCTATAAGAACATTTCAATTTGTTTCACTGGGTCATATGAGTGAGTCATGATCAAGACTGAAAAAAATTATGGTTGGGACTGTTCTCACTGATAGGTTAACAGCCTGCAGGTTGAAGCTTTGGATAAGCCACTGGTCTAAAGTTAGCAAGAAGCAGGTCATTGAATGATACATAATCAAGGATGAGAACTGCAGGTATTGACAAATGAAGACACGAAACAAGTGCTCAAGGAAATTACACATGAGGTTCATTTTTCTCTCCAAATAATATTATGGTACCCAAATTATTCTAGGCATACAGTATGATGCCTATGATTTTTTTCTGCAAAATAATACAAAATTAACTTTTTTTTTTGTTGTGAGATTGTCTTCTTTTTTTTAATTATTTATTTTATTTTTTTTAAATTTACTTTAATTTCACTTAGAGTGGTGGTATTTTGTTATGAAAGATTTACATTTGCTTAATTTCTTTCACTGCTGGTGTACTCATACAAGACATGCTAAGATAAACCAAGTTGTTGTTGGGCATTTTTATTAAGTACTAAACCCTTATTCATGTTCCTTTCACTGTATATTCTACTCATAATTTCCCTTCAAAGGATGACCAATATACTTTTCTTAGATGAATAATGCCTCTTATATCAAGAAACAAAATTTTAAAAAGAATTTGTTTTCTTTTATTTTATTGAATTTAAATGTAATTATAACATTTACCCTTTGCTTTCTGTCCTCCTACTTCTCTCATGGAATTCATACTCCTTCCCAGATTCCATTTCTTTTGCTTCAATTATTGTTGATATATATATATATATACATATATATATATATATATATATATGTGTGTGTGTGTGTGTGTGTGTGTGTGTGTGTGTGTGTATACGGTGTTTATACATATTCACATATACACATATATGCATGTTATGTATATATGTATATATTTATAGACAATTCAGAATATACATGTACATATACATACAACATATATTACATTCAACATATACTTATACATATACATCAAACACACACAAATACACACACACACAGATATATATATATATAGATATATATATATCTATATATATATATATGGTGGTGAACAAGCCTCTACCTAGAAAGATAAGCAATTATAATGCAGATGCCTCTCTTTAGGGCAAGGTCTGAGGAGTTGTGTCTCCACATGGCAAAGTGCAGAAACTCCTAGCTTTTCACAAAGGTGTGTTTGGTTCACTTCCGCCTTGAATTTCTATTTTTCTTTTTGCTTTTGGAAGTTTTTATTTTCACTTTGTCTATAACAGACTTTTCCCAAGAATTAGAAAAAGAAAGCTCAAATTTTGATTATTCTTGTTTGTCTCTGAGGATTATAGGAGTGAAATAGATCACTGCTCCTCTGTTTGTAAATAATGGTAATGAAGATGTGTCAACTCAGGGCCTGATCTGGATGCATCAGCTAATGTCTAGATGTTCTCTCCTAATGGGAACTTCATTCTTACGATAATCTGCCCACTAACCTGTCCCAAACAACAGTTAGATGATTATCAAATGTTATAAAAACTTTCTGGATATTTGGTTCCAAGTCTTAATAGAAATATTAAGGTGATATTAATTTAAACCAAGCAAGGATGTAGAACAGACTCAGGCTACAAATTTGTTGAGATCTCTGGGCTTTAGAGGAATTGGATCTCCTGATGAGGATGCAGGGAGGCAGTAGGTGTTGATAATTAAATTAAAATTTCCTGAGTATGTAGTCTGTCTACTCTTTATACTGTACCTGTAATTGCTGGCACACAGGGTGACAAGGTCATCTATCAATGTGCTGGGTTAGATATTAACTGCTTGCTGAAGGTATGTGTCTTCTTTATACAGTTCATGAGTTAGCAGGAATCCACAAGGGCTGGAGTTGAGAAAGAAAGGAAAAATCATAGTGTACACATTATATTTAAACCTATGAACTTCTTAAAAGAGATCGTACCTGTGAAAATGAATGTAAAGCCTGTCATCTGTAAAAAAAAAATATAATAAAAAATAGGTGCATAAATGAAGGTGGCCTCAGTTGTCTCATTGCCAGAGTGTGTGAACTTAACTTCTTGATCCAAGTTTTCTTTTGTCTATTCCATATATCTTTCCTTGGGTTTTGAATTCTGCAGGGGCTAAACTCTGGACACACACACACACACACACATACACACACACACATACTAATATATATATATATATATATATATATATATATATATATATATATATATATAGAGAGAGAGAGAGAGAGAGAGAGAGTGTTCCCCTTAATTTCAGTATGTATATTGGCATTGGATTTTTTCAAGCTTTGTTTAGGCAGCCACATTGTTGACATATCATGGAAGAAGTACCTTCATCACTTCCAGCAGACACAATCTCACAGAATATTAATGGTTCTTTCATTCTTAGAATCTGTCTGCCTCTTCTTATGTGATATTCCCTGAACTTTGGCTACAGAAGTTACAATGTAGATGTATACATTGATGTAAGGCAACTCACAATCATTTATTTTCTTCATTTTGACCAGTTATACTTCTCTATCACATCTCTGTCTGGTAAAAATAGAAGATTATTTGCTGAAGGATGAGAGATATACATATATGTGAGCATAAGGTAATTTAGGCATTATAATAGTTTAGTAAACTGGAAGTAGGTTCTCCTCTGGGACCCATGAACTTACTACCCACTAGGGCCTTTGCTAGGTTGTCAATACCACACATTTCACTTCCACTCTGGATGCTAAAGTAGATTTAGACAGCTATTGACTTCCTCCACGATGTGAGTGACAGCAATGCATCATTATAGTTATTTTGCTATGCTGACCATTGCATGTTTTGTAGCTGATAGTTTAGTAGGAGTATTGATTTACTTCCTTCCTTGGCATCAGCATTTCTCACACCTTCAAATGCTATGATAGTTATTCTTCATGGAAGATAATTTTGGTAGAAACAAAATGTATCTTGAAATCTCTGAGTCATGTATCCAAAGTGCATCATAAATACAAAGAGTATTCAGCAATAGAGAGTTACCTTCAACCTCTAGGAGACAAGCAGGGTCAACATTAAAAGCCTATATTGTTCTGGAAGTCTCTTATACTACCATGATCTGTAACTCAAAAGGGGATTCCTCATGTCTGATATTTGGGTTTTACTTAGTGGAACAATAGCTCATAAAAAGAATCTTGTCAGCCCAAAGGACCCAGGATAGATAGTATCAGTATTCAACAAAATGAATGATTTCATTTTGAAATTAACATTCCATAGTCCAATATATACTACAAAGCTATAGTAATAGAATCAACATTTTATTAGTGCATATATAGGTATGTTGATCCTTGGTGAAAAAATAGAACACTAAAACATAAGTACACAGCACTACAGTCATCTGTTAGTTGTTAAATCTCACAAGTTATCTCTCATTTCTCATGCCTAGCTCCAAATCTATAGCCACATACAGTAAGTGACCTGGAGCATTTATCAACCTTCCTATTGCTGTGGTCCTTTAATACATATTCTCATGTTATGGTAACCACCAACTATAAAGTTAGTTCAGTGCTACTTCACAACTGTAATTTTGCTATTGTATGGATCATAATGTAAATATCTGTGTTTTCCAATTGTCTCAGGCTATGCTGTGAAAGTGTCATTCAATCCACTGAAGGGGTAGAGAAAATGGAAGGGGTTGAGAATGGCTGGTCCTATGTTCTACAGAACCTAGGGATACAAAAAGCATTCAAGGAGGGGAAGAGAATCCTAGAGAGGAGACTAGTCGGATGCAAATATTGTAAAGGGGTATCCTTGGACAACAGGAGCTTATAAATGTGGGGATTAAAGGAAGTTAACACAGAAGAAGGAGAGCAAAGGGAATCACAATGCTAAATGTATTTGCAAAAGCCATGAGGTATTATTATTTTTTATTAACTTAAAAATTCCATATAATGAATATAAGTACATATATACACAGACACATATATGTAGTTTTAATGAACCTGTGTCATTTGAGCTGAAAATTTCTTGATGGTATTTTAATGTGAAAGTGATTCTATGTTAATAAAATCATCTCTGTACAGTTACAACAGAAAACTTGTATTGTGTTATATTTATGTAAATTGAATATATGATGTAAATATCTTTATAGTGCTCAGATGTATGAAAACTTTCTGGCCAAAGAAAACACACAGATGTTTCCTTGAGTATGAAACACTGGCCCTTACTACCAAATGCTTTTGTTCTTCATAGCTGCAATCTCCCCCTTTCCATCAGTTTATTTTCCTAGGAAGTTAAACCACTGTACCATAATGAAAGTAATACTGATAATATTGGCAATAGAGCTTAGCTAGGGTCAAACCTTCATTGCTCCCACTGTGTAGTCATTATGTCAGACTTACAGTAGCTAATTTCAAAACCTGGTTAAGATTGCTTTAGAGCCACATTTGTGCAGATGGTGAAACATTTGTTCTCTTTCAGAAGGCATCCTATGCTTGGAAATATGACACAAGCTTTGTAGGTTTGTGTTGTAACTTCCTTATTATTTAAATGTTTCGACATTCATTATCTGGAATAATTTTCCTTCAATTTAACAGCAATTAATTTCTGGTGCATATTCTGTGTTATGGATACTTGTTCAGTTCAAGTTTCAGCTTGATGTCTGAATTTAAACTCAATAATTATATAACTTTTCAAGACTAACAATGTGTTTTGCCATATCAGTCATTATTGATTTGGCTCAGGACAAGACAAATATAGAAAGCAGATAAAAAGATTTGTCCTTTTTCCTGTAGTTCCAAAGTACAATCATGCATGTGTTGAAGAAGTGATTTTAAAGTAACAAGAATGAATATTGTAGCCATCTAGCATCATCAAAAATTGTTCAGCCTTCTGGGAACATACTAGATGTAGTGTTAAATAATTATAAAAGAGTACCACCCTGCCAAGCCTCTGCACTAAGTCCCAGAAGGTCTCACTCAGGACAGCTCTCACTGTAGTTGCTGAAACAATCTCTTCTAGCTACCTATCACAGCATGCTAGTTGTATTTCTTCTCTGCCATAGACTCTGTATATGGCGTGAGTCCCACGCTTCTGCCCAGCACCCACTCCTTCCAAGTATCTCGTAAAGCATAACTCTTAAACTTGAATAGTTAACCAAATATATTTATGTATAAGAAACTCCCAATGGTTGATGGCATAGTCACTGGGAGCCCTGGGTTGTCTGGTTGACTGACATTGTCATTCTTCCCATGGGGATGCAACCCCATCCCCAGCCCCAGCTCCTCCAGTCTGCCCTTCAACTCCTCTATTGTGAACCCCACACTCAGTCCAATGGTTGGCAGTCAAAAGATTGGCAGAGGAATGCCTCGTCAGGCATCAGTGGGAGGAGAGGTCCTTGGTCCTCTGAAGGCTCAACAGAAGCCCCATTGTGGGGAAATCTAGTGGGGGTCATGGGAGTGGGTTGGGTGGAGGAGCATATTTTTGGAGGCAGGGGGTGGGAGGATGGGTAGGGTGTTTTCGGGGAGGGGGAAAACCAGGAAGGGGTAGAACATTTGAATTGTAAATGAAGAATATATTCAATAAAAAAATAAAAAAAAGAAACTCCCAGTTTCATAATGCTAATTTACAATGGTAAAGCTTTATCCCAATATTTCTAACCTCTCCAAAACACCAGAAATATGTCTGAAGTCATCTGGATCTCTCTCTCTCTCTCTCTCTCTCTCTCTCTCTCTCTCTCTCTCTCTCTCTCTTCTCTCTCTCTCTCTCTCTCCTCTGCTGGTGTGGTCAACCCTACCTCTCTTCTGCCTTAGCTCCTCCTCCTCTCTCCCCTCCAATCACTGGGCTCTCACTACCTCAATGTGAGTGGACAGGAAATATCTTGCAACAAACTAGCAATGCTTCATTTTCATGGCCAGATTTATTTTTTTCATAATTTGTAAAAAGCTAATAAATGTGTTTTGCACTTACTAATTGATATATAAATAATAGAATTTGAGTCCTGCAAAGGATAATAGTTGGAAACTGCCAATAAAAGGAGAGAAACAACACCCTGTCAAAAATGAGATAGTAACCTTCTTGCATCAAACCCAAAAGTAGATAACTACTCAAACATAAAGATAGCGTCAAGAATAGCAGGTGGCAATAATCACTATTCCTTAATCTCTCTTAATATCAATGGTCTCGATTCTCCAATAAAAAGACATAGACTAACAGACTGGATACATAAACAGGACCCAGCATTTTGCTGCATGCAGGAAATGCACCTCAGTGTCAAAGACAAACACTACCTCAGAGTAAAAGGCTGGAAAACAATTTTACAAGCAAATGGTCCCAGGAAAGGAGCCGGAGTAGCCATCCTAATATCAGATAAAATTGACTTTCAAACTAAAGTCATCAAAAAAGACCCAGAAAGGACACTACATACTGATCCAGGGAAAAATCCACCAAGAAGAACTCTCAATTCTGAATATCTATGCTCCAAATGCAAAGGCACCCTCATTCGTAAAAGAAACTTTACTAAAGCTCAAAGCACACATCGCACCTCACACAATAATAGTGGGTGACTTCAACACCCCGCTCTCTGAAATGGATCATTCAGGAAAGCAGAAACTAAACAGGGACACAGTGAATCTAATTGAAGCCTTGGACCAAATGGAACTAACAGATATGTATATAGAACATTTCATCCTAGAGCAAAAGAATACACCTTCTTCTCAGCACGTCATGGTACCTTCTCCAAAATCGACCATATAATTGGTCACAAAGCAGACCTCAACAGATATAAGAAGACAGAACTAATCCCATGCCTCCTATCAGATCACTATGGAATAAGGGTGGTCTTCAATAGCAACAAAAATAACAGAAAACCCACATACACATGGAGGCTGAACAATGCCCTACTCAATGATAACTTGATCAAGGTGGAAATAAAGAAATCAAAGACTTTTTAAAATTTAATGAAAATAAAAGCACAACATACCCTAATTTATGGGACACAATGAAAGCAGTGCTAAGAGGAAAATTCATAGCCCTGAGTGCCGCCAAAAAGAAACGGGAGACAGCATACACTAGCATCTTAATGGCACACCTGAAAGCCCTGGAACCAAAAGAAGCAAATACACCAAAGAGGAGTAGAAGGCAGGAAATCATCAAACTCAGGGGTGAAATCAATCAAGTAAAACCAAATAAAACCATACAAAGAATCAACAAAACGAGGTGTTGTTTCTTTGAGAAAATCAACAAGATAGATAAGCCCTTAGCCAGACTAGCCAGAGGGCACAGAGACAGTATCCAAATTAATAAAATCAGAAACGAAAAGGAAGAGATAACAACAGAAACTGAGGAAATTCAAAAAATCATCAGATCCTACTACAAAAGTCTGTATTCAACCCAACTAGAAAATCTCGAGGAAATGGACAATTTCCTTGACAGATACCAAATACCAAAATTAAATCAGGATCAAATAGACCATCTAAACCGTCCTATAACCCCTGAAGAAATAGAAGTTGTCATTGGAAGTCTTCCAACCAAAAAAAGCACAGGTCCAGATGGTTTTACTGCAGAATTCTATCAGACCTTCAAAGAAGACCTAACACTAATACTCTTCAAACTATTCCACAAAATAGAAACAGAAGGAACACTACCCAACTCGTTCTATGAAGAATTTCATAAAACTCATATGAAAAGAAGATTTGTAGCAGACATTGTTTAAATTTTTGTGTATGAAAAGTTTTATTTGTTTCATTTTGTTATTATTATTTTCTTTATTTACATTCCAAATGTAGTCTAACTTCCCAGCCTCCCTTCTTTAACCTCAAGCCCATCACCCCTTTCATTTGCTTCTAAGAGGTTATTCCTCAATGCACCTGTTCCCACCTCACCCCTTTAGCACCCTCCCCCTTCTATGTGGTAACAGCCTCCACAGGACCAAGCACCTCACCTCCCACTGATGTCAGATAATGATAAGGCAGTCCTCTGCTAAACGAATCTGGAGCCATGGACCAACTCATATATACTCTTTGGTTGGTGGTTTAGTCTCTGGGAGTTCTGAAGGGTTCAGTTAATTGATGCCGTTTTTCTTCCCATGGGGTTATAATCCTGTTCAGTCACCTCAGGCCTTCCCCTAACTCTTATATTGGGACCTTTGTGCTCAGTCTAATGGTTGGCTGTGAGTATCTACATCTGTGTTATTCAGGTGATGGCAGAGCCTCTCAGAGGACATTCCTACTGGGATCCTATTTGCAAGCACTTATTGGCAGCAGCAATAGTGTTGGGAGTTAGGTATCTGCAGAATGGCTGGATCCCAACGTGGAACAAGCTCTGGATGGCCTTTGTTCCGTCTCTGCTCTGTTTACTGTCTCTGCATTTCCTTTAGACAAGAACAATTTTGGGTTAAAGATTTTAAGATGATGGATGGCCCCATCCCTCAACTTGGGGCCATGGCAATCTGCTGAAGGTGGTTTCTTCATGTTCTATCTCCTTGCTGTTGGGTATTTTAGCTAATGTCATTCCCTTTGGGCCTTGGAAGCCTCTCACATTCCTGACATCAGGGACACTCCAGTGGTTCCCTCCCATTATTCCCATATCTGCTACATATTTCTAGTCATTCTCTTGGCCCTCTGTATTTCACTCCTGTCTCTTCTTATATCTGATCTTGTCCCCATTTTATCTCCCCTTCCCCTTCCCCACACAGGTCCCCAACTCCCTCTGCCTCCTATGACTATTTTCTTCCCCCTTCTAAGTGGGATTAAAGCATCCACACTTTGGCCTTCCTTCTTGTTAAGCTTCATATGATCAGTGAGTTTTATCATGTGAATTGTGAACTTCTGGGATAATATCTACTTATCAGTGTGTACATATGTCTTTTGGGCTCTGAGTTACCTCACTCAGAATGATATTTTCTAGTTCCAACCATTTGCCTGCAAAATTTGTGAAGTCATTTTCAACAGCTGAGCAGTATCCCATTGTGTAAATGTATCACATTTTGTATCCATTCCTCAATGATGAGAGACATCTCATTAAAAGCTAGCTATGTTGTTTCCAGTTTCTGATAATTACAACTCAGGTTGCTATTAAGAGAGGAGTTCATATACTTGTTAAATAGCGGAATATCTTTTGGGTATAAGTCCAATAGTGGTGTTGCTGGGTCTTCAGGTAGAATTATTTCCAATTTTCTAAGGAACTGCCAGTTTGAATTCTAAAATGGTTTTTCCAGCTCACAGTCTCATCAGCAGTGAAGCCATGTTTTTCTTTCTCCACATCCTTGCCAACATCTGCTGTCCACAGAGTTTTTGATCTTAGCCATTGTGTTTGCTCTGAGGTAGAATTTTGATTTGCTTTTCCCTGCTGACTAAGAGTTAGGTGTTAATCTTTAGGTGAGTCTCAGTCATTCGATATTCGTAATTTGAGAATTTTTTGTTTAACTCTGTACCCAATTTTTATTTGGGTTATTTGGTTCTCTGGAGTCTATCTTCTTTAGTACTTTTTATATTTTGAAAATTAGCCCTCCAGTGGATGTAGGGTTGGTAAAGATTTTTTCCCAATCTGTAGGTTGCCATTTTGTCCTATTCACAGTGTCCTTTGCTTTGCAGAAGCATTTTAGTTTTAAGAGATCCCATTTGTCAATTGTTGATCTTAGAGCCTGAGCCATCGGCATTCTGTTTGGGAAGTTTTCCACCATGCTGATGTGTTGAAGGCTCTTTCCCACTTTGTCTTCAATTAGATTTAGTATATATGGTTTTATGGAGAGGTCCTTAATCCAATTTGATTTGAACTTTGTACAAGGAGATAAAAAATGAATCATTTTGCATTTTTCTACATGCAGACCACAAATAAAAGCAGAAAATATATTGTGGAAGATGCTTTCTTTTTTTCCTCTGTATGGTTTTGGCTTCTTTGTCAAAGTTCAAGTGGATATAGATTTTGGGTTCGTTTCTGGGTTATCAATTCTATTCCATTGATCTACCCGTCTGTCTCTGTAAAAATACCATGCAGTTTTTACTACTATTTCTCTGTAGTACAGCTTGAGTTCAGGGATGGTGATTTTCCCCAAAGTTGTTTTATTGTTGATTATTGTTTTCACTATCCTGTATTTTTTTGTTATTACACATGAAGTTAAGAATTGCTCTTTCTATCACTGTGGTGAGTTGAGTTTGAATTTTGATGGTAGATTGCATTGAATATGTAGATTGCTTTGGTAGGATAGCCATTCATATTATGATAATCTAACTGATTCATGGCATGGGAGTTCTTTCCATCTTCTGAGGTCTTCATTGACTCCTTTCTTCAGAGACTCGAATTTCTTGTCATACATGTATTTCACTTGCTAGTTTAGAGTTACACCAGCATTTTATATTATTTGTGAATGTTACGAAGATTATTGGTTTCCTAATTTCTTTCTCAGCACATTTGTCCTGTGAGAAGAAAATGGCTACTGTTTTGTTTGTCTGAATTTTTTATCTATCCATTTTGCCATAGTTGTTCATCCGTTGCAGAAGTTCTCTGGTAGAATTTTTGGTATATCTTAAGTAAATTATCTTGTTATCCACAAGTAGTCATACCTTGAATCTTCCTTTCCACATTGTATCTATTTGACCTACTTTTGCTGTCTACTTGCTATAACTAGAACTTTGAGTACTATATTGAATAAGTAGGGAGAGGGTGGGGATCCTTGTCTAAGGATTTTAGTGTGATTGCATCAAGTTTTGCTCCAATTAATTTGATGTTGACTATTGCTTTGCTGTATATTTATTTTATTATGTTTAGGGATGTGCCTTGAATTATGGATCATTACAAGTCTTTTAAAATGAACGTGTGTTATATTTTGTCAAAGGCTTTTTCAGCATGTGATTATTTTCCATTAAGTTTGTTTATACAGTGGATTACATTGATGTATTTCCATATATTGAACCATCTCTGTATTCCAGGGATGAAACCTACTTGAAAATGAAGAAAGGTGGTTTTGATGTGTTCTTGGATATGATTTTTAATAATTTTATTGTGGTTTTGTTGTATCAATATTCATAATGGAAATTGGTCTGAAGTTCGCTTTCTTTTTGAGTCTTTTTGTTGTTTCAGCATCAGTGTAACTGTGGCATCATAGAATGAATAGTTTTTCTTCTGTTTCTACTTCATGGAATTGTTTGAGAAGTATTGGTATTAGGTCTTCTTTGAAGGTCTGATAGAATTCTGCACAAAACCCATCTTTCCCTCGGCTTTTTGTTGTTGTTATTGGGAGACTTTTAATAACTGCTTCTTTGCCTTAGAGGTTATGGGATTCTTTAGATAATTTATCTGGTCCTAATTTAATTTTGGTACCAGGTATCTGTCTAGAAAATCATCCATTTCATCTAGATTTTCCAGATATTTTGACTATAGGCTTTTGTAATAGAATCATGATTTTTTTGAATTTCCTCAGTTTCTGAAGTTATTATCTCCCTTTTCATTTCTGATTTTGTTAATTTGGATACTGTCTTTGTGCCCTCTAGTTAGTTTGGCTAAGGATTGATTTATCTTGTTGATTTTCTCAAAAAAAAAAAAACACTTCTTAGTTTTATTTATTCTTTTTATCTTTCTCTTTATTTCTATTTGGTGGATTTCTGCCCTGAATTTGATTATTTCCTGCCCTCTACTCCTCTGGGGTGTGCTTGCTTCCTTTACTTTATCTTAATTTTTTTCTTTTTCTTTTTTGCATACCAATAATGCTCATTATTTATTGTTATTAATATTATTTCTTTTTGTGACAGTTCACTCTTTATCCCTCTCCTAGTCTGTCCTCTAGCTCTTCCTTATCCTATTCCTCCTCCTCTGTCTCCAAGAGGATACCGCTTCACCCCACTACCACCTCACCAGACCTCCCTACTTCTTGGGGTCTCAAGTCTCTCTAGGGTTAGGTGCATCTTATCTCATGGGGGCTAGACCAGGCAGTTCTCTGCTCTACATGTGTTGGGAGCCTCAGACTAGCTAGTATATGCTGTCTGGTTGGTAGCTCAGTGTCTGAGAGATCTCAGGTGTCCAGGTTAGTTGAGATTGATGGTCTTCCTTAGGACTATCCTCCTTGTCAACTTCTTCCCTATTTTCCCTAGTTCAACGATTGGTGTTCCAGGTTTCTGTCCATTGATTGAGCATATGTATCTGAATCTGACTATTTGAGCTGCTTCTTGGGTCTCTCAGAGGGCAGCCATGCTAACTCAAATCTGTAAGCTCACCATATCATCAGTAATAGTGTCAGATATTAAAGCCTCCCCTTGAGCTAGATCCCAAGATGGACAGGTCACTAAATCTCCTTCCCTTAGTCTCTTCTGCATTTTTATCCCTATAGATTTTTTAAACAGGAAATATTCCAGGTCAGAGTTCTTGAGTGTAGGATGTCTACCCCAGCCTTCCACTTGACACCCTATCTTTCTACTTGAGATGGACTCTACAAATTCCCTCTCACCACTGTTGAGCATTTCCTCTATGGTCTCTCCATCTGAGTCCTGAGCGTCTCTCATGTATATTCTAGAGGATCCCCCTCACCTCTTACCTCCTGAGGTTGCCTGTTTCCATTATTTCTGTTGGCCCTCAGGGCTTTTGTCCAGCTGCCCCCCTCCACAATACCTGATCTCAATCCCCTTTTCCCTTATGTGTCCCCTCTCCCACACATGTCCCTCTCTCCCTCTGCTCCCCTTGATTGCTTTCGTCTCCCTTGCAAGTGTGATGGAGACATCCTCACCTGTTCCCTTCGGTTCGTTAACCTTTTGATTTTTGTGGATTGAATACTGTATATTCTCTACATTTTTGGCTTATATCTCCTTATAAGTGAGTACATAGATGCATGGCCTTTTTTTTCTGAGTCTAGAGTATTCAGATATGCTGTTAAGTTGCAAATGTAGAATCTCTCATATTTTTTTATGAAGGCACTCAATGCTATGAATTTTCCTCTTAGCACTACTTTCATTAGTGTGCCATAAGATTGGTTATGCTGTGTCTTAATTTTCCTTAACTTCTAGGAAGTCCTTAATTTCTTTCTTTGTTTCTTCCTGTACCAAGTTATCACTGAATAGAGAATTTTTAAGTTTTCATAATATGTGGGCTTTCTGTTGTTTTCGCTATTGAAGGTCAGCTTTATTTAGTGGGGATATGATAGGATTCATGTAATTACTTCAAATTCATGGGCTTACATTTGTTGAGACTTGTTTTGTGTCTGATTTTATGGTGGATTTTGTAGTAGGTACCATGAGGTGCTGAGAAAAAGGTATATTCTTTTGCTTGAGGGTGAAATGTCCTGTAGATATCTGTGGAAACCTCCAATACAGGGAGAGAAACAACACCCTGGAAAAAATGAGATAATAACCTTCTTGAATCAAACCCAAAAGTAGATAACCACTCAAACATATAGATATCTGTTAAATCCATTTGGTTCATAACTTCTGTTACATTCACTGCACTGTGCCTCTGTTTAGTTTCTGTTTCCATGATCTGTCTATTGGTGAGTGTTGGGTGTTGAAGTCTCCCATTATTATTGTGTGATGTTCAATGTGTGTTTTGAGCTTTAGAAATGTTTCTTTTACAAATGTGTGTGGCCATGCATTTGAGGCATAGTTGTTCTGAATTGAGAGATAATCATGGATAGGTTTTATTAGTATGAAATATCCTTCCCAATATCTGTTGATAACTTTTAGTTAAAAGTTTATTTTATTGCATATTAGAATAGCTACTCCAGCTTTTTTCTTGGGATCATTTGCTTGAAAATTATTTTCCAGTCTATAACTCTGAGGTAGTTCTGTCTTTGTCACTGAGGTATGTTTCCTACATACAGCAAAATGCTGGGTCCTGTTTAAATATTCAATCTGTTAACCTATGTCTTTTTGTTGGGGTATTGAGTCCCTAGATGTTGAGAGATATTAAAGACAAATAATTGTTACATTCTATTATTTTTGTCATTAGAAGTTAAATTACTTTTTTGTCCTCTTTTTTCGGGTTTGTTGTGAGATTATTTTTTTTTTGTTTTTTGTTTTTTGTGGGTGTAATTTTCCTCCTTTTATTGGAGCTTTCCTTTAATTATCCTCTGTAGACCTAGATTAGAAGAAAGATATTGTTTAAATTTGGTTTTATCTTAGAAGGTCTTCATTTCTTCATCTATGGTGATTGAGAGTTTTGCTGGGTATAGTTTGGCATTTGAATTCTCTTACGGTGTGCATGACATCTGTCCAAGATCTTTTTCTTTATACATTCTCTTTGGAGAAGTCTGGTTTAATTATGATAGTTTTGCCTTCATATGTTACTTGGCCTTTTTCCCTTGAGGCTTATAATTTTCTTTCTTTCTTTTGTGTTTTTAGTGTTTTTATTATTATGTGACATGAGGAATTTTTTATGTATTATGTATTTTGTTTTCTGTATGTGTCTTATGTGTTTACGGGCATCACTTTCTTTAGGTTATGGAAGTTTACTTCTAGAATTTTGTTGATGATTTCTGGTCCTTTGAATTTGGACTTTTTACCCTCTTGCATTCCTATCAATTCTAGGTTCAGTCTTATCATTTTTTCCTGATTTTCCTGAATTTTTTGGGTTAGGGGTTTTTTAAACATTAAAAAAATATATGTACATGTTTGTTTTATCTGGGTATACCTTGAAGAGGACAAAAGATGAAACTGGATGCCCTGCAATAAATTAAAGTTGCTGGTATGCCCAGTAGTTTCTGGTAAATCTATCTCTGTACTCTGGAAAGACAGCCAGTATTCGTAACTGTGCAGCACTTGTTTTCTTCATTAATAATGAAATGACATTTCTTTGCTTACTATGCTTATGTGAAATCTTTATATACTTTTTTAAAGATTCATATATGTATATTTTAGAACATTTTCTATATCTTAGGAAATTTAAAATCTTAACAAATATCAGTATTTGAATATCTCTCCATGTTGTGTAAAAATTCTCATATGTATTCCTACATTTTTCCATTATTTATTTATTTTTAATTTTTATTTATTTTATTTTTTTGATCTCTAGGAATTTTTAATCTTGTTATTCTCATGTGCCTGAAGCATTAGGTCCTTGACAAGACCATGCTAATATTTTTCAGCAATAATCACCCAGGAATTCATCTGCTCTTTTCTCATTCACTCATGGCTTCTCAGGATCTCATATCCCCATCTCTCCAAAATCTGTTAATGGAATGTTATTAAAATGAGTAAAGTAACTAGTAGGAAATGATTGTCTACTATCAGAAGCTTCTGCAAGGGGCTGAAATGGAAACAAAAATCTATATTTACTAGTTTTAGATAGAAAGTGAATGATTCTGGTTCATTTTAGGAAGACAGTGTGAAGGATGCCTATACTGTAACACTTGCCAAATTTGTGGCATCAATACAGAATTCACATACAGAGGGATAATGGCTAGAAGTGGAAATGTAAACATACCATTCTCCATTTCTAGCCACTGAGACAAGGTTTCAAATACTTTTACTACAAAAATTTGTAGTAACTCTATGTTTATCAGAAACTTTCTTAAAGTTATGTTGTTAAATTTTTGTGATTTGCCTTCTTATTATTTCATAATAAATTCTTTTTATTTTATTTTATTGGGTATTTTTTATATATATCAAATGATAACCACTTTTCCAGTTTCCCCTCCAGAAACCCCCTGTCACATTTCTATTCCCCCTGCTTCTATGATGGTGCTCCTCCACACAGCAAATCACTTCTGCCTCTCCAACCTGGCATTCTCATATACTGGGACATTGAAACTTCACAGGGCCAAGGGCCTCTCCTTCCATTGATGCCAAACAAGGTCATCCTCTGCTATATATGGAGATGGAGCCTTGGGTACCTCCATGTGTACCCTTGGTTGGTGGTTTAGTCACTGGGAGCTCTGGGGGGGGGTATTGTTGGTTGATATTGTTGTTCTTCATATAGGGTTACAAACTTCTTCAGCTCTTTCACTCCTTTCTCTGACTCTTCCATTCGGGTCCCCATGCTCAGTCCAATAGTTACTTGCAAGCATCCACCTTTGTATTTGTCAGGCTCTCATAGAACCTCACTCAAAATTATATTTTCTTGTTCCATCCATTTGCCTAAGAATTGCAAGGATTCATTGTATTTAACAGCTGAGTAGTACTCTATTCTATAAATGTACCACATTTTCTGTATCCATTTCTTTGTGGAAGGATATCTGGGTTTTTTTTTTTTTTAGCTTCTGGCTATTATAAATAAGACTGCTATGAACATAGTAGAGCATGTCTCATTATTACATGCTGGAGTATCTTCTGGGTATATGCCCACAAGTGGTATAGCTGGGTTCTCTGGTAGTACAATATCCAGTTTTCTGAGGAACCACCAGACTGGTTTCAAGAGTGGAAGAATCGGCTAGCAATCCTACTAGCAATGGAGGAATGTTGCATTTCTAATTTACCCCAGCATTTTCTATTACCTGGGTTTTTGATCTTAGCCATTCTGATTGGTATTAGATGTAATGTTGTATTTTTCCATCCCTGGGATGAAGCCTACCTGATAATGATGAATGATCATTTTGATGTGTACTTGGATTCTGTTGACAAGAATTTTATAGAGTATTTTTTCATCGATATTCATCAGGGAAATTGATCTGAAGTTCTCTTTTTGGTCGATCTTTGTGTGGTTTTATTATCACCATAATTGACTTCATAGAACGAATTGGGTAGTATTCCTTCTGTTTATATTTTGTGGAATAGTTTGAGGGATATTGGTATTAGTTCTTCTTTGAAGGTCTGATAGAATTCTGCATTAAAACCAACTTGTCCTAGGCATTTTTGGTTGCGAGACTTTTAATTAATGCTTTTATTTCTTTAGGGGTTGTGGGACTATTTAGATGGTTTATCTGAGCCTGATTTAACTTTTGTATTTGTTATCTGTCTTCAAAATTGCCCATTTCATTCTGATTTTCCAGTTGTGTTGAGTATAGGCTTTTGTGGTAGGATCTGATGATTTTTTGAATTTCATCAGTTTCTGCTGTTATATATCCATTTTCATTTCTGATTTTGTTAATTTGGATACTGTGTTTGTTCCCTTTGGTTAGTTTGGCTAAGGGCTTATCTATCTTGTTGATTTTCTCAAAAAAAGGAGCTCCTGGTTTTGTTGATTTTTTTTGTATAGTTCGTTTTGATTCTACGTGGTTGATTTCAGCCCTGAGTTTGATTATTTCCTTCTCTCTACTCTTGGATGTGTTTGCTTCTTTTTTGTTCTAGAGTTTTCAAGTGTGCTATTAAACTGCCAGTGTATGCTTTCTCCAGTTTCTTTTTGGAGGCACTCAGAGCTATGAGTTTTCTTTTTAGCACTGCATTCATTGTGTGCCAAAGTTTGGGTATGTTGTACCTTCATTTACATTAAATTCTAAAAAGTCTTTCCTTTTTTTTTTATTTCATCCTTGACAAAGTTAACATTGAGTGCAGCATTGTTCTCCCTCCATGTATATGTGTGTTTTCCTTTTTTTGGTTGTTGCTGTTATTGAAGACTAGCCTTAGTTCATGGTGATGCATGGAATTATTTCACTCTTCTTGTATCTGTTGAGATCTATTTTGTGACCAATTATAGGTGCATTTTTGGAGAAAGTACCATGAGATGCTGAGAAGAAGGTGTATTCTTTTGTTTTAGGGTGAAATGTTCTGTAGATATCTGTTAAACCCATTTGGTTCACAACTTCTGTTAGTTTCACTGTTTCTCTATTTAGTTTCTGTATTTATGATTTGTCCATTGATGAGATTAGGGTTTGAAATCTCTCACTATTACTCTGTGAGGTGAAATGTATACTTTGGGCTTTAGTAAAGTTTTTCAATAAATGTGGGTTGGGTATCCTTGCATTTGGACCATAGATGTTCAGAATTGAAAGTTCATTTTGGAAGATTTTTTTCCTTTGATGAATATGAAGTGTCCTTCCTTATCTTTTTGATAACTTTTAGTTGAAATTAGATTTTATTTGATATTAAAATGGCTACACCACCTTGTTTCTTGAGACCATTTTCTTGGAATTTTTTTTTTCCAGCCTGTTACTCTGAGATAGTGTCTGTCTTTGTCACTGATGTGCCTTTCCTGTATGCAGCGAGATCCTGGGTCAAATTTCCCATTCAGTATATTAGGCTCTGTCTTTTTATTAGGGACTTTAGTCCATTGATGTTAAGAGATATTAAGGAAAAGTGATTGTTACTCCTCTTATTTGGTTGTTAGAGGTGGAATTATGTGTGCTTCTTTTTTTGAAGTTTGTTGAAAGAAGACTACTTTCTTGCTTTTTCTAGGAAGTAGTTTCCTTCATTGTTTTGCAGTTTTCCATCTATTATCCTTTGTAGTTCTGGAGTTGTATAGAGAGATTGTGTATATTTGGTTTTATTATGGAATATTTTGGTTTCTCCATCTATGCACATTGCTGTGTACAAAAGCCTGGACTACGATTTTGTTCTCTTCGTTTCTGTATGACATCTAACCAGGATGTTCTGGTTTTTAGAGTCTCTGGAGAGAAGTCTCCTGTAAGTGTGATAGGCGTGCCTTTATATGTTATTTGACCTTATTCCCTTACTGCTTTTGATATTATTTCTTTGTTATTGCATTTGGTACTTTGATTAATATGTGATGGCGGGGGTATTTCTTTTCTGGTCCAATCTATTTGTAGTTCTATAGGCATCTCTTTCTTTATGTTAGGGAAGTTTTCTTCTATAACTTTGTTGAAGATATTTACTGGCCCTTTAAGTTAGGAATCTTCACTGCTGTCCTTTATTCCTATTATCCTTAGGTTCGGCCTTCTCACTGTATTCTGGATTTCCTGGATGTTTTGGGTTAGGAGCTTTTTTCATTAGGCATTTTCTTTGATTATTGTGTCAATGTTTTCTATGGTATCTTCTGTACCTGAGATTTATCTCTTCTATTTCACATATTTTTATGGGAATGCTTGCATCTATGACTCCTGATCTTTTTCCTAGGTTTTCTATCTCCAGTGTTGTCTCCCTTTGTGATTTCTTTATTGTTTCTATTTCAATTTTTAGATCCTGGATGGTTTTGTTCAATTCTTTCATCTGTTTTGGTTGCATTTTCCAGTAATTCTTTAAGGTATTTTTGTGTTCCTCTTTAAGGGCTTTTAATTGTATACCAGTGTTTTCCTGTATTTCTTTAATGGAATTACTTATGTCCTTCTTAAAGTCATCTATCATCATCATGAGATATAATTTCCAAACCTTGCTTTTCCAGCGTGTTGGGGTATGCAAGACTTGTGGTAGTGTGATAACTAGGCTCTGATGATGACAAGTAGCCTTGGTTTCTATTTCTGAGGTTTTTGTGCTTGCCTCTCGCCATGTTGTGTTTTCTGGTGTTGGTTGTTCTTGTTGTTTCTGACTGGTACTTGTTCCTCCTGTAAGCCTGTGAGCCTGTGATCTTAGGTATGTCAGCATTCTTGAGATATCAGCTCTGTCCAGGAGGGATTTGTGTATGAAGAGCTGTGGCACATTGTTATCTCTGGGGTACAGATGGAGACTGGAAGGATCCTGTCTCTGGCTGTTTCATAATTCCTGTGCCCCGTGGTCTCCTGTTGGCTCCCTCTTTGGTCAGTTATTAGAGCAAAAGTGGTGGTGTCACCTGTGAACTTAGGAGTGGCAGCACTCCTGGGAGGCCACCTCTCTCTGGACTGGGTTTGAGGAAGGAGATCTGTGGCACAGCTTCAGCTACGGGGAGCAGCTTATGACAGTCTCTCACTAATTTGTAGGCAGTATTATTATTGAAATGTTGATTTTTGTCAAATGTCCATTCTGTATCGTTGAAGCTCCTACAAGTACCATTTATATATATATATATATATATATATATATATATATATATATATATAACAGTAATAATTTTTAACTATATAGTGGGTAATAATTAATTAAGAGTACCACTCCGCCAGGCCTCAGCACTACTCCTTCCAAGTATCCGGTAAAGCATGACTCTTAAACTTGAATAGTTAGTCAAATATCTTTATGTATATAAAACTCCCAATTACATAATACCAATTTACAACGATAAAGTCTTATCCCAATATTTCTAGCCTCTCCAAAACACCAGAAATATGTCTGAAGCCATCTGGATATCCATATCTCCTTTCTGTCCTCTGCTTGCTAGTGTGGTCCACTGAGCTTCCCTTTATCTCCTCCCCTCACTTTTCTTAGCTCCCCCTCCTCTCTCCCCTCGAATCACTAGCCTCTCACTTCCTCAATGTGAATGGATAGGAAATACCTTGCAACATAACTAGACCAATATAAGGTGATAAATTTATAAACACAGAACTCTAAAATTGAGAAAGCAATGGTATGGAAATCAAAAAGGATATAAAAAGAAAACAATATCCTAGTTTTATAAGTACAGTGACCTAATTGTTATTTTTTTTTTGTAGTTTGAAGTGAATTAAAACATGCTTCTCAAATATTCTTAAAATATACGTGTGTTTTTCATTTGTTTGCATTCTATTTCATTCACCATTTATGACCAGGATCAGCATGTTTCCCATGGACTATATTGATATATATTTTCATAAGTAATTAAGCTTCAAATAAACTACATTTTTCAATATTGAGGAGAAAATAATAAAAATATGGATAAACTAAACATTTTACTTCTTGTGTAAACTTAAATTATTTTAGAAGAAGAAATGAATAATAAATGAAACATAGAATGAGAGATGAAGGTATGATAATAGTAAGGTGGCCCAAAAATGTTATAAGTAGTCATTCTATTATCTACTTTAAAATGTAGTATAAATGTCTGTGAATAAATATGCATATATACTTTAAAAAAATTCTCATCTAAGACAACAATTCTCCAAGATCCAAGGATTATCTAAGACCCAAATATCAAACACAAGAAGCCCTCTTATGAACTGTTTGTCAGAGTTGTCCTAAAGACTTCTCAAATGTACAGCCCATTGCTATTGCTTTTGCTTCCCCACCCCAGAGGAGGAAGGTAAGCCTCCATAGCAAAAATCACCATGTATGTTAGTGTTAGGGCCTAGAGGCTACTGAGATGAAACTGCTACGAATGTATTTATTTTAATACTATCTTTCATGGGCAGAAGGTAATATCTAAGTAAGAATCCAGAAAAGTGAAGTAACCAATAGTCCTATACAACAATGAATCCTCTGAACCAAGACAATGACCATTATGACATGATAAGCTTGAGTGCCCAACAGTATGGTACAATCATTGACAACAAACTAACAGCTCTGTAATTGTACTCTAGACCAGCACAACAAGAATAAATTCATGTCTGATACTTGAAACCCAGCCAGATCCCAAGGCTAGTGGAGTCATGAATCTTGGAGAAGAAACTTTAATTATAACTTTAATAAACCAAATAATATAAAACTACATTCTAAATGTTTGTCCTTTTCCCACAAATAAGTGTGATATTTCCCCCTTACTAATGAACATTGTTCTTGCAACAGAAAAAGACCATTAGCAAAGACTACAGTCAATCAAAATTCAGAGTTTTGGAAAATCTAGATACATCTAAAAAGCAACTACATGGAACACTGAGGAGAAAGTATACAGTTACTATAAAAAACATGGGAATCAGGGAGTTTGTGGAAATATTGTGTCTCATAGCAATCTCAGAAGCCACACTCATTGTCTAAGGAATATAACTTCAGATGTAAGAGATAAACTAGTACAAAGGAATATGCTTGAGGAAATGAATGATGGGAAAAACCACAAGCCTCAACACTACATGAGGAAACAATTTAAAAGCATAATACACACAATCAAAACCAAAACAAACACAGTAACCACACAAACATAAAAAGAACATCAAAAATAACAGGAAGCAATACCTTATAATGTCAATAGAATCAATTCCCCAACAAAAAACATAGTCTAACAGAGATGTTTTTCATGTGGATCTTCGATTTTATCAGAAAATATTTGGGACTCCTCTTTCAATTCAGTAATGCTTTTTGTGTCTACCATTTTGACTGTACTATTTTCCATGATAATCTTTAATTTTAACATTTTTTTTTCTGTGTATTTCTTTGATTTTTTTCGGAGGTGTTTTTCAGGTAGATCTTTGGTTTCGTCGGTGGGGTGTTATAGTTCCACTTTCAATCAATTTAGAAATGTTTTTGTGCCTACCATTTTGTCGGTATAATTGTCCATGATAATCTTCAATTTTAACGTTTCTCTGTATTTTTCTTCAATTTTGTCAGAAGTATTTTCCATGTGGATCTTCAGTTTTATCAGACAATGTCTATAATTTTACTTTCAATCAACTTAGGAACATTTTTATACCTTCTATTTTATCTGTATAATTTTCCATGTAATAGTTTTAACATGTTTTTCTATATATTTCTTGAATTTTTCCAGTAATATTTTCCTTGTAGATCTTCAATTTTATCAGAAAATGTTTATAATTCCACTTTCAATAAACAGGAATATTTTTATGCCTACCATTTTATCTGTATAATTTTTCCATGAAATACTTAATCTTAACGTGTTTTTCTATATATTCCTTCAATTTTATCAGAGATATTTTCCATGTATATTTACACAATGGAATACTACTCAGCAATTAAAAACAATGACTTCATGAAATTCTTAGGCAAATGGGGAACACGGGATGGGAAGAAGGCTTATGGGACTTTGGGGGAGGGGGGAACTGGTAAAGGGGAAATCATTTGGAATGTAAATAAAGAACATAGAAAATAATAATAATAATAATAATAATAATAATAATAATAATAATGTAATCGTAAGTGTTTTAGTTCTTTGAAGACAAAGTGTTTTAGATGCCTCGTTTCTTCTAACATTTTTTAATTGGATATTTTCTTTATTTAAAATTCAAATGTTATCCTTTTCCTGATGCCCCCCTACCCCCAGAAATCCTCATCCCATCCCTCCTCCCCCTGCTTTTATGAGGGTGTTCCCCATTCCTGCCTCCCCACCCTCGAATTCCCCTACACTGAGGCATAGAGCCTTCACAGGACCAAGGCCCTCTCCTCTCCTTGATGCCTGACAAGGCCTTCCTCTGCTACATATGTGGCTGGAGCCATGGATCCCTCCATGTGTACTCCTTGGTTGGTTCTAGCTTTTTTGACTAAACCACACTTCTCTCTGTGTGTGCTTTCCCTTCCTATCTGTAGTTCTCTTGGCAGGCAACAAAGACATCTGAAACTTCCAACATTTTGGGGTTTTAAACACAATCCAGATTTCAATTCCACAACTTCACTAAATGCTGTCTCTGAGCTTCTAGCAAAGGCTCCTCAGCCACACTCCTGCTCTCCATATCTTTCATTAGCTTCAGAAGAGTAGTTCATCACTTTCTAAATCCCGTATTCTTAATGATTCTAAGGTCAGAGGTGTGTGATCTATACTGCCAAGCTCAGCAGCCTTCTTGGAATGGAATTGTGTCTTTCCCTGCATTAAAATTCCTTTAGTTTTTTTCTTTGTTTTGTAGCATAAGCTTCCCTTTTATAAGTTGAAAGCCTAGCATCCCTTCATCCCATTCTTCATCAGGCTTCTCATCTCCCTCATCCAACATTAAAATTTCTTGTGCTCTTTTTTTTTATTTATTTATTTTTGTCCAGTTTTGCTAGGCAGGTCATATTGGCTTTTTAAAGTAGGCTTGCTATTGTTCATATCATATTTGGAAAAGTTTGGGAATTGCGAGTTCTGATTTTTCTACATATGTGAAAAACCTCATGAGTGAATTTTTCTGGACATGAACATTTTTCAGTACAAAGACTTTTTATTATTGCTTTAATTTTATTATATACAGTTTAAAACTCTTTTGGTATCTCTATTTATTTAATCAAGTTTGTTGCAGAGAAGAGATGGTGTAGCATATAAAATAAATTTACATAAATGGACTCAAGAAATAGCAGCACTGTAGGGATAAGTTATTGTGGAGTGTACAGAAACATCACCTGTCAATAAAAACCTGGTGGGTGGCCAAGATTAGATTTGTGAGACTTCCAGAGAAACAGAGAAAAAGAGAGAGATAGACAGAGAGGGGGGTGAACTCTGGGAGATAGGTGTAAAAGAGGATTCTCTACTAGACTCTGAGGAAGATGGATGTTTGAAACTGAGGATGTTTAACTAGCCATGTGTCAGAAAGGAATAGTATGAATGTGTTAAATAAATGATATAAATTCCTTAAAATATGAGACCCTAAAATAACTACCTTGAAGAGTGGTTTGTATCCACATTGAGGCTTTTAAGGAAGATTAATTTTTCTGTTGAAAGTGGTTATCAATTGGAAACAGGTTCTCAGATAGGGATGGGACCATGTATTCACTTCTCCTTTCAGCTCTAGGGAATATTTGTGCACACAACTGTGATTTAATGTAGGAAAACCAAACATTATTGTTAGTTGTCTGTAAATTATATTTGAGACTTCTGCTTTATTTCATGTTCCTGATGCTTCACTTTTTAATGTATTATTTTGAGTGGTGAAGACTGGTAAATTATACTCATTTATTTATAACCGTTTTCTGTCTATCTACATTTACAAATATATTCTTTGACTTATATTTCATATATGTATTGCTGATGCTCAATTCATAAATAAAGAGGTATTCTTTTTAACGTGATTATATTTTTGGTATGAAATAGACAATGAACCCCTTACATTTTTTTTCCAAAAGACATTCAGTAAAAACCCTAAGAATAATTATATACTGTACTTGCATACCACAAAAGTACAAAAGAATCATGTTATTGAAACCACAAATCTCCAACATGAATTTCAATGTCAATTTTTGTTTAAAAATTAATGCACACATACATTTTATGTTTACTTGTTTTTTACACTGAATTTGTACAATGAACATATTTTATCATATGGTTATTATGCAATGGGAAGAAGAATAAGGAAATCATAAAGATGTATTATATTAAGGTTCAGAGACTGAGGAATAAACTTTGAGCAAGAATATAGATATGATAAGCAAACACACACATACACACAAACAATGTAAAGCATGTCTAAAAAAAGAATGTAAATCTTGATGTTAATTAATGTCATATATTTTGATACAGTTCTAAGTATTCCTTAAAGTATGCAGGATAGACCTAGATATCTAGTATAAAGTCACATGAACAGTCCTGTCAGTATTAGTAACTTTAAAGCATTTTCAATAATAATGGCCAAATAAGCATTTAGCTTATATACACCTCAAGAGACTGGAGGCTCCAGGGAGTTTAGAGGTCTGGTGGGGTGGGAGTGGGGGATGGGGACATCCTCTTAGAGACAGGGGCCAGAGAGGAGGTATAGGATGTGGAACAGTTGGAGAGTGGACCAGGAGGGAAATGCATAAATAAATAAAAGATTTAAAAATAAAAAAATTATAAATTATTATACTTAGTATGAGTAAAACAAAACTAAAGGTGCAAGTTTTTGCATGAAGAACAATATCAACCAATCAGACCCCCTCAGAGCTCCTAGGAACTAAACCACTAACCAAGGAGTACACATGGAGAGACTCATGACTCCAGCTGCAGATGTAGCAGAGGATGGCCTTGTCAGACATCAATGGGAAGAAAGATCCTTGGTCCTGGGAAGACTTGATGCCCCACTGTAGGGGAATGCCAGGACAGGGAGGTGGGAGTTGGTGGGTGGGTTAGGTGGATGTGTTAGGTGGGTGGTGTAGCCCCCTCATTGAAGCAGGAAGGATGAGTGGGATAAAAAGGGTTCCAGGAGGGGTGGGGAACTTGGGAAAGGGGGTAACATTTGAAATGTAAATAAAGTAAATATCCAAGAAAAAAAGAAAAATAAATACCAAATAGTTTCTTAATCTTACTTAATGTCACACTATTTTACCATTTTCACTTATATTCAATTTGAACTATTAATGTAGATTTGAAAACTGTACCTTATGTCACTCAGATAGAATGAACAATTTACTGACTTTATTTTGGGAGGAATTTTAAAATTATTGCCAAATTCAAATGTGCCTAAAATTCACAAATCACATTCTTAGCTGATTCATTTATGCAGGTGTATCTTTCTATTACTTATTCTAATGTTCATACCAAATGAATATTTTCCCTCCTTGTACTAGGATTTGCTATATGCCCATTCATTTCTGAGAATAAATTAACTTCTTTGGGTGAACTTTCAGTAACATTAAGTGTGGAATGCATTTAAAAATAGCTCCCCGAAAAAAAATTTTGATTTTTCTTATACTTGAAATATTTTGTATTTGTAGGAAAAGAGATAACTTGGTATGTGTTTTTATTTAATGTTTTATTTTATTATATTTAAACTTAGGAATATTCTATAAGTTTAAAATCTGATTTCTCTTTATCCAATTTCAAAACAAGCATTTATCTACCTTTGAGGCAGATAAGAAGTAATCCTCCAAATAAAAATTTCTTATTTTATGCTCCCAATTTTGTGAAGTAAAATCAAAGTAAAAAATTCATATAAAGTCATAAGTAAATAGATAAGTGCAAAATATATAAGTTTAATAATCATCTTAATTTCAAAACTAATGGATATAATTTTATACACAGACATAATTTCATCTACTATAGCATAAATTCAGTGTTAAAGCATATGAGAAAAAAAGACCTCTAGAAACTGAACCATCAGAAAGCTCAGATAGTAATTATTTAAAATGTGATTTGCATTTCCCTAATGACTAAGGATGATGAACATCTCTTTAGGTGCTTCTCAGCCATTAGATATTCTTCAGGTGAGAACTCTTTGTGTAGCTCTGTACCCCATTTTTTAATAGGGTTACTTGCCTCTCTGGAGTTTAACTTCTTGAGTTCTTTGTATATCTTGGATATTAGCCCTCTGTCGGATGTAAGGTTGGTAAAGATCATTTCCCAGTTAGTTGGTTGCCGCTTTGTCTTTTTGACGGTGTCTTTTGCCTTGCAAAAACTTTGTAATTTAATGAGGTCCCATTTGTCTATTCTTGATCTTAGAGTATAAGCTATTGGAGTTCTGTTCAGGAAATTCTCCCCTGTGCCCATATGTTCAAGGTTCTTCCCTAGTTTCCCTTCTATTAGTTTCAGTGTGTCTGGTTTTATGTGGAGATCTTTGATCCACTTAGAATTGAGCTTAGTGCAAGGAGATAAGGATGGGTCAATTTGCATTCTTCTGCATGTTGACCTCCAGCTGAGCCAGCACCATTTGTTGAAAAGGCTATCTTTTTTCCACTGGATGGTTTTAGCTCCTTTGTCAAAGATCAAGTGACCATAGGAGTGTGGATTCATTTCTGGGTCTTCAATTCTGTTCCATTGATCTACATGTCTGTTACTGTACCAATACCATGCAGTTTTTAACACTATTGCTCTGTAGTACAGCTTGAGGTCCGGGATACTGATTCCCCCAGAGGTTCTTTTACTCTTGAGAATAGTTTTAGCTAGTCAGGATGGCTAAGATCAAAAACACAGGAGACAGCAGTTGTTGGCGAGGATGTGGAGAAAGAGGAACACTCCTCCACTGCTGGTGGAATTGCAGGCTGGTACAACCACTCTGGAAAGCAGTCTGGCGGCTCCTCAGAAAACTGGGCATGACACTTCCGGAGGATCCGGCTATACCACTCCTGGGCATATACCCAGAGACTTTACCTGCATGCAATAAGGACACATGCTCCACTATATTCATAGCAGCCTTATTTATAATAGCCAGAAGCTGGAAAGAACCCAGATGTCCCTCAACGGAGGAATGGATTCAGAAGATGTGGTATATTTACACAATGGAATACTACTCTGCAATTAAAAACAATGAATTCACGAAATTCCTAGGCAAATGGTCAGAACTTGAAAATATCATCCTTAGTGAGGTAACCCAATCACAAAAGATCACACATGGTATGAAGTCACTGATAAGGGGATATTGACCCAGAATCTCAGAATACCCTAGACACAATCAGCATATCAATAGATTTCTAAAAAGATGGAAGGAGAGACCCCTGGTCCTGGAAAGACTGGATGTAGGGGAACGCCAGGACAGAGTAATGAGAGGGGGTTGAACGGAGAAAAGAGGGAGGGAAGGGGGCTTATGGGACTTTCGGGGAGGGAGGAAACGGGAAAGGGGAAGTGATTTGGAATGTAAATTAAAAAAATAAAATTAAATTAAATAAAAAAAAAAAGATGAAAAAAAAATGTGAATCTATTATGCATAAATCTACTATGCAGAAAAAAATCTCAATTTTAATTTTGCCTTATTTTAAAATTTATTTATTTATTTATTAATCCCAATCACTGCCACTCCCTCTCAGTCTCCACCTTCCAGAGTACTTCACTAACCCCTTCCCTTCTGCTCCAAGAGGGTGGGGCACCCCTGGGTATCCCTCAACCCTAATATCCCCACCCCCTACCCCCAATCCTGCATTAAGTCTCTTCAGGGTTAGGCGAATCCTCTCTAACTGAGGCCAGGCAAGGCAGCTGTGTTGGAGAATGTATTCCATGGGGAAAGGCCTCACTCCAATTGTTGGGTGACCCACATGAAAACTGAACTCCATCTCTGCTACATATGTGTTGGGGACCTTGATCTAGCCTGTGTATGCTGTCTGGTTGGTGGCTCCATCTCTGAGAGTTCCCAAGGGTGAGGTTTATTGACTCTGCTGTTTTCTTCTTGTGGCGTTCTTATCCTCTTCAGGGCCTGCGATCCTTCTTCCAACTCTTCCATGAGAGTCTCTGACCTCCATCCAATGTTTGGCTGTGGGTATCTGCATCTGTTTCAGTCACAAACTGAGTGGTTCCTTCCAGAAGACAGCTTTGCTATGCTCTTTACTTCAAGCATAACAGAGTAAAATGAATAGTGACAGGGATTGGTGCTTTGTCATGGGATGGGTCCTTAGTTGGGCCAGTTATTGGTCAGCCATTCTCTCAGTCTCTGTTCCATCTTTGTCCCTGCATTTCCTTTAGACAGGCCAAAGTTTGGGTTGGAATTTTGTAAGTGGATTGATGTCTTTGTTCCTCCCCTGGAATCCTGCCTGGTTATGGGATGTGACCTCTTCAGGTCCATATCCCACTATGTATCTCAGTTAAGGCTACCTCCATTGACTACTGGGAGCCTCCTAATCCCAAGAGTCTGGCACTTCCTAGAGATTCCTGCCACTCCTGCAGTTGCAGATTTTCATTCATTCTTCTGGCACTTTGGCTCTGTCTCTCTCCATGCCTGATCCTAATGCCCCCATTCCCATCCCCATCTGCTCTCCCACCCTCTTTCTTCACTCCCTCTGCCTCCTTTGAGTATTGCATTCCTTACCTTCTTCCAAGTGAGATTCAAGCATCCTTGGGTCTTCCTTCTCATTTAACTTCTTTGGGTCTGTGGGGTGTATCCTGTACTTTATGGCTAATACCCACTTATCAGTGAGTATATACCATGCATGCTCTTTTGGGTCTAGGTTACCTCATTCATGATATTTTCTAGGTCCACCCATTTGCCTGCAAAATTCATAATGTCCTTGTTTTTAATACCTGAATAATATTCTGTTGTGTGAATGAACCACATTTCCTCTATCCATTCTTTAATTGAGGGACATCTGGGTTTTTTTCCTGTTTTAGGTTATCACAAATGATTTAAAAATAGTCCGTAGTTATTTCAAAAGATTTTCAACTTAAATATCACATAAATATAAATATAGTTAATACATATCTACTTGCTGTAGTAGCTACTATTTTAGCAAACTATAAATATAAAGTAATATATTGATACATTTCATCTCCTCAACTTTGGTAATGGTGCTTCAAAATTGTGTATATTATATGTAAAGTGAAAGTAAACCAAAAAACGACTGAGCATCCTTTAATATTATATACTGCCAAGTTATAAAAAAGCAATTTCATATATGAATGAATGTTTAAAAGAGTTTAAATAACACTTTTGATAAGATACTAACTCTACTTTGGTCTTTACCATTATTTGCTGTCACTTTTATCTGATAATAACCTAGATAATCATGAATACATAAATAAAAGTTTCATATTTTAAATAGAATTCAGAGACTATTATTTCACTCATATGTTACTTTAATGTACTGATGTAAGTCATAGCAATGATGGTAGTAAAGAAAAACTAAAAACAAACAAATGAAAAAACAAATGTGTAATTCAACACCACCTCATCTGTTCCTACTATCTGCTGTTTACCTCTAACACTATATAATCTTATCAATTTATTTAATATATTTTAGCTTAATCTCTTTATGTTTGTTTTAATTAAACTAAAGTTTGTTTGTGTTGAAAATATATCTGGCCCTCAATGAAAATGTGAGGAAATGTTAATCATAAGTACATTTAAAAATTATCATTTTATGTTTCCTAAATGTAGGTATTTCATTGACAAAAATGAGATTATATAGAAATGAACTAGTTTATTCAATGCTGAGTAGTATCATCATGAGTTATAAAAACAAACGATCCATTGCATTCAATGCATGGCAAAATTAAAACTCAAAGTGGTATATGACATAGTTAAAATTTAACAGAGGCTTTAAGCTGGAATCCAAAATAGTCAGTTTTATATTTTTCTAACATAGCTGCAGAGGAAATGTGTAGATTAATATAATAAAAGAGAGAGTATTTTGAGATACCTGTAAGCAACAATATATGATAGCTATGTCACATTTATCTCAAAGAGGAGGAATCACTGATTATCACCAATGAGAGCCAAATTTTGAAAGAAATCACTGAAAAAAAATTAATCAAAGCAAACATGTCATACATTTTTAAAGCATGGTTCATTCTTTAGAATTTCTGAAACTGTTCCATTGCCTTGAGAATTTCACTAGAAATGAATTCATAAGCAGAATATGATACAATCCTTGGTTTCTTTTGTGAAATACATAGATAGGAATGAAACACTCATTCTACTAATGCATTATTTTACAAAACTCTCACTTGACTATTTCAAATGGAAGGGTAGATAAAATGGAATATATTATTTTCTGAAAGGGAATGTGAGTGATATGCTGCATCTATCATTATACAGTACCTCTGAAGGAAAGGGGAATCCTGAACTGTAGCAAAGTGGAACAAGCCTTTCCTACTTCATTCTTCTCTTGATTTCCACATCCTGTGCATAGAAGACTTCTTCCTCTCATAATGCATAACATATCAATTCTGACAGAGTACATAATATTAAAGCTAGATTGCTTAGAGTTTATGGTTGTCTGTCAAAAACAATATACAGTGAAAGAAATATTTTAGAACATGCAATATGCATTATCCTAGTAGTATGGGATAGTGAAAGAAAGAAGGTAGCTTGCATGCTGTGTGAGCTTTAATCTTTCTTGATTGCCAGGGTTGTACAATGAAATTTAATAGGTACAGTTTAAATACAGGCTGTACAACTGAAACTAATTTCCATAGTGTGGACCTACACATGCGAGATCATGGCTGCATCTCAGCCTTTTTTTAATCATTAAAAATAAAGCCATAGAGATGCATTAACATACTACATAAAAATGTGGTTTTACATATTTAGTTTTCTCTATGGTTGCTACTATTGGTGTAATTATTAACATAAATACTTTACAATCCTACTTAGAGATCAGAACTATGGAGCTCGGTGGGTGATCCCTGCCTCTTACTGACTCAGAGTCTAAAAACCCCTTAAAAAGTTATCCTTTCTCACATTGGTTTAAGTTAGTATTCAGTGCATTTAATAGGTTTTCAACTGTCAAATTCTCTGATTATGAAATAGAATAATACAAAATCTCTACTCTCAGTTTTATTGATGTTTGAAGAGGACCTTGTAACAAAGTTATAAAGTTCTCTAATGTTGACAGATTTGCTGGGCCTTGTCTGTCAACTCCAACTAAATTCTTATAGTCTAGCTTCTTATGAAATGTTATTCATCTGCTTATCTGTTGATGGATGACTAATGGTATAAATAGTAACAACATCACATGTAAACACACACAAACATACAGACACACACGCACACACACACACACACACACCAAGACAGGGAAAGAAGAGAAAGAGAGAGATAAACAGAGAGACAGAGAGAGACAGAGACAGAGAGACAGAGAGAGAGAGAGAGTGCCCTGCAGCCACACACACACATAGCCTTTGTAGTGTCACTAGAGATTTGTATTATTGAATTGGCGCATTTTGTAACCTATTTTTATAATGAAGCTGTGGTATTAAAACTGAAAAGTTTAAAGGTAAAATGTAACAGTTTGTCACAATTATGTTTCATATTGGCAGGTGCTCTGAACTTTCTGTTTGATAACTAGACATATAAATTTCAGTTCTTAAAGCTTTGCAGCCAATTTAAGGCCTCATTTATTTCACTGACAGCAAGATATATGTGCAGCCTGGCATTCTGGATGTCTGGGTCCAAAATCGGCACTTTGTTGCTTGCTTGTCTCACAGGGAGTTAATAGTAGCAATTTTTCAGCATAGGCATACTTGCACAAGGTGTTTAGCAAATAAATGAGCATAAGATGACCTGTGGTGTCCGGAAATTACAAAAATTCATGAATAATAAAATGATCTATAGATTGTTAGCAGAGGGCTACAGCACAGGCTAATTTGCAGCCAGTGAGGCTTTACAGTATAATTTATAACTTTTGAAAATTTAATGACTTCATCAATTTTTACCTATTTTTTCACTAATATAATCTCCTGAATACCAGTGTGCCAAGGTTTGATTTCCACATATGGAAAAGGCTAAGTCATTCATATTTTAGTGTCTCTATGTTTTGTTTTATTATAATAAGTTATATCAAAAGCAGTTACACCATGAGAAGATTATAATAAAGACTTTAGTATTACATAAATATTCAGATAACTTGTCATTACTTTCTCAAGAGGGTATCATTTACTTTTGACAATTAAGAATTTCACTTGATTTCTAGTACCAGCAATCCATAATTTCTTTAAAAACTTCAAAGTAGTCCTAAAAATATAAATATATATGTGCTTGTTAAAATAGATTACTTGTAGAATTTTTTCAAGAAGAATAAACTATTCCTAAAGTTGAATTTATCCTGTCATTTAGGATACATAATTAAAATTGCGGCAGAATATATACATGTGTGGCTTTGTTCTCATTGCAAGTTAGGTATTTTATAAATAAATGCTTAATTTTATCAGTAGTAGTTTTTAAATTATGTTAGTATGATGCCAATTTTTTGATAGTTGAAAATTTGAAACCAACAATTGGGGGGCCTGCACAGATCTAACATAAGTTCTCTGCATGTATATTGTAGGTGTGCAGTCTGGTGGTTTTTGTGGAACTGTTAACAGAGGTAATGGGGACTATTTGTGATGCTTTTGCCTTCTTTGTGGATGATTGTTTTCCCCTTAGATTGCCTTTTTCAGACTTAAAATGAGAAGAACTACCTAGACTTATTACAAGTTGATATAATATTTTAAATAGATATCACTGCCAGGCCTGCACTTTAATGAAAGGAAATAAGGGAAGATTGGATAGAGAGGGAAGAAATCAGGGGAAGAGATTGGGAGGAGACAAGGGAGGATAAACTGTGGTTGGGACATAATATGTGAGAGAATAAATTAATGAAAAATATAAAACTAGAAATTTTGCAAATGACTCATGCAATAATTTACCTTTTGTTAAAATGATCATACAAATACATTTTAGAATTTTCTTTATAACACATTACGTGTCCATTGATAATTCTTACAGATATTGTAAGGAGATGATAGATATTACTGGAAAGCCTAAAAATACAATCATGCAAACAAATACAAGAATAGAAGGTAAACATAAAATGTAAACACTCTTCATCTGGAATAGATAAAGAGTAGAAAATATTTGTAGGTATTTCCATTTGCACATAATACTTTAGTGTTACATAAATGTATGCATGTTTCATTTCCTTTGCAAAATGTTTATCTGGTGAATTTTCTTTACCTGTTTATTTTATAACTAATTTTCATATATCATGCTTAAATATGTATGTTGAGAACAATTTATACTTGAAAACATATAAAATGCAATGAATATAACTTCTGTTAAGCATAAGAGTTACTGAGTTTGCAATACTTTAATGAATGTTTCATGTTAAATATATGTTCATATATGCTTAAATAATATTCATATTATTTAAAATAACTAAAATAACACTTCAGATTTTAATGATCTAACTTAGAATTATTAGCTGGCTTATTTTTATTTTTATTTTTATTTGCTTTACAACCTGATTCATGCTCCTCTTCCTGTTACCCCCTCTCCCCATCCCTTCCTCCATTCCTCAACCCCTTTTCTTCTGAGAGGGTGGAGGCCAACCTTGGCTATCCCCCCATCCTGGTACATTCTCTCCCTCTGAGGTCAGACAAGGAAGCCCACAAAGAAGAACATATCCCATGTGCAGGCAACAGCTTTTGGGAAAGCCCATGCTCCAGTTGTTTGGGACCCACAGGACGACTGAGCTGCATGTCTGCTAGATATGTGAAGCAGGCCTAGTACCAGTCCCTGTATGTTCTTTGATTTGTGATTCAGTCTCTGAGAGCCCAAAGAATTTAACATAGTTGACGATTGCTTTTCCTGTGGAGTTCCTATCCCATTTGGTACCTCTACACTTCCATAAGAGTCCCCAAGCTCCTCCACTGTTTGGTTGTGGTTGTCTGCATCTCTTTGAGTCTGTGGATTAGAAACTCTCAGAGGACAGCTTTGATAGATTTCTGAGTTCAAGCCATTCTCATGGCCATTTGACCATTTCTTTTCTCACTTCACACACCTGATCCTGAACCCCCCACCAATCCTCTACTTTTACCCTCGCCCCTAAAACTGCCTTTTAAGGCTATTTTATTCTACATTCTAAGTGAGATTCAAGCATCCTGTCTTGGACCTTTCTTCTTTTTTAGCTTTTTTGGGCCTGTGGTTATCCTGCATTTTATAGCTAATATTCACTTATAAGTACACATACCATATGGGATATTTTGAGACTGAGTTACCTCACTCAGTATGAAACTTTCAAGTTCCATCCATTTCCCTGAAAAATTCATGATGTTCTGGTTTTTAATTGCTGAATAATATTCCATTGTAAACATGTACCATATTTTCTTTATCCATTCTTCTGTTGAGGGATATCTAAATTGTTTCCATTTTGAACATAGTTGAACAAGTGTCCCTGTGATAGGGTCTTGAGATAGAACTTTCCCAGTTTTCTGAGAAACCTCCAGATTGATTTCCAAAGTGGTTGTACAAGTTTACTCTCCCAATAGTAATGGAGGAGTGTTCCTCTTGCTCTACATCCTTGCCAACATGTGCAAGCACTTGAGTTTTTCATCACAGTCATTCTAACTGGTGTAAGAGGGAATCTAAAGTTGTTCTGATTTGCATTTCCCTGATAAGTAAGAATTTTGAATATTTCTCTAAGGACTTCTTGGCCATTCTAACATCTATTGGTCTACTTTTAATTTCTGTTGTTAATGCTATACATTTTTAATTCAATCAACCTTACTAGGTATTTCTGCCATTTCCTCACTACTGCTATGTGTTCTGCTACTCTACAGTCACATAATTGCTGAAACAAAAAAGTAAGAAACACAATGAACACTGTATGAAAATTTATGCCACTACCACTTCATTCCATGAGCTGTTAAATTCTCATCTACAAATAACACAAGTCATGATAGCAATGAATTCATTATGGAATGTCATCTAGTCTATAGAGTAAGACAATAAATACTCTATGCTTTCCATAAAGGAGACTACTAATTAATCAGAAAAGCATCTAAATCTAGTTAGATAAAATAGAAGGTTGTCCAGTCACTAAAGCAGAGAGAGAGAGAGGGGGGGCAGGAAAGAGGAACAGAGGGAGGGGACAAAGACAGAGAGATAGAGATACAGAGAAAAAGACACAGAAAGACAAAGACAGAGAGACATAGGAAGACAAAGACAGAGATAGAAGGAAAGGAGAGATGATTTTAACTTGTCAAGAGACAGAGTAACACTAAGAAGACACATGTGAGATTATTCATAATAAATTAAGCTTCTATTTGCCAAAATATATGCACTTTAAAATGGATTTACTTTAAAAGGATTTCAGAAGTAAATAAGTATACCTGAGTGAACCATGAACACTCAAAGGTTCAGTTTGGATATGTGATTATTCTGAGTTCACTTTTTATTTACAATTCAGGTGATCTTAAATTTTGAGGAAAGAAAGACAAATGGATTAGGATAAATAAGACTTGGAGTAAAATGTATTCTCCATGTGCAATCAATGTTTCATTATGCTAAAAGGAGAATGATTAGTGAAGGGAAAGCCATTCCAATCATTGTGACCTGGAGAAAATGAAGTATCTGAAAACATTTTACAGTGAGAAATCCTTATATTAATAATTACTGGGTATTTTCAGTAATGTTTTCCATTTTCTAAATTTATTTGTGCATTTTACTGTAATTAAAATATAATTCTAGATACTTTTGATGAATATATAGTTAGATATATGTATACACAATTTCATATTGATTAACAATGGACACATAAGAGAAGTAATTGTGGAAATTCTACTAAGGACAAACAGTGTCATTGATGTCAGCCTACCTTAGATCCTGACTATGACATAAACATGCAGCATATGTCAGCTATCATTGATTAGGATACTAATTACTATATAGCCAAATGTAAATATACATATGTATATAAGTATGTTAGTATTTTATTTGTCCCAAAGCCAGAAAATCCTCAATTCATAGTACTATCTGCAGTTGTGACTTTTACATTTTCATAACTGATTCTAAAATCAGGCCTCAGGCTATTAAATCACTACCTAACAGGAACTAGGAGTGACACAAACTATGGGAGGAATTTCTAAGTAAATTAATGCCCCCTTCTTCGTCCTTCACAGTAGACTCATAGTTCCTCATTACTTCATCAAAATTCCAGACTTCCTCCATTTTCACTGTGACTAGAATAAGAGACAACCTGATTACAATCTTGTAATTGAGGCTGCTTTTAAACATGACATGGAAGCTCACAACTTCATCTAAAGTAAATACAAAGGGTTTACCACTGTGCTCTAGGAGCCTGAAATGTTCCCATAACCTGGGCTATGAAGTTTGTGTTTACCCAAGGCAGTAATATCTCTTTTAATTGTTTACTTTAAAGGAAACCTGCCTCAGTGTCTCCCTTATTCTCCTACCTTAGACCAATTGCAGCTTGCTTTAGAAATTTCATTATCAAAGCAAGGTAAATAAATATATAATTATTAAATACCGTTATCTTAACTGTTATTGAGTCTCTTCCCATTTTCTAGCAACACATTTAAGAGGTCAAAATCCATTGTAGTATTCACAATTTTTGAATCTCGTGAATATCTAGCCTTAAGAGCTGAAGAAGCAAATCGGAGGAGGCAACAAACATGGTAAACATATCTAGAGATAATGTGATAATGTTATTTTCCCATCTTAATATTGGTTTAATCCCTCCTGATTTTAGGTTGATTCAAACATTCAAAATTTAAGTATGTTAATCAACATGTAACATTATTTATCACTGTCTATATTATACTTGATTTTAGCTAAAAGGCCAAGGAGAGACCAATTATTATATTTACTAATAGTTATTTTAGGTCTTAAAATGTTTTAAAAAAGTAAGATTCCATGTAAAATATTATTTAAAATATGTCTAAGGCTGAGAAAAAAGCACACAGCACTTTCTTTCATTTTTTTTAGAGCTAAAATTTTATTAAGATGAAAAAAGAAATTTTTTTAATTTTTTTTATTTTCTAAGTTTTTTTTATTTACATTCAAAATCATTTCCCCTTTCCCATTTCCTCCCTCCCCGAAAGCCCCATAAGCTGCCTTCCCTCCCTCTTTTCCCCATTCAACCCCCTCTTACTTCTCTGTCCTGGCATTCCCCTACATCCAATCTTTCCAGGACCAGGGATCTCTCCTTCCATCTTCTTGGAAATCTATTGATATGTGAATTGTGTCTAGGGTATTCCAAGATTCTGGGTTAATATCCCCTTATCAGGAAATGCATACCATGTGTGTACTTTTGTGATTGGGTTACCTCACTAAGGATGATATTTTCCAGTTCTGACCATTTGCCTAGGAATTTCTTGAATTCATTGTTTTTAATTTCAGAGTAGAATTCCATTAGTGTAAATATAACACATCTTCTGAATCCATTCCTCCGTTGAGGGACATCTGGGTTCTTTCCAGGTTCTGGCTATTATAAATAAGGCTGCTATGAACATAGTGGAGCATGTGTCCTTAATGCATACAGGGGAAGCCTCTGGGTATATGCTCAGGAGTGGTATAGCAGGATCCTCTAGGAGTGTCAGGCCCAGTTTTCTGAGGAACCGCCAGAGAGCTTCCAGAGCAGTTGTACCAGTTTGCAATCCCACCAGCAGTGGAGGAGTGTTCCTCTTTCTCCACATCCTCGCCAACAACTGCTGTCTCCTGAGTTTTTGATCTTAGCCATTCTTACTGGTGTGAGATGGAATCTCAGGGTTGTTTTGATTTGCATTTCCCTAATGACAAAGGATGATGAACATCTCTTTAGGTGCTTCTCATCCATTCGATATTCTTCAGGTGAGAACTCTTTGTTTAGCTCTGTACCCCATTTTTAATAGGGTTACGTGGCTGTCTAGAGTCTAACTTCTTGAGTTCTTTGTATATATTGCATATTAGCCCTCTGTCGGATGTAGGGTTGGTAAAGATCATTTCCCAGTTAGTTGGTTGCTGCTTTGTCCTTTTGACAGTGTCTTTTGTCTTAAAGAAACTTTGTAATTTAATGAGGTCCCATTTGCCAATTCTTGACCTTAGAGCATAAGTTATTGGAGTTCTGTTCAGGAAATTCTCCCCTGTGCCCATATATTCAAGGTTCTTCCCTAGTTTCCTTTCTATTAGTTTCAGTGTGTCTGGTTTTATGTGGAGGTCCCTGATCGACTAGGAATTGAGCTTAGTGCAAGGAGATAAGAATGGGTCAATTTGCATTATTCTGCATGTTGACCTCCAGTTGAACCAGCACCATTTGTTGAAAAGGCTATCTTTTTTCCACTGGATGGTTTTAGTTCCTTTGTCAAAGATCAAGTGACCATAGGAGTGTGGATTCATTTCTGGGTCTTCAACTCTGTTCCATTGATCTACATGCCTGCCACTGTACCAATACCATGCAGTTTTTAACTCTATTGCTCTGTAGTACAGCTTGAGGTCCGGGATACTGATTCCCCCAGGGGTTCTTTTACTCTTGAGAATAATTTTAGCTATCCTGGGTTTTCTGTTATTCCAGATGGATTTTCAAATTGCTCTTTCTAACTCTATGAAGAATTGAGTTGGGATTTGGATGAGGATTGCATTGAATCTGTATATTGCTTTTGGCAAATGGTCATTTTTATTATATTAATCCTGCCAATCCATGAGCATGGAAGATTTTTCCACCATCTGAGGTTTTCTTCAATTTCTTTCTTCAGAGACTTGAAGTTCTTGTCATACAGATCTTTCACTTGTTTTGTTAGAGTCACGCCAAGATACTTTATATGGTTTGTGGCTATCGTGAATGGTATCATATCCCTTATTTCTTTCTCAGCCTGCTTATCCTTTGAGTATAGGAAGGCTACTGACTTGCTTGAGTTGATTGTATATTCTGCCACTTTGCTGAAGTTGCTTATCAGCTGAAGGAGTTCTCTGGTGGAGTTCTTTGGGTCGCTTAAGTACACTATCATATCCTCTGCAAATACTGATAGTTTGACATCTTCCTTTCCAATTTTTATCCCTTTGACCTCCTTTTGTTGTCTAATTGCTCTAGCTAGAACTTCAAGTACTATATTGAAAAGATATGGAGAGAGAGGGCAGCCTTGTCTAGTCCCTGATTTCAGTGGGATTGCTTCAAGTTTCTCTCCATTTAGTTTGATGTTGGCTACCGGTTTGCTGTAAATTGCTTTTACTATGTTTAGATATGGGCCTCGAATTCCTGGTCTTTCCAAGACCTTTAACATGAAAGGATGCTGAATTTTGTCAAATGCTTTCTCAGCATCTAATGAGATGACCATGTGGTTTTTTTCTTTGAGATTGTTTATATAGTGGATTACTTTGATGGATTTCCTTATATTGAACCATCCCTGCATCCCTGGAATGAAGCCTACTTGATCGTGGTGAATGATCGTTTTGATGTGTTCTTGGATTCGGTTGGCAAGAATTTTATTGAGTATTTTTTGCATCGATATTCATAAGAGAGATTGGCCTGAGATTCTCTTTCTTTGTTGGATCTTTGTGTGCTTTTTTTATTAGAGTAATTGTGGCTTCATAGAATGAGTTGGGTAGTGTTCCTTCTGTTTCTATTTTGTGGAACAGTTTGAAGAGTATTGGTGTTAGGTCTTCTTTGAAGGTCTGACAGAATTCTGCACTAAAACCATCTGGACCTGTGCTTTTTTGGTTGTTTATGTAGTGGATTACATTTCAATGCCCCCAGGCCTCCATGCATCTTTAAGAGAAAAATTTAGATCCAACTTAACATTTGTTGCAGATAAGAGATGCTATCATTTCCTTACATGAATCATAACACTCTCTAAAACAGGCTTCTCATTACATTGTAATTTAGTTTTAAGTGTTAGTTTAATCCCTTCCTTTCCACTTGGCACCATTTAAATCTTTTTCTTTGTTTCCTTCCTTCCTTCCTTCCTTCCTTCATTTCTTCCTTCCTTCCTTCCCTCCTTCTCTTTCTGCATTTCTTCTCTCCTGTCTTTCTCTCTCTCTCTCTTTCTTTCTTTCTTTCTTTCTTTCTTTCTTTCTTTCTTTCTTTCTTTCTTTCTTTCTCCTTTTCTATCTATTTCTTCCTCCATTCCTTTTTTTCCTTTGCCTTTTTTTCTCCCTTTTCTTTATTTGGGGCTACATCTAACTCTGTAGTCCTGTCTCACCTAGAACTCATGATATAGATAATATTGATAACTCAAACTCATAGACAATCACCTGTTTCTGCCTCCTGAGTGTAGAGTTGGTAAGTGGGAGCAGTCACAACTTACCCATTAAGTTCCTTTTGAAATCTTTAGTTTTCATGTCTTAAAAATCAATGATTATAGATTACTTAATATTCATTCTTTTATCAGGTTTTACTAAAGAGCTGTGGTGAGTAAAGGCTATAAATAATGATAATGTTAAAACAGAGTCTGAAGTAATTATTCAAAGTGGGTACAATAAAGCAAAGAAAAAGCCCTGTTGATTCTTATTCGTGGTTTCCCTTGTATTGTGTTTTAGGATAAGTGATATCTCTTTTCCCTATATTCTTTAAATTTGTAGTTTGTTTATTAGCTGTGTATCTTTATTATATAAATGATAAATATGCATTCATTTAGTTTTACTTTAGTCATTTTTTTTCTGGTGCCAAAGATTTAACGAAGCTCCTTTTGCATGCAAGTATATTCAAATTTTATGAACTGTAACTGCCATGAATTTACTATTCTTTGGGTAAGCTAAAAGAATATTAATTGGTAAAAATATTGCTTATTAACACATGCAATTATAAAATTTTCATCATAGGAATAATTGTTTAATCAATATGGGAAATCTATGATTTTTGCAACTAAACATTTTGCGTGTGTATGTCTGTGTATGTGTTTCTGTGTATGAATGTGCCTGTTCTTTTGTGTGTATATGAGCATGTGCATGAATATTTGTATTCACATATGTGCATATGAAGGCTAGAATTTAGGTATAATCTATCCTCTTTAAATACATTTATCTTTTTCTTTCTCTTTTCCCCACAATGTCTTTTACTGAACCAGATATAGTGCAAACTATGAAGGAAGAGCTGTAGTGGACCAATGACCTTTCTGCTCACTGTCTTGCTCAGCTCAGATGGGTGTACTCTAGAGAGGCATAGCCCCAGACACTTGTTCTATGATTCCTTCTTAATACTACTGATGTGCTTCTCATGTATGTCATTTCCATACTCCTCCTTTAATTGTCTTGGTGTGAGTGTATATCAGGAAACCCTCATGACATATAGCCTTGTGTGATTACTTTCTGGGTGACAGTCCAATCTGTTGGTCAAATTTTCTGCAGATTATGAAGATGGAATCTTCTTGAGATAATGCTGTTTAAATCAATTAATGATATTTATAGAGTTCATGACTTGATTTAATTAGGAAGTTAGCTTGATTTAAATAATTTTGGGAAATTAGGGTAATTGAAGAAAGTATAAAATTAGAATTAAGAATAGAGTGTGTCCCTTCCTCATTGAATAACATGATCTGCTTGAGTTAAATAAAGGGGTACAACAAATAAAATTGTAGTAGCAAGAAAAATAGGCTTGAGTCATATTAATGATCAAAGAATACTTTCGCTCTACATAGGCCTATGTTCCTCAACCTCTTGATCTAGGGATGTGGGAAAAGATTCTAGGTATATAGAAAATAATAAGGTTATAAATGAAGAATAAACACTTCTACTATGAGTATAGTACAGAAGAGAGATGATTGTCCAACCTACTTAATCAAGACTTCAAAAATAAAATACAAGATTGATGGTCTGTTCCATCTGTCTAGTGTCAGGTCTTAGGGCCTTCCCTTGAGCTGGATCCCACTTTGGGCCTGTTGTTGAACCTTCTTTCCCTCAGGCTCCTCTCCCTTTCCATCCCTGAAGTTCTTTTTTTGTTTTTTGTTTTTTTTTGTTTTTTTTTTTTTTTGGTTTTTTTTGTTTGTTTGTTTGTTTTGTTTTTTTACTTTTTATTTTTGAGGCAGAATCTAGCTCTGTACATCAGGCTCCGCCCCCCCAGCCCCCTCCCCCATACGCAGGGTACTCCTGCCTTCTGGATGGCTGGGATTACAAGCTTGGCTCCCACACACCCAGGTAGAAAAATCTATTCTTCTTTTTTTTTTTTTAAGTTCAACTGGGTTTTATTTTTTATTTATTTATTTTTTTATTTTCTAAGTTTTTTTTTTATTTACATTCCAAATCATTTCCCCTTTCCCGTTTCCTCCCTCCTCGAAGTTCTTTAAGACAGGAACAGTTATGGATCAGAGATTTGACTATGAGATGGCAACCCCCTCTCTTACTTGGTGACCTGTCTTTCTTCTGGGGGTAGGCTCTATAAGTTACCTCTCTCCACTGTATGACATTTTATTTAAGGTCCCTCCAATTAAGTCCTAAGAGTTTCTCAATTCCCAGGTCTCTGGCACATTCTAGAGGGTACACCCAACCTCCTACCTCCAGAGGTTGCCTTTTTCCATTCTTTCTGCTAGCCCTCAAGCCTTCAGTCCTTTTCCCCCACCCAAATACCAGATGGCGTTCTGCTCTCCACAACTCTCCCATCCCTTCCCCCCCAGTCCCTCCCTTTCTCCCCTCTTATTGTTGATTTCTTCTCTCTCTCAAGTGGGACTGAGGCATCCTCACTTGTGCATTTCAGTTTGTTGAAATTTATGAGTTCTGTGGACTGTATCTTGGGTATTCTGTAGTTTTTTATTTGTTTGTTTGTTTGTTTGTTTGCTAATATCACTTATTAGTGAGTCCATACCATGCATGTCCTTTGGGGTTTGAGTTACCTCACTCAGGATGTTATTTTCTAGTTTCACCCATTTACCTGCAAAACTCAGGATGTCCTCATTCTTAATAGCTGACTAGTATTCCATTGTCTCTATCCTTTCTTTTGTTGGGGAACATCTGGGTTGTTTTGTCATGGGATACAATTTTAGGGCAGCTTCCTAATTTTCTGGTGTGTTGGTCTATTCAGGGCTTTCTATGGTGGGAGAACTGGACTCTGATGATGCCCATGTATATTGGCTTCTTTTGCTATGGACTTGTGCTTGCCTTTCACCATCTGGTTATCCTTGTTGTTTGCTGATCTGGGTGACTCTGTCTGGAGTCTGCATTTTTTGTCCCTGGGTTGCTTCAGATCTCCTGGTAGGCCTGAGATCCTGAGGGTAGCAGACTTCCTGTGTGGCCTTCCCACTTAGGGGGCAGTTTTCAGAGGTACAGAGAAGCTTCTGATCTGTTGCCCTGTCTGCAGTAGATCTCCTGGGAGGCCTTCAGACTGTTGGTTCTTCAGAGAAACAGTCATGCTGTGTTCCTGTGTGAAGCTGTACTCCAGAGGAACCTGTGGACTATTGTTTCTATTTCTCTGTGTGCATAAAATAACTATTTTTAAAAATTCAAAAATAACAAAAAATAGAATTATAGTATCTTGCCAAATGACACTCAACTATTCTTCTTGAAAAACGTAGGCCGACAGGTCATGCAATCACTGATAATATTCTGTAGACATTATTTGAAGACATAGGTAGAATAAAAGTTAGATGAATGATAAATCTCAACTGTCACTAAATATTATTCAATCTAATTTATCAGGAATTACTGTTAAAATTTGCCTCTTTAAAATATTTATTTCTGAGCCAGCACAGAGCAGACAGTCTGCACAGGTGAAACCTGCCCTGCAACTCAGAGGATCCCATCTGGAACCTGCTGGCAGAAGCCTTCTGGTTTCTGTCTCCAGCTTGGGACATTCCTCTACCTCAGTGTGCCATAAGCAAGTGGCATAGGGAGGCAGTTTAACCACCCAGGATTGTGGACGGGACTGCCTGCACAGGTAGAACTACCTTCACCAGAAGATCACACCAGAAATCCTCTGATGGAAACCCTCAGGTATCCTTCTCCTGCTTGGGACAATGCACTGCCACTGTGCAACATACCCAAGTGACACAGAAAGGTAGCTAATCACTCAGGAGTGCAGAGAGACTAGGCAGCACAGGTAAAACCCACTGCAGCTGAGAGGAAACAGCTGGAAACCCTGAGGACTCAAGAACCTAGAAACAGTCTGGGACAGGAGTCTTCCAATTACCACATTCACCAAGAGTTGATCCAGGCCAAAGAGCTACATACACAAATACAACCACAAGAGAGCAGGTCTCGCAGGAATACCTACATACTGGTGTACACGGAGAGAACGGGTCTTCCAGGAGCACAGATAAGCAACAGAGACAGCAACACCAGATGACATCAGAGATAACCAGATGGCAAAAGGCGAAGGCAAGAACATCACCAACAGAAACCAAGGCAATATGACACCATCTGGACCAAGTTCTCCGACAAAAGCAAGTCCTGGATACCCCAAGAGGCCAGTAAAGCAAGACCTGGGTTTAAAATCTCATCTCATAGCATTCTTAGAGGATTTCAAGACTGACATAAATAACTGTCTTAAAGAAATACAGGAGAACATGAGTCAAAAGGTAGAAGCCCTTACGAAGGAAACAAAAAAAAAAATGTTTAAAGAAATTCAGGAGAACATGGATCAGCAGATAGAAGCCCATAGAGAGGAAACACAAAAATAACTTAAAAGAATACAGGAGAACTTGAGTCAACAGGCAGAAGTCCTGAAAGAGGAAACACAAAAATCTCTTAAAGAATTACAGGAAAACACAAACAATCAAGTAAAGGAACTGAGCAAAGCCATCCAGGATCTAAAAACGGAAGTAGAAACAACTTAGAAATCACAAAGGGAGACAACTTTGGAGATAGAAAACCTTGGGAAGAAATCAGAAGTCATAGATGCAAACATCAACAATAGAATACAAGAGATGGAAGAAAGAATCTCAGGTGTTGAAGATACCATTGAAAGCATCGACTCAACAGTCAAAGAAAATGCAAAATGCAAAAAACGTGTAACCCGAAACATCCAGGAAATCCAGGACACAACGAGAAGACCAAACCTAAGGATTATAGGTATAGATGAGAGTGAAGATTTGCAACTTAAAGGGCCAGTAAACATCTTCAACAAAATTATGGAGGAAAACTTCCCTAACCTAAAGAGAGAGATGCTGATGAACGTAAAAGAAGCCTACAGAACTCCAAACAGACTGGACCAGAACAGAAATACCTCCCATCACGTAATAATCAAAACACCAAATGTACTAAACTAAGAAAGAATATTAAAAGCAGTAAGAGAAAAAGGCCAAGTAACATATAAAGGAAGACCTATCTGAATCACATCAGACTTCTCACCAGAGACTATGAAAGCCAAAAGATCCTGGGCAGATCTCATGCAGACTCTAAAAGAACACAAATGCCAGCCTAGACTACAATACCCAACAAAACTCTCAATCACCATAGATGGAGAGACCAAGATATTCCATGATAAAACCAAATTTACACAATATCTTTCCACAAACCCAGCCCTACAAAGGATAATAGGTGGAAACCACCAATACAGGAGAGAAAGAAACTACACCATGGAAAAAACGAGATAGTAACCTTCTTGCATCAAACCCAAAAGTAGATAACCACTCAAACATAAATATAGTGTCAAGAATAGCAGGTGGCAATAATTACTATTCCTTAATCTCTCTTAATATCAATTTTGAAGATAGAAAATCTTGGAAAGAAATCAGGAGTTATAGATGCAAACATCAACAACAGAATAAAAGAGATAGAAGAAAGAATCTCAGATGCCGAAGATATCATAAAAAGCATTAACTCAACAGTCAAAGAAAATGCAAAATGCAAAAAGCTTGTAACCCAAAACATCCAGGAAATCAAGGACACATTGAGAAGACCAAACCTAAAGATTATAGGTATAGAAGAGAGTGAAGATTTCCAGTATAAAGGTCCAGTAAATGTCTTCAACAAAATTATAGAAGAAAATTTCCCTAACCTAAAGAAAGGGATGCCCATAAACGTACAAGAAGCCTACAGAACATCAAGCAGACTGGACCGGAATAGAAATTCCTCCCATCCCATAATAATCAAAGCACCAAATATACTAAACTAAGAAAGAATATTAAAAGCAGTAAGAGAAAAAGTAAAGGTAACATATAAAGTAAGACCTATCAGAATTACACCAGACTTCTCACCAGAGACCATGAAAGCTAGAAGATCCAGAGCAGATCTCATAAAGACTCTAAGAAGACACAAATGCCAACCCAGATTACTATACCCAGCAAAAGTCTCAATTACCATAGATGGAGAAACCAAAATTGTCCATGATGAAACCAAATTTACACAATAGCTTTCCACAAATCCAGCCCTACAAATGATAGTAGATGGAAAACACCAATACAAGGAGGGCAACTACACCCTAGGAAAAGCAAGATAGTAATTTTCTTTCAACAAACCCAAAAGAAGATAACCACTCAAACATAAAAATAACATCAAAAATAACAGAAAGCCAAAATCACTATTCTTTAATATGTCTTAGCATCAATGGACTCAATTCCCCAATAAAAATACATAGAATAACAGACTGGATATGTAAACAGGACCCAGCATTTTGCTGCATACAGGAATCGCACCACAGTGTCAAAGACAAACATTACCTCAGAGTAAAAAGATGGAAAATAATTTTACAAGCAAATGGTCCCAGGAAACAAGCTGGTGTAGCCATTCTAATATTGGATAAAATTGACTTTTAACCTAAAGTCATTAAAAAGACACGGAAGAACACTTCATACTGATCAAAGGAAAAATCCACCAAGAAGAACTCTCACTCCTGAACATCTATGCAAGGGCACCCTCATTCATAAAAGAAACTCTACTAAAGCACAAAGCACACATTGCACCTCACACAAAAATTGTGGGTGACTTAAGCACTCTATTCTCCTCAATGGAACGATAGGGAAACAGAAATTAAACAGAGACACAGTAAAATTAATTGAAGTTTTGGACCAAATGGGTTTAGCAGATATTCATAGATAGATAGATAGATAGATAGATAGATAGATAGATAGATAGATAGATAGATAGATAGATAGACAGACAGACAGACAGAGAGATAGAGATAGATGATAGATAGATAGATAGATAGATAGATAGATAGATAGATAGATAGATAGATAGATAGATAGATAGATAGATAGATAGATAGATAGATAGAAGTTAGATAGATTAGATAGATAGATAGATAGATAGATAGATAGATAGATAGATAGATAGATAGATAGATAGATAGATAGATGTAGATATATATATAGATATAGATAGAACATGTCATCCTAAAGCAAAAGAATATACCTTCTTCTCATCACCTCATGGTACCTTCTCCAAAATTGACCATATAATTGGTCACAAAACAGACCTCAACTGATATAAGAAGATTGAAATAATGCCATGCCTCCTATCAGATCACTATGGAAAAGGATGGTCTTCAAAAACAACAGAAGCCCACATGCACATGGAAGCTGAACAATGCTCTACTCAGTGAAACCTTGGTCAAGGAAGAAATAAGGAAAGAAATCTAAGACTTTTTAGAATTTAATGAAAATGAAGGCAGAACATACCCAAATTTATGGGACACAATGAAAGCAGTGCTAAGAGGAAAACTCATAGCCCTGAGTGCCCCCAGAAGAAACTGGAGAGCATACTTTAGCAGCTTAATGGCACACCTGAAAGCTCAGGAACAAGAAGAAACTAATACAGCCAAGAGGAGTAGAAGGTGGGAGATCATCAAATTAAGGGCTGAAATCAACCAAGTAGAAACTAAAAGAACCATACAATGAATCAACAATACCAGGATCTGGTTCTTTGAGAAAATCAACAAGATTGATAAACCCTTAGCCAGACTAACCAGAGGGCAAAGAAAGAATATCCAAATTAACAAAATTAGAAACGAAAAGGGAGAGATAACAACAGAAAGTGAGGAAATTCAAAAAATCATCAGATCCTACTACAAAACCCTATATGCAACTCACCTGAAAAATCTGGAGAAAATGGACAGTTTCCTAGACAGAAACCAAATACCAAAATTGAATCAGGATCAAATAGGCCATCTAAACAGTCCCATAACCCTTAAAGAAATAGAAGTGTTCATTGAAAGTCTTCCAATCAAAGAAAGCACAGAACCAGATGATTTCAGTGCAGAATTCTAGGAGACCTTCAGAGAAGACCTAACAGCAATACTCTTCAAACTATTGCACAAAATAGAAACAGAAGGAACACTACCCAACTCGTTCTATGAAGCCACAATTAAGCTGATACCAAAACCACACAAAGATCCAACAAAGAAAGACAACTTCAGACCAGTTTCACTTATGAATATCGGTGCAAAAGTACTCAATAAAATTCTTGCCAACTGAATCCAAGAACACATCAAAACGATCATTCCCCGTGATCAAGTAGGGTTTGTTCCAGGGATGTAGATATCATTCAATATAAGGAAATCTAACAATGTAATCCACTAAATAACAAACTCAAAGGGAAAATAAAAAAACATGGTCATTTCATTAGATGCTGGAAAAGCATTTGACAAAATTCAGCATCCTTTCATGTTAAAAATCTTGGAAAGAACAGGAATTCAAGACTCAAAACTAAACATATTATAATCAATATACAGCTAACCAGAAGCCAATATCAAACTAATGGAGAGAAACTTGAAGCAATCCCACTAAAATCAGGGACTAGATAAGGCTGCACTCGCTCTCCATATTTATTCAATATAGTATTTGAGATTTCAGCTAGAGCAATTAGACAACACAAGGAGGTCAAAGGGATACAAATTGGAAAGGAAAAATCCAAATTATCACTATGTGTAGATGGTATTATAGTATACTTAAGTTACCCAAAACAACTACACCAGAGGTCTACTACAGCTGATAAACAACTTCTGTAAAGTATCCAGATATGAAATTAACTCAAACAAATCAGTATCCTTCCTATACTAAAAGGATAAACAGGCTGAGAAAGAAATTAGGGAAATGACACCCTTCACAATAGTTACAAACCACATAAAGTGTCTTGGTGTGACTCTAACCAAACAAGTAAAAGATCTGTATGACAAGAACTTCAAGTCTCTAAAGAAAGAAATCAAAGAAGGTCTCAGAAGGTGGAAAGATATCCCATGCTCATGGATTGGCAGGATTAATATAGTAAAAATGGCCATCTTGCCAAAAGCAATCTACAGATTCAGTGCAATCCCCATCAAAATCCCAACTTAATTCTTCATAGAGTTAGAAAGAGCAATTCTCAAATTCAACTGGAATAACAAAAAACCCAGAGTATCAAAAACTATTCTCAACAGTAAAAGAACTTCTAGGGGAATCAGTATCCCAGACCTCAAGCAGTACTTCAGAGCAATAATGTTAAAAATTGCATGGTATTGGTACAGTGACAGGCAGGTAGATCAATGGAATAGAATTGAAAACCCAGAAATGAACCCACACACCTATGGTCCCTTGATCTTTGACAGAGGAGCTTAATCCATCCAATGGTAAAAAGATAGCCTTTTCAACAAATGATGCTGGCTCACCTGGCTGTTAGCATGCAGAAGAATGCAAATTGGTCCATTCTTATCACTTTGTACTATGTTCAAGTCCAAGTGGATCAATGACCTGCACATAAAAGCAAATACACTGAAACTAATACAAAAGAAACTGGGGAAGAGCCTTCAACATATGGGCATGGGAGAAAATTTCATGAATAGAACACCAATATCCTATGCTCAGATCAAGAATTGACAAATGGGACCTCATAAAATTACAAAGGTTCTGTAAGGCAAAGGACACTGTCAATAGGACAAAAGGGCAACCAACAAATTGGGAAAAGATCTTTACCAACCCTACATCCAGCAATGGGTTAATATCCAATAAACACAAAGAACTCAAGAAGATAGACTCTAGAGAACCAAATAACCCTATTAAAAATGGGGTACAGAACTAAACAATTTTGACCTAAGGAATATCGAATGGCTGAGAAGCACCTAAAGAAATGTTAAACATTTTTAGTCATCAGGGAAATACAAATCAAAATAACCCTGAGATTTCACCTCACACAAGTCATAATGGCTAAGATAAAAAACTCAGGTGATTTCAGGTGTTGGAGAGGTTGTGGAGAAAAGGACTACTCCACTGCTGGGGAGATTGCAAGCTGTTACAACCACTCTGGAAATCAGTTTGGCGGTTCCTCAGAAAACTAGGCATAATACTACCGCAGGACCCTGCTATACTACTCATGGGCATATACCCAGAGGATTCCCCAGCATGTAATAAGGACACATGATCCATTATGTTCATAGAAGCACTATTCATATTAGCTAGAAGCTAGAAAGAACCCAGACATCCTTAATGGCGGGATGGATACTGAAAATGTGGTATATATGCACAATGGAGTACTATTCAGCCATTAACAACAATGAATTCATGAAATCCATAGACAAATGGATGCAACTGGAAAATATCCTGAGTGAGGTAACCCAATCACAAAAGAACACACATGTCATGCACACACTGATAAGTGGATATTAGCCCAGAAGCTTGGAATACCCAAGACACATTAGGATATACTTTTCTTTTTAAATTTTGAGATATTTCATCAAAATATTGCATAAGATGAATTAGTAATTGTTTTCATAATAATTTATTTCATTTCTGATTTTGTTAATTTTGATACTGACTCTGGGACCTTTAGTTAGTTTTGCTAGGAGTTTATCTATCTTGTTGATTCTCTCAAAGAACCAGCCTTTGCTTTTGTTGATTTTTTATATTGTTCTCTTTGTTCTTATTTTTATTAGATAATTTCTTTACTTACATTTCACATGTTATCCCCTTTCTGGTTACCCCTCTGAAAAAACCCTATTCCATCCCCACACTTTTCCCCTGCTTGCCAACTCACCTACTCCTGCTTCCCTGTCCTGGTATTCCTCTGTACTGGGGCATCAAGCTTTCTCAGCATCAAGGGCCTCTCCTCCCTTTGATGTTCTACAAGGCCACTCTCTGCTACATATGCAGCTGGAGTCATTGGTCCCTCCATCTGTATGTTCTTGTTTCTATTTAGTTGATTTCGGCCCTGATTTTGACTACTTCCTGACTTCTACTCCTCTTTGGTGTGTTTGCTTCCTTTTGTTCTAGACCTTTCAGGTGTGCTCTTTTGTTTCTAGTGTAAGATATCTCTGGTTTCATTACTAGGGCTCTTAGTGCTATGAATTTTACTCTTAGCACCATTTTCCTTGTGTTTCATAATTTTGGGTATGATATTTTAACATTTTCATTAAATTCCAGGAAGTCTTTAATTTCTTTCTTTCTTTCCTCCCTGACCAAGTTATCATTGAGAGTTGTTCAGTTTCTCTGTATATGTGGGCTTCTTGTTTTTGCTGATATTGAAGATTAGCCTTAGGTCATGGTGATCTGACAGAATGCATGGAATTATTTCAGACTTATTCTACAGGTTGATGGTTGTTTTGTGACCACTTAAATGGTCAATTAGGAGAAGGTGTATTCTTTTGTTTTATGGTGAAATGTCCTGTAGTTATCTATTAAATCCATTTGGTTCATAATCTCTCTTAGTTTCACTGTGTCTCTCTGTTTTGTTACTGTTTCAATGACCTGTCCATTGGTGAGAGTGGAGTGTTGAATTCTCCCATTATTATTGTTTGGGGTTCAATGTCTGTTTTGAGCTTTAGTAAAGGTTCCTTTATGAATGTGGGTGCCCTTGCATTTGGGGCATATATGTTCAGAATTGGGATTTTCTCTTATTGGATTTTCCCTTTGATGAATATGAAATATTCTTCCTCATCATACTTGATAACTTTTGGTTGAAAGTCTGTTTTATTGGATATTACGATGAAAACTCCAGCTTGTTTCCTGGGACCATTTTCTTGGAAGACCTTTTACCATACTTTTACTCTGAGATAGTGTCAGTCTTTGCTATTGAGATGTTTTTCATGTATACAGCAAAATGCTGGATCTTGTTTGCATTTCCAGTCTGTTAGATGATTTATTTTTATGGTTGAGTTGAGTCCATTAATATTGAGAGATATTAAAGGGAGATGATGGTTGGTTCCTGATATGCTTGTTTTTGAGGTTGACTTTATGTGCTTGTGGTTCTTTCCTTTTGGCTTTCTTGTGAAATGCTTAATATCTTGTCTTTTCTTTTGTATAGGTACCTTCTTTGTGCTGGTATTTTCCTTCTAGTATCCTCTATAGGGCTGGATTGGTAGATAAATACTGTTTGAATTTGGTTTTGTCCTGGAATATTTTTTTTCTCCATTTATATTGATTGAGAGTTTTACTGGTTAGAGTAGCCTGGGCTGGCATGTGTGTTCTCATGAATTTGCATGACCTCTGACCAGACTCTTCTAGCCTTCATAGTCTCTGTTAAGAAGTCTGGTGTGATTCTGATAGGTCTATATTTGGGTGTTACTTGGCCCTTTTCCCTTGCAGCTTTTAATATTCTTTCTTTGTTATGTGCACTTAGTGTTTTGATTATTATGTGATAAGAGGATTTTGTTTTCTGGTCCCATTTATTTGGTGTTTTATAGACTTCTTAGGCCTTTATGGACATCTCTTTCTTCAGGTTGGAGAAATGTTCTATGATTTTGTTGAAGACATTTTCATGTCCTTTGGACTGGGAATCTTCATTCTCTTCTATTCCTATTATTCTTAAATTTGGTCTTTTCATTGTGTCCTAAATTTTCTGGATGCTTTGGGTTAGGAGCTTTTTATGTTTTGAATTTTCTTTGACAGATGTGTCAATCTCTTCTACTGTATCTTCTACACCTGAGACTCTCTCTTCCATCTCTTTAATTCTGTTGGTGATACTTATATCTGTAATTCCTGACTTCTTTCTTAGGTTTTCCATTTCCAGGTTTGCCTCCATTTTGTATTTTCTTTATTGTTTCTATTTCCATTTTTAGGTCATGGACTGCTTTATTAAATTCCTTTACCTGTTTGATTATGTTTCCCTGTGTTTATTTTTTTCTTTTTTAAATTAGATATTGACTTTATTCACACTTCAAATGTTCTCTGGTTTCCTCTCTGAAAACCTCCTATCCTATACCCCCTCTTCCTGCTCACCAACTCACCTACTCCTGCTTCCCTGTCCTGGCATTCCCCTATACTGGGGCATTGAGCCTTCTCAGGACCAAGGGCCTCTCTTCACTTACATGTACAACAAGGCCATCCTCTGCTATATATGCAGCTAGAGCCACTGGTTCTTCCATGTATACTCTGTGGTTGGTGGTTTAGTCCCTGGGAGCTCCAGAGGTACTGTTTGGTTCATATTGTTGGGGCTGCAACCTCCTTCAGCTTCATTGGTATACTTCCTCTAGCTCCTCCATTGAGGAACTTGTGCTCAGTCCAATGGTTGGTTATTTGTTTCCTCTTTAAGGGCTTCTACCTGTTTACCTGTGGTTTCCTTTATTTCCTTCAGCAAGTTATTTATATCCTTCTTTTTTTTTTTTTTTGTTTTATTTTTTGTTTTGTTTTGTTTTTTTTTTTTTTTTCGAGACAGGGTTTCTCTGTGTAGCCCTGGCTGTCCTGGAACTCACTTTGTAGACCAGGCTGGCCTCAAACTCAGAAATCCTCCTGCCTCTGCCTCCCAAGTGCTGGGATTAAAGGCGTGCGCCACCACCGCCCGATCTATTTATATCCTTCTTAAAGGACTCTATTATCTTCATGAGATAGGATTTTTGGTCAACTTCTTGATTTTTCAGATGTGTTGGTATATTCAGGACTTGCTCTGGTGGGAGAACTGGGTTCTGATGATACCCATATATATTGGTTTCTGATCCTTATGGTCTTGCAATTGCCTCTTGGTATCCCTGGAGTTTGCTGATCTGGGCGACTCTTTCTGGAGTCTGCTTCTTTTGTCCCTGTGTTTCTTCAGGTCTCCTGATAGGCCTATGGCCACCTATGGAGCCTACCAACTGGGGGCTCTTCAGAGGGACTGAGAAGCTGCTGATCTGTTGCCCTTGCTGCCATAGACCTCCTAGAAGACCATCAGACTTTTGGGTCTCAAGGGGAACAGTCAGGCTGTTGTCCTGTGTGAACATGTTCTCCAGGGGTATCATAGACCTTATGTGCAACAGATCTCCTGGGATGCCTGTAGCCCTGTGTGCAGCAAATCTCCTTGGAAGCCTCAGGCTGTGGTATAATTTGCCCAAATATTCTCAGTGCAGGGGATTTTCTGGGATGGCTCAGGATATGGTGTCTTCAGGGAAGCAGACTAGCTAGCAGTCTGCCCAGCAGAAAGGACCAGGCAGAAGGGAAGGGGTGTTCAGCAGGGGGATAGGGGATGGGTTTGTGTGGTAATAGGTACTTAGTCCACTGGGCTCCCAATGGCTGCTGTGGGACTTCCTGAAGGCTTTTACCAAATGTACTAAGTGCAGTGGATCTTCTGTGCTGGCTCAGGATTTGACGTGTCCAGTAGAGCAGACTAGCTAGTTGTGTGCCCCAGTAGATAGGACAAGGCAGAAAAGCATTAACTATATTTAAATAATAAATACATAATCAATGATCCTGTTGTAATTTCTTCTTATGTAATGATTTAAATCTGTTTTGAAGAATATGTTTCTGTGCGATTATTTTTAGGGGAAAAAACTAGTAGCTATGAGGTAATTTACTTGCTAAATAGAAAAACTTTGTCTTAAGGTCTATAAAAAGGGTTGAGAGAAAAGTATATAACACTGGAGCCTGCCTTTGATTCAATCATTTTGTGTACTCTGTGTGTTTCTGTGTGTGTCCCTCTGTGTCTTCTTATGGGTGTGGTTGTGTGTGTTTATGTGTGTGTGTGCGTGCGCGTGTGTGTGTGTGTGTGTGTGTGTGTTTGAATTTCTGTCTCTTCTTTTCTCTAATCACTTGCTTCCATGAGCAATCAACCTTCCTCAATTTCTATCCGCTCCTACTCAATCAGGTGCAATTTGCAATGATCCTGTTCACCAATGGCACAACTTGCTGCCTGCCTCGGTTTACACTGCAGTGTCAAAACTGGCCTTTGACACTAAAACTCTAAAACTCACACACTCAATTATACTATCTGGCTAATAAATTCTAGAAGATAAATAAGTAAATCTCTCTGTGCTGGCTGGTTTTGTGTGTCAACTTGACTCAGGCTTGAGTTATCACAGAGAAAGGAGCTTCAGTTGTGGAAATGACTCCATGAGATCCAGCTGTGGGACATTTTCTCAATTAGTGATTAAGGGAGAAGGGCCTAGCCCCTTGTGGGTGGTACAGTCCCTGGGCTGGTAGTCTTGGGTTCTATAAGAGAGCAGGCTGAGCAAGCCAGAGGAAGCAAGCCAGTAAGAAACATCCCTCCATGGGCTCTGCATCAGCTCCTGCTTCCTAACCTGCTTGAGTTCCAGTCCTGACCTCTTTTGGTGAGAAATAGTAATTTAGAACTGTAAGCTAAATAATCCCTTTCCTCCCCTACTTGCTTCTTGGTCATGATGTTTGTGCAGGAATAGAATTCCTGACTAGGACACTCTCCCAAAAGGAACATTAAGATTACAGGGAAGTTCTCAGTTTTTACATCCTCATATTGTTATGAAAACCCCTCTATTACCTAAAGCACTTCCCATTCCTAAACTAACATTGGAATAGATAAAGGTTTATATCATAACAATATTTAAAGAAAACATCATTAAAATAACGTAGAGCTTTTCTCAGTTTGAACTACTCAGGTAAAATATCTAAAAGTATCAATTGTAAAGCTTACATAATTGAAATTTATTTTATAAAGCAGATTTTTATTTTAGTTTTGTCATCTGCAGAATTAACCATCTCATGGTTGCCTCTCAAAATAATTGATCCATTTCAATATGATTTTCCAGAGATTTTCAAAGATTTTTCTACTTTCAATAAGTTAGTTATTTACCAAGACATTATTTTTATCAACTTTTCCATCCTCTCCAAAGACCCTGTCCAGGTATGAGCATTTCTTAAAGCTTTTCAAGTTTATGATATACATATTATTTCAGTGTAAAATCAACTTCCTTTGACACCTGGACCACACCTACAAACAATAGTTACTGTGACTACTTCTGTAAATTTGTTTGAAATGAGTGTAATAGAATTTGAACTGTTGGGCAGAGCAGTAGATTAAAATAACAGAAAGAACAGCCATCAATCTAACCTGAGATTACAGTATTTCTTTTATATGAATGCTTAATTTTATTTTGTAGAAAAAAGAAATTGCATTACAAGAACAGATAATTTAAATAGATTTTACCATTAACTGTATTAATACTATACTGGAATCAATTAGTGTTTTTATATTCTTCATACTTTAAATAGTAGTGCATGGTTGCCTAGTTTGGAAGTCTTTGCAAAACAAAGACTTTGAAACCTAAGCAAGACCTTAGAGTGATTGATGCTGAGAAAGCTGAGATTTTCCTATAATATAGTTGTATCCCACTGCCTCCCCTAGACACTTCGAATAGAAAAACATCATTCACTCAGCACTTACTACCAATTTTCCTGAGTAAAAGACCTGAACCATGCCTTACTTCATAAAATCTTTTGATTAACTCTGCAGAAATAGCTCAGTAATAGATCACTTGTCAATCATATTGAAGGAGCCATATAATTGATCGCAGAGAAAAATCACTGCCCTTTTTAGTCTATTGGTTATAAGCTTGAATAAATCAAATTTAAGGTTTTTGTTTTTCTACAACTTTCTGACTGAGTCATTGGAAATTTTAATACAGGCAGAGAGTTTCTTCATATTCAACTTTAATGGGCACCTTTGTCCTCATCTGAGAACAACTTGACCATTCTGTCAACTTCCCTGGAGTATTCTAGCATCCATTTTTAAAACCTTGATTTAACTGAGTAAAGCCAAAAGTTAGTGTTTTTAATCTGGGGGAACTAAGTGGCATTTCAGGTACTGGAATGAAAACCAACAAAACAGATTATTACATTTTAATCATAATTTTTTTGCTAATGACAATGATCATTCTCTGGGCAAACTTTCTAAACATGCATCATCTCTGGATATTTAAGCAAATTTAAAGTAATGTGTTTATTTGTCTAAGAAATCTTCCTTGTACATTTCTTTATTTGGTAGGAATACACTGATAATCAAGTGAAATGTCTGAAGTCAAAATATGTATGGTATTTCCTAGTTCAATGTGTGGTCATGTTTTCTTTTTTTTTTTATTATTTATTTTATTTTATTTTTTTAATTTACATTCCAAATCACTTCCCCTTTCCCGTTTCCTCCCTCCCCGAAAGTCCCATAAGCCCCCTTCCCTCCCTCTTTTCTCCATTCAACCCCCTCTCGTTACTCTGTCCTGGCGTTCCCCTACATCCAGTCTTTCCAGGACCAGGGGTCTCTCCTTCCATCTTTTTAGAAATCTATTGATATGCGGATTGGTTCTAATAGCATACAGAAGTACATTTGGAGCGAAATTAAGAACAAATAATTCCTGCACATTTTTCTACACTAAACTTTTCTAAGGTACATGTATCCTCTAATATATATGTGTCCTTGGTCTCAGACTAACTTGTTTATGCTGCCTTATTGTGTCTCAGTATTTGAGAGATCTCAGGATTTGGGTTAGTAGAGAATTCTGGGCTTCCTATAGGGAAGCTGAGAAAGCTGAGATTTTCCTATAATATAGTTGTATCCCATTGCCTCCCCTAAACACTTAGAATAGAAAAACATCATTCACTCAGCACTTACTATTACTTTTTATATATAAAAAAATGAGCTTTTTTATTTTTTTAATTAGATATTTTCTTTATTTACATTTCAAATGTTATCCGCTTTTCTGGTTTCCCATCCAAAAACCTCCTATACCATCCCTCCTCCCTGCTTACCAACCCACCCACTCTCTCTTCCTTGTGCTGGAATTCCCCTATACTGGGGCATCAATACTTCTTCCAACATTTTCCTAGTTCAATTATGGGGTCCCCAACTTCAATCCAATGTTGGGTGTAAATATCTATCTATCTCAGTTCTATCTCAGTCAACTGCTTGTTGGACTTTCAGATGACAACCATGCTATATGTCTATCTATATGCACACCATAGCATGAGTATTAGTGTCAGGCCTTGGGCCAGTCACTGAACCTCCTTTTCCTCATTCTCTTCTCCATTTTTGCCCCTGAAGTTCTTTTAAACAGGAACAATTCTGAGTCATGGATTTTGACTGTGGGATGGCAACCCCATCCCTCCATTTGATGCCCTGTCTTTCTCCTTGGGGTAGACTCTACAAATTCCCTCTCTCCACTGTTGGGCATTTCGTCTAAGGTCTCTCCCTTTGAGTCATGAGAGTCACTCATTTCCCAGGTCTCTGGTACGATTTAGAGGATCTTCCATCTCCAAAACCCTGAAGTTTCATATTTCCATGTGGGACCTTAATGAGACTTGTGACCACGCCCCAGGTTCTAACCTGACTCCGCCTTGGCAGTCACCTGCCTACAGCCATGCTCTCCCCGCCTCTCAGTTACCTGACCACCCAACTCACTATAAATACCACCCCTCAGCGCATGCTCTCCCCCCCCCAACTTGTTCTCCCCTGACCCTCTTCTTTGTCTATCTCTCTGTCTCTCCATTTTCTCCCCTTTCCACGTGGTCATGGCTTTTCTTACCTATTTTCTCCTCTTCCTTTGTCTTTCTCTTTTTTCTTTCTATTTTCTTAATAATAAAACATTAAAGCTATGGGCCACCTCTTATTAAATTCACCACATGGAGCTAGCTGGTGGAGCTAGCTGGTACGCGCCCTCAGAGACTCAGAGATTTAGCCATGCAGACAGTCTGTGAGCACAGGTAACAGGCAAAGAAATCCACACTAGAATGTCCCTGCCTTCTGCGTGAGATTTCTATGCCCGCCTGCGCACACCTATGTGCAGAGACCAGCAGTGTGACTGTCCACTCCCCGTTGCGCTGAGGCACATGTGCATCTTTCCTGCTTCCCCAAAAACCCTACGCGGGCTCCATATCTGCCTGTGTCCTCTGCGACATACACGCTACCTTGGCCTGAGAGCGAGGCCCACACACCACTGGCCCGGCCTGGTCTCATGCCCCCCCCCCCCGCCATCTGTGTGTGCCAGGCCCCGCACTTTTCTTTTTTTTTTTCCCCACATTTCCATTCCTACTGTTGGCCCTCAGGGCTTCTGTCCTGTCTCCAACCGCCCCCCCCATATTGATCATTCTCTCCCTTTCCCCTCCCCTACCCACTCTCATCCAGGTTCCTTCTTCCCTCTGCCTCCCTTGATTGTTTTATTCTCCCTCCCAAGTCATACTGAGGTGTCCTCACTTGGGCCCTTCCGCTTGTTAACCTTCTTGAGTTCTGTGGATTTTATCTTGGATATTCTGTAATTTTTTGGCTAATATTCACTTATCACAGAGTATATACAGTGCATATCTTTTGCATTTGGATTACCTCACTCACGATATTTTCTAATTTTGTCCATTTACCTGTAAAACTCATTCTTAATAGCTAAGTAGTTTTCCACTGTGCAAATGAACCACATTTACTGTATCCATTCTCCATTGTGGGACATCTGGCTTGTTTCCACTTTCTGGCTATCACAAATAAGACCTCTATGGATATAGTGGAATATGTGCTCCTGTGGCATGGTTGGGCATCTTTTGGTTATATGCCCAAGAGTGGTATAGCTCAGTCTTCAGGTAGATTTATTTCCAATTTTCTGAGGAACCTCTAGATTGATGTTCAAAGTGGATGTACCAGTTTTCAATCTCACCAACAATGGAGGAGTATTCTTTTTTATCCACATCCTCTCCTTCAGAAGCTGCCTGTCCCATTCCCCCTCTCTCTGCCTCTATGAGGGTGCTCAGGCACCCACCTACCAACTCCTGCCTCCCCTACACTGGGACATTGAGCCTTCACAGGACCAAGGGCCTCTCCTCCCATTGATGCTCAACTTTTAACGGTTTCCCTCATTCCCTGCCCTCACTGCTTCGTATTTCTATTCATTTTCCTTGGCCTGTAGACCTCCCTCCTATCTCTTCCCCTATCTGCCCTGCTCTTTCTTTTTGTCTCTGCCTCCCTCTCCTTCTCAGGTTACTCCCTCCCTCTACCTCCCAGGATTATTTTGTTTCCCCTTCTAAGTGGGACTGAAACACCCACACGTTGGTCTTCCTTCTTTTTAAGCTTCAAGTGGTCTGTGAGTTGTATCATGGGTATTCTGAGTTTTTGGGATAATAGTCACTTACAGTGAGTATATACAATGTGTCCTTTTGGATCTGGGTTACTTCACTCAGGATGATATTTTCTAGTTCTATCCATTTGCCTGCAAAATTCATGTAGTGGTTTTTAATAGCTGTATAGTATTCCATTGTGTAAATGTGCCACATCTTCTGTTTCCATTCCTCTGTCGAGGGACATCTGGGTTGTTTCTAGCTTCTACCTATTATAAATAAAGCTGCTGTGAACATGTGTAGGATGTGTCCTTGAGATATGTAGTTCAGTCATCCAGCAGACAATTTTGTTCTTCTGATTTTCAACCAATTCTGTTTTGTATAACACACAAATTGATATTGATATGTTCATCTATTTTGGAAAGGCACATACAAGACAGGTTATCTTGTCTTAGTGTCCAATATATGTTGCTATAGTTAGCCAATACTATTTCTTTGTTTTATATTTTGCATTATTAGCTTTCTGTAGATGGAAATTGAAATTAATCTTGGAAATAATTAAATTTTATTGCATTATAATACCACATAACACACAAGTAGTTTGAATAGAAATATAAAGGGAAAAGAATGATAATAATTATATTTAATAAGTATAAAATACATGTTGCTCTGAAAGTTGTGGATAAATCTATGATAAAATATAAATGAAAAGACTTTTCAGGTTGTAGAAACTGCATAGTTGCTCAAACTATTTTAATTTTTGAATTGTGGACTTACTTAAAATCTCATTATCAATACCATTGTTTTCTTAATATAGTCATCAAGGCATGCAAAAATTTTTGTTTAAATCATTATAAAAATAGTATATTTAATATTCTTTTTAAGAATAAATCATAGAAAGTAAAAGAAAAATTGAGTATATCAATATTTTTTACATATTAACAATGAAATTAATGCTCATAGTAATATGTAAATAATTCAATGAAATCCACTAAATGGGATTATTCTAACTCTAGCATTTTTAAAAATATTTTTTCTTGAGTTTTACTTTATATACCCATATATAGTCATATTGTATTTCTGCAGAGTGGAGAGTAATTTCACATAGTCTGTTTTAAGGTGTCAGAAATAAGAAACTTCTTAAAACTTTTAATATGACAGCCTGTCAATATGAGTTAAAACATAGTGACCCATGTTATGGAAAGATAGGATCTACTTCATAAAGTTTTCTCTGATATCCACAAGCATGCCTTGTCATGTGTAGGAAGTAATACCAAAAAGTAAACATTTCTCTTTGTAGATTTCATTGTTCTGTCTTCTTATATAGACTAATGTTGAAGAATTTTTAATACAAGTAAGATGAAGTGATCACTATTTTTTATTATTTTTAAACTATTTTTATTAGATATTTTCTTTCCTTATTTACATTTCAAATGTTATCCCCTTTCCTAGTTTCCCCTTGAAAATGCCTTTACCCATCCCCCCTCCCCCTGCTCACCAACCCATCCACTCCAGGTTTCTTGTCCTTGTATTCCCCTATTCTGGACATCAAGCCTTCTCAGGATCAAGGGCCTCTCCTCCCTTTGATGTCCCACAAGGCCATCCCTTTTGGCTCCAGCTGAAGATGTAGCAGAACATCACTATTTTTTATTGCTTATTTTGTTTATTTACATTTCAAATGTTATCCCCTCCTGACATTCCCTTCTACAAGCCTCCTATCCCATTGAAATATAAAAACCTTTCAAATCACTGTCAAGAACAATATTGGCAACTGATAATATATGATGATATATGCTCATATATAAGGGTAAATATTTTAAACAGTTTAATCATAGACTAGACACTGTTTCATTATTTTAAAATTCAGGACATATATTAAGACTGTGAGGAAAAGTAAATTATAATATAATTTCAAAAGATAAAATAATTGTAAAAAGTTTATATAACATCTCTCACTCCTTCCTCCTATAATACTTTCTTTACTGATTTAAAAAGAGAGAAAGGACAAAGACATTTTTTAGGGATAAACACAGATGGACACACAAAGACATAGGGAAAGATTTACAAGACAACCTTCAGGCAGCCACAGATTCAGACTCATACCAGACAATCAGTGGAAAGAAGATACCATATGAAATAGAGAATTCAAATCCTGACCTGTTCACTGACATCAAGCAAAAGTGTTCTGATGCCCTTTCTTGATGCAATGGAGAGACATTATTGATGACTTTGAGTTTATTAATAATGCATTCAAACTGACCACAAGGGATAGCTCAACATGTGTGAATCAATAAATGTCATCCACCACATAGAGGATTCAAGGTCAGGAACCACATGATGATCTTGTTAGATGCAGACAGGCCTTTGATAAAATCCACAGTCCTTTATGATGAAAATACTGGAGAACCTCAGGAGACATGGGACATTTCTCAACATAATAAATCCATAGACTGGAGCAGGGGGAATGGTGACTTCAATCTAAATAGTTAAATCTTTTTAATGTGAAAAAACATTTCTGTATTATTCAGTGGCAATATTTACACAATAAACTACTAAAATATCTTGGATTACATAAATTATTTTTAATTTGAATTTGAATTTTTTACTTCCATTATTAATATCATTCTTTGGCCGTGTGTGTGACTTTGTGGTAACAGGCAGATATGCCTTCTATGGTTGGCCTGTGAAAGTCAGAGGATAACTTTTGGGAATCTCTTCTTGTTCTTAGAGGCAGGTTTGGCCTCATTTCTTTTATGCTACTTACTCTATCTTAATAAGCCTATGAGCTTTGAGGCAATTTGTCTTTCTCTGCCTTCTACCTTGTAATTGAAGTACTGGGATTACAATTATAATCATCAGGGATTTTGTGTGTTTTCTAGGAATGGAATTCAAGTTCTCAGACTTATGCAACTGGTGTTTGACACACTGGGCAAGAATCCTGCAGCTCAAATGTAGTGAATTGTGTACATCATGACTCAAACTGTAGAAAAACATATTAGACTCTACCCTGTATATTCTCACTGTGTGTGACTAAGTGTAATAATCTGAAAACATGATGACTAATGGATAGAATCACTTTACCTATTGGCATCTTCAATATTACTAAAGGCAAGATTCGAAAATTGTATAAAACCTTAGGGCTTAAAGTTTCCACTTTGAGAAAGATTCATCCTTCAAAAGGAAAATAAAGGACAAGAAGCTAAAGGAATGCCATTGAGAAGCTGCTGGTAATGCTGCTATAGTTACTTGTGTATAATGTCTAGGGACTCAGAGACAATATGGGATGTATCCCTGTCCTTAAAATTCATCCATATGTCTAATTTAAAATAAGACAAATTGCATCATAATTTTTGTTATAACAATATAATTACTCAATATTATTAAATATACATATAACTTATAAATTGATTTTAAAATTCACTATAATATATGGAGTAAATACATTGGCTTGGTGCTTCAATTATTTCAATAACCTATTTTCTGTGTTTCTGTGGATGCCTTCTGTTTCACTATAATTTAATATAAAACAAAACATTGTAAAGGTTTCCATTTTTACTCATTGTTTTTCCCTAGGTGTTCAATAATAGCAACCTTAAATCCTCACAGTTATGACACTTCTACAAGGCTGGAGCTGGTTTATCTTCTGAAAACTGCAAAGGTTAAAATAAAAGGAAAACAGGGATAAAGTAATTTTCTTTGAGATAATGTATTTTAAGTCATTTGCTTTTATATGTGAAGTTAATCTAACCAGCAAGATTTAAATTTGATATGAGGAGGATTTGATTCCTTTTACTTAATGTAGCACATTATTTCTCTCTGAAAAAATTCTTCTGTTGTAATTTTCCCTTTATTTTTTTAATTTTAAATCATCTATAATTTTAGTTAATGTTATAGTACATCATATAAAATGTTCCTTTCTCTGTCATGTGTTTTGTATATAGATAAAGTATTTCTTTGTATCATTTAAAGCTCAGCCTGATGTAACTATGCCAAACAGATTATTCTATGATAACAAATGCTATGTGAAGTCTCCATTTTTGTAGCTAATAGACATATACAAAAATGTAGGTACTTGGAAATTATTAAGTAACTTTTCTGGGAAAGTGGTTTTGCTGCAGAAGAAAAACAATACCTTTATTTGTCTGGAATAATTGGAAACAAAAACTGTTTTATTATATCACATAATTACAACCATTAATACTATGTAATTTTGTGCAGAATAATTCAATTTAAATAGAGATGGAGGTAGTATTATATTTTTCATCATTTTAATACTTTAAATGTTTATGTGTTATATTTGGAAAAATATAAGTATAGTATTAAAAACATTGTTAAAATATATAGATTTGTTATTAAAGATCTGTTAGATTTTTCTCAGATTATTTTACTAACTCACATTAAGGCTATTCTATGTAAGAGTTAATATTGTATTATTTGGTTTGGATGATTTAAATTCTAAGCTTATTTATGAAATCCAATATCTGAATAAATAATATTTAAGTACTGTATTAAGAAAAAAATAAATCCATTAGTTGAAAAGAGACAAAAAGTGTATTACCAGAAGATTTATTTTTGATCTCTAGTTTTCTGTATAGGTTTGTTGTTGTTGTTGTTCTCTCATATAATACATCCCAAGGGCAATTTCTCCTCCCCCCATTCCCCTGAATCCCTTCCTGCCCCTTACAGCTCCTGTAGAACTCCTCCTACTCTCTATTAAAAAGATATGAAAAACCAGGCCTCTCAAGTATATCTACCAGATATGACCCAAGATGTTATTTTAACATAAATTTGTTAGTATATCAAAAACCTTTTTTTCTAGATATTCAAAATTCATATTTATAATTTTTCTAAGATTATAGTTTTCTAATAACAAAACTATAAATTTATAACAGCATATCCATCTTTAAGTAAATGTTATATGTCATTTTAGAAGTTTTATTAAAATAATTTTAATATCATTTTAGTAAATTTTTTGAAAATTTTTGTTGCATTACCACTAGGTGGAACCAGTAAACTTTGTAATTTATACTAAATCATTTTTTTCCTTTATGTGTATTCTGATAAACTCTTCAAATAAAAGTCATAGAAATAGTTCAACACTGAAATTTATTAACTGTGGTCACTTTTAGAACTTAATTTCAAGTGTAACAGTATTTTGGAAAAATATTTTTTCAAAAATTAGCAAAAAATCATGACCAAATAAAAAGGTATTTTGACAGAGTAAATGCCATTTCTCAGCAATGAGAAAGGATGATATGTCAAACATTAAAACTGCATTAATATTTTCAATGTGAAATATTAAATTGTATTTCTATAGAAATATGAAATTTTCAAAAATATTTGTGCATACTTTTAGTCTCTTAAAATAATTGTTAGCTATTATAGCATGAGATAAAGTTACTTTAATAGTTATTGATAACAGTTAAATTGATTTTATAGAAAATTAATTTAGTAGGACTAATATTGACTAGTTCTCCTATAAAGTACAAGTTATGGATAAATTTTATGGATATATCATTGTTTTCAGTTGAGTTTTAAACATGAACCCACTAGGCTTTAAAACATATTTCCTAAGCCATAGGCACACAAATAATCTTGGCCATAAACAATAAAAACAAAAACACCATTAATGAATGTGAGAAAATCACTTGTGGAGAGGAAAGGGGTGGTATCAGAAATAAGGGAGATAAGAGGTTGGGGCAACAGTAAGAAGAATGAACTTATTTACAAGTATGACATTGTTCAAGAAAAAAATCAACAACACTTGGACAAAGAAAAATAGAATATTAATTATAATGGCAGAGGAAAAAAACAAAAGTGATGAGCTCAGATTAGCAAAGCATTGATGACAAGGTAAGCTACTTCCTCACTGGGAAGACACTGATAATGTAATAGTCACACAAGGAGGAGATAAAGTTTCAAAACAGGAAAAGAGAAGGTACAGAGGAAAATGACCTGTCAGGGTTAGCTGGGAATGGCCTGTTAAGAAGATTAATATCATGCAGCAACTGGAGCAGGGAATCCTGTTCCCCTAACTGGGCTTCTTTGTCCTAGTAGTATATGTACCTAGTCCTGCTGTGACATGATGTGCCAAGGTGGGCTGGTATGGGGGCATGACAGGTCTTACCCTTCTCAGAAGAGAAGGGTAGAGGGAATGAGAGGAGAAGATGTATGATGGGAAGACAGGGAGAAGTTGGGCTGGCTGTGAACCAGATTTAAACTGAATAATAAAATGAACAAATGAAAAGGAAAAGAGGAAAACTGGATGTCTTAGAAAGGGAGACATTACACATCACAATTCTTGAAGACTGTATTCTATGCTTATAATGCAGAGAGAGCCAGATTCTCTACAAAGACTGAACAGAATCCCTCAATTATCCATGCATGGTTCCTGGTTGAGGGATGGGGCCACTCACACATCTCAAAAATATTAACCCAAAATTGTTCCTGTCTAAAGGAAATGCAGTGATGAAGAGTGGAGCAGAGACTGAAAGAAAGGCCATCCAGAGACTGCCTCATCTAGGGATCCATCCCGTCTACAGACACCAAACACAGACAATACTGCTGATGGCAAGAAGCACTTGCTGAGAGGAACCAGGTATAGATGTCCCCTGAGAGACTCTGCCAGAGTTTGACCAATATAGATATGAATAGCTGACCGCAAACATCAGACTGAGCATGGGGACCCTAATGGGGAGTTAGGGGATGAACTGAAGAAGCTGAAGGGGTTTGCAACCCCATAGGAAGAACAACAATATCAACTAGCCAGAACCCCCCCCCCAACCCCGAGCTTCCAGGGACTAAACCCCCAACCAAAGAGTACACATGGAGGGACAAATAGCTCCAGCTGCATATGTAGCCTTATCTGGCATCAATGAAAGGGGAAGCCCTTGATCCTGTGGAGGCTTGATGCCCCAACTTAGGGGAATGCTAGGGCAGTGAGGCAGGAGTGGGTGGGCGAAGGTAGAAGAATCCTCATAGAAGTAGAGGGGAGGGCAGATGGGATAGATAGCTTGCAGAGTGGAAACTGGGAAGGGTGTTTTAAAAATACATATTTTACATTTATCAGTCTTAAGCATGAATCCATCTGTTAATCCATCTGTATTGGCATTACTGTCATTCAATCAAATCTGGGAAGGTCATCCATTGACATTGGAAATCTTTATCTCTTCCTTTCCATTTTTTTTTTTTTTGAGACAAATTTTATCACTGAATCTGGAGCTTAGTAGCTTGCCCGTGCTCTCTCAGAATCTGATTTTTTTTTATTTTGTATATTCTTTATTTATATTCCCAATGATTTCCCCTTTCCCGGTTCCCGCCTTCCTGAAAGTCCCATAAGCCCTCTTCCCTCCCCCTGTTGCCCAGTCAACCCCCTCCCGCTTCTCTGTCCTGGTATTCCCCTACACATTTTATTTATTTACATTTCAATGTTGCCCTCTTTCTTGGTTCCCCATATCAGAGTTATTCACTCCACCACCCACCCTCTTGCCTCTGAAAGGTTGCTTACTTCCTCACCCCCACCCCCTCATTCCTACTTCATCTCCCCTACCCCCTGGCATCCCCCTTCTCTGGAGCATCAAGTCTCTACAGGATTAGGCATATCCTCTCCCACTGAGATCAAACAAGGAAGTCCTCTGCTGCATATTAATCCTAGTGGTATGGTTACCACTGTGTCCTGTTTAGCCATAGTTTCTTACAATCCAATCTTACATCCCTATACTTGTGTCAGAAGCTCTGTACACATTAAATTATCTCTCCGGCATGAAAGTTCTGTACTTTTTGGCTGTTTGAGAATGAATTTCATTCTAACTACCACCACCATGCCAGTTTCATGTATTGAATATAAAACTCCATGTTAATCATATCATTTGTAAAATATATGAAGGGAATTAAAAGTAAATGAGTTACAATATCAAGGCTCCAATCAATCTGCACTGCTTTTCCTTCAGGAAGATGAAGAAATAGAGACCTACTTCTTTGAGTATAGAAAGAAAGATATCTTATGAGACCACAGCAAGGCACCATCAAAATCCAACTAGAAGCCATTCAAAGAAGCAGCAGCAGAAATTAACCATGTGGTGAGCTGTTGATAGATCCAGTTTTCAGAATTAAAAAAAAAAATCTGAAGCTTAAACCATTGATTGGCTCAGGGTTAGGGTAGGCATCACGGCTGTGTATATTCATCCTTACTTTGCCTGTTGTGGGAATTCAGAGCTCTTTTTTCAGAGTATTACGGAATATTACCTTAATTTCTTACTTATTCAAGAATTCGACACAGTCTCAGTATTCACACCTAGTTGCTACAAAGCCCAGCATTCTCTTTAGTTTAGAATAATCAAATAATAGAATTTATGGGTAAAGGTGAAATGCACTGCATAGCATGTTCCTGGAAACATGAGAAAGGAAGGTGAATAAATGAAAAGAGGATAGACAAGCAAACACTTATACCCAAGAAAGCTGGGATCAAATGGCCTGGGTATATTGCTCTTGGTATACTGGTAGCAACAACTCTTAGATCAATCGTAAATCTAGGCAATTTTTATTGTGTACAACAGAGGTAAAGGAGAGATTTAAGATTGTCGCAGTAGGGGTTCTCATAAGGACAACAATCTCATACTGTAAACATCTGAGCGGAGAAAGTTACAGATGCTAATTTAAAAAAAAACTGGTCAATTCTTTCTAAGCACTCACACTTCTACAAGAGAAAGGTGTTTTGTTTTGTTATTGTTGTTTTGTTTTATTGTTTGTTTGTTTGTTTGTTTTCAGTCTGACCCTGATGGAAAGGATTTGCCAAGAGTTTGAGGCCTTGGTCTTAGAATAGCTGTGCCCAAGTTTACAATCCACATTCACTCAGGATTTCATTTACTCTTTACACTTTTACTTTGAGATTCTACAGCTTATTATAAATTATGCTCACCTAAAAGTAATTTTATTTGGTCTGAAGTTCTGAGGTTCTTATGTAGAATATTTATATAGATAGAACAATTCTTAAGGATGATTATTTTTTATATGTTATATTTCTTTGATATGCATGAGTGTATGAATACATATCTCTCTAAGTGTGTGTGAGTGTATATGTGTGTATGTGTGTGTGTGTGAGAGAAGGGGGAGAGGGAGAGAGCGAGAGCGAGAGCGAGAAAGAGAGAGAGAGAGAGAGAGAGAGAGAGAGAGAGAGAGAGAGAGAGAGAGAGAGAGAGAGAAGGGAGAGGGAGGGAGGGAGGGAAACAGAAAGGAAGAGGGAGAGGGAGAGGGACAGGGAGAACATGCTTGTGTCCTGGCACACATGTAGATATCAATAGACAAACCAATCTTAGGTATTGGTTCTGGTGTACCTGTGTATGGGAGGCTTTCCATTGAGATCTCTGGCCCAGGTGGGTGTGAGGGTTCAGACAAAGGGAAGAGAAGTGAGAGCTGAAGGGGGAGTCATCTGCACTGCCTCTGATACTGCAGATGGCTCCATCTTAGTCTCTTAGTCTCGGACATTGCCACTCAGTTACTCCACTTCACCCTGTGCTGAGTCAGGGCAGGCTGAGCCTTCGAGAGGTCAATTAGCCAGGAAGGAGTACAGGGGAGTTTCAGGTGGCATTTTGGGAGAGCAGACCTCTTCCTAAGTGTTACAGCTCTTAGAAGCTCTCTGACAACAGAGTAGCTCTCACACACCTTTATTCCTTCTGGATAGGATTATTATATACAGTTTGGGGCTGGGGCTGTGTCTGATAGCTAATACTTATTAGCTTGGTTTGAAAGTTTGGGGATACCTTATCTGCCTGTGGGATAACTTGGGGTGCTTCTCCTAAGTGTGACTGATGGCTGCAGACCTCTCTACAGGGGGCAATGTGGGGGGCTGTACCTATGTGACAGGAACCAGGGACCCAAAGAGCATGGCTAAACACCTACTGTCTCTTGCAGAAGTCAATAACCTGCTTTGTCACTGGAGTTTTAAGCCTGAGCTCAACCAGGACCAGTGACCAGGCTGTCTATCACAGCTTACCAATCCACAGGTTCTGATGCTGGATTCCCACTTTGAGTTTCCTTGGATTCTTTTGTCTTTCTTTTCCTTTGTACAGTAGGAAAACTGAGTTAGAGTTGTATACCACTCTGCCAGGCTATACATCTTCAAACACAAGCTCCAATGTTTGTGTAGCAAATGCTCTGCATACTGAATCCTCTCCTAAGATCAAGCTGTGTTATTTTAATGAGAAAATTTCAAACAGTTTAAGTCTCTGCTAAGACAATGCTATGCATATAATAATACGTGAAGTACTAAGTTTGTATTCTTGTTTTGTTACCCTGTACAATATTATTGGGAATGGCATTGCTTACTATTAGCAATAGATTATTTTATGTTGAGACTGTTAATATTTATATCTCCATTTAGTTGATTTCTTTTATTAAATGAGAATTCAATAAATTAACAAAATTGAAACTAATCTAAAAGGAGACATTTAATTAAGTGTTCTTTCCTGTTGAATGAGAAAACAGCTGTAAACATATACCTTCAGTAAGCAAATAAAATAAAATAAAAATCAGCATGTGCACTGTGTATAATTTATTTTTAAAACTTTATTTGCAAACTTATTATTTATTTATGTTTTATATGACAAGCTTTTAACAAATAGTCAATGAATATAACTTGGATATAAAAGCTGTCTTTCTTTAAATTTGTGGGGCTCGATGACTATAGATAACAATCTTTGTAATATATCCAATGACAAATTTCAAATAAATAAATTTCAGTCTTTCTTAACATTATGAATTGAGTAACTCTAAATTGGATATAGAACATATACATTTGGTAATGATTTTCATTTTTTTGATATTGTCAGTGGTAGAACTAAGAGACTCATACCTATTGGCTAAGTACTCTACTACCAATCTACATGTTTAGTCCTGTAGATAATATTTAACAACTTTTCAAATAATCATTATTAGCAGATACACTCATTTTTAAAGTAATAAAATATGAATATCAAAAACAGAACATATTGATCAGGTTGGTTTCAGATACTGGCTGGTTGAAATTTATTTGTGCTTCTGAAAAAGTCTGTACTTTATAAATAATAAATTAAAGTAAAAGAGTCTAAAATATTTATCAATAAATTATGTTAACTTATTTCTTTAACAAACCTAGAAGTCCTTTATTTTGACATGTTATATGAAGAAATTAATATATTTTTGTTGTACATATTCAAATCATAATACTTTCAAAGTAAAATAACAAGCTGAAGGAAATAATGTTCAATTTGATAATTTCCATTGTACTAATTAATTTAGCCTTCCTTTTCATTCTTTTACCATTCATGGTTTTATAGTCTATTTCACTGATACCCATTTCATGTATGTTTCTTTACTTTTGGTATTATACTTAAGGGTTAATTTTGAAATTATAGTGTTTAAAGAAATAGCTAATATTATCAGTATAAACTAATCTATGAATTAATTACTTGTTTTAATATTATTGTAATTTTTAACATTATTGATATTCTAAATAATAAAATTTACATTTACACTGAAAATATTTTAAAGTGCTGTTGGCATATAAAGTAATATATAGAAAATTACATAGAGGTAAAATCATTTATAAAGAATTTATGATAATGAAATAAAAGAATATATTTCCCAATTGAATCATTTTCCTTTGTAGCATATTGTGCCTAATTACTTCCATTATAAATTTATGTATCATTCATCACTTTAAAAATATAAAATATTAAGGAAAAAGGAATAATCTCAGTATTTGTTAATCATTATTCCTATCTGTTTCTCTTAGGAGATTATATTCACAAATACTGCTATTTGAGAATAAATATAATTTGCAATTTGGAGATCATTTCATTATTTCCAATAGAATTTATGTTGCTGATGCCATCAAAATCCAGAAAATACTCAATTTGAGAGTAAGCACAAGGTTTTCTATTAGGAGATAAAGTACATGTTATGGAATATATTACAATATTTATTACTTTATAATAATTATTGATTGTATCAACATGAAATAAACTTAAGCATATTTGGGGAGAAGAAATCAGCATTAAGAGATTGCCTCATGAATGTTCCTATGGTAATGTGTGTGAGGCATATTCCTGACTGAGGGGTAATATAGAATGGTCTTGCTAATTAAAGGTTTCTTTTTTATTATTATTATTTCCTATATTTTTTATTTACATTCAAAATCATTTCCCCTTTCCCGTTTTCTCCCTCCCCGAAAGTCCCATAAGCCCCCTTCCCTCCTTCTGTTCCCCATTCAACCCACTCTTGCTTCTCTGTCATGGCATTCCCCTACATCCAGTCTTTCCAGGACCAGGGGTCTCTCCTTCCATCTTCTTGGAAATCTATTGATATGTGAATTGTTTCTTGGGTATTCCGAGATTCTGGGTTAATATACCCTTATCAATGACTGCATACCATGTGTGTTCTTTTGTGATTGGGTTACCTCACTAAGGATGATATTTTCCAGTTATGACCATTTGCCTAGGAAGTTCATGAAGTTCATTGTTTTTAATTGCAGAGTAGTATTCCATTGTGTAAATATACCACATCTTCTGAATTCATTCCTCCATTGAGGGATATCTGGGTTCTTTCCAGCTTCTGACTATTATAAATAAGGCTGCTATGAACATAGTGGAGCATGTGTCCTTATTGCATGCAGGGGAAGCCTCTGGGTATATGCCCAGGAGTGGTATAGCAGGATCTTCCGAGAGTGTCATGCCCAGTTTTCTGAGGAACCTCCAGACTGCTTTGCAGAGTGGTTGTACCAGCTTGCAATCCTACCAGCTGTGGAGGAGTTCTCCACATCCTTGCCAACAACTGTTTTCTCCTGTGTTTTTTGATCTTAGCTATTCTGACTGGAGTGAGGTGGAATCTCAGGGTTGCTTTGATTTGCATTTTCCTAATGACTAAGGATGTTGAACATTTCCTTAGGTGCTTCTCAGCCATTAGATATTCCTCAGGTGAGAACTCTTTGTTTAGCTCTGTACCCCATATTTTAATAGGGTTATTTGGCTCTCTGGAGTCTAACTTCTTGAGTTCTTTGTATATATTGGATATTAGCCCTCTGTCGGATGGAGGGTTGGTAAAGATCTTTTCCCAGTTTGTTGGTTGCCACTTTATCCTTTTGACAGTGTCCTTTTCGTTACAGGAACTTTCTAATTTTATGAGGTCCTATTTGTCAATTCTTGATATTAGAGCATAAGCTATTGGTTTTCTGTTCAGGAAATTTTTCCCTGTGCCCATATGTTCAAGGTTCTTCCCTAGTTTCCTTTCTATTAGTTTGAGTGTGTCTGGTTTTATGTGGAGGTCCTTGATCCACGTGGAATTGAGCTTAGTGTAAGGAGATGAGAATTGATCAATTTGCATTCTTCTGCATGTTGATCTCCAGTTGAGCCAGCACCATTTGTTGAAAAGGCTATCTTTTTTCCACTGGATGGTTTTAGTTCCTTTGTCAAAGATCAAGTGACCATAGGAGTGTGGATTCATTTCTGGGTCTTCAACTCTGTTCCATTGATCTACATGCCTGCCACTGTACCAATACCATGCAGTTTTTAACACTATTGCTCTGTATGTAGTACAGCTTGAGGTCCAGGATACTAATTCCCCCAGAAGTACTTTTACTCTTGAGAATAGTTTTAGCTATCCTGGGTTTTCTGTTATTCCAGATGAATTTTCGAATTGCTCTTTCTAACTCTATGAAGAATTGCGTTGGTATTTTGATGTGGATTGCATTGAATTTGTATATTGCTCTTGGCAAGATGTTCATTTTTACTATATTAATCCTGCCAATCCGTGAGCATGGAAGATTTTTCCATCTACTGAGGTCTTCTTCAATTTCTTTCTTCAGAGACTTGAATTTCTTGTCATACAGATATTTCACATGTTTGGTTAGAGTCACACCAAGATACTTTATATTGTTTGTGGCTATTGTGAAGGGTATAATTTCTCTTATTTCTTTCTCAGCCTGCTAATCCTTTGAGTATAGGAAGGCTACTGATTTGCTTGAGTTGATTTTATATCTGGCCACTTTGCTAAAGTTGTTTATCATCTGTAGGAGTTCTCTGGTGGAGTTCTTTGGGTTGCTTAATTATATTATCATATCATCTGCAAATAGAGATAGTTTGACATATTCCTTTCCAGTTTGTATCCCTTTGACCTCCTTTTATTGTCTAATTGCTCTAGCTAGAACTTCAACCAGTGGACCTTAGTCGTTTATGATGCTAAAGTGAGCCAGTTAGGTAAGCAAAACAGTAGGTATCATTGTTTTGTGGTTTCTGATTCAGATCTTGTTTAAGTTCAAGTATTGACCCTCTGTAATGGCAGACTACAAACTGAAACTCAAATACAGAGTTTTCTATCCCAACTTATATTTTGGCATGCTTTTCACCACAGAAGTAGCTGTATTAGTTACCATCGAAAAAAAATTTTCCTTTGATTTTATGACATACATTAAATAAAGAACCTTAATATATATAATTTATATTTCAGGAAATAAATCCTATACATCAGTAGTCATAATACATGAATATTCATAATTATATATAAGAGGCCATAGCCAGATTTTCACAAACAAATTTCCAATAAAGAGAAAAAAAATCCTCATAAGTACATATTTAGTATGTACTAATAATTACATAAGTACATATTATAGTAAAGAATAAAAAATACCTCAATGCTCATTTTAATTTCAAATTTTAAGTTATCTAAATTTAGGGATGACCCTCTAAAATCATTAATTTAACATGTCTTAGTTAAGAAATTGTATGTATTGAAGTAGTGTGTGGAAAAATTATAAGACAAATGGGAAAAACTGTCTGAGATATTTCTGTGGCTTCACTGACATATGTCCTGAAAGGTTTACATATTTAACATTTGGGCTGTTAGTGGCACTAAGCTTTGAGAGGTTGAGACTTACTGGAGGAAAGAAATCACTGAGAGTAGTTTGGGAAATGTATAGAGTCACCTCACTCCCTACTCTCTGTCTTTGCTTTCTTTTGTATTTATAAATGTTATTATACAACATCCTGTCCTAAATCAAGTGTATATTGATTCCCTAGTTCTGTGCAGTATCTTTGCTAACAGGGATCTTGATGTCCTGTTCATTCCACAAGGTATCCCACTAGTTCACTATGTTGATGGCATGGAACAAGTGAACAACTATAGGCTTGGATGTATGAGGTAGGAGAGGAATTCCCCTCTAAGATGAATGGTAAATTGTTTATTCTAGCTTATAATAAAAGGGGGAGGTGAAGAAACACATGCTTAGTGAGCTATTCTGTTGGGGGCTGGCGGGCTGCCTGTCACCTACAAAAAATATGTCACCCCTCTCCTCGTGGGAATCTTCTAAACATCCTGCTTGACTGACTTTAGGAACAACAAGATAAACATCTATGACCTTTCGGTGTACAACCACAAAATGTTCCAGACACCTGACCCAGGACTTGGCCCAGAGCTTACTTCCCCCTAGCTCCCCCTCCCAACTTCCTCCTGCTTATTGCTTAAAACTTGCTGCTTGTGTGACAATAAAGTAGACCTTGACAACCATTTTCTTGGTCTTGCTTTTCTTTCTCGCCCATTCTTTTCCAGGCATGGTCCCCTTCGAGACCCTCAAATAACTGAGTCCCGAGGGACGGGACAAGTGGCGCCCAACATGGGGCTCGAGGTATGGACCACTGGCTGGACGGAGACCACCACTCAGTCAGAAAAACTGCTGCATCTCGGAATACCCTAGACACAATTGGCATATCAATAGATTTCCAAGAAGATGGAAGGAGAGACCCCTGGTTCTGGAAAGACTGGATGTAGGGGAATGCCAGGACAGAGAAGCAAGAGGGGGTTGAATGGGGAAAAGAGGGAGGGAAGGGGACTTATGGGACTTTCGGGGAGGGAGGAAACGGGCAAGGGGAAATGATTTTGAATGTAAATAAAAAAAACTTAGAAAATAAAATAAAATTTAAAAAAAAGAAAAAAGAAAAGAAAAGCCGCTGTGCTGTTGGTCAGAGTTAAGGGGAACCGCGCTTGCTACTCACGAGAAAGCATTTGTCCCTGGTGAGTAGAGACTCTCTGTCCCATAAGAAATGGGCCAGGAAGCTTCAAAAGAAGCTCAATTTATTAAGGACATTAAGTCCTCCCTCAGAGAAAGAGGAGTCAGAGTTAAGAAAAAGGATTTGGTTTCGTTCTTTGATTTTATTTCTAGGATTTGTCCCTGGGTTAATTTTGAGGGGTCAGACATTCATCCATGGACATGGAAAAAGGTGGGTAAGGATTTAAATGTGTATTTACAGAAGGAAGGCCCTGATGTTATGCCCGTTCAAGCTTTTAGTTATTGGAACCTTATTAATGATGACTTGGATGGGTCTTCTGGCTCTGCCAGACTTCTTTCCCTCGCAGAAGAGTTTATCCACCCCCTTTTGTGCTCTGCTTCCATGACTTCTCTAAAGAAAGACTCTTGTTCAGGCAGGGCTGTGCCATCACCCTGCCCCTCTGTGTGCATAGAGATGCCCCCCAATGAAGGCAAGGAGCTGTAACATAATGATTCTTCTGAAAAATCAGTCCTACTGTTCTATCCCTCCCTTCGAGATCTTTCTCAAGAACCTTCTGAAAGACAGAAAGAGACTCTAACCTTCCCCGTTCTTCAAAGGAAACCCTCCGATACCCTTAGCCCCTCAGAGGAAAGTGATTTAGAAGAAGAGGCCGCTAAATATCATATTCCCGACTGGCCACCCCTGACAGCATTTGCTGGACCCTTGAGGCCCCCTCCTCCTTATCCCACGGCCTCCTCTCTGCCTGCCCCTGCCGCACTTTCGTTTCCTTTTCAGACTGGCCCTTTACTGCAGGCAAAAACTCAACTGACTAGGCAGATTCACGATTTAAAAGAGATTTTACATTTACAAAAAGTATTTGCAAATCTTAATTTAGAGCTTGCATCCTTAAAGCAGACTGTGGCAAGCTCGCTGCTTCCTAATCCTTTGCCCCCTCTACTGATAAAATGATCCTTTTTCAAAGATCAAGTGGTGATAGGTGTGTGGGTTCATTTCTGGGTCTTTAATTCTATTCCATTGATCTCCCTTCCTGTTTCTGTAGCACTACCATACTGTCTTTACTGTTACTCAGTAATAGAACTTGAGTACAGGGATGGTGATTTCCGCAGAAGTTCTTTTATTTTTGAGAATAGTTTTATCTATCCTGGTTTTTTGTTGTTGTTGCTGTTGTTATTATTCCAGATGAATTTACAAATTGCTCTTTATAACTCTATGAAGTTGGAATTTTCATAGGGATTGCATTGAATCTGTAGATTACTTTCAGAAAGATGGCTATTTTTATTATATTAATCCTGCCAATCCACGAACTTGGGAGATCTTGAGATCTTCTTTAATGTGTTTCTTCAGAGATAGGAAGTTCTTTTCATATAGATTTTTTTTTTTTACTTGCTTGGTTAGAGTCAAATAAGGTATTTTATATTATTTGTGACTATTGTGAACGGTGTCATTTCCCTAATTTCTTTCTCATCCTGTTAGTCCTTTGAGGAGAGGAAGTCTACTGATTTGTTTGAGTTAATTTTCTCTCCAGTAATTTTGCTGATTTTTTTTTATCAATTTTAGGAGTGATCTGGTTGAAATTTTATGGTCACTTAAAGTTTACTATCATATCATCTGCAAATAGTGATAGTTTGACTTCTTCATTTCCAATTTGTATCATATTGACTTTCTTTTGTTGGCTAATTGCTCTAGCTAGAACTTCAATTTCTATATTTAGTAGATAGGGACAGAGTGGGCAGTCTTCTCTAGTCCTTGATTTTAATGGGATTGCTTCAATTTTCTTTCCCTTTAGTTTAAAGTTGACTACTGGCTTGCTGTAGATTGCTTTTGCTATGTTTAGTTATGGGCCTTGAATTCCTGATCTTTTCAAGACTTTTAGCATGAAGAGATATTGAATTTTGTCAAATGTTTTTACAGCATCTAAGGAAATGATCATGTGGTTTTTTTCTTTGAGTTTGTTTATGTAGTAGATTAAACTGATGGATTTCTGTATATTGAACCACCCTTGCATCCTTAGAATGACACCTACTTGATGGTGGTATATGATAATTTTGATATGTTCTTGGATTTGGTTTGGGAGAATTTTATTGAGTATTTTTGCATCAGTGTTCTTTAAGGAAATTGATGTGAAGTTCTCTTTCTTTGTTGAGTCTTTCTGTGGTTTAGGTATTAGGGTAATTGTGACTTCCTTGAACGAATTGGGTAGTGTTCCTTCTTTTTCTATTTTGTGAAATAGTTTGAAGAGTATTAGTATAAGGTCTTCTTTGAAGGTCTGATAGAATTCTGCACTAAACCCATCTGGTCCTAGGCTTTCTTTTTGGTTGGAATATTCTTAATGATTGCATCTATTTCCTTAGGGGTTATGGGACTGTTTAGATGGTTTATGTGATCCTGATTCAACTCTGGCACTCGTATCTGTCTGCAAAATTGTCCATTTCATCCAGATTTCACAATTTGGTTGAGTATTGGCTTTTGCATTAGGATCTGAAAATTTTTTGATTCGCCTCAGTTTTCATTTTTATGTCTTCCATGTCATTTCTTATTTTATTAATTTGGATCCCATCTCTGTGCCCTCTGGTTAGTATGACCATTTGTTTATCTTTCTTGTTGATTTTCTCAAATTTTGGATGTACCATAATTTTATCAACACTATCCTAATACCAGTTAGAGAAGGTAGAACATTTATTACATCACTGTGAGTTTTATATATGACTCTCATGACATAATGTATAGATTAGGACTTAGTTTCAATGTTCTTCTTAAATAAAGAAGTTGAGGTTTGGACATGAAGAGCTCTGTGGCAGTCTATTTCCAAGACTGGTGGTATAAGTCTTGTCTTTGCAAAGAGTAGGCAGGAGAATCAAAAGTTCAAGAGTATCCTTGGATATCCAGTGATACAGAGGCAAGAGAGTGGTGAGTCCCAGCCTGAAGAAAGAAAAAAGAAATATTATAAAATTGATTATCTATGGTTAATTACAAACAGTGTTTAAAACAAATTATTGTAAGGATTGATGCAGTTTCTTCAGGCCTCATATCGTCATTTCAATTAATTATTAGTCTTGCTTCTATTTATATTTTCATATTTATAAGGAAGAAATTATATTACCATATCATAAGTATAAATTTAACCACATTCATAGCTGGAGATACATAAAAGGCTTATATTTCTAAAATGCATTCTACAAAATATTAAAAATTTTCAGGGTCAGAGAACAAGAAATTGAAAATAATCAAGGAAATGCACTCTCAAAAAGGACAAAGAAAATTAGATAATATGAGAGTAACATTAGAATCACTAAGGTAGAGAAAGAGAAGATAAGTGAGGTGAGGAAGGTTTTCAGGCACCTAGCTGAATAAAAATAATAAAGGCACAAAGGAAAGATACAAATTACAGAAATAAGTCCTTTATAAAAATATTTGCATATGTCAAAATGAATAAAAATGCAATAGCTGGCAAAGATGCTGTAAATAAACTTGTAAATAAATGTGTAATGACTCTTTAAACATTAAAAAAATAATTTAAAATTGCAGTTAAATAGACAAGGGTAAAACATAATGAGATCAACTTTAGGCTGTTCTGCAACATTAAATGTCCTAAGACAAGGACTCATTATTTGAATTTTGTGGGAAAAAAAGGTTGGTCCCTTGTGGCAAAATCTGTCAGATTGTCTGTGACAAATGAGACAGAGAAGGGCATTGGACTTGAAATGACTTGGAATAGGGATGGCTTTCCTGTTGCTCTTTAGAAAAAAATGGTAGGAACATCAACATCAAATCTGCCAACAATGTAAATGTAAAAAATATATAAATTAAAGAGAAAATGTTGAAGATTCTAGAAAATGTAAAGAAACACTATGTAAGCAGTGCTAAATAATAAACAAGGCTATTGGGATCTATACCTATATCTATATCTACCTATCTCTTTCCCTCTCTCTCTCTCTCTCTGTGTATATATATATGTATATGTATATGTATATTTCATATTTATAAGGAAGAAATTACATTACCATATTATAAGTATAAATTTAACCACATTCATAGCTGGAGATACATAAAAGGCTTATATTTCTAAAAAGCATTCTACAAAATATCAAAAATTCATGGGAATGTTTATATATATATATATATATATATATATATATATATATATAGAGAGAGAGAGAGAGAGAGAGAGAGAAAGAGATTATAAAATGGCAACATAAATTGTGAAAAATGCTATTTTATTTCATCACCATATTGAGGACACTGATTATCAACGAATAAATGTATATAGAAGACTCTAAATTTCTAAATATATTTGAACAAGTAATTTCTACAAATTTTATCAGCTTTGAATAACTGCTGAGTATATCATCAATTCACAGTATGATTGTGCAATTTCTTGAATTTTATTGCAATCAAGTTCTTCATAATTATTTTTGAAGGCTATGTGATGGCATTTCTATAGTGATAGGAGAATGCTGTACTTTATTTTCTTTTTCAAATTCCTCAGCAGGAAGATTTTATTTTTTTTTTAATTTTTTATTAGGCTTAATATTTATTTACATTTCAAATGATTTCCCTCTTACTGGTTCCCCCCCTCCCCAAAAGTTCCATACACCTTCTTCCCTCCTCCTGCTCCCCATCCAACCCACTCCCTCCTCCCCTTCCTGGTCATTTCCCTACACTGCCACATTGTGCCCTTCCAGGACCAGGCACCTCTCCTTCCTTCTTGGGTATCCTTTGATATGTGAATTGTTCCTTGGGTATTCCAAGCTTCTGGGCTAATATCCACTTATCAGTGAGTGCATATCATGTGTGATTTTTTTGTGAATGGGTCAACTCACTCAGGATGACATTCTCCAGTTCCACCCACTTGCCTAAGAATTTCATTAATTCATTGTTTTTAATAGCTGAGTAGTATTCCATTGTGTAAATATACCACATTTTCTGTATCCATTCCTCCGTTGAGGGTCATCTGGTTCTTTCCAGCTTTTGGCTATTATAAATAAGGCTGCTATGAACATAGTGGAACATGTGTCCTTTTAGCATGTTGGAGAGTCCTCTGTGTATATGCCCAGGAGTGGTATAGCTGGGTCCTCTGGTAGTATTATGCCGAGTTTTCTGAGGAATGGCCAGACTGCTTTCCAGAGTGGTTTTACCAGCTTGTAATCCCACCAGCAGTGGAGGAAGGAGTGTTCCTCTTTCTCCACATCCTCACCAGCACCGGCTGTATCCTGAGTTTTTGATCTTAGCCATTCTTACTGGTGTGAGGTGAAATCTCAGGGTTGTTTTGATTTGCATTTCTCTGAGAAAGAAATTAGGGAAATGACACGCTTCACAATAGCCACAAACAATACAAAGTATCTTGTTGAGACTCTAACCAAACAAGTCGAAAGATCTGTATGACAAGAACTTCAAGTCTCTGAAGAAAGAAATAGAAGACCTCATAAAATGGAAAAATCTGCCATGCTCATGGATTGGCAGGATTAATATAGTTAAAATGGCTATCCTGCCAAAAGCAATATACAGATTCAATGCAATCCTCATCAAAATCCCAACTCTATTCTTCATAGAGTTAGAAAGAGCAATTATCAAATTCATCTTGAATAACAAAAAACCCAGGACAGCTGAAACTATTCTCAACAGTAAAAGAACTTCTGGGGGAATCAGTATCCCCGACCTCAAGCTGTACTACAGAGCGATAGTGTTAAAAACTGCATGGTATTGTTACAGTGACAGGCAGGTAGATCAATGGAGCAGAATTGAAGACCCAGAAATGAACCCACATACCTATGGTCACTTGATCTTTGACAAAGGAACTACAACCACCCAGTGGAAAAAATGATAGCCTTTTTAATAGATGGTGCTGGTTCAACTGGAGGTCAGCATACAGAAGAATATAAATTGATCCATTCTTATTTCCTGTACTAAGCTCAATTCCAAGTGGATGAAGGACCTCAACATAAAACCAGAAACACTGAAACTAATAGGAAAGAAACTGAGGAAATGCCTTGAGCAAATGGGTACAGGGGAAAATTTCATGAACAGAACACCAATAGCTTATGGTCTAAGATCAACAATTGACAAATGGGACCTCATAAAATTACAAAGTTTCTGTAAGGGAAAGGACACTGTCAAAAGGACAAAACAGCAACCAACTAATTGGGAAAAGATCTTTACCAACCCTACATCCAACAGAGGGCTAATATCCAAGATATACAAAGAACTCAAGAAGATAGATTCCAGAGAGCCAAATAACCCTATTAAAAAATGGGGTACAGAGCTAAACAAAGAATTTTCATCTGAGGAATATAGAATGGCTGAGAAACACCTAAAGAAATGTTCAACATCCTTAGTCATCAAGAACTAGTTTCTTACATGTGAATTATTTTGTCTTTTATCATACCAGATTAAGCATGCAGACAAATCAGAAGTTTGCATGAAGGAATGATTTGAAATACTGCTAAGTTTATTTATAATAAAGAAATATTTGTCACAATGAACATTCAGTTTTTGTTGTTATTTTTGAGCCATCACAAAAACTTTGCTAATATAAAATAAACTGTAGACAATCAAGTGATTAAATTTGATTCTGCAAATGTTTTACTTGTTTGTTTTCATACAAAAAAAACACACGTTTGTATTTTGAGGACACTTAAAATATATAAATACTAGCATTATCATTTATTGACTACCTTGTTTACCATTTCCACTTCATTCCTTTAGCCAAAATGAATAATATGAAACAATTTATGTGTCATCACGAATTTAGACAGTTTTGCAGATGTCTATAAAAGCAACTTGAAAAATAATAATTTTATGTTAAAATAATAACTTTATATGTATAGTTTAAATAAAGTTATGCAACTTGAGGTAACAACACTCTACTCAAACTTCATAGACAAAAATGAATATTTTTGTGCCACATACAAGAAACCCCTTGGAGCTGTTTGTCAGGGGAATCCAAGAAACTCCCAAGACAAAATACGTATTAGTGACTCCCTTGCTTTCCTCTGAAAAGTTGAAGTGGAGTCCCTACTGCTGAAGACACTACAAATGTGGATACAGGTCATAGAGAAATCAAACTAGAAATGACCAGGAAGTCTCCTCTCTGAGAACTAGCTGTCACAGAGTAGGACTGTGTCATTTCAGATTTCCAAGAGGAGAAGAGTAACTCACTGTCTCTACTCTGCAATTTGCCAGCAGCCTACACCAATTACCAAAACCTGTCTGCCTGTGCCACCCTGCATTTCCTTCCTTTTTCCTCAGGGTAACCAGGACAATTGCAAACCAAGTTGAACTGGAGGAAGGGAAGCCTAGCCAGGTAGGAGGATGTCTTGCAGAATCTCGGTCTATAGTCAATGCTTGGGCAAGAAAAACACACAGGAAGAGCTTTGAAGAACTTTTCATTACTTCAGAGTGGGGGCTGGGGGAAGAAAGGAGTATTTATATCCCTGCAGAGGTGGTCAGAGTCTCTGCTGCAATCTTTATGTGACTGTGTATGATTAGCCAGGACAGGGATGTTTTTTTTTTTTTTTTTTTTTTTTTTTTTTTTTTTTTACCATTGTTTTTTTTTTTAATTTAATTTTATTTTATTTTTTAAATTTACATTCCAAATCACTTCCCCTTTCCCGTTTCCTCCCTCCCCGAAAGTCCCATAAGCCCCCTTCCCTCCCTCTTTTCTCCGTTCAACCCCCTCTCATTACTCTGTCCTGGCGTTCCCCTACATCCAGTCTTTCCAGGACCAGGGGTCTCTCCTTCCATCTTTTTAGAAATCTATTGATATGCTGATTGTGTCTAGGGTATTCTGAGATTCTGGGTCAATATCCCCTTATCAGTGACTTCATACCATGTGTGATCTTTTGTGATTGGGTTACCTCACTAAGGATGATATTTTCAAGTTCTGACCATTTGCCTAGGAATTTCGTGAATTCATTGTTTTTAATTGCAGAGTAGTATTCCATTGTGTAAATATACCACATCTTCTGAATCCATTCCTCCGTTGAGGGACATCTGGGTTGAGGGACATCAGGACAGGGATGTTGAAAGATGCTTCATATACATACTCAAGGGATGTACCATCCCCCCCAAAAATTATAAAATTTTGATATAATTAAAAATAGGATTAATGCCAGTCACATTATAGCAGTTTCAAAAATTAAATGACACATTTCTAGGTAAATCATAAATATTGTATTTTGCTTAGAGATAAGCAGAAGCAAACACAGGATATACGGAATCTTATGTTACCTCTAAGTTTGAATATCATGCAAGTGTTATTTATATCTGAAGGTTAGAAATATATGTTTGCTTAGTTTGGGTTTAATTGCTGTGAAGAGACACCAGGAAGAATGCACCTACTGCAAAAACAAAAAAAAAAAAAAAAAACAAAAAAAAACAAAACACTGAATTTGGAGCTGGCTGACAATTTAAGATATTGAATCCTTTATAGCCATGGTGGTGAGCAAGGCAGCATGCAAGTAAACATGCTACTAGGGAAGGAGTTTGAAAGTTTTATATCTTGATCTAAAGATGAGGCTGTAGGGTAATTTTTATCCAGGAATATATCTTCTCTGGCAAGGGATCACATTTATAGACTTAGGACTATAAGTGTGACCCTGCAGGAATGCAGACGTGTCATACAGCTTCAATCCTTCTGGTTGCAATACAGACATGCCATTTTTACACACATGTAACCATGCAAGTAAGGTTAGTTAATAGAAGGACACAGGAATGTTTGAACATGACATTTAATTGAGGAGCAGATAAAGTTACATGTTAATGAAAGATTTGACAGAATGAATCAGAGATAGGATACATCTATCACTAAAGAGAGCAGCACAGGAATGAAAGGAGACTTAAAATACTGATGCAGAAAATGGGGGGTTTTGCAATTATATTTGGACCATTTTAGGAGAGAGGGTGCATGTTAAGACAGAATGAGCCAGAGAATTAAAAGGAGCAGGAAGACTAGAACAAATTGACATAAATAGTTTGAGGCTAAGAAGAATAATTCAGTTAGAAGTCAAGAGAATTCAGTTTGAATCAGTCTGCTTGGAGATTAATTTGGGTAACAGCTGATTTGAACCAATCAGTCAAAGTTCAGGAAGAACTAGAAATGGAGAGCTTATTCCAAAATAAGTCTACTAGAAGCCAGTTACATCTAGAAAATAAAAGTTATTTTTACAGCAGACTATGTTGTGTATATAAGAGACTAGACCACCAACCAAAGAATACACATGAAGTGACCTATGGCATTGTCCAAATGTGTGGCAGAGGATTGCCTTAGTGGACATCAGTAGAAGGAGTGGCCTATGATTACCTATTTATTATGGTATTTAAATATTAAAATATCACTTATAATATATTATATATTTTATATATGTTATATATGATATAGGGCATAACATATATATTATTTTATAATGATATATTATATTGCAGTATAATATAACGGATTTATTTATTAAAAAACATTTATTGCATTTTCTTTCTTGAACACTCCTACTCCTGTGTTTCAGTTTCATTTATGTTTCTTAATGATTTTTTATATATAATACATAATATATAAAATATATTAAATATATATTAATCATATATATAAAACCTTTCTGACATGTCATTAAATTCATATCCATGTATTATTAATTAACCTTCATATATTGTCATATTTGAATAAATTCATATATGCAATAGCCTTGATTGTCTATTGTTATGTTGCTCAAAGTTATTGTTTGTACTTGTGGCAGAGAAGAAGTCTTAATTGCTTTCTACTCTAAAAGACTGTTCAATGCCTTATCAGTGAAAACTACTGTGAACTTCCATAACTGGTAAAAATTTGGAGCTCAACCAAACATGACATATCCAGTAGTATTTACTCATGGGACAATGCTATCAGGTTAGTTTCTGTTTTTTCACTTTGTCCACAGACACTCAAGCAGAACAATTCGGGCCATATTCAATATCATTGTTCAAACATAGACATTTTCTGTAATAATAAACAGTATTTTTATTGTAATTATATCTTTACTTTCATTCAGACTTTAATATATATGCAATGGTCTTTCCACCATCACTGTTTTATCAAAGGGAGTCATCTGCTACATCAACTTCAACCTGTTCACACGTTAAACATGTTCCCCACTTCACCCTGACCTTTCTATTTCTGCATATGGAAACCAGAAGTATCTCATATTCTTCACACCATTCATACATACTGATTACATTCACCCAAAGTGTTTCATTACATATGGAAAAGAAGAACTATTTTTAAAAGTGAAATAAAAACCACTATGTTAGTTGAAGCACACCTAGCTCATTAAGCAACCTATCCAGTATGCTCTCTTTTCATATATTATTCTTGGTCTGTAAAGGGTTTAGGTTAGTTCTTAAAAAGTTACCATATTTCCTTCCCCAAAAGTATTCACCCTGTGCTTCAGATTCATCTAAGCTACCCTTTCAATCATTATATGTGCATATATCTGCTGCTTAATTCATTTCGTGTAGTGTCAGAAACTAAGCTTCGTATATATTTTAATCATTTCTGAACCGAGTGTCATGAATGCTATTTGTAGTTTAACAATCTATCTATCTACAAAAACTGTGATGACACATTTTACAGTTCATTAATTAGAATAACTGTGTAATCACATTAAAAGCTTAAATATTCTTTATTAACCAGTATGCTGAAATAAGTGAATTTTATGTATGTATAAATAACCAAAAGGAAACTGAATGTCCTCTCTCTCTCTCTCTCTCTCTCTCTCTCTCTCTCTCTCTCTCTCTCTCTCTCTCTCTCTCTCTCATCTATATCAATATCTATATCTAATCTATATCATCTATATCTATATCATCTATATCTATATCTATAATTTTTATATCTATTTCTATATCATCTATATCTATATCATCTATGCCACAAGGCAAATAAGGTTAATATATAATAGAAAACAATTTTTGAAGATGTAAGTAATATGATACAATCCATCAAAACTTATATATAGCTTACTGTGAGTGCACATATATATATATGTGTGTGTGTGTGTGTGTGTGTGTGTGTGTGTGTGTGTGTGTATTTATGTGTGTTTCTATCATGGTAGATGTATAAAGTAGTTTCCACTGTATATAAGATAATTGTTTATTTATGTTTCCATAGACCTATTAATAGAGTTCATTTTGCAAGATTAAACATTATATTTTCTAAAAATGGTTCCTAACGTTAAACACGAGCAGTCTATTAGATCAACAAATTAGCTTATCAACCTCCAAATCTTGGAGACTTAAGCCAGGGAAGATATATGTGTCAACAAAGTCAAATAATATTTCAGTCCTTGCCTTGTGAAGTTAGTGAGCAGTTGAGGGATGAAGGGATTCCTTTAGTAGAAAATTTGTCCTTTAATCAGAGAGACCATTGAGTTTTGAGAGATTAGACTGTATAAGAAACAACATAAACCAAGCATATTCTGTTAGTAGTGAAATATCTACCACCAAAGACAGTAGGAATGGTTTTTAGGAAGAAGTAGTCTGATATTTTAAGGATTCAATGTGCATTTAGAAGTTATAGATGAAAGATGGAGATTATGGCTGACTGAGATTGAGATATGTAAAGAGAAATATTCATTTTGAATCAGGATACAGAATTGTTAACTTTCTACTGCTTCTACACGTCAAAGGCAAATATCCAATTGGAAGAACAGGAGGATTTGAAAGTACTGGAAGACATTGTTTTCTGTTTTTTGTTTGTTTGTTTGTTTGTTTTTTGGCAAACTATTTTCAATGACCAGAGACCAAAGATAAATGAAAATTAAATGATATTGAAATTGAAGTCTTGAAAAACATCTCTGTTAGACTATGTTTTTTGTTGGGGAATTGAGTCTATTGACATTATAAGATATTAAGGAATAGTGATTGTTGCTTCCTGTTATTTTTGATGTTCTTTTTATGTTTGTGTGGTTACTTTCTTCCGGGTTTGTTGGAAAAAAATTACTTTCTTGCTTTTTCTAGGGTGTAGTTTCCCTCCTCATGTTGGCATTTTCCATCTATTGTCCTTTGTAGGGCTGGATTTGTGGAAAGATATTGTGTAAATTTGGTTTTATCATGGAATATCTTGATTTCTCCATTTATGGTAATTGAGAGTTTTGCTGGGTATAATAGTTTGGGCAACTCATAGAACACATTTGTGTTCTCTTAGGGTCTGTATGAGATGAGATCTGCCCAGTATCTTCTGGCTTTCATCGTCTCAGGTGAGAAGTCTGGTGTAATTCTGATAGGCCTGCATTTATAAGTTACTTGACATTTTTCTCTTACTGCTTTTAATATTCTTTCTTTGTTTAGTGCATTTGGTGTTTTGATTATTATGTCCCAGGAGGACTTTCTGGTCTGGTCCAGTCTGTTTGGAGTTCTGTAGGCTTCTTGTATGTTCGTGGACTTCTCTTCTTTAGATTAGAGAAGTTTTCCTCTATAATTTTGTTGAAGATATTTACTGGCCCTTTAATTTGGAAATCTTCACTCTCTTCTATACCTATAATCCTTAGGTTTGGTCTTCTCATTGTGTTCTGGATTTCCTGGATGTTTTGGCTCAGGAGCTTTTTGCATTTTGCATTTTCTTTAACTGTTGAGTCAATGTTTTCTATGGTATCTTCAGCCCCTGAGATGCTTTCTTCTATCTCTTGTATTCTGTTGTTGATGCTTGCATCTATGACTCCTGAATTCTTTCCAAGATTTTCTATCACCAGAGATGTCTCACTTTGTGATTTCTTTATTGTTTCTACTTCCATTTTTAGATCCTGGATGGTTTTGTTCAGTTCCTTCACTTGTTTGTTTGTGTTCTCCTATAATTCTTTCAGAGATTTTTGTGTTTCCTCTTTAAGTGCCTCTACCTGTTCACCCATGCTCCCCTGTATTTCTTTCAGGGATTTTTGTGTTTCCTTTTTAAGGGTTTTTACCATTTGTCTCATGTTCTCCTGTATTTCTTTAAGGAAGTTATTTATGTCCTTCTTGATGTTGTGACTCCTCTTTCAATTCAATAATGCTTTTTGTGTCTACCATTTTGACAGTATTATTTTCCATGATAATCTTTAATTTTAACATTTTTTTCTGTGTATTTCTTCAATTTTGTCGGAGGTGTTTTTCATGGAGATCTTTGCTTTCGTTGGGGGGTGGGGGGTGTTTGTAGTTTCACTTTAAATAAATTTAGGAATGTGTTTGTGCCTACCATTTTGTCGGTAAAATTGTCCATGATAATCTTCAATTTTAATGTTTTTCTGTATTTTTCTTCAATTTTATCAGAAGTATTTTCCATGTGGATCTTCAGTTTTATCAGACAATGTCTATAATTTTACTTTTAATCAACTTAGGAACATTTTTATACCTCACATTTTATATGTATAATTTTCCATGTAATAGTCAGTTTTAACATGTTTCTCTATATATTTCTTGAATTTTTTCAGGAATATTTTCCTTGTAGATCTTCAATTTTATCGGAAAGTGTTTATAATTCCACTTTCAAAAAACATAGGAATATCTTTTTGCCTACCATTTTATCTGTATAACTTTTCCATGAAATACTCAATCTTAACATGTTTTTTTTTTTTTGTATATTTCTTCAATTTTCTCAGAGATGTTTTCCAGGTAAATCTTCAATTTTATCAGAAAATGTTTATAATTTCACTTTCAATCAACTTAGAAATATTTTTATGCCTACCATTTTATCTGTATAATTTTCCATGATAATCTTCAATTTTAATGTTTTTCCATATATTTTTTTCAATTTTATCAGAAATATTTTCCATGTTAGTCTTCAATCTTATCAGAAAATGTTTATAATTCTACTTTCAATCAACATAGGAATATTTTAATTACTACCTATTTATCTGTATAAATTTCTTTAATTTTATCAGAGATATTTTCCATGTAAATCTTCAGGTTTTTTTTTTTTTTTTTTTTGGTTTTTCGAGACAGGGTTTCTCTGTGTAGTCCTGGCTGTCCTGGAACTCACTTTGTAGACCAGGCTGGCCTCGAACTTAGAAATCCTCCTGCCTCTGCCTCCCAAGTGCTGGGATTAAAGGCATGTGCCACCACCACCCGGCCATAAATCTTCAGTTTTATCAGAAAACATTTTTACCTTTACTTTCAATAAATTTAGGAATATTTTTATGCCTACTATTTTATCTGCATAATTTTTCATGAAATAGTCAGATTTAAAGTGTTTTTCTTTATATTTCTTGAGTTTTATCAGAAATATTTTCCTTGTAGATTTTCAATTTTATCAGAAAATGTTTATAATTCTACTTTCAATCAACTTAGGAATATTTTTATGCCTACCATTTTATCTGTATAATTTTTCCATGAAATAGTCAATCTTAACCTGTTTTTTTATATATTTCTTCAATTTTATCAGAGATATTTTCCATGTAAATTTACACAATGGAATACTACTCAGCAATTAAAAACAATGGATTCATGAAAAAAGAAAAGAAAAGAAATTGAAGTCTTAGTTTATACAGGAATTGATGTAGTTATAATCTCATTATAATTTTGGAATTCACTTTGGCACCTTCAGAAAATACCCAATTTTGGGGAATAGGAACATTATTCCAAGTAAAACAAAATATAAGACAAATTAGATGTGTGAGATCATAAGTTCAAATAGGATTCAGAAAGATCTAATTGTATCTTTATTATCTTTAAGAAAATGTATTTTAGAAACCCTGCTGAATTGCACCCATCTGAATACTTTAAATTTGTTTTAACATCAGAATGTAAGTTAGGGATGTGTTATCACTGAGAAAAGGTTTTACCTGTGAAACACTATGGGATCCATAAAAAATGGTAGACGTCTGATCTGACTAAGAGAAGCTTCCACACGAAGGATATAAGTCAAGAAAGGAAGAAATGCAGAAAGACAGCAATGCAGAAGACTCAGAAAGCTCATTTCCGTGCATGGAGATACATCAATAACCCAGCTGAGGAAGGCATTGGATGAACATCATGATTTTGAAATGAACGTTTTCTGAATGATAGATTACCAGGACTGAAGTTATAATGATTAATCACAGCAATGGATCTTCATAAGGAGATTTGAACTTTTAAGATTATGCATTTGATAATTATTTATTCTGATAGTTAAGCGATGTACAAATTGTAGCTTTAAAAAAGTGAAAAGAAATTTTTTTTTAAATTCAAAAACAGAGCTTCTCTTGCCAGGAATCACATTCAAAATTCTTCTAGTTGGAATGTAAACATACTCTGGATTAGAGTATGGTCTGTTTTGAATATAGACACACCCTTTGAACAAACATTTGGTCCCTAACAATGGAGATAAGTTTAGGTTATAGAAGGAATCAACCATTGTTTGAAATTGATGTTTAATTGGAAGAAAGGCAAAGTGATCAACTAGACAAAGATTTGACAGAGTGAGTTATAAATAAGATGTGCCCTATTGCCAGAAAGCAGCACAGAAAAGAGAGACTCCTTAAGAGAACAAAGCAGAGAAGGAAAGAGGAGTCAGTTTTCCCAGGAAAATTTTGCATTGACATTTTCCAGATGAAGACAGAATGAGACAGAACATGAGAAGGGGCCAGAGAATTAGAACAGATTGCCAGATTTAGTTTGATGTCAAGCATAACAATTAATTCAGAAGTTGAAAGAAGGCATCAAGAATCAGTCAACTTGGAGAAGAGTTTGGGCCAGAACAGCTAAGTTGAACCGGCCAGCCAGAGTTTAGAAAGAAGTAGAAAGGGTAAGTTTATTCAGCATTTAGCCTCTGAGATGATAATTATATCTGAGGAATACAGGGTACTTTTATACCTCCACCTGAAGTCTTACCTAATCAGGGAAGATGGTCAATTCAGGGTCCTTTTCTCCCATTATTGAGACTTTTTTTTTTTGTGCTAAGGTTATTCTCATTATTTTCCTACCTAAGCCCAAAATGTCATCCAATTACAGTGACTTTGCTGACTATTTTTACCCCCAAAATGGACCTTCCCATTCCCTAATACCAGTTCCCAGTCCACTGGTGAAATCTCTTCTATCTTCCTTTCTAAGGCAGATCCTTGCATACCCTATCCTTAATTTCCCCTTGTTGCTTATCATTTCCAATTCTGTAGATCATAACAAGATTATCTTTTGCTTTACAACTAATATCCACTCATAAGTGAGTATATAACATGATCATTTTAATGGGTCTGGGTTATCTAAGTCACAATTATTTTTTCTAGTTCCACCCATTTGCATCCTAATTGCATGATGTCTGTGTTTTAACAGCTTGATAATATTCTGTTAATGTCCACCATTTTCTTTAACCATTCTTTAATTGAGAGACTTTTTAGATGTTCCCAGTTTCATAATATTATGAGTAAAACTGCAATGAACATAATTGAGCATGTGCTCATACAGTAGGGTTGAGTGTCCTTTGGGTATATGCCCAAGAACGGTGTAAATAAATTGAGGTAGATCAATACCAAATTGTTGGAAGGAACTGCCTTACTAACTTCTGAAATGGCTGTTCCAGTTTGTAGTCTCACCAGCTACAGAGAAGTGATCTCCTTGCTCATCATTGACAGCATGAACTGTCAATTTTATTTTTGGTCTTAGCCATCCTGATGGATGTAAGATGAATTCTTAAAGTAGTTTTCCTTTGCATTCCCCTGGTTGCTAAGGATGCTGAACATTTCTTTCTTTCTTTTTTTTTTTTTTAAGTGATTCATGGCCACTTGAGATCCTTTGTTGAGAATACTTTTTATCTCTATAATCAAATTCTAATTGGAATATTTAGTTTGTTAACATTTAGTTTTTTGAGTTATTTTTATATTTTGCATATTAGCCCCTTGTCAGGAATGGAGTTGGAGAAGATCTTTTCCCATTTTATGCTCTATTGTTTTGTTCCATGACGGTATCTCTTTTCTGTTTTCTTTTCTTTCTTTTTTTGTTATTTTTTATTGGATATTTTCTTTATTTACATTTCATATATTATCCCTTTCAAGTCCTCCACCACAAAACCCCCTATGCCATTACCCCTCCCCCTCCTTCTATGAGGGTGTTCCCTCACCTACCCACTCCTGCCTCTCCGCCCTCGCATTCTCCTACACTGGGACATTCAGCCTTCAGGAACAAGGACCTCTTCTTCCATTAATTCCCGACAAGGATATGCTCTGCTACATATGTGGCTGGAACTATTGGTCCCTCAATGTGTATTCCTTGGTTGGTGGATTAGACCCTGGGAGCTCCACAGGGTCTAGTTGGTTGATATTGTTGTTATTCCTATGGGGATACAAAACCCTTCAGCTCCTCAGGCCTTTCCCTAACTCCTCCATTGGGGACCCTGTGCTCAGTCCAATGGTTGGCTGCAAGCATCCACCTTTGTATTTGTCAGGCTCTGGCAGAGCCTCTCAGGAGACAGTGATATCATCCTGCTCTCAGAAAGTAATTCTTGGTATCTACAACAGTGTCTGCATTTGGTGACTATATATGGGGTGGATCCCCAGGTAGGGCAGTCTCTGAATGGCCTTTTCTTCAGTCTCTACTCCAAAATTTGTGTTCATATTTGCTCCCATGAGAATTTTGTTCCCTGTTCTAAGAAGGACTGAAGCAACCAAACTTTGGTCTTCCTTCTTCTTGAGCTTCATGTGGTCTATGGATTATATATTGGGTGTTCTGAGCTTTTGGGCTAATATCAACTTATCAATGAGTGCATACCATGTATGATCTTTTATGATTGGGTTACCTCACTCAGGATGATGTTTTTTAATTCCATACATTCGCCTAAGAACTTTACAAATTGTTTATTATAGGTGGACAGTATTCCATTGTGGAAATGTATCACATTTTCTGTATCCATTCCTCTTTGAAGTCCATCCTGAGTTCTTTCCAGTTTCTGGCTATTATAAATAAGGCTGCTGTGAGCATAGTGAGGCATGTTTCCTTGTTATATGTTGGAGCATCTTTTGGGTTTATGTCCAGGAGTGGGATAGCTGGGTACTCAGGTAATACTATGTCTAATTTTCTGAGGAACCAAAAGACTGATTTCAAGAGTGGTTATAAAAGCTTGCAATTTCATCAATTATCTCTCTACCAATTCAATATAGTACTCGAAGTCTTAACCAGATCAATTAGACAACAAAAGTTGGTCAAAGATGTACAAATTGGAAAGGAAGAAGTCAAAATATCACTATTTGCAGATGATATCATAGTATTCATAAGTGACCCCAAAAATTCTACCAAAGGACTCCTAAATCTGATAGCCAACTTCAGCAAAGTGGCTAAATATAAATCACTACAAATCAGTAGCCTTCCTCTACTCAAATGATAAACAGACTGGGAAAGAAATTAGGGGAATGTCACCCTTCACAATAGTCACAAATAGTATAAAATACCTTGGTGTAACTCTAACCTAGCAAGTGAAAATCATTATGAAGAGAACTTCAAGTCTCTGAAGAAATAAACTGAAGATCTCAGAAGATGGAAATATCTCCCATACTCAGGTATTGGTAGGATTAATATAGTAAAAATGCCCATCTTGCCAAAAGCAATCTACATATTCATTGCAAACCCCAACAAAATTCCAATTCAGTTTTTATAGAGTTAAAAAGAGCAATTTGCAAATTCATTGGGAGTAACCAAAAACCCACGATAGTGAGAACTATTCTATACCATAAAAGAACTTCTTGGGGAAGTACCATCACTGATCTCAAGGTATATTTTAGAACAACAGTGATAAATCCTGTATGGTGCTGATACAGATACAGGCAGGAAGATCAATGAAATAGAATTGAGGACCCAGAAATGAACCCACACACCTATGGTCACTTGATCATTGACAAGGGAGCTAAAATTTCCCAGGAGAAAAAAGACAGGCTTTTCAACAAATGGTGTTGTTTCAACTGGAGTTCAGCATGTAGAAGAATGAAAATAGATCCACTCTTATCTCCTTGTACAAAACTCAAGTCCAAGTGGAAAAAGGGACTCCGAATAAAACAAGATACACTGAAATTACTAGAAGAGAAAGTGAAGAAGAACATGGAACACATGGGCACAGGGGAAAATTTCATGAACTGAACACCAGTGGTTTATGCTCTAAGATCAAGAATGGACAAATTGGATCTCATAATGTTGCAAAGCTTCTGGAAGGCAAAGGACACTGTCAATAAGACAAAATGGCAAGATTGGGAAAAGATCTTTACCAAATCTACATCCTATAGAGGGCTAATATCCAATATATATGAAGAAATTGAGAAATTAGATTCCAGAGAATCAAAAAACCCTATTAAACTTCAGGTACAGAACTAAACAAAGAGTTTTCAACTAAAGAATATCTAATGGCTGAGAAACTCCTAAAGAACTATTCAACATCCTTAGTCACCGAGGAAATGCAAATCAAAACAACCCTGTGATTCCACCTCATACCAGTCAGAATGGCTATGATCAAATACTCAAATGACAGCAGATGCTGGTGAGGATGTGGAGAAAGAGGTATCCCCTTTTTTCTTATCAAAGCTTTTCAGTTTCATGAGGTCCTTGTTTACCAATTGTTAATCTTAAGGCAAGTATTTGTTTATAAGGTTATACATTGTTCTTTTTATTTGTCCTAAAGAATTTATGCAAATACAGCTTTTTTACAAGTGTTACCTTGACTCACAAAAAAAAAAGAACAAAACTATTTTGTCATTTATAGCAACTACGCCATTGCCTATCATGTGAATAATAATTGTGACAAGACTGATTAGTTTCCTATTTGAAATTATATATTTTCATGCTTGAATGATTGGTACCTAGCTGATGGTTTTATGGAAAATGATTGGATTATGAGATTGACAACTTCATTACTGGTTTAACCCAAATAAAAATACCATAGCTAAATTAGTTGTTATTCTATTGTTTGGATGAAACAATCCATGGTGTTATGACCTTGAAGTTTCACAATTTCACCAGTCTTCCCTCCTGCCTCTGTATCATTTTCACCACTGGTGAAAGCTCTTCTGTCTTCCCTTCTAAGGCAGATGCTTGCACACCTGCACTTAAATTCCCCTTCTTACTTAGCTTTTACCATTCTGTAGATCATGTGTCTCCTGTTTGTCATAAACTGAAACAAGTTGCTCTATATGTGCTTTTTTCTTGTTCTGCATATTAACTGAGAAGCAAATGAATAAGTCATCACGGATTAAAACATCTAAAGCCATGTTCTAAAGTAGACATATATTATATATTTATATCTTTATCTGGTAGAGTATACTGCTTTCATTTTTCTTCTAGTATTTTCAGTGTTTCAGGTATCATGCTGAAGGAAGAAGAAGAAGAAGAAGAAGAAGAAGAAGAAGAAGAAGAAGAAGAAGAAGAAGAAGAAGAAGAAGAAGAAGAAGAAGAAGAAGAAGAAGAAGAAGAAGAAGAAGAAGAAGAAGAAGAAGAAGAAGAAGAAGAAGAAGAAGAAGAAGAAGAAGAAGAAGAAGAAAAAGAAGAAGAAGAAGAAGAAGAAGAAGAGAAGAAGAGGAGGAGGAGAAGAAGAAGAAGAGAAGAAGAGGAGAAGAAGGAGGAGGAGGAGGAGGAGGAGGAGGAGAAGAAGAAGAAGAAGAAGAAGAAGAAGAAGAAGAAGAAGAAGAAGAAGAAGAAGAAGAAGAAGAAGAAGAAGAGAAGAAGAGAAGAGGAAGAGGAGGAGGAGGAGGAGGAGGAGGAAAGAGAAGAATACCAGCATATTTAATAAATGTTTCTGAGAAACAAAGTGTCTGCATGTAGAAGAATGAAATTGCATCATATTTGCAACAGAACAAAAAAATTCATCTTTCAAATAAAATAAATCTTAATAACAAATCAGTAATAGATTCTTTTCCAAAGTGTGTATGCTTCTTGAATTTAAAGCATTAAGTGGCAAACATAAAACATTATGAATTTTCACCTACTCTTTATAATCATGATATCAAAAATTATATGAAAATCAAAAGATGATATATTTATAATAATATGTTTTCTCTACAATCTTGAACACCACAAACTTTCTGTTTTCAGATTTGGAAAATTAGAGTTGCATGAAAAGTAGTCAGATGACAGGACAGCATTCGAAGAAAGGAAAGGCCATCTGGAGACTACCTCACCTGGGGATCCACCATAAACAGAAACTAGATTCAGACTCTAGTGTGGATGCCAAGAAGTGTTTGCAGAATGGAAGGATAGGAGAAGGCAGGTTCCAGAGGGAAAACTGGGACCATAATATTTCAAATGTAAATACATAAAATATCCAATAATAAAAGAAAAAATATCAAGAGCTATCAAAGCAGATAATAAAGCGAATTTTGCATATTTGATACAAAGAGCAAAATCACACCACAAAATATTTAAAAAAATGAAAATGTATAAATAAGTGCTAGTATATTGCTGCCATGGGAATATATGCATATCAATGAATATAGAGTATTTGAATATAGGAAGTATTTACACTTAGCCCAGTAAGATTTACAGAAGGCAGTAAGCTTCTATATTGAGCAAAACAGATTCTTTTACATCATTTGCTTACATCAGGACTCAGAAAACTTTTAATGTGGAGGGCAAGACAATAAGTACTTCTAGCTTAGTAGTCTCCAGTATAATTTCTGAGTTTTTTTTTTTTTAGAAACAAAAACTAGAAACAGTGCATAAATGAATGTCCACAGACTGTATTTCAATAAAACTTCATTCATTAAAATACACAGTGGTCCAGAGTTTTCCTAGTGTATATTTTACTGGCTTAAGCCAAAGAATCATATTCCAATTTTGTTCAAAGAATATTTGATTAATTGATTTAATTGATAAGTATCTTTATGTGGCAAATCCTGCTGATTGCATGTAATCCAGAAAATTAAAAAAAATATTCATAAAGCCACAACAATTTATAGGAAGAATTTAGTCATCCTTGTCACCTTTTTCTACCAACACCCTTTGATAGCCTCTATAATAAGTCCCTTCTTCACAAAAAATATTTACACCGAAATCACAACACTACAGATATGCTGAGTTTGAATAACTTAACATCTCTTTTTACACCAATATGGTGTTTTAATCCAAAACAGAATTTGAAGAATATTTGAATGTTGCTATTCTTATTGTAATAGGTTATTATACATCAATAAAGCATTATGAAATGATTATATCAATAATTATATCGGAGGACATGAACACACACCACGAATAATTGATCTTTTAAAATCGTAATTATTGAACATATCTAACTTTTAGTTATTCTAAATTCAATTTTGTAAGATTTTAAGATAATTTTCATTTATAATGGACCAACATTAAGGATTTGGAAGTATTCATTCAGTACTGTTCTGTGTAATGACATGGTACTAATAAAGTTTACCTACAAAGAAGAATTTAATAAATAATTCAGTTTCTGAAAACAGTTCTTCTGTATTAAAATCCAAGTTTGTAGGAGTCTGTTAATATTTATATTATATTATATTAATATTATAACAATAAAATATTAGATATTATATAAGACAAAATTTTGTGTGAAAATTTCCTTGAAGCTTACTTAGTGTACTTACTATTAAGAACAAATGAATACACAACATCTATTTTGCTAGTCAGTAAGGCATTTCACCATTAAGAAATATATTTGCATATTTATACATTATGCTTCAAGAAAACAGTTAATATTTTAAATAAAAACACATTCATAATAGAATATTATATACTTAATATATACATTTACTTAGGACATATTTTAAGTATAAATCTTATTTTAATGTATACATCTTGGAATCACTGATCACAAAATAGCAGTTACTAAAAATCTAATACACTGAATTTACAGTTAATAATAATTATTTTTAAAATGTAATTAAAATATAATTGTGAATAAAATAGAATTTTCTTTTCTCACAGTACCTGGTATTTTTAAATAGATGGTAATTATACAGTTACATTTAAAAGCTAAACACATTTGTTTGACAAGGCATTGGGGAAAAAAGGAACTTACTTTAGTCCAAATCATTATGAAGCAGACAAAAACAAATGTATGTCAGTGTGTTGAGTATTGGAGCCCAAAGGGACACGGCACTCGCTCTGTGTGTGGAAAAACAGCAGGATTTTTCAGTAGAAAAAGGATGTAGAGGATAAAGTTGTGATCACAAAACAGAAAAGCTTATTGCTGATAAAACACAAGTGTTAGAGACTTTCTTTAACCTCAAGCTGTGCCTCTCCTGTAAAAATCTCATACTAATTTACACAAAGCAATTCTACTTGCACAGCTAGAGAGAACTGTGAAAAAATGAAATTAGTTGTTCTTTTGCAAAGGATAATTCATTGCAAACTTCTGAGATGCCTCTCTCTTTTGAACTCTGGCAATAGCTGCCTCTAGAAAAGCCATAAGAAATGATTTATTAAAGAAAACAGAATAGTCCATTAACAGAGAATTCGGACACAGTCTTGTACTTTCACATAAGGAGTAACTTTTGGGGAATGCATATGTGGAACAAAATAAAATAAAGGAAGATATTTGATTGTTGGACAGAGAGCCAAGCTCTCAGGAAGATGGTGTGCCACTGATAGGCAGACAGTCTTTTCTCCACTTTTTATTTTGGATGAGGAATTCAAAGAGGAACAAATAGAACTTTCCAGAATCATTCTTTCCTAGCTCCACTGTCCAGTTGTTTTCTGGACTTTCTCTCTCTCTCTCTCTCTCTCTCTCTCTCTCTCTCTCTCTCTCTATATATATATATATATATATATATATATATATATATATATATATATATCTTTTTAAAAAATTTTATTTTAATTTTTTGTTTGTATTTTTCTTTGGTTTAATTAATTAATTAATAAAGTTAGTTAATACAAACTCTCAATCCCAACACTTATTAGGCAGACCACTTAAGATTAAATGTAAACTCTCAATGTAGAGCAGTGTGCCTAAATTAACAATATGCACACTGAATCCATTGTAAAAGAGCCATATCTCAAGTCAAGTGCTCTCTTTATATGAAAGGTAGAGAGAAAGACATAGCTGCTTAACTCTTGAAGGAATTATGGGAGGTTCCATTAATTTTGGATGGCTCCCTGAAGTTCAAGGACATTCTGATCTGTATATTTTCAGACCAGCTGAGACTACTTTGACTCATTTATCTCATTTCTTAAAAATGTTAATGTATTTTTTTAAAAAGTCAAAAGTATGTAATATGTTCACATAGCATGAAAATAAATTAAGTATTTCTTATTTTAACAGGAAACACCTGAGATGGAAGCAAAACCCAGCAATTTAGAAACTATCTAACATTGGAGACATTATTTTCTGGCCTATAAAGAATGAGCAGCTTTACTTCTTTCACTGTGTTACCTGCACCCCACCCTGCAATGTGATCAGGTCAGATCCACCCCACACCTGCCACTTTCCCTCATTCATTTCGTGATCTTGGCATGTCCAATATGATGCTGCGGATCCTACTACAAGTGCTGAAATTCTATGGAATGCCCTTGCCTATATTCAAGAGGTACAGAGCATGAAACTTCAACTCTTCCCTATAATCTTTTTATGTTTTTACTTCCATTACAGCTGTATTATGGTACCTATGAATATCTGGCAATGCCTTATCAAAACCTACAATGATCGTTGCCTTACATAGGTTACAATAATTTGTAGGTTTGAATTTTGCTTTTACTTCTGTTCACTCACTCAGAATGTTACAGAGACTATAATAGTTGTACACATGTTCCCATTAAAAGTAACACAAAGAAAAATAATAAACATTGTCTATAATCTCCCCACAAAGCTGTAATGAGAATACAAATTCATGGCAGAAAAAACAATTGCTTTGAAAATATGTAGCCTGTAGCTTTCGTACAATGAAATGGGACATATCAGGTAAAATAAGTGGACAAGTGAGAGAAAGTAACTTGCTTTTACAAAATGTACAACTTGATGATCATAAGGACCTTGCTTAGAGGCACTCAAAAGAAAACTTTCAACTCTGGGATACAAAAATATAAAAATTACCTAAATCATAACAAATTTAAACCTAAGTGAGGAAGTTCATCCAGGAAATTCATCCTGAGAGATTTTAGAACAGAAGACCTGAAAGTTTGATAACAGGTAAGCATTGAGAAACAAGTCTTTCTTTTTCCTAAATTGTGAAACATAAAATTATGGACTAGGCATAATTGTGCTTGACAAAAGAGCAGGACCATTAAAACCAGAATAATGAAATATATTTGAGGCATTTTATTACTACTAATGAAAAAAATCAGACTTTCTGTACTGATTCTCTCAAGAAAGCTACGTATGGGAAAGAACTTCAGCATGACCTCTCTGAGCCTCAGACACTGCCACTGAGATGGCAAAATCATTCTGGTACTCACAATATCTGTTATAGTTTTCTAAGTTTCATGGCAGAATTAGTGCATGGAATTCCTGTGCCTAGTTTTCACCATATTTTCTGATAAGACAATGCACTGTGGGGTACATGATTCCCTTCATGTTGCAACCACAAAGCACATCACAGCAAGATAGAAACAACCGACATCATGCTGAGGCATGGGGGCAGGTGGCTCTGTGCTGTCTCAGCAGAACTGCTGCTGGAGACTCTTTAAGAAAGAATTCTAATCAGTTAAATTTTTTTGTTCTGCATATTTGATTTCCGTGGACCACTGTTGAGCAAGTTGAAAAAAAAAAAGCCGAATTGGCTACTGGTGTTAGAGAGCTTTGTCTGCATTTCTACTTTTAGTAATACATGTCAGTGAAATATCCAAAAATGCAGTAATGGTTAGTAAACTCAGTTAAAGTCTTGAATTGAAAGTAATATCTCATGTTTTCTATTTGGCAAGCTATTATCACTGCATGGAGAGAGACCTCCATGAGGAATAACTTTAATCCCACAATGCTTAATAAAAGTCTTCTTTGATGCCAGAAATACAATTATTCGTTCACAAGCTGTGCACTCAAAAATTAGAATTTGAGCAGCATTTTCATTTACTGTAAAGAAATTCCTCGGATAAATTTTACATTAGGTATTCTGAGCACTTTCTCTTAAAATTTTTGAATATAGTATGGAACATTTAGCAAAATTAACTATGAGTGTATCATAGGAGATAATATTCAATCAACAGATGCTATAAAATTATATGACTTAGAATTTAATTTTGTCATGATTCTACAAGAAAATTATTTAAAAGTTTTGATTATTATTATGTATTTAATGAGAATGTAACATATGTATAAATATTTTTTTAAATATGAAAGTTTATGCTTAAGGTTCAAAGAAGGATATTAAGCTACTGTATTCCATATACATTTAAATCTCTAATATTCTTACTAGGAGCAACACAAAGTTGATAAGAACAAAACTACATCAAACTTATTAAATGAACACATAGGAAAAAGAAAATACACGAAAAGAAATGCATCAAAGGAAATGAAATCATTTTATCAATGTTGCATAGTAAAGTATATTATGTCTTTTGCATTTAACAATGAAAAACAAGAATAAAGAATTTTATTGAAAAATATTTTCCGTATGACTGAAATTAGACTATAATAAATCTAAAGCATGTTCAAATAATATCTGCTACTTAACAAATAATACAGCAATGATGAACAGCAAAATTACTTTTATTGTAGAGCAAAAGTGTTAAGGAAATTAAATTATTACATTAATATTTTACGTAAGGGAAATAAAGTAGAGATAGGGAGGCAGAAAAACAGAAAATATTAAACTCACAAGCCAAAAAATAAATTGTTAGAAATTAATGAAAATACAATGATAACCATACTCTATGTGATTGGCTTAGGTAATCTATTCAAATGTGGACACTTTCCTAAAGATTTAATGAAACAAAAAGGAAAATAACAAAACATATTTCAACCATATATCTATGAGATATACAGTTAAGTAGTAATATAATAAGAATGTAATTAAAACTAAAAAGATATAGAAAAATAACCAGAGAATTCTAGAGTGTAATCTTATGATTACATAAAAATAAACATTAAATGTAACTAAAAACATGAATTATATAAAGCTATAAAATAGATAAAAATTATCATGGTCATGACTACTCAAATTAACAAAAAAATATAATTATTAAGCACACACATATATAATGTCTAAAGAAAATTTCTAAGAAAAACTGACAGAAATCAAAGAAAAAATAAGCAGTTCAAAAAAGTAGCAATATTAATTAAAATTAGAGATATTATTGGAATGATCTCAAGAATGATATACCAAAGATTATATCAACAGATAAAGAAAACTTCTATGACCATAAATCGTGACTAGACTTAAGAGGCACCAGCAAATTGTTAACCCAATCCACTGAAGACTATGTATTTATCAAGCATGACTAGAATATCGTTGAAAACCTTAGACCATGAAATATCAATGCTAAATTTCAAATAATAAAAGGAGGTAAAATTGTACTATAGGTAGATGGGTCAAAATAGAAAATCAGGAAGGGGAAATAGAATCTCACAGAGGGAGTTAAAACAAAACAAAATCATTTACATAAGCAATTATTCAATTAACTACTCACACAGCATTTTAGACATTTCTTCACATGCAAGAAAAGGTTGAATGGAGAAAAGAGGTAGGGAAGGGGGCTTATGGGACTTTCGGGGAGGGAGGAAACGGGAAAGGGGAAATGATTTGGAATGTAAATAAAAAAAACTTAGAAAATAAAAAAAAAAAAGAAATGAATCTCTCAGATCAGAAAAAAAAAGAAAAGGTAGAAAAAATGCTATAAAATATATCATTCTGATAGAGTGGTATTGAAAATGAAATTTGTGCTTATTGGGAATTAGAAAGAAATCTCAAATTAATCTTTTCTTACCAGCATTTCATGGAATCTTTGCCAAAATTGATCATAAATACAGCCTCAACAGATACAAGAAAATTGAAATAATTCCTTGAATATTACTGATCATTCTACCATGGACTAAAGCTAGGCTTTAACAATAGAAATACTAGAAAACCTATACACTCATGTAAATTGAAAAACACTCTCTACTCAATGGTCAGTGAAGAAAGAAAAAAAGAAAGAAAGAAGTTAAAGACTTTAAGGTCTTCAATTTCTTTCTTCAGAGACTTGAAGTTCTTGTCCTACAGATCTTTCACTTGTTTGGTTAGAGTCACACCAAGATTCTTTATATGGTTTGTGGCTATCGTGAAGGGTATCATTTCTCTTACTTCTTTCTCAGCCTGCTTATCCTTTGAGTATAGGAAGGCTACTGACTTGCTTGAGTTGATTTTATATCCGGCCACTTTGCTGAAGTTGTTTATCAGCTGTAGGAGTTCTCTGGTGGAGTTCTTTGGGTCGCTTAAGTATACTATCATATCGTCTGCAAATAGTGATAGTTTGACTTCTTCCTTTCCAATTTTTATCCCTTTGACCTCCTTTTGTTGTCTAATTGCTCTAGCTAGAACTTCAAGTACTATATTGAAAAGATATGGAGAGAGAGGGCAGCCTTGTCTAGTCCCTGATTTCAGTAGGATTGCTTCAAGTTTCTCTCCATTCAGATTGATGTTGGCTACCGGTTTGCTGTAAATTGCTTTTACTATGTTTAGATATGGGCCTCGAATTCCTGATCTTTCCAAGACCTTTAGCTTGATAGGATGCTGAATTTTGTCAAATGCTTTCTCAGCATCTAATGAGATGACCATGTGGTTTTTTTCTTTGAGATTGTTTATATAGTGGATTACATTGATGGATTTCCTTATATTGAACCATCCCTGAATCCCTGGGATGAAGCCTACTTGATCATAGTGAATGATCGTTTTGATGTATTCTTGGATTCGGTTGGCAAAAATTTTATTGAGTATTTTTGCATCGATATTCATAAGAGAGATTGGCCTGAGATTCTCTTTCTTTGTCGGATCTTTGTGTGCTTTTGGTATTAGTGTAATTGTGGCTTCATAGAATGAGTTGGGTAGTGTTCCTTCTGTTTCTATTTTGTGGAACAGTTTGAAGAGTATTGGTGTTAGGTCTTCTTTGAAGGTCTGATAGAATTCTGCAGTAAAACCATCTGGACCTGTGCTCTTTTTGGTTGGAAGACTTCCAATGACTACTTCTATTTCTTCAGGGGTGGAAACAGGAAGCACAAGATATCCCAAATTTATGGGACACAATGAAAGCAATGCTAAGAGGAAAGCTCATAGCACTAAGTGCCTCCAAAAAGAAATCTTATATCCGTAATTTAAAAGTACATCTGATAACTCTAGAAACAAATAAAGATAGAAACAAGCATACAGGAGGAATAGAAGATGGGCAATGATAAAAATCAGGCCTGAAATCAGTAAATTAGCAGCAAAGAGAATTATACAAAGAATTGATGAAAACTAGTGCTGGTTCTTTGAGAAAATCAACAAGATAGATAAACCCTTTGCCAAATTTTGCCCTTTGGAAAGAGAGTATCCAAATAAAGAAAATTAGAAATGAAAGGAAAGATGTAACACCAGACAACAAGAAAATTCAAAGAATCATTAGGTCTTACTTCATAAGTCTTTACATCACAAAACTGGAAAATCTTTAATGAAGTGGATGATTTTATAGATAGATACTGCTTACTAAAGTTAAATCAGTATCACATAAATGATTTAAACAGCTCTATAACCCATGAAGAAACAGAAAGTCATTAAAATCTCCCAACCAATAAAATCCCAGAGCCAGATAGTTTTAGCAAAAAATTCTACCAGACTTTCATAGAAGAGGTAATACCAATACTCCTCTAACTTTTACACAAAAATAGAAGGAACATTGTCAAACTAATTTTATGAGAACACAATCAGTCACCCTGATAACTGCACACTCAGCAAAGAATGAATAAAAATCAATCTGTCTTATGACTATTCATGCAAAAATACTCAATAAAATACTTCCAAACCTGAATCTGGTCTATGACCCCCCCACACACACACACTATATATGTAGCAGAGGACTACCCTGTCTGGCTTCAGTGAGAGGGGACATACATAATCCTGTAGAGAGTTGATGAGCCAGGGAAGAGTGATGGGGGTAATTTGGGAATGGATGGGTACATGAGGGTGTGAAGGAGAAAAGGGGAGAAGGGATGAGGGTATTGGAGGTGTAAGGTGAGGGATTGGGGAAGCATCCTCTCAGAGGTAAAGGGGAGGGAAGAGGGGGCAATGGACTCTTGGAAGGGGGACCAGGAAGTGGAACAACATTTAGGATGTAAGTAAGTGGAGAGAGAGAGAGAGAGAGAGAGAGAGAGAGAGAGAGAGAGAGAGAGAGAGAGAGAGAGAGAGGAGGAAGGGGAGGGGGAAGATGAGAGGGAGAGGGAGAAGAAGAAGAGGAAGAAGAGGAAGAAGAGGAAGAAAAAGAAAACCCTGAATCCAGAAACATCAAAACCATCATTCACAATGATCAAGTAGGCTTCACTTTATGCATAAAGGGATGGTTAAATATATGAAAATCTATCAACATAATCAACCATAAAAACAAACTGAAAGAAAAAAAATTACATGATCATCTCATTAGATGCTAAAAAAGCCTTTGACAAAATCTAAAACCTCCTTCACATTAAAAGTCTTCAAGGGATCAGGGATAAAGGAAACAAACTTTAACATAATCAAAGCAACATGTAGCAAACCAATAACCAAGATCAAATTAAATGAAGAGATACTTAAAGCAATTCCACTAAAATCAGGGATAAAACAAGGCTGCTCAGTCTCTCCCTATGTATTCATTATAGTACTTGCAGTTTTAGCTAGAGCAATATGACAACTAAAGGAGATCAAGGTGATACACATTGGAATGGACGAAGTCAAAGTATTGTTATTTGTGGATTGTATGATACTATACTTAAGGGACCCCTAAAATTCTACTAGAGAACCCTTATATCTAATAAATACCTTACGTAATGTGACTTGATATAAAATTAACTAAAAATATCTGTAGCAGTCTTTTATACAAATGATATATTTGTATAATTTGCAATAGCCATGAATTTATATAAAATATCTTGGGCTAACTCTATCCAACCATTTAAAGACTTATGTGACAAGAACTTCAAATATGTGAAGAAAGAAACTGAGGAAGATATCAGAATATGTAAATATCTCCAATATTTTTGGATCAGTAGGATTAACATGGTGAAAATACCCATCATACCAAAATCAATCTACAGAGTCAATGTAATTCCCATCAAAATCCAAGACAATTATCTACCAACCTTGAAGGACCACGTAAACTTCATATGGTAATACAAAAATTCTAGGATAGATAAAACAATATTAAATGCGAAAAGAACTTGTGGAGATATTACTATCCCTGAACTCTCACTATTCACAAGAGTAATAGTAATAAAAACCACACATTATTGATTTAGAAACAGACATGGTGCTCAATGAAATTGAATCCAAGACAGTAAAATAATCCCACAAACCTATTCACACCTGATTTTTGACAAAGAAGGCAAAACCATTCAATGATAAAATGAAAGCATCTTCAAAAAGTGGTGCAGATCTACCTTGATGTCAACATATAGAAGAATGAAAATAGATTTATATCTATCACTCTGCAAAAAAAATAAAGTCTAAGAGTTTCAAAACCCTAACATAAAACCAGATACACTAAATCTGGGGAATACATTAGCACAGAAAAATTGAAAACCCTTGAGGTCCCTGGTGAAAAAGAAAATTTTCTGAAAAGAATAATAATGGCTCAGGCTTTAAGATCAACAATTGATAAATGGGATCTCATGAAACTGAAAAGCTTCTCTAAGGCAAAAGATAATGTCAATGGGGCACACACACAAATGCATGCACACACACACACACACACACACACACACACACACACACACACAAAACAGCCTACAAATTCAGAGATTGAGAAAGAGTCTTTACTAACTCTGTATCTGACAATGGGTTCATATTCAAAATTTATAAATTACTCAAAAAATTACACATTAATTACCAATTGATGTTAAAGAAATTGGAAGAAAGACAAATGTATCCTTAACAAAATAAGACAGAAGAAATCATATTACTTATAATCCTCATTTCTGCAGCTGGTTACATGGTCTTAGCTGGTATTTATAACTACCTTCCTCTGCTACCCATTCTGTATTTCCTTCACCTTTGGCAAGCACCTTAGCAGGTCTTGGCTCTTTTCCTGGAGGATTGACCCATACCTTCATTCCTGATGGGTCGGTGTCCTTTGTCTTCCTGCTTGGATTAGGCTGTTGTAGTTTGCCATTGACTTTAATCACAGGACATGGTAGTACCAAGAGATACCCTAAGGGATCTCCTGCACTCCAGACATAGTCCTGCTTACCTCCATTGTGGAGAGGCAATCCAATTTCCCCATGGTAATCTGGATCTATCACTCCTCCTAACACTGTTATTCCTTTCTTAGCCTGTTGGTTTAAAGGCATTAGAAGCCCAAAATGGCCAGGGGGAAGTCTGATATTCCAGTTCAATGGAATGTTTGTTGTGGCTCCTGGTAGTAGCACTCCCCCCTCTGGAACTAAAACTTCTAGGCCAGAAGAACCTAAAGTTGTGGGAACAGGAATCAAAAAATTTTCCTAGAGGGTCACTAGGAGTGATAGTGAGTGGAACTGTTCCCTTTTCCATCCCTTGATTCCTGGACCCATGGATCCTGGCTATGGGAGAAACTGTACCATACATTGAACGCTGATTCAAAGCATATACTGCCTTCTGAAGAACTCTGCCCCAGCCCTCCATACTGTTTCCACCTAATTGACATTATAATTGTGTCTTCAAAAGGCCATTCCATCTTTCTATCAGACCAGCTGCTTCAGGATGATGGGGAACATGGTAAGACCAGTGAATTCTGAGTTCATGGACCCATTGTCGCACTTCTCTGGCTGTGAAATGAGTTCCTTGGTCAGAAGCAATACTGTGTGGAATACCATGACGATAGATAAGGCATTCTGTGAGTCCACGGATGGTGGTTTTGGCCGAAGCATTATGTGCAGGAAAGGTAAATCCATAACCAGAATAAGTATCTACTCCAGTAAGAACGAAACGTTGTCCTTTCCATGAGGGAAGTGGTCCAATGTAGTCAACCTGCTACCAGGTTGCTGGCTGATCACCTCGAGGAATGATGCCATATCTGGGGCTCAGTGTTGGTTTCTGCTGTTGGTAGATCTGGCATTCAGCAGCTGCTGTAGCCATGTCAGCCTTATTGAGTGGAAGTCCTTGTTGCTGAGCCCAAGCATAACCTCCATCTCGGCCACCATGGCCACTTTGTTCAAGTGCCCATTGGGCAATGACTGGGATGGCTGGGGAAAGAGGCTGACTCTCCACAGAACAGGTCATCTCATCTACTTGATTGTTGAACTCCTCCTCAGGTGAAGTCACCTTTTGGTGAGCATTTACATGGGACACAAATATCTTCACATCCTTTGCCCATTTGGAGAGATCTATCCACATACTTCTTCCCCAGATGTCTTTCTCACCAATTTTCCAATTGTGATCTTTCCATGTCCCTGACCATCCAGCCAATCTATAGACTACGGCCCATGAGTCAGTGAACAATCGTACCTTTGGCCATTTCTTCTTCCAAACAAACTGTAATACCATGTGTACTGCCAGAAGTTCTGCCCACTGTGAAGATTTTCCTTCATTCTTTTCTCCTGAGATGCTAAGAGCAACCAGCCAGCAAAATCATTTTTCGATTTTTTTCCCCAACTTGTAGAAAGTATTGTACACCACTAAATCATCTAATTCATCAAGATACTCAAAGACATTAGCTTTTTTAAGCTTGAAATATAGTTTCAACCATGGGTCTTCATTATTTTCCAAACTCCCAGGAGGTAGAGAATCTGGAGAGGTTTCAGTAGTTGAAGGTACTGATGAATTACCAAACCAACTCCTGGTTTTTAAAATATTCATCCTTATACTTCTGCTCCTCTAGAACCACTCCTGGTACCAACTTCTGTATTAGTTTGGGTTTTAATGCTGTAAACAGACACCAATGACCAATGCAAGTTTTATAAAAGACATTTACTTGGGGCTGGCTTACAGGGTCCGAGGTTTAGTCTGTTGTCATCAAGGCAGAAGCATGGCAGCATCCAGGTAGGCACGGTGCAGGAGGAGCTGAGGGTTCTATGACTTTATCCAAAGGAAGCCAGGAACAGTCTGGGCATCTTCAGACATCTAAGAGGAAAATCTCTAAGCCCAACCCTACAGTGACACTCTTCCTCCAACAAGGCCACACCTTCTATTAGTGCCACTCACTGGGACGAACATATACAAACCACCACAGAGATCTTCCTATGTTGCTGGCATCTCCAATACACTGCTACATCTAAACTTCACCAATAGCCTCTCATAGGCTCTCTTCATGGTACTGAGCCTCAACTCCTTTGCATGCCTTTTTTAGTCCTGGGCCATCAACTACATCTGAGGCTGCACCTTTGACAATGGCCATCCATGGCATTTCACAGTGCCAAGCCTCAGCTGCTTTTCATGACCCCTTTGTTCCTTCAAAACCAGTAACCTGAGTGACTCTTATATATTACCAAGTTCAGCTGCAGCATGAAGTACCTTGGCTGCCTCTGGAGCACAGCTTCTTTGGGCCCACAGAAAACACTTCCCAGAAGATTTCACCTCAGTGATGCTGTTGTCTTCTTAATCACTGCTAATTTCTTGACTCCAGCTAGCCTGCATCAATTGTCCCAATACTCCCTTCTATTTTTCACTCTAAAGCCAGAGCCACATGGCTGAAACTGCCAAGTTTTGCTGCTTGCTGTGGCTGGAATATTGTTTTATTATATTATTACCAGCTTCGACTATATTATTACCCTTGTTCTATTTTATTATTACCAGCTTTCTGTTTTCCAACTCCTTCACTGCTTAAGCTTGGCTGTCCTGGAACTTGCTCCTTAGACTGACTTTGAATTCAGAGATCTGCATACCTGTCTCCTAAACATTGAGATTAAAAGTGTGGTCCACCAAGACTGAAGATTTTCTGTGTTTCTTGGCTGGCCGTGAACTCAGAGATTTGCTTGTCTGCTTCCTGGGATTAAAGGTTTGTACTACCCTGCCTGGACCTAAATTTAACTGGATGGGGTCTTACCCCAAGGTCATCACTCTCTTAATTCAATTTTATCTCCTTGAACACAGGATTCAGCTCCATTTCACTTCCTGGTGGCCCTTTAATACTCAAAGCATTTTATATTTTCCTTTCTAGGCTAGCTATGCTTGTTTAAAATGCTCTTCATGAGATTTAACCAGAGAACGGAGTCTATGATGGGCTTTTCTGAGACTTCCTTTGTCAATGCAATTAATCTGATTCTCCTAACCTTAGACTCAGGCATACTCTTTAGACAAGGGCAAAAAATAGTCACAATCTTCACCAAAATACCACAAAAACAGTCTTTATGTCACATACTGAAATACTTTTACTCTGAAACATCTTGAGCCAGGTCAGCACAGTTCAAATTACTCTCAGCAACAAAGACTTCCTTATTCCTATTAGGATGCCCCATTAAGTCCCATTAAACATTCCACTCTTTTCCAAATCCAAAGTCCCCAAATCTACATTCTTCCAAGCAAAAGCATGGCCAAGCCTATCACAGCAATACCCCAGTCTTTGGTACCAATTTCTGTCTTAGGGTTTTTCTGCTGTGAATAGACACTGTGACCAAGGCAAATCTTATAAATGACAACTTTTAATTGGGGCTGACTTAACAGGTTCAGAGGTTCAGTCCATTATCATCAAGACAGGAACATGGCAGTATCCAGGTAGGACGAGCTGAGAGATCTACATCTTCATCTGAATGCTGATAGCAGAATACTGACTCCCAGGCAGCTAGGATGAGGGTCTTAAAGCCGACTCCTCCCCAGTGACTCACCTACTCCAACAGGGCCACACTTTCTTTCTTTCTGTTTTTTTTTTTTTTTTGAGTGTTAAGTTGTAGATAATTTTATTTTATTTATTTTTTAATTTTTTAATTTTCTATATTTTTATTTACATTCCCAGTGATTTCCCCTTTCCAGGTTCCCCCCTCCCTGAAAGTCCCATAAATCCTCTTCCCTCCCTCTGTTCCACAGTCAACCCCCTCCTGCTTCTCTGTCCTGGTATTCCCCTACACTGCTACATCCAGTCTTTCCAGGACCAGGGGTCTCTCTTTCCTTTTTCTTGGAAATCAATTGATATGTGAATTGTGTCTTGGGTATTCCGAGCTTCTGAGTTAATATCCCCTTATCAGTGACTGCATACCATGTGTGTTCTTTTGTGATTGGGTTACCTCACTTAGGATGATATTTTCTTCAGGTGTCAATCCATAGCACATTCAACAAGGTAAAATCAAAAATAGAAGAATCTGTATAAACATATAAACAATCTATCCATCAACACAAATAAATATCTGTTTATGCAACTTAGTTGAACCCAAGGGGGCAAAGAAAAGTACACATGGGATAACTGGCACAAAGGAGAGAGAATAAATAAAAAATAACCCAGTGGGAACATCTGGAAATGAGGAACATTACATAAGACAACTGTCAGCATTTTGTAAGACAAAGTGAGCCTGACCGATTTTAGCCCCAAGGCAACTGAATGTGATAGATGATCCCAGAAGAGGAAAAGAAGTTGCTAAAAGCATGAATCGAACTTGGCATGTGGTGGGGCACATGCCCCTTTACTTCCATTACTCAGGAGCTAGGGGCAAAGTTTTAAGTTCGAGACCAGCCTGGGCTATATAGCCAGACCTTGTCTTAAGATAAAAGGACTGAGATAATTGGAAAATTTTAAATATGGACTTTACATTAGACAGAGTATTATATCAATGTTACATTTCCTGATTTGGACCCTTGTGTTATAATATATAAAGGAATATTCTTATTCTTAAAAAAGAAAAGAAAAGAAATCCTAGAGAGTCAACTAACCTGAGGCCATGGGGACTTAGAGTCTTGGCCACTAACCAGGGTGCATGCAGGAGCTGGACCTAGAGCCCCTACACATTTGTTCCAAATGTGCAGCGTTGTGTTCATATGTTTTCCCTAACAAGTGAAATGGGGCCTGTCTCAGTATTTGTTGCTCATGGTTGGATCCTCTTCCCCCATGCTTGGACAGCTGGGATAGGGCTCATTGGCGAAGGATCAATCTAGTTCTGCTGGGACTAGATTCCCCAGTAACTCAAGGGGAGCTCCCCTTCTCTGAAGAGAGGGGTGGAGGCAATGGAGGAGGCACTTGTAAAGGTGTGATTGGGAAAAGAGGAGGCACAGAAATTTGGAGGTAAATTGTATATAAAAATTAAAATTAAAAATATAATAATTTTTGATTAAATAGTAACACATTCGTGAAATGTAAAGTATCTTAGAAAAACTGTATGATTGATGATACAGAAAAGAAACATGTAAATAAGTATAAAACATATGAAAATATTGATTCAGTGTTCAAAGTATATCTATAATGAGAAGAATTATCTGTGTCTGAAAATGTAAGAATTAACTATAATCCTTTGTGCCATTTAAAAAATACAAAAATAAATTTGCCACAGAAAGAAAATTTTATTCTATGTTTTTTGTCTTATATATGAAGTGGTGTTTAACAAGTACTCTAAAACTCTAGTCAATCAAATTCTATGTAGTAAATAATAATGAATTAGATTCTTTTTGTTTCTCCCTTTAACTCTGTCTTCCTCTTGTTCATATAGCCTTTTCTTTCCAAATCCCTTCTTTGTTGTCTCTGTCTCTCCTCTTCCCTCTCTTGTTTTCTTGTTTTCTCTCACTGCATTTCTTTATCTATATCCATTATGAAATATTTGCTCATATGGTTACATGTTTTGCTATTAACAACATGCATAGTTGGAAAAGCTGGTGATAGAATCCTCATCTCTAAATCTCATCTTGGATGAAAGTTTGAAAACTGGAGAAACTGGTATGGTGAATCCCAGTCCAAGACCAAGACTGATGCTGCATTAAAAGTTGACAAGCAGCATCTGAAAAAGAGTCCCTTATTCCTTCAGCAGTCTTTCTAACCAAATGGTCAATTAGCTTATCTATACTAACTCACTCTGGGGTAGAATAATTACTTTCCTGCTTTAAGTACTTCCTTCTCTAACACTATCATTGATATACTCCTAAATAGTTTTTAAACTCTCTATCAAATTGAGACATACAAATCAACCATGAAATCTATAAAACAAATTGTCTAGTTATTCAAAAGTAAGTGTAATGTAGTATGATATAGATTCCATGAATCATGTAGGGCTGTTCAGTGGGTTCCTTTTCTAGTAATTTGCATAGGATGTGGATGATGGTATGGCTGAAAAAAAGCAAGAATGTTTAAACAGTAGTACAGATCATCAAACCAATCTTGTCAATGATCTGAACATTCTGAAAAATGAATTCATAAATTTCAAAATTGCATAATGTACTATAAAATTTGCATTGCAATGTTATGTAAAACACCATGTTGTACAAGAATAATAGAAAAGGAAGAAGGTTTTAATAAGTCAAAGTGATGATTCTTTTTTATGTTTATGAATTTTTAAACCTTGATGCATTATGTTGAGGACACAGTAACAGATGGGGATTTCCCTACAGAGGACTTCTAGCTTCACTACGCAAGCAACAAGATTTATTTGCCTCATCAAGAAAATGTATGGTAGGTCAGAAAACATAACCCTTTGGGGCTCTTAGTCATTAAAAAAACATACGAAGTTTTCCACTCCTAAGAATTCCAAATAACTGTTCTCATTTTTTCCCAGGGAGAAGTAAAGACTCTAAGTTGAAAGATGGGGAAAAAGAAATTTATCCATGAACCATTAAGGAATGTTTATTATGATTCATTGGTGAAAAGCCTGAAATACTAACAGAAATAGTATCTAAATACTTATTTTTTGCAAAATATAAGACTATTAGTTATATTTATAATTAAGAATATATTCTTTCTCTTTTACTGTTTCAGAGAATGTACTGAAAATAATAAAATAAATTATTAAAAATGAGTAAAATGTATATTTAAAATGTATGATCTATAAAAATATTTAGACATTTTTATATAGCCAATCTAAACTAAGACATTAATTTTGAAATACCATGAGGACAAATTTTTTCGTATTTTATTTATTTTATATTAGCGTTTTAATACAATATATTTTGATACTATTCTTTTCTTTCTTCCATGTCTTCAAGATTCTCCCAGGTTGCTTCAACTTCACGTACTTTATTTTTCTAAGAAAAAAGATGAAATGCAATAAAATCAACAAGATAAAAAAGTGGAAAAACTGATGTCTGATACCTTAAGTAAATGGTGTCTTTAGCAATAAGAACTTTCCATCCAGATATAGAGGGTAATCAATAGCATTAGCAGTAGTCTGTGAAGTGTGGGTATGGTCTATGTGATCTACCATTAGTAAGAGGGGTTTTATGTGGTAGTACAAGATGTCTCATCAGGGCATTATCTTTAAAATTAAAAATGATTACCCAATTTTAATTTTTTTCACATGTTTATGTTTTAGGGAGCCTCAATATTATGTTTCCCATGGAGCATTTTTATGTATTCCTTCTACCACCAATATCTTTATCCCAGTTTTACACTTGATCCTACTATTCAATTTCTCCCAATTCATCAATAAATACGTATTCTATTTCCCATCCCTACAAATATCTATCTGACTCTCTAGAAACTTACTTTTTATCTAATTTCTGTGGTTCAGTCGAGATGCAGATAAACAGATACATTATGCATTCATTTATATGATGGTATTAGCTGCTAAATCAATGATACCCAAACTTCAGTCCATGAAACTCATATGTTCTTTTATAAGGTTGACAGACTTATTTGATCCTGTCAACCTTCCCTCCTGTACTCTGTCATCTTTATATCGTTCTCAATTTACATTTCTTTTTTAGTTTTCCATTTATCCTTTGGTAGATCTATATTTTATTTCACCTTTCTTGGAAGATCCTGCACCTTCTCCCCTATGCCATCACCACATTACTGAAACTCTCCTTATTTTAAATGTAACATGCATATCTGAAGTATAAACATTGAAATTTATATACAGAGAAACATGCAATGTATGTCATTTTTGGTCTGAATTACCTACTGAAGATGATTGTTTCTAGCTATGCCTATTTATATGCAAGCTTACAATTTTACTTTTCTTAATAACTGAATGATATTATCTTGTTTAAACATAAAACAAATCATAACCCATTCAACAACTGAGTGATGATTGACTGTTTCCAATTTTGGGCTAATTTGAACTATATAGAAAAGAACATAAATGATTCAGGATCCCGTAGTAGATTTTCCTTGCTATCTGCACCTCAGAGTATTATAGCTGCATCTTGTGGTTGATCTACTTTCAACCCTTTGAAATTTTTATTTTAGTTCATTTTAAGCTTACATTGTAGAAATCACATATGCTCCTGATATATTGATTTTAAATAAAGGTCAAATTTATTATTCATATTGTGACAGAATAAGACTAATTAAAATATCATAATGATCTCATTTATTGATGGTTTTCACTCATATTAGTGTATTTGACCTTAGGGTAGACCCAGGCATTGTTCAACCTGCTTATATTAACAGATCGTGCATACACAGCCAGGTGAGCAATGAGTCTAACTTATTTCAGAAATTCTGTTCTCTGTGATATTGAAAGAATGAAATAGTCAATTTTCCTAAATAAAGATCAAATTTGCTTCCTTGCTAATTTCATACTGATCACAGCATTGATATTTTACTCAAACTGGCATAGAATTCAAAGATGGATAGGTAGTTTAGTGAGTAAAAGCACATGCAGCCAAAGCTTTGACCTGATATTTACATTCAATATGCACATATTGGAATCAGAGAACTAACAAGAAATGTTGATTCCTACTTCCACATATACACCTTAGCATCTCTCTCTCTCTCTCTCTCTCTCTCTCTCTCTCTCTCTCTCTCTCTCTCTCTCTCTTTCTCTCTCATGCACACATGCACACACAAAATGACAATGAAGAAAAAACATAGGCAAATTAAAACATAAAAATAAAATAACTCAGTTACAGACAAGTATTACATGGAAATGTTCAATAAAACTGGTGATTTAATAACCTATAGAGTGACATCTTTTGGTACATGTCTAAGGATGTTATCTTCATGTGTCTCGGTTCTTCATGTGTTATGGTAATTTGAAAAATGAAAACTCATTGATCACAGAACTTGTGGGAGCAACCAATCAGTGTTTGGTTTAACACTACAAGAGGGTGCCCATGCCCTAGACTGCTGTGATGGCAAAAAGCACGGAATGGTTAGACTAGAGACTGAGATCAAGGCTAAAGGCAAATATTCTGCTATACTCAGAGATATGTGCATTGCCCATTAGTCATCAAAAACACTCCCTTCAGCAGCAGATGGGGAGTGGGTACAGTGACCCACAGACAGACATTATACAGAAAAATAGCATAAATTGCAGATCTACCTAGGTTCCTTCCCGTCAGAGCTGTTGGAATGTCACAGAAGAGTGGTAAGAAAGATTGCAAGTATCAGAGAGGACAGAGAACATAAGAACATGTTCCAGTGACCCAGTTAACCTGGGCTCATATGGGCTCACAGAGTCTTAAAAGACAAGCACAGGACCTACATGGGTTTGTACCAGGGGGTCTGCAAGTATGTTATTGTTATTAGATTGGTGGTGAGAGCAGGGCAGCTGGAGCGATGGCTCAGCAGATAAGACCATTAGCTGCTCTTCCAGAGGTTCTGAATTCAAATCCCAGCAACCACATGGTGGCTCACAACCATCTGTAATGGGATCAGATGTTCTCTTCCTGTGTATCTGAGGAGAGTAACAGTGTACACAGACATACATTAAACAAACAAACAAACAAACAAGCAAGAGTGAGAGTTGGTTTTCTCTGACTTGTCTGCTCCTGAGAAATTTTCCTCCTATTATGTTACCTATTCCACCCTCAGTATTGGATTTTGCCTTGTTTTATAGCATCTTGTTTTGTTGAGTTTTGTTGTTATCTCCTGGAAGCCTGCTCTTTCCTGAAGAGCAAAAGAACTAAAGTTGATCTGACGGAGATGGGAGGTGGGAAGTATATGAGAGAAGTAGAAAGAATAGAAACTGGTCAGGGTGTATTGTATGAAAGAAGAACTTAATTAAAACAAATCAAAAATTCAAAAAATAAAAAGAAAAGGACCATTTCTGCTCCTAGTATGAATATAAGGAGTTTTCAAAGCTGATGACATTGCTAACTTCAGGAATATTTTCCCTGTTCCAGATCTAAATAGCCAACATTAGCCACAGAGATTCCTCTTATCAATACTTTGCACCTTTTATTAGGTTATCTCTGTTTAAAGAGATAAGCATCTAGGAGCCCTAACATTCTCAGCATAGTTTTGCTATGAGAAATAGTAAAGCATGGTACTATTTATTCTATAGTCTTGTCATTTGTCCCAAAGTAATGCTCTGGAATGAGGAAAGGTTTGTGCTTAGATGTACATCACATTTCCTGTAGCTGTCACCAAGATGTCAGTTCTGGAAGATATGTGCACAATGTGTATAATCAAATCCATTCTGTATGCAGTCATTCACAATATTATGTGTTCATCCTTCTATAGGTGGCAATGTGAAGCTAAAGGATGGAAAAACATGTCTTCAGCAATTTGAATGAGAATATTAAGAACTGACAAAAATCTCGGAATACCCTAGACAGAATTTGCATATCAATAGATTTCTAAGAAGATGGAAGGAGAGACCCCTGGTCCTGGAAAGACTGGTTGTAGGGGAACGCCAGGACAGAGAAACGAGAGGGGGTTGAATGGAGAAAAGAGGGAGGGAAGGGGACTTATGGGACTTTCGGGGAGGGAGGAAACGGGAAAGGGGAAATGACTTGGAATGTAAATAAAAAAAAACTTAGAAAATAAAAAAAAAGAACTGACAAATCAATAAAATTCTAATAACTTCTTTATGATCCATAAAATTGAATAGCCTTATATGTGTGTGCATGTGTGTGTATCCATATGTGTGTGTATGAGAAGACAGAGAAAGAAAGAAAAACAGAGAATGTTTAACTTGCCTTTATATCTACATACAACATACATACATACAAAATGTGGTCAAATAGAGCATTGGCCCTCCTGGAACTTGAATTATACATAGTCCTGAGCCATCCTGCTGAGATCTGAATCCTAGTTCGCTGAAAGATCAGAAAGTGCTGTTAATTCCTGAGCCATCTCTCCAGCTCCATAGCTTGCCTTATTCTACAAAAGATGAATTTAAAGAACATGGCCAACTCTTATCATGCTTGGAGACAGAATGGGATGCTGATTAGGAGGTGTCTTCAGAAAGAAGAGAAACATAAAGAAACATATCAGAAGGGAACAGATAGTAGATACTCTCACTTGAGTGCAAGAAGAGATGGATAGAGTAAATGTCTCTCACTCTCTTATCTGTTAATGGATATTTAAGTGCCAAACACAGAGAAGCAAACCTCAAAGCAGGATACTGATTTATATCTACGTATTTATTTCCTCAATGAAGATTCCTCTTTGTAAAAAAGAAAGTTTCTATCACAGTGGTCTGAAACAGCAATTTAAAGGCAGTCTGAAAGTGAATGGGTAGTTAGAATTATTTCAAATTTAAAACAAATTATGTCAGCCATGATAAAGATATTTGAATGGACCAAAATCTGATTCCACTACTCTTCCCACTTTTCTGTCTTATATTCAAGTATATGAAAAGAGGTAGGTACATGGGTTGTTAAAAGATATAGAAGAGAAAATTATGTAATTAAATTATAAACTCAAAGGATATCAAGTTTTAGTTTTAAACGTTAGTGACAATTTGAGTTAAAGCTTTCTGACAAAATCAGTATTGTACCATTTAAAAGCAAAGTGTAGTCTAGAATCTTACAAGTTTTCTTATAAATGATTATGTGCTAAGAAGTAAATTTTCCCCTTCAACGAAGTAGTACAGAGGAACAAATTTCCACTATTTCCATCTACGGATGCAAGAAAATTATTGGCATATAATTATCATACTATTTCTAGAAGGTATATTTGGCAAATCTTTAAAAGATGTTCATATTTCTTTAAATAATATCTCTTGCAGCCATGTTAGTGAACTCATAAAATGAACTCTGTCCATCAGTATCTGCCATCTCCCATTATTTTATAGTTTGTAGTCATGAAAATCCCAGGGTGTGTGTGTATGTGTGTGTGAGCGCACGCTCGCTTGTGTGTGTGTATGTGCGTGTGTGTGTGTTTTAAAGAAAATACAGATTTCTATTACAGATGATTTTATCTTCTATTTTATCTTCTAGAATCTTTAGGAAAAGAGGTTCCTCCCACCAAAAGGCTTATCTGTGGAATGTACATTGCTGTCGCCCTAAAAAATGTACCCAGTACACCCTTTTTTAAATGTACTTCCAATATTTTAAATATGCTGTTTTCAACCTGACCCATGGAGTACTTGTCAATCTCTTGCTAAATGTTTTCACTTCATAATAGTTGAAGTGATATTTAATATCTCAGAGGTAAAGACCAAGGAGAGCTTACTAATTAAAAAAAAAAAAAGAAAGTGCATTCAGGGGTGAGTGATACCTTGGTTCTACACAAGGAAGTTGAGACTAATTTCCTTAGGTAAATTCTATTAACTACTCATTACACAAAGCTATGGTATTACTTAAATGGGATATTTATTTAAATAATGATATTTAAATACCTACACCGTGTTCAGTAATACTCGTGTAAGGCAAAATCAATCCATCCATTTGACTGTTATTATTATTCACTTTCATTTTGAAACTCCTAGAACTATACAGTTCTCAAAACTGGTTGATATGACCAAAGGATATTTTCATACCTCAGGCCAAGGGAATTTTTGTTACATCTCTTAATTATAGGTTATATACTCATTGACTCTGAAGCTATTGTCAAGACTTTGAAATATTACTTTAAAAAGCCCAATCTGAAAATGAAAGAGGGCATCCATTGAACACAGCAACTGAAAATTAACTATGTTTCTGATGTGATTCAATTTAGAATTGAACATAGGTCTATATTGCTAGAGCGTCCTACGGAAAAGTTCTATAACTTTTATTTGAGAGGATGTTGTCCTTTCTTCTTCAGTTGTTTATTGGTTAGTACAGTTATTCTTTGTTGCTCTGATAGGTATGGCTTCAAAGCTATTATAGATATATTAACATCTTTATTTGTTGTAGAATACAGGCAAGTGCCTGTTTTTCCCTTTTCAATATTTCAGTGAAGTCTCCTCCATAATGTGTTTTCTTTTTGTTTTTAGTGTTTTGCTTCAACACAATGTTGGTCTGAAAAATATTTCAAATTGTTCTCTATTCACAAAAGCCCCAGACACACACCAGTAGCTCAATGAGTAGAGCTTTCTTCACATTCCTTTGAATCTTTCTTTTGTAATACCAGTGACATTTCCAGAGAAGTGAAAAACTATCAATCAGAGATAAACCTTATTCACTATGAAACATGACATTTATATCTCAAGTAAGTCTGCATTCAGTCATCTGGATATTTATGGCTTCTTTTCACTTCTATATTTAAGCCTAATTAATGTCTCGTTTGCCTATAACTAATATGTGGAATCTGAGTTTTCTTCTTATTTATTTGTTTGAGGACAATATTTCCTGTGGTACTTATTTTCTAAAGTTCACAAACACACATGCAGACGTGTTCACATGAAGTATTGATTTGCTCTATGTCTAGGTATTTTTCATGTAATAATTGTACATTTAGGGTCAGTTTTATAAAGAAATGACAAGGCAAACATTGGATATTTTCACAGACAAATTTGAAGCACAGGGCATTATTTATTTAATATTTTTGTTTATTGTTTCCTAAGTCAAATAGTTATTTCCACAGGTACTGAAATGTTTCTTAAAATATTTATTTTCTCTGAATTAAAAATTTAATAATTTGGTCTAGAGAGATGGATCAGGGGTTAAAAGCTCTAACTGCTCTTCAAGAAGTCCTGAGTTCAATTCCCAGCAGCCACATGGTGGGTCACAACCATCTGTGATAGGATCTGATACCCTCTTCTGAAGATACAGTATACTTACATATATAAAATAAATAAATCTTTATAAAAGGAAAAAGCAAAAAAAGACAACACAGTGGTAAAACAAATTAAATATTTCTTTTTATAATATTTTATTTATTTATATTCTGAATATTGCCCCCTCTCCAAGAATTTTTCATCCCTTCCCCAATCTCCTTTTCCTCTGAGAGGTTACTCCTCCACTCATCCATCCATACCTCACACCCATATGCTCTTTCAATTACACAAACTTAAATATTAACCCATGGAAATTACTTATTTAATTGAGAAAATACTAAAACCTTTCTTTGAACAAGTCACAAGAGAAAATATATTTGCTGAGATATTTATTATTAGCATGAAGAAATGTGAGCACTAATTATATAATTATAATTAATGTGAACAGTGAAGTGGAATGTTCTCGTTTCTTTGAAAACTCGGTTGTCTCACTGGAAACTGTTATGTGAGAGGATAACTTGACGAAGCAAACATAGGAAAGGGCATGTGATGTTTTGCTGGAGTGGACTTTTGAGAGCACACATAATGTTCGGAAAGAGTATAAATGGAACCAATAAACATTGATAAGAAGAGAGAGAACTCAGACACTGAGACACCATGCAACACCTTGGTGCTCTTCTCTAGTCTCCTCTAGTCTTTGTTAGCCACACAAAGTTTCGCTGGCTGAGCAAAACTTCACTGGTTATGCAGCACTTAGCTGGGCTCTGTTAATTGATGGTTTTCGCTGGTCTTCACTTCACAGAAAGAAATGTGCCAAACAACATCCCTAGTAGTCCAACTGATTCCTGAGGCCTCTGCTGACTCTTACCATTTCATCAGAGCCTGTGGTTTCTGCTAGATGGGGAATCTTAGCCTGCAGAGCAAATTATATTTAGGAATATAGGTGTATATACGTATACTTATAGGTATGCAATTAAAAATTAATGGAAATATTGACCATGAATTGGCAAAAGAAAGGCATATTGTATAGAGATTTTGGAGGAAGAGAGAATTAGTATAGTGATATAATAATATATGATAATATAATAATATATTAATGACAAAAGTAAAAGAAGTCATTAAGATGTTCATTTCACATGTTATGATATTAACTGAAATACTGTAATAAGTAAGGGGTAATATTACAATTGGCTTAACAACTGTCATTTGTTCATTCACTGTTTTCAGGTGCTGTGACAGCATGTACTAGTGAGACCTCTCTTTCAAGCCTGTACTCCCTTTGCTTCTCACTGTGTCTAGCTGTGGTCTTTCCTCCAGGGTGAGAGAGTACTGATTGGTATCATTTTCTTTTCTAATAAAGTAGGCTTAGTGGATTAGATTCCTACATGATGAACTCATTTAAGCCAAATAATCATTAGATGTTTCTAAATATGGTTATATTCTGGGTAGAAAACAATGGACTTAAGAGGCATTCTTGCCCTCGAGAGGAAGATCCAAAACTCATTCAGAGAAAAATATTTCATTTTAGTTCATTAGAAAAGGCACGATCTGAGAAATATTAGCCAATCTCAAGTCTTTACTAGCTGTGATTAGTAAAAATAAAATTTGATAAGTGAGTGAAATTCATGCGGTTATTCATAAGTTCCATTTTCAAAACAATGTTTAGTAAGCTTAGGGAGATTTTGAAATCGCCATAAAACCTAGTTCTGTATCCTGTGTCTTTGTTTACTTGATTTCTGAAACTCAGCTGAAAATGTGTGTATGTGTTTTTATTTTTAGTGAAATGAGCTTCATAGACCATAACTGAATCCACAATTACACACTTGCCTGCCCTTTATTCTTTTTTTATGTGTTGCAATTTTGAATTTCTGGAGATAAAACAACTCTCCAAATGTTATTAGAGCTACCAATTTCTCTGTCTCTCTGTCTGTCTGTCTCTCTCTCTCTCTCTCTCTCTCTCTCTCTCTCTCTCTCTCTCTCTCTCTTATCATAATGTTGTAATATTCATTTAATTTTTGTCAGAAAAGGATCACCTAAATTTATTTGTCTTCAGTTCATTAAAGCATTTACCATTCTCATTATTCTTTCAAAACTGCTCTGATTAATGTTTCTAACTATGTGTATTTTACTAAATACTATGGTAATGGCTCTGCTGTTACATTTACCTTCAAGCAGTTGGGGTGAACATTAATTTTTCTTGAAAATGTCCTTTGATTTGTGAAACAGCTTATCTTGCTTCCCATCCTAGATACATTTGTAGTGACTTTTCTTCTTCATTTTCTGTTTCTCCCAGCGCAGATGTATGCATTACCCGAACAATCAAATCTTTGATAATTTTCCATTTGCTTTTTCCATTTGACTTTTTACATCACTGTAATGACAGACTTTCATACACCATTCATTGGTTAATGGGATGAACACAATGTTTCTTATCTCTTATCTTACTATTTGAAACTTTTCTTTGGAGTCACAGGAGCAAACTCAAAATAGCATGTTATATTTCAGGACTATAAGTGTATAAACATTTAGTCCTGAAATCATAAATGCAAATAATATTATATAATATAAACAGGCTATATTTAAGATTGTATATGAGTATACATATATACATGTAATAAAAACAGTGTAAATCTATGTAATGAATGTAATGGAGAGCAGGAGAGAGCAAGTGTGAGTATCGGATGCCAGAAAGAGAAAAGGAGAAATGTAATTAAATTGTAATCTTGGGGAAAAAAAAGCAATATTTATTAGTTGACCAACTTGGAATTTCATACAACCATATCTTTGTTGTTAGTTCTCTTTTGGTGTAAGATGTTTTTTTGATTTTTTTGTTATTATTTATTTATTTTGTGTGTGTGTGTGTCTTTGTATGTGTGTATGTACATGAAAACGTAAATCTTGCATTTCCTTGGGAATAGTCTCTCAAGTAATAGTCAACATAATATATATAGTTGTCATATAAAAATGTTATCACACAATGATAACTTGGTCAAGGAGGAAATAAAGAAAGAAATCAAAGACTTTTTAAAATTTAATGAAAATGAAGGCACAACATACATTAATTTATGGGACACAATGAAAGCAGTGCTAAGAGGAAAATTCATAGCCCTGAATGCCACCAAAAAGAAACGGAAGACAGCATACACTAGCAGCTTAATGGCACACCTGAAAGCCCTGGAACAAAAAGAAGCAAATACACCCAAGAGGAGTAGAAGGCAGGAAATCATCAAACTCAGGGCTGAAATCAATCAAGTAGAAACAAATAAAACCATACAAAGAATCAACAAAACTAGGAGATGGTTCTTTGAGAAAATCAACAAGTTAGATAAGCCCTTAGCCAGACTAGCCAGAGGGCACAGAGACAGTATCCAAATTAACAAAATCAGAAACGAAAAGGGAGAGATAACAACAGAAAATGAGGAAATTTAAAAAATCATCAGATCCTACTACAAAAGCCTGTATTCAACACAGCTAGAAAATCTGGTGGAAATGGACAATTTCCTAGACAGATACCAAATACCAAAATTAAATCAGGATCAAATAGACCATCTAAATCATCCTATAACCCCTGAAGAAGTAGAAGTGGTCATTGAAAGTCTTCCAAACAAAAAAAGCACAGGTCCAGATGGCTTTAGTGCAGAATTCTAACAGACCTTCAAAGAAGACCTAACACACTCTTCAAACTATTCCACAAAATAGAAACAGAAGGAACACTACCCAACTCATTCTATGAAGCCACAATTACGCTAATACCAAAATCACACAAAGATCTGACAAAGAAAGAGAATCTCAGGCCAATCTCTCTTATGAATATCAATCCAAAAATACTCAATAAAATTCTTGCCAATCGAATCCAAGAACACATCAAAACAATCATTCACCACGATCAAGTAGGCTTCATCCCAGGGATACAGGGATGGTTCAATATAAGGAAGTCCATCGATGTAATCCACTACATAAACAATCTCAATTCACATATCAATCAATAGATTTCCAAGAAGATGGAAGGAGAGACCCCGGTCCAGGAAAGACTGTATGTAGGGGAATGCCAGGACAGAGAATCGAGAGGAGGTTGAATGGGGAAAAGAGGTAGGAAAGGAGACTTATGGGACTTTTGGGGGGAAGGAAACGGGACAGGGGAAATGATTTGGAATGTAAATAAAAATCTTAGAAAATAAAAGAAAAAAAAACAATTTCAAAGAAAAAACCACATGGTCATTTCATTAGATGCTGAGAAAACATTTGAAAAAATTCAGCATCCTTTCATGTTTAAGGTCTTGGAAAGATCAGGAATTTGAGGCCCATATCTAAACATAGTAAAAGGAATTTACAGCACACCAGTAGCCAATATCAAACTAAATGGAGGGAAACTTGAAGCAATCCCAGTAAAATAAGGGACTAGACAAGGCTGCCCTCTCTCTCCATATCTTTTCACTATAGTACTTGAATTTTCTAGCTAGAGCATTTAGACAAGAAAAGGAGTTCAAAGGGATACAATTTGGAAAGGAAGAAGTCAAACTGTAACTATTTACAGATGATATGATAGTATACTTAAGTGACCCAAAGAACTCCACCAGAGAACTCCTACAGCTGATAAACAACTTCAGCAAAGTGGCCGGATACAAAATCAACTCAAGCAAGTCAGTAGCCTTCCTATACTCAAAGGATAAGCAGGCTGAGAAAGAAATAAGAGAAATGATACCCTTCACGATAACCACAAACACTATAAAGTATCTTGGTGTGACTCTAACCAATCAAGTGAAAGATCTGTATGACAAGAACTTCATGTCTCTGAAGGAAGAAATTGAAGAAGACCTCAGAAGATGGAAAAATCTGCCATGCTCATGGATTGGCAGGATTAATATAGTAAAAATGACCATCTTTCCAAAAGCAATATACAGATTCAATGCGATCCCCATCAAAATCCCAACTCAATTCTTCATAGAGTTAGAAAGAGCAATTCAAAACTTCATCTGGAATTAACAGAAACCCAGGATAGCTAAAACTATTCTCAAGAGTAAAAGAACTTCTGGGGCAATCAAGATCCCGGACCTCAAGTTGTACTACAGAGCAATAGTGTTAAAAACTGCATGATAATGGTACAGTGACAGGCATGTAGATCAATGGAACAGAATTGAAGACCCAGAAATGAATCTACACTCCTATGGTCACTTGATCTTTGACAAAGGAGCTAAAACCATCCAGTGGAAAAAAAGATAGCCTTTTCAAAAAAATGCTGCTGGTTCAACTGGAGGTCTACATGCAGAAGAATGCAAATTAACCCATTCTTATCTCCTTGCACTAAGCTCAATTCCAAGTGGATCAAGGACCTCCACATAAAACCAGACACACTGAAACTAAGAGAAAGCAAACTAGGGAAGAACCTTGAACATATGGGCACAGGGGAGAATTTCCTGAACACAACTACAGTAGCTTATGCTCTAAGATCAAGAATTGACAAATGGGACCTCATAAAATTACAAAGTTTCTGTAAGGCAAAAGACACTGTCAAAAGGACAAAGTGGCAACCAACTAACTGGGAAATGATGTTTACCAACCCTACATCTGACAGAGGGCTAATATCCTATATATACAAAGAACTCAAGAAGTTAGACTCCAGAGAATCAAGTAACCCTATTAAAAACTGGGGTACAGAGCTGAACAAAGAGTTCTCACCTGAAGAATAGCGAATGGCTGAGAAGCACCTAAAGAGATGTTCATCATCCTTAGTCATTAGGGAAATGCGAATCAAAACAACCCTGAGATTCCATCTCACACCAGTCAGAATGGCTAAGATCAAAAACACAGGAGACAGCAGTTGTTGGCGAGGATGTGGAGAAAGAGGAACACTCCTCCACTGCTGGTGGGATTGCAAGCTGGTCCAACCACTCTGGAAAACAGTCTGGCGGTTCCTCTGAAAACTGGGTATGACATCCCGGAGGATCCTGTTATACCACTCCTGGGCATATACCCAGAGGCTTTACCTGCATGCAATAAGGACACATGCTCCACTATGTTCGTAGCAGCCTTATTTATAATAGCCAGAAGCTGGAAAGAACCCAGATGTCCCTCAACGGAGGGATGGATTCAGAAGATATCATATATTTACACAATGGAATACTACTCTGCAATTAAAAACAATGAACTCACGAAATTCCTAGGCAAATGGTCAGAACTTGAAAATATCATCCTTAGTGAGGTAACCCAATCACAAAAGAACACACATGGTATGTAGTCACTGATAAGGGGATATTAACCCAGAATCTCGGAATACCCTAGACACAATTCGCATATCAATGGATTTCCAAGAAGATGGAAGGAGAGACCCCTTGTCCTGGAAACACTGGACGTAGGGGAATGCCAGGACAGAGAAGTGAGAGGAGGTTGAATGGGGAAAAGAGGGAGGGAAGGGTGCTTATGGGACTTTCGGGGAGGGAGGAAAAGGGAAAAGGGAAATGATTTGGAATATAAATAATATAAACTTAGAAAATAAAAATTAAAAAAATGGAAAAAATGAAAAAAAAATCAATTCGTTAATTACAAAAAAAAATGTTATCACAACTTGTTAACTTTTACTGAATGCTGTACACTGGTTTTACATTTTCCTCCTCACAATGAAGAAAACTTCAATATTTCTTATCTATTAATTTTTGGCAAAACATCTATTATAGCTTTTTTTGATTTCCAAACATAGATTTAATATTATCTTTTACATATTTTGCGATCAGTTCTCTCTTTAGCAAATTCCAAAAATGTCTATTTTGTAGTCACTGGATAATCTTTTACATTTAATCAAATTTGTAATTAAAAATCCTATCTTGTTCAAGCATCTCCATATATCCCTATGTAAAACAGTGTGTATCGTTTATAAAATCTACACATAACTTTAACTATTTAAAATATTAATATTCACTTATATTAAAAAATCATGGGCATTTGTACAGAGTGCAATATAGTGTGTGAGAATAAATAAAAATAAAATTATTGATCAGATAAAATAATGTTTTTTCCACTTTAATGTTATATTTATTCTTTTAACAAACATATTTACCAAAAATTAATTATCTTTTTGTCTTCAACTCCTTTAAGATCTAATGTATTACTTTCACTATAAAGATTTCATTTGGGGTAGGGCCAGAAAAGCACCAGCTGCCTTTCAGGGAGGAGGCGAGGCCTCAGCTCAAGGGAGGTCTCAGCCCTCTGTGCCTGTGTCTGGCAGAGTCAGTCTGAGAAGAGACAGATGTGAGAAGAGACAGTCCTTCCCTGCCTCAGGGATAATCAAGAGTTTTGACTGGACCTTTGAGTACCCATCGGGCTGGTGAGGAGCCCAGTGATAAGCACAGTCTATGGCGCTGAAATGGATTAATAAGGAACTTAGTGATTTGGCCCATAGCCCTCCAGCACAATGTTCTGCTTGTCCAGTTGGAGATGACATGTTTCATTGGCAAGCCACAATTATGGGACCTAAGAACAGCCCATATTAAGGTGGTGTATTCTTTTTGACAATTCCTCTCCCTACAGACTACCCCTTCATACCACCTAAGGTTGCATCTACAACAAGAATTTATCATCCAAATATTTACAGTAATGGCAGCATTTGTCTTGATAGTCTTAAGACCACAATGGTCTCCTGCTTTAACTATTTCAAAAGTTCTTTTATCCATTTATTCACTGCTATGTGATCCAAACCCAGATAACCCCCTAGTGCCAGAGATTGTTTGTATCTATAAAGCAGACAGAGATATGTACAATATAATATCTTAGAATGGACTCAGAAGTATGACATATGATACTACCTTAAAGTCAGAATATCCTGCATTATAGCATGAATAAACTTTAAATTACTGTTCTTTTTTTGATTTTCTTTTCTGACTGCTCCCCTATCAGACCTCATCTTTTTATAATTTTATTTTGTGTTATCTCTCTCCATTCATTCACATGTTCATCTGAGAAGACTTAAGTTCTTACATTGTTGGACAATAACTATTTTGGAAACGGTAAAGTAGTTACAAGAGATCAGTTGCCCAAAATTTAGAAATATTTTTAAAAATGGAGCATGTGTATTATGTGGCCCATGTCTTCCCTCTAACTTGGTTATGAGACTAAACCAATCCTCACTTCTCTAACATGCTGAAGAAGCCATCTGAGGGAGAGGGAGATGTCTTCCTCATAGATGCTCAGCTGTCTCATCAAAGGAAGTGACATTATTCCAGCAGCATCCATTTACGTTTAAAGCTTCCACTGTTAAACTTGAGGTGACATGATACACCCTATGCTCATAACTGGTGGGAATGGAGAACTGGTATTTAATTATAGTGTCAGCAGAACAGAAAACGTGATGTATTTTATGCATGTCAATAAAGAACTGACCTGTTCTTGTTCTACAGGGAATGGGAATTGGAAGTCAAACACCCTTTATATTCCAAAATAAGGTCTCAAAACGTTTTGTAGTTTTCATTTAAATTGTTAGGAGGCTTGGAACTATTAGGTAATCTATCTTCCAGTACTGTTTAAAATAGCGCTGAATAAATGATGTGAGTTATTAATGTATGAGTGATCAACTAATAGCTCTCCTAGTAATTAATTTATTTTTCTTCAATAAAGTTGCATAAACCAAAAAAAAAAGATTTCATTTGGACATTTCTATAGCATATTAGTAAATGTATGGAAGTACATTCTTCATAAGTCTATAAGTACAGACATTGGAATACAGGTAAATGGTGAAATGGGATACTGTATCATGTCAAAATACTAAATAACATTTCCAAGGAAACAAAATTATAATGGACATTCACTAGTATATACATTTGATTTTGTGTCTTAAAGGAACTTAGCAAAAAAATCATTAGAATTTATCTTACTCAAAAAATGTAAGAAAATATGCATTATTTTAATAATTCAAAGGATAAAAATACTTTTGTAGCATAAGTATTGCATCTACTTTTAATTGTAAACAAAATTTATGTGCTATTTATGAGACTTGATTAAAAAATAAAATAGTATAAATACACTTATCACAGTATCTAAATCATATTTAAAAACAACCTTAAAGTGTTAATGCAATATAATAAAAGCCATACCAGTATTTACAATCATTATTTGTATTCTACTTTTTATTACATTTGTTAATTTAAGTATCTGTGTGTTTATGTTTGGGGTGTGATGTGTTGCATATTGGCTATGGAGGTCAGAACAAAACTTCCACATTCTGATTCTTTCTTTTCACATGGTGATCCCAGAATGGAACTCAGAGTGTCTGTCTCATTTGTCACACTTATGTACTGACTACCTTGTCTACTGAGCTATCCTATAGAATCTGCTCTAGATTAAATTATAGATAAACTATGGATATTTTTTAATTTTTCTAAAAAATAAAAATAATTTTTATTTATTATTTACTTGAGATTGAAAGTATGTATCCATTTTGACTATATAGAGACATATAATCTCTTAAGCAAATAATAGAGATATTATTTTCCAATTTATTCTATGACCTACATACCAAAACATAGTAGTAAGTCATATGTCAGAATGAAAATCTATGTCAGAATAAAAGTCAACAATTCAATGTCATGATATTCCATGTAATGGCACTAACAGCAGAAATTATAAGAGTCCTAGTACTATAACACTAGGTTCACTTTCAACAGAAATTCATGTTAACAGAGGTTGTTTCTTTACATTTATAGTGATGAAGTATCAATTCAAATATCAAAACTCAGAAAGTAGAAACTTAAGTATTAATTTTTACCATTTAATAGCACCAAGAAACATCTACTAATTAGTAGTTTCTTGGTAGGTCTATTGTGAATTTTTGTAATCATTGGCAACTTGTTAATATTGCAATTTGGGTCTGAAATGCAAAAAAAAATATGGGGAAGCAAAATATATTAGAGAATTAGCAAAGCTCTTGAGGGTTAGGACTCAGATAAGCAGTTCACAGCCTTAGTGTTGCTAAGTCCATTAAACACTCACATTGCTAGGTCAAGCAAATGGTACTTGCACATCAGCAGAAATTACCTCTAATAGTAGGAAAAATAATCTCTGAAAATAGATTTGCTGGACTCATCCATTTTTCCACATTATAAATTTGCAAACACAGACAAGAATGTGCCTGAAATTACATGTTCATGGGAACATAGAGCACTGGCCATTCCCTGCATTTATCAGATTCTTTTTTTTTTTAATTTAATTTTATTTTATTTTTTTAATTTACATTCCAAATCACTTCCCCTTTCCCGTTTCCTCCCTCCCCGAAAGTCCCATAAGCCCCCTTCCCTCCCTCTTTTCTCCGTTCAACCCCCTCTCATTACTCTGTCCTGGCGTTTATATGGGTAGCTATTAACTCATATCTTTTTTTTCAAATTGTATGTTATTTGTGTTTATTGTGCAAAACCTAAATCAGTACACAAAATATTTTTTATTGATTATTTTATTTATTTATATTTCAAATGTTGTCCACCTTCTGGGTCTCTCCTCCATAAACCCCTGTCTCATGGCCCCTCATCTTTGCCTCTATGAGGGTGCTCAAAATGGCTATGGTAAAAGTATATTTAATATCAAGATAGCCACTCCTGGTAACTAATGAGAGTTAAAAATGAGATGCTGATATAGCATTTGTATGATCTTTTATGGGACATAGCGTGTATGGATGATGGTAAATGGAATCAAAACAGAAGAAATTGCATGAAGAAGAAATTGTATAAGTCAGATATTTTTAGAAACACAGAATCATGTAATTCCTTGATCTGTATTACGTATATCAGGTAATTATGATAGGAACAACCCTATGAAATAATGTAAAAAATATGATGTCTGTTATTCAAAGTAAGTATGTAGAGAAGTGTTATTAAGGAGATTGTATATGTAAAGAAATAAGAACTAATTGGAAAAATATAGATTAGGAAAGAATTGTAGGGTCAAAATACTTGAAACTGTTATTACCATATCTAGACATAATAATTACCAAATCAAGATAACTTCAGAATGATATTTTGTAGTCTTATAAGTATCACAGGCCAATGGATAAAGTAACTGTGCTCACAACATGCAAACTGCTGTAAACATAACAACCATCTCTTGGTATGAAGACCATGACAGATCAAATTATTTCTGGAAAAGATTTATGAACTTGTTCATATTGCCATATAATAAAGTCTTTATATTTCTAAAATCTAACAGATATATTGATTTATTAGAAAAATCTGAAATTTGGAGAACAAATTCCTTCTTAGTGACCATACCTAGGGTCAAGTAAAATAGTATGGGGTGGACTTTCAGGGTAGAAGAGTAATTACTTTAGAGAATCATAATCTAAGTTTTACATATAAAAAATGATTAAATAAACACATGAAACCCTAATAGAACATCTCAGAATATTAATATCTTTATATTTGTTATATTTGCATTATGTAATAAAAAAGCATTTTAAAATGATTACCCTTGAATTTCAATTATGCTATTTTCTGGATTTGATGTCTACATTCATGACAAACTGCATTAAGTACAATTTTTTTAATTAAAAAAATAAGCAAGAACAAGTTTTACCACATTTCATCTTATATGTTATTCCTCTTTAATATTATTTAAGCCATTTTTTCAAACATTTAAGTCTCTGAAATAAAAAATGCAAATCAGGAAATTGGGGCCGGCATGAGCAGGGAGTGGGGGATGCGATAGGGGATTTTTGGAGGGGTAACTCAGAAAGAGGATACCATTTGAAATGTAAATAAAACAAATATGTAATAAAAACGATTAATAAATAGGAACACATGAAAAAAGATTATTTTAGTTATATTTTAAACATTTTGCCATTCCAAATGAGCTATTGCTTTCGATAAATATCCGTATGATACATAAACTAAAAGTATACTTTTAATAAATATGTTTCTATTGAGGTAAGTGCTCTTAGAAAACAATGAATTAATATGCATAAAATAAATGTAAACTACAGTTATATAATTATGAAATAATATACATTTTATAAAAATTTGTCACAATGTACTTGATACAAATATACATGATGTAAATATACAAAGATAGTATATTTAGCTTAATCTTGTTATCTAAATAATGAGATAGTAGTTATGTGATAGAAAAATAGAAAAAACAAACTTTATCATGCTGAGTTTTTCTTCTTATTCATATAATAACATCCAATTATTTAAATATTTCTGCATTTCCTCTGTACGACAGACTCCCTGGGTCTTCAGTCTTACTGTGTGTCTGTCAGATGAGTCTATGTCTGCTTGCTTAAAACCTGTCTTCTGAGTTTTGAATCTGTGTTAGGGTTAATGTCTCTTCATGTTTGTAACTGTGTATGTGTTAGTGTTTGTTTTATTTTGTGTCTATGTGTGTCTGTCTGTCCTGAATATTTGTGTGCATGACTATGCACATGTGTATGTAATTAATAGCTCTGCTCCATCTTGTATTGAATTGCAAAGAAACCATTGCACAATGTAGAAATGGGACACTTTACAGAAATGGTTTTAACACCATATTGCAAAGGACTCAGTTACCAAATTCAATTGACCCTAACTGTCCAGATAACAAACATCATTGTTGATAAACTAATATACATAATTGATGCTTTCAATATTTATGGTGGATATTAGAACGTTGATTTCAATTTCTGTATTTTTACTTTTGGGAAATTATATGCATACATGTTCTGGATCCACCAAGGACCAGATCAACTTGGAGAGACTGTTCTGGGAACAGAAAAAGAACCACTCGAAGTCAAATCATGGATCTGAGCTGAAGACCTGTGTTCTGCTTGATGCAGTTTTTCCAGACAGCTTCTCTGTATGTGTTCCTTTCTCTCTAGAGATTTCTGTCTCTATTCTGTTTGCTTGCTAAGAGATTTCTCTATGTTCTGCACACTAATTCTTTTTGTTTTGTTTTATTTATTCTTTAATCTTTTTTTACATTCCAGGCTGTATTCCTCTCCTGGTCCACACTCCGACTGTTCCACATCCCACACCTCCTCCTTCCATCCCCACCCCTCACCCCAGTCTCCAAGAGGATGAAACCCACCTCACCTCTCAACCACAGGTGTCCCAGCTTCTGTCCACTGGTTGGGTATAAGTATCTACATCTGATTCCTTCAGTTTCTTGTTGGGCCTCTTGGAAATCAGCCATCCTAGACTCATGACTCTAAGCACACCATAGCATCAATAATAATGTCAGGCCTGAGGCCTCCCCCTGAGCTGTATTCCAGTTTGGTTCTGTCAATGCACCTCCTTTTCCTCAGGTTCTTCTCCATTTTTGTCCCTGCAGTTCTTTCAAACTGGAACAATTCTTTATTAGAGATTTTGACTGTGGGATGGCAACACTATCCCTCCAATTGTTACCCTGTCTTTCTCCTGGAAGTGTACAAGTTCCCTCTCCTGACTATAGGGCATTCTATCTAAGGTCCCTCCCTTTAAGTCCGGAGAGTCTCTCACCTCCCAGATCTTTAGTACATTCTAGAGGGTCCCCCAAACTCCTACTTCCTGAGGTTCCCTGTTTCCATTCTTTCTGCTGGCCTTAAGGGCTTCAGTCCTGTTAACCTCAATTCTTGATCATGTTCCCCTCTTCCGCTATCTGTTGCCTTTCCCACCCAGGTCCCTCCATCCCTTCCCCCTCCTCTGATTGCTTTCTTCTCCCTCCCAAGTGAGACTGAGGTGTCCTCACTTGGGCCCTTTAGCTTGTTAGCCTTCTTGAGTTCTGTGGATTGTATCCTAGGAAGGGCAAATGGCTAGACCGTAAATACATGAAAATACAAAAAATTACATTATTACACAAACATGCCTTCCATCCACAGCAAACAGGCACACCTAGAGGCTCATGCTAAGCTTGGTCGGGATCAAGCCCATGGAAGAGTCAATAATTTAATATTAGGGTTATATTGTAATTTAGTCTGGAATTGTTAATTATATGTGAAATTGAAGGAAAGAAATTCGATTACTTCATTGCTCTTTTAAAAGTAGTTTAACCAAACAGTTTGAGTGGTAAGATAGGAAGCTCTGTAAGTCTTAAGTGACCTTGAGGTATACTATTAACTCTGGTTATGAGGTCCAGCAAAATTTCCTGACTATTAGAATATATTTAGATACATATTTTCATAATATTTCACTGCCATACCTTTCAATATTCAAACTTTAAATATTATAGAACAGGATATATCTAGGTCACAGAATTGTCATTTTCTTTCACTTTTACTTCTTTCACAAAATTAAAATGTAGAAGTTGGAAAGATGACTCAGGGACAGAGATAGTTGCATGCTCTTGAAGAGAACCCAATTCGATTCTTGAATAGTGGCTTAGAGCCATCTGCAGCTTCAGTTCCAGGGGTAAGTTACCCTTTTATGAAGCAAGCAAATTATGTACATAAGTGCAGGAAACACACACACTTGAAAGAAAAATAAATGTAGAGTAGTTTTAAGAAAAATGAGAGAAGAAAAATTATTGTCAATAATACATTAATAGAGGAAGCTTTGAAAATGTTTTATTAGCCTAAATATTAAGATAGTTTGTAAGAGAATATATATATATATATATATATGAAAAATATTGTTTTCAAGGTTACCTTTAACATTTAAAAAATATCTTAAAAAATATTCCAAAGCCAATAAGTAATTTAAAAATACAAGTCTTCATACTAGCACAGCTAGAGAACAGTTGTTTTATGACTACTGATATAACATACACTAATAAAATACCAGAATCCAATAACGGATTTAACACAAATTAAATTAATACTATGAAAAACTAAACTTTATATTTTTTCTGCTATAGAACGTATGGGCATAGAGAAATTACTTGAACACCACCAAGACACCTTAATTTTGTAACCCTGAGTGACATACATTATAAATAAATGACACAAAGCAAATTAATGCCATGGATATTATATATATTAGATAATATGAATTTTCTAGAATAAACAGAGTTCAAATGTATGATCTATGTCTAAACACAAATAATGACCCAGAATTAAACAAGGCAAAGTAGTAGATACATAACAAATATATACATACAAAGTGTATTTAAGAATATTATATGATATTACAAAATATTTGTAATTATAAAGATATCTTTATAAACTAGGGTATTTTTAGCATTCCACATTGGCATATTTATAATTTAACAAAATAATAACTAATATTTATTTATAATGATAAATGTGGGTTTATGTATAGAAAGTACAATTTTCATATTATTTCAATATGACTCCACTAATTAGTCTTCAAACCATGGTAGCTATAGCATATAGATCATGATTTTTGGGTTCATTCCATTAAGAAATCACTTTAGCTCACTTTCTCATAGAAGAGTGATTTTTCTCAATTATTTTGGGAAATTATGTAAAGTTATAAAACATGTCAAGCTACTAACTTGAAAATTACTCCAATAAATATTTATTTATTATTCTTTTGTAATTGAGCTATTTTTAATAATGGGATATCAGTATTATCTGATTATAATTTATCATCTGGATGCAGTGTTTATTTAAAATCTTGTTTACATGCTCTTTAGAGTTTCTTTAAATAAATTTTGCTACTAGAAATATATGCAATTTATACCTTGATGAACCATCTATAATTTTCATTTGCTGTATAGGATTTTTTCATTCTGTCATTTGTGATTCTTATAATCAGTTCTTAGAATTTGAAACAGCCAAAGAATTTCATTACTCATATGCAATTATGAAGGCTTATATTGAATTATAAACCTCAAAGAATCAACATTCTTCTTTCTGTCTTTGAAATAGTACATCTTTCAACTTAGCATATTAATTCTCTGAGGTGTAGAAAAATTAAACAAAGCTAAATAATTGTGCATATAATGACTTCAATGACAAATTGCAAATATTTTGGGGTTAAATAGTAGCTCTGAGAGTCAGATAAAACATCTATATTTATACAAATTTAAAATGAAATAAAGATATATTTCTGAAACGGTCATTAACCATCAAATACAATAATATACAGCATATGCTACATCTGTGTTAAAGAAAACACTGGTGCTAGTCAATCCAACAAAATTTCTTCCACTGTTTCCTTTCAGATTTGTTTTCCCAGGAAATGTAACTAGAGGAGTTGATCATGTTTGCCTTTCAATGTGTACGGACCAATGGCTCAGTTCCCAGGAAATAATGTTCTTATCCAATTCTCTTATCTATATGGGCTTTGATCAGGATGTAAAGTACTTTTATGGAGGCTTTGCACTGTTTGCATCTAATTTCCTCTTTCTAGAACACCCATGTCCTAACAACTAAATTTGCAAAAAAATATTTCAGGTCTATTTCAGTTAATTTTAGCCAGGAGAAATTTCAAGACTTCCTAAATGTTTGTTTTTCTGGTCATATAAAATAGTATTTTATTAGATAAGCGTTTTCATGTAAAGATTTTTGTTCCAATTGGAATCAAGTCCATTGTCAATATATCAATCAAGCCATTGTAGTTTTAGATTTCTCTGTGTTTCTGTGTGTGTGTATGTGTGTGTTACATAAATATACTTCCATTAATTTTACAGAATTTACATGTATAAGTTATCAAAACTAGTGATTGATGTTGGAAAATCCAGCCTACAGTGAGTAGAAACAACCCTTGTCAGGTGGTTTGTGTTGAAAAAAAAAAAAAAAGCAGGCTGAGCAGGTCACACGAAACACTAAGGAGCAGCATTTTTCCATGGCTTCTGCTTCAGTTTCATTTACAGATTCCCCTGTAGAGTTTCTGACTTGACATCCCATAATGAACGATTGTAAGCCTGAAGATGATAAGCTCTTTCCTCCCAAGTGGTTTTTATCACAGCAGTACATAGTAAAACGTGATCTTACTAATAATACTATAGCAGCGGTGGGGCAGGTGAAAATCCAGAGGACCAAGAGAATGAATGGAGATAAGCAGCCTCAAGGTGAGAGGTGGGGGGGACCCTCTAGAAAGTACCAGAGACCAGGGTGGTGCCCAACATTAGGGAGAAGGAACTTGTAGAGGGAACCTCCAGTAAATAGACAACGCCTCAAGTGGAGGGACAGGGTTACTAACCCACAGTCAAAATTTCTGACCCAGAACTGTTCGTGTATAAAAGAATTTCAGGGACAAAAATGGAGAAGAGACTGAAGGAAAGGTGATTCAGTAATCAGCCCAACTTGGGATCCATTTCATTTGAGGGCACCAAGGCCTAACACTACTACTGACACTATGATGTGCTAACAGAGGGGAGCATGGCATAGCAGTCCTCTGAGAGGCCCAACCAGCAGTTGACTGAGACAGAGGCAGATATTAATACCTAACCACTGAAATGAAGTTAGTGACCCCTATGGTTGAATTAGGAGAAGTATTGAAGAAGCAGAAAGGGAAAGCAACCTCATAGGAAGGCCAGAAGCCTCAACTAATTCAGACCCCTGAGAGTTCCCAGAGACTAAACCTTAAGCCAGGAGCATACACAGACCAGTCTGAGGCCCCTGAAACAAATATAGTAGAGTTCTGCCTCATCAGGCCTTAGTAGGAGAAGATGTGCTTAATCCTAGACAGACTTGAGACCACAAGGAAGGGAGAGGTCTATGGAGCGAGTACCCTCTCCAAGGAAGGGGAGAGAAGGAATGGAATGAGGAACTGTAGGAGGAGGGACCATAATGGCACAAGGAATGGAATGTAAAGAAAAGAATATTGTAATTTTTTGGGGGGTTTATTCAAATTATTTGATACAGTGAAAGGTTAATTAGGTCATAGTATATTTTATACCAGGGTGTAAGAGTCATATACACATAAACAGTAAAAATTTGATTCATCCGGTTATACTTACATGTTTTTACATATATATTGAATATATATTCAAAACACTCTCACCCACACATATATAATAAATTACTGCATGTTCTTCAAACACTTTAATTTTTGTATACTTCCTATATCCCTACTTTCTCCTTTTAAAATCACATATGTATTTAAAATTAATTTGAGAGTGGTTGAGAGGAAAGGAGGAGAAATCATGTAATCATATTTAATTAAAATACATTAAATAAGTAGTGTGATATGACATGAACTTGTTTGCCTTTTAATTTTCAAATTTAAAGCATACTGAAGACCACATGTTTTTGCTTGGATAAGTTATTCCAAGATTTGTTTCTTTTAGCAGGAAGCAAAGCAGTAAATACAGTATCCCATTTCTCCCTTTTATTAAGTGGTTGCCTAGTGAGTCTGAATATCTATGATTTTACCCAAAAATTTCAGTGACTAGTAAAGAAACAACGCATTATTCATCTTCCTAATCTACTGAAGAATGCACTTAAATATTTCCATAATCACAATTCCACTTGCTTAAGACTGAAACATGTCACAGACAGCTTTATGATATGTGACAGCCATCAAAACAAATGAAAGAAAGAAAAAGAAAAAAAGAAGATACAATGATATCATCAGAAACAGCACAAAACCACAAGGACAGTGTTACGTGTCCATGAATAAAGGAAAGCAATGTCTTGGTAATAAGCATCAAAATTTTAATATATTGTAATTTTTAGGTAACTTTTAAATTCTAAATATATTTGAGGTTTTAATTATTTCTAGTATTGAGTGTATCTTCATTTTCTTACATTTTATGAAGACTTGAAAATTTGTATTCATTTTGATCATATTCATTTTTCTTCCAAATCTTCTCTAAGGATCCATCACAAACACACATACTATTCTCTACAGGCTTAACATTTATATTTAAAATTTTTTGCAGTTTTTGAGTATGACATAATTACTACTTTTCTCCTTCCCTTCTTCCCTTTCAACCCCTTATAACTTTGCTTTCTATTTTTGAAATGCATATAATCTTGTTTTCTTTAATTAGGGTGAGTGTGTGTGTGTGTGTGTGTGTGTGTGTGTGTGTATGCTTATGTGTGTGTTTCTAACTATATAAGTAAATCTGATAAGATTATATGATGTTAACAAACCCACTGAGCCCAATAAATAGTGCCTGCTTACTCTCTGTTGTGTGGCCATTCAAAAAACATGCTAGAGCTACTATGAGATGCACCTTTAAAGAAAATTAACTTTCTCCTAGAAGCTACGAATTACTTATAAGTCCCCAGCTAGAGGGTGTCATGTACATGAGAGTATATTTGGTATGGAATTGTCTTTTTAATAAAATATAATGCCAACTAAATAGAAACAACTTAAGGGTTTCATTGAATTTAATTTTTCCAACATAGTTATTTGAAGTATATTTAATAGATTATTACTTCAGATTCCATTTGCCCACTTTAGGTCACATAAATAAAACAGAAAAATAGACAAAGGCAGTTGTGTTCTCCCTAACTGGTAATGAAAAAAATCTGAAGGGCAAATTTTTTGTGGTAGAATGGCAATTTCCCTTCTAACTTAGGAATTTTAACACTGTATTAATAAACTGCATGACAGAATGTTGCACATGAACCTTATGAACCAATAGATCTTTCCACTGTACTATTCTAATTGAAAACAATACTCAGAAACATCGTTAAGACAATTACAAGCTCCATTGTAAATTAACAACTTTAAGAAAAGTAATTTCCCAGAGAGGATTGTAGGATTACACAGGCAAACGTGTAGCATAATTGCAATTTTGGAAGGATGCACACTCTCTGAAAAAACATTTCAAGACTTAACATTTTCTAATGGTTCCTAAATTTCAATTAGTTTTTGCAATAGGTGAGGATTTTTTCTCTCTTAATAAAATCACAGCGATTTTAAGAGAACAAATTTATCCTTAGTAGGTTTCTTGTTTTACTGTTGATTAAAAAGGCACTCTAATGTGTTGCATTTGACATATTTTATGATAGAGAGGACACACAAACTGTGAAGAAAAGAAAGAATAATTAAAAGATTTTGAAATATATTTACGTGTTAAATATGTAAAATCTGAAAGTAGAGATAACCAACATTGTAAATCACATATATATATATATATATATATGTATATATATATATACATATATATATATATATATCAGGAGAAATACTGGGTGTCAACACTTAGAATTCACATTTTTTTATTCATGATTTACTATGTCCTAATTTTAGTATGTTTTATTAACTACTAGTAAGAACTTATTGGATAATGACTATTACTGTATAATTTAGGAAAATTCAAGTGGCAGTGATAAGTTTTTCTTTCATATAAATTTGTATGCAGCATCAATGGCATATCACTATTTTCTGTTCTAATGAAAAATGTTAGATTATATATGTAATAGAGTAGGCAAAGCATGAATTCAAGACTCAATAGACTTTGCTATCATCTCTTGCATAGTTCCAAATGAATCCTCATATATAGCCCTTAATAAACATATTCATATCTAATCAACTACTTCTGTTATTGTTGATATGCGTTTATTTACATGGGAAAATTTTGGCTTATGGGTAAATATATCTGTGCCACTTAAAGTAATATGTGCATGACATATAAAATGATATATAAGATGAATTCATGTATAAATACATTCAAATATAGGCATTGTAAAAATAATTATTTTTCACTGAGAATGTTACAATGATTTACTAGTACACTTAGAATTTAGATGAAAATTTAGCATGAGTTTATTAAAATCTTCAAAATATAAAAAGGATGTCAGGTATAAGGGCACATGTCAGGAATCCCATGTAGAACACTGACACAAAAATTTGATGACTACAAAGAACATTTGAGGATTAAAAAAAATTAACTCACAAACATATGATCACAAACTTGTATTGTAGTGATCAAAAGCTGACAGAAAGAAACTTTGAAAAGGATGGCTAAATGTTTATCTCATATTTATGGGGATACAAACCATCACTTGGGAAGATATATCACATCTGGGCAGAGTAGGAAGCAGAGAAAGAGGAAATATTATTAGGTAATATTCGGTAATATTTTCTAATTAATAATCAAAATTCACTATTGGAGTTCTATTCAGGAAATTCTCCCATGTGCCCATATATTCAAGGTTCTTCCCTAGTTTCCTAATTGCTCTAGCTAGAACTTCAAGTACTATATTGAAAAGATATGGAGAGAGAGGGCAGCCTTGTCTAGTCCCTGATTTCAGTGGGATTGCTTCAAGTTTCTCTCCATTCAGATTGATGTTGGCTACCGGTTTGCTGTAAATTGCTTTTTACTATGTTTAGATATGGGCCTCGAATTCCTGATCTTTCCAAGACCTTTAGCATGAAAGGATGCTCAATTTTGTCAAATGCTATCTCAGCATCTAATGGGATGACCATGTGGTTTTTTCTTTGAGATTGTTTATATAGTGGATTACATTAATGGATTTCCTTATATTGAACCATCCCTGCATCCCTGGGATGAAGCCTACTTGATCGTGGTGAATGATCGTTTTGATGTGTTCTCGGATTCGGTTGGCAAGAATTTTATTGAGTATTTTTGCATCGATATTCTTAAGAGAGATTGGCCTGAGATTCTCTTTCTTTGTCGGATCTTTGTGTGCTTTTGGTATTAGTGTAATTGTGGCTTCATAGAAAGAGTTGGGTAGTGTTCCTTCTGTTTCTATTTTGTGGAACAGTTTGAAGAGTATTGGTGTTAGGTCTTCTTTGAAGGTCTGATAGAATTCTGCACTAAAACCATCTGGACCTGTGCTTTTTTTGATTGGAAGACTTCAAATGACGACTTCTATTTCTTCAGGGGTTATAGGACAGTTTAAATGGTCTATTATATCAAAATATACTTTTCACATTTAACTAAGAGAAGTTTAGTAAGTTAATTATGAGCAAAAATGCAAAACAAGATAAAGGAACAAATAATATTTTTATTTACATAAGGTAATGTTATATGTTATAAAAATATGAGGTAGTCAATTTTTGTTATGTATTCTCTACTTATGAACCCATATATGTATTTTCTATCATTTATCGATGTGTACACAGTATATATTACTTATAACTTTTGACATTTGAAAAAGTTCTTTTTAATAAGCAAAATCAGCCATCAAACCTATTATATTATATATTATATAACAATTCCCTTTTGTCATATTTACATAAGCTTGATATCTACTCATAGATAAATTCTTTCATTTATATATAACTAGAAAAAAATACCTTGTTTTAGATTATGAGCTAAAATAAGAGTGTACAACTTTATCTATTTACATATCATATTTGATTCAAATCAGGTTAATATTATTTCAAAAAATCCAATTGTCTCATAAGGCAATTTTTTCCTTTTTTTTTATTAGATAAATTCTTTATTTACATTTTAAATCATTTCCCCTTTCCTGGTCCCCCCCACCCCAAAGAGTCCCATAAGCCATCTACCCTAACACTATTCCCCAATCAACTACTCCTGCTTCCCTGTCCTGGTATTCCCCTACACTATTGCATTGAGCCTTTCAAAGAACAGAGGATTCTCCTCCCTTTGATGTCCAACAAGGCCATCCTCTGCTGCCTATATGTCTGGAGCCATGGGTAACACCATGTGTACTATCTAGTTGATGTTTTTGTCCCTGGGAGCTCTGGGAGTACTCAGAGGCTCATATCATTGTTCCTCCTATGGTGTTGCAAACCCCTTCAGATCCTTGGGTTCTTTAGCTTCCCCATTGGGGACCCTGTGCTCAGTTGGATGGCTGGTTGCGAGTGTCCCACTCTGTATTTGTCTTGCACTAGCAAAGCCTCCCACTTTTTTGGTTGCCTTTTTGTCCTATTGACAGTGACCTTTGCCTAAAAGAAACTGCGATTTTATGAGGTCTCATTTGACAATTCTTGGTCTTAGAGAATAAGCTGTTGGTGTCCTGTTTAGGAAAATTTCCCCTGTGCCCGTGTGCTCAAGGCTCTTCCCCAGTTTCTTTTCAATTAGTTTCAGTGTGTCTGGTTTTATGTGGAGGTCCTTGATCCCCTTGGACTTGAGCTTAGTACAAGTAGATAAGAATGGATCAATTTGCATTCTTCTATATGCTAGCCACTAGTTGAACCAGGACCATTTATTGAAAAGCCTATCTTTTTTCCACTGTATGGTTTTAGCTTCTTTGTCAAAGATGAAGTGACCATAGGTGTATGGGTTCCTTTCTGGGTCTTCAATTATATTCCATTGATCTACTTGCCTGTCACTGTACCAATACCATGCAGTTTTTAACACTATTGCTCAGTAGTACTGCTTGAGATCCAGGATACTGATTCCCACAGAAGCTCTTTTACTCTTGAGAATAGATTTAACTATATTGAATTTTTTGTTATTCTAGATGAATTTTTGAATTGCTCTTTCTAACTCTATGAAGAATTGAGTTGGGATTTTGATGGGGATTGCATTGAATCTGTAGATTGCTTTTGGCAAGATGGTCATTTTTACTATATTAATCCTGCCAATCCATAAGCCTGGGAGGTCTTTCCATCTTCTGAGGTCTTCTTTGATTTCTTTCTTCAGAGACTTGAAGTTCTTGTCATACAGATCTTTCACTTGTTTTGTTAGAGTCACACCAAGATACTTTATATGGTTTGTGACTATTGTGAAGGGTGTCGTTTCCCTAATTTCTCTCTCAGCCTGTTTATCCTTTGAGTAGAGGATGGCTACTGATTTATTTGTGTTAATTTTATATCTGGCCACTTTACTGAAGTAGTTTATAAGCTGTAGGGGATCTCTGGTGGACTTCTTTGAGTCGCTATTGTATCATATACAAATAATGATAATTTGACTTCTTACTTTCCAATTTGTATCCCTTTGACCTCCATTTGTTGTCTAATTGCTCTAGCTAGAAATTCAAATACTGTATTGAATAAGAAGGGAGCAAAAGGGCAGCCTTGTCTACTTCCTGATTTTAGTGGAATTGTTTCAAGTTTCTCTCCATTTAGTTTGATGTTGGCTACTGGTTTGCTGTATATTGCTTTTACTATGTTTAGGTATGGGCCTTGAATTCCTGTTCTTTCCAAGACTTTTAACATGAAACCATGCTGAATTTTGTCAAATGCCTTTTCATCATCTAATGAAATGACCACATGTTTTTTTTTTTTGAGTTTGTTTATGTAGTGGATTACATTGATGGATTTCCATATATTGAGCTATCCCCGCATCCCTGGGATGAAGCCTACTTGTTCGTGGTGGATGCTAGTTTTGATGTGTTCTTGGATTCGTTTGGCAAGAATTTTATTGAGTATTTTGCATCGATATTTATAAGGGAAATAGGTCTGAAGTTTCTTTTTTTGTTGGATCTTTGTGTGGTTTTGGTATCATCAAAATTGTGGATTCATAGATGGAGGTGGAAAGTGTTCCTTCTGTTTCTATTTTGTGGAATAGTTTGAAGAGTATTGGTGTTAGGTCTTCTTTGAAGGTCTGATAGAATTCTGCACTAAAACCATCTAGTCCTGTGCTTTTTTTGGTTGGGAGACTTTCAATGACTGCTTCTATTTCTTTATGGGTTATGGGACCATTTAGATGGTCTATCTGATTTTGATTTAACTTTGGTATTGGGTATCTGTCTAGGAAATTGTCCATTTCATCCAGATTTTCCAGTTGTGTTGAGTATAGGCTTTTGTAGTAGGATCTGACGATTTTTTCGAATTTCCTCAGTTTCTGTTGTTATATCTCCCTTTTCATTTCTGATTTTTTTAATTTGGATACTGTCTCTGTGCCCTCTGGTTATTCTGGTTAAGGGTTTATCTATCTTGTTGATTCTCTCAAAGAACCAACTCCTGGTTTTGTTGCTTCTTTGTATAGTTCTTTTTTTTTACTGCTTGGTAGATTTCAGCCCTGAGTTTGATGATTTCCTGCTTTCTACTCCTCTTGGGTGTATTATCTTCTTTCTGTTCTAAAGCTTTCAGATGTGCTATTAAACTGCTAGTATATGCTCTCTCCAGCTTCTTTTTGAGTCACTCAGAGTTATGAGTTTTCCTCTTAGCACTGGCTTCATTGTGTCCCTTAAATTTGGGTATGTTGTACCTTCATTTTCATTAAATTCTAAAAAGTCTTTGATTTCTTTCCTTATTTCTTCCTTGACCAAGGTATCATATAGTAGAGCATTGTTCAGCTTCCAACTGTATGTGGTCTTTCTGTTGTTTTTGTTGCTACTGAAGACTGCTCTTACTTCATAGTGATCTGATAGGAAGCATGGGATTGGGTCAATTCTTTTACATCTGTTGAGGTCTGGTTTGTGACCATTTATATTGTCAGTTTTAGAGAAGGTACTATGAGGTGCTGAGAAAAAGGTATATTCTTTTGATTTAGAATGAATTGTTCTGTAGGTATCTATTAAATTCATTTACTCCAACACTTCTGTTAGTTTAACTTTGTCTCTGTTTAGTTTGGGTTTCCCTGATCTGTTCATTGGGGAGAGTGGGGTGTTGAAGTCACCCACCATTATTGTGTGAGGTGCAATGTGGGCTTTAAACTTTAATAATGTTCCTTCCATGAATGAGGGTGCCCTTGTATTTGGAGCATAGATGTTCAGAATTGAGAGATCTTCTTGATATATTTTTTCTTTGATGAATATAAAGTGTCCTTCTGTGTCTTTTTTGATGTCTTTTGGTTGAAAGTCTATTTTATTGGATATTAGAATGGCTACTCCAACTTGTTTCCTGGGATCATTTGCTTGGAAAATTGTTTTCTACCCTTTTACTCTGAGGTAGTGTTTGTTTTTGATACTGAGATGAATTTCCTGTGTGCAGCAAAATGTTGGGTCCTGTTTATCTATCCAGTATGATGGTCTATTTCTTCTTATTGGGGAATTGAGTCCATTGATGTTAAGAGATATTACGGACTATGGATTGTTGCTTCCTGTTATTTTTTATGTATTTTTTATGTTTGTGTGGTTTTCTTCTTTTGGGTTTCTTGAAAGAAGATTAATTTCTTGCTTTTTCTAGTGTGTAGTTTTCCTCCTTTTGTTGGTGTTTTCCATTCATTATTTTTTGAAAGGCTGGTTTTGTAGAAATATATTGTGCAAATTTCTGTTTGTCATGGAATACCTTGGTTTCTCCATCTATGGTAATAGATTTGCTGGGTGTAGCAGCCTGGGTTGGTATTGGTGTTCTCCTAGGGTCTGTATGACATCTGCCCTAACTCTCCTGACTTTCTTAGTCTCTGGTGTGATGTCTGGTGTAATTCCGATAGGTCCACATTTATATGTTACTTGACCTTTTTCCCTTACAGCTTTTATTATTCTTTCTTTGTTCAGTGCATTTGACATTTTAATTATTATGTGATGGGAGGAATTTCTTTTCTGGTCAAATCTATTTGGAGCTCTGTAGGCTTCTTGTGTGTTCATGGGCTTCTCTTTCTTTAGGTTAGGGAAATTTTCTTCTAGTATTTTGTTAAAGACATTTACTGGCACTTTAAGTTCGAAATCTTCACCCTCTTCTATACCTATAAAGATGGAGGCCTCACCTCTAAACATGGAACTCCCTCTAAATGAAGTACTCCCTGCAGGGCAGATGTCTCCTGGCAGGATAGGTGCACAGACGGTTGTGGCACTGACCTGCTCCTGGGTGCATGTGGGGCCTTAGTGGACCAAGTCCCAAGTGTTCTTACACTCGGGTGTTCTCCGCGTTCTTGGCTGTAACAGCCTGCTCAGTCGCATGAGTGAAGATGGTGGTCTTACCTCTAAATGAGGAACCCTCTCTAAATTCAGGCCACTCTGCAGTGCAGATAGTCATAAGGCAAAATTGATGGAGAAGTTTTAAACTAAGTTTGTACGATGATTGGCAGTGTGTGTGTGTGTGTGTGTGTGTGTGTGTTTGTGTGTGTGTGTGTGTGTGTGTGTGTTGTTTTCTGACAAGAAATGAATTCATGTTTTATTTATATATAATGCAGTGAAAGTAAATTAACTCCTTTAGTTGTTCCTTTCGTGGGCATCAAAGAATTCTCTCCAGGTAATGTAACATATTGTTCTATGTGAAGGTCAGAGAGGAACTTCTTATAATAACTTCAGGTGGCCCAGAGTGACCTGTAACTCTGAGGTGAGAAGAAGAATCAGATATCTCAGACCTCTGTAAGACCTACAATCATATGTAATACAAACTCATACACATAGAAATAAGGGGAGATGGAGAGAGAGAGAGAGAGGGAGAGAGAGAGAAAGAGAGAGAGAGAGAGAGAGAGAGAGAGAGAGTAAAAAGAAAGTTAAATATATTTGTTTTATTTAGAAGATTAACATCTTCATCAAGGGAATATAAAACATCCAAATACCACAATCCATTATAAAGTTCAGGGTCTTATTTATACTTAATAGTAACATAGCACAACTATTTATTTATAAAAAGGGAGTTGAATATCTTAATGATTAGTTCCCATAACTTTAGTCTCTCTTTTGATTAAACATATTTATCAAACATACTGGAGTTTTAGAATGTGTATACAATCATCAGATCAGTATTATACCATTATTAATTTTGATAGTCCAGCTTTGTTCTCTGTGAATCTATCAACATCTTGTAGAATTATTATATCTGACATACATTTTTAATAAGTACAATAATTTAAGTAAGGCAACGTAAACCCAAAGCAAATTAAATAAATATAATGAAACAAAATAAAATATTATTTTCAGGATATGTAATATCATATTTGCTATACATAACATCAACAATCATGCATTTCAAAGGCAGACACACATACACACACACACACAAATACATACACAGAGAGAGGGAGGAGAGAGAGAGAGAGAGCAAGAGAAAGAGAGAGAGAGAGAGAGAGAGAGAGAGAGAGAGAGAGAGAGAGAATTTTGACCTTCATAAATTGAAGGACTCACATATCCAGGATCATTCTCAAAGCTTTACTCTTCTTTTTAGCCAATTACTATGATAATCATACTCCAAGAAGACATTTTTTTTCACAGGAAAATCTTGTTACAAAAATTGATTATGAACAAATTAGTGGTATAACCTCAAGATTCATAGTTCTCATGGATTGAAAAGAATGAAGCAGGCATAGGTGGAAGAATAGAAATCTGTGGTGTGCTAATCAAAAAGATGTTTTATAGTCAAATCCACAAACTAATGCCCTATTGGAAAAATTAATATCTTCTCAAAGATGGATTGTTCTTCTAGCCCTATCACACATCGTGAATATTGTGTGCAGCCTATAAACTAGACATAGCAGCAAATGTTCAATGATGGATACAAAAGCAAATCAGCAAGAGCAGTTTTTGGCAAAAACTTTTAATGTTCTAACTTACAATTATCCAAGGTTTATCTCACATGTTTCCAGGATGTATATGCTAATTATTTCTCTTATATCTGCCATACTTTCTCTCAGTGCATGTGTGTTTGTGTGTGTGTGTCTGCCTTTAAAACACATTAGCTGAGCTTATGTATAAGAATTATGATTTTACATATCCTGAAATAATATTTTATTTTGTTTCAGTATATTTATTTAATTTGCTTTGGGTTTCAATTGCATTACTTAAATTATTGTACTTATTAAAAATGTATGTCAGATATAATCCTCAAAAACCCACTTTCTCTTGATTCACAACAGGTTGTAAAATGCAGTTGCTGTGTCATATATAGACACAGATGTGAATATAAAACTTAAGTATGTTTTGTTGAGTTCAAGACTCATGCTCCTTTCTCATGAATGATTATGAATTCTCAAGGGTATGCTCACTTTTCTGCAACAGATTAGAAAATCCTGCTTTATAAAACTCTATAGCCTCAACATTCTTTGAATTACCAATGACCCTGAACATTTTGAAGAGGAGGTACAAACCACTGTGTTCTACTATAAACTCATAGACTAAATTAAAATTAATTACTCAAAGTTTTTTTCCAAGAAGACAAATTTTGTAAAATACATGCAGATGTAGAATGAATGATGAGCAAATCTCTTAAAAATATATGAATATCTTTAATCAGATGAAGATAATTTGGTAAGTACACTTTATTTTCTACTACAAAACTTAATATTTTCTCCAAATCATAGGATAATAGGTATCGTAATTCCTAGTTTTTGAATACCACCTGTTTTTATTCCGCAAAGGCTGTATATGTTTCAGGTGCTTCATTGTTTCATGCCCATCTATTTAAATTTAAATAGTAATTTAAGATGATTGCCATATTCTAAGACGCTAATAGTCTGTGGATTAATTTGCAAAATTGGACTGTCATCATAAATACTTTGTTGCAATAAGAATGAATAGACTAAATTAATGATATTTGAATTTACTCATTTTATTATAAGAGGTTGGGGTTGATTATGTAGTACATTCAATGATAAGGAAGGTTTAGAGCTAAGTGTAACTCATTGGTAGAGAAATATACAACCATGGAAAAGCTTCTTCCTTAGGATAAAACAAAGGTGAACAGCAACCAAATTTTAAAAAAGGAAATGGAAAATGGTTTGTTGCAAAGACTGAACAATCCAATACATAATCTCTTAGTATCTTTTAATTTATGTGGCATGATATCGCACCCTGTATGAATGTCACTAAACCAAGTAACCAATGACCTTATTATTAAACAATTTAAAATACATAGAAAAACTGCAATCATTCAATTTTCAACAGATATATGCTAAGGTAACCTAAGGAAGCCAAACCTCATTGTATTTACTCTTATATTTAGTGAGCAGGAAGGCTCATTTTTCAATTGTACAACAATATCCCATCAAATCCTTTTCCTATGGGAGCCAGGAGGTAATAAATCTTTATTGTATGAAGAAAAGAGCTGCACTTTTAAAATTGTTCATGATCTTAGACTTCTTAAGAGAGTTTATTTTTTTCTGTGTGAAACCATACCTTTCAATTTGTTGTACAATATACCTATTATTATTTTGAAAATCAGATTAATATGATTACTTACACCTTTGAAAATTTTAATTAGATTTATAAATATCAGTGAAAACATCTTCCCTACAATGTACTTCAGATTAGATTCCCTTTCCCACTGTAGTTTTAGAGATAAAAGTGAACAATTCAACTATTCTAATTTATTTGATACACTTGTTAGTTAAGAGGAGTTAAGTTCAATAATTCCTCTACTCGCAATGTTAATTAACTGCTTGTGTGTTGCACTATTTTGTCTTAACACAAATGATCTTATCTGGTCTTGATAAAAAAACACTCAGAAACGTATTCAAAAATAAATCAATTATCTTAAAGTAAATCATATATTCTTGAACAGGGGAATTAAATTATTTAAAACGATGACATGACAGAAACTATATATATTTTAACAAACAAATTAACAATATTCATTGCTAAATTAATTCCAAATCAACAAGGGATGATGGAAAAAGCTGGATTTGGAATATATACAAAAGAAAAAAAAATACCAATAAAAAGTTTCCAGTCATGGTTTTCTTCAGTGCTACCAACAAAGAGATGACCATTAGCAAGCACCTTATATTAAACATAGATTCTTTTTTCATACAATATGTTCTGAATACAATCAGTAGAACAAAAAGTATCAAGAAAGAAGCAATCCTACTAAATGCAGCAACATAAAGACTGTGAAGTGACAAATAAATCCTCTAGTGAAAGTTACTGCATGTATGCAATGATTATCTCCTTAGGGCATGATTCTGGGAAGAATGCAATAGCACACAAAAAATTGCAGAAGCGGTTGATCCCATTCAACACTGTAGAAGAATTATAATTCAGCAGCATGGCAGCTTTGTCAAGAGAAGACAAAGTTATAGGTCTCTGTGATCCAGTTGGAATACAGACATGACCTTAGTGCAGACATTTAAAATAAAATTAGTTTGAAGAAAGAGCCATCTAACTGAGGGGTAGACAAAGAAGATCAGAGACAGATTTAATTATTTTATGGAAAATTATACAGATAAAATGATAGGAATAAAAATATTCCTAAGTGGATTGAAAATAGAACTATAAACATTTTCTGAAATAGTAAATTTTAACGTGTTTTTCAATATATTCCTTGAATTTTATCAGAAATATTTCCCTTGTAGATCTTCAATCTTATCAGAAAATGTTTATAATTCCACTTTCAATCAACTTAGAAATATTTTATGCCTATCATTTTATCTCTAATTATTCATGATAATCTTCAATTCTAATGTTATTTTATATTTTTCTACAATTTTATTAGAAATATTTCCCATGTGAATCTTCAATTCTGTCATAAAATGTTTCTACTTCCTTTTTCAATTAATTTAGCAATTTTTTTAATGTCTACCATTTTACTCTTTATTTTTCCATGAAAATTGTGAATCTTAATGTGTTTTTCTATATGCTTCTTCAATCTTGTCAGAAACATTTTCCATGTAAATCTTTAATTTTATCATAAAATGTTTTTACTTCCCTTTTCAATGAAAATAAAACAAAACTTAATAAAATAAAATAAAGAGACAGATTTGAAATAGTTAATCAGAGATAAGATAAACCCAACTCTCATGAGTTATTTAAAAACAACACAAGGAGAAAGAGTCATTCATCTGGGAATCAGTTTAGTGAGTACAGTACATTGGAGTTGAGTTCATTTATGAGTTCATTCAATTAACTGCAGGTCAGCCTAGGGAGTTGACACAAGAGAATAAGAAGGATGTAGAATTTCCTTATAGTGAACCATCCTTGAATCCCTGGGATGAAGCCGAGTTGATCATGGTGAATGATTGTTTTGATGTGTTCTTGGATTTGGTTTGCAAGAATGTTATTAAGTACATTTATATTGATTTTCATAACTGAAATTTGATCTTAAGTTCTCTGTCTTTATTGGGTCTTTGTAGGATATAGGGATAACTATGTTTCATAGAAAGAATTAGGTAGTGTTCCTTCTGTTTCTATTTTGTGGAATAGTTTGAAAAGAATTGGTATTAAGTCTTCTTTGAAAGTCTGATAAAATTCTGCACTGAACCCATCTGGACCTGGTCTTTTTTTTAATTGGGAGATTTTGATGACTGCTTATATTTCTTTATGGATTATGGGACTGTTTACATGGTTTATCTGATCCTGATTTAACTTTGGATACTATTTCTGTGCCCTCTGGTTAGGCTGGCTATAGATTTATATCTCTTATTGCTTTACTCAAAGAACCACTTCCTGGTTTTGTTGATTCTTTGTATAGTTCTCTTTGTTTCTACTTGGTTGATTTCGGCTCTGAGCTTGATGATTCCCTGCCTTCTCCTCCTCTTGGGTGTATTTGATTCTTTTTGTTCTAGAACTTTCAGGTGTGCTGTCAAGCTGGTAGTGTATGCTCTCTCCAATTCATTCTTGGAGGCACTCACATCTATGAGTTTTCCTCTTAGAACTGCTTTCATTGTGTCTCATAAGTATGGGTATGTTGTGCCTTCATTTTCATTAAGTTCTAAAATGTCATTAACTTCTTTCTTTATTTTGTCACTGTCCAAGTTATCATTTAGGAGAGAGTTGTTCAGCTTCCATGTGTATAAGGACTTTCTATTTTGTTTTTTGTTTTTTTTTTTTAAGACCAGCTTTAGTCAGTGGTGGTCTGATAAGGTTCATGGGATTATTTCAATCTTCTTCAATATAATGAGCCTGTTTTGAGACCGATTACATGGTCAATTTTGAGAAGGTACCATAAGTTGCTGAGAAGAAGGTATATTCACTATACCACCCCTGGGCATATGCCCAAAAGATGCTTCAACAAATAATGATACATGTCCACTATGTTCATAGCAGCCTTACTTACAATAATCAGAAGCTTGAAACAACCCAGATATTCCTCAACAGAGGAATGGATACGGAAAATGTTGTACGTTAACACAATGGAGTACTACTCAGCTATTTAAACAGTGAATTCACGACATTTGCAGGCAAATAGGTGGAGCTAGAAAATATCATCCTGAGTGAGATAACCCAGCCCACAAAAAACACACATGGTATGTATTCACTGGTAAGTGGATATTAGAAAAAGCTCAGAATACCCGTGATACAACTCACAGACCATATGAAGCTCAAGGATAAGAAAGACCAAAGTGTGGATGCTTCTTCAGTCCTTCTTAGAAGGGGAAACAAAATACACAGAAGTGTGTATACACGGGAGATGGGGACCTGGTGATAGTCATCAAAAGTTCCAGATACCAGAAAAACAAGAGACTCCCAGGACCCAATGGGGAAGAGACTGGTTGAAATGCCCAACAAAGGGAAGAGGGAACCTGTAGAGACCATATCCAGAGGACAGTTATAGCCCCCAGTTGAGGGATGGGGGCACCCACTCATCTCCAAATTCTTAAACTAGGAATGCTCCCACCTAAAGGATATAAGAAGACAAATTGTGGAGCAGAGATTGAAGGAAAGGCCATCCAGAGACTGCACCACCTGGGGATCCATGCCATATACAGACACCAAACCCTTATACTATAGCTGATGCCAAGAAGTTTTTGCTGACAGCAGCCTGATACAGCTGTCTCCTGAGAGCTTCTGCCAGAGCCTGACCAACACAGATGCAGATGCTTGCAGCCAACCATTGGATAGAACACAGGGACTCCCAATGGAGGAGTTAGGAAAAGGACTGAAGGAGCTGAAAGGGTTTGCAGCCCTATAGGAAGAACAAAAACATCAACCAACCAAACCCCTCAGAGCTCCCAGGAACTAAATCACCAACCAAAGAGTACACATTGAGGGACCTAAGGCTTCAGCTGCATATGCAGCAGAGGATGGCCTTATCTGGCATCAAAAGGAAGAGGGGTTCTTGTTCCTGGGAAGGCTTGATGCCCCAGTGTAGGGGAATTCCAGAGCAGTGAGGCAGGAGTTGGTAGGTGAGGGAGTACTCTCATAGAAGAGGGGGCAAGGGAATGGGATAGTAGTTTTCTGGAGGGGAAACCAGGAGAGGGGATTACATTTGAATTGTAAATAAAGTATCCAATAAAAAAAAAAAAAAAGAAGGATCCAGAAGATCAGAACAAATGACCAGAGAGTTTGAGCAAATCCAGAGTGAAACAGTCAGCTTGGAGAGGAGTTTATGGCAGAAGCGCTGAACTGAACCAGTCATTCTGAATTCAGAAGAGCGAGAAAAGGTGAGCTTAATTACATCTGGTTAATAAAAGTTACCTTTACATAAATCTTTACTGAAAATCATGCTGTAGTGTAAGTATGTATCAAATTACAAATTATTGTGCAATAGTACTTATACTACAACTGTTTCAGATTCAGGATCTAAAATGAATAGCAAAATATTAAGCATCTTTTGTACTGCATGTTCAAAGATAATTGGATTTTTGTGAAATTAGCAATTTTACCAAGGTATTATATTAGGAAATTATAAATTTAAATGTTTAAAACATAACATTCACAATACACATAACTATATTACTATTAACTCCACTAAAGCTGTAAGTGTATAGCCAATTTTACTTACTAACGTACAGTAAGGATGAATTAGCTTGTCCTGAGAACTGCCGACTTTTAGGTCCTCTTCCTGTAGGCCCTGTCTTCTCTAAGTGAGTTTTGAACTGTCCCTCTCTTCAGTATATTGGCACACTTAGGTTATCAGAAGATGTAATTGACATTTCTAAGCCACTACCTTTTCCTTCATATATTACTATCAATTTTGAGAATATCTAATAAGGGATCTTCTTTAAAGATTTTAGTCAGTCATGTCTTTACTTAACCTTTTAAATAAACAGAAATGATGGCTCCATCTCCAAAGTGCTTCATCTCCAAAAAGGATGGACACAGTCACTTTGGTTATTGTTCCTACTGGTCCTTGCTAAAAGGGAGAAAAACTCCATGGGAACTTGCCTCATGAAGGTCATTCACAGAACATTCATGCACCTTTCCTAGGAGAGGCAACATGGCTCCTGCCATGTATGTACATGGAAATATCTCCACAAATTACTTGCATTATTGTATCACAAAATCAAATCCACTATTCATTGTGATCTGACATGATTCTTTTTGTAGGTGTGGTTGGATCAACATATACAGGTCAATAAAATAATAAAGGACTTCAGTAAGATAAAGGAACCTAAATTTTGTGGTGGAAATGCCAAGAGGATTGAATAAAATTCAACCATCTCTTTATAACAACACTCCTGAGCAAACTAAGTTAGCCAGGATGATATATCAAAGCAATAAACTGTGAACTAAATAATATATTGATAAAAAATCATAAATATTATGCACATGAACTATCACACATATACTATGTATAAATAATACAATATTTAATATATATGTTATATAATATAATATAGTATATTTAATCATGTATATAAACTTATCCTAAAACTAATATAATATTGAATGCAAGTAAAAAACTGACCAACTTTTCCTGTAAGCTCTAAATCTGAAACAAATACTTTTCCATTGTTAATAAAAGAAGCCTTTAAATCTTACACAGAGATACAATGCAACAGAAAAACATTGGAGCTACATTAAAATAACCACAACAAAAAGTGAATTAACTTCCTCTATAATGACGATACTTTTGAAGTTCTGAGATTGAGAATTGATACTTAAGTATTTTTGTCAATGTATGTGTTATGCCATTAGCTTCATTTCCTTAACTTTTCTCATGTAAAAATTGACAAAATATCTCAAAATTATATTAAAATATAAAATTATATGCAAAGGCTAAAATAATTTAGAAAATAAAAGTAGTATATAGCCATTACCTGAAATTGTGACATTAAAACTAATGCAACATATGTAAAATAAAATTGACATGAGGACAACATAGAGATTAATTTTGCCAAGATAAAATTCATAAACATACTCAAACATATATGTTGAATTATTTTAAGGCAAGCATGCCAAGGCAATTTCTGAGTAAAATAATTTTTCAGAAATTACACGGTAATAACAGGATATCCATATGGAAAATAATAAACTTCAGATCTTTTCTCAAATGAGTCATTTAATTGAACTCTAACATACTTTATTCCTTTGTACAAAAGCTAAATCAAAAAGATGTGTTAGTACAAAACACAGAAGACAGTTTTGACATCAGGGCAGGCAGGTATCAGTTGGAAAATTTGCAAAATATATACTAAAAGAAAATTGAAGTTTTGTAATATCAAAGCAAGAAATGATAACAGTTCAAATCTCAGAATAGAGAAAATGAGAATATAATGAGGGAATACAGAAAATACATGCTATATGTCTGAAGAATGTGTCTCAAGATTATGCAAAGAACTGCCTCTCAGAGAAAATTTGCAGGGCCATTTCTAAAATGAGGCCAGTACAGGTATGATATTGTTATAGTTTTCACATTAACCACTTCATTGATATTGACTACAATATTAACTCTTAGGATTTTAATATATGCAAACTCATCAAAATTAGCTCATGTTTAGGCACAGAGTTTACATTTCTTTAACTGGATATTAGGAGCAAATTTCTCAGTTTCTATATTTTTATTTATTTAATTTTTGCACTTTATACTTTACACACATTTTAGATTAGTTGGTTTTCATGAATAATGTCTATGACTGCATTTTCTGGAGTATCTACAATTGTTGAACTATCAAAAAGTCATTAATACGTCATTTTCTTGGGCAAATTAATGTAAAAAATAATAAAATCAGAATAAATATGTGAGACTTGAAACAGAAATGCATGATGAAATTCATTTGGTCAATCATAGCTAATTGGAGACAATAAAACTTTTCCCAACTTAGTGATTTGTTGAACTTATCCTTTTAATATAGTAAGTAAGCATGCTAAATAAATTCTAGGAAGCCTTTTTAAACAATTGAGTATTAATTCAAGCTCAGCCATAGGAATTGGTATAAGCACATGTGAAGGCAGGCTATGGGTACATTTGTCATATTAAGGATTAGATTAGATTTATTACTGGTAAGTTGAATTCAAATGAGTTTTGGACAGGAGATATAATACCATGTCTTATAATTTAGTGCAAACACTGGAAGCTTTTAATTCACACAGAGGATAATAAATATTTCAATTTTAGAATCATAAAACACGCATCATTTTTAAAGGATTTTTCTCAGTTTTCTCTAGATGCTAAGCTAGAAGCCTTATACTTAAAGTTGTATATGCTTCTGGTTCAATGGATATATTGGCTAATATGAGCTCTGCTGTGAGTTTTCAGTATCTTCTCTAATATGTAATAGTCTATCTTTTGATTTGATGATTTCATTCTCTAATTACATTTTGTTCTAATCTATCTATATTTTATTCCAAGAACCATGAAGGAGGAACAAAAAAATGTCTTTAGAACTCATGGAATGTGGCAAACAGGTTAGCACAGGCATGATGGGTACAACTTGGTTGAAGCATGACCACAAAGACTATGTATCCTAAGAACTTCCTGTTGTTTTGGAGTTTTGCTCTGCTTGTTGCCTTCAAAGACTTATTAATCTAAGAATTTTATGAAAAGTGTAGGGGTCTTCAAGCCCCTCACTGGTCAGAAAAATAGCCTTTGATCTCTTTAAGGTATTTTTTAAAATTTAATCTTTATTTATTTATTTATTTATTTACTTACTTACTTACTTATTTATTTTACACTCCAGATATTTATTCCCCTCCCAGACCACCCTCTGACTGTTCCATATCCCATACCGCCTAGCAACCCCCATCTCCATAAGGATGACGCCCATCCCCTACCCACCACCCCACCAGATCTCTAAACTCCCTCCCTGACCCTCCAGTCTCTTGAGGGTTAGGTGCGTCTTCTTTGATTGAACCCAGATCTTTGTACTAATACCATGCAGTTTTTATCACTATTGCTCTATAGTAAAGCTTGAGGTCAGGGATGATGATTCCTATAGCCATTATTTTATTGTTAAGAATTGTTTTCTCTATTCTGGGTTTTTTGCCTTTCCAGATGAATTTGAGAATTACCCTTTCCATATCTTTGAAGAAATGTGCTGGAATTTTGATGGGGATTGCTTGGAATCTGTAGATTGCCTTGGGTAGAATGGCTATTTTTACTATATTAATTCTTCCAATCCATGGGAATGGGAGATGTCTCCATTTTCAGAGATCTTCTTCGATTTCTTTTTTCTTCCTTAATTTTCTTTTTTTTTTAATTTTCTAAGTTTGTCTATTTACATTCCAAATCATTTCCCATTTCCCATTTCCTCCCTCCCCGAAAGTCCCATAAGCCCCCTTCCCTCCCTCTTTTCCCCATTCAACCTCCTCTCTCTTCTCTGTCCTGGCATTCCCTTACATTCAGTCTTTCCAGGACCAGGGGTCTCTCCTTCCATCTTCTTGGAAATCTATTGATAATATTGCGAATTGTGTCTAGGGTATTCTGAGATTCTGTTTCAATATCCCCTTATCAGTGAGTGCATACCATGTGTGTTCTTTTGTGATTGGGTTACCTCACTAAGGATGATATTTTCCAGTTCTGAACATTTGCCTAGGAATTTCGTGAATTCATTGTTTTTAGTTGCAGAGTAGTATTCCATTGTGTAAATATACCACATCTTCTGAATCCATTCTTCCGTTGAGGGACATCTGGGTTCTTTCCAGCTTCTGGCTATTATAAATAAGGTTGCTATGAACATAGTGGAGCATGTGTCCTTATTGCATGCAGGGGAAGCCTCTGGGTATATGCCCAGGAGTGGTATAGCCAGATCCTCCGGGAGTGTCATTGAGAGACTTGAAGTTATTGTCGTACAGGTCTTTCACTTTTTTGGTTAGAGTTACCCCAATGTATTTTATATTATTTGTGGCTAATGATTCAATCACTACCATGAAAAATAAAACTTAGAGAAGCATATTGTTAGCTGTATCATATTGATCATTAGAAATCATTTGGAAAAATAAAATTTTTAGTGAAGCTACTTTAAGATGTTTTTTGCTACTGGTTCTGATGTAGAAAATCTTAGAGACTGATATAAACTTCTGAAAAGCACACTCTGAATAAATAAGCTAGTGATTTTTTTTTTAGGTCAGGGAACAAGAACAATGACAGTACTGACTGGTTTGACTCCCTCTGAGGCAGGACTGATGATTGTAGATTTCTTATTTCCATGTTTGCCCTCAGCTTCCTGATATAATTTAATAATAATTACTGATGAGTGGATATACATTCTGAGGATTTAAAACAGATATGACTGATTTTTATATAAAAGTTTAGTTCTGTGATACTTTTAACATTCTTATAAGACTACTTTTACATTTACATTTATTAATTTTATTCTATTTATCTACATTCCAGTTGTTGCCCTTTTAAAGATAGATAATATAATTGATTTTCATTGTAACAGCAAATTGCTGTCTGCCAGTAAAGATAAAATGGCTGAGAAATCTATCTTGCTTGCTTTCACTTTGCTAATCTACAAGTTGCCTAGTGACAAATGTACGTAGGTTCTTGGGAATAATTTGTTCTGTTTACATGTACAGTGCAATGTTACTTCTTGTAAAGGTAGCTGCAAAAGTACTATTTTCATAGTCATTCACTAGAAGAAAATAAAAATATAATCACCTTGTGATTTCATACTGCTTGGAAGATTCTGCTGGAATATGTAAACTGTAGGAGAAAGAATAAAGTTGTTGGAACAGTGTTCCTTCCATCTATCAAATATTTCTCTGTATGTGTATATGTAAAGTTTGTGAGAGGGTATATTAGAATATTGTTTCTTTCATCCATCAACTGTATATATGTAAGTCTATATGTAAAGGTTATATGAGTATGTTGGAATTTTGTTTCATCCATCAAATCTGTATGTGTATATGTATATATGTAAAGATTGCCTAGATGTGTGTTAGATCTTGCTCCATCCACCAGATGTGTTTATATCTTGTATGTATATGTGGGTATAAAATGCTTGGAGCCATCTTATTTGAACTTTCACCCACCAGGTATGTATGTCTACACATATTTATATATATGTACATATGTGTACATGTGAAATGTTGGGAGCATGCTCCCTGGAACTTTGCTCTAAATAATTCAATATGTGTATGTGTGTAAGTCTGTATGCATGTATGCATATATGTATGTATGTGTGTATGTATATGTATCTGTCTATCTATATGTGTTTGTATGTATATGTGTATATGAAATTATTGAAGTCTAACTTTTGATTTTGAAAAAGGCAAATAATATCTTGATTTAGAGTAACACTGACATGGAAAAATATATATATTCCTAGACTTCTGATTTTGCTGAATCATATATCAGATAAAATTGTTTGGGAATCAATGGACTCAGGTATGAGGATGTTTCAGAAGATGGTAATAAAATGACAAAGTTTCACTGTTTATTGGTGCAGGAATTATAGGAAGCCACAGCATCATATTACAAAGCTATTGTAGTGTCCTATTAATAATGTCAGCTGAAACAGTTATGTTATTGATGATTTTAGAAAGGTATAATTTAAAAAATTATGAATGAACCAAAGCATGTTCAATTATAACATGTATGCATAATACATATTAAAAATAAACAACCATATTATCAATTCATGTGCTTGTTCTACCTTTAATATTGATTTTAAAATATATGTCAATTTGCGTGCACAAGCTTGCTATAAAATAATGAACTATTCATACTGTAATCATCCTTACACATTTTGTATTTTTCAGGTTTCTGATTCATGACCTTCTCTGTTGCATCTGTCAAAAAAATAAAAATTGAAGTGACTAAGGTAACAACATCTTCTTAACCTATTTTATTCCCACCAATTTACTTCTGAGCCTTTTAAACAAATAGCCATATTTGCCTTGGCAATGCTTGTGGAATTGTTCACAACCCTGACCATAGTCCAGTTGTATTTGTCAAAAAAAAAATTATAACGTCTGTGCTAGCTAAAATGCAGCCATAGAATAGTTATAGGAAGTGTAAATCAAAAAATATTATTTGTAGTGTAGGGAAAATACAGCCAAGCTATTGACAAAGATAGATATCACATGGTTGTCTCAACCTCTTCTTTGATATAAGCCCTATAACACCAAGGGAATTGTATGTTTTGTCTGTAGAGACTCTGTATACCTGAGCTTCTACACTAAGAGTTATTTTGGAGGAATTGGCATACTCTCTGTCTAGACATTATTAAAGTACTCTTATATTCATAATTGGCTTAATTAGTGAGGTTGCTGGTAGCTAAAACACATGGACCATTTTAGTCTCATACTTTTCTATTATCAAAATAATACTAACAATGTTACAATGGTTGAATCTATACTCAAAATTTAAATTTTACAATAGCTCTAGTATTGTCAGTGATATCCCAACTTATTTTTTTTGCTGTTTTTTTTTTATTTTCTAAGTTTTTTTTTATTTGCATTCCAAATCATTTCCCCTTTCCCGTTTCCTCCCTCCCCGAAAGTCCCATAAGCCCCCTTCCCTCCCTCTTTTCTCCATTCAACCCCCTCTCGTTTCTCTGTCCTGGCGTTCCCCTACATCCAGTCTTTCCAGGACCAGGGGTCTCTCCTTCCATCTTCTTAGAAATCTATTGATATGCGAATTGTGTCTAGGGTATTCCGTGATTCTGGGTTAATATCCCCTTATCAGTGACTGCATACCATGTGTGTTCTTTTGTGGTTGGGTTACCTCACTAAGGATGATATTTTCAAGTTCTGACCATTTGCCTAGGAATTTCGTGAATTCATTGTTTTTAATTGCAGAGTAGTATTCCATTGTGTAGATATACCACATCTTCTGAATCCATTCCTCCATTGAGGGACATCTGCGTTCTTTCCAGCTTCTGGCTATTATAAATAAGGCTGCTATGAACATAGTGGAGCATGTGTCCTTACTGCCTGCAGGTAAAGCCTCTGGGTATATGCCCAGGAGTGGTATAGCCGGATCCTCCAGGAGTGTCATGCCCAGTTTTCTGAGGAACCACCAGACTGCTTTCCAGAGTGGTTGTACCAGCTTGCAATTCCACCAGCAGTGGAGGAGTGTTCTTCTTTCTCCACATCCTCGCCAACAACTGCTGTCTCCTGTGTTTTTGATCTTAGCCATCCTGACTGGTGTGAGATGGAATCTCAGGGTTGTTTTGATTTGCATTTCCCTAATGACTAAGGATGATGAACATCTCTTTAGGTGCTTCTCAGCCATTAGATATTCTTCAGGCTTTGTGGGTTAAACTTTTATACAAATTGTGAATATGTGAATAAATAGGCAATAGTATATTGTATTTCACTTGAGCAAAATAGGTGATTAAGAATTCAAAGTTGAAAAAAAAAGAATTCAAAGTTGAAATTCCAATAAAGTTAATTTCATTGGTATAACACTAATATATATTCTCTGAAACTGCATTATTTGTTTTTGAGAATACTATACATATTTGCTTTCACTATTACCAAGTTCACTGACAATTTCTCTTGTATCCTCCAGTCCCTCCCAAATTTTATGTTTTTTTCTTCTTTATTCTTATTATGCATTAGAGTGTGTATGTGTGTGTGTGTGTGTGTGTATGTAAGTATATCCAAGCATGGAGGCCATTTGGTGCTGCTCATATGTATTTAATTGTGTTCCTATGCTCCTATGCTCATGCACTTACCACTTAGAATTGGGTAATTCATCAGATGATTTTCACAGACATAGGTGATTCTCCTGTTCACCTCACCAATTTGTTGTCCACAGCTCTTTATCTAGGATTCAGTCCTCATGAAATTCCTCCTGCCTATGTTGCCATTTCTTCTGGTGTAACCTTAGTGCCTATCTTAGATTCCAAATAGCTGAGAGTTCCTGGGTGCAGCTTCTCTATCATGTCTCAAGTCACTGTCTCACAGGTGTCCTGGTTCTCCTGCACTTAATAGCTTCTCTGTCTCTTATTTCAAGATATTCTTTGAGTATTAAGAACTGCAATTGTGCTGGAAATGTGTCAATTGAACTGGGCCTCAGAATCAGTTGACCGCTGTACTTTTAAATGGATTTTTTAAATTATTATATAACCATGTGATTTCTCTGTTTGCTTTCCTTACTCCAAACTTTCACATTTACTTAAACTTGCCACCTAGTTCTCTATACTTAGGCATGTTATAAAGTTAGACAGCACTCTCCTTAGGCTACACAAAAACAAGGTTTTCAGATGAGGGTAAATAGTATACTTATCTGAGGTGTAGTGACAAGTATTTAGAGTACAAATAGAAATTATATTGGTTAATAAAAATGATAGTAATTGATTCTTGAGGATCTCTGTCCATCTTAGCTACTTGTAGTATATTGGACAGATTTACATTATTGGGTAGAATTCTATTCCTATTATGTCGGGTTGAAAACTTCTAAAGTCGTTATGGAAATTATTTCAAAAATTTAAAACAAAGGTGAAAGTTGATCTTTCACAATAGCCTCAAATAATATAAAACCACTTGCAGTAACACTAACCAACAAAGAGAAAATCTTCTATTATAAAAATTCAAGTATTTGAAGAAAGAAATTGAAGATATATCAATAAATGGAAAGAACTCCCATGTTCCTGGATCAGTAGAATTAAATAGTAAAATTGACTGAACTACCAAAAGAAATGTATAAATTCAGTGCAATCCCATAAAAATTTCAATACAATCCCCTACTAATCTTGACAGAGCAATTCTAAAACTCATGTAAAACAACCACAACAACAACAAAGACCAAGATTACTAAAACACTACTAAACAATAAAATACTTTCTGGGAAATATCACCATTCCTGATTTCAAGATATCCTAAATAACAATAATATTATAAATTGCATAATATTAGTATAACACAGTTACATAAATCAATGAAATCTAATCAAATACCCATACATAAATCCACACACGTATGGACACATGATATTTTTATTTATAAGAAATCCAGAAATATATGCTGAGAAAATGATAATATCTTCAACAACTGTTACTCGTCAAACTGGATGGCTTTCAGTAGATAAATGTAAATATATCAATATTTATCAATCTGAACAAAGCTCAAGTCCAAGGGGATCAAAACCTTAGCATGATAGCTAGCCCCATTGCCAAGGAAAATACCTGTAGAAATCCCTGAACATAGAAAAGTTGAACCTATGCCTGAATGGAACCATTACAACTAAATTCTATTATTTCTGATGTTGGAAGTTTCTTTGTAGGCTACTGAAAAAGAAATGTGGACATCAACTCAACCACAGTTCCTTTGACCTAAATTCTGTCCTATAAGCAAAATATGACACAAAAGTCTTGGGAATGGCCTACCAATGTGTGATCACACTTAAGGCAGATTCCATAAAAAAGAACTAATTATTTACACTGCTTTGATAATACATAAGCAGAGACTAGATAGCACAGGGATAAAATGAAATACTACTATTTAAAACAAATAAATAAGTAAATAAACAAATAATTCAATATGCTATTATTCTCTGTTCAGAGGCAAGTGCCTTACAATCATCATCAGAGAAGCTTCCTCTGACAGCAGAAGAAAACAAATCCAGAGAACCACAGCCAGAGTTTAGTAGAGAACTTGTCTAAATTTAAGTTCTCCATCATCCAACTTCTGTTATGTTTCTGTGTTCAACTCTGTTATGATAGGTTTTTATTCATATTATTATACTTATTTTTTATGTTTAGTTACTATCTCTCAGAAGCCTGTTCATTTCTAGTGATAGAAAAGATGTGAATTTAGATTGGAGAAGAGAAAGGGAGGACTCCAACGAATAGAGGGAAAGGAAACTATAATCAAGATATGCTCTAGGCAAAAACATTCTAATTTTAATAAAAGAAGAGAATGTAAAAAATTAAAATACTTCAATAATATGACATAATAGCATTACTTGGCATATACACAGAAGAATTCACATCCTACTAAAGTAATACTTGATTAATCTTATTCATTGCCATTCTTCTATTTATAAGAACTAAGAAAAAACAACTTAAATGTCCTTCAACTCATTAATGCACAATAAAATATTTTACAGATATAGAAATAGAATTCTATTCTGCTTTAAAAATGAAATCATAAAATTTGAAAGTAAATGGAACATAGACAACTGGAAAATATATTGACAGATCTAACCCTGACACACAGGACGATGTGTTAATTGTCCTCTCTTGTCTATAATACTTCCCTATGAAAATGCCCTATTCATAATCAAGGTCACATTAGTTAAATGATATCTTTGAAAGGATGGTGATAATATCTGTACTGTGCTTTATATCAACATGCATTATTGTTAGCACCTTTTGGGTGTCTAGGCCCTAGATAGTCATAATTTCCACTTCTTTAATGGTAATGTTATTAGTTTAGACTAAATTGAATTATATGAATTGATAAATAAGATAATAAAGATTTTTTTTATTTTAACCATTTTTCTTAGATATATTCTTTATTTACATTTCAAATGATTTCCCTTTTCCTGGCTCTCCCAAACCCCCAAAAGTTCCATAAGCCCTCTCAACTCCCCCTGTTCCCCAATGAACCCCCTCCCACTTCCCTGTCCTGGTAGTGTTCTCCTACACTGCTGCATACTTTCCAGGACCAGGGGCCTCTGCTCCCTTTGTGGAACAACAAGACCATCCTCTGCTGCCTATGATTCTGGAACCATGTGTAACACCATGTGTACAATCTGCTTGATGTTTTTATCCCTGGGAGCTCTGGGAGTACTGGGTGGTAACTCATACCGTTGTTCCTCCTATGGCACTACAAAACCATTAAGCTCCTTAGATCCTTTCTCTAGCACCCTCACTGGGGACCCTGTGCTCAGTTCAATGTCTGGCTGTGAGTGTGTCCCTCTGTATTTGTCTTGCACTAGCAAAGCCTCCAAGGTAACAGCTATATTCAACTACAGTCAACAACTACTTGTGGGCATCGATAGGAGTGTCTGGGTTTTGTAAATGTATATGGGATGGATCACTAGGTGGGGTAGTCTCTGAATGATCTTACCCTCAGGCTCTGCTCCAACCTTTGTCTATGTATCTCCTTGTGGGTATTTTGTTCCCCCTTCAAAGAAGGAACAGAGTATTCATACTTTGATCTTCCTACTTCTTGGGCATCATTTGAGATGTGAATTGTGTCTTGGGTATTCCAAGGTTCTGGACTAATATCCACTTATCAGTGAGTGCATACCAGGTGTGTTCTTCTGTGGTTGGGTTACCTCATTTAGGATGATAGTTTCCAGTTCCATCCATTTGCCTAAAAATTTCATGAATTCATTTTTTTAATAGCTGAGAAGTATTCCATTGTATAAATATGCCATATTTTCTGTATCCATTCTTCCCTTGAGGGACATCTGGGTTCTTTCCAGCTTCTGGCCATTATAAATAAGGCTGCTATGAACATAGTGGATCATGTGTACTTATGACATGCTGAGAATCCTCTGGATCTATGCCCAGGAGTGGTATAAAAGAGTCCTCCAGTAGTACCATGCCCAGATTTCTGAAGAACTGCCAGATTGATTTCAAGAGTGGTTGTACTGGGGGAATCAGTATCCCGGACCTCAAGCTGTACTACAGAGCAATAGTGTTAAAAACTGCATGGTATTGGTACAGTAACAGACATGTAGATCAATGGAACAGAATTGAAGACCCAGAAATGAATCCACACTCCTATGGTCACTTGATCTTTGACAAAGGAGCTAAAACCATCCAGTGGAAAAAAGATAGCCTTTTCAACAAATGGTGCTGGCTCAGCTGGAGGTCAACATGCAGAAGAATGCAAATTGACCCATCCTTATCTCCTTGCACTAAGCTCAATTCTAAGTGGATCAAAGATCTCCACATAAAACCAGACACACTGAAACTAATAGAAGGGAAACTAGGGAAGAACCTTGAACATATGGGCACAGGGGAGAATTTCCTGAACAGAACTCCAATAGCTTATACTCTAAGATCAAGAATAGACAAATGGGACCTCATTAAATTACAAAGTTTTTGCAAGGCAAAAGACACCGTCAAAAAGACAAAGCGGCAACCAACTAACTGGGAAATGATCTTTACCAACCTTACATCCGACAGAGGGCTAATATCCAAGATATACAAAGAACTCAAGAAGTTAAACTCCAGAGAGGCAAGTAACCCTATTAAAAAATGGGGTACAGAGCTACACAAAGAGTTCTCACCTGAAGAATATCTAATGGCTGAGAAGCACCTAAAGAGATGTTCATCATCCTTAGTCATTAGGGAAATGCAAATCAAAACAACCCTGAGATTCCATCTCACACCAGTCAGGATGGCTAAGATCAAAAACACAGGAGACAGCAGTTGTTGGCAAGGATGTGGAGAAAGAGGAACACTCCTCCACTGCTGGTGGAATTGCAGGCTGGTACAACCACTCTGGAAAGCAGTCTGGCGGCTCCTCAGAAAACTGGGCATGACACTTCCGGAGGATCCGGCTATACCACTCCTGGGCATATACCCAGAGACTTTACCTGCATGCAATAAGGACACATGCTCCACTATATTCATAGCAGCCTTATTTATAATAGCCAGAAGCTGGAAAGAACCCAGATGTCCCTCAACGGAGGAATGGATTCAGAAGATGTGGTATATTTACACAATGGAATACTACTCTGCAATTAAAAACAATGAATTCACGAAATTCCTAGGCAAATGGTCAGAACTTGAAAATATCATCCTTAGTGAGGTAACCCAATCACAAAAGATCACACATGGTATGAAGTCACTGATAAGGGGATATTGACCCAGAATCTCAGAATACCCTAGACACAATCAGCATATCAATAGATTTCTAAAAAGATGGAAGGAGAGACCCCTGGTCCTGGAAAGACTGGATGTAGGGGAACGCCAGGACAGAGTAATGAGAGGGGGTTGAACGGAGAAAAGAGGGAGGGAAGGGGGCTTATGGGACTTTCGGGGAGGGAGGAAACGGGAAAGGGGAAGTGATTTGGAATGTAAATTAAAAAAATAAAATTAAATTAAATTAAAAAAAAAAAAGAGTGGTTGTACCAGCTTACAATCCAATCAGTAGTGGAATAGTGTTCCTCTTTCTCCACGTCCTCAGCAGCACCTGCTGTCCCCTGAGTTTTTGATCTTAGCAATTCTGACTGGTATGAAGTGGAATCTCAGGATTGTTTTGATTTGCATTTCCCTGATGACTAAGGATGTTGAACATTTCTTTAGTTGCTTCTCAGCCATACAATATTCCTCAGAATAAAATTCTTTGTTTAGCTCTGTACCCCATTTTTAGTAGGGTTATTTAGCTCTATGGAGTCTAACTTCTTGAGTTCTTTGAATATATTGGATATTAGCTCTCTGTTGGATTTTGGGTTAGTAAAGATCTTCTCCCAATTTGTTGGTTGCCATTTTGTCCTATTGACAGTGTCCTTTGCCTTACAGAAACTTTGTAATTTTATGAGGTCCCAATTGTCACTTCTTGATCTTAGAGCATAAGCTGTTGGTTCTATTCAGGAAAATTTCCCCTGTGCCCATTTGCTCAAGTTTCTTTCCCAGTGTCTTTTCTATTAGTTTCAGTGTGTCTGGTTTTATGTGGAGGTCCTTCATCCTCATGGAGTTGAGCTTAGTATAAGGAGATAAGAATGGATCGATTTGCTTTCTTCTGCATGTTAACCTCCAGTTGAACAAGCACCATTTGTTGAAAAGGCTATCTTTTATCCACTGGATGGTTTTAGCTCCTATGTGAAAGATCAAGTGACTATAGTGTGTGGGTTCATTTCTGTGTCTTCAAATCTATTCCATTAATCCACCTGCCTGTCACTATACCAATACCATGTAATTTTTTAACTCTGTATACTGCTTGAGGTCGGGGATACTGATTCCCCCAGAATTTCTTTTACTGCTGAGAATAGTTTTAGCAATCCTGGGTTTTTTGTTATTCCAGATGAATTTGAGAATTGTTCTTCCTAACTCTGTGAAGAATTGATTTGACATTTTGATGGGGATTGCATTGAATCTGTATATTACTTTTGGCAAGATGGCCGTTTTTACTATATTAATCCCACCAAACCACGAGCATGGGAGATCTTTCAATCTTCTGAGGTCTTCTTCGATTTCTTTCTTCAGAGACTTGAAGTTCTTTTCATACAGATCATTCACTAGTTTGGTTAGAGTCACACCAGCATACTTTATATTGTTTGTGACTATTTTGAAGGGTGTCGCTTCCTTAATTTCTTTCTCAGCCTGATTATCCTTTGAGTATAGGAAAACTACTGATTTGTTTGAGTTAATTTTATATCTGCCCACATTGCTGAAGTTGTTTATCAGCTGTAGGAGTTGTCTGGTGAAGTTTTTGGTTCACTTAAGTATACTATCATATCATCTGCAAATAGTGATAATTTGACTTCTTCCTTTCCAATTTGAATCCATTTGATTTCCTTTTGTTTTCTGATTGCTCTTGCTAGAACTTCAAGACCATATTGAATAAATATTGAGAGAGAGGGCAACCTTACTTTGTCCCTGATTTTAGTAGGATTGCTTCACATTTCTCTCCATTTAGTTTGATGTTGGCTACTGGTTTGCTGTATATTGCTTTTACTATGTGTAAGTATGGAACTTGAATTCCTCTTCTTTCCAAGACTTTTAACATGATAGGATGTTGAATTTTGTGGGTTTTTTTTTTTTTTTTTGAGACAGGGTTTCTCTGTGTAGCCCTGGCTGTCCTGGAATTCACTGTGTAGACCAGACTGGCCTCACACTCAGAAATATTCTTGCCTCTGCCTCCCAAGTGCTGGGATTAAAGGCGTGTGCCACCACCGCCCAGCTAGCATGCTGAATTTTGTCAAGTGCTTTTTCAGCATCTAATGAAATGACCATGTGTTTTTTTTTCTTCGAGTTTGTTTATGTGGTGGATTAAATTGATGGATTTCTGTATATTGAACCATCCCTGACTCCCTGGTACAAAGCCTACTGATCGTGGCGAATGATCATTTTGATGTATTCTTGGATTCTGTTGACAAGAATTTATTGAGTATTTTTGTATTGATATTCATAAGGAAAATTGGTCTGAAGTTTTCTTCCTTTGATGAATCTTTGTGTGGATTTGGTGTCAGCAAAATTGTGGCTTCATAGAATGAGTTGGGTAGTGTTCCTTCTGTTTCTCTTTTGTGGAATAGTTTGAAGAGTATTGGTGTTTGGTCTTCTTTGAAGGTCTGATAGAATTCTGCACTAAAACTATCTGGTCCTGTGCTTTTTTTTGGTTGGGAGACTTACAATGACCACTTCTATTCCTTTAGGGGTTATGGGACTGTTTACATGGTCTATTTGATCCTGGTTTAACTTTGGTATTTGGTATCCATCTAGAAAATTGTCAGTTTCATCCAGATGTTCCAGTTTTGTTGAGTATAGGTTTTTGTAGTAGGATCTGATGATTTTTAAGAATTTCCTCAGTTTCTGTTGTTATATCTTCCTTTTCATTTCTGATTTTGTTAATTTGGATACTGTCTCTGTGCCCTCTTGTTAGTCTGGTTAAGGGTTTGTGTACCTTGTTGATTTTCTCAGAGAACCAGTTCCTGGTTTTGCTGATTATTTGTATAGTTTTCTATTTCTACTTGGTTGACTTCAGCCCTGAGTTTGTTGATTTCCTGCCTTCTATTCCTCTTGGGTATATTAGCTTCTTTCTGTATTAAAGCTTTCAGGTGTGCTGTTAAGTTGCTATTGTATGCTCTCTCCAGCTTCTTTTTGGGGGCACTCAGAGCTACAAGTTTTCCCCTTAGCCCTTCTTTCATTGTGTCCCATACATTTGGGTATGTTGTGCCTTTATTTTTATTAAATTCTAAGAAGTCTTTTATTTCTTTCCTTATTTCTTCCTTGACCAATGTATCATTGAGTAGAGCATTGTTCAGCTTCCATGTGTATGTGGGTTTTCTGCTGTTTCTTTTGCTATTGAGGACTAACCTTACTCCATAGTGATCTGATAGGAGGAATGGGATTAGTTCGATCATCTTATAACTGTTGAGGTCTGTTTTGTGACCAATTATATTGTCAGTTTTGGAGAAAGTACCATGAGGTGCTGAGAGGACAGTATGGTCTTTTGATTTAGGATGAAATGTTCTATAGATATCTCTTAAATCCATTTGGTCCAAAACCTTTGTTAGTTTCACTGTGTCTCTGTTTAGCTTGTGTTTCCCTGATCTGTCCATTGGGGAGAGTGGAGTGTTGAAAAAAAATCAGATATCATCTGGTTATTCCCACAAGTTTGTGCCACCCATGCCCTAGCATTTTGGAGGCAGAAAAGGTTGGAGATCAAATGTTTCTTGGTTGTATTGGTATTTACGTTTCTATTTTTGCTAGCCATCAGAGTACTTTTCCTTGTCAAAAACACTAGACTATGTGGGTAAATGTTGTATGTAGGCATCACCTCTACCTGTCCATGTTCATGAGTACTTTGGGTGTTACCTTCAGCAGTGGACCTGTCTGTCAGATTGTGGAGAGCAACCTACTATATTGGTAACAGCCTGGGTTAATTGAGGATTTCCTTGGCATTCATACAACAACTCCATTGGATTCAACGCTATCTCAATTCTAGTCTCTTTGTTTGGTGATGGCCTTTTGGAACTCCATCTTTATCCTTACTATTAGACTTCATTACAGTTCATGCTGGAAAATGTGCAAAAAAAGAAATAGTTATTCATTGCTAAGGGGAGTAGAAATTTATATTGACACTATGGTAAACATTGGAATGGTGGTTCCTCAGAAAGAGGTGAATTGATCTACCTCAGGGTCCAGCTATATTCTTCTTGGGCATGTGCTCTAAGAACTCTTCATTCTATTACGGAGACACTTGCTCAACAGTGTTCATCATTGCTCTATTCTTGATATTCAGAATTCAGAAACAATTTAAAAGTCTCTCAACATAATAAATGAATAAAAGAAATGTGGTATATTTAAACAATAAAATATTCCTCGGCTTGTAAAAGTAATATCATGAAACTTGCATGCAAATTAATAGAACTACTTTAAAAATTGTCCTAAATAAGGTAAAGAAAACTCAGAAAGATACATACACTATGTTCACTTATATGGGTATATTATCCGTTAAATGAAAAATAAAGCTACAATCTGTAGAACCAGAGACATTAGGCACCATAGAAGGATCTACAATATACACATGAATCTCTCTGGGAGGGGAAAATAGAAGAGATTTTATGGATTTATAGACTGGAGCCTGCAGTTGGGGAAGGGCAAGAATAGGTTTGTGTTGGAAAGGTGTGGGGATATGAGACTGAGGAAAAATGAGGCAAAAGACAGGTAAAATTCAAGGACTTTTGGGGGGTAATATGGAAGCCTACAATAGTGCAAACTTTGCATAATATTCATAAATTAACTTGTTTCAATGATGCACACAAAGGTGACTTAAATTTTGTTTATGAAGTAATAGGGTGGTGAATCAGAAATATAATATATACATACAAAATTTTCAATACATTTAATCATCTAAATTTTAAAAAATAGTGCTTATATTATCAGTTTTATGAACTCTTTCAATGAATATGAAATTTGAACGTTTTGGAGAAATTTTAGATGGTGTACATATTTTCTGAATAAAATAACTTAGAGAATTATGATAATTAAATTATTAAATAAAAAGAGCTTGTCAGTATTTTATATTTATATGTAATCCTATATATTTTAACTTACACATGTTACTGTTTCCCACTTTATGGTTCTGAGTTGCAAAGAAGTGTTTAGTAAAATCTTTAATATTTATGTAGAAAATTAATGATTTACAAACCAACTTCAGAAAAAGAGATATGATAAAAATGTGAGTAGTAATTACAATGGTTGTTGTCAAACTCCCAAGGGTCATTTTAGTCCTTATTTAGGAATGGTCTTTGCATAATACAATTTCCAGTTGAAGAAACTTATTCTATATATTTCTGTCATTTGTTAGAGATATATAAGCATGGTTAACAGAGTATTGCTAATTCTTAAAATTGTCTAATATTTTATATTATGAAACATCCAAAAATGCATTGTTGAAAGCAATATAAAAAGGAGCAAAAGTGTAATAGAACTTCTAAAACATGTAGTTATAACACAGAAAATATATTTTAAGATTAAATGTGTATATATGCATAAAGTTGTAAATTATTCAATATATGGTACATGTATTTAATATGACTCCTTGACAGGATGTCTATGACTTCTATGCAGATCTTATGTTTGAATTTCCAGGGAAGACAGACCTATATCGTGAGAACCTGCTTCAAACATAAGTAAGTAAATAAATAAATAAGAAGGAAAGGAAGAAATGAAAGAAAAAGAACAGTGAAGGTGGAGAGAGAGAGAGAAAAACAGAGAGAGGAAAATAAATAATTAAATATATATGTAAATAATAAAAATATGTAAACTTCATGCATTGCAACATGTAGTGGACTAAATCTACATGTTCTTTGGTAGAGAGATTATATGATAGATTAATTGTGACTAGTAATAGTTAAAATTGTAATGGTAGTACTATTACAAAGGTAGGATTTTATTTGTTTCTACTCTATGTGCATATATGTTTGTGTTCTAGTTAGGTGCATACTTCCTTTGGAAAAGAAATCTTTTTTTTTCATTTCTTATTTCATTTCTTTACATCCCTAATACTGGCCCCTCACCTGCTTCCCCTTCATAGAGTTCTCTCCACATATCCCCTTTCCTTTAGCACTAACAAGGTTCCCCCCCATATCCCCTTACCCGGGTCATCAAGTCCTCCCCACTGAGGACTGTCATGCAGTTTTATACTACATATTTGAAGGGGGTCTCAAACCAGCTCATATATGCTCTTTGGTTGGCGGCTAAGTCTCTGGGAGCTCCCAGAGGTCCAGATTAATTGATATGGTTGGTCTTCCTATGGAGTTGACATCCCAGTCAGTACCTTAAATTCTTGCCTTTCTCTTCTACATGGGTTGCCAACATCCATCCAAAGCTTGACTGTGAGTATCTGCATCTGTCTCAGTCTGCTTCTTGTAGAGCCTCTCAGAGAACAACCATGCTTAGCATCCTATCTGCAAGCATAACATAACATCAGTAATATTACCAGGAACTGGTGTCTGCCCATGGGAAGGATCCCAAGTTCAGCTGGTCATTGCTCTGTATTTCATTCAGTGTCTCCCCAATTTTTGTTTCTATATTTCTTTTAGAAAGGATTAATTTTGAGTTGATATATTTTGTATGTGTGTTGGTGTCCCCATCCTCCTCTGGCTAATATAGGTGTTATTTTTAGGTTCTATAGACACAGTGTTGGGGATTTGGCTAAGGTCACCACCCCTGAGTTCTGGAAGTCTACCTGATCCTAGGTCTTTAGGATTTCCTAGAGATTACCCCTGCCCCTTACCCCTGGTATCTGCACATTTCCATAAATTCTTCTGGTCCTCTTGGACTCTCTCCTGTCTCTCTCCATACCTGATCCTGCTTGGCTATTTCCTACCCTTCCCTCTCCCACCCAGGTCCCTTCCTCCCTCTGCTTCCCATAGTATTATTAATCATTTTATTCATTTACATTGTAAAAGATGTTCCCCTTTCCAGGTTACCCTTCCATTACCTCCCCCTCATCCAATTCCCCTTCTCTCCTCTCCCCTTTGCCTCTGTGAGGGTGTTCATCCACCCAACCACCCACCACTGCCTCACTGCTCTATCATCCCCCTACTCTGGGCTATCAAACTTCCACAGGACCAAGGGCCTCCCTTCCCACTGATGTGTTTTCTTTCTTTCTTTCTTTCTTTCTTTCTTTCTTTCTTTCTTTCTTTCTTTCTTTCTTTCTTTCTTTCTTTCTTTCTTTCTTTCTTTCTTTTCCTCTTTCCTTTCTTTCTTCTTTTTCTTTTGAGGCAGGGTTTCTCTGTACAGCCCTGACTGTTCTGGAACTCACTCTGTAGACTTGGCTGGCCTTAAACTCAGAAATCAGCCTGCCTCTGCCTCCCAAGTGCTAGAATTAAAGGCATGTACCACCATTGCTCGACTTTGTTCCCCTTTCTAAGTGGGATTGAGGAACATCCTATCTTTGGGGCTGCTTCTTGTTTAACTTCTTAGGTTCTGTGGGGGTATATCATATGTATTCTCCATTTGTGGCCAACAAACATTTATCATTGAGTACACACCATGCATGTCCTATTGCGTCTAGGTTACCTCACTCAGGATGATATTTTATAGTTCTTTCCATTTGCCTACAAAATTCATGACATCCTTGTTTTTAATAGCTGTAAAGTATTGTGGAAATAAACCTAATTTACTCTATCCATTCTTTGGTTGAGGAACATCTGAGTGGTTTCCATTTGCTGGCTATTATGAATAAGGCTGCTATGAATATAATTGAGCAAGTGTCCTTGTGGTATGGTGGAGCATCTTTTGCGTATATGCCAAGGAGTTGTATAGCTAAGTCTTCAGGAAGAACTATTCCAGTTTCCTTAGAAACTGCCTACTGCCCAGGTTTCTGAGGCATGACACTCCCGGAGGATCCGGCTATACCACTCCTGGGCATATACCCAGAGGCTTTACCTGCATGCAATAAGGACACATGCTCCACTATGTTCATAGCAGCCTTATTTATAATAGCCAGAAGCTGGAAAGAACCCAGATGTCCCTCAACGGAAGAATGGATTCAGAAGATGTGGTATATCTATACAATGGAATACTACTCTTCAATTAAAAACAATGAATTCACGAAATTCCTAGGCAAATGGTCAGAACTTGAAAATATCATCCTTAGTGAGGTAACCCAATCACAAAAGAACACACATGGTATGCAGTCACTGATAAGGGGATATTAACCCAGAATCTCGGAATACCCTAGACACAATCCGCATATCAATAGATTTCTAAGAAGATGGAAGGAGAGACCCCTGGTCCTGGAAAGACTGGATGTAGGGGAACACCAAGACAGAGAAACAAGAGGGGGTTGAATGGAGAAAAGAGGGAGGGAAGGGGGCTTATGGGACTTTCTGGGAGGGAGGAAACGGGAAAGGGGAAATGATTTGGAATGTAAATATAAAAAAAAATTAGAAAAAAAAAAAAGAAAAGAAACTGCCTACTGATTTCTAGGGTGGTTGTACAAGTTTGCAATCTCATCAGCAATGAAGGAGTGTTCTACTTCTCCATATCCTTGCCAGTATGTGCTATCACTTGAGATTTTGGTCTTAGCCATTTTGATTGGTGTAAGGTAGAATCTCAGGATCTTTTTGATTTTCAGTTCCTTGATGAATGTTTAACATTTCTGTAGGTGCTTCTTGGCCATTTGAGATTCCTCTGTTGAAAATTCTCTGTTTAGCTCTTTACCCAATTTTTAAATTGGATTTTTTTTTTGGTATCTTCTTGAGTTCTTTGCATATTTTGGATATTAGCCTGTCTGATGTAGGATTAGTGGAGATATTTTCCCAATCTCTGCTGTTTTGTCCTATTGATGGTATCCTTTACCTTACAGAAACTTTTCAGTTCTAGATTTCCAATTATCAATTGTCAATTTTAGAGCCTAATCCAGTGGTCTTCTATTCAAAGTCTTTTTCCCAATAAATTCAAGACTATTTCAGATTTTCTTTTCTATTACATTCAGTGTATTTGGTTTTATGTTGAGTTCCTTCATCCACATGTGCTTCAGCTTTGTGTAGGGTGATAAATATTGATCAATTTGTTTTCATCTTAAACAGTAATGTAACTTCACATTTCTGTATATTATAAAATCAATCCAAAAATTGCATATTATAGAATCAATCCAAGTTTGTACATTATAGAATATAATCAATTGTAATTTAAATATGTGGGGATTTTATCACAAAGATAAACCATTATATCTGTGATAATTTCCATATACACAATTTCTGTTAACATATTTTATTTATTTATTAATTTACTACAAAACACACCATCACACTTACTTTCTATTCCTCCAAGCTCTACCTGCCCATACTTGTGCCTATCCACTACCCACAAAATTAAAACACAATGTCAAATTTATTTTGTTCATACATCCATTGTAGCATGGTCAAACTCCCAGTGTCCAACCCATTAAAAGAACTGAGTTATTCCTTACCCAACTCTACAACAAGTCCCTAATCTTCAGCCTTTTTTTGACAGTATTTAAGGACTATCTTCAGTAGATTCTTTTCTATATTGCTTCATTTTGTTCTTGTTGATACTGTTGTTGCTGCTGCTGGTTTTACATATATATATATACATATATATACACGCGTGTGTGAGTATGCATGTGTGTGTTGGGGTAGGTAGTCACAGTAACCTTCAGTGTCTCCATTCCCATTTATGAGTCTTTAGTCATCAATAACACTAGAGAAGAAGCTTTGTTGCATATAACAGTCAAAAGCATGAATCATGGATTTTATTTAATTTCTGGACTCAGTTCAAATCTTAGCCATCAACTTGGTCCCAGGTGCAGCCTTGAACAAAAACATCAGCTTGGATATCACAGACCACTAACACACCATTATGGACTCTGAGGGCAGTACAGACCACAAATATCAACATGGTCTCTGGCAGCAGCAAAGACAACAACAGGGCCTGCCATGGTGGCATGTGTCTGTAATTACATAAAATTAATAAATGTGAGCTAAGACATGATTTTTCTTAACATTTGTTCTTATCTTTTACTTAAATAATATATGAATTAAGTAAATAATATTCACAGAATGTGTTCATAAACTCTGATTCTCATTTTATATAGAGAATAAGCCTGCATATTTAATATGTCATAAAGTTCACTGAACAGTATTTTTCATGTGAACCAAAGAAGAAGAGGAGGAGTAAAGACAGGAAATCAATATTCTTTGAATGCCTTCCAGACACTTTGCCCTATTTTGTGAATACTTATGTTTCACTGAAATAAAATCCTGGAATTATAGAAACTAGAATATTTATTTTCATAGTTATATAACTATTGAAAAACTTAAGTTAGTGTTGTAAACAGGGAAACTGTAGCCCATATTTAATAGTCTTTGATACACTTGTTAGTGCCACCAAGTGTTAATATGTATTTGATAGATAACCATGATTTTATTGGAATTTAATAAATCTGAAATGAATTACACATAATTTTAGTAATTAAGTCCAGAAGACTACAAGAATTTCAACTGGTTTCTAATGTTTTTGTATATCAAAGTAAAATTTTTAAGTATAAGTTTTATTGTTTAAATTACTGACTTACTTAATATAAACCATTTTAAGCTGGCAAATTTAATATTGGTACACTATATTTTATTAATAATATATCTCATAATTTATTACTCAGAAAATCAGAGTAATAGTGTTTCCATAAAATTCAATGATATGAATTTCCCCTTTTTGTAGACAAGGAATAGTATAATACAGACTATTTTTATACTGACAGCATTGAGATTTTATATACCAAGCAGAAGGGGCTCATGAATCATAAACAGAGTGGTCCAGTTCATGCAAGTAAGAAGCAGTAGATCAGTACCCCCTCTTTCAAATGTCAAGTCAAATACAATTTCTACTATATTAGAACTGTCTTTGGTGATGATAGTTCTTTCTCAAGATGAAACAAAAAAGGCAACTGAGTAATATTTTCAGTGCACTCCAGGCCTAGTGTTTCATCTTTGATCAACTGTAAAATTGCTCTTCACACTGATTTACTATCCACTAGGCTTGACTTGTTGGAAGAAGATAAAAATATAGAAATAGCAATTTCCTCTGGGGACTAAGGCACAGGAAACTGAATCAAACAGGTTAGGGGACATGAACTGAGGACTTTAGTTTTTTTTTTTTTTTGAAAAGGATTTGCAGTGTTTGTTTACAATTTACATTTTACTACAAATATTTTCCAAAAAATATAAGTTTAAAAGATGCTCTCATACATGCCAATCCAACATTTGAGATCAGAAACTAATCAATGACATTTTTTATTCCTCTTACAAATTATAAGTAAACCCATCTCCACATACATTGTGTATAGTTATAGATCACTATATTTGAACTCATAATATTTGTTTACTGTTGTTTAGGAACTAATATAAAATAACTATTACTTTATGGTAAAATTCCATGTAATCAAAAGTGAAAACATGTTTTCCTGCATAGATTATGAATATACATCATATAATACTACATTTTATAAGTAAATTATAGAATAATATGGAATGTATTTACCATAGGACTGTGTGTAAGTGTACGATCACAAATAAATGAACTAATTAATATGAGCACCAAACACAGATACACTAGAATATTGTTGGCAGAATATTTTGCTGAGTATTTTTAAAAAAATATGTGTAGCATATTTCTCATGACACCTTTATTTTTATCACAGCATATATGAATGCAAAGATAAGTTTGACTGCTTTATATTTTCCAGCAAGCACAAACCCAAACAAGTTAGTACCTATCTCTGTTTTCCATTACTCTAATTCAGTACCTGAAGATGATAAAGTTTTAAGAAAAACATCAATTTTGGTTTGTGTTCTGAAGTTTTTTAATCACAGCTGACAGCAGATTTCACCCACAGTGCAGATAGCTACTTGGTACTTAAAAGCGAGTATATGTGTGGCTGTGTGTTCTATGTCCTATGAAATCTTCATTATTCAACCACAAGAACTTCAAATTGTTGAATATATCTAATTTTAGTCCTTTGAAAAATTGCTTTATCTAAGTACAGTATTTAATACATTTAAATTCAAATATAAATATCCTATTATTGATTATTGTAAAAAAATGCAAACATGAAGACATATTATTATCCACATCTAAACCCCAGTAATTTGCAAATACATATGAAGATTAGAATTTCCCTTAGACATGCAAATTATCCCTGTGAAACCACCATTAATGACTATCTTTACAATAAAATCTCTTGAATTGTCCATTGATACTCATTCATTGAATTACGAATACCTGGAACTTTCTATATTTCCCTATTTGTTAAATTACCCCATCAACTACTTTCTTTATAAAAGCATTTTATTTATACCATGGTTTAAAAATCCCATGATAGAAATGTATGAGAAGGTGACAAAAGCGACATGAATATTTAATATTCTTGCACTCTGAAAAAATTACTTTCACATTTACAACCATAACTATTTGGGATATTTTCATTTTATTTTAAATAATATTAAACATTATTTTCTTATTTGAAACAAAATTACCTCAAGCTTTTCATCATAATTTTTTTCCAAATAGCTGCTTACCTGTGATTTTTTTTTCAGTGTTTAGTTTTGAGGTTTTAATTCAACTACAAGATTTCTCCTCTTCCTTTCTTCCTTGCAAAATATCCCATGTAGTCCTGACCATTATGTGTTTCTTTAAATTTATTTATTATTCTTTAAGTATTTTTAAAATTTGTCCAGTACTCAATTAGTAATTGTGTGGCATTTTATTACTTTATTTTCTGAAATCAATACAAATTAATTTTTAAGGTTACTTTCATTTATTTTACTTTTATATTCCCTGCATTTATTTATTTATTTATTTATTTATTTATTTATTTATTTATTTACTGAGTCATAGATTTTCCCCACTGCTGGTCTATCTACACTACTTTCTTGTATGTAGTAACATTTTCTCAAATGTCAATAATTCTTCATATGGAAAATACATTACCAGACATATGTAGTAAGTTCACTATCTTTTTATTTTAAATGTTATTTTCTTATGTTTCTTGTCTTTCAGAAAGGGAAAATTTCAGTCCCTTAATGTGTTTAAAAGGTTTCTTTCATTGTTAGGTGAGTAAAGGCCTTAATTTCATTCATGATAAATCTATAATATCAGCAAAAAATTTAGAGTACTTATTCCTATAAAATGGATGTGTATGTAAATGTTGATTTTAAAGGAAAGATGATGACTATGTAAAATTATGAAAGTATCTGTGCATTTATCTTCATGTAAATTTGGTGTCAATGTACCTTCTCATAAAATCAGGCATTGCAATTAGGATTCACACACACACACACATACACACACATACACACACACACACACACACACACATACACACAAACACATACAGTAGATGGAGATAAATGAAAATAGGTAATATTAAATTTACTATGAGTTCACAAAGTATGTCTAAACAATTGAGATGGTATAATTTTATATGGAATTCTTTCTCAGTAGACTAATCGGAGAGGGTATACGAATTTGACAGTCAACCCAAGTGTAAGATCACTTGGGACTCGGTCTGCCAGGGCCCTACCTGCACCCAGGAGCAGGGCAGCTGCACCGATGTCTGTGCACCTATCCTGCCAGGGGACTTCTGCTCTGCAGGGAGTTCCGCAGTTAGAGGTGAGGCTACCAATTTCACTCCTGTGACTGAAAAGGTTATTCCAGTCAGGAATGCAGGGAACACCAGAGTGTAAGATCACTTTGGACTCTGTCTGCCAGGGTCCTGCCTGCACCCAGGAGCTGGGAACTCTACAACACTCTTTGCCAGCAGAAATCACATCACCCAGGGGTGCTGAGACAGGCTTGCAGACACACAGGAGGGACAAGCACCAGCAAGAGACAGCAAGACCAACTAACACCAGAGATAACCAGATGGCAATAGGCAAATGCAAGAACATTACCAATAGAAATCAAGGCAACATGGCAACATCTGAACCCAATTCTCCAACAACAGCAAGTCCTGGATACCACAACACACAAGAAAAGCAAGATTTGTATTTAAAATCACAGCTCATGATGCTGATAGAGGGCTTCAAGAGGAACATAAATAGCTCACTTATAGAAATACAGGAGAATGCAAGTAAACAGGGAGAAGTGCTTAAAGAATTATAGGAAAACACAACAAAACAAGTGAAGTAATTGAACAAAACCATCCATGATATAAAAATGGAGGTAGAAATAATAAAGTAATCACTCTGGACATAGAAGTCAGTAGTCATGGATACAAGCATTAACAAGAGAATACAAGAGATAGAAGAGAGAATCTCAGGTGTACAAGATATCATAGAAAGCATTGACACAACAGTCAAAGAAAATGCAAAATGCCAAAAGCTCCTGATCCAAAAATATCCAGAAAATTCAGTACAAAATAATAAGAAACCTAAGGATTATAGGTGTAGACGAGAGTGAAGATTTCCAACTTAAAGGGTCAGTAAATGTCTTCAACAAAATTATAGAGGAAAATATTCTTTTTTTTTAATATCTCTTTTTTATTTATTTATTTTATTTTATTTTCTTAATTTACATTCCAAATCATATCCCCTTTCCCGTTTCTTCCCTCCCCGAAAGTCCCATAAGCCTCATTCCCTCCCTCTTTTCTCCATTCAACCCCCTCTCGTTACTCTGTCCTGGCGTTCCCCTACATCCAGTCTTTCCAGGACCAGGGGTCTCTCCTTCCATCTTCTTAGAAATCTATTGATATGCGGATTGTGTCTAGGGTATTCCGAGATTCTGGATCAATATCCCCTTATCAGTGACTGCATACCATGTGTGTTCTTTTGTGATTGGGTTACCTCACTAAGGATGATATTTTCAAGATCTGACCATTTGCCTAGGAAATTCGTGAATTCATTGTTTTTAATTGCAGAGTAGTATTCCATTGTGTAGATATACCACATCTTCTGAATCCATTCCTCCGTTGAGGGACATCTGGGTTCTTTCCAGCTTCTGACTATTATAAATAAGGCTGCTATAAACATAGTGGAGCATGTGTCCTTATTGCATACAGGTAAAGCCTCTGGATATATGCCCAGGAGTGGTATAGCCGGATCCTCCGGGAGTGTCATTCCCAGTTTTCTGAGGAACCACCAGACTGCTTTCCACAGTGGTTATACCAGCTTGCAATTCCACCAGCAGGCAAGAGATGGAAGAAAGAATCTCAGGTGCTGAGGAAAATATTCTTAACCTAAAGAAAGAACATACCCATGAAAATACAAGAAGTCTACAGATCTCCAAATAGATTTGACCAGAAAAGAAATTCCTACCATCACATAATAATTAAAATGCAAAATGCACTAAACAAAGAATGTTAAAAGCAGTAAGGGGAAAAGGTCCAGTAACATATAAAGGTAGACCTATCAGAATTAAATCAGGCTTCTCACCAGAGCCTATGAAAGCCAGAAGAGCCTAGGCAGATGTTAAACAGACTCTAAGGAAATACAAATGCCAACCCTGGATGCTATACCTAGCAAATCTCTCAATTACCATAGAAGGAGAAACCAAGGTATTCCATGACAAAAACAAATGACACAATATATTTCCACAAATCTAGCTCTTCAAAGGATAATGAACGTAAAACACCAACAAAAGGAGGAAAACTACACACTAGAAAAAGCAAGAAGTTAATCTTCCTTCAAAAAATCCAAAAGAAGATAACCACACAAACATAAAAGTTACATAAAAAATAACAGGAAGCAACAATCACTATTCCTTAATATCTCTTAACATCAATGGACTCAATTCCCAAATAAAAAGACATAGACTAACAGACTGGATATGTAAAGAGACCAAACATTTTGCTGCATACAGGAAACACATCTCAATGTGAAAGACAAACACTACCTCAGAGTTAGAATGGATAAAAATTTTCCAAACAAATGTTCCCAGGAAGCAAGCTGCAGTAGCCATTCTAATATCCATTAAAATAGACTTTCAACCAAAAGTCATCAAAAAAGGCATGGAAGGACACTTTATACACATCAAAGGAAAAATCTATCAAGAAGAATTCTCAATTCTAAATTTTTATACTCTAAATACAAGGGCACCCTCATTCATAAAAGAAAATTTACTAAAGCTTAAAGCACACATTGCACCTCACCCAATAATTGTGGGTGAATTCAACACCCCACTCTCCTCAATGAACAGATCAGGGAAGCCCAAACTAAACAGAGACACAAAGAAACCCAGCATTTTCCTGCGTGCAGGAAACACACCTCAGTGTCAAAGACAAACACTACCTCAGAATAAAAGGCTGGAAAACAATTTTACAAGCATATGGTCCCAGGAAACAAGCCGGAGTAGCCATCCTAATATCAGATAAAATTGACTTTCAACCTCAAGTCATCAAAAAAGACACAGAAGGACACTACATACTGATCAAAGGAAAAATCCACCAAGAAGAACTCTCAGTTCTGAATATCTATGCTCCAAATGCAAGGGCACCCTCATTTGTAACAGAAACTTTACTACAGATCAAAGCACAGATCGCACTTCATACAAAAATAGTGGGTGACTTCAACACCCCGCTCTCTGAAATGGATCGTTCAGGAAAGCAGAAACTAAACAGAGACACAGTGAATCTAATTGAAGCCTTGGACCAAATGAAACAAACATATATATATATAAAACATTTCATCCTAAAGCAAAAGAATATAACTTCTTCTCAGCACCTCATAGTACCTTCTCCAAAATCGACCATATAATTGGTCACAAAACAGGCCTCAACAGATATAAGAAGATCGAACTAATCCCAGGCCTCCTATCAGATCACTATGGAATAAGGGTGGTCTTCAATAGCAGCAACAACAACAGAAAGCCCACATACACATGGAAGCTGAACAATGCTCTACTCAATGATACCTTGGTCAAGGAGGAAATAAAGAAAGAAATCAAAGATTTTTTAAAATTTAATGAAAATGAAGGCACAACATGCCCTAATTTATGGGACACAATGAAAGCAGTGCTAAGAGGAAAATTCATAGCCCTGAGTGCCGCCAAAAAGAAATAGGAGACAGCATACACTAGCAGCTTAATGGCACACCTGAAAGCCCTGGAACAAAAAGAAGCAAATACACCCAAGAGGAGTAGAAGGCAGGAAATCATCAAACTCAGGGCTGAAATCAATCAAGTAGAAACAAATAAAACCATACAAAGAATCAACAAAACGAGGAGTTGGTTCTTTGAGAAAATCAGCAAGATAGATAAGCCCTTAGCCAGACTAGCCAGAGGGCATAGAGACAATATCCAAATTAACAAAATCAGAAACGAAAAGGGAGAGATAACAACGGAAACTGAGGAAATTCAAAAAATCATCAGATCCTACTACAGAAGCCTGTATTCAACACAGCTAGAAAATCTGGAGGAAATGGACAATTTCCTAGACAGATACCAAATACCAAAATTAAATCACGTCAAATAGACCATCTAAACCATCCTATAACCCCTGAAGAAATAGAAGTGGTCATTGGAAGTCTTCCAACCAAAAAAAGTACAGGTCCAGACGGTTTAGTGCAGAATTCTAAACTTTATATAATCTTAAAGTACTAATGTGCAGTTTTGAGTTTTAAGTATTTACTTATTATTGTGAATACAGATAAGTATTTTTTCTTATTATTTACTTATTATAAAATAATGCTTTCTTTGTTTTTTAAGTCTCACTTAAAGATTAAACGATAAATTTTATATATGGCCATATATAATATGCTTTTATTATTTTTTGACAAAAACACCACCAAAATTTATTTATCAACATATATAAGAGAAATATCTGCCTTTCCTTGCCATCTAAAATTCATTTAATATATAATGGGAACTACTCTTCCTTATACCTATTTGTTATATAAATATAGCTCTCCAAGAAAATCATTGCAGAACTATCCTAGAATATGTCTTGTCACTTCTTCAAATATAAATTCATATCTCAGATGAGGTAAAGTTCTCAGGAGTTCACTCACTGTATTCAGTCATTAGTTATTATCTAACACTTATGTTTAAAAAAACCCCAAGTTTCAATAGGAAATATCTAGGAATTCCTAACTACAAATGCATAAAAAATTATATTCTTTATAAGTTCAAAGGCCTATGAAAGCACTATTACCAATAATCAATAATTAAATCTTCTGCAGTCAATTTAATTTGATACTATAAATTATAGTCAAGGCAATGCAATCTTTTAAAATAAGTTTTTACTACAGGTAAATCTGATAATGATATTTTATCATCATAATTGAGTATACTTTGATTATTTTTTCAAAATTAGAAGCTAATTTATATTTCCTCTTTTGCTCATGAAAACAATATTCAGTATTGGTATCTAATCTGAGATATGTAAAATATATCACTGATATATGATTCATATGCAAATTAAATTATCCCATGAAAATGGAGTGCATGTGAAATATGAGGTGTATATTTCATCATCCAATGCTATTTTCAATACAAGTTGATTCTCTCAGACTATTAGTGAACATAGTCTTCTAGTATACCCATTACATTTTACACACTTGATTTAAGGCTTTAAGTAGAACCTAGAGAGATCAGATACACACTGAGATGGATGGGAACATGGAAGGAGTAGAAATAGGAAAATAAATTGAGGAGGAGCAGTGGAAGGAGGTGTCTGTGAGAGGAAATCTAGGGTGAGACATCCAGAATTAAGGTATTTGGGAGGGTACTATAGAAACCTACTGCAGCAGAAACTTACTAAAATATATACATATATGAAGACAATTTGGTGAAACTGACAAATAAATAGGACACAGTGTCCCACTGCCATCTCTTGTGACTAACCTACGCTTCCAGTAATAGTATTTGATTATATCAAATTGAGTTGTTGGCCAAAGGATCCTATGGAAATCTACAAGCAACTCTGGTTATTGCCAAGATTGATCTGTATAAACTGACAGCAAATCTTCGTTACTGAAGACAAGACATATGCAACTCATTGAACAAGGAGATGTTGATGATGGAACCTAAACAGTCTTTACCCCTGTGTTCCAGGGGTTTTGGTACAGGAATACACTCTGTTCATTAACAAAAGAATAACATAAAAACAAAGAGAGCCTCAGATCCTTTATATACAATAATGTACTACCTGCAAGATATTTTAGCATAATGGTGGAATAAACCTTGTTATAGCAACAAACCAATAACTGATTTGACTACAGTCCCCACACCAAGAAAACAAGGCCCTCTAAATCAACAGGAGAAAAAACTCATAGGAACTTACAGAGACTGAAGAAGCAGGCACAGGGAGTGCATGGTTCTGTACTAGGTCCTTTGCATTAATATTGTGGTGTTCAGCTTAGTGTTTTTTGTGGACTCTTGAAAGTGCGAACAAGTGGGTATCTAATGCTGGTACCTGGTATTGTCCTGTTTTCAATATGTTGGCTTGGCTTGTCCAAATTTGATAGCTTTTGCTTTATCTTACTGTAATTCATTTTATTATATTTAAAATATTAATTAAGAAATTAATTAAAGTAATTAAGTAATTAATTAAGGAAGTAATTAAACCTAGGTATAAATTAAGAGTTGAACTGTCATTTATTTATACCTGATGGGAGAGAAAAAATCAGTTTTCTTCAGTGGAGTATCTCTGGGCATATCAACTAGTATAGGGCATGCTTCATGGTGATCAACATGTAACAGAGTTCTCATATCTTTTTGTACTTTAAGTTGTTTAAAGTGCTTTTGTGTTTGTTTTTCCTTTGTGTTTATACTTTTCTGTGGTATTTTATTTTTATTTCTTGGTCGTGGGAAAGTTTTGTTGTTCTGATTGGTTTTTGATTGTTTCCTGAGGAAGAACTTAGTATTAGCAGTGTACGGCAGAATATCTGGAAGGACTTGGGAGAGAGTAATAATATTATTGAAATATATTTTAAAATGTCTTAAATAATTGAAAAGTAAAAATGCAAAGGTCTATATCTCATTATATAATTTTAAGAAACTGCAATACAGTAAAAAAGATTAGAAGATTGAAGACAGAAAGGTTTTATATATATATACATATATATAATAGATGAATGATAGAGATTCAATAATATATATATATGTATATAATTTATAATTAAGTAGTGGAAAATAGAATAATTCCATATTTAGAGAATTAAAGACAATCTTCCCCATTCAAAATGTTTACCACAAGCTAGTGGTAAAAGAAGTTTGGTTTCTGAAGAGACATTAAACCACTCAATGAGTATCACACAGGTAATCTAACAGACTTCTAGGACAAAGTAATCTCACTCTCTTGCACAGCTAAGCAATTAGGAAAACACTGTATATGTGTGCATCATAGAATGTTCCTCAATTAAAAGAAGTTTATAGCTCTGTCTAATACCCATTGTTCATTCCAACTGATATGATAGTTGAGCTTAATTGTTTGTGAATGGACATTATCCAGTGGATAAATACAAGCTTGTTATATGATTTTAGACATTGGGCTATTTTTGAAAGTTCAAGCAAGTTTCTCACAAAATAATCCCACAGAAATTGAAAGGTAAAATACTTTATTCTTTTATTATTGCATTTATTTACAGGAAATGAGTCTTAGATCCTTGAGGAAGATATGCGTATCTTGTAATTTGACAAAATTCAAATCAATATGTATTGGGGGCTGGAATACCATGGTCAGTATTTCTTTGCACTTTGGCCATTTGTGACTTTCTGTAATGGTTTCCATAAGCTGAATAAGAAGTTTCTTATGTCAGCAGTGAGAGCACTGCCCGTCTATGAGTATCAGGATTTGTATTTAGAAAGTGATTATCCATTATACTGATTTATAAAGGTAGCTATGATACATTTTCTCTAAAACCCACGACTTCACTAGCTACAAGTATTTGTCTTGATTTAGGCTATGAGGAATGATTTCTCTCCGTTACAGCAAGCCTTAAGTCTGATTGGTTGGTTGCTGCTTATGTAAATATGCATACATAAAAGATATAAATACCACATTTGCATGTCTGTAACATGAAGTGGACACTTAAGGGTTCTTTGGAAAGTCAGTTGGACGGTGTTTTGCTGTGGCAAACAGGTGAAGCAATATTTCATTAAAGTGGACACAGGTTTAAAAGACTATAAGAGACTCATGAAGGACTGTTTTTCTGAAGCCGACACAGGAGAGAGGATGTTCTGCTAAAGCAAAGATATGAAATAACATGTGATGAAATATTCTTTGCTAACTCTATGCATGTATTGGTCTGCCATACGTTGCGTAGTTGAGCTGTATTGGTAGAGACACCATAGAGAGAAATGCACCATAAATTTTCTGGCGGTATACTGCAGCTTCTTGCCACTTTCAAGGACTCAGGCTGATTACATGCACATGCTGAGCCAAGACCTGTGTTGAGACAAGGCACGTGAAGGACACATGATGTATGGAGGTTATAAATAGAACTCCATGCAGTGACTGACACAGAGCTTGGCTTGCTGGTACAGCTAGCTATTCAATGCTGTGGGTCTTGCATCTTCACTGATCTTCCTTCCCTGAGAGAGGCACAGCCAACAGAACTTCTGGTGTTTCTGTTGGTCTCTCCTGCGGACTGGAGTTGAGGCAGAGGCATGGCTGTCTCTGAAAGGTTCTACCACTGCTGTTGCTAACCCAGCTTTACTGAACTGTGCTACTGGTATATCTTGGAGGTGTTTGAGAGTGGATAGAGCTCTGCTGCTAAACTGAGAAGTGAACTGCTGACTTCCAGACAACACAGACAGGAGTTGCTCCAAAGAACCTTTCTAAACAGGTCTACTTCCACTATATCCTTTCTTTTCCACTACCTCTAGTAGGTGGTGTGCTACAAGGAAGGTTAAATCATTTAAGAACTATAATAAAAATAAGGATATAAAAATATATAGTTACAATAACATAATCCCTACATTTAAATTTCACAAAATGTGGTAGAAAGTAGAGAAGAAAGACTATAAGACTCAAAAGACCAGGAAGCCTACTGTATATTGTGTCTCTATTTATGGTAGAAAATGTATATCTATGAAATCTCAGCAATAGGAGTTTATAAGAAAACCCTCAGTAATAGCAAGAGCAATCGACATTTCAATGTGGATAGCAAAAATATCACAGAATCTCATACTTAAATAAAGAACTATAGATAATTAGTGACTGCTAACAGAGGGTGAATTAATCCTCCCCATAGATGAGACAACTAAATTGTTTTCTAATAAAAAATGCCCTGAAATCATATACATATAGGCTACACTAAACACATCCAGTAGGCTGAATTTTTTATTCACACAAACAGGAAGAGAGGAGAGGAAAACAGACAAACAGGCATATATATATAATATATATATATATTTTTTTTATGCCATAAATTTGAGAGCAAGTGTTAGATGGGATATGGGAGGTCTGAAGGCTAGAAAGAAAAGTGATACTAATGTGATCTAAATATATATATGTATATAAATATATATTTATATATATTTTTTTAATATATATTTAATATATATTTATATATTTTATTTTTAATAATAAAAATATAATATATAAATAAATATTAATAAATATATATATTTGAGACAAGGTCTCTCACTACATCCTAGCCTAGGCTGGCCTCAACCATGTGGGCAGCAATCCACCTGGCCCTACTCCTTAAATTCTATTATTATAAATATGTTCCCCAAGCTGAGGTTGTAGTTGTGTCCATTTTTGAGAAAAGGTCTTATCATGTACCCCAGTCTCTCCTAAAATTGAAGATCATTCTGCCTTCACCACCACGTAGGTGCTGGAAATTGAACCCAGGTCTTTTGGAAGAACAGGCAGTGCTCTTCACTACCGTACCAACACTCCAGACCTATAATTATATTTTAATTCAAAGAATAGAAAATGTGGACTATCTTGGTTTCTCCTTTATATTAAAACAATATAACAACTAAATAGTCTATGCTTTCTTGATCAAACAAATAAGTGCATGATCATTGTTTCATGAACACATATGTTTAACCTCTAAATAAACTGAACAAAAGTTTTATCCGAATTCATTAGGCTCACTGAATTAAAACTTTAATTTATATTTATTTAAAAATATCTTTTAAATGTATAGCCTTGTGGTTGTATGAACATCAATGCATGTGAATATGAGTACAGATTTTCATGGCAAAAGGTAGAAGGAGCTGTATACTCTGGAGCGGGAGTTGTAAGCACTGTTTGTCACCTGACGTGAGATCTTGGATTGAATGCTGGTCCTCTGAAGCAGTAGAACCGGCTCTGAACAAGGAATTAATCTCTCTGGTACACCAGCAGTATTCTTTCGAAAGTTATTTGAATGCATTAATAGCATTAAATTGATATTAACATTACTTAACTTTGTTGCACGTCAAAATAATAGTGATCTTCTTCCTCATCATTAAATTTTGATCTTGAACCACTACTTAATCTCATATGTATTACAACCTAATTACTTAATCTGCTAAAGTAGAATTAATTCCTTTGGATATTTGTATTGATATTTTATTAGCATTACTAGTGGAGAAGTGAAAAATAACAATCAAATTGTTTGAGTCATAATATACTTTAGAAACTGAGGCATAATTGCTTTTGATATTTCATGGGTTATGATTTCCAGGTGCTGGAGAAACTAAACTGCAGAGGTAAAGATAAAACCACATGTGAGAATGTAAATCAAATTGTTGCTTCATTTTCATCATAAATTTAAGTGATACCTAATTTAATACAAACTACTTAGCAATTATATCTAAGATCAAAAGTTATCAAAGTTGGTAGCTAAAATTTAAATCAATACTTATATTTTAAATTATAACTCTAAAAAATAATTGACACATCGTGTCATGTAAAAATGTGTTTAAATGTAATACAGTATATTTTCTACAATAAAGTGGAAAACAGAAATTGAAAATAAAGAACTGATTATATTTCTGTTGAAGCAAATGAAGAACCTTTATTTGTACAGAATCTGATCTGACTAAATAAGTTTTAATAATATAACACACCCCTGAAAATAGCAGTTTATACTTATACTAAATGTATTCTCAGTGATAAACATTTAAATACTTAAATTTATTAATATAACTTGTCTCAAGTTTTATGGATCTTTCCTTATGATATTTTAATTATTTATTCTTATACATTTAATCTTTATTTTTTATCTGTTTTTCTCCCTCTTCTTACCTTGTCTCCTCTTCTCTGCCATTTGTCATTTTGTTTATAAACATGTATTAATCCACTAAAGATTGCATCCTGGGTTTGCATCAAATATTACATTATGGGTTAAGCTAAATTTGAATGCCAAGTTTGGTGAGGAACATGGTCATTGGTGAGCTCTGTGAAATGTAAAGCAGAGTAGTAAATTGCATCTTTTCATACACATCAATTATTCTCATGTAGCTACACAAAGAAACCAAGAGCAAGTTCATTAGTTCTAGATTTAAGTTGCAAAGAGTTTTGTTCAGTGCTTTACTTTTCAGTAACATGTGACCAGGGAAATGTGACTGAACAACAACAGACTTCTCACCTGAGACGGTGAAAGCTAGAAGATCCTAGGCAGATCTCATACAGACCCTAAGAGAACACAAATGCCAGCCCAAAATACTATACCCAGCAAAACTCTCAATTAACATTGATGGAGAAAGCAAGATATTCCATGATAAAACCAAATTTACACAATATCTTTTCACAAACCCAGTTCTACAAAGAATAATAGATGGAAAACGCCAACACGAGGACGGAAACTACCCCCTAAAAAAAGCAAGAAAGTAATCTTTTTCCAACAAACCCAAAAGAAAGTAACCACACAAACATAAAAATAACATCAAAATAACAGGAAGCAACAATCACTATTCCTTAATATCTTTTAACATCAATGGACTCAATTCCCCAACAAAAACATAGTCTAACTATGTTTTTAACAGAAATATTTTCATGTAAATCTTCAATTTTATCAGAAAATGTTTCTGATTTCTCTTTCAATCATTTTAGTAATGTTTTTTATGTATAACAATTTAACCATATTATTCTCCATGATAATCTTTAATTTAAACATTTTTTCTATGTATTTCTTCAATTTTATAAGAAATATTTTCCATGTAAATCTTCAGTTTTGTCAGAAAATGTTTATATTTCCACTTTCAATCAACTTAGGAATATTTTTATGCCTACCATTTTATCGGTATAATTTTTCCATGAAAATAGTCAATCTTTCTTTTTTCAGGATTTATTTTTTTTTATTTTCTATATTATTTTTATTTACATTCCAAATGATTTATCCTTTCCTGTTTCCTCCCTCTCCGAAAGTCACATAAGTCCCTTCCCTACCCTGTTCCCCATTCAACCCCCTCTAACTTCTCTGTCCTGGTATTCCCCTACATCCAGTCTTTCCAGGACCAGGGGTCTCTCCTTCCATCTTCTTGGAAATCTATTGATATGTGAATTGTGTATTGGGTATTCTGAGATTCTGGGTTAATATCCCCTTATCAGTGACTGCTTACCATATGTGTTCTTTTGTGATTGGGTTACCTCACTAAGGATGATATTTTCCAGTTCTGACCATTTCCCTAAGAATTTTGTGAATTCATTGTTTTTAATTGCAGAGTAGTATTCCACTGTGTAAATATACCACATCTTCTGAATCCATTCCTTCGTTGAGGGACATCTGGGTTCTTTACACCTTCTGGCTATTATAAATTAGGCTGCTATGAGCATAGTGGAGCATGTGTCCTTATTGCATGCAGGGGAAGTCTCTGGGTATATGCCCAGGAGTGGTATAACAGGATCTTCTGGGATTGTCATGCCCAGTTTTCTGAGGAACCACCAGACTGCTTTCCAGAGTGGTTGTACCAGCTTGCAATCCCACCAGCAGTGGAGGAGTGTTCCTCTTTCTCCACATCCTCTCCAACAACTGATGTCTCCTGTGTTTTTGATCTTAGCCATTCTGACTGGTGTGAGGTAGAATCTCAGGGTTCTTTTGATTTGCATTTCCCTAATGACTAAGGATGTTGAACATTTCTTTAGGTGCTTCTCAGTTATTAGATATTCTTCAGGTGAGAACTCTTTGTTTAGCTCTGTACCCCATTTTTAATAGGGTTATTTGGCTCTCTGGGGTCTAATTTCTTGAGTACTTAGTATATATTGGATATTAGCCCTCTGTCGGATGTAGGGTTGGTAAAGATATTTTTCCCAGTTTGTTGACTGCCCCTTTGTCCTTTTGATAGTGTCCTTTGCCTTACAGAAACTTTGGAATTTTATGAGGTCCCATTTGTCAATTCTTGATCTTAGAGGATAAGTTATTGGAGTTCTGTTCGGGAAATTCTTCCCTAGCTTCTTTTCTATTAGTTTCAGTGTGTCTGGTTTTATGTGGAGATCCTTGATCCACTTGGAATTGAGCTTAGTGCAAGGAGATAAGAACGGATCGAGTTCCAGGAAAGTCAGGGCTATACAGAGAAACCCTGCCTCGAAATACCAAAAAAAAAAAAAAAAACAGATCGATTTGCATTCTTCTGCATGTTGACCTCCAGTTGAACCAGCACCATTTGTTGAAAAGGCTATCTTTTTTCCACTGGGTGGTTTTAGCTCCTTTGTCAAAGATCAAGTGACCATAGGAATGTGGATTCATTTCTGGGTCTTCAATTCTGTCCCATTGATCTACATTTCTGTCACTGTACCAATACCATGAAGTTTTTAACACTATTGCTCTGTAGTACAGCTTGAGGTCCAGATACTGATACCCCCAGAAGTTCTTTTACTCTAGAGAATAGTTTTATCTATCTTGGGTTTTCTCTTATTCCAGATGAATTTTTGAATTCCTCTTTCTAACTCTATGAAGAATTGAGTTGGGAGTTTAATGGGGATTGCACTGAATCTGTATATTGCTTTTGGCAAGATGCTCATTTTTATTATATTAATCCTTTCAATCCATGAGCATGGAAGATTTTTCCATCTACTGAGGTCTTCTTTAATTTCTTTCTTCAGAGACTTGAAGTTCTTGTCATACAGATCTTTCACTTATTTGGTTAGAGTCACACGAAGATACTTTACATTGTTTGTGGCTATCGTGAAGGGTATCATTTCTCTTCTTTCTTTCTCAGCCTGCTTATCCTTTGAGTATAGGAAGGGTACTGATTTGCTTGAGTTGATTTTATATCTGGCCCTTTGCTGAAGTTGTTTATCATCTGTAGGAGTTCTCTGGTGGAGTTCTTTGGGTCACTTAAATATACTATCATATTGTCTGTAAATAGTGATAGTTTGACTTCTTCCTTTTCAATTTGTATCCCTTTGACCTCCTTTGTTTGTCTAATTGCTCTAGCTAGAACTTCAAGTACTATATTGAAAAGATAAGGAGAGAGAGGGCAGCCTTGTCTAGTCCCTGATTTTAGTGGAATTGCTTCAAGTTTCTCTCCATTTATACTGATGTTGGCTACCGGTTTGCTGTAATCCACTACATACACAATCTCAAAGAAAAAAAACACATGGTCATTTCATTAGTTGCTGAAAAAGCATTTGACAAAATTCAGCGTCCTTTCATGTTAAAGGCCTTGGAAAGATCAGGAATTTGAGGCCCATATCTAAACATAGAAATAATCTTAACGTGTTTTTATAAATATTTCTTCAATTTTATCAGAGATATTTTCCATGTAAATCTTCGATTTTATCAGAAAATGTTTGTAATTCCACTTCCAATCAACTTAGAGATATTTTTATGCCTACCAGTTTATCTGTACAATTCCTATGGAAATCTCCAATTTTAATGTTTTTCTATATCTTTTTTCAATTTTATCAGTAATATTTTCCATGTAAATCTTCAATTTTATCAGAAAATGTTTATAATTCTATTTTCAATCAACTTAGGAATATTTTTATTCCTACCATTTTATCTGTATAATTTTCCATGAAATAGTCAATTTTAATGTTTTTCTATATTTCTTGAATTTTATCAGAAATACTTTCCTTGTAGATCTTCAATTTTATCAGAAATGTTTATAATTCCACATTCAATCAACTTAGAAATATTTTTATGCCTACCATTTTGTCTGTAATTTTCCATGATAATCTTCAATTTTAATGTTATTTTACATCTTTCTACAATTTTATTAGAAATATTTCCCATGTAAATCTTCAATTCTGTCATAAAATGTTTCTACTCCATTTTTCAATTAAAAAAAAGAATTTAGTAAAGATTCGAACACCTTATGGTTCTTAAAAACTTTCCCTAAATTTTGATGCCACTTGAACACAGATGCTTTTGTATACTTCTGTAATGGCTTCTGTAAAACTCAACCATCTTATGAAGTGTAAAACAGTGGACATTTTCAAGTACATTGATTTTTATCAAGAATTAACTTGGTATTTCCTTATGAATAAGCCTGCTCATTTTATTTTGTAAAACATGATTTTTCAAAAATATGTTTTCTTATCTCCTTATTATGCTATTATAGTAAGCATCATTAAAAAAAAAAAAACTTACGCCCATTATACCAGCTTCTTTGCCTACTGTCATCAGACTTGCTGAGCCTGAACCATACAGATAAGCTTCCCTTCCTCCACCAATCTTCCCTGTTTGTTGAGTCCTCTTGAAAAGGCCAACATGCTCTGAGCAGTCTATTAGACCCGGAGATTGCCATTCTCCCATCACTTTTTTACTCGCCTTCATTTTTGCTGAAGCTCCTGAGACTATACAGACCTACTGATCCAAAAAGATACAACCAAAGGATACCCATCAGAAACCTGCTACATCAGGAAGTTTGAGGTTAAACCCCTTCCCAATACCTGCTACAGTAGGAACTACCAGAGACCTAAACCATACAGATGGGTAAAGGTCCTCAAAAGAATTCAATAAACAAAAGTAAGGGTAATATGAGAACTTCAGAGCATAGTTACCCCTCTACAGCAAGCCCTAGATAGCCTCACAACCAAAGCACAAGAAAATGACCTCTAATCTAAACTTAGAGAGACAAAAGAGGCCTTTAAAGAGGCCTTAGTAAATATCTTAGTGCAATCTAACCAAGCAACTGAAAGCAATTTAAGACAGGAACTGCAAGCCTCTGATAAAAGAAATTGAAAAACATCTCAGAAGATGTAAATAACTCCCATGCTCATGGATAAGTATGTTTACATACTGAAAATGACTTACCAATCTCTTCTCCGTTTTTGTTGGCGTATTGTCAGAAGGAACAAACTTTGGTTAAAAATTTTGAAGGTAGCTTGGTGACTTCATTCCCCCACTGGGGGCCCTATCTACTGGCGGTGATCTCTTCAGGTTCCATCTCCCCTCTATTCACTCCTGGACATATGTGGATTCAGAAAATGTGGTTCGTTTATACAGTAGAATACTCTTTATCTATTAAAAATGAGCACATAATGAATTTTTCAGGTAAATGAATGGAATTAGAAAACATCATCCTGAGTGAGAGAAACAAGACCCAAAAGAACATGCATGGTGCTGTATATTAGTCCAAAAGTACAGAATGTCTATGACACAACCCTCAGACCATAAAAAGTTTAATAAGAAGGAAGGCTCAAGTGAGGCCCAAATAAATATATTTGCTTCCCACTTAGAAGGGGGAACAAAATAATCATGGGAGGCTGAGGGAGGAAGGGACAAGAGTGGGAGAGAGGAAGGGAAGGGAAAAAGGGGGGAAGAATCTGATATTCCGGGGAGACAGGAGAGAATCCCAGAGGGTCAGCAGAATGAATGGAATTATGCATATGAGGTGTGTTGGGGCAAGGGAACCTTATAATGTCCTAAAGACCTGGGATATGAGAGGCTTCCAGGACTCAATGGGGATGACCTTTATTTTCCTACTGGATTTTTATCAAAAAATATCAAAATAAAACAAGTTTTAATACCTGACTATGTTTCACAGATATCCTTAATTAAATTTCAAATTTACTTACAAACATACTACTCAAGAGTAAATATATTTGGAAGTATATTATTATTACTGTAAAAAGACAGAAATGCATTTTTAGACAAGTTTTCTTTGTGTAAGTCCTAGCTGTTGTGGATCTTGTTCTGGAGACCAGGTTGGCCTTGAAATTAGAGATCTCGGGTTAAAGCATATGCCACCATGTTCTGCTTGAAATCAAAATTTTATAGTTTATTTCAGCACGCAGTTATGATTTGTGGTTTAAGGAACTGTAATGTACAAGTCCACATCAGTCAAAAATTTCTCCAGCAGTGTTCATGATAGATAGACAACAATTTTAGCCTAAGTGTCTATCAGTAAATGTGTGGGTAAGGCAACGGTGGAAAAAAGATAGCCTTTTCAACAAATGGTGCTGGCTCAGCTGGAGGTCAACATGCAGAAGAATGCAAATTGACCCATTCTTATCTCCTTGCACTAAGCTCAATTCTAAGTGGATCAAAGATCTCCACATAAAACCAGACACACTGAAACTAATAGAAGGGAAACTAGGGAAGAACCTTGAACATATGGGCACAGGGGAGAATTTCCTGAACAGAACTCCAATAGCTTATGCTCTAAGATCAAGAATAGACAAATGGGACCTCATTAAATTACAAAGTTTTTGCAAGGCAAAAGACACTGTCAAAAAGACAAAGCGGCAACCAACTAACTGGGAAATGATCTTTACCAACCTTACATCTGACAGAGGGCTAATATCCAATATATACAAAGAACCCAAGAAGTTAAACTCCAGAGAGGCAAGTAACCCTATTAAAAAATGGGGTACAGAGCTAAACAAAGAGTTCTCACCTGAAGAATATCTAATGGCTGAGAAGCACCTAAAGAGATGTTCATCATCCTTAGTCATTAGGGAAATGCAAATCAAAACAACCCTGAGATTCCATCTCACACCAGTCAGGATGGCTAAGATCAAAAACACAGGAGACAGCAGTTGTTGGCGAGGATGTGGAGAAAGAGGAACACTCCTCCACTGCTGGTGGAATTGCAGGCTGGTACAACCACTCTGGAAAGCAGTCTGGCGGTTCCTCAGAAAACTGGGCATGACACTCCCGGAGGATCCGGCTATACCACTCCTGGGCATATACCCAGAGGATTTACCTGCATGCAATAAGGACACATGCTCCACTATGTTCATAGCAGCCTTATTTATAATAGCCAGAAGCTGGAAAGAACCCAGATGTCCCTCAACGGAGGAATGGATTCAGAAGATGTGGTATATCTACACAATGGAATACTACTCTGCAATTAAAAACAATGAATTCACGAAATTCCTAGGCAAATGGTCAGATCTTGAAAATATCATCCTTAGTGAGGTAACCCAATCACAAAAGAACACGCATGGTATGCAGTCACTGATAAGGGGATATTGACCCAGAATCTCGGAATACCCTAGACACAATCCGCATATCAATAGATTTCTAAGAAGATGGAAGGAGAGACCCCTGGTCCTGGAAAGACTGGATGTAGGGGAACGCCAGGACAGAGTAACGAGAGGGGGTTGAATGGAGAAAAGAGGGAGGGAAGGGGGCTTATGGGACTTTCGGGGAGGGAGGAAACGGGAAAGGGGAAATGATTTTGAATGTAAATTAAAAAAATAAATAACAACAAAAAAAAACAATAGGGTTTGTATACACAACAGAATTTTATTCAGAAACAGAAAATAGAATTGCATCATTTAAAAGAAAACAGGTGTGCTGGAAGAATTCTCATTTTATATGGAATAAGAATCATCCTGAATCACAAATATAGTGGTTTCTTAAATATATACATAATTATATATATAATATATAGTCTTGAAAGAGTTTTGGTAACAGAGTAAGGCTCTTTGTGAAAAGGAGGGATTGAATTGGAGGACAGAAGGTAAGGAGATAAAATGCATATAAATTTATATTTTACATTTATTTACAATATTATAATATATAGTATCACTATATATATTCATATTATATAGATGTAGATGCAACCTATATACAATTAAATTGACAACACCACTCAATACCTATTATTACTAGAATAAAAGAAAGAAATCAGGGCAATCCTTTGAGTGTCCAAAATTTGTAATTTTACTTGTAAAAAGAAGATTTATATTTGAAGAGGTTTCATGAAAACATATTATGTTTTAAAGTCAGGCCATTTGGACGTAAGTAAACCATGAGGACAGAAACCTAAGTATAGAATTATGCCTTATAAAGGTAAAAGTCAGTAAATGATCTCTGTGTATTCAAGCTGCATGATGATACAGATGGTCATTTGAAAAAAAAAAACCAAAAACAAAACAGCAGTATGTAATGAGGACCATCCAATGTAGAACCTTGCTCTTGGACCTACAAATGTATCCATCAGAACCGAGTGTAATGCATAATTGCTTAGTTGTATTACAGATTGACTCACAACTGTGGAGTATTTCTCATTTTCAACCAACAAAATAGATAATTAAAGAAGTAATTATTTAAGCATGGTAATTTAAAAGGCTTAAAAGATTAAATAGTAAGGTACATTGGTTAAAATCAAGCTAACATGCCAAAATTATGTAATCAGTGAAAATATAATAATGTCTGTGTGTCATCTCAAAGTTAGCTTTTCAATTCAACAAATCAGATAAAAGAACTTTTAAAAGTTTAATGCTCATATAAAGAAAAAAGTACTCAATTTGGTTCATCTGGTAGGTCTCAGAATTATCTAGATCAGTGCTGCAAAAAAGCACTGGACCACAGGGAGATAGGCAAGGTGTTCCCCATTGAACCAAGCATTATGAGAAGTGATGAGTGGAAGCCGATTAGCAGGCTTCAGACATCTTAGCACAGCTCAGTACGGAAATTGTGGAGAGAAGCAGATGTTAAAGTTAATGCAGTGCTTCACCTAATGTGTAACTAAACTGATGATTAATCTCTCAGCTTCCCATCTGTTGGCGATGTGGCTGCTGATTATAAAAGCAATGGATAGAAAGGACACTGTGTCCTACACAAAAGGTACCAGATATGAAATTTAAACAGTTTTCCACAGTTGATATTTGAAAATGAGTACTAATAACAGAACAGAACGTGTGGACACTTTTCCTTGTTATAAACTGATTAAGATACAGCTTCATATAATAACGGCTTTGATCATATGTCCTCATTTATTAAATGCAGCATAACTCAGAACTTTTTGTGGAATATGTCAAGTCCCCCGAGAAAATGTCAATATCTAAATTCACACTCCATAGGCTGGGATCTTTGTGATTGTTCTAAAGGCTTCTAAATCTCCAAATGTGATGGCACAAAATACACCAACAGATAGAAGAGAAGGCAGTAATCCTTGAAGAAAAATAATTAGAATTTCCCTTACCTATATCTAAAAGATAATCAAACTTGTAGAATGAGAACACAATCAATACCCTAGAATAGAAAATGATAAGTAAGATGTAATCATTGATAAAAATTGGGAGAATAGTGGAAGAATCAGGATGAGAAGAGATAGACTGAAAGTAAAATTAAAATTGATTTTCATTAGAGAGATAACTGTAGATGTGATTGTAGGAAGTCATTGTATCCATCTGTAGTTAATATCATGAATTCATTAGCAATGTTGTATAACTATAGGTCCTGCCACATTTTCCAAAGAAGAGAAAATGTAATAATTTTATTTACATACACACACCCACACACACACACACCCACACACACACACACCCACACACACACACACCCACACACACACACACCCACACACACACACACCCACACACACACACACACACACCTAGCATCTCAGACAGTGTGGATCTATATACAAGTTCATTAAATATTCATGAATTTTATGACAAAATTTTCTCAATGAGAATACACAATAGAACTAATACACATAGAGTCAACTGAAATAGTTTGAAAATGACAAGATTACAATGACAGAGACACAGACCAACCTTAAGATTTGAATTTAAAATGAATTTAGTCTGAGCTGTTGGGTTTTTCTTATGAACCCTGTCAACTTCTGTGCATGAATTCTCATTAGATCAAATAGAGTTTTCTTTCTCTATTTCTTTCCTGCTACTAGAGTCTTATTTTTTGTTGTATACCTGTGTGTTTTTGAATAATCACCATGCTGTAAGGTATACATTTCCAAAGTGTTTCTTTTAAAGTTTAGCTCCAGGGTCAGAATAAGTAATTGCTGAAAAAATCCTTGCCAATGTCATTTTACGAACCTGGATGGGAAAATTAGAATATTTTTCAAGATATGGTTCATTAACTTTATTGTGTTCTTCAAGTTGTAAAGAAAGGGGACAATGGAAGTTGTCATTCTCAAAGGATGAACTATTTGGGGATGCAATGAGAAAATGTTGGCAAAAGGATTAAATATAGGTATATAATAAAAGCTCACAAAATCTCTGATAGATATCATGAATAAAATTAATTTTGATTTACATTGTTCTTGAAATATGCTAAGAGATTGAGTAAGTGTTCTTAGTTCCCAAATAGAGACTATGTGAGATGCTTTTAATCATGTTAATTACTTTACTCTTGCTGTTCTACAATGGTTATATACTCAATCTATCATGTTGAATAAAATACATCTTAGATATTAGAAAGAGACTCATGAGGACAAAAAAAGATCAAAATGGAGAATATAAAGATAATTGTGATCAAAGAAATGTATATATAAATATGTCATAATAAATACTATTTTATACCTTAAAGATAAAAAACTCATTAACTTAGAAAGATCCTATATTGACTCATCCCATCTATTAACATTCTTTTGTGCAAAAATTAGGTTAGTATGTAAAGTTAAGAAGCAAGCTTGTGAAAGATCCGTAAATGATGATCTCAATCTCTAATATGTTTGCATATGAAAATACTATTATCATGATACAATACAATTCATTTGTACATATGAAAAAGAGTGACTTTGATTAATATATGGATTGGACACTTTTGAAGAATTTGAATCAACTAATAAATAATGATATTTGCAATTTATAAATTTAAAGGTATTTACAAAGAAATCAAACATTTTCACAATCAGCAGACTTAGTTTTCCTACATTAAGGTAAATATCAGAATAATACTTATTCAAAAAACAATTAGTTATAAAATTACTACTATACACTGTCAATAAATTATGGAATTTATGGAATATGTCATTCATATGATTAAAACCAATTTTTAGTGATCTTTTTAAAGTAATGTCAAAGTAATGGTATATTTAAACTTTTAGATTTTGAAACACATTTCATTATTATTAAAATGAAAGTAAGATAGTATATCTTCATCTTTCTGTTTTGTCATATATTTATAATATTTTTCATATGCTTAAAGACAAATTTAGTGTGTCTTTGTATCACAGGTTATAATTTTATGTGAAAATGAAAATCAGAAATGTTGTATTATAAAATCAATCAAGTAACCAGAAGAACATTGAGTTCTCTTTAGTTCTATACAACCTTATCATTGCTAATTTGTGCTTAAACAGATGGAAAATAAAATAGTAGTGTGACTAACACTACTCTGTTCTCCAGAGGAGTATGGTTTTATACTATTTCTCAGAAAAACCTGTTCTTCATTATGTAATAATTTTCTTTTTGTCATATATATCCTACAAAAAATTATGTATCTAGTCTTAATAATATTATCTTAATCAGAGATTGAAGTTAAAAAGTTAGTTAGGTATCCTTTTCTAGTGGTTTCAGTGGTTACCTTCAATGTTAACAATTCTTACCAGATTAAAAACTTTAGAATCATCAAGCAACTTTTACTGTAATGAAGACTATAATTTTAAAGTTCCTTCATATCTTTTTTTTTTTTTTTTTTTTTTTAATTTTATTTTATTTTATTTTTTTAATTTACATTCCAAATCACTTCCCCTTTCCCGTTTCCTCCCTCCCCGAAAGTCCCATAAGCCCCCTTCCCTCCCTCTTTTCTCCGTTCAACCCCCTCTCATTACTCTGTCCTGGCGTTCCCCTACATCCAGTCTTTCCAGGACCAGGGGTCTCTCCTTCCATCTTTTTAGAAATCTATTGATATGCTGATTGTGTCTAGGGTATTCTGAGATTCTGGGTCAATATCCCCTTATCAGTGACTTCATACCATGTGTGATCTTTTGTGATTGGGTTACCTCACTAAGGATGATATTTTCAAGTTCTGACCATTTGCCTAGGAATTTCGTGAATTCATTGTTTTTAATTGCAGAGTAGTATTCCATTGTGTAAATATACCACATCTTCTGAATCCATTCCTCCGTTGAGGGACATCTGGGTTCTTTCCAGCTTCTGGCTATTATAAATAAGGCTGCTATGAATATAGTGGAGCATGTGTCCTTATTGCATGCAGGTAAAGTCTCTGGGTATATGCCCAGGAGTGGTATAGCCGGATCCTCCGGAAGTGTCATGCCCAGTTTTCTGAGGAGCCGCCAGACTGCTTTCCAGAGTGGTTGTACCAGCCTGCAATTCCACCAGCAGTGGAGGAGTGTTCCTCTTTCTCCACATCCTCGCCAACAACTGCTGTCTCCTGTGTTTTTGATCTTAGCCATCCTGACTGGTGTGAGATGGAATCTCAGGGTTGTTTTGATTTGCATTTCCCTAATGACTAAGGATGATGAACATCTCTTTAGGTGCTTCTCAGCCATTAGATATTCTTCAGGTGAGAACTCTTTGTTTAGCTCTGTACCCCATTTTTTAATAGGGTTACTTGCCTCTCTGGAGTTTAACTTCTTGAGTTCTTTGTATATCTTGGATATTAGCCCTCTGTCGGATGTAAGGTTGGTAAAGATCCTTTCCCAGTTAGTTGGTTGCCGCTTTGTCTTTTTGACAGTGTCTTTTGCCTTGCAAAAACTTTGTAATTTAATGAGGTCCCATCTTGGCGTGACGCTAACCAAACAAGTGAAAGATCTGTATGACAAGAACTTCAAGTCTCTGAAGAAAGAAATTGAAGAAGACCTCGGAAGATGGAAAAATCTGCCATGCTCATGGATTGGCAGGATTAATATAGTAAAAATGAGCATCTTACCAAAAGTAATACACAGATTCAATGCAATCCCCATCAAAATCCCAACTCAATTCTTCATAGAGTTAGAAAGAGCAATTCAAAAATTCATCTGGAATAACAGAAAACCCAGAATAGCTAAAACTATTCTCAAGAGTAAAAGAACCTCTGGGGGAATCAGTATCCCGGACCTCAAGCTGTACTACAGAGCAATAGTGTTAAAAACTGCATGGTATTGGTACAGTAACAGACATGTAGATCAATGGAACAGAATTGAAGACCCAGAAATGAATCCACACTCCTATGGTCACTTGATCTTTGACAAAGGAGCTAAAACCATCCAGTGGAAAAAAGATAGCCTTTTCAACAAATGGTGCTGGCTCAGCTGGAGGTCAACATGCAGAAGAATGCAAATTGACCCATCCTTATCTCCTTGCACTAAGCTCAATTCTAAGTGGATCAAAGATCTCCACATAAAACCAGACACACTGAAACTAATAGAAGCGAAACTAGGGAAGAACCTTGAACATATGGGCACAGGGGAGAATTTCCTGAACAGAACTCCCTTCATATCTTTTTTTTCTAGAAATCATGACCATAACCTTCTACTGAAATATTGTTATGCACCTACTGACTTCAGCATGATGTTATAAACGTTAAAATGGTGACAATTATTGAAACCATATCCAGGTATCTTTTAAGATGCTCTGTAAACTCCTGAATAATATGAAGTAACTACTCATGAAAATATCTAGAACAGATACTGTCTTCAGCATTGGAAGCCTTATGATCTATTTGTAGAGCATCACTAATAGTCCTGGCAATAGCGTGGGTTGTTTTGAGTGTTTCCATGGAACCAATTTGGCCAAATGTAACCAGTTCTTGGCATTGTATGCTCCATTTGGCGACAATGGATGACCATTAAATGCTCTGTATGTTCTGTTATTTGGTGATATTATTTAGATTGCCTTTCATATATGTATATAATGTAGGAAACTTCTACTGGGTTAGGTCTCCATACAACCCTACATATGGTCAATTTATTCTTCCCAGCTTCCCAGTTCCTTCCCTCTCTCTCCATGTTTAATACTCTCATTCCAGACAGTTACTTTGACTGTCCATAAATAGCTATTGGATTTCCCCATGCAAGGATAATCCAGGACAATTTCACAATTCATTGACTACAAAGATGTCAAGCTGGTGCATATCTAGAGATTTCATCTATGCAAAATTGTATGGTACCAGGAAGTACTTTATATAACACCAAAGTAGAAAGGTAAATATCAACCCAGCTAAAAAAACGTCTATCTGTAAGAGTGATCTGTCTGTAAGATAGATTGATCCAAGAATGGCACAACATTTATGGCAATAATGAACCAATGTTAAGGGCCACACTACGAGATATGCAACCATATTAAAGTGACTCCTATTGACATTTTGTTATATATTTTGTTATATACTCAGCTGGCAAGGAACAGGGAGGTGTAGCAGAAGGGGAAATATAGTCAGAATATATTTTATTATTTCAAATAAATACATGTTCAAATAAAAATGTCTCTAAAATAGAAACACACTTTGTTTTAAACTGAAACTTGTTTTATTGCAATAAAATTAGTTTAAATATAAAAAGAACTATGAATACTAAGTTTATCAGTTTTGATTAAACAGATTTATTCTTCAGTCTATAAATACTGGTATGCTGTTAGACTCATTTTCTCTATCATGTTGGAGATTAAATATGTTGGTGCTCTCTTCCTTATTAAATTGTAACAAATTATCATATCACTTAAAACTCAAAAACAAAACAAAACAAACAAAACATAACAAATAAAGTCAAATAAAAAGAACAAACAAACCAAGCACTTATCTTACATCTCTAAGATACCCAGGGAGCCTCCAGGAGGAGAAAGGGAAAGGGGAATGGCAGAAGGGTTATGGGAGAGGATGACCAGGCAGGGACAGTGAACGGAATGTGAAGTGATTAAGTAAAATAGTACATTTAAATTAAAAATATATCTTGTACATTTCTAGTTTTCTATTAATGCTTAATAAAAGCCAAAGATGTTCCAGTTTTCAACATTAAGTCTCTGTGAGGCTAGGTATTTCCTCTTTCACTGAGGCTAGACAAGGCAGCCCATCTAGTAGAACATATCTCACATACAACTTTTGGGATAGCCCCCAATCCAGTTGTTTAGGACTTGACTAAAGGCCAAGCAGTACAGATGCTATATGTGCAGGGAGGCCTAGGTCCAGCCCGTGTATGTTATTTGATTGTTGGTTCAGACTCTGAGAGTCCCAAGGGTCCAAGTTATTTGACTCTTGATATTCCTGTGGCGTTCCTATTTGCTTCTTAGCTGTGAAGACTCATAGTATACTTTGGGCATTGTACCTTTATAATTTATCAAAGTCTCTACCTTTATAATTCTAATTATTACTTCAGTCATGTTAGCTTTCTGGTTCAGTCCTTGCATTTCAGATGAACCCTGGTGATTACAGCCATATAACCCTGATAGGTCAAGATTATATTTGCTCAGCAATGTGTTTGATATAATTGCATAGTTTCCGTATATTATTTTGCTACTGCTTTTAGAAGAAAATGCCACAGTTTGGTTAAGTTAAATGATATTAATAATTTAATCATTCTGAGGAATAGGAGTTCCAATCAAAGTTTTGAAAGCATGATTTCTTCTAAGACCTCTGTGTTTGGCTTGCAAATAAGCACTTTCTCTTTGTTGCCTTACTTAGCAACTTACCATTCATATCTCTCTATCTTTGTCTTTCTCTGTCTCTATTTCTCTTGGTATCTCTCTCTTCATTTCTTTTTTTTTAATTTTATTTTCTTTTCTAAGTTTATTTTTTATTTACATTCAAAATCATTTCCCCTTTCCCGTTTCCTCCCTCCCCAAAAGTCCCATAAGCCCCCTTCCCTCCCTCTTTTCCCCATTCATCCTCTCCATTTCTTTCTCTTCCCTCTGTCTCTTTCTCTCCCTGCAATTCAAATCTTCTATTAGCTCAATTAAGGTAGAGCAGCCATAGTATGTTAGGGTATATTATAGTTTTGCTCTTATATGCCCATCAAAGGGATTGCATATATTGTAGGTTTGCTTCCTAACCCTTGCAGCTAGAATGGTCTGGGGAAATTATGAAAAGATTGAGACAAATAGAGAGAAGTTACATCACGCCATGTGGAATTTAGCCTTGAGGAAATTATCAAAACTCCTGAAACAATTATTTTTCTTTATTTTCCAGTTGCCATGATTTTATAACCTTATCTCCTATGTGCAGCTAACAAGATAGACTGTCTTGACAAAACAAAACAAAACAAAACAAAAAACCTAGTCATTGGGATTAAGAAACCATGGACTGAAATTTTAGCTCTATGAATCAAAATTAATCTTTCACCCATTTAATTTTCTCATTATAAATATATATTTTCACAGATAAAGAATGCTATCTAATACAATTTTATCTATATTCTTTTACATCCAAAATGAACCATATCCTAAAGCACTGAGAAATATAGAGGCAACATACGTTTTGTATTAGAGACAGGCAACACTAATCTCATAAGAACCCCTGTGTATACGGGGAGGTGGTATATGAATCATGCCTATGTTTGAGCAGACTTACATGTACATGTGCAATTAAACTTGTTTATTGTTTCCTCCACAGGTACTGTCCACCTTGGGTTAATATTTTTGAGAAGGGACTCTCACTGGCCTTGAGATTCTTAGTTACATCTAGGCTGACTGGACAGCAAGCCCCAGAACCTACTTGTCTCTACATACTTTTTGCTGGGGTTACTAGAATGTGTTACTCTGCTCAATATTTTTGCATGATTTGTGATATGAAACTCAACTCATCAAGTTTCTCTGTCAAACATGTTACCAACTGTGCTATTTCCCCAGTCTTCTGCAACAGCTCCTTTTCTATCGATTCATGTCTTCTAGAGCAATAGCTATAGATACACCTGGAAGATCTTTTCATGTATAGATAAGAAATGTGGAAACTTAGGAAAATCCTAGGTACCTATTCCTGGACTATACTTCTAAAAAAAAAAACAAAACAAACCAAACCAAAACAAAACATATGTAGTCTTTAGATAATTTCAGCATATATAATAAAAGAGAGTATGTAGCTAACCAATCAAACATTTATATTTTTATATTGATCTCTGGACTGAATTCTTAATTATAACTAGGTTTTTAATATTTTCCCTCTACTAAGTTTGCACTGAGTCATTTTAATTATTACATTGTAACTAGCCTAGGGCATAATATTACATATTTTTTAAATGAGATCGATTTTATGGAATGTTTTTCACATTCATTAACTCAAAAAAACTCATCAAAGTACAGGAACATATTCTTTTAAATGTGAACTTTGCTTTCTAGGCAAATCTCTGTTGATATTCAAACTTGTCTTATTTTTACTTACTACAGCAAATGAAAATTACAGTTTATCCTTGATTATTTTCAAATTAGTATTCTACTATGAGAAATATGTGTTATTCATCACTGGAGCCTACTCTGACTATTCTTATTTTGTAATCTAGTATTAACACATACTTATAATAGTAAAACAAACATATGTCCGTGTTGGTTTGATGTCCTATTCTATTTAGTTTATTTCTTTCACAGCTTACTGTATTTTATTTTATTATGAAACTAGTCCTTAGAAGTGTGCTTGTTTTCTAAGGAGAGAAAAAATGCACATGGATCTGTACAGGAGCAAAGACAGGGAGCAATTGGAAGGAGCTGGTGTAGGAGAAACTGTAATCACAACATATTATATGAATTAATCCTATTTTCAATAAAAATTATTTACAATTTCACAAGAAATGAAAAATACTCAACTGTTTTAAGGAAACTATATAGATCCTCAAATCACAGGAAAATAGAATTTAAATTTTAGATCATTAAGAACTCATGATTTAAGATCAGATATGTGGACAGTAGAAATGAATGTATACATTAAATAACTAGAGTATGGGAATTTGTACAAAGCATACATTAAAAAGATGGTGTAGACTGTTTTCAATTTAAGAAGCTTGCATTGTAACAAATAAAATTATACATATAATTTATTTATATATGATAATATGTAAAATTACACACGTGATTATTTTAATAGATTTTTTCTCACGAATTATGAAAGCAAAGATTAATTTCTTATTTTACCATCATTCTTGGAAAATTATTTCAAACTTTTACACAAAATGAAATATGAATCTTAAAAGCAATTAGGTTGAATCTTTAAAATGGAAAACTTAAATTTTTCCAAATATTTGAACATCATAATATTCACCCTTCTTGTAGTTTTAGATACTGGTATATATTGGCAGCAGAAAGATGATACTTTTTAGTTAAAATAGCTACACTCAAGATCTGCTCAAGTTTGTTATTGCTTTTTTCTTTAGTCCTCTTCATTTTATACCCCAAATGAATTATAATTATTTTCACATAATCAAATAAATAGTGATATAAGAACACAATCACAAATGTTATTGTAGACAGCACCTAGAAAACTATTTATAGAGGTAGAAATGTCTTGGCCAAAAGTAGTTTCTGACAACAGACTTCTGTGACATAATTTAAATGTTGACATTTATGGAACACTTATAATATTCATGCCTTGAGGCAAGATAGTTGAAGAAAGATATAAATATTATGTAAATATTTTATGGTACTAAAAATATGATCAATTTAAATCGGATAGGATTTGTTGCTCAGATCTGAGAAGGAGCTAAACAAATAGTACAGAATTCAGTTTTAATACATATCAATCTTATGAAAAGGATCCAAAATTGAAGAATCTTTTAAGTAAGAACCATCTGTTCTCTGTTTTCACTACAAATCTGTTATGGTTTGTTTGTTTGTTTTTAATTTTCTAAACAATGCAAACATCCTTAAAAATGATGACAAATTTTAATTCTATGGCGATTCCTAACTTCCTTTATCTCTGAAAATTTGGCAGAAGTTAGTATACTTACGTTTCAGGTCTGACATTTGATTAATTTACTCTCCCAACAACATAATTTATAGATTAGTAATAATCACCTACTGAGATAATTGTTTTTATATAAAATCTATGCTAAAAAGGAAATAACTTTCAGTAAGAACATAACACTGAGTTTGCATTTCTTTTAATCTCATTAAAATGGGAATAAATTTAATCAAGATTAAAATTAAAGCAGAGATTTATATTTTTAGATTTTGCCAGCAGCCTTTAATCTCAGAACACATTATCTCTGTGAGTTCAAGGTCAGCCTGGTCTACTTAGCAGAGTTCCATGACAGTCAGGCCTACACAGAGAAATCCTGTCTCAAAAAACAAAGTAAAACAAACAAAGAAACAAAAGGATTTGGACAGCCCAGAATGTTAGCAAATTTTTCCTTGAATAAATCTGAAGTGGAAACTTCTAGTTCTTTGGATAGTTACACAAAATGATATTTTGCTGAGGCACACAGGTGAAGGTATGTCTTGCTAAAGCAAACACATGGAAGACAGTTTTCCTGAAGTAGAATTAGGTGAAAGGTTGTATGGATATAGCAAATACTTGAAAGGACTCTTGATGAAGGAGTATAAATATAGCTACTCCAGTCAGTGGGAGATGAGCAGTGAGCTTTGGTTTGCTCCATCTCATTATACTTCACTAACAACAGGCACATATCAGTTCACCTTACATAGCCTTGTTAAGCTCAAATTCACCACTGAGAGAAATTCACCCAAGAACTGCTCAAGAGGTTCCTGCCTGCCTAGAATACTGGTTTGCATCAGCCAAGTCATATTTTATGTTTGCTACAGGACTGAACTACTGCCAAAGACGATCAAGCTTCTATGAACTATTATTGAAAAAGTCTACTTCCCCCATTTACTAATAATGTTTCTCTTCCAGTAACTCTGCAGGGAGGTGGGCTAGTGGAGAAGTTGAACCATTATTAAAAGTGGGTTGAAAAAAAACTATGCCTACATAAATCTGCTTTATTAACTCAGGTCCCTTAAATTTAGCTATCAAGGAACATGTGGTCCAGATCTTAGTCTGATAAAAACAGCCACACTTCACATTTCACAGAACCACCCATTCCCATTTCCAGTAAGATGACTGAGTGGAGGGTGGAGTGACTGCCCCTGCCTACACAGATGCAATGTTGTTGCCTTAAGACCACTTAAGACCTTGTGCCCCTCAGCCTTCTGTCTGCATCATTTTGCTCTGAGATTAAGCTGTAATCTACATAAAACCATGGAGCCTAAAGGTAAAGTCAACTCTACAGGAGACAAAGAGAAAAGACAGGAAGACATTAGTCTTGCTGTCCTCTCTGGGGCAGTCCAAGACTGAAAAGGCAGAGAATAGAAGTCTTGCTCAGCTTAGACAAGCATGACTCAGCAGCTGGTGTCCCTCTTTCTGCCCTCAGCAGATTTGGATGGGTGAGGCACCAAGGCGGAGAGAAGCGTGCATAGTGGACAAACTGTCACATTCCTACTTCTGATGCTTGGGTTCCAGCCTGTTGCTCTGCTGCAGACGTAATTTAAGTTGACCTTTGCTTGGACATGTGTCCTTCTTGTCACCAGTATCTATTTGGACTGAAAATCAGACACTTCTGCATGGTAATTTCCATGCTAGGCAGTGATGAAAATAGTAAACGACTACAAACAACCAGACATTTAAAGAGGTAAAGGCATATGGAGAGCAAAAACCAAAAACATATCAAAACAAAACCACAAAAAAAAAATAAATAAAAACATTAACAAACAACAAAATGGAAAACCACTTAAAAGACAACTATTTAATGAATATATTGGAAAGTTTTCCATAGGGCGTTGTTTCTGTTTTATAATGCTTCTAACTCCTTTCCAAGACACTAAGTCTTAATTATTGTTCACTGCAATTAAACCACCAAAAATGAAAGATATCTTCCTTTCCCTCACATTTATATTATTAAGTTACCCAAACCACCTATATAATATGTGTCTTCCAGACCAACCCAATCTCCTCTTTTACTTTTCTATTTATGTTCATGTTTTCCTTGAGAAAAGGAGGTTAATATATACAACGAATTTGAAGCCACCTTGCCATTATTATGGTCCAGGTGTGGTCAACAGGACATGAAAGTAGGCTAGGATAGGGACATTGAAATAAATGCTAACTGAATGAACTCTAGTTTTCCCAGGTACACTGAGAAAAATTGAAACCATGGTTATCCAAATCATTCTAGCAATGAAACCAAGATGGTTTTGAATTCTTGTCCTAGAATTGAATGCTATGAGTGGTATCCACGCCATGTAACTTATAAAGTATCTTTTTCCTGCAGTAAACAGCAGAGCACAGAGAACTGTTAGAGTGTAATTTTACTTGTCCATACAGTACTTCTGTGTCTTTAGACGAGCAGCATTGCTGGCCTTCTCCCACTCATCCTCTACCTTTCTTCTCACTGAAATCCACACCACTCCACCAATAATATCCAATAATATACTAGGCAATTAGGGTCTTATTTCAAAATTGCCACCATGCTACAAATTGACAGCTTTAAAATAACCATGAAGGATTGCTGTATTTGTAACAGATTGAGACTTGGCTATATTAATTTATTACCTAGTTAATTAAGTTACTAAGTTAAATGTTTTTCTGATTTTCAACAACTATTTATTATTAGAAAAACATTGCTTAAATTACTACAATCTCTTTCAACTGATTTACATATCACATCCTCTCTTGTAGGAATCAATGCTCTTATTGAGCAATTAATTCTGGGCTACAATGATGATTATTTTTCTTTTGTCTTGATGCAGAAACCTCTTCTTTATTCAATTATTTACAGAGCTACTAAGAATTACTGCCACTGACCAATAATGGAGTATCGCTTATGCTGTGATTTCTGGCAAAATTGTCTACAGTTATTTTTTTTCATCCTGGAAATGTTTCCCTATAATCCTGTCTTACAAATCTCCCTGATGCTAGTGAGTAATTTTAAGTAGCCTTTCATTCATAGAGATTTACTTTTCTTACTCTCTCAGTATCAACAGAAAATTTTTTTAATATTTTTTTCACTTACTTATGTATGCATTGAAAGTATGTAGCCATGGATGGTCATGTGTGGGGTCTGTATTTGCATACGTGTGTTGAGGCCCAAAATTTTCTTGAGTTTTCCTCCATTTTACCCTACCTTATTCTTTGAGTCAGGCTCTCCTAATTGACGACAGAGCTCATAAATTTGGTTAGTCTTGACAGTCTGCTTGCTTCAGGGATTCTCTCCTTTGAGCCAAAATTAAAGATGGGCCACCTGTGTCTTTAGTTACCTTGGAGAACCATGTGGGGTGCTGCTGCTTTATAGACACTCAAGTCACTTCCCGTAACGATACTAATAAACTTATTAGTAATGATACTAATAAATTTCATTACTTCCATTTTCCCATTTTAAATAATGTCGGCACTATTGCCTTCACTGACATGGGTGAAATGCTCTTTGAGCATTCACAAGGACCTGAGTTAAAGTTACTATTACGCAGATATAAGCCTGATATGACAAAGGCATCTGCATCCTTTGCTCTAGGTAATGGAATTGTGTTGTAGGTAGAGGGATCAGATAGTCCATGGCTCCACAGTTCTGTTTTGGTCGGTCATAGTTTCCTGTAATAGTTTATTGTGGGATGTAAAACCATGCGGGGAAGTTTGATAATGTAAAACAGGTGGAGACCTGGAGCCTCGGTTGGCACACACCTGAGACTTAGGTGACTCCCTGCTCCCTGCCAGACTCCTGGCCTGAAACACTAGCCACACTCATCACAAAGAAATGTGTCCTATGGTCACAGGGGCCCAAAACAGAGTTCTCTATTCTAATGAGGTATCTAGAGGCTTGGAGAGCTTCTCATCCCAGACATTCTTCCCTGCAAAAGGTATTTAATCTCAGTTCTACCCTGAGAAGTGGTTTTGGTTTTATGCATCCATTTTTGGCCATGAACAACCAATAAACTGCTTAGAAACATAAACTGTCTCTTTCATCACAATCCACCATGGGGAGCCCTGGAGAAAGCATTCAACTACAAAGCTGCAACTCAATTCTCCTATAGAATGCCTCTCTGTGCTCCTAGCCATAGCTGTCACCAAGCCTGCTTCAGACAGGCTAACAACAATCAAGGGACAAGCCAGAGCTCCTTCTTTCCCATCCTGGGCCAAATGTTCCCAGCCGGTATGACTCCATTCTCAACTCTTCTGCAACTCCCAGCGGCACCTGGATGTCCAAGAGTCTGAGAACCTCACGGCCCTGGACTCTTCGCAGGTCCAGACCTCCGCCCAGAACTATTCCTGGCTTTCCCACACCTCAGACTGTACTTTTCCACCGCTAGAGTTGTGACTCAGTGCTTCTCTACAGCCTGACATGGCTAACATATTTACCCTTTACAGTAAACTTAATAACATGCAACCACTGATAATACTGGGGCTTACTGTTAAGGCAATCTAGCTGAAACAGAGAGCTTCAGATTTAGCTGAGAGACACTTTATCTAAACATAAGGTGAGATGCACAGAGAAAGAAGTCCAAATGTCAGCCTGTGATATCTATACATTAATGTATGAGTATTTGCATGCACACACATGTGCAGACATTTACATATGACACATTGTGAAAGAAAAGAAACAAAATAACTTTATGAGTTTAAGTGGATTCTCCCTTACACTTTCCTCTGTTACCTCTTCATTCCTGGTACTCTAACTTTTATGCAATCTTTTGAAAGAAGTTACTTTCTAGTATCTCAGTATGTATGCATATTAAATCAGTAGGTATTGTAACTCTATTGATAGTCAATCTAAAGATCTGTTTCACTGATGTAGGATTTTGTGCCTCCAGCTTGCAAAAAGTAAGCCATAGGTTTTTTTATGCTTCATCCATGGTACAAACTGATCCTTTGGAATCAATCAGTCAAACTATTCATCTATGAATTCAGAAATACTATTGACATGTGGTTACAAGTATCAATTTGGGTTACTGCCTGGAACTTTTTAGAAGAGATTAAGTTCCATAATGTACTATTAGTAAGCTGAATTTCTGTTTTAAATGCTAACTTATATAATCTTTCTGGAGTCATCAAGGTAAATTATCTCCAAAACTCAATGTGCATACTAACATACAAAGTTATCTAGTACTTTAGTAGATGAGACCCATCTGGTTGGAACAGTTAACAGAAAAGAGTGATTGAAGCATCACAACTGGGTAGGCTCTGGTCTTTCTGCTACATGCTTCCCCATGGTATAGCCTTTCCCACACACTGGTACGCTATGTGTGCCACAGTAAACTGAAACTGTAATCCATGAATTCTTTCTGACTTGGAGGGTTTCTGGCAGAAGCTTTGATTCCACCAAAGTGAAGCAATGGATAAAACTTCAGGCATCAGAACAGGTACCTAGTTTAGATAAAACTCAAGCAATAAGGCAACATTTCAAAAATGCCAAGGGAGAATTCAAATAGCTCAAAGCTACTAATATATCAAATACAGTAAAAAATGATACATTTTCAACTAGACTGAAAAATGTTGAAATTATCCATAACTTCATAAGAAAACAATTTCATAGAATAACTTTGTATATTTAAGAAAGGGATTAGTTAAATTGAGGTCAGGATACACAGAATAATTCCCATGAATCTAATGACACAGAGACGTTATGGACTGGAGCTATAGTTAGAAGACAAAATGGGGTCAAGAAATATTCTTATCCTTAGTGAAACTGGAGTAATAGGAGCACAGTTGGTTAATTAAAGCAGTTAGGAGACAAGGGGAAATGTCACTATGAGAGAAGAAGATATAATTATCAAGACATTGACTTCTAAAATATACAGGGATAGACACATGGTCATGTGGAAGCATTTGGCTTTAAAGATGAATAAGAAGTGATCTACTATAGAGACAGGACGGAATAATAACAATGATAAATAGGAGAAGGAAAAGTTCTATAAGCATCAAGACTTGAAACTTACAAAAACAAATATGTTTTTTATGATGTTTGTATATTGAAAGCATAACACACTCCAGTTCATACTTTGCCATTTGCAACATCAACCAAAGAATGTGTCACAAATGGCTTTAGAAAAAATGTAAAACAGATGTCAAGAAACTTTTCATTATACAGAGATCCATAAACATATGGAATGACCCACCAAACAAAGTGTGAATTGAGAATCATTGGAACCCTCTGGGAAACTATGAAAGCATACACTTAGAGATCAAAAAGTTTTAAGAAGAAAGAAGTTTGATGAATTGTGTGGTATTTTGTTTTTTTAACCAACATTTTCTCAGTTTATGATAATCTCCCTGTGGCTTTGAAGAAAGATGTATTTCTTCCATCTGTTATTTTCCATTTTGGATACTGTGAAGAATTTAACCAGAAAAAGCAGTGAACAAGTTGACTGAAGTGGCACTATAGAAACTTCAGGTTAAACTGTTTATAAGCCCATATATCTATAGTCACACAGTATTTAGTTTATAAGGTTAATAAGGGACAGTGAGTGTCTCTTTCCCGAACATAAAAACTATGACTTATTTGCTATTCATAGACTGTGAAAGTTTCAGTGGGCTTAATTGTAATATTTTAGCCAAGTCCTTAGAAACTCTGCTCATTTTATTTATTTTTTGGGTGTTTTCTTTATTTACATTTCAAATGTTAACTCCTTTCCAGGTGCCCCTCCCCCCAGAAACTCCGTAATTTATCCCTCCTCCCCTTCTAGCCTAATATGTAAAGGAAACTCTGCCATTTTTAAAACATTAATTTACTGTTTGCTTGAATATCATCCTTCATTGGGTAAGTGTGTCGAACAACTTGATGACTTAGATCTAATGTGGGTATTAGTAGTATCTGTATGTATTGAATTTATGTGTCTTGATTTATTGAATTTATTATTACTGAAATAAATACAATCAATGTAAGCCATCCACAGGTAATCAGATATAAGTTTATATGATTATGAATATTATCATGTAATTTAGAAGATTAAGTAAAAGAGTAGTATCTTTCAAATTATACTAGTACAATATTCATTTGGTATGTCTTGGTACTTATTTGTAAATTTGTACAAACAGTTAATATAAAATGAAAGTGTTATTGTGGCATTGTTTAAACACAGAAAAGCTGAATTCTATCCTTTTAGGAACATAGGAATTTCTTATATATTTTATTTTCAATTGAAACTTATTTTTCTTCCTGCTTCCAATTCAATTCTGGAATTGAAAACAAATATCAGTTACACAAAAAGTAAATCACAATTTTCACATTTGCATTTGATGCTTACTTGGATTATTTCCCATTAACAGTCCTTATAATTTGCTAGATAGAGTTACGTTTTAAAATATTTATGTGGACATATGTTTTATGCACAAAATGTATGAAGATAAATGATTTCTTGCAAAATTCTAAGAGGAGAATGTAGAAGGTTCTTTATTACTTCAAAAACAATACAAAACAACAACAACAAACACAAAAAACAAAATCGGCAAATTGATCAGCAAATCAGGCTAGTCAGTACTTATTTAAGCAGTTTTAACATCCTGGTCAACACTTCATAAAATGTGTATAATTTTAGAATGTATCTGCTGTGTTAATAGTAGTGTTTCATGTGGTTTCAGTTTACATTCCTTCTTGCTAGGTTTAGGTGTATGCACTACCCCACCTGCCAATATAATGCAATTTTATTTATGCTGGTTTTGCTAATACAAAGATAGTTGAATTATTTACCTAACTTTTTTCAATATGTTCTTTTACTCGTATCTGTGTGAACATTGATGCATCTGCCATGGCACTTATGTTGATCCCATGACTTGTGTGAATTGAAGTTTTCCAAGCTTTAATTTCAAATGAACAGTATTTCCATGATTATCTACTGTAACACATTGCTCAAGAACTGCTATGTCCTTATTTTTATACCTGAAAAAGTCTACAGTTGATATGGAGAAGGTAAATTTCCATAATTACTTTTTGTTTATATTTTTCACTTTTAAAGTTGATTCATTAGAGTTGTAAATAATGTCACTAAGCAAAAATATGTCTGTCTACAAAGTTGTCCTTTTGAATGCCTCATCCAAGCTGTGATGCTTCTATTCTATCTTGAGACCAACCAAATGACAGACTCTTGCCTAACACTGTAGTTAGAAAAGTAACTAAGTACCCTTCACAAGATAAGGAAGTTCCTTCAAAGCATTGTTCTTCTGTAGCTATACCAACTGTCCAGATCTTCACATTCATCTCACTTTAATTTTGTGATTATTTCATATTACAAAGAGATTTCAACAATTGAACCTAACCTTATTTTCATAAAAAAAAGATAAATCATGAATATAATGCTAATAACAATTAATATTCCACATTAAAGGAAAGAGTTGCAAATTCTTATTGTTATGATGTCTCCTAAATCTTATACATAGATTACATTATCTGTTGCACAGCTTTTTAAATATCTACTTTTTCTTTTTTAAAAAGAGGCTTGTTTATTTTTGTGTTTTGTGTGTTTGACTGAATTTATATGTGTGTGTGTGTCATCATGTGTGTGTCTGGTGCATACTGTCACCAGACGAGAGCATTAGATACCCTGGAACTGGAGTGAAAGATGACTGTGGACTTCCATGCTGTCTGTACTGGCAAATAATCCTAAGGAGAAAGTGCTCCTAACTGCAGAGTGATCTCTCCTGCTCCTTAAGATTGGATTTTTAAATAGTTGATACTGCTGATGATGTCAATTTACCAGTTATCAGCACTCATCAATCTCTATATACCATCACTAACCCCAGAAGTGGCTCCTTGAGGCTACCATCCATCTGTGTGCATTGTATATTCAGTGAATCTACAATCTATATTGCTATTCTTTATTATCTAATCTTTAAAGATTTTTCCAAACAGCTTTATATAGAAGTTTGCATGCAGTGGTCACTGTCTTAGACACTTTTATTACTGTAAAGAGAAAACATCACAAAGAAAACTCTTAGAAAAGAAAGCATTAAACTGGAGACTTGCTTACAGTTTCAGAGTTCAGTCCATTATCATTATGGTGGGATATATGGCATTGGAGCTGTAAGCAAGAACTGTATGTGATTCTCAGTCTGAAAGTTTGCTTTGGGCATGAGCTCTTGAAGAATCACAGTACACCCCCCACCCCCCGTGACATACTTCCTCCTTTCCAAATATTTTAAATAGTTCCACTTCTCAGTGACTATTAAATATATAAGCCTATTGGGCCATTCTTATTCACACAACCATAGTAGCTTAAAACAGCAACTAAAATATAAAAAATGTACTATTTTCTGAAACCCAGAAGTTTACACCAGTTTACTTAAGCTGATGTTGTTTTGCATGAGAATATAAATATAATAATGAAATGATAATGCTATAGAATATCATGAACTCAATTGTTCCTAACTACAGTCATAAAGCACTTATTATTAGTGTTACTGAAGCTTGATATTCTTGTAACTTCACATTAGTGATGACAGTCATTTATAGGCATTACTTCTAGATATAATAGAGGTAGTAATTTAGTTTATACTTTTTGCGTTTTAATGTATTTTCTGAATCTGTATTTTTATGTTTTCCTTTTTGTTACTGACTACAAGTGTGCTCATTCAATTTCTGTTAAATTAATTTAAGGATATATTCTATCATATGAACTAAACTCTCACTGCACATAATTATTGCAGAAATCAATGAAATTCAACTTACAATCATCAACTCTCTCTCTCTCTTTCTCTTTCTCTCTCAATTTCTCTTGAAGTTGAAATTGCAATGAATAATTCTATTTTCTTATTTTGCAGAAATTCATGTGGGTTCCTTGTCACTGACGTCTGCCACTAAGAAATCTTAAAAGGGTTTTTTTCTATTGAATGTGTCATCAAAATCAGGCTTCCCATCAATTTTGAAGCTATTTGTAGTCAAAAGGAATGAATGTCTCAGCTGTTACTTTTTAGAGTTCAAAGTGATATATTAGAAAATCAAAGTAAAAGTGCACTGGATAAAATCTCTATTGAATTTCAGAGAGCCACATTGCCATGGCAATTGCATCAAATAACAATCACACTTCTATGTTATTAGCATCTGTCAAGTTAATTAGAGTCAAGGTGGTTCTGTGTTGTTCAATATTGGATACTAATATGTTGGTCAAAGTTAAACATTTATCATGAAAAGTATGCTTATTTGTTGAAAGAGGTGAAACAGAAGTCTATGGAAGAATTCAATATTTATGCCACACGGTCTGTTAAAAGAAGTGGGTCACGATTTATTCTTGTCAATTATATTAGCTTTATAGAAAAAAACAGAGTAGCACTTATTCAAGAAAAAGGTTACCATGTCTCAAATTTCATGTGTGGAACAGGTTGCTCATATAAAGTTATACCTTGATAAAGATAAGAAGGTGTCAGGCTGCATGTTTTGCACTAAAATTAAGCTTTTGCAATTAATGCAAAATGGATTTCAATATTTTAATTTTTTCACATTTAAGGTTTTTTTGAGGAATAATTTTTTTGAATATATTCTTCATTTACATTTCAAATGTTATTCCCTTTCCCGTTTTCCCCCCCTCCCAGAAAACCCTCAACCCATACTCCCTCCCCCTGTGTTCATGAGGATGCCCCTCCACCCAAACCACTCCCACCTACCCTCCTCCTTGATTTCCTCACGCTGGGGCACCTATCAAGCATTCATCGGACCTAGGACCTCTCCTCCCACCAATGCCTAACGCGGTATTCCTCCACCACAAATGCAGCTGAAGCCATGTTTAATCCTTGATTGATGGATTAGTACCTGGGAGCCCTAGGGGATCTGGTTGACCAACATTGTCCTTCTTCCCATGAGGCTGCAAACTCCTTCAGCTCCTCCAGTCCTATCTCCAACTCCTCCATTGGGGCCCTGTGCTCAGGGCCTCTGTATCTGGAAGGCTCTGGCAGGGCCCCTCAGGAGACAGGCATATCAGGCTCCTTTAGGTAAGCGCTTCTTGGCATCCACAATTGTGTCGGGTTTGGTGACTGTTTATAGAATGTATTCCCAGGTAGAAGAGTCTCTGGATGGCCTTTCATTCAGTTTCTGCCACACAATTTGTGTCCATAAATGCTCCTGTGAATATTTTTTGCCTTTCTCAGAAAACCCGAAGCACCCACACTCAGGTCTTCCTCCTCCCTGAGCTTCATGTGGTCTGTGAGTTGTATCTTCTTTATTCTGAGCTTTTGGGCTATTATCAGTGAGTGTGTTCCCTTGTGATTGGGTTACCTCACTCAGGATGACAATTTCTAGTTCCATCCACTAACCTAAGAATTTCATGAATTCATTGATTTTAATCACTGAGTAGTATTCCATTGTGTGAATATACCACATTTTCTGTATCCATTCCTCTGTTGAAGGACATCTGGGTTTTTTCCAACTTCTGGCTATTATAAATAGGGCTGCTATGAACATAGTAGAACATGTGTCCTAATTACATGTTGGAGCATCTTCTGAGTATATGCCCAGGAGTGGTGTACCTGGGTCCTCAGGTACCCCACTTTTTTTTCTTTTCTGAGGAAACTGCCAAACTGATTTCCAGAGTGGTTTTACCAGCTTCCAATCCCACCAGCAATGGAGTTTTCCTCTTTCTCCACATCCTCTCCAGTATCTGCTCTCACCTGAGTTTTTTGATTTTAGCCATTCTGACATGTGTGAGGTGGAATCTAAGGGTTGTTTTGACTTGCATTTCCCTGATAATTAAGGATGCTAAACATTTCTTTAGGTGCTTCACAGCCATTCGAGTTTCCTCATTTGAGAATTTTCTATTTATCTCTGTACCCCATTTTTAATAGGGTTATTTTACTCTCTGGAGGCTAACATCTTGAGTTCTTTATATACATTGGATATTAGCCCTCTATTGGATATAGGATTGGTAAAGATCTTTTCAAAATCTGTTGGTTGCCATTTTGTCCTATTGACAGTGTCTTTTGCCTCACAGAAGATTTACAATTTTATGAGGTCCCATTTGTCGATTCTTGTTCTTAGAGCATAAGTCAATGGGTCAGGGAATTTTCTGTGCCCATGTGTTCAAATCTCTTCCCCGCTTTCACGTCTATAAGCTTCAGTGTATCTGGTTTTATGTGGAGGTTCTTGATCCACTTTGACTTGAGCTTTGTACAAGGAGATAAAAATGGGTTGATTTGCATTTTTCTGCTTGACAACCTCCAATTGATCCACTACCATTTGTAAAATTGCTGCCGTTTTTCCACTGGATGTTATTAGCTCCTTTGTCAAATATCAAGTGACTGTAGGTACGTGGGTTCATTTCTGGCTCTTCAGTTCTATTCCACTGATCTTCCTGCCTGTCTCTGTACCAATACTGTACAGTTTTTATCATTATTGGTCTGTAGTAGAGGTTGAGATCTGGGATGGTGATTGCCCCAGAAGTTCTTTTGTTGTTGAGAATATTTTTTTCAACCCTAGGGTTTTTTGTTATTCCAAATGAATTTGCAAATTGCTGTTTCTAGTTCTATGAAGCATCGATTTGGAATTTTGATGGGGATTGCATTGAAGCTGTATATTACTTTTGGTAAGATGGTCATTTTTACTATATTAATCCTGCCAATCCATGAGCATGGGAGATCTTTCCATCTTCTGAGATCTTCTTCAATTTCTTACTTCAGAGACTTGAAGTTCTTGTCATACAGATATTTCACTTGCTTGATTAGAGTCACACCAAGGTATGTAATATTATTTATGACTATTGTGAAGGGTGTCATTTTCCTAATTTTTTTTCAGCTTGTTTATACTTTAAGTAGAGGAAGGCCACTGATTTGTTTGAGTTATTTTTATGCCCAGCCAATTTGCTGAAGTTGTTAATCAAATTTAGGAGTCCTTTGGTGGAATTTTTGGTGTCACTTAAGTATAGGATCTTATCATCTGCAAAAAGTGATATTTTGACTTTTTGCTTTCCAATTTGTATCCCTTTGACTTCCTTTTGTTGTCTAATTGCTCTAGCTAGAACTTTAAGTTGAATAGATAGGGAGAGATTGGGCAGCCTTCTCTGGTCACCAATTTTATTGGGATTGCTTCAAGTTTTTCTCCATTTAATTTGATGTTGGCTACTGGATTGCTGTATACTGCTTTTACTATGTTTAGGTATGGGCCTTAAATTCCTGATCTCTCCAAGACTTTTATCATGAAGTGATGCTGAATTTTGTCAAATACTTTTTCAACATCTAATGAAATGATCATGTGGGTTTTTTTTTTTTTTTAGTTTATTTATGTAGTGGATTACATTGATGGATTTCCAAATATTCAACCATCCCTGCATGCCTGGGATGATGCCTACTTGATTGTGGTGAATAATCATTTTGAGGTATTCTTGGATTCTGTTGGCAAGAATTTTATTGAGCATATTTGCATCAATGTTCAAAAGGGAAATTGATCTGAAGTTCTCTTTCCTTGTTTAGTCTCCATTTGTCTTAGGTATAAGCATAGTTGTGGCTTCATTGCATGAATTAGGTAGTGTTCCTTTTGTCTCTATTTTGTGGAATAGTTCGAAGAGTATTGGTATTAGTTCTTCTTTGAATATCTGATAGAATTCTCCACTAAAACCATCTGGTCCTGGTTTTATTTATTTATTTATTTATTTATTTTGGTTGGGAGACTGTTAATAACAGTTTCTATTTCCTCAGGGCTTATAGGACTATTTACATGTTTTTTCTGATCCTGTTTTAACATTGGCACCTGGTATGTGTCGAGAAAATTTACATTTTGTCCAGATTTTCTAATTTGGTTGCTTATAAGCTTCTGTAGTAGGATCTGATGAGTTTTTGAATTTCCACAGTTTCTATGTCTCCCTTCTCATTTTTGATTTTATTAATTTGGGTACTGCCTCTGTGCTCTCTGGTTAGTTTTGCAAGTTATCTTGTTGATTTTCTCAAAGAACCAGCTCCTGTTTGTTAATTCTTTGTATAGTTCTTTTTGTTTCCGTTTGGTTGATTTCAGCCCTGAGTTTGATTATTTCCTCCTGTCTGATCCTCTTGGGTATATTTGCTTCTTTTTCTTCTAGAGCTTTCAGGTGTGCTGTCAAGTGGCTATTGTAAGCTATCTCCAGTTTCTTTTTGTAGGTATTTAGAGCTATGAGTTTTCCTCTTAGCACTGCTTTCATTGTGTCCCATAAGTTTTGGTATGATGTGTCTTCATTTTCATTAAATTCCAAAGAGTCTTTAGTTTCTTTCTTTATTTCTTCCTTGACCAGGTTATCATTCAGTAGAGTATTGTTCAGCTTCCATGTGTTTGTTTGTTTTTCATTGCTTTTGCTGGAACTTAAGACCAGCCTTAGACCATGGTTATCTGATAGGGTGCATGGAATTATTTCAATATTCCTGTATCTGTTGAGGTCTGTTTTATGACCAATTATATGGTCAATTTTGGAGAAGGTACCATGAGGTGCTGAGAAGAAGGTATATTCTTTCGCTTTAGAATGAAATGTTCTATAAAAATCTGTTAGATCCATTTGGTCCATAACTTCTGTTAGTTTCACTGTGTCTCTGTTTAGTTTCTATTTCCATGATTTGTCCATTGATGAGAGTGGGGTGTTGAAGTCTTCCACTATTATTGTGTGGGGTGCAATATGTGCTTTGAGCTTTAGTAAAGTTTATGAATGTGGGTGCCCTTGCATTTGGAGCATAGAGGTTCAGAATTGAGAGTTCATCTTGGTAGATTTTTCCTTTGACCAGTATGAAGTGTCCTTCCTTATCTTTTTTGACAACTTTTAGTTGAAAGTCAATTTTTTTCTGATATAAGAACGGCCACTCCACCTTGTTTCTTGGGACCATTTACTTGGAAATTTTTTTCCAACCTTTGACTATGAGGTAGTGACTGTCTTTTTCACTGAGGTGGGTTTCTTTTATGCAGCAAAATGTTAGGTACTGTTTAGATATCTAGTATGTTAGTCTATGTATTTTTTAACTGGGGAATTGAGTTCATTGATGTTAAGAGATTAAGGAAAAGTGATTGTTACTTCCTGTTATTTTTGTTGTTAAAGTTGGAATTATGTTTGTGTGGACATCTTCTTTTGGATTTGTTTAAATATTACCTTCATGCTTTTTCTAGGGTGTAATTTCCCTCCTTGTGTTGGATCTCTTTTAAAAAGTAGCATAGTAACATTTCGACAGATTCACAGCAATCTTTGGAGTATGTATTTAGCATTTTTTTGATTACTTATTAAATGTCTCACCATCAAGCTATTACTGAGAATGTCAATTATTTAATTTCATTTTTACTTGTTTTTCAAGTACACAAAATGATGTGTGAATAAATTTTGTTACTTTACTTTTTCCATACCAATATAAACAATCATTTGAAAACTTGATACTAAATATCTCATCAGTTTACACAGAAAGTTTTTAAGTACACAACTTGACTGAAATAAATACAAACATTCAGATCAATAGAATAAAAGTCAAATTATTTTTTCCTATTTTTATAATTGAATAAGTCGTGGGAAAATAAAAGGTACTCCTTTGTTGTTATGACTGGATTTTACATTATTCAATTTTGCTAATAATGATTATAGTAAGGGTTCACAAACAAATTATCTCAAAGCTTATTAAGCTCAATCATCAAAGATATTTGAAACTAAAATGTATGGTTATAGGCAATGGCTATTTTTTAAGTACCATGTCCATTAAAGTAATATTAAATTATCTAAATGTGCAAATATCATATTAACATTCAACCAGAAATAGGAGAGATAAAATCTCTGAAATGTTCCTTGAATTTATGTATGTATAATATTAGTAAGTAAGAGGTACTTTTGTTATTATAATTACAAATATATTTACTTAAATATATTGTTATTAAAATATTTATATATTTATTTTGTTTTTGTGTGTGTGTGTATGTGTGTGTGTGTGTGTGTGTATGTAAGAATGTATGTATGTTCACCATATGTACTCAGTAGACTGCTGAGACCTAAAAAGGTATTGGATCCTTTGGAACAAGAATTACAGGCCATAGAGAACTACCATGTGGGCAGTGGGAATTCATCCCAGGTCATCTGTAAGAGAAGCCACTACTTTTAACCACTAAATCATTCCAGTGTAAGTATGGTTAAAAGTATGTGTTATAAACTCATATTACTGAATATAATTGAACCATAGTTCAATTATTATGTTATCAATTTGTGGCATGAATAAGGTATAAACAATTAAAATAATGCAATAAAATAAATGAGTAACATTTGAGTATAATATGATTAATCAAATATAAATGTAATTTGAAACTTTAATTTAACTGTAGATCATAAAGCTATCAAGAAATTTATAACTAAAAGACATTATTAGTTTATAAAAAGTAATATATTAGCTAACTAAAAATAACCAAATATTTTATAATTCATTCATCTGAGAGCCTGACTGTGGATAAAACAAGCCTAAAATATTGCCACATAGGATGCATGATAAAATGTAAAAAGAATAAACATAATGACTGTAAACCATATAAAATTATAGAGATTTAGTCAGGCTAAGGGCAAAATTAGGCACATTGGTCAATGGAATAGAAGAAAAAACCCAGAAATATGTTCACAAACTATGGATATCTTTTGATAGCATCTTCAATAAATAATGCTGGTCAAATTTGATAGCTGGGTATAGAAGGATGTAAACAGCAACAGAATTACTACCCTGTGCAAAACTCAACCCCAAATTAATCAAAGACCTCAACATAAGGGCAGATGCACTGAATCCATTAGAAAAAAAGTGGGAAATAGTCTTAAAACCATAGGCACAGAATTTTTTTTCTGGTGATAGTGCCAATAGCACCATCACTAAGAACAATTAATAAATAGGACCTTATGAAAATGTCAAGCTTCTACACATTACGATCTTTCTAAGTATCGGATCAAACAATGGGAACAAATTTTTACCAATTAATCATCAAATAGAGAGCCAATATACAAAATATATGAAGAATCCCAAACACTAGATATCAAGCAAACAACCTGAATAATGAATGGGATGCAAATCTAAGCAGAAAATTCTATAATGATGAAACTCAAGTGGCTGAGGAACACTTAAATGTTTGTTCAACATTCTCAGTCATCAAGGAAATGCAAATTACAAGCACTTTTAAGTTTTACCTTACACCAATCAGATTGGCCAAAATCAATTAAACCAAAGACACCCAATACTGGTAGGCTGTTGTTTCAATAAAGAAATGGTAACAAGAAGCTCATGAATTTGAATGTTTAATCACCAGGAAGTGGAACAATTTAAAGGGATTAAAAGGATTAGGGGGGTGTGTTCTTGTTAGAGTAGAACTGACCTTGTTGGAGGAAGTCTAACAAAATTATACAACTATTACATCTTTCATAAAAAGTTAAAAGATTTATTGACTAAATATAGAACAATAAGTGAAAGCCTAGTCTAGTTCAATATATAAAAGAGAAATTTTGCCCAGGAATGGAATAGCTAAATCTTCAGGTGGAATGATTTTCAATTTTCTGAGGAACCACCAAATAGATTTCCAGAGTAGTTGTACCAGTTTGTAAGCTCACCAGCAATGAAGAAGTGTTCCTCTTTCTCCACATCATCACCAGTTTGGGTTGCCACTTCAATTATTTATCTTAACTATTCTCATTGGTGTAATGTAGATACTTAGAGTCTTTTTGATTAGCATTTCCCTTATAACTAAGGATGTTGAACATTTCTTTAAGTGTTTCAGGACATTAGAGATTCCTCTGTTGAGAACTCTGTTTATCTGGGCCCCATTTTTTAATTGGGTAATTTCATTTGTTGGGGTCTTACTTCTTGAATTCTTTACATATTTTTATTAGCCACCTATCAGATGTAGGATTAGTGAAGATCTTTACACAATCTGTAAGTTGCCATTTTGTACTACTGACAGTGTCCTTTGACTTATAGAAACTTTTTAGTTTCATAAGGTTCCATTTGTCAATTGGTGATCTGAGAGTCATTTGTCAATTATTGATCAGAGAGCCTGAACCATTGGTGTTCTGTTCAGGAAATCTTCCCCTGTACCAATGAATTAGGGGTAGATTCAACAGATCCTGATGGTTTTTGCTGTATCATGCCCAAGACTGCTGATTTGTGTTTGGTATTCTGACACTATTGAACTGGACTACTGGTATCCTGATAGATAGATTGGAATCACCCCCAAGGAATTACCTTTAATCAGGTTCACATCCCACTGTTCTATTTATAATTTTTCTCCCTTACCTTTGGACACTGTATTAGAAGGAGGGCCAAAGCATTTCAAAGCAGTTATTAAAAGTAAATTTTTAAAATCTAAGCCTACATTTCATTATGCGTTTGAATAGAGAGATATAACAACAAAAACCACGTGGTATTGGGATAAAACCTATCAGGTTGATCAATAGAATCTAGTCAAAGGTGGAGAGGTAAATCCACACATCTATTTACAGCTGATTTTTGATAAAGAAGCCAGAGTTATACAGTGACAAAAGGAAGCCATATTCAATAGTGATGCTGGTGTAATAGGATGTTAACATGTAAAAGATACAAATAGATAAAAAGAATCATATCTATCATTTTGTAAAATCTCAAAGACATCAACATAAAACAACATACAATGAACCTGGTAGAAGACAATGTGGGGATTACTCTTGAAGATACTAGCACAGGAGTCAACTTCCTGAACAGCACACTAATACCACAGGTACTAAGATGGACAATTTATAAATGGGACCAAATGAAACCAAAAAGGTTCTGTAAAGCAAAGGACGCTATCAATATGACACAATGGCAGCCTACAGAATGGGTATGGAATGTTGAACAGTCAGAGGGTGTATGGGGGGCATAAAATATTAAGTGTAAAATATAAATAAATAAATTTAAAAATTTTGATTATTTTTTATGTTATTCTCAACAATACAAACTGGTGATGTCTCTGACTCCTTCGACTGCTTTTGATAGAAATAAATCCCTGAAACTATAAATGATGCTCTGCAATAATTGCAGAAAGGAAACTTAGCATAATTGTCCTCTGAGAGGTTCAAACCAGCATCCAATGAAAAGATATGCAGAGACCCACAGTCAATCATTAGATGTTGCTTGAGGAGTTTAATGGAAGAATTGAGGGAAGGATTGAGGGACTAGTAGAGGACAGGACTCCATAGGAAGACCAATGGATTCAACTAACCTAGACAGTTGGAAAACACTAGAGATGAACTACCAACCTGTAGGACCTTAATGAGACGTGTGGCCACACCCCAGGTTCTAGCCTGACTCTGCCTAGGCAGTCACCTGCCTGCAGCCACACTGTCCCCGTCTCCTGGTTACCTGACCACCCAACTCAGTATAAATAACACCCCTCAGCGCCTGTTCTCTCTCTCTCCGCCTGTTCTCTCCAGGCCCTCTTCTTTGTCTATCTCTCTGTCTTCTCCCCTTTCCACGTGGTCATGGCTTTTCTTATCTATTTTCTCCTCTTCCTTTATCTTTCTATCTCTTTTTTCTTTCCATTTTCTTAATAATAAAACATCAAAGCTATGGGCCGCCTCTTATTAAATTTGCCACACGGAGCTAGCTGGTACAAGCCGTCTGAGACTCTGGGATTCAGTCACGTAGACAGTGTGAGCACAGGTAACACGCAGAGAGATCCACCAGAACACCTTCTGTGTGGCATCTCTCTGCAGCCCCTGCCCCTGCGCGCCATGCGCGGACCGGCCAGAGGTGTGGCCGCCGGCTCCCCGTTACAGTGAGGCACGCATGCATCTTGCCTGCTTCTACCTTGTCCCTAGAGCGAGGCTCACACGCCGCTGGCCGGGCCTGACATGAATATCTGTCTCGCTCGCGCCAGCCCCCCCTTCCTCTCCCCCCCCCGCTTTTCTTTTTTTTTTTTTTCCCCCACACCAACCTACCAACTAAAGAACTAGGAAGAATTGTACCTAGGACCTTTGTACATATTTGATAGATATGCAGCTTGGTATTCATGTAGATCCACCAATAACTTGAGCTGGGGCTCTCCCTAAAACTGTTTGACTTCTGTGAGAGAGAATATGCCTAACCCTGCAGTGACTTGATGTTCTGGGAAGAGGATGCTGGCATGTACTGTTTGAGGGGATAAGGAGGGCATGATGGCAGGAGAATAGGCTTAAGGAGATACTGGGAGGAGATGGGGACTGATTTTGGGATGTAAAGTGAATGAATAAATAAATGAAAATAAGAAAAAATAAAAGGAAGAAAACAAATATCACACAACCATGCCCACAGGCCAATCTGATGGAAGAAATTCATTTCTTCAGTTTTTCTCCCTTGCCAGTTATGTCAAAAAATACATACTATAATGTATACTGATCTTAGACATTTATGTCAGATAAGAGTAAAAATCTGAATAAATGAGTTGTAAATATGAAAAATTATTAAATAAATATATTTAAATATGTACACATGTATGTACATATACACACAGACACATAAAATAATAATTTTAAATAAAACATAAAACAATATGATTCTCTGTAGCTGTTTTCCAACGTCTGCTGTTATAAGTAGCCCCTTACATATTATTCTTTTTGAAACTTCTGGCCAAATAATAATCTAGAATTAGCCTGATGGAGACAGGGGATGTATGGTTGCAGCAAAAGCCTTTAATCCCAGAACTATGGAAACAGGTTTACTGGACAAATTATAGGTCAGCTAGTTCTACACAAAAAGGAACCCTGATTTGTAAAAGAAAGAGCTCAGAATTACAGCAAAAATCACATTTTCTGTGAAGACTCACTACTTAGAAAAAGTATTCCTTTTTATAAATAAACTTCTATTAAGGATGCTAAAATAGCAGTGAATTATACCTAAGGCATATATATGTGTACCTTTATTCTTTTCCAAGTTAATAATTTTAAATTTTTTGTGTATGTCTGTAAATTTTATTAATTGTTAAATCATATCTAAACCTCCTTAACTCTGTGACCACTGATGTCTATTGTGAGCTGTAATCTCACTGGATGGTTTTTTTGGTACCATCCTATTACCTTATTTATGTTCTTTAGCAGTGTTATAAGAGGTAAGTAACTTCAGTAGTTACCTAAATTCTGCTACATCTATAAATACATGTTTTTTCCAGTGTCCTTTAATAAATCCATATCAACACTTGGCTTCTCATCCTTTCCATGAACAAATCTTTTTCAGGTGCCCAATACTGAATTTTAGAACAAAATGACTTTGTAATAAATAAAAAAATGTGATCAATACAGAAACATTCTAAAGTTGTTTACTGCAACAAAGTCTAGAATCTAAGATTCATCTGGGTGGAGGTCTATGAAATAACTCATACAACTATATAAAGAAGTATGGATCTACATCTTTAAGCTATGCTCCACTGATACCAGCAGGGAGAGTAAACATGAGGTTTGTTTTGTTGTCCACCAACTGCAGCATTTTAATTCTGAGCAGGATTTAATCTCTGTCTCGTAGTGGAGTGTAAGTTGGTATAGTACTCAGGACAACTAATTGTGTGGAACTATACTGAGATACCAATGGTTGACTGGGGAACAGGGGGAGGGAAGAGGGCTTATGGGACTTTTGGGGAGGGCAGAACCGGGAAAGGGGAAATCATTTGGAATGTAAATAAAGAATATAGAAAATAAACAAAAATAAAAACAAAACAAACAAACAAAAAAAAAAAACAAACAAAGCAGCAGTGAGAAAAGCAGGTACTTCCCTAGGAACATCACCTGGGATTCTAGCCATTCTCCACTCTTTCCCTCCTGAAGCAACAGGTAGTCTTAGAAGATATTGAAGTAATTCCATAGGAAGTGGAAGGTTTCCTGAAAGGGACATCTCATGGTGTAGCTTCAGTAAGATCACCATCCATGATATGTCAGGCCGTTTTAGAGATAGTCATCTACTGTCCTCTAAGTAAACTCCTCACCAATGGTCTATAGCTAAAGCAAATGAGTTTATTGGATCATTGTTTTACTTTGTTTTGGAATCATACTTTTGGTTTTTGACTGGTATTCTACGTGAGGTATATAGGCATTTGATCACATTGCTATTGCTTTTATTTGCCTCATTATGATAGCCATCATTATCTTTATAGCTGATATGATTGTGTTTCTACCTTCTGATTACAAATACAAATTCTCCACATGAAGATAAAATTTAATTAATTGATTATTTGTATTTCTGCACAAAAATCTCTCTCATTTCCTACAGGGATATTTCAAATGTAAAAGTATTTAATAATAATTTGATTATGTTAGAATGCTAGACAGTTTTATTATCAAATATACCATAAGAACTTTATAAGACAAAAACATCTGCTTCTCATACATAAGTATAGAAATAAAAGCTTACCTGGAAAGAGTTACCTTGGAATCAAGATATTATCGGAATATTAATTTGGTATTTCTCATTATTATAACCTTATTCTTAACTTACTGTGAAGCTACAGGGCTCCACAATATTAAGATCATCTTTCACTTATAACCAGTGATTTAATATATTACTGTGAACTTTTCATTCTGTGCCAGATGAGTAATGTAGGTCCCAAGGCAATGTTTCAACTTACTTTCTCCAGAACTCTAATTCATTTCTCAGTTTTGAGAACATACTGAAGCAAACATCTGCTTTTAAAACTCCTAACACACACACACACACACACACACACACACACACACACACACACATTAATGCATGCATGCAAGCACACACATCCACACATGTACACACACATAAATTAAAAACGATCAGGTCTTGTCAATTTTTACTAACAATTTCAAGCTGGGGTCCATGGCACAAGATTACAATTGCACCTACTCAAGTAGCTGTGCTGGGGATTCAAAAAAATCAAAGTCTATCAGAATTATAGAGTAAGTTCAAACAGTACAGACAACCTGATAAAGGACCTGAGGAGGCAGCTCATTGATAAAACACTTGCCTTTAGTCACAGAGTTCTAGGATTAATTCACAGAACTGAAAGAATATAAATGTGTGTAGAAGAGTGAACTTCAGTATGAGAACACAAGCTTAGCATGTACAGATAGGATTTTCAACATATCACTGATAAAGAAAGGAGAGAGACTGAAATAATAGAAGAACACAGAGAGAAAGAGAAAAAGGAGAAGGAGAAAATGAAAGAGTATACACCCACATACATATAGGATAGATAGATACAAACACATATATGTTCATTTTAACGTATATTTATAAAATATTATGTTCAATAGTTTTTATTTGTTGGTGGAAAAACTCTATCAATGTATTTTTTACTTTCTGTTGTCCAACAAGAAACTTTTCATGGTTATTTTCAGAGCAAGAACTATATATGAAGGAAAATAAAACATTTAAGGGAAGATTACCTGACCCTCTGTATTTTTCACCCCACCCTGTCTCTTCCACCACCTGATGCTGCTCTTCTTTTTCTCTCCCCCACCTCTCTTCATTCAGGCTCCTTCCTCCTACTACCTCCCATGATTGTTTTTCCCCCTTCTAAGCAGGACTCAAGCATTCACAATTTGGCCTTCCTTCTTCTTGAGCTTCATATGATCTGTGAGTTGTAAAACACATGTATTACGAGTGTTTTTCCTAGTATCCATTTATCAGTGAGTATATAGCATGTATATTCCTTTGTAACTGGGTTACACAGTGGGTCAGGAAATTGAACTGGAGGTGTGTAGCAGTGGGGAACGGGGAACTGGGGGTAGTCACTACAAAGTCTAAGATGCCAGGAAAGAAAGAGGCTCCCAGGACTGGATGATATTAGCTGAAACACCCCAAAAAGGGGAAAGGGAACTCACAGAGGCCATATCCAGAGGTTAAACAATGCCCCCTGTTGAGGTGTGGGGCCACCCACCCATCTCAAAAATATTAACCCAGAATTACTCCTATCTAAAGGAAATGCAGGGACAAAGAGTGGAGCAGAGACTGAAAGAAAGGCCATCTAGAGACTGCCCCACCTGGGGATCCATCCCATATGCAGCAGCAAAACCCAAACAGTATTGTGGATTCCAAGAAGTCCTTGCTGACAGGAGCCTGGTATAGATGTCCCTGAGAGGATCTGACAGAATCTGACCAATACAGATGTGGATGCTCACAACCAACCATCAGACTGAGCAAGGAGAGGAGGAGTTATGGGAAGGACTGAAGTTCCTGAAGGGGTTTGCAACCCCATAGGAAGAACAACAATATCAAACAAACAGACACTACAGAGCTCCCAGGGACTAAACCACCAACCAAAGGGTACAAATGGTGGAACCCATGGCTCCAGCTGCATATGTAGCATAGAATTGCCTTATATGGCTTGAGTGGGAGAGAAGAACCTAGATCCTTTGGAGACTCAATGCCCCAGCATAGGGGAATGCTAGGCCAGTGGGTTGGGAGTGGGTGGGTAGCTGTGGGAGCTCTCTCATAGAAGGGGGAGGTGGGGAGTCGGGGAAGGGGGCAGGGAGTTTGTGGAAGTCAGAAAGAGGGATATCATTTGAAATGTAAATAACCAGTTAAAAAAAGTGAAGTTTAGATTTTCTAATGTATTAACTTAACAATTAACTTATTAGTCAATGGGATAAGATTCCAATAAAAATTTTAATATAATAGATTCCATATGGCTGGTAATTAATGGGAGAAAATAGTCAAATTGATGTATATCTTTGCCAGGTTGTTAAAGTAATCTGCTAATTTCAAAAATTATTTTCCTTTGCCTTTTTGTTTTAAAGAGGATTTTGTTTTTGAAAACAAAGAAAGTAAAAATCTTTAGTTTGCCTGAACTGGCCAAAGTACAATGAATTTTAACATAGTAAGTTAATTAGACACATAACAATAAATATGATACTAATTCAAACAAATAGAAAATAACCTATATCTGAAACGATTGAATATCTTCCATCATAGACACACCTTAAATTAAACTGATTGGAAAATACAAACAGCAACCAATCTAATAGAAGCATGTTAGATGTATTGTACTGCTAACTTTGTTTCACCAAATTACATTTTCCTTTGACACTCATCTGTAACTTTCTGTAGAGTTAATCTCAGAATATTACTCATTTTTGAAAGTGCTAATGTACCAGAAAGGACTTGTATTTTTATTAGCCATATTGTCTAACCCAGGTGTTACTTGTTCTCTACATCTGCCCTAAGTTCATTTAGCAGTTAAAATCTATATCACAAATGATGAAAATCAAGGGCTGGAGAGATGGCTCAGAGGTTAAGAGCACTGACTGCTCTTCCAAAGGTCCTGAGTTCAAATCCCAGCAACCACATGGTGGCTCACAACCATCCGTAATGAGATCTGATGCCCTCTTCTGGGGTGTCTGAAGACAACTACAGTGTACTTACATATAATAAATAAATAAATCTTAAAAAAGCAAAACAAAAAAATGATGAAAATCTATCATGAACTATGTTCTTAAACTCCACTGAATTGCATAGTATAGAAAATCAATTCATCTTGTTTAACATTTTAAGTAATAAAAATATCTACATGCTAATATTAAATCTTTAACATTTCATCATATTTAATTTTCCTCTTAAGCAATTTAAATATATTACATAAACATTAAACAATAGGTTTGAGTATGCAGCATTGTTTTTTTACCCATAATCTGATTCTCAGAAGACAAACTTCTTCAGATTTCTTAGACTCACTTTCTTGTGTACAAAGTATTGGTCTTACACTGAATTATAAAACAGCAGTAACATTTTTTTCTTGTTTATAATCATTACTGTATTTCAGATGATTAAACCACAGTGATGATTAGTCCATTAAATCACGTGCTAAGCACATTCTATATAAAAGCTAAGTTGAGAACATACATAGATGTTTTTATTATTTTGAATTCATTTTATCAGTATTTAAAATGAAGTCTATATCCACATTGACCTTACATAGTATTTTACTGCTGTGTTTTCATTCGGAATGTAAATACAAAAAACTATAGAAAATAAAATAAAATAAATATTTTCATAAATATGCATTAATATGTGTCTTTAATATTAGATAATTAGAACTGGTATTAAGATATAAATTCAAGGTAAATGTCAAAGAGTATAAATATATATGGAAACAATAATTTGGATAATTAAAATACTAAAGATATAGCTCAGTTTTCGGAAGATAGGTGCTTTTTCCAATACACAGCAGTTTGTGAGATATTTCATATCATAATAATTCCATGGATATGTAGATTATATTTGATACTGAGATATTGGAACTGAACTTGGATTGTATATTCTACTAATTTTCAACAATATTTTAAAATCTGCTTTATGAACTGATCTGTCTGGTGTTTAACATAATCTCTTGTATTTTCTGTGTTTATTTAATGTGCATCTTTTAGTATGGTTATAATCACTGAACTAACATTTCAAACACGGTAAAATTTATCTCTCTCATGTGTCTCTGTGTCTCTCTCCTACTCTTATTTTCTCTCTTACTCTTTTCTTTTTCTGTTTTCATAAAAAAAAACTCAGTGGTTCCTAATAGTAACAGATTATAGGAAACCAGATCAGTCATTGTAATGTTTAGTGTTTCATGAAATTGCTTGCCTGTATTATTATAAACAGAAATAAGTGTTGGATGCATGTTGTTTTAAAAATATAGATTAAATCCCAATATATACACTGCTTATTTAGAGATTTCTATACAATAAGCATGGCTATTAATATATTTGAAGATTTACTTTCCTGCAAATATTTCATATTTTTACTAAACTTCTGAATATTTAAGATGAATTAGTATCCAAATTATTCAGCAATTGCATTCAGGTTTCTTCTAATTTTTCTTTTTTTAATTTAATTTTAATTATTTTTAGAATTTCTTTTTTTTTATTTTCTAAGTTTTTTTTTATTTACATTCAAAATCATTTCCCCTTTCCCGTTTCCTCCCTCCCCGAAAGTCCCATAAACCCCCTTCCCTCCCCCTTTTCCCCATTCAACCCCCTCTCGTTTCTCTGTCCTGGCATTCCCCTACATCCAGTCTTTCCAGGACCAGGGGTCTCTCCTTCCATCTTCTTGGAAATCTATTGATATGCAAATTGTGTCTAGGGTATTCCGAGATTCTGGGTTTAGAAATATTCTTTTGAGATTTTCAATTCCACACTGGTATTAGCAATATGGCAGCATATGCCTACTAGTTATCTTAGATTGTAAGCATGCGCTATTATCTCTGAGTAGACAAATTTAACTATAAAAATATATTAGGCATAGATTCAACACGATAATGTGTCACATTAATAAATACGTATCTGAAGACAATATTTAGTTTATGTAATTTTTTTTATATGTTAGTAGTTAGTTCATTAATATACTCCAAATTACATGTGTTAAAAGTTCCTTCATCAAGCAAAGGTACTCTGAATAGTTGGTGGTAAGTAGAAGGTAAATGTCATATTTCTCAATTGTTGCATGGAGATATCATAACCAAGGCAACTTGCAGAAGAAAAAGGTTACTTAGGGCTTGCAATTTCAGATGGTTTAGTGTTGTGGTCCTTTGTGTTGAGGTCCTTCTTCCACTTGGATTTGAACTTTGGGAAAAATGATAAATATGGATCTATTTTCATTCTTCTACATATAGACTGCAAGTTAGACTAGCACCATTTATTTAAGACGCTTTTCTTTTTTGCACTGTATATTTTGGCTTTATTGTTAAAGATCAAGTGTCCATAGTTGTGTGGGTTTATTTCTGGGTATTAGGTTGTATTCCATTGACCAACCTGTAGGTCTGTCTCTGTATCAGTTCCTTGAGGTCTTTATCTTTATTGTTTTGTAGTATTGCTTGAGGTCAGGGATGGTGATTCCCTCAGAAGATCTTTTATTTTTGAGAATTGTTTTGGATATCCTGGGTTTTTTTGTTGTTGTTTGTGTTTTGTTTTTCTATATGAAGATGAAAGTTGCTGTTTCCATATCTATGAAGAATTGTGTTGGAATTTTGATTGGGATTATATTGCATCTGTAAATTGCTGTTAAGACAGCCATTTTGACTATGTTAATTCTATTGAGATCTTTCCATCTTCTGAGAGCTTCTTCAATTTCTACAGGAATTTGAAGTTCTTTCCTTTTCTTAAACACAAGTCCTATTCTTGACACTGATGTGAAAAGGAAACTTAGAGGACTGTAGAAGAGATATGCCATGGAAGAAATGTTCTTTATGAAATAAGGAAACCACAATGGGTTCAGGAAGTAAGGAAGAAAGAACTAAGATAAGGGTGTGAAAGAGACTGCTTAACCTCTACCTATAGTGGAACTATTAGTAGCTAGCTAAATATTATATAAACAGTAATGGAGAAAATATAAAGTTAATTATACAAATAAACAGAAAGTTTTGTGAGTCTACTGAGAGTTACTACCTTTTACTGTCCCTGTGGTGATAATAACTGCACTGGTTATTAACATAGAGTCCATGACATCAGGCAGGAAAACATGGCATTGGAACAGTATCTCAGAGAACACATATTAGGACACAGGAGATCACAAGGCTGAAAAGAGAGAGCGCGAAAATGTAGTAGCATGGTACTGCCTCAAGTGAAGTAACTTCTTCAACAAAGCTACACCTACTAACTTTTCCCTAAACATTTTCACCAACTGATGACCAGATTCAAATATATGAGTCTATGTGACCATTCTTATTAATAAAGTCACTGTGAGTTGAAAGAAGTGCCTTAGAATAGGCTATTTAGTACTAGACCTGGTATCTTTCTTTCTTTCCTCCCTTACTACCCTCTACCTCCTGTGAGTATTTTGTTCCCATTTCTAAGAAGGACTGAAGCATCCACACTTTGGTATTCCTTCTTCTTGAGCTTCATGTGGTCTGTGAAATGTATCTTGGAAATTCTGAGATGTAGGCTACTATCACTTATCAGTGAGTACATACCATGTGTATTCTTTTGTGACTGGTTAACTCACTCAGAATAATATTTTCTAGTTCTATTAATTTGTCTGCAAATTTCATGAAGTCATTCTTAAGAAACACTGGTTTCTTCACAAAGGTATAAAACAGAATGCAAAACCATGTCAACCAAAATTTCTACTTTTTTCAAATGTTAGGTAAGTATTTAAGTTGAAGTTCTCCTTTAGGTCCCTCTCCTCAGAGATTTGGAAAGTTTGTTACAGAAGAGGAGAAGAGATTTTAGAAGTAAGAAGGAATGCAGAAAAGCAAAAGAATGTGACCCATTGAATCAACTGAACATGGCCCTTATGAGCTTAAGGAGATTCAAGTAGCCAACATGGGGTCTGCATTGATGTGCACCTGGTCCTCTGTATATGTGCTAATGATGTTATTTTGGTGCTTTTGTGCAACTGCTGACAGTGGATGCAAATGTGACTCTGACTCTTTTAGCTGCTCTTGGTACTCTTTTATTCTTATTGGGTTGCTTTGTCCAACCTCAAAATGAGGAGTTTTGTATTGTCTCACTATATGCTCTTTTGTTGGGTTTGGTTGTGGTCTCTTGTAGGCAGCTCTTTTCTGAAAGGAAAAGAAGGAGTAGTGATACTGGGAGAGAAAGAGATACTTTGGAACCAGAAGGAGTGGAGAGAAGGCAAACTAGTTTGTAAATATTGTGTGAGAGAAGACTCATTTATTTTTATTTTTATTTTTTTTCTATGTACATTTCAAATGCTAAATCCTTTCCTGGTTCTCCCCCTCCCCAAAAACCCACAACCCCTCCTCCCATCCCCTGCTTTCAAGTATATGACCCCCCACTGGACCCATTCCCCCATTCCTCCCCCTCGATTTCCCTTTGTTGGGGCATCTATTGAGCCTTTACCAGACCAAGGACCACTCCTCCCACTGATGCCCAAGAAGGAATTCCTCTGCCACATATTTGGCTTGAACCATGTATACCCCTTGGTTGATGGTTTGGTCCCTGGGAGTCCTGGGGCACCTGGGTGGCCGACATCATTGTTCTTGCCATGGGGCTGTAAACCCCTTCAGCTTCTCTGGACTGTCCTCCAACTCCTCTATTGGGGACTACTTGCCCAGTACAATGGTTGGCTGCTAGCATCTGCCTCTGTATGTGTAAAGCTTTTGAAGCCCCCCACGCCCCCGAGACAACCATGACATGCTCCTTTTGGTATGAACTTCTTGTTGTCCATAATAGTGTCAGGTTTGGTGACTGTTAATAGGATGAATCTCCAAGCAGGGCAGTCTCTGTGTGGCTTTAACTTCAGTCTCTGCTCCGCACTATGTCTCCTTTATTGTTCCTGTCGGTATTTTGTTCCCTTTCTCAGAGGAACCAAAGCACCCCCACTTCAGTTCTCCTTCTTCTTGAGCTTCCTGTGATCTGTGAATTGTGACTTGTTTATTTTGAGCTTTTGGTCTAACATCCACTTATTAGTGAGTGCAAACCATGTCCATTCTTTTGGGACTGGGTTACCTTGCTCAGGATGACACTTTCTAGTTCCATCCATTTGCCTAAGAATTTCATGAATTCAATGTTTTTAATAACTGAATAGTACTCCATTGTGTATATATACCACAGTTTCTATAACCATTCCTCTGTTGAAGGACATCTGGGTTCTTTCCAGCTTCTGGCTATTATAAATAAGGCTGCTATGAACATAATGGAGCATGTGTCCTTATTACATGTAGGTGCATCTTCTGGGTATATGCACAGGAGAGTTATAGCTGGGTCCTCAGGTAGTACTATGTATAATTTTCTGAGGAATCACCAAGCTGATTTCCAGAGTGGTTTTACAAACTTGCAATCACACCAACAATGGAAAAGTGTTCTTCTTTCCCCACATCCTCTCTAGCATCTGCTGTCCCCTGAGTTTTTCATCTTAGCCATTCTGACCAGTGTGAGGTAGAATCTCAGGGTTGTTTTGATTTGCATTTCCCTGATAACTAAGGATGCTGAACATTTCCTTAGATGCCTTAGAGCCATTCGAATTTTCTCAGTTGAGAATTCTCTGTTTAGCTCAGCCATTTTTTAATAGGGTTATTTGACTCTCTGGAGTCTAACTTCTTGAGTTCTTTGTATACATTGGATATTAGCCCTCTATGAGATGTAGGATTGGTAAAGATCTTTTCCCAATTAGTTGGTTGCTGTTTTGTCCTATTGACGCTGTCCTTTGCCTTACAGAAGTTTTGCAGTTTTATGAGGTCCCATTTGTCGATTCTTGTTCTCAGAGCATGAGCCATTGGTGTTCTATTTAGGAAATTTTCCCCTGTGCCCATGTGTTCAAGATTCTTCCCTAAATTCTCCTCTATAAGCATCAGTGTGTCTGGTTTTATGTGTAGGTCCTTGATCCACTTGGACTTGAGCTTTGTACAAGGAGATAAGAATGGGTCGATTTGCATTTTTCTGCATGCTGACCTCCAGTTGATCCAGCACAATTTGTTAAAAATGCTGTCTTTTTTTCCACTGGATGTTTTTAGCTCCTTTGTCAAATATCAAGTGACCATAGGTGAGTGGGTTCTTTCTGGGTCTTCGATTCTATTCCATTGATCTTTCTGCCTGTCTCTGTACCAGTTCCAAACACTTTTTATCACTATTGGTCTGTAGTAGAACTTGAGCATCAGGGATGATGATTCCCCCAGGGGATCTTTTGCTGTGGAGAATAGATTTTGCTATCCTGGGTTTTTTGTTATTCCAGATGAATTTGAGAATTGCTCTTTCTATATCTATGAAGAATTGATTTGGGATTTTGATGGGAATTGCAATGAATCTGTAGATTGCTTTCAGCAAGATGGCCATTTTTATTATATTAACCCTGCCAATCCATGAGCATGGGAGATCTTTCCATCTTCTGAGATCTTCTTTGATTTCTTTCTTCAGAGGCTTGAAGTTCTTGTCATATAGATCTTTCACTCATTTCTTAGAGTCACACCAAGTTATGTAATATCATTTGTGATTATTGTGAAAGGTGTCGTTTCCCTAATTTCTTTATCAGCTTGTTTATCCTTTGAGTATAGGAAAGCTACTGATTTGTTTGAGTTAATTTTATATCCAGCCACTTTGCTGAAGTTGTTTATCAGCTTTAGGAGTTCTCTGGTGGAAGTTTTGGGGTCCCTTAAGTATACGATCATATCATCTGCAAATAGTGATATTTTGACTTCATCCTTTCCAATTTGTATACCTTTGACCTCCTTTTGTTGTCTGATTGCTCTAGCAAGGACTTCATTTACTATATTGAACAGTGTGAGAGTAGGCAGCCTTGTCTGGTCCCTGATTTTAGTGGGATTGCTTCAAGTTTCTCTTCGTTTAATTTGATGTTGGCTATCGGTTTGCATTACATTGCTTTCACTATGTTTAGGTATGGGCTTTGGATTCCGGATCTCTCCAAGCCTTTTATCATGAAGGCATGCTGGATTTTGTCAAAAGCCTTTTCAGCATCTTGAAATGACCATGTGTTTTCTTTTCCTTCAGTTTGTTTATGTGGTGGATTACATTGATGGATTTCCATATATTGAACCATTCCTGCATCCCTGGGATGAAGCCTACCTGATCGTGGTGAATTATCATTTTGATGCATTCTTGAATTCGGTTGGCCAGAATTTTGTTGAGTATTTTTGCATTGATGTTCATGAGGGAGATTGGTCTGAAGTTCTCCTTCCTTATTTGGTATTTGTTTGGTTTAGGTATAAGCGTTAATGTGGCTTCATAGAGTGAGTTGGGTAGTGTTCCTTGAGTGAGAAGACTCAATTTTAAATTAAATATATAATAATTTCACCAAATCATCAACTTTGTGCAAAGACTTAGCTTCTAAAAGGAAAATTTATACATTGAAGAAGTGTGTGCAAAGTATGTTAACAATGTGATGTTAATACAGTATAGGAAAGGCCTAATAAAAATGTCTATTTAAACTTGCTTTCTCCAAATTACCTATGTAGTAGCTCAGAATTATGAATTATGATAATAGTAAAGAATGAGACAGATTTCTGTAAGGAGCTTTGGAGAACTTTCTGGTATTTGGAAAATTATTCTGAATCTTAATTCACATTAAATCTCAACAAAACAACAAAAAATAACCAAACAACCCAATCAAAACATGGGGTATAGAATTAAACCTAGAATTCACAACTGATGAATCTTGGATGACAGAGAAACACCTAAAGAAATGTTGAAAGTCTTTAGAGATCAGAGAAATGCAAATCAAAATGACCCTGAGATTCCACTTTACAACAATCAGAATGGCTAAGATCAAAACTTCCAGCAACAGCACATATTGGTAAGAAAGTGGAGAAAGTGGAACACTCCTACATTGCTGATGGGATTGCAAACCGGTATAACCACCCTGGAAATCAATCTGGAGGTTCCTCAGAAAATCAGAAACAAATCTACCTGAAGACCCAGTTATACAACTCTTGGGAATATACCCACAGGGGCATTTGTGTTCAACTATGTATGCAGAGGCCTTGTTTTTGAATGCCAGAAGCTGGAAACAACCCAGATGTCCCACGACAGAACTGATAAAGAAAATATGGTTCATTTACTCAGTGGAATACTACTCAGCTATTAAGAACGAGGACAGCCTGAGTTTTGCAGGCAAATGGATAGAACTAGAAAATATCATCCTGAGTGAGGTAACTCAGACTCTAAAGCACATGAATGATATGTACACACTAATAAGTGGATATTAGCCAAAAAAAAAAAAAAAGTAAAAGTGCCAAGTACCCAAGATACATCCCACAGAACTCAAAGAGTTCAACAGGCTGAAGGGCACAAGGGAGGATACCTTAGTCCCACTTGGGAGAGAGAAGAAACCAATCACTAATCGGGCGGGAAGGACCTGGGAGGGAAAGTAGTCAGGGAGTTAGAAGGGAGAGGGGAAACTGATCTGGGTTTGGGTGAGGGAAAATGACTGAAGCCCCAAGGGTCAGTAGAAAGAATGTAAATAGGTAACTTCAAGAGGTAGGAGGTTGGGGGCAGGGGCTCCAGAACGAACCAGAAACCTGGGAGGTAAGAGACTCTCAGTACTCAAAGAAAGGGACCTTAGATGAAATGTCCTACAGTGGGGAGAGGGAAGTTGTAGAGCCTACCTCCAGCAGAAAGATAGGGAGGGCATCAAGTGAGGGAGGGTGTTGCTGTCCCACAGTCAAAATTCTGACTGATAATTGTTCCTGTCTGAAAGAACTGCAGGTTTGAAAATTGAGAGGAGCCTGAGGAAAAGAAGGTCCCGTTACAGGCCCAATGTAGGATCCAGCTCAAGGGGAGGTCCCAAGACCTGACACTATTACTGAGGCTATGGAGCCTCAAGTAGGGACCTATCGTGACTGTCTTCTTAAAGACCCAACAAGCAGCTGAAAGAGTCAGATATAGATATTTGCACCGAAACAAAGACAGAAGCTGCTGACCCCTATGGTTCAATTAGGGGAAAGCTACAAGAAGCTGAGGAGGTGGACAATCTTATAGGAGGACCAGTAGTCTCAATTAATCTGAACCCCTGAGATCTCTCAGACAATGGAACACCAACGAGGCCGTGTATACCAGCTGATCTGAGGCCCCAAGACATATACAGCCGAGGACTGCTAAGTCTTGGTTTAGTCAGAGAAGATGCACCTAACCCTCAAGAGACTGGAGTTTAGAGGTCTTATGGGGTAGGGGTGGGATTTGGGTACATCCTCATGGAGACAGGGGGACGGGATAGATGTATGGGATGTGGAACAGTAGGATGGTGTACCAGAAGGGGAATAAAATTTGGAGTTTAAAATTAAAAACAATAGTTTTATATAGTGTTTTCTTTCAGCAAATTTAACTGTTAATGAAATGTATGTTTAAACATTAAACATTTTTTTGTTCTTCACTTTGAAGTTTACTGATTTCAATATTGTCAAATTAGACACAAAACAACAATGGTTTTGAAGCAAAGCCTACAATATGTCTACCATGTTGAATGGTATGCTAAACGTGCTTATTTTTATCCATTTGTGTTCTTCCAAAGTCCTTGACTTTATACCATATTCCACCTTCATTTGTTCAACCCTCTGTCTTCTCTAGAATGGAAACCCACAAATCAGAGATGAGATCTCTACAATCATTAATGTGTGGAAAGACACCTATGAATTTTTACAAAGATTAGGGAAATATTTACTAACTTATATAAGTCTGTGAAAATCTTATAAAATTTCACAGAATAGTTCATCATCATCAACAACAACAGCATAACAAAATATTAGATCTTTAACTACATAAACTATTAAAACACACTATACTATGATATAACACTCAGGGAAATACATATAACACTCAGGGAAATCAGCAAAGCTGTATAACATGCACTTGATTTTATATATCGTGATTTCATATAATAATATTGGTATTTTGTATTTCTTCAGTCTATTATTCTAAAATAAACAGTAAATTAACTTCTAGTCATGTGAAAGTATATAATGAACTAGATATAATTTTCCTAGATAATGTTTTTGTCCATCAATCTCAGAAGGAATAAAAGCTGCTAATACCTATGTAAGATGTTAGAAACAGAATTTATGGAAGTGTACAACTATTATGGTTTTTAAATGTAAACAGCAGTTTAGCTATCAACATAGTCAGAAATCACAGGGTATAGCAAAGAATGTAGTACATATTCACAAATATTCTGTGAATAGTTCTCACCATTTAAATCATTTACTTTTATCCAATCAACAAGATATGTTGGCATTTAGTTCAAAATATGTGATTTTATTCCTACTAGATATATTTATTTCCAATACAGGATATATACAACTCTGTTATAAATATTTTGCCCAAATATCTAGGTGGTATCCTGAAATAAATTATAGAGATTAACTGGAAGTTTTGAGTCCAGATAGATAAATAAAAAGACTAATGTGAACTAAGAGGAAAATCAGTGTTTATATGATTAGAGCATTCATGGTTGGTGTATGCACAATTAGGATGAAACTTCTCTATGCCGTCTTTATTTTCCTAGGTTGACTGAATCACTATAACTAGATACTTTTAAAATAATTTATGAATTACATTATAACTTTTTTCTTCCAATAACATGGAAAATTAAACATAATAGGAAAATCAAGACTTGTTTATTTTTAAACCAGGAATGGCATTTACTGTTAATATTATACTAACTTTTAATAATGAATTTGATTTCCCCAAATTGATGAGGAAATTGCTGATTATGTGAGGTTTCTATATTTAGTAAAAATGAATATTAATATTGTAAAATGATGAATTGCTAATATGGGACATTGAGCATGCAATCAACTATAAAATATCCTTCCTATAAAAGACAAGAATTTATAGCGATAATTTTTGTACTCTATCTAATTTGTAATACCATCTACTGCAAAGGCATGAGAAATTATATAGCACTTCAGAGTAGTCAATAATTTTTTATTTCATTATTTTGGGAAAATATTTAATCTCTGTGATCATTACCAACATTTTATTTTAATACATATGTAAGAAAAGGGAGAAGAAAGTTCAAAACATCTTACACCTTTCAAAAATTATCTATTAAAACATATGACTTAATTAAACTTTCAAGAATCATTTCTGGTTTTTAATAATCAGGATTCATACTAATTTTAGCTGCATTATGACACAGTGTATTTGTGTTATCTAGTTTCTGACACGAAACAGAGTATCAATGTTCAATCAAATTCTGTTTATATTAGAAGCACGATTATAAATAAGCAAAGGCTTCTTAAGATTGATGGCAATCAACTGTTATAGATAGAACCAAATAGTTATGTATGTTTTGTGCAACTCTTAACATGGTGTTGAATAGCAAATTATCCCAAACAAGTGCAGCAGCTCAAAATAGAATTTAAAAAGCTGGTGTTGTAATCATGTACTGATATAAGATGAGCAATAGGTCAGACCTGCCAAATCACTGAGCTTCTTCTGTATTAGTTCCCATCATTGGCTTGCAGGGAAGCAAGTCATTGTAGAGTTGTGCCAGCCCATCATGGACTTTTGTTTGTGAATGCTGGAGAGAATAGTGGAGAGGATCAAGATAGCAAAGTTTAAAATAAAAAATAATATTTTCATTTTTCTTTTCATTTTTCTATCTCATCTTTGATGATAGAACCAAAATAGCAGTGTCTGAAGAAGGTGTCAGCTAAAGACCCTAGGTGGAGAAGGGTTCCAATCAAAGTATTTAGGCTAAAATGTCAAGCAAACACACACACACACACACACACACACACACACACACCACACCACACCACACCACACACAAAATGCTTATCAGTGGGTGCTTCAATCTCTAACATCAACTTCCACAGATTTCTCATTAATTAAATGTGGCAAGTATGGGTGCAGGGGACAATGTGCTGTATAATGTCTTTAAGAGAAAACTTTTGTCTTTGTCTTTAGTCAAACCTTAAATGTCATCTACTTTAAGCAAGTATATAGTTCCAGTGTTTTGTCATAATTCCTTCAAATAGTATTTGCTTTACTGCAGCTACATCCATTGTTATTATTCTAAGAAGATGACATTTGTTTAAACAAATGAAATGAAGCTATTCTACAGATTGGCTCTCATTGCCAAAAACAATATTTCAAACATTCCTTACACTATAAGAAATCCACTCACAATTTTCTCTTTATAGTAAATAACTACCATTTTAGGACACCAATTTTTGTAATCTCTGATCGGATCCTAACTCTAGCTTTTATAAAGCCAACTCAGTAACACTTTTTTTTCCTTCTAAATTATACCCTGCTTTCTATCAAGTTCATTCTCTAAAAATGTTTCAAATTCATCTCCTAAAATTATAATTAAAATCGATTTTTGCCAATCAAGCTGACCTGTCAAAAGATTTTCTCTTCTTCAATTTACTAGCCTTTTCAATTTCATGATAGTTCACTTATCGGATTATATTCCATTCTGTATTACAGCACATGGATACTGGTACTGATAAGAAATCAAACTTTTCTTAAGAAGCTTATAAAGGTCAGAATCACTTTTTGTACCCATTCTGATCCTGTTTACTATTATAGCTTGCTTTTATTTTAACCCTTGGCAGATTACATTTCAACACACTTCTTTTGATTTCCAAGCACTCTGAACATCCTTTTCCTTCTCATATGCATTATATTAGATACCATTTACTTTTCATTTAATGCTTTTTTTAATATTCATTTTTAACAAAAATGACCTAGCCTAAGGAAGTGTCCATTGACAAGTCAAATTGATAGCTAAATTTCCTATACCACTACCAAATATTGTTGACTCTTCCACAGCATATCTTCATAAATGCAATCATGGCTTCCTATAGTGACATATTTTTTTTTTTTGCACTATCTGAGCTGCTGTCAAAAAGTAAATTAAAATTGTGATGATATAATCTATAAAGAACAGACCTTACTTCTCACAGTTCTAGAGGCTAGGCATTCTATGGCCAAAGAACTAGCGTCTGATGAGGGATTTCTTGCTATTTCATTATATGCAAGAAAGCAGAAGAGCATGTGGACTTAATGCTGATTAAAGCTTCTTGGGACAAACAACTGGGGAGAGGTAAGGAAGTAGAAAGAGTGAATATCTAGGACATGCAGCTAAATTAAAAGGCTATTGGACCAGAGTATCCATACTTTGATCTTCCTTCTTCTTGGGCATCATTTGATATGTGAATTTTGTCTTGGATATTCCAAGCTTCAGGGCTAATGTACACTTATCAATAACTGCATACCAAGTGCATTCTTTTGTGACTGAATTACCTCACTTAGGATGATATCTTCCAGTTCCACCAATTTGCCTAAGAATTTCATGAATTCATTGTTTTTAATAGCTGAGTAGTATTCCATTGTGTAAATACACCACATTTTCTGTATCCATTCCTCCGTTGAGGGACGTCTGGGTTCTTTCCAGCTTCTGGCTATTATAAATAGGGTTGCTATGAACATAGTGGAGCCTGTGTCCTTAATACATGCTGGAGAATCCTCTGGTAATATGCCCAGGAGTGGTATGAGGGTCCTCCGGTATCATCATATCCAGTTTTCTGAGGAAATGCCAGACTGATTTCTAGAGTGGTTGTGCTAGCTTGTAATCCCACCAACAGTGGAGGAGTGTTCCTTTTTCTCCACATCCTTGCCAGCACCTGCTATCTCCTGAGTTTTTGATGTTAGCCATTCTGACTGGTGTGAGGTGAAATCTCAGGGTTGTTTTGATTTGCATTTCCCTGATGACTAAGGATGTTGAACTTTTTTTTAGGTGCTTCTCAGTCATTCGATATTCCTCAGGTGAAAATTCTTTGTTTAGTTCTGTTTTTTTCAATACGGTTATTTGGCTCTCTGGAGTCTAACTTCTTGAGTTCTTTGTATATATTGGATATTAGCCCTCTGTTGCATGTAGGGTTGGTAAAGATATTTTCCCAATTTGTTGGTTGCCATTTTGTCCTATTGACAGTGTCCTTTGCCTTACATAAATTTTGTAATTTTATGAGGACCCGTTTGTCAATTCTTGATCTTAGAGCATAAGCTATTGTTGTTCTGTTCCGGAAACTTTCCCCTGTGTCCATGTGCTCAAGGCTCTTCCCCAGTTTCTTTTCTATTAGTTTCAGTGTGTCTGGTTTTATGTGGAGGTCATTGATCCACTTGGACTTGAGCTTTCTACAAGGTGATAAGAATGGATCGATTTGCATTCTTCTGCATACTAGCTGCCAGTTGAAACAGCATCATTGTTTAAAAAGGCTATCTTTTTTTTTCCACTGGATGTTTTCAGATCCTTTGTCAAATATCAAGTGACCATAGGTGTGTGGGTTCATTTCCGGGTCTTCCATTGATCTACCTGCCTGTCACTGTACCAATACCTTTCAGATTTTTAACACTATTGCTCTGTAGTACTGCTTGAGGTCAAGTATACTGATTCCCCCAGAAGTTCCTTTACTGTTGAGAATAGTTTTAGAAGGTGGAACAATATACCCACAGAAGGAGATGTAGAGACAAAGTGTGGAGCAGAGTCTGAGGGAAGGACCATCCAGAGTCTGCACCACATAGTGATTCATCCCATATACAGTTACAAAACTCAGACACTATTATTGATGCCCACAAGTACTTGCTGACTGGAGCCAGATTTAGTTGTCACCTGGGATGCTCTGCTAGTGCATGACAAATACAGAGGGGGACACTCTCAGCCAGTGATTGAACTGAGCACAGGGTCCCAATGGGGGAGCTAGAGAAAGGAGCTGAAGGGGTTTGCAGTGCCATAGGAGAAATAAAAATATGAGTCACCGAGTACTCCCAAAGCTCCCAGGGACAAAAACATCAAACAGTACACATGGTGTTATACATGGCTCCAGATGCATAGGCAGTAGAGGGTGACCTTTTGGGGCATCAAAAGGAGTAGAGGCCCCTGGTCATGGAAAGATTCAATGCAGCAATATAGGGGAATACCAGAACAGGGAAGCAGGAGGGGGTTGATTGGGGAACAGGGTTTTATGAGACTTTTCTGGGGGGGGGACCAGGAAAAGGGAAATCATTTGAAATGTAAATAAAGAATATGTCTAATGAAAAAATTAAATAAAAGGCTATTGGAGGGACAGCATTGAAATTTGATACTGTAGTAACTTCCCAAATTGTGTGTGTGTGTGTGTGTGTGTGTGTGTGTGTGTGTGTGTGTGTGTGAAAGAATTCACTAGGTAGGAAATCCTAGTCTTTGTGATTATGGAAGAAGGTTGATGAAACTGTATGCACACACACATTAACAACTCTCTCAAGCTTCTCCCATTGTGACTCCCTGCTACAATATACTGGATCATTTAGTTGGTACTCAGAATAAGTCTTTCCTTTCTTTTTTATTTTTTTAAAAGATGCATTTATTTTGTTTATATGAGTACACTGTAGCTCTCTTCAAACTCACCAGAAGACGGCATCAAATCCCATTACAGAAGTTTGTGAGCCACCATATGGTTGCTGGGAATTGAACTCAGGACATCTGGAAGAGCAGTCAGTGCTCTTAACTGCTGACTCTCTAGTCCCTAAAACTTTCCTTTAGAATTTTTTTTTACTGTACTTTATGGCATTGACAAAATAGAAGAAACATCTAAGACTTTATCTTGGTTTAGAGAGTAAAAATAATCCAAACAATGCTTTTGTATTTTTAGGCAACTAGGCAACATGTAATCTTGATCTCCTAATTATGTTTTAGTAATTGTTTTTTGTCTTTTTTCTCTGCAGCAGTGGTGTGGGTCTACTAACCCTTTCAGAGGGGTTGCCTAAGACCATTAGAAAATAAAATGTTTACATTATAATTCCTAACAGTAACAAAATAGCAGTTATGAAGTATCAATTAAAATATTTTATGGGTGGGTTCACCATAACATGGAAAACTGTACTAAAGGGTCACAACATTAGGGAGGTTGAGAACCATTGCGCTAGAGATTATAGGAACTTAATTTCCTTTCTTAGTTGGGATATCAATATACTATTTGCCTTCTAGAATAAAAGATATATAATGCCATGACTTAACAAAAACTGAAATTAGAACTATGTCAGCCAAAATTAATGAGGTGAATATCACTTTGATGACAAAAAGAAATTAAATGGAGAAGTCTGCTAGAGTAAACACTAAGTGAGGTCTGTGATCATTTTATAACTACAATCTGCTGTTGCTTGGTGAGACAAATGCTGAAATAAGCATAGGGCAAGCTTATTAGAAAAATATAGACAGTACAGAAGATGAAGTGCTAGGCCAGAAAGCATTACTTTTAATGAGTTATTGGACAGTTTTATGTGATATTCCCACTGTGCTTGAGCACATACAAAACTCTAACAACAAAATATATTCAGAGTACTTGGTTTGGTTCTGAGTACACTGCTCTATAAACTTTATTGTGCTTTTTCTGAAGGCATCTCAGTTAGAATTAGAATACAGAATCCCAGCATTTAATCAAATATGCTATTAACTAATACTGGTACACAGATTATTTAAAATAGGACCCACCATTATATCTACCATGATAAAATGCTCAGTAAATATTAGCTGTTATCATACCTAGTAAGAAGTGAAAAATCCATGAGGATATTCTATGCATAAAAAGACTAACTTTGAAAAAGTAGCTAAAAAAGAAAATTAGTCTTTATATTGATAAAATTGAATTTCTGAATATTAATGGAGTTATTGCCTTTCAACTTGAAAGGTATCATAATAATTTTTAAAAGATTGTTAAACTCTGAGGCATGCTTAGCTGCCTGAAATGTCATGCTGTCTAACGAGAGAGAGAGAGAGAGAGAGAGAGAGAGAGAGAGAGAGAGAGAGGGAGAGAGAGAGAGTTTTATAACAACAATCAACAATTAAAGAAAGAGAGCCTACAAGTTTGAAACAGAACAAAAAGGGAGTTCTCTTCTCAAAATAAAATGTATAATTGTTTTAAATTTAGGAAAGAATATTGGATGCCTCTAATAAATACCTCAGTTCTCATTGAAATAATTTCACCAATAATCTATTATTCAACTTAGAATTAAATCACTAATTAATGACTCATCTCTCTCTCTCTCTCTCTCTCTCTCTCTCTCTCTCTCTCTCTCTCTCTCTCTCTCTCTTTCTCCCTCCCTCTCTCCCTCCCTCTTCCTTCCTTTCTTCCCACTGTAATCACAATACTATTTTCTTTTAGTAGGATTCCATTCCAACATACATCAGAATAAAAGAAGATATCCCAGTCTGTATAGATAGGGTAGAATGTTAAAATCATCACAAGTACAGATGGAATAGACTTCTTCCATTCCAACTAATTTTTACTATCGTATATACTATTTAGATCAACCATCTACATTATCAGTTGGAGTTCTAAAGTAAGGTATTACATATATGTACAATATTTAGTAAATACTAAAATCAAATAAGTATTCATTAAATACAAAATATACTATATAATGAGGAATACACTCTGAATATAAAAGGGTTATTAATATAGGATACTTTGTACTTCACTGCTGTTACAATCTGCTAAATATATTTTAACTGAGAAATTATGAAATTATGGTGCTCATTTCCACTAATATATAAATATTCACACATATATCTCTCCCATATTTTAAGCTAGTGTATAAATTTTTAAAATTGGGTTATTAGTTATTTTTATTAAGCATGATGTATTTATATTTCTGTAAAAGAGTCTGAATAAAATACAATCACACCTAAGCAAAAATTTGGGAATTTCTTTAGCCAAAATGTCCAACTGTTGGGAAAGGGAACCTGAAAAGACCACCTACAGTAGATAGACAGGGTCCCCAAAAGGAAGGATGGGATAACCAATATATCTTCAAAATTTTTAACCCAAAATTGTTCCTGCATAAAAGAAATGCAATGACAAAATGCAACAAAAATTGAAAGGCCATCCAGTGACTGGCCCAACTTAGGATCAATCCTATTGGAGGGTACCCAATCCTGACTGATGCCATGTTGTGCTTGCTGACAGGAACCTAGCCTGGCTGTCCTCATAGTCTCTACCAGCAGCTGACTGAGAGAGATGCAGACACTTAACAGCTAACCATTGCACTGAAGTCTGGGACCCATACGGAAGAATTAGGGGAGAATATATATATATATATATATATATATATATATATATATATATATATATATATATATATATTCTTGGTATTTAGATCTAATTAGTCTTTATTACTTTATTGTTATTTTGTTTTCCATTAAATGTGTGTGTATATATATATGTATATATATTTGATCAAAATATAACACAAACAATTGGGAAAGTGATGTATCATTAAATACTTAAATACTGCTGGTCAGTTTGAGAATGGACACAGACAAATGAGATTTAATTAGAATACTTTTAACTAAAAATTTTCTTGTATGATTTTTGTCTCTTTGCTTGAGATAATTTTTATTTTCTGTTGAAATGAAAAATCTGTTATGGTAAAATTTAAGCAGGAGGAAATTGCAATTTTATTATGGAATGTAGGTTTCAGGGTAAATATTAAAAGCGTAATTAAATATTATGCATAGATTTTTAAAATGTCACTTTAAACAAAGTTGTGATGAAATATCAGGCATGGAATAAGATTTCTCTTGGACTAAGGAGTTATGTTCAGGTTCAGGTTCACCCATTTCCCAATCATTGTAGGAATTGAGTGGCTTTTTTGTAGTGATATAGGTGAACACTTTGTTTACAAATCAAGAACTGATGCATTATCTATTTCATACTTACATTTATTGATCTTTGTATTGACTTTTCTATTTGCACCATGTGTTCCTTCAGTCTACTTTGCACCATTAGCAATATATTTAGCTTATATTTTATTTCGCTTCTCAACAGTCCATTTTGAGTTGGCCTTTGAAATTTAGCAAATACCTGTGATTAAAATCAAACATTTGATTTTTTCATTTTTATTCTTTCCATATTATCCTGTATTGAATACTCTATAGATTGCTTTCAAAATAAGTTATTAAGTCCAACGTAGAATTTACTGCTTTGGGTAATAAAAATAAGGTAGTGTTTTTGAAGAGAAACCTATCTTATAAAATGGAGGTGCTTCAACAGGTTTGGTGACCTGTTACTTTAATCCCAGTAGAAGCTCAAGGATAACTATAATTTTGAGGCAAGCTTGGTCTACAAACTAAGACTCAATCTACAAAACTAGACTCAACTATACTACTCTTGGGGATATACCTAAAAGGTGCTCCAACATCACACAAAGACACTTTCTCTACTATGTTCATAGCTGCTTTATTCATAACAGCCAGAAATGAAACAGCCTAGATGTACCTCAACAGAGGAATGGATACAAAAAATGTGGTACATCTATACAACAGAATACTATTCAGCTATGTAAAATAAAGATATCAAGAATTTCACAGGCAAATCAATGGAACTTGAGAATATCAGCCTGGGTGATATAACAAAGTCTCAAAAGGACATACATGGCATGTAGTCGATTATAAGTTGATATTAGCAGGAAATATACATGCTACACTCCACAGGCCCAAAGAAGCTGAACAAGAAGGAAAGCCCACTCAGGGATGCGTCAATCTCACTTAGAATTGGGAATAAAATAGTCATAAGAGGCAGATGGAAAAAAAAAAGATCTGAGAGGGAGATGGGATGAGAAGCTGAATGTGGGTGTTCAGAATAAGGTTTTGGGAAGGACAGAAGATTTGGCTAGGTGCCATGAAAATGAATGGAAATCTGCAACTGACTGGGTGAGGAGGACATTGGGATGGGGTATCCCCAGGATCTGAGAGAGACCTGGGGTAAGGGAAACTCAAAAGAATCGATGGGGGTGACCTTAGCTGTGGCTCACTCACTACACTATTGATCCTCCTATAGCCAAACAGGAAGCCCAGTGGAATAATAGCAACACCAATCCACACACAAAATTTTCTACCCAATATTTCTCCTCTCTACAAGGCATGCAAGAACAGGAAATGGAATAAAAACTGAGTAAATATCAAATCAATAACAGACAAATTTGACATCTAAGCCATGGACAAGAACCAATGCCTGACACTATTAATGATACTGTGTTGTGCTTGAAGACAGGAGCATGTTACCTTCTGAGAGGCTCCACCCAGCAGTTGACTCAGACAAATATAGACAAAAACACAGTCAAACAGTGGACGGGGCTTGGAGACTCTCAAGAAAAGGAGGAAGGATTGCAGCCTCAAATGGGTTTTGTAGAACTATAACTTCTCAAATGAAAAAAACACACACTTCAAATGATGTTCAAATGGCATATAAATACAAACACAGATTAGAAATATTTTACTATATGTATCCATTAGAAAAATGTAAATTAGAGCCCCACTGATCTTCTGTTTCACTCTAGTCAGAATAGCCATGATCAACGAAGCATAACGTTAGAGTCACGCCAAGATACTTTATATTGTTTGTGGCTATCGTGAAGGGTATCATTTCTCTTACTTCTTTCTCAGCCTGCTTATCTTTTGAGAAAAAAACCACATGGTCATCTCATTAGATGCTGAGAAAGCATTTGACAAAATTCAGCATCCTTTCATGCTAAAGGTCTTGGAAAGATCAGGAATTCAAGGCCCATATCTAAACATAGTAAAAGCAATTTACAGCAAACCGGTAGTCAGCATCAATCTAAATGGAGAGAAACTTGAAGCAATCCCACTAAAATCAGGGACTAGACAAGCCTGCCCTCTCTCGCAATATCTTTTCAATATAGTACTTGAAGTTCTAGCTAGAGCAATTAGACAACAAAAAGAAATCAAAGGGATACAAATTGGAAAGGAAGAAGTCAAACTATCACTATTTGCAGACGATATGATAGTATACTTAAGCGACCCAAAGAACTCCACCAGAGAACTCCTACAGCTGATAAACGACTTCAGCAAAGTGGCCGGATATAAAATCAACTCAAGCAAGTCAGAAGCCTTCCTATACTCAAAGGATAAGCAGGCTGAGAAAGAAGTAAGAGAAATAATACCCTTCACGATAGCCACAAACCATATTAAGTATCTTGGCGTGACTCTAACCAAACAAGTGAAAGATCTGTATGACAAGAACTTCAAGTCTCTGAAGAAAGAAATTGAAGAAGACCTCGGAAGATGGAAAAATCTGCCATGCTCATGGATTGGCAGGATTAATATAGTAAAAATGAGCATCTTACCAAAAGTAATACACAGATTCAATGCAATCCCCATCAAAATCCCAACTCAATTCTTCATAGAGTTAGAAAGAGCAATTCAAAAATTCATCTGGAATAACAGAAAACCCAGAATAGCTAAAACTATTCTCAAGAGTAAAAGAACCTCTGGGGGAATCAGTATCCCGGACCTCAAGCTGTACTACAGAGCAATAGTGTTAAAAACCGCATGGTATTGGTACAGTAACAGACATGTAGATCAATGGAACAGAATTGAAGACCCAGAAATGAATCCACACTCCTATGGTCACTTGATCTTTGACAAAGGAGCTAAACCATCCAGTGGAAAAAAGATAGCCTTTTCAACAAATGGTGCTGGCTCAGCTGGAGGTCAACATGCAGAAGAATGCAAATTGACCCATTCTTATCTCCTTGCACTAAGCTCAATTCTAAGTGGATCAAAGATCTCCACATAAAACCAGACACACTGAAACTAATAGAAGGGAAACTAGGGAAGAACCTTGAACATATGGGCACAGGGGAGAATTTCCTGAACAGAACTCCAATAGCTTATGCTCTAAGATCAAGAATAGACAAATGGGACCTCATTAAATTACAAAGTTTCTGCAAGGCAAAAGACACTGTCAAAAAGACAAAGCGGCAACCAAATAACTGGGAAATGATCTTTACCAACCTTACATCCAACAGAGGGCTAATATCCAATATATACAAAGGACTCAAGAAGTTAAACTCCAGAGAGGCAAGTAACCATATTAAAAAATGGGGTACAGAGCTACACAAAGAATTCTCACCTGAAGAATATCTAATGGCTGAGAAGCACCTAAAGAGATATTCATCATCCTTAGTCATTAGGGAAATGCAAATCAAAACAACCCTGAGATTCCATCTCACACCAGTCAGGATGGCTAAGATCAAAAACACAGGAGACAGCAGTTGTTGGCGAGGATGTGGAGAAAGAGGAACACTCCTCCACTGCTGGTGGAATTGCAAGCTGGTACAACCAATCTGGAAAGCAGTCTGGCAGTTCCTCAGAAAACTGGGCATGACACTCCCGGAGGATCCGGCTATACCACCCCTGGGCATATACCCAGAGACTTTACCTGCATGCAATAAGGACACATGCTCCACTATGTTCATAGCAGCCTTATTTATAATAGCCAGAAGCTGGAAAGAACCCAGATGTCCCTCAATGGAGGAATGGATTCAGAAGATGTGGTATATCTACACAATGGAATACTACTCTGCAATTAAAAACAATGAATTCACGAAATTCCTAGGCAAATGGTCAGATCTTGAAAATATCATCCTTAGTGAGGTAACCCAATCACAAAAGAACACACATGGTATGCAGTCACTGATAAGGGGATATTGATCCAGAATCTCGGAATACCCTAGACACAATCCGCATATCAATAGATTTCTAAAAAGATGGAAGGAGAGACCCCTGGTCCTGGAAAGACTGGATGTAGGGGAACGCCAGGACAGAGTAACGAGAGGGGGTTGAATGGAGAAAAGAGGGAGGGAAGGGGGCTTATGGGACTTTCGGGGAGGGAGGAAACGGGAAAGGGGAAGTGATTTGGAATGTAAATTAAAAAAATAAAATAAAAAAAAAATTCAAAGTCTCTTTGCTGTGGGCTCCACTAAAATATCTTCTTCCTTCAAGAGGGAAAAGTATCAGGGCACAGTCACAATCTAAAGCAAAACTCAAACTCCAACTGTCCAATGTCTGTAATCCAACTCACGATCTTCTGGTCTCCTCCAAGGGCTTGGGTCACTTCTCCAGCCCTGCCCTTTGTAGCACACAACTTGTCTTCTAGGCTCCAGCTGCCTGTACTCCACTGCTGCTTCTGTTCTTGGTGATCATCTCATGGCACTGGCACCTCCACAACACTGTGGTCTTCCGCTGTAACTAGGCTTCACCAATAGCCTCTCATAGGCTCTTTCTATGGTGCCAAGCCTCAACTCCTATGTGTGACCCCTTCAGTCCTGTGCCATCAATTGCAACTGAGGTTGCACCTTCACCAATGGCCTTCTGCAGCCTCTCACAGTGCTGAACCTCAGCTGCTCTTCATGACCCCTTCATGCCTTCAAAAGCAGTACCACCTGGATGACTCTCACACAGTACCAAGTCCAGCCACAGCACAAAGTACAATGGTGGCTATCTCTGGAACACAGCATCTGTGCTCTCAGAAAACACTTCCCAGAAGATTTCACCTCTGTAATGCTGGTCTCTTCTTAATCACCACTAATTTCTTAGCTCCAGCTAACCAACATCAATTGTCCCAGTAACACAAAAGTTTGCTTTAGTGGTTCTGGTATCTTGTTAATCACAGCTATTTTTTCATCCCTAGCTAACCAGAACCACAGAATCCTCACAATCAAAACATGGCCCTGATAAGAGTCTTTAATCTTCCCTCTGAAATTTCACAAGCCAGGCCTCCATCTCCTGCACTGTTCTCAACATTGTCGTCCAAGTTCCTACACAACATTCCACAGAGCTCTTAACATGGAATGGATCTTCTAGCCTAAAGTTCCAAAGTCCTTCCACAGTCCTCCCCAAAACATGGTCAGGTTGTCACCGGAATACCCCACTACGCTGGTACCAATTTGACTTAGTCAGGGTTTCTATTCCTGCACAAAAATCATGACCAAGAAGCAAGATGGGGAGAAAAGGGTTTATTCAGCTTACAGTTCCAAATTGCTATTTATCACCAAAGGAGGTCAGAACTGGAACTCAAGCAGGTCAGAATACAGGAGCTGATGCAGAGGCCATGGAGGGATGTTTCTTATTGGCTTGCTTCCCCTGGCTTGCTCAGCCTGCTCTCTTATAGAACCCAAGAATACCAGCCCAGAGATGGTACCACCCACAAGGGGCCCTCCCCCCTTGATCACTAATTGAGAAAATGCCCCACAGCTGGATCTCATGGAGGCACTTTCCTAACTGAAGCTCCTTTCTCTGAGATAACTCCAGCCTGTGTCAAGTTGACACACAAAACTAGCCAGTACATATTAGTTTCAGTGTGTCTGGTTTTATGTGGAGGTCCTTGATCCACTTGGAATTGAGCTTAGTGTTTGTTGATTCTTGATCTTAGAGCATAAGCCTTATAATAGCCAGAAGCTGGAAATAACCCTCATGATGTCCTTCAACACAGGAATGGATACAGAAAACATGATACATTTACATAATGGAATACTACCTAGCTATTCAAAACAGTGAATTCATGAAATTCTTAGGCAAATGGATGGAACCAGAAAATATCATCCTGAGTGATATAACCCAATCACAAAACAACATACGTGGTATGCATTCACTGAGAAGTGTATATTAACCCAAAAGCTCTAAATACTCAAGATACAATTCACAGACCACATGGAGCTCAAGAAGAAGGAAGACCCAAGTGTGAGTCCCTTGGTCCTTCTTAGAAGGGAGAACAAAATATGCACAAGACCAAATATGGAGACAAAGTGTGGAACAGAGGCTGAAGGAACAGCCATCCAGAGATTGCCCCACCTGGACATCCATCCCATATACAGTTATCAAACCCAGACACTATTGTGGGTGCCAAGAAGTGCCTGCTGAAAGGAGCCTGGTATTGTTTTCTCCTGAGCAGCTCTGCCAGAGCCTGATAAAGACAGAGGTAGGTGATAGAAGCCAACCATTGGACAGAGTAAGGAGTACCCAATGGGGGAGTTAGAGAAAGGACTGAAGGAGCTGAAGGGGTTTGCAACCCCACAGGAGGAACAACAATATCAACCAACCAGACCCCCAAGAACTCCCAGGAAATAAACCACCAACCAAGGAGTACACATGGAGGGACTCATGGCTCTAGCTGTATATGTAGCAGAGGATAACCTTGTTGGGCATCAGTGGGAGGAGAGGCCCTTGGTCCTGTGAAAGCTCGATGTCTCAGAGTAGGGGAATTCTAGGGCGTGGAGGAGGGGGTAGGTGGGTGGGGGAACACCCCCATAGAAACAGGGGTAAGGGGGATTGAATAGAGGATTTCAAGGGAAAAACAAGAAAGGGGATAACATTAGAAATATAAATAAAGAAAATACCCTGTGTAAAAAAAAATGAATACACACATTTATCTTAACATTGCTTATTAAATAAAGTGTAGCAAACTCTAGATACAATAAAGAAAAATCAAGTATTTAAAACACAAACTATACAGTATATCTGTCTGCCTACAAAATTAAATATACACAGACATATTTTATATATTTCATATAATATATATATTATTGATATGTATGAACACACACATATACATAATGTATATACATATATATTGAATATACATATATTATATATGTGTATATATGCATATATTATGTATATATGTGTATATATAAATATGTGTAGATATATATGTACACATATATACATATTGAATCTTGGCTAATAAAGAGCAGGCAGTAGACATATAACATTAGTATCACCTAGTAACATTGAAAAATTTTGCATTTATTGACAATGCAAGTTATCAGAAGCCAAATATGATCTATTGATTGAGAATTTGTTCCCGATAAGTTTTAATACATATCTAACTCTATACTTGAGTCTGAAAAGCAAGAGATTAATTTTCGCTGAATCTGGGAACCACCACCTGCAGAGTTCTAAGAATGTAGAAAAAATTTAATGAGTGTGAAATTCCACACTTCCTGAATGAGGTGTGTAAAGGAGAATCTATCTTTATACTTTTCTTTATATTAAGTATAAATCTTGTGACCTGGTGTTTACTGATTGTATAATGGTTAAAATTATACATTAATATTGCTTAGAAAAATTTTCTTTTCTATCAATTGCTTGTTCTGTGATGTTTTGATCATTTTGTATTATTAAATATAATATAATAATGTTTTTTGAGTTTTTGAGATTGTAAATAATAATATTATGAAATTTTTATCAAATACAAAAATTTTACAAAATACAAAAATTTGTCAGGAATAAAATTATATACATTGTATATCTGTTATTTGTCTCAAGAAGGAGAGGCAAGTGCAATGTGATATTATGTTTATTCTGGAAGGCACAGTGAGCCTTCGTTCTTATCTTTATTCAAAGACTGTTCTACCTAATGAATCATTCCTTATCTCTATTACAAAACACTTCAGACATTGTATTTACTCTATATTATTTGTGACAAATTGATATTGAGGAAGACCTCCTTTAATACCTGAGTACAAATGAAATTCTGCACACTCCCTGGTAGAGGGTAAATGCCACATCTGAGCAATTGAAGCCTTTTTATTACCTTTTCTTTCTGACAATACATGGTCTTCCCTAGCTATCATTCACCCACTTTTATTAGGTGCAAACTAATAGAAATGTGCATTAATGAATTTTGTAATTAGTCTCCCAAGATTTAAATATTTTTCCTGGCTTTACATGCACTCTACTTAGGAGGCACTCCAAGTAACAAATTGCAATGCATATAAAAAGAGGTAAAGATAAAGGTATTCGTTAAACACATGTTATACACGATTTATGATTCACATATGTCCTCTATCCAAATATCTATTCAGTCATTTGGTAGTTCTTGCTGTAAACAAATACGAACTATTTTTATTCTCATGATAAGTTAATAATAGGAGGACAGACTTCATAGAGACTTCAACAGTTTGCTCACTATTTAGTTGTGTGACTGGGTGTATTTCTTGGGGAGATGGATTATCAATGAATACCCAATTACATTCAATAACTACATTGACCAGTTATATAAAAGTCAACCTAATCCACCTAGAAAAGCATCATTTTATCATAAAATTTCTAACAAGATTTAGTATGTCAGGTGAAATTCAGTTAACTAAACTTCTCCAAGACCACATTGAATGTATGTGTAATTTTTTGACTCTGTAATATGGTGATAACTTTTCTAAAATCGTTAAGTAAAATATATAAAATATAAAGTAAAACTATATAGAATTGCCTTTTTTACATTCACCCTCACACATATTTCAAATTTCGAATTTACTATTTTATAGTTATGTCTTCTTCAACTATATTGAACCTCTATTGTTTGAATGTACATATCAAATGATAAGTTATTTCAATATGTAAATTCTTTGTTTCTCATGGTTTAAAATCTTAAATAGTTGGAGATCAGATGAAGCATATATGTAAGAATGCTTTGTACTACACACCAAAATCTCACTTTTCTTGTCCACATGATTGTACATTTTTGTAATCTCAATAGTGAGGTAGATACAAAAGAAACTGAGTTCAGGATAATAGTCATCTACAGAATGAGACCAAGAAAATCCTGTGAAATAGGAACAAGTACAAAAAAGTATATAGTTTTGTTTTTTGAAGTGATGTGTTATTTTCCATAATTCTACTGTGATACCTCTTTACAAATTATAAGAAAGTGATTACACAACTATTTAAGTCTATATAAATTTTACTTACTCATTATAGCTGTACTTGGGAAATTAGATTCTTAAATTCTTTAATTAAGTAGTTGAAGTTTTTTATCTCCTAAGTAAGACCACAGAATTGCTCGGTCTTTCTGGCCTTCCTCATTTTCCACCCCAATGAATTCTCTAATTGTCTTGCTAATTTACTCCCTGTCCTTTTTGACTTTCAAGGACACTTCTTTTCTGTTTTGTTTTTTGCTTTTTGTTTTTTTGTTTTTTTGATATTTTATCACTTAAAACATGTTTAACTTTTGGACATTATGATTCTACCCTTCTTTGTTCATTTTTTAATATCATCTTGTTCCACCACAATAAACTACAAGTTCAAAGTATATCATCATATCGTCTTCCATGAAAAAAATGTCAGTGACTAGTATGAAGGAAGAATCTAACTCAAGTTTGTAACTTCATGAAACCAAATGATGGAGGTGATGGTCATGTACTTTTCAAGAATAGATCAAAAGGCAGCTTTCTTTTTTTTTTAAGGGGGTTGAACCTATAATTACTTTTTTTTACTAGATATATTCTTTATTTACATTTCAAATGATTTCTCCTTTTCTGGTTCTCCTCCCCCCTCCCAAAAATCTCATAAGCCATTTCCCCTCCTCCTGTTCCCCAATCAACCCTGTCCTGCTTCCCTGTTCTGGTATTCCCCTACACTGTATCACTGAGCCTTCCCAGGACCAGGTACCTCTCTTCCCTTTGATGTCCAACAAGGTCATCCTCTGCTGCCTATGCATCTGGAGCCATGGGTAACTCTATGTGTACTCTTTCGTCCCTGGGAGCTCTGGGAATACTAGGTGGCTCATATTGTTTTTCCTCCTATGGCACTGCAAACCCCTTCAGCTCCTTGGGTCCTTTCTCTAGCTCCTCCACTGCGGACCCTGTGCTCAGTTCAATAGCTGAGAGTGTCCCCCTCTGTATTTGTCACACACTCGCAGAGCTACCCAGGTGACAGCTATATCCAGCTCAGGTCAGCAAGCACTTGTGGGCATCCAAGATAGTGTCTGGATTTTGTAACTGTATATGTAACTGTATATGATCCCTAGGTGGGGCAGTTTCTGGATGGTCTTTCCCTCAGAGTCTGAGGGAAAAGTCAGCTTTCATTCAGTCCTGAGATATTCAGTCTGAGGAAATCTAGTCATCAAGTATCAAGTTTGTCTACCCTGAAAGTATCATTCTAAAGAGGCCACTGTGTGTGGAATAAATTGCTGTTATATAGCAGCCATCACTTCTTCACTGTGAATCTCCTTAGTGACTCTTAAAACCACCAGCTGATTAGCACTGACTAATCTCAAGTATAAGAGAGGAATTAAACTTGTTTTTTATCTAAATTAAAATGTTCTCATCTCAGATCCTGCCCAATATGTGTACCTAAATTTTTGAAAATACCTAAATAATAATATTTAGTTCACTAAATTGGAAGTTTATATTACTCACATTTTAAAACTTTCTTTAACTGACAAACTTTTCATAATTTACATGTCATGTTGTTACAGTTGGGCATATGATTCTTGAGGACAGCCTTTGGAATTTCCATGTCCTTATGAGACTTTACAAAAATATATAAAGCTACACATGGCCAGTAAAAAGAAAAGAGCTAGTTTAATGGGGAACAGGGTGGGGGGGGTGACGAGGAGGTGTTAGTCTTCACCTTTGGCAGGGTTCCTAACAGGCAACAATGGAAACAGTGATGGTATAAAGCCCACAGTGCCCTTTTTTGAGTTATTAGCATAGTAACCACTAGTTAAAAGTATGCATAATGCAGACTTCTAGGCATGCTCCCATGTTTGAATTTAGTTAAAAGAAAAGAATCAAAAGGCAGACTGTTTTTTTTTTGTTTGTTTGTTTTTCTATTGCTGCCTTTTGTATGTAAATGTCTGACATCTTCTCCACTGATCCTTTTTCTAAGGCTTCACTATGCCATTCTCTTTTGATTATGTAATCATTATAAAAATCAAAACTTTTGAGTTTGGTACACCATCCTGCATTCACTCACATCTCATATCCTATCAAGTAGATACTCAACAAGTTTGAACATAACACCTCATACATTTAAGTTTAGAAATAAATAAAAATATATGGTAGATAATGTTGGTATTTGGAGTGCACATCTGCAAGGAATCTATGCTCATGTGTCCTTTCCTAGAACAACAAATTCGAAAGAAACTAATTAAAAGGCAGAGCAAGTTGATTTTGTTGGAAGGAAACATTTTCAATGGAAGAAACCAGCAGAGCAGGGAGAAAGTTTAGCAGATCAAATTTTGCACCTCACAAAGTTATCCAGGTGCCCTTAGTTCAGGCCTTCACAAACATACTTTTCATGTTGTTCTATGTACATTATGCTTCATATGTCTAACATCTGAAATAAACATATGTAAGTCTCTGTTTAATATTTTAATGAACTCTATGTTAGATACTCTTAGACATTAGAAGGCTTGTCTTCTCTCTGTCAGTTTCCAAATATGTTAATTCTGTTAGGCTTTGTTCTGCATTTGACCTTCTAGATGCCATACTCCCTCTTATTAACTTTCCTCAAGTGGATGTATTTTGAGTTGGAGAAGCCAATTGCATTAATGTGGCTTTGACCAGTTTAGAGATAAGATATTCCATTTACAGAGTATAGCACAAATGTACAGGTGCAGGTAGGGGATTCCCATACATTACTTTTACAAGTGCATAATAAAATGTATTTCATGAAAGTGACACACAATATCATGGTAGAAAATTATAGAGGGAACTATTGAGAGAGTGACTAGAGGAAGGGTCCATAATATATATTATTATATTCTTCCCCATTAGTCTCAAGTATCACAATCATATTACTTTGAACCACTTCTTCCCAACTAGTGCCACCGGGCCTATAGCAATAGGGAAATATGACATCCCTATCTAGAAATCTTTATCAGTCATTAATTTCTCCTTAGGATATGTAGGGGACTCATTAGGAGCTGTATTCTATATGTTGGTTTGTTTTAATTTTATTAAGTGCTGAAGGTGTAAACAATAGTAGAATACTAGTGCTAAGTGGAAAAGGAAAATAATGTTAGGGAAGAATTAATTAGTAATAGGAATGACAGAGTAGAGAAAGATTGGAAGACACACACAAATACAGTTTCATGGGAGTTACCTTACATGACACATAATGCTCATTCCAGGAAACCTGAGTTGCCAAAAATAACCTAGAGCCACATGTGATACATTTCCAACAGTTGTTGGTGGGAGATACCTCAGGGACTCCAACATAAAATTGGGTATTTCTATTGCTTTTGATTTCCCAGAAGAAATTCCTGGGTGCATATTGCTAAAAACATTTCTTCTGCAGTTCAAGAAATCAAGTTAATCCTGACCAAAAAACTTTTTCCATGTTTTCTGTATTTCTTAATGCTGATAAGTGTTATGCATGCACCTGGGGGGCAAAAGGGGGTCATTAGCAATTGTACCCAGCTCTAAACCTTTTGAAATACAATCAGGATAACAAGACAAGATATGCCTGTGACTACAATAATAGATTGACTGCTATGAGGTTAAGCAAATGCTTTCTGACTTGATTTGGGCCTGATTCACAATAGGAAACACAAGGCTGATATTGCAAATTTTGCCAGAGTTTTGTGGTTGTGAGTCCTATCAGTAAGAGGCATGAATAATTTACTTTGTTTTACCAAATGGATATAACATCAAACTGACCTTTAATTCCACATTTGTTTATCCATAGATCTCTCAGATATTACCAAAGTTGTTTCTTTGTACAGTAGTGGTGGTTAACACAAACCCTACAATTAATCAAAGATAATTCATAGTACTTAACCATAGATGGGATACGTATACTTTGTTTCCTCCCCAGAGCTCAGAAACCATTGTAGACTGGTGATTAAAAAATTGAAGAGAATTGGAGAAAAAAATCTTTCATATATGCCACATCAGTGTATTAACAAAAAAATCAGCAGTTGTAGCTGTTGGGGGAAACCCAACCAACATTAAGAGCATTCACATTCAAGTGGGAAATAGGAAGAAGTTCATAAGCTCCAAATACAAAGTGAGAAGATATCAAACACTGACAGATTCAGAGGGAGAGTCAGTTTCCCTTGGTAAGACTTCCTGAAATTAGGCGATGTACCCTTGGAAAGCCACACAGTTAAGAGAATAAAGGTTCACAAATTGTAATTGATTTATTTGAATAGAGATAATACTAATTTGTAAGGGAAGGGGATTGGAAATAGATCCAGGAGGCATTATGGGATGAAACTGAGCACCAGTATAATCAAAATATACCAAATGGCAGAAAGAGAATGCCCAATGACTAAGGGCACTGGCTGATCTTCCAGAAGTATAAGTCTTTGGACAATTTGAAACTATCAATATCTCTATTGATAAATTTGAATACCTATTATCTATTTTGATTAAACATATTTTCATTTTATTTTAAAATTGGCTTGGAATTTACCTAGAAAATGCAAGTTTTAGACTTCCTCTAGACCTTAAAGAAGATGATACTTTATTTTTAAAGCTTTATTTATTTTTTATTTTATATACATGGGTGTTCTAATTGTATGCATGTAAGTGTACTGCCATCATGCCTGGTGCCCGCAGAGCTCAGAAGAAGATGCTTTATCCCCTGGAACTGAATCTGCATGTAAGAACTAAACCCAAATCCTTTGCAAGAGCAACAAAAACTCTTACGGGCTGAACAATCACTCTAGGCCTTCCGCTAAAGAGATGTTATAAAACCAACTGATCAGAGCTCATTTTATCAAATTACATAACCATCACATCAAGTAACTAAGATTCATATATATCTTCTTAAATCATACTGCAACTTCAGCAAGACTTCTCAATATTAAAGCAAACTTGATTTTGAAAGAGGAGAATAGTTATGTTATTTGAGTCCTCATTTCTTATATGAAATTACTGTAAGTGTTTTAAGTGGTGAGATGGTGTAAAATTACCAGAGAAAGGAGCCTGAATGAGAAATTGTCTAAATCAGGTTAGTCTGTTTGCGAATCTATGGAACTTAAAATGTGAAGTCCCAGTCAACTGTGGATGTCACCATTACTTAAGTTTGGGTTCTATACTATATAAGAGAGGAAAAAGTTGCCTGAGCAGTGAGATCACATACATGTCCTTCTCTCTGCTCTTGCTTGTGAACATGAAAAGTTGTTTGAAGTTCCTACCTCTTTGAATTCCCTACTATAATAGACTGTATTTTTGAAATTACAACAAAAAATAAATTCTTTCTCCTCAAGGTTTCTTTTTCCCAAGATCATCGTTAAAAGAGAATAATACACAACAGAAGCAAAACAAGTGCTGATAAATGAGTTTATTTAATTGTTTGTGTATTTACTGTACATACATGTGACACTACACAAATTCTTGCATATGGATGTGCATACATTTGGAGGCCTATGGTCATTGTACATGTGCACTATACACGAGGTAAGCAGTTTACTAATTGAGCCATCTTCCTTTCCAAGGTTCATTTATTTTTTAAAAAGTATAAAGAGACCTGAAATATTGAAACATAAAATATTTTATTCATTCCTAACAATTCAAAAAGTTACTGAAGAGGCATAGCTCATAGAATGTGAGCTAGTATGTTAATTAAATTTCTATTATGAAGACCAAGGCCACTTATAAGAGAAAATCTCCAATTGGACTTTAGTTCCAGAAGTTTAGTGTCCATTATGGCTGAGTAGAAACATGGCAGCAGAAACAGTTAACCTCCATGCCAAGCAATTAACTGAAGGCCGACTGCACACAGGGAAAGCACAAGTCTTCTTAAATGTTGAGTCTTCCTCCCGGTGACACATCTCTTCCAAGAAAGAAAAGCATCCTAGTCCTTCCAAAGTAGTTCCACCAACATTCCAAATATCAAGTATTCAAACACATATGTGTCTATCAGGGTCATACTCATTCTAACCACTTAGACTGTCTGTGATTGTGATCATTTAAACAGTTTACACAGTGTCTGTTGGGATGTTGAAGACTGAAAGATGAGATGATTACCAGGAATGATGAGGGTACATAGTGAAACATTTACCACTGAGTTATAGGCTATTTACTTGCTACATATATGTAGTCATCCAATTTATTACTGAAGAAAGAAAAAAAATACCAAAACCAAACCAATCAACCAAACAAACAAACCAAATCTTGCTCTTGACAATTTGTCACCGCTCGTATTGCTTGCGTTTATAAGTTATTGGTTTTGAGTATATCGTTAAAACTTAACTCATGCATCAACTTTTCAGTAACTATACTGATTCAAAACTTTTATAATGTACTTTTTAATCAATAAAAATATTTTACTGATTTATTGAAGTAAATTTATAATTTTTTAAAAATATCACAAAATATCCTATACAATTCAATGGCTAATTGTGTAAAAGGTACCTGAAATATTAAAATGAATTCTTGTTTAAATAACAAGATCCATTGCTGTTTGAAAATAATTATATATATGTATATAATATATATATGTGCATATATATATATATATAATATACTGTAAACTATAATCAATCATTCATTCAGAGAGGGATTACCCTACAAAATTTCCTTTAATCTATAATTATTTAAAAATAGCTAGCCATAAAACTATTTTGATATAACTCTTTTACTTACTGTTTATCCATTTAGTAAATATATATTTATGCTATGTATGTTGTGATGAATAAATCTTACTATTAGCTAAATTCACTATCTCTTGTTCAAGTTAATAAACCTAGATTATATAACTACTGAATGAATTTGCTCTTACTTCTACTAGTTTGCTACAGCAGAGTCTAGGTACACTTTGGATTGTGGTATTTGAACTTATACTGTGTTTCATCAAAATTGGACACCACTATCTGGTACAAAAATCATAGCATTAACGAATGTTGTTTTAAGTTGGAATTAACAGTAGATGAGTTTTGTTTCACTTCTGTTTTTGTTTTGATATAAAAAATAATTGAGACCAGTTTTCCATGAAATTTCCACAAAAAATAATGACTCTTCTGAAATTTTGAGAAATATTAAAATGTTTTTAACTAAATCAATAAAAATATGACTTATGGTAATTAAATATTAGTAACATTTTCAATTCTTTCATTAACATAAAAGTTTCATTAGGCCTTAAGTTAAAAAACTTGGGATACATGTAATTCATTTAAAACCATATTTCCCCAGAACAAAGTCCATGCTTCCCTTCAGTATTTTCATCACAATATCTTTTGCAAATTTAATGAAAAATATAGATTTTGAAGGGCATTTTAAATAAAAACATACAAGACTAGTTATCTTGGGATGTACATTTAGACTGTGACTTAGAGAATGAGTGAGAATGTGCAGAAGTCTAATTGATCAAGAAACAATAAGCTTCTCTGGACAAAACAGTGAGGGCATTCTTCAAGTTAAGAATTCAGTAGGTGAGCTTCTGTATGTCTTGTCACTTTTCACTTGTCATGTTAGCCCACCTGAATAAATCACAGCATTGTGTGATCTGATTACAATCAATTTCATTATTGACTTGGATTAAATTTAAATGGGCTTGAAAAAAATTGAAAATACCTTCTAGTTTTAGTCATCCAGGCTCTTTGTTTCTTTTGTTACACATAATTTTTCTTTATGTTTGTGTATTTATCCATGTAGTTATAGCAGTAATCTAAGTTTTATAAGCAATGATGCTAGAAGGACAATATAAAATAATTTAATTTAAATTATTATTATCATTCTCATCAGAATTATCAAACATCATAACATTTATACCAGTTCCCCCAGTTTTTCTAATATAAATTTCTAACATTAATTCATTCTAGTAACCTTTTTGTGCATATATATATGTGTGTGTGTGTGTGTGTGTGTGTGTGTGTGTGTGTGTGTGTGTGTGTTTGTGTGCATGTGTGTGTGTGTGTGTATTTGTGTAGGAATGAATTTCATGTATGTGTTTGCCTATATATCGTCCACCCAGAGGAAAACTTCCAGAGTCATTCCTCAGGACCTGTCTCAAAAGAAAGACCCTCTCCTCTCACTAATCAAAGACTCACTGATTAAATTGTACTCGGCCAAGCTATCTTCATTAACCTACTTTTCTCTACCTGCCCACTATTGATAACGGAACTATAATCATCTCACCTGGCTTTTACTTTAGTAATTTTTAAAATGAAATCTCTTCAGTTTTATTCTGTGCAATTAAATAGCAGCTCATTTGTGTGGAGGTGGGCGGGTATGGCATAGGGCATGCCATATATGTAGAAATAATACATCAGTTCGGCAGAGTGGTAGTGCACACCTTTAATTCTATCAGGTGGATCTCTGATTTTGAAGAAAACCTGGCCTACTAAGTTCCAGCATAGCCAGGAAACAACACAGAGAAATCTTGTCTTTTTTTTTTCTCTTTTTTTTTAAATTTTTCTTTTGTTGTTGTTGTTCTGTTTTGTTTTGTTTTGAGTCAGGGTTTCTCTGTATAGCCCTGGCTGTCCTGGAACTCACTCTATAGACCATGCTGGACTCGAACTCAGAAATCCTCCTGCCTTTGCCTCCCAAGTGCTGGGATTAAAGGTGTGCACCACCACTGCCCTGAAGAAACCTTGTCTTGAAAACCCAACAAACAAACATTAAATGCATATATAGAAAAACATGTCATTTTGCTAAAATCTGTTCTTGGTCCTCTCATTCTAACCTGTAGGTCTTACAGACAGAAATCAGGACTTCATATATGACAGCAAATGTCTTGATTTGCTCAGTTACAAAATACCTTTAAATCTTACTTGCATCTGTAAGTTTTTCCTTAATCATATTTCTGAATTCCAGCTTATTATGGATAGAGGATTTTCAAATTAATATTAATTAAAAATAGCTATACCACTAGAAGTATTTTATATTTCTGGGTTATTTAGATAAACATGAGCACTTCAATGTTTTTTTTTCTGTAACTGTAGTAAGAACAACCATTTAGAAAGGGAAACCAGTATGAAAGGAATTACTTCTGCATCTCCAATTAAGACCAATTAAAGTTGTATTTCCACTCCCATGCACACTATGCAAAAACTCTACTCACAGTGACTATTAAGCATATAAAGTTCATTAACATTACGATTGGCCTTCTTGTCTATTATCATGTCCTGCCGTGTTGTGTGGGTTTATAAAGCCTATGGGAAAGGATCTACCACAGTTGGAAAATATCTAATTCCATCATCATCTTTGGAGATTTAATATATTAAATATTATATTAAAAAGTAGAATTTGTTATGCTTTTAGAGTTCTGCATAACATTATGAAAGTTTTTACTTGAAGCCATTAATAAAAGAATGTTAACAGTGTTTTACCAAAGTTTTTATATTAAAATAAATATCAGAAGACTAAATGATATAATTCTATTGAGGGCCATAATATTTATTTGCATGTGGGATATAAAATCTTATCACTTTATGTTTTTCTATTCTTTTCTCATCATATGTTTGAGTATGTTAAAGAAAGCTTGGAGTCTATGAAAATTTTGCTAAAAGTGTGAGTGAGCATATATGAGGCAACCTAAGTTTGATATTGGAACGTATTATTGATCTGTTTCTTTGGCAGTGTCTTCTCAATCAAAACCAGAATTTTCAGATATAGTCGGTGTTTTACCTGGCTTGCTCTGGGCATCCTCTAAATTTTTCTTCTCTTGGTAGGAATTGCAGTCTCCCTGCTCCATCCAACTGACATTTCTTATCCACAATGGTTTTCATCTTTGCAGCACAAGTATTTTAAACAGATACAACTACCCATTCTTTCTAGGTCATTGTCTATTTTGTAAGGCATTGGGAAATGGAACCTGATCTAGCTTACTTATAAAACTATAAAGCTGTTAATGGTTTTACCAATGTCTTATGGGTGGTAGATAACAAGAGTTGTGATTCTTAGGGTCAGCCTTTCCAGTGATAATACATATGGAGTGTTCAGCTGTATTTCTCTTTGTTCCCTTTGACTTCTCAATCTCACAGCAGCAATATGGAGTCTGTACACATATTTTATATGCACACCATGATTGTATATCAAAAACTATAGAGGGGCAAACACAGGAAGATGTGGCTTTTATGTGATCCATTAGTAAATATCCAAGCATTATTTGTTATTGTTTTTTCCAAGAATCATGTTTACTTTTAACCATGAAGATGAAATATAATACCTGTCTCTCAAGTTTATTTTATATGTAAGCATTCTGTGAAAGTCATCTGGATAATCAACTGTTACTGAAAGCCCTGAAACGTCAGAGAAAATGTGGATTGTGTCACTAAAAAAAAGAAACCAATCTGAAAAAGACAGGTAAGTAAGTCCAGTTCTGTGACATTTGAAGAGAAATACTTCAAGCACATAGATTCATGTTCAGGATAAGAGAAAAAGAGAAGGCAATAGGGAGAACACGAGTATTTTCAGGACATTGGCATTAACTTTTCCAATACTATGTATGTGTCGTTTTGATCTTAGTCACTGTTTTATTGCTTTGATGAGATACCATATCCAAAATACTTCTTGTAAAAGATATAAGTTAATTGTGGGCTTGCTTTCTGCTGTACAGGTTTATTCAATTACACATTGGCAGAGAGCATAGTGGTGTGTAGGCAGGCACTGTAGTTGAGAACTTTTCATTGTGATCTGTCGCCAGAGAGTCAGAAAAATTAAATGAGAGCAAGAGAGAGAGGAAGAATGAGAGAGTGGGAGAGCTAAAGAGCAAGAGAGTGAGAGAGAGAGAGAGAGAGAGAGAGAGAGATCACCACCTAGTAAGGGTTTTTGAAACCTCAAAGCTCACCTCAAAATGACACACTTCCACCATGAAGGCCACACCTCCTAATCCTTTGAAACTAATAACTGAACATTGAAATATACATGCCTCCAGGGTACATTTTTATTCAAATCACCACAGGTACATTGATCTAAATGTGTAAATTTTACAACAGAAAATTGAACCAGTTGGTATTCTGCTAATTTAGGTTGATCTGGTACAAGAAGAAGCTTATATATGTAGGGAGACAGGCACAGACATTCAGGGAAGAAGGGAAAATCTCTATGTTTTCCTTTCAGACATTTTTTGTGACTACGAACCTGCTCCAAATATAAAATATATTTTATTAATTTTAGTATTTTATTTATTAACCCAAAGACACAGTAGCACTGGAGAATTTTTAGTCAAAGTCTTTAAAATATCAGCTTTCCATAGTATTTAGTATAAAAATTTTAGTTTTTACCATATGGTTGTTATGATTAATACCTGTATACTCTGCACTGGATAACTGCTAAGCTTTAGAATTTAAATGGTCTTAATTTTTTAAAAAAGCTGATTACTACGACATGTGGGAATAGATTTATACAGAGATTTGTTTGATATTTTACTTTTTGGCAATAAAATCATCTTACATTACAAAAATGTATACAATTTAGTGACTAATATTAAATGAAAATATGACTTCTTTTCAGATATATTGATATTTTAGCTTATTTTAAAGACATGAGATATTGAATAAAAGTATTACTACAAAACCTATTGCTTTGAAAATTTAAAATTAAATGGATAGAATTTTGTCTATCATCTATCTAATCATAAGTCATCTAGTGTGTGTGTGTGTGTGTGTGTGTGTGTGTGTGTGTGTAAGTATGTATAGTATTGGGAACTGAAGTCAGAACCTTAAAAAGTTGGGAAGTAATCTTTCCTTTAGTTAGACTTTAAACAGGTCAAATCAATTTTTATCATTTCTGTTGTGAAGAAACTGGACAGCTATCTCCCTCATAAGCGTCTTTGTTAGCTCTGAAATTACCTGTAGGCTCCAATCATCATGCATGCCTGCACCATACTAAATTTTTTTTATAATATTTTTAAAGACAAGTAAAAAAGAGAATAATTACAAAACTGAACACCATGAAAATAAATATTTGTTTTAACTTTTAACTTGAATGACTGCACATTAGCAAAAAGAAAATTAAATTTAGCATATCAATACATTTACAAGCAAAAGAAAAGCACTGGATGTTTTCAAACATGTGAAAGTAAATTAAGATTTTTTTCTGGTTAGCAGTAAACGAAAGGTCAGGGTTCACATCCTTGTTTTTGGAACATGAGCAAGTGCTTAGTAATCAGGTGAGCACAGGACTTGTATGTAAACAGGTTAGTGGGTCAATGCGACACTGAAAGGAAACATGGAAATTATCTTGTACAACTAATCTGTACTTAATTAACTTTGAGCAAAGATTTTCAGAATAAACATGGAAATATGATCAAATGTGTTAAAAAGGACTGAAAATATTGGATATTTACTTGTAGAACAGTGAGATTATTCTGTAAGTCTTGTTTGTGCTGATGTTCTGGAAATAGTAAATAACTTGTTTGTTAACCCTGGACCTTCAAATACTATTATCGAGTACTACTGCACCCAGACCTGTTCTAGTTCTCACTATTTAAATTTTGTTTTAATAATAACATAGCTAATTACTGAACTGAAAAAATGAAATGAAATAAATTTAAACTGAAAATTAATTTAAAACTTAATTATAGCAGTTAAATGTTATGAAACTTCAATATGAAGAGTCAATATAGGGAATTTCTTCAAGATAGTGAAATTATTTTTTCTCTAACATCTCAAAAATAACAGGAAAGGATAAATAATTGTTTAATAATTTAAAAAGGTAAACTATACTCATGAAAACACATAAAATAAGCAATCTCAAATAATCCAAACCAAAGGTTAGCGTACATACCCACACAAGTACCCGCACATAAACACATACACCACTACAACCACTACCATCAACAATAAAATAACAGAAGTTTTTAATCACTGGTAATTGATATCTTTCAATATCAATGGTCATAATTCCAAAGTAAAATCACAGAGATTAACAGAAAAGATGCAAAGGCAGATTCATTCTTCTACTACATACAAGAAACTTACATCAGCATTAAGAATAGATATTGCCTTAGAGTAAATTTTGGAAAAAGACACTCCAAACAAATGTACCCAAGAAGTAAGCTGATGAAGTCATTTTAATAACTAACAAAATAGACTTAAAAATCAAAACTACTCAAAAGAGCTAGTAATGAATGCTCTACACTCATCAAAGAAAAAAATCACCCAAGATTGCATTTTAATTTTGAACATCTATAATACAAACACAAAAGCATAAAAATTTGTCAAAAATCACATACTAACTTAAATCACATACTAACACTCATACACAGATAGTGAATGACATTAATAATCTATTTTCACCATCGGAAAAGTCATTCAGACAGAAACTAAATAGAAAAATATAGGAGCTAATAGATGTTATGAATTGAATGAACCTAAGAAATAGTTATTAATCATTTTACCCAAATGCAAAAGGATACACCTTTTCAGCACCTCATGGAAATTTCTGCAAAACTGAAACCATATTCAAACATAAAGCAAGTCTCAATAAATATAAGAAATTTGGAATAACTCCCTGCATCCTATCAGAGAAAAGTTATTTACACCTGGATATCAACAAAAACAGAACAGAAAGCTTAAAAACTCGTGTAAAGAAAACAACTCTCTACAAAAAGAAAATTGGGACAAGTGAAAAATTGAGAAAGAAAGAACTGCTAGAATTCAATGAAAATGAATCCATAGCATGCCTAACCTTATGGAACACAATGATAATGGTGGGAAGATATCTTACAAGCAACTTAACAGCACACTTGAGAGTTCTAAATCAGAAAGAAGTAAAATTAATGTAAAAAAAAGTTAGTTCTTTTAGAAAATCAAAAAGGTAGACAAGTCCTTACTAAACTAACTAAATCATGGAGAGATAACACCTGTTGCAGGATTTTCCATATCCAATCATATTAGGGTATTGGAAAGCCTGTGATTGGACAGGAAAGGGGAGGCAGATCTAGGAGTTGGGGAGGTACAGATGTTGCAAGAGGAGAAATAGGGGAATGGAGATGATTTCGGACATGGACCTGTGTGACATCTACTAGCCAAAATAGCTAAGTTTTAATAAGGTTAGAAATATTGGGATATAGCTTTTATCATTATCAATTGGCTCTTAAATTATTGTATTAATAATTGTATTGTAAATGTGATATTATTGATACATAAACCTGATTGATTAATTAAGCTTTAAGAGTTTTGCTTTACGTGGTTACTGGTATGTGGGTCCACTGATGGCAGAGAGGGAATATAGCTGAAATGATGAAGGAGCTGGCTGGAAGAGAATAGCTCAGTTGCAGCAAGAATGTCACTGAGCAGGACCCTGCCAGGACATGGTGCTGAGGCCTGGGGGGTGGGGGTGGGGCAGGAGTGTTGGTGGGATCTTTTTTAATATTTCTCACAACACCAAAATTAACGACATCAGAAATTAAAATGGGCTTTAAGGAAATCCAGAGAATAAGGACATACCTTAAAAACCTGTATGCACCCAACTTGAAAAATCAGAAAGAAATGGATGAACCTGTGGAGCTGTGACAGGTGATGGATGTTTAACCATATAATTACTCCTAATGGATATGCATGTTAACATTCTCAGTTGTGATCTATTTCAAATGATTTAAATTTTTGTTTAAACTTGTGATTTCTTTTAACATGTTATCATGTATTCTAAAAGATGTAAAAGTACTGAGAACAAAGAGATGAGAAAAGAGAGAAATGTTTCCCTTTCCCCGCTTAGATCTTTCTGCTTTTCCCCTTAGATAGCTTTCATAAGAAACTTTTTAAAACTTAGTAATAAATCACTTTTCTAACTGTCCCTTTCTCTTTCTTCCTGGGACTTCTGATTAGCAGCCTGAAAGTTAGAGCAGAGCAATTCCTTGTTAAACACAACAAAGGCCACATTACTTATTCCTTTGTTCTTAGGCTACAGGTGTGAATCTCCTAAACCAGCAGTCTTTTTCCCTCAGAAGAAGCAAGAATGCTTTTAGGACTTTTTGAAAGTTAGCACCAGCATTTCAGCATAGTTAGGGAGCTAGAATGTCCAGAGACCATCAGACTTTAAAGTCATAACCAGAGTTGTACTCTGTGACCCTACCATTACCCTCTCTGGGCCAGGAGGCTTCTGGCACATGGCCCAGGGAATGGTATTATTAGGATGTGTGACTTTGTTGGAGTAGGTGTGTCACTGTGGGCAAGGGCATTAATATCCTAGTCCTAGCTGCCTAGAAGTCAGTCTCTTAGCAGCCCACAGATGAAGATGTAGAAGACACAACTCCTCCTACACCATGTCTGCCGGAATGCTGCCCCGTTTCCACCTTGATTACGGTGACTGAACCTCTAAACTTGTAAGCTAACCCCAATTAAATGTTATCCTTATATGAGTTCCCTCTGTCATGGTGTCTGTTCATAGCAATAAAATCCTAAGATAGTAGTCTACCCTTTTCATATCTATTCAATATAGGTCTTGAAGTTTCACCTAAAACAATAAGACAGGTGAAGGAGATCAAGAAGGATACAAATTAGAAAGTAAGAAGACAAATTATCTATAGCATCTCCCCTTCCCAGGGTGAAGGTGGGGAAAGGAGGTGGGGCAAATAGGTATGAGGTGGTTCAGGGAGAGAACACAGAAACATTTGTAATTGGAGGACATTTTGGGGGATCATCGTAGAAATCTGGTGCCATAGAAATCTGCTTGGAATCTACAATGGTGAATCTAATAAGGATTTATAATACTGGAGGGTGCTGAATCTCAAGTGGCCATCTTTTGTAGCAATGTAAAGCTTATGGTGTAGGGACTGGGCTGCACTTAGTTGAGATGTTGACTGAGGAGGTCTCATGGAAATCTTTAAGTAACCTGGGTTGGTGATAGGACAAGGAATCACTTTCTGAAAACTGACAGATAGATGAGTTGCATTCTCAAGGACAATATCCATCTAGCTCATTGAAACAAGAGACCTATAGTAGAGCCAAATACAGCTGCACCTACCCACAAAAGAAATGATTTCTGATGGTATTCTGCTTTACTCATAGATTTGTGCCTGTCCAGTAATCAATAGAGATGCTTCTTCTAGCAAAGGATGGGAGCTGGTACATAAATCCACAACCAGAGTCTAAATTGGAGGTCTCCATTATGTACCTCACCTTCATAGCTGAGGGACCACTGTTGCAGCTGGGAAGGAATGATTGATGGAGTCAGAGAACAAGGAGTAAAACATGGTACACAGACCCAAATAAATAGGGCTCATGAGGAAGATGAGAGAGGACAGAAAGCAGGGGGTTCAGCATATTTGAACACCAGGTTCTCTCACATTTATGGCTAGTAGTGTGATGTTTTGGGGGGCTCATAACAGTGTAAGTGGGTGTGTCCTTGATTCCTTTGCCTGTTACTGGAACTCTTTCCATTTTCATTAGATTTTCTTGTCCAATCTCAATATGAGGGCTCTTTTCTTGTCTTAACATATCTTGTTTTGTCATGGTTGTGTCATGACTCTTGGAGGGTGAGTCTTTTAGGAAAAGAAATGGAGCAGGAACGGGCAGGAAAACGAAAGGAGGAGAGAGCAGAGACTGTAATCAGAATATGTTATTTGAGATGGGAATCTATTTTTTAAAAATTATAATAGAGGATTGCTATATGCAGATGGTATGCTCATATACATTAGTGACACTAAAATTCTACCAGGGAATCCCTACTTTCATTTTCAGCACATCAACAAAGTGACTGGATAAAATAACTCAAAAATAGGAGGGCTACTAATTCTGAGAGACTGTTTGTAATTTTTCCTTCTGTTGTGTAGCCATGATAAAGTTCAATATGAAAATTTTACTTAATCTTATTGTATTTTATTCTGTCATGTGTGGTTCTTATCTCTTAGGAGCTCATTCTTTTTATTTATTTTATTAGATATTTTCTTTATTTACATTTCAAATGTTATCCCTTTTCTGGTTTCCCCTCTGAAAATACCTATCCCATCCACTGTTGTTGTAAGATAATGCATATTAATAATAGCCATTACAAAACTCAGAATAAAATGTACTCAAAACATGAAAAATTCAATGCTCATGACATCTATACAATTCTCCTTCTAAGTATACATATAAAACAAATTAAATCAATGTGTCAAAAATAATCAGTATTTTTTCATGTTGTAGCACTATACACTATGGTCAAGGAAAGAAAACAAATACCCATTTAAATAAGTAAAGCAAAAATGTAAAAAACATATTCAATAGAAAAATATTGGTTCATAACAAAGAATTAAATCCTATTATTTGCAAAGGACAATATTCAATTGTTCTCTGTTTTATGAAAGTTAGTATGTCTTAGGGATTCAGTATTTCTTGATCTCACTGATACATGCAATAAAAAATATTTGGTCCTATAGAAGTTCAATCAAGAGGACAAAAATAGAGACTAGAGAAATAATTCATAGACATTGGAAATGTCTGACTAGTTGAGTGTTGATACAGACAGTTGGAAGTTGTTATGGTTAGCTATCACATAAAATGTTTACTGTAATCAATTGTAACTAACTGCCTAAATCACAGTATTTGAAAAGAATTTTTTACATATTTTCAGTATGTAGCTATGGTTAATTTATATGACGTTATGTTAAATTTTATTTTAAAGCTACAGGAGACATATAGCTATCAAAACAGCATTTTATGCCACTAGTTTTTGTTATACTAATGAAACAGTTAATAAGTATAACAAACACTCTTGAGCTATCATGCCCTGTAATTATTATAAATTCTGTAAACTTTAGATAAGTAGGACCAGGTTTTTTAATTAATAAAATTTCCCTTTTTATCCTCTACCTAGAAATAAAAAAGGAAGCATAGTTGTATTCAAAATGAGAAGTCTAAAGCCTTTCCCCATTTTTTTTACCATAATATAACACTGGTGTAAAAAGTTCTACTTATTTATTGTATGGTGATTCTATTCAGTTCTGGCTTCTAAATGCTAGAACTGGTTGCAATCACTGAATGATGCTGATACTAAAATCTCCATAAATACTTCTTCGTTTCTTACAAAACAAGCAAACCAACAAACAAAAATCTAAGCAGGGAGAATTGTAATATCAGTAATCTGTCTAATAACCCCTTCTATCCCATAACTTTAAACATGTGCTGACATGCACACCATTAAAGAAAGGACTACATGAGCATTAAAACAAATGAACTGATAACAAGGCAAGGATAAGAAGAAAATAAGCCACTCAGAAGTTTCAGGAAGGATGTCTTTATGAATGTTTCGTCTGTTGTATGATTTAGGATAACGACAGTGCTCCTGGCTACCCTGAAACTCCAGGACAATGCATTTCTCCAAGATGACAATAGCAATGACATCTGCAAAGGACACAGTAGTTTCACACTGGAAAAATATCTCAGACATTTACTGTCTACTGAGTTGTGAAAGGATGTGTTGGATAGGAAGGCTCTGTGGAGATGGTGCCACTTCACATTTGAAATCCCTTCAGTTTCATACCATTGTCCTGGGGACAAGCTTATGTTTATTCCAAGTATCACTATCCTTATCTCATAGGCCTTTTCATTTTGTTGCTGTTTCTGTTAAGTAAATTAAATATCTCCCAATACTTAGCAAATATATTTTCTGAAACTCAGGCTTTCAATTTATGCAGTTATAGCATTGTGCATGACACACCAGTTTTTATCTCAGAATCCTAATAAATTATTTCTAAGAACAGTGTTTTCCTCCTAATACTTTCTTTGTATTTTTATTAACTGGTATATAGTAACAGTAAGCAACATTATTTGTTTTAGTGATATATAAACTAATTAGAATAAAGATTTTTAAGTGAGTAATATTTTTCATACAATTATATTTTTTCAAAATAATTGTAGTAACTTTAATAATAATATGAATTTGAGGACTTTATCAGAACATAAATTTATGTATCCATATGCCCATTTGACCTATTCATCACAGATTTAATGAAAAGGGTACTGTGTGTATGTTTGTGTGTATGGATGTATGTATGTGTATATATATGTATATATGTATGAACTTTCATTTAAAAATGTACTTTTTTTTAGGTAAATTACAAGTAGAAACTAATATCAATTTTAAATAGAAAAAGAAGCTACATAAACAATTTTTTAAACACGGGTATAAATATAAGATGTTTTAAATAACTTTCTATTCTATTGTAAAAGGGTATTATAAATTCTTTATTTTTCAGCAAATTATAGGTAAAATTTTAATATTAAGAACTCAAAAGTAAAATTCATGTACATTTTTAGATAATATATTAGGTATTCTTCTATTACTGCAATAAAACACAAGTCTGTCAACCATAATAAGAATTTTATTTGAGGTTTGTAGATAAGAGAGATAAGAGTCCACGATGGCAGGCAATTGGGGCAGCAGGCTACATACATGTCATCAGAAACAACTGATAGCTCAAATCTGAAACCAGAAAGTACAGACAGTCGTAATAAGAAATGTCCAGAGTCTTTTGACAGATAAAATATTCCTCCCAGTGATATACTCCCTCCAGCAAGGGAAGGAATTCTTATAATCTCCAAAGAGCTACCAACTGGTGATCAAGAATTCAAATGCCTGAGAATTATAGGGGCCATCTAGATCCCCTAAATGGCAGTAGGTGATCCCTTCCACTGCCAGCTCTACTGTTGGGTATTCTTAGAACACATAGCATTCTTTTCTGATTATATCTGCTAGAATTCTTTCATATACTTAGATTCAGAATTTTGAAGGCTTTAGATTGTTCAGCCAAGAATGATAATTCTTATATGATTTTTCTCAAACATATTTATAATGGGAGATGCATCTGTTCAAGCCTCTGTGAATAAATATTTTATATAAAATAAATTTAAAAGAATGTATAACATAGGAAGATGACATGTGACAATCAGACAAAACACTCAGACATAAAATTACTTCAATACTACATGAATAGCTTTAGTTACAATGTTGATTACAGAATAAACTTGATAAAGAATATTAATCACAAGAAATATACTTGGAATGATTACACAAAATTTCATATCATGATGTTGAATGATGATCTTCTAAAATTCTTGACATTTTATTGCTTGGAAATCATTGTATGAGTAGCTGATATAAAATTAGAGTGCATTTTAGAGTTATTTAAAATATAATGGAAGTGGAAATTAAACTATTCAAACTGTCTTTATTATATTTCATATGTTTATCTTCTGGGGTTTTTTTTTTTTTTTGGTTTGTTTTGGTGTTTTTGCTTTCTTTCTAATTTTTTTAGTAAGATTTCCTCTTTATTAATTATTTTATTTATTTACATTTTAAATGTTGTCCCCTTTTCTGGTTCCCCCTTCACAAGTTCCCTATCCCCATCGCTCCCTCTTTGCCTCTAAGCGAGTCTTCTGATACCCACTCTCACCTCACCCCTCTAGTTTCCCTCTTCCTTGGGGCATGAAACTTACACAGTACCAAGTACTTCCCCTCCCACTGAGGCCAGACAAGCCAGTCCTCTGCTACATATGTAACTGGGGATACAGAGCAGCCCATGTAGGCTCTTTGGTTGATGATTTCATCCCTGGGAGTTCTGAGGGGTCTAGTTAGTTTATATTGTGGTTCTTCCTATAGCTCATGCAGTCCTTCCCCTAACTCTTCCATAGGGGTCCCTGGGCTCATTCCAATAGTTGGCTGTGAGTATCTTCATCTGTATCAGTCAGGTGCTGGGAGAACCTCTCAGAGGACAGTCATGCCAGGATCCTGTCTGTAAGCACTTCTTGGCATCAACAATAGTGTTAGGGTTTGGTATCTGCACATGGGATGGATCCAAAAAATGTGGTATATTTACACAATGGAATACTACTTAACTATTAAAAATGAGGATATTACAAATTTTGTAGGCAAAGGATGGAACTAGAAGATATCATCCTGAGTGAGGTAACCCCGTCCCAAAAGGACATATATGGTATGTACTCACTGATAAATGGATACTTTCCAAAAAGTTCAGAATACACATAATATAACTCACAAACCATATAAAGCTTAACAAATATGGCCCAAGCTGGGATAGTTTTGTGTTTTTACCCTAAAATTTTGTTGGCCACTACTGATGACTACTAATGACTACTAGTGATGGATCTGAGGCTAAAAATGACTTTTATAAACACTATAACACTAGACATTTCCTGGAGAAGTAATATTTTTTAAGTATTAAGGCTTCTTCATACCTATAAAAGAAATATCCACAGGTTATACACTTTGTTTTTTGTTATTGTTGTTGTTGTTGTTGTTGTTTTTCTATCAGAATGACTGATCTCTATCACAGAATATTAAAATCAGAAAGAATAGCTGTGCCAGGATGTTGCCCTCCATCCCAAGAATGAAGACCAGTGTCCTGACAAACCTGGAGCATATGTTTACTAAGAAAGTATGGCATGGAAAACTATAACCAAGAGAAGAAACTCTCAAAGTCATGATAAGAATTACATAAAATTCTTGGGAGACCAGTAGAAAGTGTATGTGAGTAACTTAATATCAGCTACTCATACAATAAAATTTAAGAATTAGAAATTATTTAATTGGTGAGTGATATCTATCAAGGAATTGTCATCAGAGAAGCTTCAAACAGCAACTGATGGAAACAGATGTAGAGACCCATAGCTAAACATTAGGTGGAGTTCAGGAAATCCTGTGGAAGAGGAGAAGCACAGATTCTAGGAGTCACAGGGGTCAAAGACACTGAAGAAAACCAAAAGAATCAGCCAACCTGCATTAATAGAAGCTCATAGAAACTACAATGTTAACCAGGAAGCCTGTGTGGTAGGAACTGAGGCCCTTTCTTTGCATACATGTTACAGTTGTGTAGTTTGGACTTCTTGTGGGACTCCTAACAGGGTGAGTTTGGACTCTCTCTGACTTTTTTGCTGACTTTTGGGATGCATTTCCTCACTCTGGGTTGCCTTGTCCAGCCCTTACTACAAGGGGAGGTGCCTGCTTTTACCTGATATTGATATGCCATGTTTGGATGATACCCATTTGTATCAACCAATGGAAAAAAAGGAGAAGGAGTGGATGGCTGGGCAGAGGAGAGTTGGGAAGAGAGAAGGTAAGGAAAACTTCAGTTAGGAAGTAAAAACAAAAAGAAAAAAGAAGAAATTTAAAGTTAGCATTTAGAGCTTAAAAAATAGCACTATTATGAACCTATATTCCAGTTTACAACTTTTAAATATGACATGCTATTCCTCAAAGTCCAGTGCTCATGCTTATCATTTTGTGAAAAGATAAACAATAATGGATCTAGAGTAAACAGGTAACTGAAAAAAATATTCAAATGCAAACATCACTGTTGGCCACCAATATGTTTCATAAGTAATAGCAATTATTATAATCTGACAACATGCTTAAAACCCAGAAACCATAGAAAAGGAGAGCCACATGCTGTCAATTATAATCTCCCTCCTTTTTTTTTAACTGGTTTTGTTGATTTGGATAGTCTATTTCTTGCAGTTAATTTGAATGAGGGTTTACTATGTTGTTGATTTTCTCAGAAAATCAAATATTTGTTTCATTGATTCTTTATATTGTCTTCTCTCTTGGTCTTTTATTGAATCAGTCATCAGTTTGATCATATTCAGCTTTCTAGTCCTATTGGGAAAGCTTGCTCTTTTTGTTCTAGAGCTTCTATTTTTGCTGTTCAGTTGTTAATATCAAATCTTACCAACTTGGAGATGCTGTTAGTTTTAATTGAATTCTGGATCATCTTTTACTTCTTTATTTCTGCTTTGACCTAGAAGACTTACAGTAGAAAATTTTTCAGTTTCTATGTGTTTGTAGGCATTCTGTTTTTCTTGTTGTTGAAATCCAGTTTTAATCTGTGATGTTCTTATAAGATGCAATGGTTATCTTAATTTTCTTGTATCTGTTGAGACATACTTTGTGACTTATTACATGGTCCATTTTGGAGAAAATTCCATGAGTTTCTGATAAACAGGCATGTTTTTCAGTGTTTGAGTAAAATACTCTGTAGTTATCTTTTACATCCATTTGGTTCATAAAGTCTAGTAGCTTAATATTCCTCTGTTTAGGTTTTGTCTGGATGGCATGTTCATTAGTGAGAGTGAGGTATTGAAGTCTGCCAATATCAATGTGTTAGAGTTGGTTATGATTAAAGCTTCAATTATGCTTCCTTTACACATCTTTTGCCCTTGTGGTTAGGGAATTAAATGTAAAGAATTTAAAAATTAGTTTGTTCTTTTGTGATTGGGTTACCTCACTTAGGATGATATTTCCACTTCTACTCATTTGCCTAAGAATTTCATGAATTCATTGTTTTTAATTGCTGAGTAGTATTCCACAGTGTAAATATGCTACATTTTTTGTATCCATTCCTATGTTGACAGAAATCTGGGTTCTTTCTAGCTTCTGGTTATTATAAATAGGGGTGTTATAAACATGGTGGAGCATGTGTTCTTATTACATCCTGGAGAATCCTCTGGGTATATGCCCCCAGAGTGGTATAACGGGGTCCTCCAATAGAATCATGCCCAGTTTTCTGAGGAACCGTCACACTGATTTCCAGAGTGGTTGTACCAGCTTGCAATCCTACCAGCAGTGGAAGAGTGTTCCTCTTTCTCCACATCCTCTCCAACACCTGCTGTCTCCTGAGTTTTTAATCTTAGCCATTCTGACTGGTATGAGGTGAAATCTCAGGGTTGCTTTGATTTGCATTTCCCTAATAACTAAGGATGTTGAACATTTCTTTAGGTGCTTCTCAGCCATTCAATATTCCTCAGGTGAAAATTCTTTGCTTAGCTCTATACCCCTTTTTTTTTTATTTTATTTTTTTAATTTACATTCCAAATCACTTCCCCTTTCCCGTTTCCTCCCTCCCCGAAAGTCCCATAAGCCCCCTTCCCTCCCTCTTTTCTCCATTCAACCCCCTCTCGTTACTCTGTCCTGGCGTTCCCCTACATCCATTCTTTCCAGGACCAGGGGTCTCTCCTTCCATCTTCTTAGAAATCTATTGATATGCGGATTGTGTCTAGGGTATTCCGAGATTCTGGGTCAATATCCCCTTATCAGTGACTGCATACCATGTGTGTTCTTTTGTAATTGGGTTACCTCACTAAGGATGATATTTTCAAGTTCTGACCATTTGCCTAGGAATTTCGTGAATTCATTGTTTTTAATTGCAGAGTAGTATTCCATTGTGTAGATATACCACATCTTCTGAATCCACATATGGGCACAGGGGAGAATTTCCTGAACAGAACTCCAATAGCTTATGCTCTAAGATAAAGAATAGACTAATGAGACCTCATTAAATTACAAAGTTTTTGCAAGGCAAAAGACACTGTCAAAAAGACAAAGCGGCAACCAACTAACTGGGAAATGATCTTTACCAACCTTACATCCGACAGAGGGCTAATATCCAATATATACAAAGAACTCAAGAAGTTAAACTCCAGAGAGGCAAGTAACCCTATTAAAAAATGGGGTACAGAGCTAAACAAAGAGTTCTCACCTGAAGAATATCTAATGGCTGAGAAGCACCTAAAGAGATGTTCATCATCCTTAGTCATTAGGGAAATGCAAATCAAAACAACCCTGAGATTCCATCTCACACCAGTCAGGATGGCTAAGATCAAATATACCCCATTTTTTAATAGGGTTATTTGTCTCTCTGGAGTCTAACTACTTGAGTTCTTTGTATATATTGGAAATTAGCCCTCTGTCAGATGTAGATGGTATACACTCACTGATAAGTGGATATTAGCCCAGAAGCAAGACACAATTCACATATCAAATGACGCCCAAGAAGAAGGAAGGAGAGGCCCCTGGTCCTGGAAAGGCTCGATGCAGTAGTATAGGAGAATACCAGAAGAGGGAAGCAGGAGGGGGTTGATTGGGAACAGGGGGAGTGAAGAGGGCTTATGGGACTTTTGGGGAGGAGGGAACCAGGAAAGGGGAAATTATTTGAAATATAAATAAAGAATATATCTAATAAAAAAGAGAGAAAAATGCTAAAAAAAAAATAAATGTTAGTTTGGTAGATCTTTCCTTTTATGTGCATAAAGTATTCTTCCCTGTCTTTTTAAAATAATTATTTGTGGGAGTCTTCAAGGCCTGGAATGGGTTGAAGTGGGACAAAGTTTTGGACACAGGTCTTAATCTCCTGTCTTTTAACCGTTTCTTACTACTTTGTGCTAAAACCTTGTTTCCTTATTACTTGTGCCTAATAAATATTAATATCTGGTGATTAATACATGCTGTTTAGCAGTAGAGTATTAAGTGATAGGTTTTTTGCTAGCTTCCCCTTCTCTGGCCAAGCAGCCCAGAGTCCATCAATGAGTAGTTGGACTAACTCTTAGTGAACCAGACAGGAAGGAAAAAAGAATTAAGATTCTTTACATAGGTAAATATGCACAGACGTACATATTTAGGCCAACTATCTCAATCAACTCCACAAGTTCTTGTGCATGTTTTAATACACATACATAAACCTATATATGTACTTATAAATAAACAGATATATACATATACACATTTAGATGGATGGGTAGATTGATGGATGGATGGATGGATGGATGTTGCAGAGTTTGCAAGCCACCACATCACACTGTCTTCATTTCTTTTTTCTGTTTTTTCATACTTTCTTAGACAAAAGTTCTTTAGAAAATTACCTCCTAGATAAAATGTTACACAAAATGGAAGATATAAAAGTATGTTGACATTAAGATCAAACCAGGGTTTCATTCTCTATGCTCATTATAAGTTCAAAGCAACATTTTCACATAGCTTTTTTTTATGGTAACACACACCCATGACTTCATCCCTGGACTTGAATGCTTTCTTTGAACACAAATTTTTCCCAAGCTTATTTCTCTTTTTAGTAATTATGAAAGCTTACAGTACTTCTTATTATGTAGCCTATACTTACTATTATGAGGAGTGGGCACATTATATTCTTGATTTTAAATTTATTATATCATTCTAGAAAAACGACTAAGACCATCTTTTAAAACTTCCTCTTAAAATTATTTGAATCAAATCAGAAATACTATAAAATTCATGGAAGTTCATCTTTATCTTGATCCACAGGAAATCTGTTCAAAAGGGAGCCTAACGTCCACAGATTATGTTAATAAGGAAAAGTATATCAGTTTCAAGAAGCAATCCTGAGATGTATCTCTTTGGGACCTTGCCTCAGAGTTCACCAATCTTAGTACACACAAAATGGTGGGCCACCTATAGGAAGACCACTTGCTAGCCTTAGCCTTTCCTAGATGGCTCCTGACAAATTATAGTTCAAAGTTTATTTTGTTAGATATTTGAATGGCTACCACAGCTTATTTTGGGGACCATTTGCTTGGAAATTTTTTCCAAACTTTTACTCAGAAGTAATGTGTTTATGTTATGTTGTGCTGCTTATATGTAGTGAAAGATGAATAATGTATTCACATCCATTCCTTAGTCTGTGTCTTTTGATTAGGAATTTGAGTTCACTAACATTGAGAGATATCAATGACTAATGATTGCTAATTCTTGCTATTTTCTTGGAATTGGCGTTAGTGGTAGTGGTTAGTGTATGTGTGTCTGCCTCTCTCTCTCTCTCTCTCTCTCTCTCTCTCTCTCTCTCTCTCTCTCTCTCTCTCTCTCTGTGTGTGTGTGTGTGTGTGTGTGTGTGTGTGCGTGTATGTATGTGTCTGTGTGTCTGTGTCTGTGCAAGTGTGTTTTTCACTACTTTTGAGTTTATTTTTTTCCTGTGATTTTATAAGTATAGTTAACTTCACTGGTTTGGTGTTTTTCTTCTAGTAGCTTCTGTAGGACAAGGTTTGTATTTAGATATTGTTTAAATTTGATTTTATAATAAAATAACTTGTTTTTCCCTCTATGGTAGTTGAAAATTTTGGTGTGTATAGTAGTCTAGGCTGAAATCTGTGGTTTCTTAGAATCTGCAAATACCTCTCCAAGCTCTTCTGGTCCTTAAAATCTCAGTTGAGAAGTTGAGTATAAATCTAATAGCTCTGAATTTATATGGCAGTGGGCCATTTTCCCTTGCAGATTTTCACATTACTTATTTTATTTTTATGTTTAATATTTTACTATGTGACAGGGGAGAGGGCAATCTTTTCTGCTCCAATCTACTTGGTTCCTAACAGCTTATTGTACCTTTATATTCATGTCATTCTTTAGGTTTTAAAACATTTCTTCTACAATTTTGTTAAAGGATTTTCTGGAACATTGAGTTGGGATTCTTTTTCCTTCTTCTATTTCTATTATGATAGGTCTTTTATTAATTTTTTTTATTCTTAGGTTGGGGTTTTTTCATAGTGTCTCAGATTTTCTACATGTTTTGTATCCAGAATTTTTATATTTAACACTTCATTTGTCTGATGTATATATTTCTTCTACCTTATTTTCTGTTCCTGAGATTCTCTCTTCCATTCCTTGTATTCTGCTGGTGGTGCTTGCTTCTATATTTTCTGTTCATTTACCTACATTTCTCCATTTTCTAAATTCCCTCAGTTTGTGGTTTCTTTGCTGTTTTTATTTCTATTTTCAGGTGCTGTACACTTTATTCATTTCCTTCAACTCTGTTCCTCCTCCTCCTCCTCCTCCTCCTCCTCCTCCTCCTCTTCTTCTTCTTCTTCTTCTTCTTCTTCTTCTTCTTCTTCTTTGCTTTCTTACATTTCTTTTTTTGTGGGTAGAGAGGTCATTGGTAAATTTATTTATTTATTTATTTTCTATTTTTTTTAATTTACATTCCCAATGATTTCCCCTTTCCAGGTTCCTCCCTCCCTGAAAGTCCCATAAGCCCTCTTCCCTCCCCCTGTTCCCCATTCAACCCCCTCTAGCTTCTCTGTCCTGGTATTCCCCTACATCCAGTCTTTCCAGGACCAGGGGTCTCTCCTTCCATCTTCTTGGAAATCTATTGATATGTGAATTGTGTCTTGGGTATTCCGAGATTCTGGGTTAATATCCCCTTATCAGTGACTGCATATCATGTGTGTTCTTTTGTGATTAGGTTACCTCACTAAGGATGATATTTTCCAGTTATGACCATTTGCCTAGGAATTTCGTGAATTCATTGTTTTTAATTGCAGAGTAGTATTCCATTGTGTAAATATACCACATCTTCTGAATCCATTCCTCCGTTGCGGGACATCTGGGTTCTTTCCAGGTTCTGGCTATTATAAATAAGGCTGCTATGAACATTGTGGAGCATGTGTCCTTATTGCTTGCAGGGGAAGCCTCTGGGTATATGCCCAGGAGTGGTATAGCCGGATCCTCCGGGAGTGTCATGCCCCGTTTTCTGAGGAACTGCCAGACTGCTTTCAAGAGTAGTTGTACCAGCTTGCAATGCCACCAGCAGTGGAGAAGTGTTCCTCTTTCTCCACATCCTCTCCAACACCCACTGTCTCCTGTGATTTTGATCTTAGCCATTCTGACTGGTGTGAGGTGGAATCCACCTCACACTAGCTTTCTTACATTTCTTGAAGGAATTTATTCACTTAACCCAATTGTTTGTGTCTTTCTGGCTTTCATTGAGGGATTAATTTCCTCTTTAAGGACCTCTATAATCACAAAGTTGTTTTGAAGATTTATTTCTTGAGCTTCAGCTGTGTTTGAATATTGAGGACTTTCTGCAGTAGGAGAGATGGGCTTTGGTGGTAGTACATGTTGGTGTGGCTGTTTTTCATTGTGTTCTTATGCTGGCCTTTAAGCACTGGGTTTGTAGTAATTAGAGATTTAGATGACAATTTCTGAACATGTCTCTGTTAGGTGGATGTTTTCCCACCAACCAACTAACACACACAGGCTTGAACGAGGCACTCAGGCACATATGTAGCAGACATGCAGCTCAGTCTCCATGTAAGTCCCCCATCAACCCTAACAGAGGTTCTCCCTAAAGCTGTGGTGTCTGTTCCCCAACAGGGCTGCCTTGTCTGGAGTCAGTGAGAGAGTATGCGCCTATCCTGGCAGATACATGGGCCAGGATTGGGGTGTATCAACCTCTCCAAGGAGAAGGGGATAGGGGGAGGGTCTTTGTGATGATGATGGGAAGGGGTAGCATTTGATGTAAATAAATCATCATTGTACATTGGAAGGCTTTAGCTGGGTTAAAGTTTAAAAATGTTTAGCTAATCTTTAAAAATCAACTCAGTGCTAGAATGCCGAATATTCCCAGGATTGCTCTGTCCCTTACTGATAAACAGTAAATGATGTCAGTAACTCTGACATTTGTTTCTATACCCTCAGAGACATGCTCTTTCCAATTAAGATATTAGTCATATGTATGAAAATAAGAATGAGGTACTACATACCTAGAGTGGTAAGAACAATGTGCGCTTAGTAAAATGAAAGAAATGATATTCAACAAACATACCTTTCTACCTGTCTCACAAAATGACTGCTCATGCCCAACCTTCTCATTTAGTCATTTTCTGTTCTCCTGAAAGAGAAGTTTTATCCTCTTGAAGAATTTTTGTTTTCAGAGAAATTTTTCTTCTTGGAATAAACAAATGAGAATATGATTTTCTTTCTTTTTTTCTTTTTCTTTTTTTTTAGACAGGGTTTCTCTGTGTAGCCCTGGCTGTCCTGGAACTCATTCTGTAGACCAGACTGGCCTCGAACTCAGAAATCTGCCTCCCTCTGCCTCCCAAGTGCTGAGATTAAAGGCGTGCACCGCCACCGCGAGAATATAATTTTGAAAATAAATTGTTTGTTACAAAATACTTGCATGTTTTACACAGATAAGCACTGAAAGTCATCTATTGTATTATGATTAAATTGGGACTTGAAGAGATTTGATTTTCAAATAGTCTACAAGTACAATCTTCCAAGTATACGTACATTTAGATAATTGAGTTTTGAACCCACTAAAGAGCACCATACTCATTTATATTCATAATCAGTACACTAACATGAAGAAAATGTGTTTTTGAAGATGCTATACAAAAAGATAAGTTTTTAAACAATAGAATTCTATTTTAAGTGTAATCTGGTGATAAGTTTTAACCTGAATTAGTCAGAGGAGATGCCAGTATTGAAGCATAAAGGGTACCTTTTACTTGTCTCATAGCATGGTAGAATGAAGGGTAGACATATGCTTGGCATTTTTCTCTTAAGTTCACTAATTTTTTTCACAAGTTCTCTGCCCTCATATGATCACCATTTCCAAATGATTCATCTCATATGATTATTACATTAGTGATTAGATTTAACACTAAGAGTTTGGAGGATCATACTTGTCAAGATCACAGCTATCTCCTGATTTTCACAAAGCAAAAAATAAGTCAGAGAGCATTCAGGATTCATTTTCCCGTAATCAATAGTTATGCATGCTATCATATGCCTGACTGTTTACCTCTGAAAAGACATAGTATCATAACAGAAAAGATTCTTGTAGTGACTGAAGACTCTGTGTGTGTGTGTGTGTGTGTGTGTGTGTGTGTGTGTGTGTGTGTTTCTGGTCAGAATATGTGGTGAAATTTAAATAATGGGAAACATGAGCTCAGTCTTCCTATTGAATTAGTTAACATACGAAGAACAAATTTTAGTCCAGTCTGTCTCTTAAGCCCCAACTATAAATATAAATGAGCTCGAATTGCCTTAGGTTGATATCTGTTACAAATAACACAAACATTTGAAATATGGCATTAGTAGTTATTTAAAAACCAAACATTCTAGATACCAGCTTTATTTATAAAGTTAGCACCATTACTGAAGGACATGCCATTAGAAAAGCATATTAAAATTATGATGCAAACGTATCTTGAAATTGCCTGAATTATTCACACTCCCCAAAGTGATTTATTTTTTTCTGCACAATCATTTTCTCCAACAGGTATAGTGCTAAAATGTAACTCTGTTAAAGAAATATCAGTTTTAGAATTCAAATTTATAAATAGTATTTAAAAATATTTAGTAGGAATAGCACCCGTGAATTACAACAGTACATTTGCTCATTTGTTTGCCATGACCACAAGTGGTGACTTGTGCTCTGACCCTATTGCAATCCTGAGGTATTGAATAAAACTTTCCAGACTTCAGTGCTTACTAAGATCCATTAACTATATTTGTTCTTTAAATATCCATACTTTTCATTACTTTATGTATCTTATTCATTTGTATCTCTCCAGATGGATTGAAAAAATAAAGATAATTAGTATTATTAACTGAAACTGATAACATGCATAAATAGAGAACCCTTGTCTTGTAATGTCTTGAGAGATAGTTCTTTCTTAAAATCTTCTGTGCAGAAAATGGGGACATACATTCCATATGAACTGAATCTGAATTTTGAAGTTTTCTTTATCTGGGCTCTCAATTTGTATGCAGTACATGCACAACAAACTGAAGTTTGTCTTCATGGCTCAACAGTCATTGAGGTAAAAGAATATGGAGGGCTTTGATGGTCTGGATATGTATTTTAAAATGATAGTTGAATGATGTTTTTTGACTGTTGGCAAGCATCTACATAACAAGAAAAACAGAAATAATTAATGCTAAATAATTTTAGATTTGGATTACAGGGTAATACAGAATATTGCAAAATTTCATTTGAAATGTCTGATTTTATAAAAATAAAATTGTACTTTTAGTTCTATTTATTTTTTTATTTCTTGATACATATCAGAAATGCTTGCTTTAATTTAATACTGAATTAAACAGATCAACCTATATTTAGTAAACAACGTATAACAAAGACATTTTTATCACCTGTCTTTAACATGTTGTAGAATGAGCTTGTGGGAATGCAGACTTACAATTATTCTTTCATGTATAACTTTAGGCATTATTCTGTTCTTCTGATGTCTTTGAAATTCTTTTTACTCCATTTCAAGAGTTATGTTGATTGCCTTCCATAAATATAGGCTAAAGAAATATCAAAAGAATTTGTTTCATATTATATATTGCCTAATGTCACATGAAATTTTATAATGCGCTTCAAAAATTGTCCATGTATGTTTTTGTAATATGAATGACATTGTCACCTTTTCTTCAGTATATACCAGAGGAAATTGTGGAATACAATAGAAACATAGTTATGATTTAATGTTTGATATTAAGGCTGTAAATTGTCATCAATTTAATTAAAATATTTTGACTGAAAGAAAGAAAACAGTAATCTGGGTTAAATAATAGTTTTGTTTAACAATCAAAATATAAACCATGTTAAATATTAATCACAGTACTATTTAATAAAAACCCTTTTTACATTTAATACTACATGTAAAATTTGACCCAAGTATTTTAAACAACCATTTTTAGTAATCAACAATTATTATATCTTATCAACTATGAACATTTCATAACAATGAGGGTAATAGATCAATTAGACATTAAAGCATCAATTCCTTTCTGAAAGTTATGTGTGATAAGCATAATTTTAGCCTCATTTTGTTCTTTTTTACTTCAGAAAAAATGACATTTTCAAAATTAGAAATTTATAAATAATGTTGTTAGAGATAACATAAAGATGATTCTGCTTGTGTTGTCATTTGGACTCGAGATTTTGTTTGTTTTTTTTTTAATGATATCTCTCTGTGCCACAGTTTGAAAATGATTCTGATCATGCTGTGATTGACAGAATGATACCCTTCAATTAATGCACATAGTGAAAAACATTCTAAATCAAGACAAATGAAAGCGTTAAAAATTTATAGGAGTAGAGCTGAGTGAATGTGCCATAAATCTGTCAAGATTGTTCACAATGAGAATACTAACACACTCTGCAGAGACAAAAAGTAGCCAAGAACAAAGAGGTATCTCATGTTGACTAGGGATTCTGAGCTTTACACTCTTGTCTGGTTTACATCTCTTGACTCCTCGTAAATGCATGTTTCAGCTGTCTATGCATGTGTGGTAGATCTTATCTAGAAACATTGATTTTAACTTCAGGTAAATTTCTTTTTCAATCATTAGTAAATACTTCCTTAAATACCCATGCTGATTTTTATAAAGTATGTGGAAAATCAGGGAAAATACGTTACACAATCTGTTTATTTTTTTTTTTCAGTAAGGAATGAACCATTTTTTATTTATCAATTAAATATATTATCTATGGTCATTTGAATAATAATGGCCCCTGTAGGCTCTTGTATTTGAATGCTTAGTTCCCAGGGAGTAGTGCTATTTGAGAATTAGGTGAGGAGGCCTTGTTGGAGTATGTGGCCTTCTTGTAGGAAGTGTATCACTGCAGGTGGACTTTCAGGTTTCAAAAGTCTATGACAGTCCTAAGTGGTCTCTGTCTTTGGATGACGTTGTATCTCTCACATAGGACTCTTGGAAAATGTCTGTCGTGCCTGCTACCATGTTTCCCACATGATAACAGACTAAGATTTTGAAATTCTAAGCTAGTCACAAAGTAAATATTTTCTGTTTTTGTGAGGAGTCCCCATTGTGTCCCTTCACAACAATAGAATAGTGACTAAGACTAACCTACAGCATGAACATAATTCTGTAAATAAGGCATGCACATGGTTTGTTATTACTCATATCCTAGGACAGAACCAGTAATGCCGTACTGCTGAAAATTGCATGTGTTTCTTCCTCTAAAAGTTCACATGATTTTTTCATTGATTGAATTTTTTCTTTTATTCAAAGTAGACATTTTCTTACATAATATATCCTAATTAGAGTTTCCTCTGTCTCTCTTCTTCCCAGTTCCTCCCATTATTCCTCCCATCTGTATCTTCTTTCACCTCTCCTCCCTACCCCCCTCTCTCTCATTAGAGATAAAATGGGCTTCTAAGAGGTAATAATAAGCTAAACAAAAATAAAATAAAACGTAATGTAATTTGAAAACACTAACACATATGTATTATACAAAACAAATAAACAGAAGAAATATAGCTTAAGAGAAGGCACTAGAAAGAAACAAAGATCCTATATTGAGAAATCTCATAAAACAAACCACTAAACTAGGAGTCATAGTATGCAAGCAAATGATCTGCATGCTTACTCAATTCCTGTGAATTCATATGAGCTTATACCATGTTGATATACGGGGCCTTGTTTGCTTGGTCTGCTTCATCTCCTCTAAACCTTAGCACTTTTCCTCTTCTACATGATTTCCTGATCACAGAGGGAATGGATTTTTTTTTTAAATTTTATTTTCTAAGTTTTTTTTATTTACATTCCAAATCATTTCCCCTTTCCCGTTTCCTCCCTCCCCGAAAGTCCCATAAGCCCCCTTATGGAGACATTCATTTTAGGATTGAGTGTTCTGAAGTCTCTAACTCCCTGCAAACTGTTGGACTCTGGGTGTCTGCCTTTTCCCCCATCTATTCTAGAAGGAAGATTCTTGAATGAGAGCTGTGTAAGCCACTGAAATGTGAGTATATCAATATTAGGAGCCATTTTAGAGCTATGCTCTTTTTGTAGAAAAATATTATCAGGTTTAACTCTAGGTTCCTGGACTACATCTAGTCTCAGGTTTTTGCTAACTATGTAGTATCAGGAATGTGTTTCATATCATGAAATGGACCTTAAGTCAAATCAGACCTTGGTTGGTTATACTTACAAGTTGCTGACAACATTGCATAGCATATATTGCGTGCAGAATACCATTGTTAATCAGAGGGATTGTGGTAGGGTTGGTGTTACCCTTAAAGTAGTGTGCAGAATAATTTCCAGTATTAAAGACACTAGAAGGTAGGGTCAAGCATCTTTAAAAGGTCATTTCCCTGTTAAATGAGTGGTGTAGGTCTCATCTTCAGAAAGGAGAACATGCTACCAGTTGTCAACATCAAATTATCATCTTGACAATAGCCTTGGTTGTTTGGTGATTCTCATTGGACCCCTTTAGCCAACAATTCAATTACACAGAACAGAATCCTCACTCTGGAAGCATCATTTTATGTCAGGTGATAACTTCTTTTGTCTTAGACTCCCCCTTGTCTAAGATTTCCTTTAGATCACCTTCATATTTGAGGAAGTTCTATGTGTTACGTTTCTGTACTACCACTCAAATGACCATTAACATTAGCCATTATTTTCTCCATATTTCTTCCTTCCATCTCGTCTCCCCACTGCTTCCCTACTTAACTCTGATTCCAGGCCCTAACCATTCACAACTATATATTCTGTTTCTTCTTCCTAACAAAATCCCTTTCCTAAAAAAATCTTACTCTAGTCCCTTATTCTACACCGGACCTCTGTGGTTCTATGGATTGCTGCTTAGTTGTCATTGACTTAACAGATAATATCTTCATATAAACAGATACATACCATCTTTTTTCTTTATGGATATGAGCTACTTCTTCACTTACAATGATTTTTTTCTAGTTCCATCCTAATCTGTGAATTATATGACTAGATTTATTGTGTTCGCTCAATAATGCTCCCTTGTGAAATCTGACCACATTTACTTTATCAGTTATTTTCTTAAGGGACATGTAGTTTGCTCCCCATTCATGACCTATGATTAGATCACCAATTGAATGGATATTATTGCATGATTGTCTCTGTGATATTATGAAGTATCCTTTGGATACATGCTCCAATGCAGTCTATTTGGATCTAGAGATAGATCATTTTCCATCTTCCTTAGGAGCCACCACTACACTCAGATTTCTATAATGGCTACAAAGTTTGCACTCTCACTAACAATGAATGAGTGTTCTCTTTGTTCCACATTCTTACTAGCAAGAGATGGCCCCTGTTTTATTAATTATAGCCATTCTGAATAGTATAAATGAAATGTCAAAATGGCTTTGATTTTCTTTTCCCTATTAAACTAAGGTGTTGAAAACTTATTTAAATGTTTCTCAACCATTTGAATTTCTTCTATTGAGAATTCCCTCTTTAGATCTGTATCCTGTCTTCAATTTGGTAGTTTATTTATTTGCCTTTTTTTTTTAGTTCTTTGTGTATTTTGAGTATTACTCCTTTATCAGAGGTGTATCTGGTAAAAAATATTTCCTATTTTGTAGGCTGCTGCTTTCTCTGAATGGTATACCCTTTGCTATATAGAAGCTTGTAAGTGTTATTTTATTCTCCTTAAATAATTCTCATCTTGGAGGCTTATTGCTGAGTCACCCTCACCCATTCTAGTATTTTCTGAAATCTGGCTGATTGGTTCAACTCTATTCTTGTTCAACTCTTCTCCAAACTGACTGGTTCAATCTTGGATAATCACTGAATTGCTTGATTTGAACTCAAAGAAACTCTGGCAATTTGTTCTAATTTTCTGACTTTTTCTTATTCTCTGGCTTTAATTACCTCTGCTGACCTGCACTGAACTGCATGAACTCATGAAGGAACTCAACTCCACTTCACTATACTCACTGCACTGACTCTCAACTGATTCAAATTCCAACTCAACTCCACTCAACTAAACTGACTCTCTTACTTTGCACTGCTCTTAAATAGCTTTTCTCCTGAGAGTTGGGTATATGCTATCTCTAACCTATTCTCTAAAATCTTTCTCTGATTTGTCAGGTTGTCTGCCCCTCAACTAGACATCATTGTCTGGGATTAAAGGTATGCATTAAGGCCATGTTGGCCTTGTATTCAGATAACAAAGACCAAGAAAGTCTCTGGATGTAATCAAAGCACATGTTGGTTTAAAATTTGTCTACAGTAGCTTCTTTAATTTTATGAAGTCCTACTTATTAATTCTTGATTATATTATCTGCCTTACTAATGCCCTCTTGAGAAAGTAGTTTTTTGTGTGTATTTGTGTGTTTCTCTGTGTGTGTGTGTGTGTGTGAGAATTCCAAGTTATTCCCCACTTTCTCTTTTATCTGACTCAGTGGATATGCCTTTACATTGAGGTCTTTAATTCCTTTCTAGTTCAGTTTTCTAGAGGTTGATAAGTATGGACCTGTTTGTATTCTAATGGTGGTAGCTAGCTCGCCACTTTGACAACCACCATTAGCTGAAGACAGTGTGGATTTATGGCTTCCTTGTCACATATTTATAGGTGTGTGAATTTATATCTGGGTCTCCAATTCCTTTCTATTGACCAATATGCATATTTTTGTGTAATTGACTGCTTTTACTACTTTTTTCCTGCAGTATAACTTGGAATCTGGGAAGGTGATAGCTGTAGCAGATTTGTTTTTGGTTTTGTTGCTTTTGTCTTGGATGCTGATTTTCATTTTATTCTTTTAGCAATTCTAGTTTTTTTCGGCAAGGTGCTTTTGTCCAGTTTCTCCACATGAAGCTAAAAATTTTTCTTTCAAGTTATAGGTATAATTTTTTGGAATTTTGATGTGAAATATATTGAATTTGTCTATTGTTGATGATTAGATGACAATTATTACTATATTAATTTTACTGGCTCATTAGCATAGGAATTCTTTCGTTTTTCAGTCATCTTCACTGAGTTTTACCTTGTGTTCCCCTAGCATTTTTAAGAGTACCTTTCATATTGAAACATAAAAGGACATCATGAGAAAAGACCTACAGAATTTGTAAAAGGTCGTCTCCTTAGAAACAAGGTTGGTTTTCATGAGGTTGTTACTATATACTCTTTCCCCAATCCACACATTCCCCTCACCACTTTCTTTCTTGCCATATGAATTTTCTTGTCAAACATATTATGATGACAATACCATTTTTCTCAGTATAATTCAAAGTGCACCAGTTTCTAAGTAAATGAGACATGCACACACATGTGGACTTACACCTTTGAAAACTGTGAGATACAATAATGTCTTTTCCTTACGTAGTATTATGCATCACGGGTTTTGTCATATCAAAATAAAATAAAATAAATTCATTTTATCTCATTCTGCCAAGTTCATAACACTACAAAATATTAGTAATAATATTTGTAAAATACCTTAAATACTAAGAAGTTCTCATAATTCATATGATCAAATACGTAATCAAAAATATTGATAATCAATAATATTATTGATGATTACCAATATCACAAACGTGGTGGTCAAATTTTGAAATAGAATTTTTAATCAATGTGATTTAAAATGTGGGATAATAAATTTTTTTAGTGATTGCTTGTATGTGACAATCTAGTATATAAGGTTGTTTTATTTGCATTTCTCTGATGACTAGGGATGTTCAACACTTCTTTAGGTGTTTCTCTGCCATTTGATATTCCTCATTTGAGAATCCTTTGTAATAGAATCTGATGATTTTTTGAATTTCCTCAGTTTCTGTTGTTATGTCTCCCTTTTCACTTCTCATTTTGTTAATTTGGATACTGTCTTTGTGCCCTCTGGTTAGTCTGGCAAAGGGCTATCTATTTTGTTGATTTTCTCAAAGAATCAGCTCCTGGTTTGGTTTATTCTTTGTACAGTTTTGTTGTTGTTGTTGTTGTTGTTTCAACTTGGTTGATTTCAGCCCTGAGTTTAACTATTTCCTGATGTCTACTCTTCTTGGATATATTTGCTTCTTTTTGTTCTAGAGTTTTCAGATGTGCTGTCAAGCTGCTGTATGTTCCCTTTTCTTTTTGGAGGCATTCAGTGTTTTCCTATTAACACTACTTTCATTTTATCCCATATATTTGGGTATGTTGTGCTTTCATTTTCATCAAATTCTAAAAGTCTTTAATTTCTTTATTTCTTCCTTGACCAAGTTATCATTTAGTGGAGTGTTGCTCAGCTTCTAAGTGTATGTAGGCTATCTGTTGTTTTTGTTGTTATTAAAGACCAGCCTTAGTCCATGGATTTGATAGGATGAATTGAATTGTTTCAATCTTCTTGTATTTCTTGAAGCCCCTTTTGTGAAAAAATTATATGGTTAATTTTGCTTTAGGTAGCATGAGGTGTTGAGAAGAAGGTATATTCTTTTGTTTTATGATGAAATGTTTTATAGATATCTCTTAAATCTACTTGGGTCATATCTTCTGTTAGTTTTACTCTATCTCTGTTTTGTTAGTTTCCATGATCTGTTCATTGCTGAGTGTGGGGTGTTGAAGTCTCACACTATTATTGTGTGATGTATAATGTGTGCTTTGAACTTTATTAATGTTTTGTTTATGAATGTGGGTGCTCTTGTATTTGGAGCATTGATGTTCATCTTGGTAGATTTTTCCTTTGATGAGTATGAAGTGTACTTTCATATCTTTTTTGATCAGTTTAGTTGAAGGTCGAATTTATTTGATATTAGAATGGCTACTCCAGCTTGTTTCTTGGGGCAATTTGCTTGGAAAATATTTCCCAGCCTTTTACTCTGAGGTAGTATCTGTTTTTGTCACTGAAGTGTATTTCCTGTATGCAGGAAGATGCTATGTCCTGTTTCTGTATCAAGTCTGCTAGTCTATGTCTTTTTATTGGGGGAATTGAGTCCATTAATGTTAAGAGATATTAAGGAAAAGTGATTGTTGCTTTCTGTTATTTTTGTTGTTAGAGGTGAAATTATGTTTCTGTGACTATCTTCTTTTGGGTTTGTTGAAAGAAGATGACTTTCTGGCTTTCTCTCAGTGTAAGTTCCCTCATTTTGTTGGAGTTTTCCATCTATTATCATTTGTAGGGCTGGATTTGAGGAAAGATATTGTATAATTTTGTTTTGTCATGGAATATCTTGGTTTCTCCATCTATCATTATTGAGAGTTTTGCTGGGTATAGTAGCCTCAGCTGACATTTATGTTCTCTTATGCTCTGTATGACATCTGTTCAGAATCTTCTGACTTTTATTGTCTCTGTTGAGAAGTCTGATATATTTCTGATTATTCTGCTTTCATATGTTACTTGATCTTTTTTCCCTTAAAGTTTTTAATATTCTTTCTTTGTTTTGTACATTTGATGGTTCGATTATTATATGACAGGAGGAATTTCTTTTTGGTCTAGTCCATTAGAATTCTGTAGGCTTCTTGTATGTTCATGTGCATCTCTTTCTTTAGGTTACGGAAGTTTTCTTCTATAATTTTGTTAAAGATTTTTACTGGCCTTTTAAATTAGGAATCTTCACTGCTCTCTTCTATACCTATTATCCTTAGGTTTTGTCTTCTTGTTGTGTCCTGGATTTCCTAGATGTTTTGGGTTAGGAGCTATTTGCTTTTTGCTTTTTCTTTGTCTGTTGTGTCAGTGTCTATGGTATCTTCTGCACCTGAGATTCTATCTTCTATCTCCTGTATTCTGTTTATGATGCTTGCATCTATGACTCCTGGTATCTTTCCTAGGTTTTCTATCTCCAGGGTTGTCTCTCTTTGTGATTTCTTTATTGTTTCTATTTCCATTTTTAGATCCTGGATGGTTTGACTCGATTCCTTCACCTGTTTGGTTGTGTTTTCCTATAATTCTTTAAGGGATTTTTGTGTTTTCTCTTTAAGGGCTTCTACCTTTGTTTACTTGTGTCATCCTTTATTTCTTTAAGGAAGTTATATATGTCCTTTTTAACATCCTCTATAATCATCACGAGATGCAATTTTAAATCTGAATCTTGCTTTTCAGGTATGTTGAGTTATCCAGGACTTGCTCTAGTGGGAGGATTGGGTTAAGATTTTGCCAAGTAGCCTTTGTTTCTTTTGCTTAGGTTCTTGAGTTTGCCTCTTGACATTTGGTTATCTCTGGTGGTAGTTGGTCTTGCTGTCTCTCACTGGAGCTCAGCTCTCCTGTGAGCTTGTGAGTCTGTGATCTTATGTGTGTGTCAGCACTCCTTGGAGACCAGTTCTCTCTGTGCCGAATTTGGATGTGGAGAGCTATGTCACAGGGTTAACTCTGGGGCAATGATGGAAACTGGATGGATCCTGTCCCCACGTACTCTGTGACTCATATGCCCTATGGTTTCCTAGTAAATCCATCACTGGCTAGTTACTGGAGCAAAAGTGTTAGTCTCACCTGTGAACTTAGAAGTGACAGCATTCCTGGGATACTACCTCTCTCTTGGTAGGATTTGGTAAGGAGAGCTGTGGCAAGGCCTTGTCTCTTGGGCCCAGTCTATACTTCTAAGGACACAAGACCACTAATTTTAATCTGACTTATGACATTGAAGTATTCCTGTAGCTAGATTCTAGAACTATCAGTTCTGGTCTCATAGAATTCCTGTGGTGAGGAAGCATACCTAAGCTTTGCAAATATACTGCTTAGAATCAAAGAATATTTTTCTCTAACAATTCCTAGACTTGGGGCTAAAAGCTTCTAGCCACTGTAATATCTAGTTTTCCTATATGACTGATTCAGTCTTGTTTCTCTCCACATCTGCCTGAATTGTTCTGTTTGACCTCATTCGAAGTTTGGTAATCTTTTAAACTTTTGGCTCCTTCCCATTCTCAGGATCATTCTGTATTCAACTGTTTCTCTTTTCTCTTTTTCTCTGCAACCACCCCTCTCCTTCCCATTTCCTCTTCCTCTTCCTCTTTATCTTCCTCTACCTCTCCCTCTTCTCTCTCTCTCTCTCTCTCTCTCTCTCTCTCTCTCCCCTCCTCCTCCTCCTCCTCCTCTCCTTGTCCTTAAGTAGCCTCCTCTCTCCCATTCTGCTCTTTTAATTCACCTCTATTTCTTGTCTGATCTCAAGAGAGCTGGGCATATCATGTTACTAACTCATTCTGATAAATCTTTCTTTGACTTGTCACTTTATCTGCTCCTCAATTAGATGTTTTTTTTTTTTAAATATGGCTGCTTCCTTCAAAAAAATAACTTTTTCTTCCTTGTTTGGGATTAAATGTATATACTAAGTATGTATATGTATTCTAGTCTGATCATTCTATAGTTCAGGGGATGTAGGAATTCAGTCTGTATCACATAGACCTATAATGTTTTTGGATATGATTCCTAGCCAGAGGACCCAAGTTGCTGTATTAAAGTTTCTTTATAATCTCTTATAAAGACCACATATATTTCAGAAATATATATACATATATATGAATTATATATTCATTTATATTTCAGAAATATAAATAGAAATTCTGTCTAACCAGCTGGTGTTGACAATTCTGTGCTGTTTTGAATGTAGGATTGTATACCTTGCTTTTGAATATAGTGATGTAGTACCCTTATTATTGGTGTAACCCTGTTCAGTAGTAATCTGAGACCAGTAAACCAACTTTAGAAGATTTCAAGTTTGACCCAAATGTTTCCAAAGAAATAGGCAGGGGTAATTTTAAGATACACACTTGATAATAAGTGTATTGTTTGCAGAATTTGAAGTATACTCTTACCTAAATAAAAGCTCTAATGACCAGTGTACTGGAATCAGTCAGGTTACAGCAAAGGAAGTCCTCATACAGGGTTATGAACATAGACATAACTGTGAATTAAGTAGTTGTGAAAACAGAAAAGTACATAGCTCAAATTCAGCTACTGTGTTAAGTGGATCCACAAATATTTCTAATGAAATTTGTTTAAAGTCAACTATAGGTCATTTCCATAGACATACCCATCTGCTTTAAAACACAAGAGAAGATCTGTACCAACTGAAGCTACAATATAATGACTAAAAGAGACATGATATACTGCAGTTTTGCAATGACACTAATGCTAAGCAACAAGAAATGTGAAGAATAATTTTTTTGTTTTTGTTTTTGTTTTTTGTTGTTGTTGTTTTGGCTTTGTTTTTGGTTTTTTGAGACAGGGTTTCTCTGTGTAGTCATGGCTGTCCTGGAACTTACTCTGTAGACCAGAAAGGTATCAAACTCAGTAATCTGCCAGCCTCTGCCTTCCAAGTGCTAGGATTAAAGTCATGCCCCATCACTGTTTGGCTGAAATGTGAAGAATTAACTAAACAAATAATAGGTTTTAACAAGTAAATTGAAATAAAAAACTATTAATTATGTGACAAAGAAATAATAATAAACATTTTAAAATTAGATACAGGATATGATATCTTGCCAAATTTAGGAAAACTCTACATAGATAAAATAAGTTTACTAAAGAAGTATAAATCATACAAAATCAATCAATGTTTGCTGTCAATCAAAAGCTAATGTCATATTATTAAATGTGTGAAAACTTCTAAAAATATTTGACAATGATCCAGCCATCCCACATGAACTTCTATATTTTTATTTATAAATAATTCTTCAGGAACTCATTCATCTATTCTCTTTGAGAGTACAGGAACAAATACAAGGGCATCACTGAGTATTAAATGCCTTTGTTAGTCTAACAGCTGGAGGAAAACAAAAGCCTGATATGACTGTCTCCTAAAAGACCCTGCCAGAGCCTTACAAATACAGACGTGGATGTTTGCAGCCAACCGTTGGACAAAGCATGGAGTCCCCAATAGAGGAGTTAGAGAAAGGACTGAAGAAGCTGAAGGTGTTGGCAACCCCATGTCTACCAACCAGACAACACAGAGCTCCCAGGAACTAAACCACCAACCATAGAGTACACATGGGGGGACCCATGGCTCCAGTCACATATGTAGCAGAGGAACTTTGTGGGACATTAGTGGATGAAGAGGCCCTTGGTCCGGGGAAGGCTCAATGCCCCAGTGTAGGGGAATGTCAGGGTGGGAGACAGGAGTGGTTTGGTGGTTGGGGGAGCACCCTCACAGAAGCAGTGGAAGTGGGGAAGGGATAGGGATTTCCCAGTAGGGAAACCGGGAAAAGGGATAACATTTGAAATATAAATAAATAAAATATCCAACAAAATAATTTTAAAAAGATGATGAATTTAGATAGATAAAACTTTTCACATTCTTAGGCTAAAACATTGTCCAAATAACAGTGTCATTTGTTATGAAAAAAATCATTTGGGTTTCATGAGGTTCCATTTATTAATTGGTAATCTTAATTGTCATGCTAATTGTATTCTGTACAGAATGTCTTTTCCTATATAAAGCTTTTTTCCAAGTTTTCTTCTTCCACTTTTTATTGTATCTGGACTTATGTCTAGGTCTTTGACTCATTCAGTGTTGAATCCTGTGCAGATTAGTTCATACTTACCACTTATCAATTTGGATATCTTATCTATTTGGATTCTTCTTCAGTATTATTATTTTCCAGTGTGTATTTTTGGCAGCTTTAGTAATAATCAGCTGTCCATAGATGTTTATATTTATGTCTAGATCTTCATTTTGAATTCATTGAGCCATGTGCTTATTTTTATGCTAATAAAATACATTTTATTTAAAAAAAAGAAAATTAAACATAGTATTTATGATTGATGTTCTGAAACAGTTTCCAAGGTTTAGAAGAAGATATTTGGCAACAATTTCCTTTGAATGGGTATATGTAGGTGGAAGAAAATATACACTATTATTTTAGATATTGATTTTATTTTATGTAGAAACAAATATCTTTTAGTTGATAGTTATGTCTATGTCTCTGTGTACCAGCATTTTATAAACACAAATTATCTTCTCTTTCATTTAGATATCTTGTTTCACTTACTTTTGTAGATGATGGCTGTAAAGGTTACTTAATTTTTATAAATTAAAATTATATTCTATCTAATTCAAGGGTATTCAACTTTTAATATTTCTTCAACACTTAGAGTCTAGGAAGTTTAAAGTAAAGACTGACTTATTGTCTTATACTAATATTTATGTATGCTCAAACTAAACTCAACCTTTCATCAGTGTTTGGATTCTTCTTCAGTATTATCTTTCACTTTGGCTGGCTGCTAATTACTTATGGCAAGAACAAGACAAAGCCAACACCATAAGCTCAGAAGTTTGATATTTTCTTACAGCTGGTGGAGTCTTTCCAGAGATTAGGGTGGGAGGAAATGCTGGCAATATGCAGTCATTGTAGTCCTGACATTTAAGTGTTATAGCCCAGCCTCATTCTAAGCTCTCTGATTCCTGTTTGCTGGCAGTTTCTGCTGAGGTGTTCCCAGCGGCCTCATATCCCTGCTTCTACTGCTCTAGCTAGCATCTATTCTTCAATATGACTGATGGAATTACATTAAACTATAAGCCAAAATTATCATTTCTCTCTTAATTTCTCACTTTGCTCCGTCACTTTGTCACAATGATTAGAAAAAAAAAGAGTAATTATTATTATGGAACTTTAAATAGTATCTCCTTTGTTAGTATTTTGCAAGTTCTCTCTCTCTCTCTCTTCCTCTCTCTCTCCTTTCTTAAACAAGGACATCACTATCCACTGCAAAAATGTATTTTCTCTGAAGCATCCTATTTTGTACTAATTTCAACTCTAAAAGAAGCTTTGCCTAAATATTGCCACATCCTGAAATAACTATGACTAGGATTTGAATATATAAATGTCATGTAGAAATTAAAGTTAGAGTAATTAAAATATCTATTGTTTCCTAAAATTAAAATTAGTTTCAGTAATAACATTTGATCTGATGTTTAAAAACATACAATCAACTAACATGAACTTTACCCTTTCTGTTTTTGTTCTTAATTCATTTCACTCGATACATGATCATCTAGGCTCATTCATGTTGCCAAAATGGTAGGACTTTTCTCTTTTTTGTGGTGAAAGCATAAATCTGTGCTGATGTTCAGGGGATAAAGTAGAATTAACATGTTGTACTGTTGAGTATATATTCAAAGTAAATAAAGAGAAGTATGTTGAAAATTAATGTGATTATCATTCTGAATGTAATAATTGAGAATCAGAAATGACTTAAGTATTAGCTAAGGGATGATTAAGAAATAAAATATATGAATATTTATTCATGAACAGTTGTCATTCATAATCTAAATATAAAAATTTCTGCCTCAAGTATTTGAAGTAATTATGACACTTTTGGACTAGGGTGGTTTTATTTTGGGATCTGTTGACTATCTTTTGTACATAGTACAATTTTAGTGGGAAAAATATAAATTATTTCTCAGAATACAGCTTCTATCAGTTTTAATAACTTTAAAGAAAGTTAATCTTTTCTTATTTGTGAAATTTAATCTATATTTTGAGCTAATCATTGTATACTATGCTGAGCGGAAATGACCTACATTTAATCCTCACCCATATTTTGATTGATCATTTCTTTCCAGTTTATATTTGGAAAAGAATCACCTTCCGCACACTTCTTAGAAAATGCCTTTCAAAACAGTTAACAGACTGATTGCTTTCACTTGACTCGCTCAGATTTTGATGTCGTTCATAGTAATAACTCTGGCTTCTGATAACCAGTTTTAAGATGAATCCCAGAGACTGTCAAAGAGCATCAAGACTGCTTTTAACTTCAAATGAGGTGTCTAGAAAATGCCTGTCGATGCATTCAGGCTGCCAGGCATGACTTTACTGCCAGGAGCTGGCAAGACAGCAGTGAGAGAAAGACAGGAACACTTGTCATTCATTGAGAAAGATTTCTGTACACACATTTTAAAGACAGAACATTTGAAAATGTGATATATGATTTACGTAAATTTTTATTATTTTAAAAATTATTTTTCTTCTATACTCACAAAATCCTAGTTTTATAAAACAATTGATTATTTTATATAGGTTCAACCTCTCTATACATTCTGTGAAATTAAAGTTTATTGATGATATAGAAGGTCACTACAAGCAAACTTTTATTGACATTTGTCTATAAACATTTACATTTCTCAAATGGTGAACTGGAGATGAACATTGATTTTGTTTTTAATTAAGGAAACATAAAACTAGTAATTTCCCATTTCAGAAGGGGAAATTACTTTTTTTTTTAAATGGCATGGAATGAATATATTTCTTCAACTACTCCATAGTACATTTGGTAATTTTGAAGATTTTAAACATGATTTTTTTAAAGTAAAACATGGTAAGAATTAGAGTACTCCCAGCACCTTAAATAATCTTAAGTAATGTTATCTAGGGAAATTACTAGCAGAAGTTCGAGTAGAATAGTGCTAGCCTTTTCCTGCAACAATGGATAGTACGGACAATAGTCAAAAGAAAATGTGTTGTCAGTGAGTAAGTAAAAGTAACTCCATATTTATTGAATGTCAAAATTGATGGGTTTTGATTAAACAACAAATGAGAGAAGATACTCACTTGGTATGATTATCTGGAGTTGCATTCATTTTCCTGCAAATGACAGGAGTTAAGTATTTATGGCAGAAATACTCATTTTGAATACTTATATTACATGAACTCCATTCTTGTGTTATTTGATAATGAATTTTTTCTCCCACCGTTTACCAAATTTGAATAATGCTATGATAAAAATTGTATGTAGCATAAAAGAGTCATGTGAAAGACAGTTTCATACTTTACTTCAAGTTATATTATAGATTCATAGAGAAACACACACTAAGATACTTGCAACAAATATGATTAGAATAGAATAAACATTGATAAACAAAAATCCTGGTTTATATTTGCCAAAAATAAAAGAGTACAATAAGATTGTGTACTTAACCTCTGTCCTTTGGTGCCTGAAATTATTTTGACAGATTGAGGAAAGGCTAGATTCAGGTAGAAAGGGACTTCATCATCTTGCATGTTACTCTGAGACAAATCACTGATTCTGACAAAGATATATTTCCTCAGGATTTGGCTATTCTCTAGTTTTCCTTTGCCAAATTATTAACTGAAGAAATAACAAACATAGCAGGGTATGAAAGTCTTTGAAAGTCTAGATACATTACAAGTATTTCAATAAATCACACTTCAAAACTGGTAGTTATGTTTGAAGTTCAAGTTTCTAAAGGATAAAATGGTACTTCGTAGAAAAAGATGATATTGACTGTGTGATATCTTTCTATATTTATTTGCATTGATTCTAAGAAGACAATTTTCTTCAAGCCTAAAATAATTAATAATTATTTCATAAGAATTTATAAAATTAAGTGCTACTACTTACTCAGTAGTTTGGAAAATTATCAATGAGTGTTAGGAACTCAGCAAATACTAAGAACTCAAATCTTACAATATTCTCAAGTAACATTTTAAAATCCTTGTTTAGGTTAAATTTCTCTTATATTTATATTTGTATACAAACTAAATGTAAAAGATTCTCTTTCAACCCAGAAAGCAAGGGCATTTTCTTTACAGACCTTTTACTCTTTTTAAGTAGTTTCATGTAGAAGACTCTTCCAGATATGAATTTTATGAACTAATAGCCACAAAGCATAGCTGTTCAAATGAAATCATTACAAGTTTTAACTCGGTTGATGAAAATAACTACAACTTCAAAAATTAGTCCAGGCTTGATAGTATATAGACAGAATTATATAAAGGAGCAGAACATTCATTAAAAAGAAAATTCTTTCAAAATTGTTTCAGTGACCTTTTGATGCTGTTTGTTTTGTTGTACTCTGAATTTGGTCAGTTGGATACTATGGTAATTTTAGGGGAGGTCAACCAAAGAATATTTACAGTAGAGAAATCTCATCTTATTTCTGTCCAACCCATCAGTCATCCACTGAAATAATCACCATCAATGTTCATCTCCAAGTTTCTGAAAGCCGTGTTATAAGATGTTATCCTGTACCATTGCGTGCCTTACAATTGGTAGCATTCTGGCTCTTGAAAAAGAAAGAAGCTCTCTGTCGGATGTAGGGTTGGTAAAGATCATTTCCCAGTTAGTTGGTTGCTGCTTTGTCTTTTTGACAGTGTCTTTTGCCTTACAGAAACTTTGCAATTTTATGAGGTCCCATTTGTCAATTCTTGATCTTAGAGCATAAGCTATTGGAGTTCTATTCAGGAAATTCTCCCCTGTGCCCATATGTTCAAGGTTCTTCCCTAGTTTCCTTTCTATTAGTTTCAGTGTGTCTGGTTTTATGTGGAGGTCCTTGATCCACTTGGAATTGAGCTTAGTGCAAGGAGATAAGAATGGGTCATTTTGCATTCTTCTGCATGTTGACCTCCAGTTGAGCCAGCACCATTTGTGGGCTAATATCCAATATATACAAAGAACTCAGGAAGTTAAACTCCAGAGAGGCAAGTAACCCTATTAAAAAATGGGGTACAGAGCTAAACAAAGAGTTTTCACCTGAAGAATATCGAATGGATAAGAAGCACCTAAAGAGATGTTCATCATCCTTAGTCATTAGGGAAATGCAAATCAAAACAAGCCTGAGATTCCATCTCACACAGTCAGAATGGCTAAGATCAAAAACACAGGAGACAGCAGTTGTTGGCGAGGATGTGGAGAAAGAGGAACACTCCTCCACTGCTGGTGGGATTGCAAGCTGATACTACCACTCTGGAAGCAGTCTGGCGGTTCCTCAGAAAACTGGGCATGACACTCCCGGAGGATCCGGCGATACCATTCCTGGGCATGTACCCAGAAGCTTTACCTGCATGCAATAAGGACACATGCTCCACTATGTTCATAGCATCCTTATTTATAATAGCCAGAAGCTGGAAAGAAGCCAGATGTCCCTCAACAGAGGAATGGATTCAGAAGATGTGGTATATTTACACAATGGAATACTACTCTGCAATTAAAAACAATGAATTCACGAAATTCCTAGGCAAATGGTCAGAACTTGAAAATATCATCCTTAGTGAGGTAACTCAATCACAAAAGAACAAACATGGTTTGCAGTCACTGATAAGGAGATAGTAACCCAGAATCTCGGAATACCCTAGACACAATACGCATATCAATTGATTTCCAAGAAGATGGAAGGAGAGACCCCTGGTCCTGGAAAGACTGGATGTAGGGGAATTCCAGGACAGAGAAGGGAGAGGGGGTTGAATAGGGAAAAGAGGGAGGGAAGGGGGCTTATGGGACTTTCGTGGAGGGAGGAAACGGGAAAGGGGAAATGATTTGGAATATAAATAAAAAAACTTAGGAAATAAAAATAAATAAAAGAAAGAAAGAAAGAAAGAAAGAAAGAAAGAAAGAAAGAAAGAAAGAAAGAAAGAAAGAAAGAAAGAAAGAAAGAAAGAAAGAAAGAAAGAAAAGAAAGAAGCTGTGTTGTTAAATGCACAGTGGGGACCAAATATCCATGTAGTTTTTCTTTTTACAGTTGTCTGTTTTTAAACTATCCATGATTATTGTTTAAAAGATACATCAGATTGTGTGGCCCTGGTTAAAACCTCCTCCTCTAGTTTAAATACTTCCAAATGCAATGGGATGAAGCAGAAAATTATAGACAGAGGCTTGTGAGATTTAGGTAGTTGCTAATCTCCTTAGTTTCATATTCTTTCCAAGTCACTTCCAACTGTTTTACATCATTCTGAAACAATGTTGTTGTCAACAAGTTCAAACTTAAAACTGAGCAATCTAGCTACATAATCCAAAGCTCAAAAAGCCTCATAGTGTATTAAGTAAGTTTCAATTTTATGTTTTACTGTGTTCATACCTGTTCTCAGAAGCATGCTAATGATAAGCTATTGGATGAATTCATTTAGTACAACAATTACCAAATGAATGTCTTGTAGTTCTTTCCAGTTTGTTCCTTGGAGATTTTGAGATAGATTCTATGTTTTCCTGAGACATTTTTAAAAATAATATTTTCACATATTTTCCCCATAATCATCATTTAATGATCCATTCAGATCGAATTTTCTGGAAAATATCTTTTACAAGTTAGAAAATATAAAGTTGTTTCCACATTTGTACAACCATTATGGCTATAAAATAATGTACCTTGGATAATTTATAATAAAATTGAAAAGGTTTATTATTTTTCTTATATTTTAATAGAAGTATATGAAAAATGAATAGAAAGTTAGAGTATATATGGCATTTATATGAGTATATATTACATATATATATATTACATATATATATATGTATTACATATATACTTATATGAGGATATATATAATGTAAGTAGATATTATTTAATATATAAATAATATCAGCAGATAATTTTATTGCACAGTTAACTTATATTTTAATATATGTATACATTACATATATACTTATATGAGGATATATATATAATTCTAGCAGAGGTTATCATATTTATAACTAGTCTGTCTTCAATCAGTGTTTTTATACATAATACATATATATATAATATATATATTACTCTCTGTGATAGTATAGACATGCTTGCATGTTGAAATCTTGCTTATTCTCCTCTAACACACAGAACATTGATTATTTACTCGATGCACAAATCAATTCTTTTTTTTTTATGATTCATTCATATTTTCATCCATTCCACATTAGGCTACCTGGTAATATCAAATTATGTAAATATTCAGGTTCTTTTTGAGTCTTGAGGCACAAAACTAATGAAAGTTAAAATCATTACAAAAAGAAAAACTGATAAAACCTTGTTTGGTGGCAAGTTCCTCACTTTTAGAAAAAATACAACCAGCAATGACAGTGAGCGCATGCACAGAGGTCATTTAGGCCCTCGAAAATCCTAAGGCAGTTAAGTCCAAGACGCTGCAGGGCCTTAGCTGCAAAGTAGGATGTTTTGCTTTCATCACTCACCCAAGCTTGGGAAGTAGATTGGAAGCTACATGGCCAAGAATCATAGGTTCTGCCAACCAAAACCCAAGGTCAAATCCAAGACAGAGGCTGTGAGTCATGCTAAGGCCCAGGCTTCAGCTCCAGCTCAGGCTCCCAAAGGTACCCAGGCCCCAGTGAAGGCCCCATAGAACAGGCTTCTGCCAGTGTAAAAACAGATGGACTCGACACACCTACCTACACACTATTTACTGAAGACCAGTGTCTTATGCTGTTTCTACAAATAAACTTAAAGCAAAATCATTTAGAATAAAAACGAAAGATAAAAAGAAAAACATATAACAATAAATAGTTTTAACTTTACTTTTCACAAAGATTTCTGCATGTCTTAAATAAATTCAACAAAATTAGCTCATGTAACTCTCATATTTACTTAGGAGTAAAACATCTCAAGTTCATCAGTTTAACTTATATTTTCAAAATTCAATAAAAGATATGTAAAGGTATCAATTTCAAGAAAGTCTATATAAAAATTTGCAAAAATGTATGCAGTAGATGCAGAAAGCAAACACAAAACATTAATTAGTGCTATATTTTCATTTATAAATTCAGTGACAGTATCTACACGTGTCCTAAACAATGTTATTGTTTTTAGCATAGCAATTTGCATATGTGATGATAATGGAAATAATCAGTTTATGAAGTCAAATATATTTGTTTACTTTTGAAAAATATAAAATCATAAGATCAAAGAAAACAATAAGCAGTGATTAGTAAAATAGACACACTTTTTCTACTTGAAGAAAGACATTAGGTATAGGGAATTTGGAAATAAATATGAAAAAATTATAAAAGTAGCATGTTATTAAGTAATTTTCTTCTGCTACTAAAAATAGATTAGTGTTCATTGAGAAAACGGGACAGAGAAACATGAAAATTGTATGAATATTTAATAACACAACAATTGATATCTATTTTCCTATTCCATTTAGCATACACAATTAAATAAAATAAAATGATCAGTGTTTAAAAATAGATTAATTAATTTCTCCCTGTAGGGACATTGGAGAGTGTGAGATTTATGTAGCTAAGGATACGTATCCAGAAAAAAGTCATTATTAAATTGAAAATTAGTATTTTCATACAATTTATTCTCACTCCCACACTTCTTCCCTGACCACCCACCCTCTCAACTCCCCAAATTCAAATCCTTTATAGCCTTCTTAAATTAACAGAAAACCTGTATATAAATAATAAGTAATATAAGTGATATAAGTAATAATATTAATGATAATAAAATAAAATAAAAGCAAGCAAACATTAACACTACAACAGTCATCAAAAGAAAAATATCACAAGAAATTTTTATAGATACAATGATGTACACATTGCCACACACAAAAATTTCCTAAAATTAAAAATTGAAAACCCTTACAAATAAGAAAAAGACCCACAGGGTAAGAAACATAAAGAGGGGAAAGTGCCTAGAAACATCCCAAAATAGCATTTCCTGTGTTTTGTCTTTGCCATCTGCTGCTGGGCATAGGACCTGGCCATAGACTGGTTTGTATGCCCAGTGGGATTCTGGAAATATCCTTTTAATGAAGTTCAGAAATGGGAATTCACAGCTGTGTTCTCACATTATTCTACTCTCATGCAGTGGACAGAGTCATTTGGGCAGGTCTATTTTATAATGGAGCTAAACCATGTCATAGTCTTCTGTAACCATGTGCTGAAAAAAGCTCTAATGCCAATAATGTCAGCATCAGAGTTTAAGCACACAAAGAAACATGCAGTTTCAAGATAATATTTATATTGAATTTAGTTAAAAAAAAATCTATCCTAATGATATTCTTATGTCAGTGTTTTGCTCAGCCATCAATGAGTGAAATGTCCTTCTCCTGCAGCAGATAACAAATGAGTAGATACACAGCAGCCAGAGAGAGAAACTGCAGATCACTCAGTACCACATTGGGTATCTCTATCAAATCTTTTCCCTCAGAGCTTAGAGGACCTCATGGAAGAAGAGGCAAAATGAATGCATTATGCAGAGGGATTGGAGGACACTAGGAAAGCAACGACCTTTAAATCAATATGAGCAAAGCTTTTATGAACTCACCAAGACATATATTCCCATAGCACAGACAGTTCCTCTGTGTATAGATTATGGCTGCCATTTTGGTGTTTTTATGAGGTTCCTGAGTAAACACATGAATGGTTCTCTGATGTTCGTGCATTCTCTTGGGCTATTTTCATTCTAGTGTGTCCTGTCCAAGTTTGATATGATAGTTTATGTTATATCTTACTGTGTTTTATTATACTTAAAAAACAAATGAATGAATAAAAACATAGTCCTTATGAACAATGTTCTACCTGTTGGAAGAGGAAAAGTTAGGATTTTGTCCCCCACAATGAAGTTTCATTGGATATATTTAACTTTCCAGTATAGACCTCATGTTTAAAAGCAATTGACATTTAATGGACTCCATGGGTTGTTGTTTTTGTTTTGTTTTGCTTTGTTTTGTGGATATGCTTTTGATTATTGTTTTTTTTTCTTGTCTTTTTTTTTTAGTATTTCATTTAGTCTGTGATTTTAGGAAATTTTGTTCTTATGTTGTGTTGTTGTATTTGGGAAGGACTTGGGTGTGGGAAAGAATATGATCAAAGATAATTAAATTTAACCCCCATGGAAATGAGCAAAGAAATATCTTGGTGGTGATGTTCTTAGATCAGTCAGTGACAGCTCAGTTGGCAGGCCTTTTCTTTTCCTAGCTTGATGCCTAACTTTGTGACCAAAGCTGTTTTATGCCTATGGCACATAAAAATCAAACCAAACCAAACCAAATGAAATCAAAGCAAATCAAACACAGGCTAAAAAGTGTAGGAGGAAGAAAATTGATAGAGGTTTGCTTTGTGCCATGCCATGCAGCCCAGAGCCAGGCAATTAGCCCAAAGACCTGCTCTCTGGCACGCAACACTGGTGAGGATGTCATAGATATGCAGAGCCCTTGCAAACGCCTTGCATCACAATAAGGGAGGAGGATGACAGACAGAGATCTGTGGGCTTCCATGTCACTACCCTCAGGCATACAGCATAGGCAAGCCTGCATTAGATACCTGCTTGTCACCAGGCCAGAGAGCCAACTCAGGATGCAAAGGGTGCCACCGATTGTTCAAGTATGGAGTGGACAGACAGAAGAAAAAGGGAAGTGGAGCAGCTTGACCATTATGAAGAGAGATGGAGTGGGACTCAATGATGGAGAGGAGGAGACAGTTGTGAGTGGCTTCTTTGCCACCAGGGGGCTTGGTGAGATTCCAGGTTGAACTGCCACGGAGGGTCTAATCTGGGTCTGTGACAGGGGGTCGTGATGTTGATATCCGTGGCTAATTTTACCACTGGAGAACAAGAGGATGTCCCTAGTTAAGGCAGCCACTAGAGACAAAGTTAATGTCCTGGGGTTAATGAACTGGCCCCATCCCTCATTAGCTATGGGTCTCTCCACTAGCCAGTGGCAGCACTTGGGACAATGAGTCTGTGCCTCTCCAAGGCAGCACTGAGTTGCCAGTGTGTAAGAGAGCTGATGGCCAGATGTGAGTGTGGGAGAGCTCACTCCATCAGGTGGGAAAGCTGACCACATTGTCATGATCATGGCAGACGTTGCCCTACTCATTACCAGATGCAGCTCTCTGAAGAGTGGGCCCTGTACTTTACCTGACTAACAGCAGAGCTGACCACGGTGGTAGGGCAGGAGCATGGGAGAGCTGATCTTGCCATTAGTCTACCATGAGTGTCCTGGGTGTGGGGGTAATGCCCTCCTCCCCCTTACCCTCAGCTATTTGAGACAATTGGGAGAGCTGGCCCTGAGGTCATGAATGCAGGTGAGGTATCTCTGTCTCATGAGTTGCATTACTTAGGGTAGTGGGCCCTGCATCTGCCTTGAGCGACACAGTAGAGCTGGCCCTGGTGGCAAGGTACAGATACTGGGTGTGAGGGAAAGCTGGTCATGCCACTCCTTTGCCGTTTGGTGGTTGGTACCCTCCACTTACAAGCAGCTTGCCATCTGTGAGAAATGGGAGAGCTGAGCCTGGGGTCATGAGGTGAGAGAGCTAGCCCGATGCTCTAGAACTGCTCCAGCTAAGCTATCCAATGCTACCATCAGCAGGAGTCATGGTTAGCACTACTGTATTAACCACTTTCCAAAGTGCTACAGGCTTTGAGAGGCTGGGCCAGCTCTCTGTGCCTCACATTCTCAGGACTGACTCACCTGAGGCCTCACCAAAAGATTCAGTTCTGGTGTACTGTCCAGGCAGGTTGCGGGGCCAGCTCTCCTGACTGTTATAGCCAGTGACAGTGGATGCACAGGAATGTCTGTGCTTGGACTATTCCCACCTGTGTGTTCATGCCAGTGGAAGGCAGAGAAAAGCTTGACTGTTATTCTTCCCTATCACCATTGCCTTGAGACAAGGTCTCTCACAAGGTTGAAAATTCATTTTTCAGCTTGCTGGCCATCAAACTTCGTTGATTTACTTGTATCCTCTCTTGCCTTAAAGCTGCAGTTACAGATTTGTCAACTATACAAGTTTATGTTTATCTCTGCTGAGGATTTGAACTAATTTTCTTGCCAACTGAGCTACCTCTCTAGCCCCTAACAATTTAATTCTACGAAATATAATTCAACTGTCTTCCTGGAGCCATGCAGCCTTGGTGGGCAGATCATACCCAAGATGATGGCTAGTCAGGAACCATGACAAAGCAATCCTGAGATTGCTTTGTGACAGCACTTACAGACAGAGCACCCCAAAATCATGCACATACAGTCCCACGAGGTTTGGGCTGGCAGGCCAGACCTATGATGAGCCCTGTCCAGTGACACGAGGCACAGGGAAGGAATAGCACTACCAAGAAGACACAACTACCGGGAGACAATCACTGGGTGCAGGTACAATGGCAAATAAGTGTTATAGAGATGAAACAGAAAATGAAGCACAAGGATTTGTACACAATTAAATGAGGGTAGTGAGGAATAGCCTGATGGGAAAAGTCAGTGAAACTATCAAAGGCCATGGTAAGCTTCAGGCCCATCCTGTCTGGGCCAATGGCCCTGCAGCAGCAAGGTCTATTAGCACTAAAGTACAGGAGAGTGTATCTGGTCAGTGTCACTACTTGGGGACATGTTCATTTCTGATGACTGTACAGAGTTGGTCCCACCACTTCCTTGGGTATCATGGGAATGTTGGCCCTGAAGAAATGAGAGCAGTACAGATGGCCCTGCCCCTTGCTAGCTATAACATTCATGGTACTGAACAAAACATCTTGCTCAGGAAACACAGTAGAGTAGGCCCTGGTTGCAAGTGTTGCAGGTGAAGCAGCCCAAGAATGGTAGTACAGGATAGCTGACACTACCAATCTTCTGGCATGCTATGGTATGGGCAAAGGGGAGAAGCATTGCCTGCCCCTTGCCCCCTGTGACTGATGGAGTACCTGGCCTAGAGGTCATGAAAAATGGCCCTGCATCTCACCAGCTGCAGCACTAAGGAAAGCAGCCTGTACCTCACCTGACCAGAACATCAGAACTGACCACAGGTGGCTGGGGTTCCTGTGATGTGGCCCTGAGGGTGTGAGCTCTGGACAGCTGCCTCTGTCACTTGTCTGACATGGAGTAGAATGGGAGAAATACCTTCCTCCTCAACCCCTTGTGACTTGTGTCAGGCAAGAATGCTGGCTCCAGCTTCATGAAAGTGGGATTGCTGACCCTGCTCCTGACTGTAGCACTCTAGAGAGGAGTCCCTTGCTGGGAGTGTGGCTGAGCTAACCAGTGGACATGACTGTGGAAGAAATGGCTCTACCCCTTGCTGGCTGCTGGCATTGTTGGAGAGTTCATCCTGGTGGTGTGGGTATAGGGGGCATCTAGCTGGCTGAACAGCTTAGCTATCACTCAGGCCCAAATCCAGGACTTGGAATTAGCCCACCCCAACATCTACACCATCTAGGAAATGCTGGAGAAGGGACCAGTCCTACAGAAACAAAGCTGCAGGATCTCCATAACAAAGGACAACAATAGGATATCAGAGAGGAATTCTGGTGAGGGTCCATTATTGATAACGTAACAAAAGCCAAAGGCCATGAAGCAGATCAGTGATTCATCATAAATAATACTTGAAAATAATTATACAAATTTATACAAAAGGGTACAGTATGGGACTCACACCGAAACTCCAGCTTCTACATGAGATTTCTCTTCTTTTTGGGCAGAAGATGAAAGTGTAGAGGGTACAGTACAAAGGCACAGGGAGATGAGTGGATTGGGGTGCGTGATATGGAATTCACAAAAAATAAAAAGTTAAGAAAGCATATATCATTCAACTACAGTGCCACACTTAAGAAACTTCACAGTATGAGCAATTTTACTACCGCCATGAAACATTTTTACTCTATTACAGATAAACATTTTATTACATTGTTTTCTATAGGCATATGCAAACATTATTCACATATGTACAGTAAAATGATTGTGTGCCTGAGTAATCAAGCCTCATCAATGTTTTCTAGTATATTTCAGTATTTTATGACAAAGACATAAAGTTACTGATAGACAAATAATACACACATAAACCTGGATCATATAAATAGTCACATAATTTGAGACATAATTTGCCTCGATATTCTGAAACTAGATAAAAACATTTATTCAAGACAAATATAAAAACAAAATGCAAACTTTAAGTTAACGTGAAGATTGTTCTCTTGACAGCATAACTATCTAATTCTGTGACATTCTTGCAAGGAACAAGAAATGAGATAAAATTACACTTAAGATGTTTTGAAATATCTTCTTTGATGATCAGTTTTATTTTCTACAATATCTATATCCATCATAAATTTAAAAATGACTTGGAAATTGCATCATTTTGGTTCTTTGTGAGATACTACTGCAATATACTTTGCATTATATTTCATATTTCTTTGTGAAATTAGACCAACTAATGGCTTCAATGTTTAAAAATATTGCTTAATAGAAGCTAATATTTTAAATTTTATAATTATTGCTAAAACAAAATTTATTGCAGTAACTGGAAGTTTGGAGCTTGTTCTTTTGTAAAGCAAGCACATATTGTATTTGTTTATTTATTTTGTTCTTAAATATATTTGAATTCTTTAATCTTTAGGAGCTGGATATAAAGGCTCTTTTATGTTCCTTAAGGAAGGTGTTGGTAACTGAATGAAAGCACTCTTAACTATTGAACCATTTCTCCAGTCTCTTTTGCCTACATCTTTATCATTTTGGCCAGGCTCTTATGCATTTTGTTTTCATTATTTTTAATTTATATTTTAGTTTATGTGTAAGTGTATCCATTTGCTTGCATGCATATTTGTGCACCTGTTGCATAGATGGTCCCGAAGGGGAACCAGAAGACTGTCAAATCCCTTGCAGCTGGAGATATATGCAGGAAAAAGTTGGCATGAAATCCATACCTTCTTGATAGCAGGCAGTATTTTTAATTGTCAAGTGATCTGTTTATTCTTATCTTTTCTTTTTGCTGTTGCTTCCAATATTTGTTTAATCAACTCTGAACATCTATGTCCCAAACACAAGAGCACTCAAGGTTTTTAAAGCTTTTATTTATTTATTTATTTATTTTTGCAAAGCTTCCTTTAACTACATTTTAGTCACAAATTAACCCTCACACACTGATATTGGGAGACTTCAATGCCACTGTATCACCACTGGACAGGTCATCCAGATAAAAACTAAACAGAAAAATGTGCCAGCTAACTGAGTTTATAAACCAAATGAACATAATAGATATTTTCAGAACATTTTACTCAGAAAGCTACTAAGAAAGTTCTTAGCCAAAACTGGTTTCATACATAAATTGGAGAGAATTCATGGTAACAATTTAACAACACACATAAAAGCTATAGAACAAAAACAAGGAAGGACATCCAAGAGGAGTAGATGGAAAGAAATAACCAAATTTGGGGCTGAAATTAATAAACGAGAGCAATACAAAGCATGAATAAAACACAGAGTTCTTTAAGAAAATCAACATGAGAAGTAAAATATCTAAATGAACTAAAAGATGGAAAATGCTATTAAAATTAATTAGAGATGAAAATGTGAGTTAAAAAAGACATGGAGAAAACCCACATAATAATAAGGACATATTTATATTTTTTTATATTTTTTTATTTTGTAAGTTTTTTTATTTACCTTACAAAACATTTCCCCTTTCCCGTTTCCTTCATCCCCGAAAGTCCCATAAGCCCCATTCCCTCCCTCTTTTTGCTATTCAACCCCCCCCTCTAGCTTCTCTGTCCTGGCATTCCCCTACATCCAGTCTTTCCAGGACCAGGGGTCTCCCCTTCCATCTTCTTGGAAATCTATTAATATGCGAATTGTGTCTAGGATATTCTGAGATTCTGTGTTAATATCCCCTTATCAGTGCCTGCATACCATGTGTGTTCTTTTGTGATTGGGTTACCTCAATAAAGATGATATTTTCCAGTTCTGACCATTTGCCTAGGAATTTCGTGAATTCATTGTTTTTAATTGCAGAGTAGTATTCCATTCTGTAAATATACCACATCTTCTGAATCCATTCCTCTGTTGAGGGACATCTGGGTTCATCCAGCTTCTGGCTCTTATAAATAAGGATGCTATGAACATATTGGAACATATGTCCTTATTGCATTCAGGTAAAGCCTCTGGGTATATGCCGAGGAGTGGTATCGCCGGATCCTCTGGGAGTGTCATGCCCAGTTTTCTGAGGAACAGCCAGACTGCTTTCCTGAGTGGTTGTACCAGTTTGCAATCCCAGCAGCAGTGGAGAAGTGTTCCTCTTTCTCCACATCCTCTCCAACAACTGCTGTCTTCGGTGTATTTAATCTTAGCCATTCTGACTGGTGTGAGATGGAATCTCAGGGTTGTTTGATTTGCATTTCCCTAATGACTAAGGATGATGAACAACTCTTTAGGTGATTCTCAGTCATTAGATATTCTTCATGTGAGAACTCTTTGTTTACAACTGTACCCCATTTTTTAATAGGGTTACTTGGCTCTCTGGAGTCTAACTTCTTGAGTTCTTTGTATATATTGGATATTAGCCCTCTGTCGGATGTAGGGTTGGTAAAGATCATATCCCAGATAGTTGGTTGCCTCTTTGTCTTTTTGACAGTGTCTTTTGCCTTAAAGAAACTTTGTAATTTTATGAGGTCCTATTTGTCAATTCTTGATCTTAGAGCATAAGCTATTGGAGTTCTATTCAGGAAATTCTCCCCTGTGGCCATATGTTCAAGGTTCTTCCCCAGTTGCCTTTCTATCAGTTTCAGTGTGTCTGGTTTTATGTGGAGGTCCTTGATCCACTTGGAATTGAGCTTAGTGCAAGGAGATAAGAATGGGTCAATTTGCATTCTTCTGCATGTTGACCTCCAGTTGAGCCAGCACCATTTGTTGAAAAGGCTATCTTTTTTTCCACTGGATGGTTTTAGCTCCTTTGTCAAAGATCAAGTGACCATAGGAGTGTGGGTTCATTTCTTGGTCCTCAATTCCGTTCCATTGATCTACATGCCTGTCATTGTACCAATATCATGCAGTTTTTAACACTATTGTACTCTGTAGTACAGCTTGAGGTCCAGGATATTGATTCCCCCAGAAGTTCTTTTACTCTTGAGAATAGTTTTAGCTATCCTGGGTATCTGTTATTCCAGATGAATTTTTGAATTGTTCTTTCTAACTCTATGAAGAATTGAGTTGGGATTTTGATGGGGATTGCATTGAATCTGTATATTGCTTTTGACAAGATGGTCATTTTTAATATATTAATCCTGCCAATCCATGAGCATGGCAGATTTTTCCATCTTCTGAGGTCTTCTTCAATTTCTTTTTTCAGAGACTTGAAGTTCTTGTCATACAGATTGTTCACTTGTTTGGTTAGAGTCACACCAAGACACTTTATATTGTTTGTGGCTATCGTGAAAGGTATCATTTCTCTTACTTCTTTCTCAGCCTGTTTATCCTTTGAGTATAGGAAGGCTACTGACTTGCTTGAGTTGATTTTATATCCGGCCACTTTGCTGAAGTTATCAGCTGTAGGAGTTCTCTGGTGGAGTTCTTTCGGTCGCTTAATATACTATCATATTGTCTGCAAACTAGTGATAGTTTGACTTCTTCCTTTCCAATTTGTATCCCTTTGACCTCCTTTTGTTGTCTAATTGCTCTAGCTAGAACTTCAAGTACCATTTTGAAAAGATATGGAGAGAGAGGGCTGCCTTGTCTAGTCCGTGATTTTAGTGGGATTGCTTCAAGTCTCTCTCCATTTAGTTTGATGTTGGCTAAAGGTTTGCTGTAAATTGTTTTTACTATGTTTGATATGGGCCTCGAATTCCTGATCTTTCCAAGGCCTTTAACATGAAAGGATGCTGAATTTTGTCAAATGCTTTCTCAGCATCTAATGAAATGACCATGTGGTTTTTTTCTTTGAGATTGTTTATGTCGTGGATTACATTGATGGACTTCCTTATATTGACCCATCCCTGCATCCCTGGGATGAAGCCTACTTGATCGTGGTGAATGATCATTTTGATGTGTTCTTGGATTTGGTTGGCATGAATTTTATTGAGTATTTTTGCATCGATATTCATAAGAGAGATTGTCCTGAAACTCTCTTTCTTTGTCAGATCTTTGCGTGATTTTGGTATTAGCGTAATTATGGCTTCATAAAAACCTGTGTTCTATCCAACTTGGAAAATCTAAAAGGGATGAAATTTTTCTCTACAGGTACCAGTTACCAAAGCCAAATCAGGATCAGGTAAGAAGTCAATTAGACCATGTAACACCTAAGGAAATAGTAGCACTCATTAAAAGCTCCAATCTCCCCAAAATCCCAAGGCTAGGTAGTTTTAGCTCAGTTTTCTTTCAAACTTTCAAAGACGAGTTAACACCAGTATTCATCAAAGTATTCTGCAAACTACAAACATAAAGTACATTGCCAACTGCATTTTAGGAGGCCACAGATACCCTGATACCTAAATCATAAAAACTCAACAAAGAAAGAGAATTAAAACTCAATTTCTCTTATGAAAATAATTTCAAAAATAAGCAATAAAACACTTGTAAACTAAATTCAAGAACATACCAAAAATCTCATATATCATGATGAAGTTAGTTTCATCCAAGTGACTCAGGGATGGTTCAACATACAAAAATCAAAATGTTTGTTCACCCTATAATATAATGAAAGAAATGCAAAACAATAACATAAGATATAAATAAACCTATAACAAACAGTAACAAATCTATGATATCTCATTAGATGCCACCTGCCATCCCACCCACACACATACCCCCAAAAAAAACTTTTACAAAAATTCGACAGTCATTCAAAATAAAAGTACGACAGAGATTAGGACAAAAGGGACATACCTAAGCATGATAAAGGCAAGTTATAGCAAATTTATAGGCAGAATCAAATGTAATGAAAATAAAGTCAAAGAATTCCACCAAAATCAAGGGAAAAAAGTCGTCTATATATATCTTGACATTTTCTCTCTTTAGTACTTGAAATTTTAGCTAGAGCAAAAAGACAACTGAAGAAGATCAAATGGAATTGAAACTGGAAAGGAAGAATTCAAAATATCACTATTTGATATTTTTATATGATAGTACACAAGTGACTCTAAAATTCTATGAGGAAACATTTCAAGTTGATAAATATTTTTCAATAAAGTGTCTGGATATCAGATAATTATCACTCCTATATATAAAGAAAAATGGCATATGGATAAAGAAAGAAATTAGAAATAAAAAACCCTTATCAATAGCCTGAAATAATATATAGTTTCATTATAATTTCCAATACAATTTATTTACAGATTGTTAAGTGAAAGCTCCCTACTTCCTATGAAAACCCAAAGTCTTAGGTTGTTAAAAACAATCCTGAACCCTAAATAGACTGCTGAAGATACCACCATCCCTGATATCAAGTTGTACTACAGAGCTATAGAAAAAGAAAATCACATGGTACTGAAGGAATATAAAGAAAAATGACATGTTGTTCAATGTCATCAAACTGAAGACCCAGAAATACATTCACAAAGCTATAGACATCTGATTTTTGACAAATAAGCCAAAAATACACATGAGAAAAAATAAAGCATCTTCCACAAATAGTCCTGCTCATACTGCCTATGGCTGCATATAGAAGCATTAAAATAAATCCTTATCTATAGTCTGGCAAAGCAGTCAAGTCTAACTGGTTCAAATGTGTCAACAAAAAAAGAAACACACTGAACCTGAGAAAATGGGGCATATGAGGTGGGTTTCTGAACAGAACACAGGTTCTAGGATCAGGAATTAATGAACTGGATCTCATGGAAAAGATTCTGTAAAAGAAAGGACTCTGTCAATTAAAAAAAAAAGGACAGCCTACAGAATGGGAAATGTTTTTTACCAACTCTACATCTATAGAAGTCTAATATCCAAAATACAGAAGGAACACAAAAGGCAGATATTGAAAAGCAAATGATGTGAAATGGTGTACATATATAAACAGAGAACTCTCGATGGAAGAATCTCAAATGGCTGAGAAACACTTAAAGACATTTTCAACACCCTTACCCATTACAGAAATGCAAATCAAAAAAATCTTGAGGTTTCATCTTATACCTGTCAAGATGGCTAAGATCAATAACAAAAGTGTTCATGCACTACAGGATGTAGAACACAGGAACCACGTTTCCGTTTCTGGTAGGAGTGCAAACTTTTAAGGCCACAGTGGAGATCGATATATAATTTCCTCAGTGTAAATATAAATGTCACATTTACTTCCTCAGACGAAGGATTGAGAAAAGATACATACCCAGGATTTAAAAGTTTATAGCTTGGACTCATCCCAAGCATTTATTTATTTTTTTTATACTAACTATCTGAAGGCCTAGCCCTAGAAATTTCTAGTCTTCATAAAATCTAATTTTCTACAAGCTGGGAGGCTGAAACTTTCCAGGCTTATGTCAGCAGAGGGAGGCTGGAATCTGAAGCCTCCAAGCTCTACTTGCCCCCAGTACCTAGAAAATTGGAAGGCTCATGGATGCAACTAGAAAAAAAAATCTTCCTGAGTGAGATAATCCAAATGCAGTAAGTCAAATATTGCATGCATTAATTTATTATTTTATAGTAGATATTGAATAATTAATAATTTACAATCCACAGACCAAAAGTGATTTGGTAAAGAAGAGGGCTGTGTAGTTGATGCATAAATTGCTGAGGAAGGGAACAGAGAATAAATTTTGTGGCTGTACTTGGGGGCAAGTTGAGAGAGCAGTGAGAAAGAAGTGGTTTAGGGAGAGTGTTGGATATAGAAAGTATAAAGACAGCTGGTTTAGGGAACATTGAGGAGTGAGTGGAGTCCATCATAGTGACCTTAATGAAGAATTCCTGTAATGGAGGATAATGAGTCTGAAAATGGAATTTTGTAGGTAGGCAAGCCTTCCAGTGTTGGGACTGGTTTGCATTTCATTGAGTTGATTGCCTACATGCCTCATGCAGATCCTACACAACCCCAAATAATAATAGGACTGAAAGCCACTCTCTGAAAATTGACAGTAGAGCCCCATTGCTTAGGACAACATCCGTATAACTTATTGAACTTAGATTTTGAGCTGGTGCCTACATGGAACATTCACATCAACTTCTCATTTCTTTGGCTTGAGAAACTCCTCTTCAGTCTACAACAAGTAAACCCTTGGCACTAATACAGATAAAGTCCCCTAGACCTAAAATCTATTCTGCTTGTAGGATGTACTGGAGCAATGATGGCACACTCTTAAAGAACTGGACAACCAATGTTTGGTTTAACTTGAGGCTGTCAACAACAACATTAACCCATATCTTATACTTAGATGGTACTGTAGAATTGATACCCCAGAGAACTAGGGTAGAACCAAATATGAGAGGCAAACAAACAAACATCTATGAAATGATTCCTGATAATATTCTTCTATATTCATAGACTCACAAATCTGTGTCTTAAACAGTTTTCATCAGAAACATTGTCAGAAGACAGATGGGAAACATATTGTAGATCCACATTCATGCATGATGCAGAGACAGAGTCTAAAGTGAAGGTTTCTGCCCCATCTGCAGACACCAAATCCCAACACTATTGATGATGCCAAGAAGTGTTTGCTGACAGGAACCTGATATAGCTGTACCCTGAGAGGCTCTACCAGCATCTGAACAATACAGACAGATGCAGATACTCACAGCTGAGCATGGAGACCTCAATGGATGAGTTCAAGGAAGGACTGAAGGAACTGAAGGGAACTGCAACCCCATACGAATAACAGCAATATTAACCAACCAGAGCTTCCGGGGACTAAACCACCATTCAAAGAGTACACCTGGAGGGACTCATAGATCCAGCTACATATGTAGAAGGGGATGGCCTTATCTGGCATCAATGAGAAGGGAGATCCTTGGTTCTGTGGAGGCTTGACATCCCAGCATAAGGGGAATTCTAGAGCAGTAAGGAGAAAATAGGTGGGTAAGTGGGGGAGCAACCTCATTGAGGCAAAGTGGAGGGGGGATAGTATGGGGATTTTGTAAAGGGGAACCAGGAAGGGAGACAATATTTAAAATGTAAATAAATAAAATAACCAACAAAAATTAAAATAAAATAAAGTGGAGATCAGTGCCCTTCCTTTGCAGATAAGAAAAGGGGGAGGAAAGATTATAACAGTCAGAGGGGAAAGAAGACCAGAAGAGCATGGACCACTGAATCAAACAAGGGTCATATCAGTTCACAGAGACTGAAAGAGCCAATACAGAACCTGCATGGTTTTGTGCCAGGTCCTCTGCATGCATGTTAAGCCTGCTTTCTTGGTGTTTTTGTGAGACTCCTAACAGTGGGAAGAGGTATTTTTCTCACTCATTGCCTGCTTATGGAACATTTTCTTCCCATTAAGTTGCCTTTTCTTTTTTTTTTTATTTTATTTTATTTTATTTTTTTAATTTACATTCCAAATCACTTCCCCTTTCCCGTTTCCTCCCTCCCCGAAAGTCCCATAAGCCCCCTTCCCTCCCTCTTTTCTCCGTTCAACCCCCTCTCATTACTCTGTCCTGGCGTTCCCCTACATCCAGTCTTTCCAGGACCAGGGGTCTCTCCTTCCATCTTTTTAGAAATCTATTGATATGCTGATTGTGTCTAGGGTATTCTGAGATTCTGGGTCAATATCCCCTTATCAGTTGACTGCATACCATGTGTGATCTTTTGTGATTGGGTTACCTCACTAAGGATGGTATTTTCAAGTTCTGACCATTTGCCTAGGAATTTCGCGAATTCATTGTTTTAATTGCAGAGTAGTAATCCATTGTGTAAATATGCCACATCTTCTGAATCCATTCCTCCTTTGAGGGACATCTGGGTTCTTTCCAGCTTCTGGCTATTATAAATAAGGCTGCTATGAATATAGTGGAGCATGTGTCCTTATTGCATGCAGGTAAAGTCTCTGGGTATATGCCCAGGAGTGGTATAGCCGGATCCTCCGGAAGTGTCATGCCCAGTTTTCTGAGGAGCCGCCAGACTGCTTTCCAGAGTGGTTGTACCAGCCTGCAATTCCACCAGCAGTGGAGGAGTGTTCCTCTTTCTCCACATCCTCGCCAACAACTGCTGTCTCCTGTGTTTTTGATCTTAGCCATCCTGACTGGTGTGAGATGGAATCTCAGGGTTGTTTTGATTTGCATTTCCCTAATGACTAAGGATGATGAACATCTCTTTAGGTGCTTCTCAGCCATTAGATATTCTTCAGGTGAGAACTCTTTGTGTAGCTCTGTACCCCATTTTTTAATAGGGTTACTTGCCTCTCTGGAGTTTAACTTCTTGAGTTCTTTGTATATCTTGGATATTAGCCCTCTGTCGGATGTAAGGTTGGTAAAGATCATTTCCCAGTTAGTTGGTTGCCGCTTTGTCTTTTTGACAGTGTCTTTTGCCTTGCAAAAACTTTGTAATTTAATGAGGTCCCATTTGTCTATTCTTGATCTTAGAGTATAAGCTATTAGAGTTCTGTTCAGGAAATTCTCCCCTGTGCCCATATGTTCAAGGTTCTTCCCTACTTTCCCTTCTATTAGTTTCAGTGTGTCTGGTTTTATGTGGAGATCTTTGATCCACTAGTATTCAACACAACTAGATAATCTTGAGGAAATGGACAATTTCCTTGACAGATACCAAGTACCAAAATTAAATCAGGATCAAATAGACCATCTAAACCGTCCTATAACCCCTGAAGAAATAGAAGTTGTCATTGGAAGTCTTCCAACCAAAAAAAGCACAGGTCCAGATGGTTTTAGTGCAGAATTCTATCAGACCTTCAAAGAAGACCTAACACCAATACTCTTCAAACTGTTCCACAAAATAGAAACAGAAGGAACACTACCCAACTCGTTCTATGAAGCCACAATTACACTAATACCAAAAGCACACAAAGATCCGACAAAGAAAGAGAATCTCAGGCCAATCTCTCTTATGAATATCGATGCAAAAATACTCAATAAAATTCTTGCCAACCGAATCCAAGAACACATCAAAACAATCATTCACCACGATCAAGTAGGCTTCATCCCAGGGATGCAGGGATGGTTCAATATAAGGAAATCCATCAATGTAATCCACTACATAAACAATCTCAAAGAAAAAAACCACATGGTCATCTCATTAGATGCTGAGAAAGCATTTGACAAAATTCAGCATCCTTTCATGCTAAAGGTCTTGGAAAGATCAGGAATTCAAGGCCCATATCTAAACATAGTAAAAGCAATTTACAGCAAACCAGTAGCCAGCATCAGTCTAAACGGAGAGAAACTTGAAGCAATCCCACTAAAATCAGGGACTAGACAAGGCTGCCCTCTCTCTCCATATCTTTTCAATATAGTACTTGAAGTTCTAGCTAGAGCAATTAGACAACAAAAAGAGGTCAAAGGGATACAAATTGGAAAGGAAGAAGTCAAACTATCACTATTTGCAGACGATATGATAGTATACATAAGCGACCCAAAGAACTCCACCAGAGAACTCCTACAGCTGATAAACGACTTCAGCAAAGTGGCCGGATATAAAATCAACTCAAGCAAGTCAGAAGCCTTCCTATACTCAAAGGATAAGCAGGCTGAGAAAGAAGTAAGAGAAATAATACCCTTTACGATAGCCACAAACCATATTAAGTATCTTGGCGTGACGCTAACCAAACAAGTGAAAGATCTGTATGACAAGAACTTCAAGTCTCTGAAGAAAGAAATTGAAGAAGACCTCAGAAGATGGAAAAATCTGCCATGCTCATGGATTGGCAGGATTAATATAGTAAAAATGAGCATCTTACCAAAAGTAATACACAGATTCAATGCAATCCCCATCCAAATCCCAACTCAATTCTTCATAGAGTTAGAAAGAGCAATTCAACAATTCATCTGGAATAACAGAAAACCCAGAATAGCTAAAACTATTCTCAAGAGTGAAAGAACCTCTGGGGGAATCAGTATCCCGGACCTCAAGCTGTACTACAGAGCAATAGTGTTAAAAACTGCATGGTATTGGTACAGTAACAGACATGTAGATTAATGGAACAGAATTGAAGACCCAGAAATGAATCCACACTCCTATGGTCACTTGATCTTTGACAAAGGAGCTAAAACCATCCAGTGGAAAAAAGATAGCCTTTTCAACAAATGGTGCTGGCTCAGCTGGAGGTCAACATGCAGAAGAATGCAAATTGACCCATCCTTAAGTTGCCTTTTCTAACATGTATGTGGGGGCTTTTGCCTTATCTTAATGACTCATTGAGTCATGTCTTGTCCTGTTTGGCTGTGATCTATAGGAGGCCTGTTATTTTCTGAAACTGAGGAAAATGGAGGAGTTCGGATATCTAGATCTGCAGGCATCAGGCAGCAAGGTTGGCATTGTTGTGGGCCGAATGCTGACAGCTTCTCAAAATTTAGCTCCCAGCACAGGAATTATGAAAAGAAACTTTGTTAATTGGGCTATTTTCTTTTAGACTCATGGGCCCCTAGTTGGCCAGAGGAGAGGTTCAAAGTTCTTCAATTCTTTACTAGGCAGAAAAGGGAAAGAAAGAAAGAAAGAAAGACAGACAGACAGACAGACAGACAGACAGACAGACAGACAGACAGAAAGAAAGAAAGAAAGAAAGAAAGAAAGAAAGAAAGAAAGAAAGAAAGAAAGAAAGAAAAGAAAGAAAGAAAGAAAGAAAGAAAGGAAGGGGAAAGAAGGAAGGAAGGAAGAAATGAAGAAAGTCACATACACACACAGACACAAGCATGCATACTGGATGAAGCAGAAAAGGCTACATCACTACTTTATTGTTGTTCTTAGCTTTTATACCTCTTCAGGATAAATGATCACATGATTTGTTTTTAAGAAATTTTACATTCCAAGAGTTCATAGTCAGTTTAAAGCAATAGTTCAGGTCGTAGATTTATAAGGCTTAAGGAGTTACAGCAGAATTGTTTACATATCTTTTCATAAAGTTTCTGTAAGGCAAAAGACAGTGTCAAAAAGACAAAGCGACAACTAACTAACTGGGAAATGATCTTTACCAACCCTACATCTGACAGAGGGCTAATATCCAATATATACAAAGAACTCAAGAAGTTAGACTCCAGAGAGGCAAGTAACCCAATTAAAAATGGGGTACAGAGCTAAACAAAGAGTTCTCACCTGAAGAATATCTAATGGCTGAGAAGCACCTAAAGAGATGTTCATCATCCTTAGTCATTAGGGAAATGCAAATCAAAACAACCCTGAGATTCCATCTCACACCAGTCAGAATGGCTAAGATCAAAAACACAGGAGACATCAGTTGTTGGTGATGATGTGGAGAAAGAGGAACACTCCTCCACTGTTGGTGGGATTGCAAGCTGGTACAACGACTCAGGAAAGCAGTCTGGCGGTTCCTCAGAAAACTGGGCATGACACTCTCGGAGGACTCATTTATACCACTCCTGGACATATATCCAGAGGCCTCCCCAGCATGCAGTAAGGACACATGCTCCACTATGTTCATAGCAGCCTTATTTATAATAGCCAGAAGCTGGAAAGAACCCAGATGTCCCTCAATGGAGGAATGGATTCAGAAGATGTGGTATATTTACACAATGGAATACTACTCTGTAATTAAAAACAATAAATTCACGAAATTCCTAGGCAAATGGTCAGAACTGGAAAAGATCATCCTTAGTGAGGTAACTCAATCACAAAAGAACACACATGGTATGCAGTCACTGATAAAGGGATATTAACCCAGAATCTTGGAATACCCAAGACACAATTCACATATCAATCGATTTCCAAGAAGATGGAAGGAGAGTCTCCTCTTCCTGGAAAGACTGGATGTAGGGGAATGCCAGGACAGAGAAGCAAGAGGGGGGGAGGGGGCTTATGGGACTTTCGGGAAGGGAGGAAACAGGAAACGGGAAACGGGAAACGGGAAATCATTTGGAATGTATATAAAAAAACTTAGAAAATAAAAATTAAAAAAAGACTAGTAAACAATCACAGGAAGTAGAGGGTGGGAGGGTCTTGGGAAGAAGAGAGGACGGGAGAGGAAAAAAGGCGGGCAAGATCATGTGTGGGAAGAAATGGGGAGATGTGCAGAGGGTCAGGAAAATGAACAGAGGTGTGTAGCAATGGGGATAGGGAACTTGGGTAGCCAACAGAAAGTCCCAGACTCCAGAAAAGCAAGAGGCTCCCAGTACTCAACTGGGATGACATTAGTTAAAATAGTCAACAAAGGGGAGAGAAACCTGTATGAGACCATATTCAGAGGTTAGACACTGCCCCTGGTTGAGGAATTTGGCCATCCATCCTTCACAAAAATTTTTACCCAGAAGTGCTCCTGTCTAAAAGAAATATGGGGACAAAGAGGAGAGCAGAGACTGAAGGAAAGCCCATCCAGAGACTGCCCCACCTAGGGATTCATCCCATATGCAGCCATCAAACCCAGTCACTATTGCTAACACCAAGATGTGTTTACTGACAGGAGCCTGATACAGCTATCTCCTGAAAGGCTTGATATCCCAGTATAGGGGAATGCCAGGGTGGTGAGGCAGGAGTGAGTGGGTCGGTGGTGGAGCACCCTCCTAGAAGGAAAGGGGTGGCAGTGGGGTAAGGAATTTTCAGAGGGGAAACTGGGAAGAGGGATAACATTTTAAATGAAAAAAATTAAAACAACCAATGAAAATTTTTTAAAAAGCCTAGTAACTGACTAAACATTCATAATCAATTTTCTGGTTCCATGAGTTCATTATAAGCTTATAGCAATAGTTTTATGTCACATGTTACCATGTATTTGTCAGGAGAAAAGTCATCTACCTTGTGTGTTATTATTTTGAAATCTTGTAGATAGAAACTATTCAATCTTTTACTTTCTGTCCTTTAACCTACATTAAATTCCCCGTTTTCAGTTTATGAAGTTTAGTTAACAAATAGTAATCCCATTCCTATCCTACAAGAAATTGCCTAGATTGTAAATTTGTTTCCAGCCTTTTTCTTTTCTAGTGCAATTATTCCATGGTGCATGAAGGTTTACAGAGCTCTTTTAGTGTTTATTTTCTACAGGGGGGTTGAAATTACCTGTATTAATTTAGGAATTCTATAAAATTATTATCCAGAATTTTGAAATCATCAATTTATCTATACAGTATTCCTACATGAAAAGCCATCTTCATATTATCTTCAGGAGATTTGCTCAATAGGGTTGGCTGATGCCCAGAAAACTTTAGGCTATATAATAGTGGCAGGAAATGTGTATCAGCAGCAGGAAATGATGCTGCATGCAGTCTCTGAAGACTCTGGATCTCAAAGTACACCCATCTCAGCCATGCAAAATTGTGGATCCTCTCCAGAAAACATACTCCAGAAAACAAAGGCATGCCATAGCCTTAGCTACATGACTTCTGACAGAGAAAGAGTGAATCTGGAGGATGAGGAAGTGTGAGGGATCTTTGTGGAGTGGAAGGAGGGGAATCTCTGGTCTAAATATATTGTATGAAAGAAGAATCTATTTTCAATGAAAATGAAAGAAAATAAAATAAACAAAAATGTAATTTTTGTTACATGTAATTACATTGATAAATGTAATTATATCATTTCCCACTTTCTTTTTCTCCCTATATACTGTATTACCTTGCTATCATCTAAACATTTGTCTGTTTTCCTTAGTTATTATAAATGCATGTGTGTATGTATTTTCCTCAATACATAATTACAGTCTGTTCAGTCTTCATAAAAAATTTTGTATTCACATGCTTTCAGACATGACCTTCTAGTATTTAATGGTAAAGATGTCCATTGTATATGTATTGGGTAACACAAATAGAATTATAGTTTTAGATAAACTGAGTACTTGTTAATTTTATAAATTGACATTTGTCAAGGCAAAATATAGATACATAGAAATAGAAAAATAAATCTCTCAAATCTTTTACCTGATGTTTTGTGAAAAAAATTAGAACAATGAATATGAAATATTGTTAAAATTTATTTCAAATTTTCAATAATTATTCATATATTAATAGAATATTTTCATAACATAATTGGTAATTTAATGCAACATGAGCAACAATGTTTTGATAAAGGTTAAATCAGTTAATATTTATAATGTACTTAGCATACTAAGATCGTTATAATTATAATATTTCCTACAAAATGGCAACTTATGATAATTTTATAAAGGAAACTAACTCTTTTCAATTTCTTTGGACTTACAGGATATATATTTTTAACTAAGGTGATAAAATAACTGTGTAATTCTTTGCATTTTGAACACTAGGAGAGAAGAATATTGATTCTATAATTAACTGTGGCCTGCAAGAAGAGCAACAGCAAAAATTGTGTTTTTTCTAGACAAAAATTTTTCTTTTTGGCCTTTAAGAGATTAAATGAAAATATTTAAAGGGCAATAGTCACTAAAATTTAAATTATCACCGTGATTATGCTTTGCTATAACATACTTTAATAGCTGGTTTATTCAAATAAGAAGTTAGTCATAAGGTAAATTAGACAAGAAAATCTTGTAAAAAATTTTGGAGTCTAATGTGTGTATTACTTTATAATCTTTAGCCTATAGTTTTCATCATTTTAAAGGTTTTTGATATGTTATTAACAACCTCATAATCTTAACAGAACACACAATAAATGAACACAAATGCCATTTAAAAAGAATTAAGTAATAATAAATTAAAAATTAAAGCATAAAATTATTTATTCTGTATTTTTGAAGCTTTTTTACAGATTGAAATAATTAATAAGGATTTCAGTCCTTGAGTTTTCAGTAACTACAGGGTTTTTTTTTTTATTTTTTTGTGTATGTATGAGCAATCACCACATGCTGTTATTGAAGTATATTTTGTATTTCTACCATTTAAAACATACATTTAAAATCATATTAATTATCACAAGAAGCTTTGTTTTAACAAAGTGATTTCGTGTAATTCTAATAGTAATGTATGTATATGAGAAGATCATGGTACCCAAGATAACCCATCATGAAATATATATATCGATATATAGATATATAGATACAGATACAGATACAGATATAGATATAGATATATTCACACATAAACACACACATATATATATATATGAGAAATTATATTTTTATATAGTTATGGTCTCCATAGGAAATCATCACCTAAGCAATGTTAATAATTTGCATCACTAAAACTAGAGAATTCCCATGGCATCAGGCAAAAAACAGTCTCCCCTGTTTCTGTAATGATGTTTGCTTCCTCCAATAAGTGATATTATGTGATTTACTTTCTGAGAAATACAATGATCATAATAACTTTATAACTAATAATTAAATTATTATTATTAATATTGATTTTTTAAAAATTTTGGGAACCCTTTTAAATACCTCAATTTTATTTAATATTATTAGTGCTTGTTATATCAAGATTAATTATATTTTTTTTTAGTTTAGTGTATTAGTTATAATTCTCTAAAACTAAAATCAAAGATAAATACTGTTATTCAAGTGATGTGTAGGTTAAAAGCTCACAGGAGATAGCTGTAAGAGAGAAAATCTACCATCATAAGCTCTGGGAATATGCTAGCATCAATACAAACAGAGATGAACAGTGTCCTTTGCTAACCCTATGAGGATTTCTATAGTATTCATGGTGCCCAATATATCTCATCATGAAGCATGAAAGTTAGAATTTGTATTGCTGTATCAATAATTGGCTGTAAAAAGTCATTGAAATTCCCGACACAACACATAATCTCCGAAGTGGGGTGATTACAGTCACGGAAACTAAGTCCATAGAAATTCTTAGAGCTATTATAAATTGTTACCAACTAGTAAATCAAGCTCACGTACAAGAGAGGCATTTATCTGAGTGGCCAAAGTAATATCAGAGTGATATTTAAAACATGAATAAGCACTAAAATTTTATTAGGAATATATAAGTATATTCTATTGCACAGTATCATAATCTGTCAGTATTTCAAATGTTTAAAAAAAATCTGGGTTTATTTTAATTAGGCAGGGAATATCTCCCCCCCCAATTTAAAAGTACTGTTGAGGACAGTAGAGCATAAATAAGAATAGAACTTAAGCCCAGCAGTATATACATATGTTTGTGAAAATGAATAATTAAAAAGCCCTGAATTTGAAAGAGAAAAATAAAGAATGTATACAAGTATTTAAGGGAAGGAGAGAGAGAAGGGAGAAATGGTGTAATATGATTATATCCTCAAAACCTAAAATATTTTTTATGGTCAGACATTTCAACATATGCTGGATATTTATTTTCTATGAGAGTGTCCCCACCTCCCCCACCAGACCTCTAAACATCTTGGGGCCTCTAGTCTTTTGAAGGTTAGGTACATCTTCTCTGACTTAACCCAGATTCAGCATTCCTCTGCTGTATATGTGTTAGGGGCCACATATTAGCTGGTATATGCTTCCTTGTTGGTGATCCAGTGTCTGAGAGATGGGGGAGGGGCAGATTAATTGAAACTGCTCTTCTCTTTTTTTTTTATTTTCTAAGTTTTTTTTTTATTTACATTCCAAATCATTTCCCCTTTCCCGTTTCCTCCCTCCACGAAAGTCCCATAAGCCCCCTTCCCTCCCTCTTTTCTCCATTCAACCCCCTCTCACTTCTCTGTCCTGGCGTTCACCTACATCCAGTCTTTCCAGGACCAGGGGTCTCTCCTTCCATCTTCTTAGAGATCTATTGATATGTGAATTGTGTCTAGGGTATTCCTAGATTCTGGGTTAATATCCCCTTATCACTGACTGCATACCATGTGTGTTCTTTTGTGATTGGGTTACCTCACTAAGGATGATATTTTCAAGTTCTGACCATTTGCCTAGGAATTTCGTGAATTCATTGTTTTTAATTGCAGAGTAGTATTCCATTGTGTAGATATACCACATTTTCTGAATCCATTCCTCCGTTGAGGGACATCTGGGTTCTTTCCCGCTTCTGGCTATTATAAATAAGGCTGCTATGAACATAGTGGAGCATGTGTCCTTACTGCATGCAGGGGAAGCCTCTGCATATATGCCCAGGAGTGGTATAACAGGATCCTCTGGGAGTGTCATGCCCAGTTTTCTGAGGAACTGCCAGACTGCTTTCCAGAGTGGTTGTACCAGCTTGAAAAGGCTTATCTTGTTTCTATTTTAGTGGAATTGATGTGAGTTTTTCTCCATTTAATTTAATATTAGATAATAGATTTAATGTTAGATATTGGCTAGCTGTATGTGTATTATGTTTTCTTATTTCTTTTGTATCCCTGGTGTCTCCAAGACATTTAACACAATGGTAGGCTAGATTTTGTCAAGGACTGCGACATCTAATAAAATAATCTTATGGAGTTTTGTTAAGTTGCCTTACAGGTTGGATTACATTAACAGATTTCTTTGTTGACCCACCTCTGACTCAGTTGAATGAAACATTCTTGACTGAGTTGAATTTTGAACATTTTGATATGTTTTGGTGTGTTCTTGCATTTCATTTAAAAATATCTTATTGAGTACTTTTGAATCAATGTTCAAGGGAGAAATTGGTCTATTATTCTCTTTCTTTATTAAGACTTGGTGTTTGGTGTCAAGATTAATGTGGTCTCATATAATGAATTTCACACTGTTCCCTCTGTTTCTATTTTGTGGAATAATCTGAGGAGGTTTTGTGTTAGGTTTTTGAAAGTCTGGTTAAATTATGCTCAAACCATCTAACCCTATTTTGGTTTTGGTTATTTTTGTTTGTTTTTTCCTCTCTCTCTCTCTCTCTCTCTCTCTCTCTCTCTCTCTCTCTCTCTCTCTCTCTCTCTCTCTCTCTCTCTTGCTTTCTGATTGCAGATGCAATTGGACCAGCTGCTTTATGGCACTGCTGACATGACTTCTCAACATGAGGGACTGTATCTCTGCTTATGCAATGAAACAAAATGAGCTATCCTACCTAAGATTACTCTGTTAGATATTTTGTCATATAAGTGAAAAAATTAACATAGAAATTTAAGAACAAGAAGTGAGAAGATTTCTGGGAAAAATCTAATGATGTTGTTGAAAACATTTGGATCTACTTTTCATGGGAAATATGGGAAATTATGGAAGTTATAGAATGCTGTTAAGTAGAGCTTAATCAACATTCAGGAATGTTGCAGGAATCTTTCTGGAATAAGTGCTTTAGCACAAACTAAGATATTACAGAAACATACATAGAAGGCAGCAAGTTGTTAAGGGAGCAGGACCTATGTTTCTTTTACTTATTTCTCCATATCATTCTTTTCCATGTATCAAATGTTATTGTGCTTAAGAAATGGAGAGTACAAGAAATGACTTAAGTAAATCTCTAAATAAATCAATAAATATGCATCTAATAACTGGTCTTTCATATCTTATTGTACTTCAGGAATTTCTAGATAGTCTTAGTTATTTTTCACTAAGTTAATTGAGGTTTATTTTGAAAAATAAATTCAGAACAGTATAGAAATATGTTCTGTTTGAAGATGAAAAGAGTTACAATAAAGGTGCAGACAAGTAGGTTAAGGAGAATGCAGTTTTATTGTTAAGAATCTGACATCCTTAATGATGTCAACATAAACTCTTTTCTAAGATAATGAGAAAAATGCCTTGGATATAAGATACCACCTATTTAAAGCTCTAACTAGTGCAAAACATGAATGAGCTTGAATAGAGCATGTATGAAAGGAAACACTAGTGAAGTGCTTTTTTTTTCCTTTTCTTTTATTGAATGTTATCTTTATTTCCATTTCAAATGTTATCCCCTTTCCTAGTTTTCTCTCTGGAAACCCCCTGTCCCCTCCCACTCCCACTGCTTCTATGAAAGTATTCTCCCACCTACTTACCCACTCCTGACTCCCCATCCCTGGAATTCCTATTCACTGGGGCATAGAACCTTCACAGGACCAAGGGTCTCTCCTCGTATTGATGTCCAACAAGACCATCCTCTGCTACATAAATAGCTGGAGATTTGGGTCACTCCATGTGTACTCTTTGGTTGTTCGTTTAGTCCCTGGGAGCTCTAGCAGATCTGGTTGGTGAATATTGTTGTTTTTCCTATGGGATTGCAAACCCCTTCAGCTCCTTCAGTCCTTTTTCTAACTCTTCCCTTGGGGACGCCATACTCAGTACAAGGCTGTGAGCATCTACCTCTGTATTTGTCAGGCTCTCTGGCAGAGCCTCTCAGGAGACAGCATTATCAGGATCCTGTCAGCAAGCACTTCTTTGTATCCACAATCATGTCTGGGTTTGGTGACTGTAGATGGGATGGATCCCCAGGTAGGGCAGTCTCTGCTCCATATTTTGTCCCCATATTTCCTCCTTTGTATATTTTGTTTCCCGTTCAGGAAAGACTAAATTATTCACACTTGGGTCTTCCTTCTTCTTGAACTTCATATGGTCTGTGAATTGTATCTTTGGGTATTCTGAGATTTTGTGCTAATATCCACGCATCAGTGAGTAGATACCATGTGTGTTTCTTTGTGTTTGGGTTCCTTCACTTCGAATGATATTTTCTAGTTCCATCAATTTGCCTAAGAATTTTATGAAGTGATTTATTTATTTATTTTTTAGCTAAGTAGTAATCCATTGTGCAAATGTACCACATTTTCTGTATCCATTCCTCTTTTAAAGGACATCTGGCTTCTTTCCAGCTGCTAGCTGTTATAAATGAGGCTGCTATGAACATAGTGGAGCATGCGTTTTTGTCATATATTAGAGCATCTTTTGGGTATCTGCCCAGGAGTGGTATAACTGGATCCTTAGGTAATGCTATGTCAAATATTCTAAGGAACCACCAGGTTGAATTCCAGAGTGATTGTATCAGGTTGTGAAAGACCCCCGGAGTGGGGAGACCCTCACTCAAGTCTCAGGATAATGCGACCCCCCAAGAACTCATGAGAGACCATTCTTGCTGTAATCACATGAGGTTTACTACCAGTGCACTAGGGCCGAGACTCATATCCCATGCAGGGGTAGAGGAGTTCAACCCCGAGTAGGGGGGAGAAGGGGTGTTTAAAAGAAAAACCCACAACCCAAGGGAAGAGGGAGTGCATCACAGGAAAAGTACTGAAAATACCAAGGAAAATCACAACGGGAAACTCCCAGTTACTCATTGTTAACAAGGTTCTATGTTAATTTTTGTGGTCAGCTAGTTCCTGGATCAAAGTCATCCTAACCTTGTGGTCATAAATTCTTTATGGTCAGCCAGTTCCTGGAATAGAAGAATAGAATTGATAAACTGGCTGAACTACATGTTTGGCTCTACTCTACTTGCTAGGGGTCTTTACTTCTCCTGCTAGGGGCTGGGGTCTTTCAGTTGCAATTCTATCAATAACGGGGGAGTAGTCCTATTTCTCCACATCCTTGCCAGCATCTACTGTCACCTGAATTTTTGATCTTCGGCATTCTGACCGGTGTGAAGTGGAATCTCAGGGTTGTTTTGATTTTCATTTCCCTGATGACTAAGGATGTTGAACATTTTTTTAGGTGCTTCTTGGCCATTTGCTATTCCTCAGGAGAGAAATCTTTGTTTAGCTCTGAACCCCATTTTTAATAGGATTATTTAATTTTCCAGAGTCTAGCTTCTTGAGTTCTTTGTATATGTTGGATATTAACCCTCTCTCAGATCTCAGATTGGTAAAGATCTTTTCCCAATCTTGGTTGCTTTGGTTCCTGTCTTAAGGACAAGTACCTATTTTTTTCCCCAAGTTTAGCAACCAAAATTAAAAGAGGATACTACTTTTATGTTAATAGAGGGCCAGACTTCCACCTGTGTTACCATAAGATTTTGACAGTATATCCCATGTTTAGTTTTACAAATATACACAAGAGAAGAGTTTAGAACTCATAGGGAATTCTACCAATGTTTCAGACAATTACTGAGATTTTCCAGGTGTAGCAATATCAGTTTTCATGATAGGATGTCCTCAAAACATACTGTGAGCTTCCATGTAGAGAGAGCCTAAATGCAGTGGATACCCCAAAATGGTAGAGATGTAAATGAAAGCTGATAGTCTAACCAAAATGAGAAGCTGGTATGAGACCTTGAGGGGCTAACATGACCGAGCCTACTCATGCTATCAAGTGCTCCAGATATTCCATAGTTGCAAGATTTTGTGTTTTTCATGTTTAGTTTTTTACTTTGATCTAAGCATTACTTTACTATGTTTCTACTACCTATTTTAAATGAAATATTTATTGTTTATGTAAATGTATCTTTTCCCAGATGAAATTGTCCCCTCAGAGGATTAGTGCCAAATACGCTCAACCTTTTGAGTTTTTTCTTGATTTTGGATGGGTGGTTCAGCTGAACTATTCCATCTCAAAACTTCCCTCCAAGCTAATTGATTCAGACTAGCTCCTCTTGCCTGTACTTGGCATCAAACTAACTAGCAATCTGTCCTCTTTTTCCTGGCTCTTTCTCATTTTCTGGTTCAATTTGTCTTCATTTGCAACTTATCTCTGTAAAAATGTCCAGATATAATTGCCTCCACTCCTTTATCTCTCTGTATAGCTTTCTTAGTGGTCTGTCCTTTCTTATTGGAGTTAGCAATAACCTATCTCTGATACATTCTTGTGCCCTTCCCCCACTCCACGGAGGGCATTCTGAACAGGAAGTTCTAGACCTCAGTGAGACACACCTCCCCCACCTAGTGGAGCTCTAGGACCAAGGTGAAGTCCGTTGTTCTTCAAGGATTTGCAGTGTCCTGAGAGAGGAGTTGAGCAGACTCTCAACTTGGGGGAAGGGTCTCGTCCCCAAACCTTAAATTGTTGGACCCCAAGTAAACGACAGCCATGTAGAACAGTCATGTTGGCTTAGTCTCTGTTTCTTCCACCGCCTCCCCCATATATCCCCAGTTTCTTTTCCAGATAACTGGTTCATATGTAGCTGCAGGCGGTTACACATTCTGGCAAACCTTTTTCTGATTCAATATTTTGTTTGCTACTCAGGTAGATGTCACTTTCAAACATGACTGCCTCTTTCTACAAACTAACTTTACCTTCACTGTTAGGGAATAAAGACTGCATTCCAGTCAGAGGGGTTAATGGTGTGTCATTACAGCAAGATCACAGAGATTTGGAATGTCTTTGGATGTGACCCATTGCCAGATCCACTACATTGCTGGATTAAAATTCTATTTGACTTTGCCCTCATATATTGGAAGCATAAAAAGTTTTGTGTTTTTCTTTTTAAATTATTTTTTTTAACATTATAGGCATCCAGAGATGAAACATCAGCTTTAATTTTATACTGATTTTGGATTTTGTTTTGTTTTATTTTGTTCTGTTTTTTAAATCATGGAACTGTAAAGATTTTGAGTAATGTTTGAGATGAAATCAATTAAATTTATATTTTGAGGTCACCAGGGCACTTTGAAAATCATTGATGGAATGCTATTGTTTCAAATGATATGTTTTTGTCAGGTTGACAAGTTATGATGGCTAATCATCCTTGTACTCTAATGAGGTTTGAAAAAAATCTAGAACACTGTGTCTGAATGGGTAAGCTCTAACAGCATGAAAGACTTCCTCCAGAAATAACTGATAATGCCCTACTGACTGAAAGCCAGAACAATTACACAAGAGAGAGAGAGAGGGATACAGACACAGAAGGTGGGAAAAGAAGATGGAGTAAAACAGAGAGGGGGGAAGAGATATAGTGAATGCAGGACAGAATATCATCATTCACCTCTTGATGTTTCCTTTAATTGCAATAGAATAGATGAATTACATTCCTGACAACATACTTCCTTAAATCATGGATTACATTCCTTCCTTATCCATGAATCAAAGTAAATTCTTCATTACTTGAATTGATTTTATAAAATAATTTATCACAGCAATGAGCAAATTAAAAAAAATCAAACAGGATAATTAACTATAGAAACAAATGAACATGGAGGAGGAAGGGAAAAAATTATGTAAGGCACAATTAAGAAAGGAGAAAACAATGTTGGGTGCTTATTATATTATTATTTCAGTTGTAAGATACGGCATTTTTGAGGGACAAATAAAATATACCTGAAAAATATGGGTATACCAAAACTCTGAAAGTATCTGGATTTTTTCTTTAAAACACTGACTTAGAAGCAAAAGACAGAATAAAATGCTCTAATTATGCTATGTTTTGTATATCCAATAAAGAATTAGCCATTATTTAGCATTGATTGGCTAAATACCACAGATGAAAAATATTTATCTATACAATGTAGAGATTATTGGTATTTTAGAAGTTTTCATACAAGGTTATATTTACCATAACTACTAAATTTAAGTTAAACTATATATTCTTTATATATACTTAAATATGAGTACCTAGTAGTGTTATAAAGTATAAGATATATTTTTAAATTTTGAACTGTACATTAAAGATAAATTGGTGATACTTATTCTAGTAAGTAAAATGTGTACCTATTTTAATGTGTTAATCTCAAATAACAATTTCTAAGGTGAAAGTTATAGTTATCTCCTAAAAATTGGTCATTAAAATCCCCTTTTCATGTATTTCCTCATTATTTAAATAGGATAAAATAATAGGTGTCTCTTCATTTCTCTTCATATAGTTTTGTGCTAAATAGTGAAAAACCTTAATAGCAGTTTTACTTGGGCTCTCATTATTGGTGTGCCTTAGTCATTTTCGACATTTCTATGACTTTGAAAATTATCTTGTACAGTAGTGGCTTCCTATTATCCAGAAATGTACTAGGAATAGGTGTAATCTCATTATACTCACAACCACTCAGTAGAAAATATGTAATATTCATTTGACTATCTGTGAGGTAGCAGACTACAGTTGAATAGCTTCATTTTCTCTGCTATAAGATGGTACAATTACATTTACTTTTTAAATGAAAAACTCATAAAATTATACAGTAACAACCAGCTCAAATGCAGTTGTCATTTGCTTAGGAGAAATGGTTTATGGAATAAATCTCTAATTTAGATAATGGAAATTTGAGGTGCAACTTATAATACAGTGAAATTAAACACAATAGTCTTAGTTATCTCAATTTTATAATCAAATTTTTATTGCTGTTTCACCCAGCTGAAGTCAGGTATAAATACCTATGTATTTTATATGCTCTTGATAGCTTAGGAAAGGGTTGATTTTGGGGGTTATAAATATATCTAAATTTGCCATACTAAGATGCAAAATCTGTTGAATATTTTCAACAATTCTGGAATGTAGATACCTGAAACTACAAGTTCTGCTTTCAGTTCTAACTATAATGATTTTGGAAGTCAAAGTGACATTAAACCTATACTTATCATTTGCTTTATAAACAATAATTTGTTTTTAGTAATCTAACAATTAAAAATAGTTGTTAAAATGTTTTCTGAATAGCACAGATAGTACTTTTCTAAGTATTATAATTTGAAACATTAAAATAATATTCTAACATATAAAATATTTATATTATAAAACTTAGAAATGTTAACAGTCAAAAATATTAAATAAGTAACAAAATTTATAAAGTATATCAAGCTCTAAAACAAAGATATTTGGTGATTATTTTCAGAATTTAGAACTTTCTATTATGAATACAAAGCATTAAAATATTCACTACAACCATGTCAATAGCATGAAGAGATTCTATACACTTTTTATAAAACAAATTTGAAAACTTTAAGTTCTTTAACTTAGTTCCCCCCACCCTCCATTAAAGAGTGTTCGTTGGTTAATAATGGGTAAACTTATTGATATTAGTATTTTAGGAGTTATTCCAGAAAATTTGTGATGTGAGTAAATTTAACCATATATCTCAATCTCAGTGATTTACTTAGTACTGTTGCCTGATATAAGATTAGGATGTAGTGCTATGAGTTTCACAGTAGCTTTTATTGCAAATGTAACTAGCTCCTTTCAGTTTATCAACATCAAGAGAACTCAAATATGTCTACTATCAATTTTTCCAGTAGACAATAATTTTACATATAATAATACTAGAATATATTTAAATGAATCTTGACTCCTTTTAGAAACACTCGTACTATTGGTTAAACACGGGCTTAAATCTGTTGCAAGAAAGATATGGTTTCATAAAGGCTCTGATTTTTCAGTAGTTAACTTTGTAATTTATGCTATATTCATTAGCTAAAATATTCTCTCTAGTGCATAACTAACACATATTTATGTTTGAATATATTTTAATTTGAATAAAACATCTTAGTTTTAAAAATCCTGAGTCTTTTTTTGTTTATTTTCAGTGGAACATGGAGTTTGTAAAGTATGTTTGCCTTACGCGATGTTCTATTGCTTTGAAGAGACATCATGACCATAAAAACACATATAGAATAAGACATTTAATTGAGGATGGCTTACAGTTCAGAGGTTTAGTCCCTGGTCAACATGGTGCCTAGCATGTTGGAATGCAAGCAGACAAGTTCCTGGAGAAGTACCTTGAAAGTTCTACATCTGTATCTGCAGGGAGCAGGCAGTGAGAGACACTGGCCTGAAACCCCACAACCATTGACACACTTCCTTCAAGAAGGCCATTCCTTCTAGTTCCTGTCAAGTAGCACCACCTCCTATAAACAAATATTCAAATATGTGAGTTTATGGGGGGTATTTTTATTCAAACAGACACAATGTTATTTGTCATTACTTAAAGTTAACTATTAAAGATGTAAGTTACTCTCAGATATAACTTTTATGTACCACTGTTTTTTACATAATTCTATCCCCTGGACATAGCATGGCTATTGAAATCTTGAAATTAGAGGAATTGAAATTACTTCTTTGAAAAAGAAATATCATAAGATTTTACAGAGCCTCACTTACAGAGCCTCAAGAGACATTTTTCATCCTTAAGGATGGAAGCAATTATGGACCACAGGCTGTGATGTTTCTTCAGTGGCCTAGATGCTTGTAAGCTTTACATGTTTCTGCAATCTACCACTCAACCATGGTCCTATAAATAAACCCAACTAAACCATGTCATTCACCAAGTTAGACAAGGGTACAATTATTTGTTGAAGCTCTCATCAGTGCCCTATCTGGGATAAAGAGACATTTGTTAATGTCTGTATAGAAAATGTCATGTAACATCAACATTCAATTTTATTTTCCTTAAAAATAAGGGCAAGTGATTGAAGCAATTTGTAGGTCTCTGGGTAGTATATAGCATTGAATTGTATATGTTGCATTATATAATAATAGTAATATAGAGAATAACTTATTCCTAAATTTTCAGGGGAAAATTAATCACCAGAAAAAATTATCTAAGTAGCCCTTTATTTTAATTGAGGGAATTTCTATAGACTTATTTTTTGCTTATATATTTAAACATACCCAATTTTAGCAGCATTTTAGTTTCTTACTAAGGAGTCAACAATTAAGGCCTCACACATATTTCTAGTATTTTGAAATGTGAGTGTCCTAAAAAATCTCATCCTAATTTATCTCAAAGTTTATTCTTTTGTAGGAACATGATTTTTGCCACACACAATTCACTAACTTTGTCACCAATGGTAAGTTCTTGACAGGCAAGAAAGAACATAGAAATCCATCTCCTCTCTTCTAAAGAGGACTTGTTTGGGGAAGCCATGTGCTTCTTTATGCACAATAATTGCTATCCATATAGATATGCCACTCCAGAGTTTGTTTGTTTTTGTAAAAAATATGCCTTTGAACAGCTCTCCAGCCCTCCACAATAGTCAACATAAATTAAATGCTTAATGAGCAGAAATTGGTTAACATTTTCTCCTTCCCTAACTTCCCTAGATTATGAAGCACTTTCGCCTAAGTCAATATATAGTTCTTCTTCAAAGTATATGTAACCCCATAAAGAGACCAGTCCCAAGATTAATTGTGCCCTGCTCTACTGTTCTTCCACACATTGTTCACTTCAATGTCTAACTGAGATTTTTATACTGGCATTCATTTTTCTTAAGAATGTGAAAACATTTTGGATGGATTGAGGTATACATAGTATATAACATTTTACTTAGCTGAGCTCCATTTGTTCATCTCTACCTTTGAAATAATTCTTCTGAACAAAATCTCTCTTTAAAAGCACTACACATTTGATTGTTGGTTATCGTGTGTGTTTTATTTTTTTATTTTTTATTAGATATATTCTTTATTTATATTTCAAATGTTGTCCCCTTTCCTGGTATCCCCCCAAAAATTCCATAAGCCATCTCCCCTCCCCCTGTTCCCCAATCAACCCTTTCCCGCTTCCCTGTCCTGGTATTCCTCTACACTGAGGCATGGAGCCTTTCCAGGACCAGGGGTCTCTCCTACCTTTGATGTCCAACAAGGCCATCCTCTGCTGCCTATGCATCTGGAGCCATGGATAACTCCATGTGTACTCTTTGGTTGACGGTTTTGTCCCTGGGAGCTCTGGGAGTAATGGGTGACTCATATTGTTGTTCCTCCTATGGCATTGCAAACCCTTCAGCAGAGAACCAAATAACCCTATTAAAAAATGGAGTACAGAGCTAAATAAAGAATTTTCACCTGAGAAATATCGAATGGCTGAGAAGCACCTAAAGAAATGTTCAACATCCTTAGTCATCAGGGAAATGAAAATCAAAACAGCCCTGAGATTTCACCTCACACCAGTCAGAATGGCTAAGATCAAAAACTCAGGAGACAGAAGGAGCTGGCAAGGATATGGAGAAAAAGGAACACTCCTCCACTCATGGTGGGATTGCAAACTGGTACAACCACTCTGGAAATCAGTTTGGCAGTTCCTCAGAAAACTGGGCATGTGTTTTAAATAAATACAAATATTATATTTGGTGGGTTAAAAACAGGAATCATACTCCAATGGTTTAGCAAGTGGTAATCAACTAATCAGAGCCCTGAGCCTGTAATCTGTTCAAGACATTTTATCCTGTCAGTATTGTCAGATTACTGTACAATACTGTACAATACAGATACTGTATGGGGTATGTGTTTTATTCAACCCTCCTTGTTTTTTATCATTAATTGATTTATTGTAGTCAATTTTAAAAATCATACTAACTCCATTTTTTCCAACTTCAGCAACATGATGGAATCAAACTCCATGTTGGTTCTTCATTGGAGTTTACTACAGATCACCTAGCCACTGTCATATACCTTACTCAAATAATTTGTATTTTTTTAAACAGTTCCATGTGAGATTTATTGAGAGAGGAAAGGGCAAGATGGTGGCAGAAATAGAATGGGGAAGAGAGAGAGAGAGATCAGAGAGGCCTTTCTTTATATATGGATGCTGATATGGTCATAGGTAAAGGTGGGAAGTGAGGCAAGTGTATTCTGGGAATATGGTAGTTGATGCCTTGGCAACAGGTATGTGTGTTGGGCCTGCGTGATGTCACAGGTTTCAGAGGTCCTGATACCAACATACCTTCCTTCTTATTATAAAGAGAAGATTTTGTATTTTTACAACTATCACAATACATTGCTTTCAAATTTCAGTTTAATATGTTTTTTTGTGTTTCTCGTTTTTCTTGAAAACCCCACAAAACCTAATTACCCTGGCTATCATGAGACTATATATGACTCTTAATGATCATACTGTATTTTAAAATGTGTTTCTCCTTCATTTCTTTTCAGTTATTGCTCTATCCTTGCCTTTCTTCTAACTAGGTATAAATTCTCATAATTTTTGTCCTCAGATTGCAAATTTGACATGTCATTTATAGTGAAATTGTCATAATAAGATGAGTAAATATTACATCATGCTTCATCCTTCTAGCTTGTCACTGAACATGTTATTCCTTTCTCTCTCAGAAATTACCTCCTCATATCCTAGTGTCATCCATTGTACTCAGTCAATAGATACCCAATCATCCTACTTTTCATTACATTAATAAAGTTTTTTTTCTCTCCAATACCAACAATATCTTTTCTATAATACATCACCCATTCAGGCAAGTATGTCAATTTTAATATAAATATATGAATATGTTGACTATATAATGTCTCCAGTTCTACAATCATTCTCCTTTCATCATTCTGAAAAGATCCATCAGTAAATCCATAAGAATAACACCTCATGATTCCAATATACTTTTACTAATGTGCTGATAATCTTATTCTTTATAAATCAATTTATGATCCTTGAATTTACTCTTACTTGCCTATGAGCAGTTTTTGTTTTGTTTTGTTTTGTTTTTATCATTATCTTATCTTTGGAGAATATTCTTTGTATTCTGAGGTCAAACATTCTCCTTCTTGCCTGAATGAATTCATCTTTGCCAGCTCTCTTTGCTCCATGCCTTCACACTAGACTATTCTAGCACTCTTTGAATTTTTTTCCTTTTATATCTGCATCTACTAGAATCTGGGCTATTGGTTTTAAATAAACAATTGTATTTTTTATGACTTCCAAATTCATGCCTATAACCTGAACTGTAGATCTCCTATATCACTATTTATTCTGAATCTGAACATGGATATATTTTAGACCTGTAAAAACTGGAATTTTCAGAACAGTATTGTTTTACTTTCAGGCTAACATCAACTTATGTTTTTGTACATTTTTTCATTTCTACTGATAATAATGTCCCTTCACTCATTCCAATCAAACCTTTTGTATAAAACATTGAACTATCACTTTCTTCTGCAATTAAAATTGTACTCATCAGAAATTGTATTTGTTCTTAATTCTATTTGAAATTAAATTTTCAGGTTCCATGGAGATTATTCATCTTAGAAAATAATAATTTTGTATGTTTGTTTTCCTGTGAGCATGAGTGTGCCTCTGTGTGTGTGTGTGTGTTCATATGGGAAAGTGTACATGCAAGTGTGTGTTTGTGTATATAAACAATGGAGAACAGCCTCATATTTTACTGCTTGACCATCTATACAGTTTAACGCTGCATCTAATGGACACTTGAAGGTTACTAGTTATACTAGAAGGGCCTGGCAAAGATTCCTAGATATATGTCTATGTGTGCCTAAAAAGCTTTAGATTTACATGTGAACACTCTTACTTCAGGTCTTTATGTATTGATCTTAGGTTCTCAGCTTCCATGACAAACATGATCAAATGAGTCATCTGAAAGGGTTTACAATGTGTTGAAAAATCTTGTTTGCCATCATAACTTTAAACTGATGGTAGGACATGGGAAATATCTTGTCTTGACATTTTAAATAGCATTTTTAACATATTCATAGTACCTGGTAAAGGGTCTCATGAGAACATTTTCATAAATGAGTTTAAAGCATTTTGACATTTTTTTTTCTGGATGAGGAATGGAAGTAACCTCAGTGTCTTACAAAAACAATTGAAATTACATTCATAAGGAAACAAGATACATCATAGATAACTGTTACAAATGAGCGGTTGCTACTGTCTAGCCAAATAGAGCAAGTGTGCATGCAATGAAAAATCAACAGTCATGGTATGAGCACAAAGGCATTGATGACTCATACTTACAGGGTAGAAACCCTATACTTTTGGGGGAAAAGAACACAAAAATTAACCATATCAAAATCTACAATAATGTAAAAAATATAAAGATGCTATGAATTTGAAAAATAAGTAGTAATTTTATAATTTAAATTAAAACTGGGACTGGAGCTATTCTGGACTGGAGATGTACTCATTTACCTAAGATGTGAGGAAACACTGGATTTGAATTTTAGCACCAACAAGAAATTAAAAAAAAATGATATGGAAAAGCTTGGAAAATGTGCAAAAACAAAGCAAAAAAAAGTTAAAATCAGTAAAGAAGACATTGGTACAATGGTATGAATCTCTGAGTCAATATCACATCAGACTACTTGTACCAGGATATAAGAGATTCTACTGTATATGCCAAGTCTCATAGATAATGCTAGAAACATCTTAGCATGTGATTGTTCTCACTCTGTCTAGGATGGAGTAAGAATAATTCAGCAAATCATCAATAAATTTGTAATATCTACAATGTTTCAAACAGTAGATTTTTCTTTATGAAATTCTTATGAATCTACACATAAAGTTTGTGATTGTTGTATCTATGTTGAGCCTTATACATGTAGCTTAGAGTTGATTAGCATTACAAACTATTGGGGCTGGAGAGATGGCTCAGTGGTTAAGAGCACTGTCTGCTACTTCAAAGTTCTCAAGTTCAATTCCCAGGAACTACATGGTGGCTCACAACTATTTGTAATGACATCAGATGCCCTCTTCTGGTGTGTCTGAAGACAGCTGTTGTGTACTTAAAGAAATAAAATAAGTAAATCTTTAAACAATTACAAACTGTCAACATCTATGTCATATCCCTCCATATTTTATATAAGCAGATTGGTCTGTAAACATTTAGATTGTCCTGAAATGTCTTCTTCCTGGAGAGATTGTTCTTCAGTGCTGCATTAGGCTTTTCCTTAAAAGATTTTGTTTATATTTTGTTTTTGGTTTGTTGTTGTTGTTGTTGTTTGCTTTTGTTTTTTGTTTTTTGGTTGCCTTTTATTGTTTTGTTTGTTTGTTTTTGTTTTTCTCTACAAATGCTTTTTTATGATATCTGTAGAGCTGAGCTGTTTGAACAAGAAAGACAAATCTCAATACTTCTAGACATGATAGCACAACAGAAATGGCAAGTCCAAGTGGATCAAGGACTTCAGTATAAAATTGGATACACTGAATCTAATAGAAGAGAAAGTGGGAGTCTTGAACTCATTGGCACAGTGGCAAGCTCCCTAAACAGACTGCAATGACTCAGGCTCTAAGACCAAGAATTGATAAATGGGGCCTCATAAAACTGGAAAGATATTTATTTATTTATTTATTTATTTATTTATTGTGGTTCCAAATCATTTATTGTCATGGTGGAATGTACATGCATAAAACCATTCCCCTGGAAGACTTCTGGAAGGCAAAGGATATAATCAATAAGACAAAACAGCAACCTGCAGATTGGAAAAAAATCTTCACTAACCCCACATCTGATAGAGGACTAATATCCAAAATATATAAAGAACTCAAGAAACTAACCACCAAAACACCAAACAACTCGATCAAAAACCAGGGTATAGAACTAAACCGAGATTTCACAACTGAGGAATTTCGAATGGCTGAGAAACACCTAAAGAAATGTTCAAAGTCCTTAATGATCAGAGGAGGGCAAATCAAAACAACCCTGAGACTCCACCTTACATGAATCAAAATGACTAATATCCAAACCTCAGGTGACAACACATGTTGGAGAAGATATGGAAAAAGAGGAATACTCCTCCATTGCTGTTGGGAATGCATACTGGTACAATCACTCTGGAAATCAGTCTGTAGGTTCCTTAGAAAATTGGAAATAGATCTACCTGAAGACCCAGCAATACCACTCTTGGGAATATACTCAAAGATATTCCACCATGCCACAGGGTCATGCATTCCACTGTGTTCATAGTGGCCTTATATGTCATAGGCAGAAGCTGGAAACAACCTAGATGTTCCACCACAGAAGAATGGAAACAGACAAAATATTCATTTACACAATGGAATACCACACAGCTATCAGACAAATGAATAGAACTAGAAAATGTCATCCTAAGTGTGATAACTCAGACCCCAAAGGACATGAATGGTATGTGTCTTAGTAAGGGTTTCTATTCCTGCACAAATATGATGACCAAGAAGCAGGTTGGGGAGGAAAGGGTTTATTCAGCTTACAGTTCCAAACTGCTGTTTATCACCAAAGGAGGTCAGGACTGGAACTCAAGCAGGTCAGGAATCAAGAGCTGATACAGAGGCCATGGAGGGATGTTTCTTACTGGCATGCTTCCCCTGACTTGCTCAGCCTGCTCTCTTATAGAACCCAAGAATACTAGCCCCGAGATGGTACCACCCAAAAGGGGCCCTCCATACTTGATCACTAATTGAGAAAATGCCCTGCAGCTGGATCTCATGGAGGCACTTCCCCAACTGAAACTCCTTTCTCTGTGATAACTCCAGCCTGTGTCAAGTTGACACACAAAACCAGCCAGTACAATTGATCCCTTGTCAACTTGACACATAAACACATCATTATTAAGCCTCAAACCTTACTTTCTTATTTACCCCCAAGATCTAAATAACTTTAAAAGTCCCACAGTCTTTACATATTAAAAGTTCAATCCTTTTAAAACGTCCAATATCTTTTAAAATTCAAAGTCTTTTAAAAATTCAAAGTCTCTTAACTGTGGGCTCCACTAAAATACTTTCGTCCTTCAAGAGGTAAAAATATCAGGGCACAGTCACAATCAAAAGCAAAACTCAAACTCCAATGGTTCAATGTCTGGAATCCAACCCACAATCTTCTGAGCTCCTCTAAGGGCTTGGGTCACTTCTCCAGCTCTGCCCTTTGTAGCACACACCTTGTCTTGTAGGCTCCAGCTGTCTGTACTTCACTGCTGCTGCTGTTCTTGGTGGTCATCTCATGGCACTGGCATCTCCAAAATACTGCTGTCTTCTGCTGTAACTAGGCTCCACCAATAACCTCTCTTAGGTTCTCTTCATGGTGCCAAGCCTCAACTCCTATGTATGACCCCTTCAGTCCTGGGCCATCAATTGCAACTGAGGTTGTACCTTTACCAATGGCCTTCTGTGGCCTCTCACAGTGCCAAGCCTCAGCTGCCCTTCATGACCCCTTCATGCCTTCAAAACCTGTATCACCTGGGTGACTCTCACACAGTATCAAGTCCAGCCACAGCACAAAATACAACTGTGGCTATCTCTGGAACACAGCCTCTGTGCTCTCAGAAAACACTTCCTAGAAGATTTCACCTCAGTGATGCTGGTCACATCTTAATCACTGCTAATTTCTTAGCTCCAGCTAACCAGCATCAATAGTCCCAGTAACACCAAGGATTGCTTTAGTGTTTCTGGTATCTTGTTAATCACAGCTGATTCTTCAGCCCCAGCTAATCAAAACCACAGAATATTCACAATCAAAACATGGCCCTAATAAAAGTCTTTAATCTTCCCTCTGAAATTTCACAAGCCAGGCCTCCATCTTCTACTCTGTTCTCAACATTTTCTTCCAAGCTCCTACACAACATCCCACAGAGCTCTTAACATGGAATGGATCTTCTAGTCCAAAGTTCCAAAGTCCTTCCACAGTCTGCCCCAAAACATAGTCAAGTTGTCACAGGAATTCCCCACTATGCTGGTACCAATTTGTCTCAGTCAGTGTTTTTATTCCTGCTCAAATATCATGATCAAGAAGCAAGTTGGAGAGGAAAGCATTTATTCAGCTTACAGTTCCAAACTGCTGTTTATTGCCAAAGGAGGTCAGGACTGGAACTCAAGCAGGTCAGGAACCAAGAGCTGATGCAGAGAACATGGAGGGATGTTTCTTACTGGCTTGCTTCCCCTGGCTTGCTCAGCCTGCTTTCTTATAGAACCCAAGAATACCAGCCCAGAGATGGCACCACCCACAAGGGGCCCTCCCCGCTTGATCACTAATTGAGAAAATGCCCCACAGCTGGATCTCATGGAGGCTCTTCTCCAACTGAAGCTCTTTTCTCTGTGATAACTCCAGCCTGTGTCAAGTTGACACACAAAACCAGCCAGTACAGTATGTACTCACTAATAAGTGGATATTACAAAAAAAAGTAAACAAAATGAAGTGTCCAATTGAGGATGCCTCAGTCCACTTGGGAGGGAAAAGAAAATAAATACAAGTTGGGAGGGAGGTGGGACCTGAGAGGGAAAGTGGAAGGGGTAGGGGATAGGGGGTGGGGTGGGGAACTTGATCTGGTATTGGGTAAAGGAAAAGGACTGAAGCCCTGGGAGCCAGAAGAAAGAAGGGAAACAGGCAAGCTTGGTAGATAGGAGGTTGGGGGGCACACTCCAGAATTAACCAGAGACCTGGAAGGTGAAAGACTCTGAGGACCCAAAGGGAGGGACCTGAGATGAAATGCCTGATAGTAGGGAGAAGGAACTTATAACGTCTGCCTCCAATAGGAAGACAGGGCATCAAATGAGGGAGAGGGGGATCATCCCATAGACACAACCCTGACCCATAATTGTTCCTGTCTAAAAGAGTTACAGGGATGGAAATGGAGAGGAGCCTGAGGAAAAGTAGATCCAGCAACAGGCCCAAAGTGGGATCCAGCTCAAGGAAAGGTCTCATGGCCTGACACTATTACTGAGCTTATGGAGTGTTCACAAAAGGGACCTAGCATGACTGCCCTCAGGAAGACCCAAAGAGCAGCTGAGAGAGTCGGATGCAGATATTTGCACCCAACCAATGGACAGAAGCAGCTGACCCCTGTTGTTGAACTAGGGAAGGCTGAAAGAAGCTGAGGAGAAGGGTGACCCTGTAAGAGGACCAGTACTCTTAATTAATCTGGACCCATTATATCCCTCAAACACTGTACCACCAAACAGACAGCATATACTAACTGACATGAGGCCCCCAATACACATACAGTAGAGGACTGCCTGGACTGTATTCATTCAGAGATGATACACCTAACCCTCAAGAGACTGGAGGACACAGGGAGTTTAGAGGTCAGGTGGGGTGGCAGGTGGAGATATCCATATGGAGACAGGGGTGGGGAGGAGGTATGGGATGTGGAAGTGTCAGAGGGTATACGGGAGGATAAAATATGGAGTGAAAAAATAAATAAATTTACAATAAGGAAAGAAATGATAAGAGAATCAAGTATACAATAGATTAGTTCTACACTGTTACCAGAAACTGAATACCTTATACTTAAAACTCAAAAAACTTGATATCAAATGACAGTTGCATCTTCCCAAGAGCTACTGAGTAAAAAGACCACAGTATTTGAAACTGAGAAGTGGGTGATTCTTCAAAGAGCTAACACTATGAGGTACAGTAGAGGTGTTATAATGTTGAAATATAGTCTACATTCTAAGACAAAACAATTGTAGACATTGTGAAGAATCAAATGTAAGAGATAGATAGGGTCAGTGATATGGGTACAATGGGAAGGATGGTGACGCTCTACAGTGTGTATTATGGAGTACTGTATACTCCACATTATTATAGAGTATTGTAGAGTATTATATTAGTACTTCATTTGGTAAAGAAATATGAATATTTCATATTCTGAATTTAAAGAGCATATTTGTATTTAATTCTACAGGAAGAAATCTATGAATGAACTGCATTTATTAACACACACATTACCAAATATTTGTGTTTGTTCAGAATTAACTTTAAATTTAAATTAGATGGCATATAATCTAGGGAAAAAGGAAGACCCAGTGACTCTGGTGTTTATGAATGCCACATTTTCTATAGAAATGCTACAGAGAGGGTGGAGGGCAGGAAGACAATGAAGAAATGCAGAATCTTAGAGACAAGATGAACGTAAGAGGTAAGATTAATTGTTGAATTGATTTATTGTCTTTCTTTGGATTCCTAGAAAGGATGGTTTCAACAGAAAAGGTAGCAAAAACTGAGAGAAATGTACTAAATGCTGTACTTTATAATGTAAAAACAAAAACATTAAGGATTATTGATTCATGCTTTATTATGAAGGTATTTCATATTTGTCTTCTTCTCTCTCTTTCTCTGTTTCTCCTCACTCTCCTCTCTTATTTGAAGACTAGCCGTGGATGTTTATCTTAGACTAGGAACAAACTAGCTATGTATTCTACACTCATTTTAAACTAAGAGTTTATTTGCCTTTTCCTCTACTTGGTTGAGATAGGCAAATTACCACCATGTACAACTGAATCAAAAATAGTTTGAAGTGGTTTTAATGTTTTCATCAAAATATAATAAAAACATAGAGTGACTTATACAAATAAATATATATATGCGTGTGTATGTATGTATACATATATACACACATATATATATACACACATATTTATGACAGCATTTTATTTAGTATTATACTCAGGACACATCTACACAACAAATTAACCAATTAAGAAAACCACAAATGTCATAGTAAAAAGACTAAGGTTTTAAAGACACATGATTACAATAAAAGTGGAGACAAAAAAGACAAAGCATATTCCTGTGCCAGGAATTCATGTATTAAGTGTTTCACGTTGACACAGCTCTGCCAAAGTACAAAAATGTGAGTGAAAGCTAAAAACAATGGCTGATTATAAGTAAAGCTAATTCAGGGATTTTGTATTCAGTGCACAATTAAAATAACAATAGCCAAGTGTATTTTTTATATAGAATTTTAATCTTTCATGTGTTAAGAGTTCTATATACACAAAATACAACTCTAAAGTTTGAGAATATGGCTTTATAATACATGGATAAAATTCACTTTCTGTGATATATCTTAAATTTGTCAGAAAAGAAAACAAAGTAAAAACATAATTATCATATTTTAGTTTCATAAAAATCATTATTGAAATCACAGTATGATTTTTCTGCTATAAATGCACTGCATATGTCATGAGGGAAACCTTCTGTGACCTCTACCATTATGCAGTATGATTGCAATAATGAAATCACTGAAGGCTAATGGGGTTAATTTGAAAATGAAAAGGGGAACAGGGTAGCATTTAAATTTTAATTGCTTTACAATATGAGATTGACATTGTATAGTGAGTTTATTTCCTAACAAGTCATACTCTATTCATCTTTTAACTTATATTTGAACAAACTGAAGAAGTGATATTAATATATAAGCCAAGTAGTAGCAGGGTATATTATAATTTTATATAATAATAGTTTGAAGTAATTCACTAGGATATTAAGTGATAAGATGGGCATACAATTATAAAATTTTATGTTGATATTTATATAAAGGGAGTTAATTGTCATGAGGAAGAAACGCCAAATTAATACAGTGCTTAAAATATCCCTTGAAAGGGTCATCTTCCTATTGACAGAGTTATTTCTTTCAAATACAATTTCTTTGACATCATTTTGTTGTCTTTTGCTCGGGTTAGGACTTTGAGTACTATAGTGAATAGGTTTGGAAAGAGTGGACAGCATGTCTAGTCCCTGATTTTACTGGGATTGCTTCAAGTTTCTTTTTTTTCCATTTAGTTTGATGTTGGTTACTGGCTTGCTATATATTGCTTTTACTATGTTTAGCTATGCCTGGAATTCTTGATCCTTCAAAGACTTTTATTATGAAGAGGTATTGGATTTTGTCAAATGCTTTCTCAGCATCTAATGAAATGAGCATGTGTTCTTTTTTTTCTTGAGTGATTTTTATGTAGTGGATTACGTTGATCAGTTTCCATATATAAACCATACCTGCATCTCTGGGATGAAGCCTACTTGATCATGATGGATGATCTCTTTTGTTTGTTTGTTTTGTTTCCTTTTGTTTTTCGAGACAGAGTTTCTCTGAGTAGTCCTGGCTGTCCTGGAACTCACTCTGTAAATCAAGTTTGCCTCAAACTCAGAAATCTGCCTGCCTCTGACTCCCAAGTGCTAAGATTAAAGGCACGCACTACCACTGCCCAGTGTATGATCATTTTGATGTGCTCTTAGATTCAGATTGCTAGAAATTTACTGAGTATTTTTGCATTGAATAAGAGAAATTGTTTTGAAGTTCTCCTTCTTTGCTGGGTCTTTGTGTGGTTTAGGCATGTGAGTAATTGTGACTTCATAGAACAAATTGGGTAGTGTTCCTTCTGTTTCTATTTTGTGGAATAAATTGAAGAATATTGGTGTTAGATCTTCTTTGAAGGTCTGATAGAACTCTGCACTAAACCCATCTGATTCTGGGCTTTTATTGGTTGGGAGAATATTAATGACTGCTTCTATTTATTTAGGGGTTATAGGACTGTTTAGATGATTTGCCCGATCTTGATTTAACTTTGGTACCTGATATCTGTCTAGAAATTGTCCATTTTATCCAGACTTTAAAGTTTGGTTGAGTATAGGCTTTTGTAGTAGGATCTGATGATTTTTGGATTTCCTCAGTTTCTGCTGTTATGTCTAACTTTCATTTCTGACTTTGATAATCTGGATACTGTCTCTGTGCCCTCTGGTTAGTCTGGCTAAGGGTTTATATATCTTGTTGATTTTCTCATAGAACAAGCTCCTAGTTTGGTTGAATCTTTGCATAGTTCTTTTTATTATTACTTGGTTGATTTTGGTACTGAGTTTGATTATTACCTGCCATCTACATCTTGTGGGTGTTTTTGCTTCTTTTTGTCCTATTGCTTTCAAATGTGCTGTCAAGATGCTAGTGTATGCTCTTTCCAGGTTCTTTTTTGGAGGTATTCAAAGTTATGACTTTTCTTCTTAGCACTGCTATCATTGTGTCCCATAACTTTGGGTATGTTGTGCCTTCATTTTCATTAAATTCTAAAAAGTCTTTAATTTCTTTCTTTCTTTCTTCCTTGACCAAGTGATCATTGAGTAGAGCATTGTTCAGCTTCCACATATATGTGAGTTTTGACCAAGTGATCATTGAGTAGGGCATTGTTCAGCTTCCACATATATGTGAGTTTTGACCAAGTGATCATTGAGTAGACTGTTGTTCAGCTTCCACATATATGTGAGTTTTGACCAAGCGATCATTGAGTAGAGCATTGTTCAGCTTCCATGTGTACGTGAGTTTTGACCAAGTGATCATTGAGTAGAGCATTGTTCAGCTTCCATGTGTATGTGAGTTTTGACCAAGCGATCATTGAGTAGAGCATTGTTCAGCTTCCATGTGTATGTGAGTTTTGACCAAGTGATCATTGAGTAGAGCATTGTTCAGCTTCCATGTGTACGTGAGTTTTGACCAAGTGATCATTGAGTAGAGCATTGTTCAGCTTCCACATATATGTGAGTTTTGACCAAGCGATCATTGAGTAGAGCATTGTTCAGCTTCCATGTGTATGTGAGTTTTGACCAAGCGATCATTGAGTAGAGCATTGTTCAGCTTCCATGTGTATGTGAGTTTTGACCAAGTGATCATTGAGTAGAGCATTGTTCAGCTTCCATGTGTATGTGAGTTTTGACCAAGTGATCATTGAGTAGAGCATTGTTCAGCTTCCATGTGTACGTGAGTTTTGACCAAGCGATCATTTAGTAGAGCATTGTTCAGCTTCCACGTGTACGTGAGTTTTGACCAAGCGATCATTGAGTAGAGCATTGTTCAGCTTCCACGTGTATGTGAGTTTTGACCAAGCGATCATTGAGTAGAGCATTGTTCATCTTCCATGTGTATGTGAGTTTTGACCAAGTGATCATTGAGTAGAGCATTGTTCAGCTTCCATGTGTACGTGAGTTTTGACCAAGCTATCATTGAGTAGAGCATTGTTCAGCTTCCATGTGTACGTGAGTTTTGACCAAGCGATCATTGAGTAGAGCATTGTTCAGCTTCCACATATATGTGAGTTTTGACCAAGCGATCATTGAGTAGAGCATTGTTCAGCTTCCGTGTGTATGTGAGTTTTGACCAAGCGATCATTGAGTAGAGCATTGTTCAGCTTCCACGTGTACGTGAGTTTTCTATCGATTTTGTTGTTGTTGTGGACTCACTGGTGATCTGACAGGATGAATGGGATTATTTAAATCATCTTGTATCTGTTGAGGCCTGTTTTGTGACAGATTATATGGTCAATTTTAGATAAGGCACCATGAGGTACTGAGAAGAATGAAAATTCTTTTGTTTTAGGGTAAAATGTTCTGTAGATATCGGTCAAATCCATTCAGTCTATGACTTCTGTTAGTTTCACTGTTTCCATGTTTAGTTTCTGTTTCCATTATCTGTCCCTTGATGAGAGTGGAGTGTTGAAGACGCCAACTATCATTGTATGAATTGCAATGTGTGCTTTGAGCTTTCTTAAAGTTTCTTTTATCAATGTGGGTGCCTTTTTATTTTGAGTGTAGATGTACAGAATTGAGAGTTCTTGATAGATTTTTCCTTGATTAGTATGAAGTGTCTTTATCTTTTTTGATAACTTTAGGTTGATAGTTGATTTTATTTAAAGTAGAATGGCTACTCCAGTTTGTTTCTAGGGACCAATTGATAGAAAAATTGTTTTCCAGCCTTTTACTTCAAAGTAGTTTCTGTCTTTGTAACTGAGATGGCTTTCATATATGCTTCAAAATGTTGGGGCCTGTTTAGAGATGTATCCTATCTGTTAGTCTACTGTCTTTTAATTGGAAAATTGAGAACATTGATATTAAGTGATTTTAATATCAATACTAGATATCACTATTTAAAGATGATATGATAGTATATTTAAATGACCCCAAAAATTCCACCAGAGAACTCCTAAACCTGATAAACAACTTCAGCAATGTGGCTAGATATAAAATTAACTAAAAAAATCAGTGACCTTCCTATATTCAAAGAATAAAAAGTTTGAGAAAGAAATTAGGCCAGACAACACCCTTCACAATAGTCACAAATAATATAAAATACCTTGGAGTGACTCTAACTAAGCAAGTGAAAGATCTGTTTGGCAAGAACTATAAGTCTCTGAAAGAAAAAATGAAAATCAAAGATCTAAGAAGTTGAGAAGACCTCCTAAGCCCATGGATTGGTATCATTAATATAGTAAAATTGGCCATCTTGCTGAAAGCAATCTACAGATTCAGTGCAATCTCCATCAAAATTCCAACTCAATTCTTTACTTAGTTAGAAAGAGGAATTTGTAAATTCATCAGAAATAGGAAAAAACTTAGGATAGTGAAAACTATTCTCAACTGCAAAAAGAACTTTTGGAGGAATCACCATCCCTGACCTCAAGCTGTACTACAGAGCAATATTGATAAAAAAAACTGCATGGTATTGGTACAGTGACAGGCAGGCAGATCGATGAAATAGAATTGAAGACCCAGAAATGAAACCATACAACTATGGTCATTTGATTTTTGACAAAGGAGCTAAAATCATCCACTGGAAAAAAAGATAGCCTTTTCTCTCCTTGTTTCATTCTTTAATATATATTCTTTATTTACATTTCAAATGGTTTCCCCTTGCCTAGTTTCCCCCCACTCAAAATATCTCCTAACCCATCCCCACTCCCCCTGTTCACTAACCCACCTACTCCCTCTTCCCTGTCCTGGTATTTCCCTATACTGGGGCATCTTTCCTTCTCAGGACCAAGGGCCTCTCCTCCCTTTGATGTCCAAGAATGCCATCTTCTGCTGCATATGCATCTGGAGGCCTGGGTCTCTCTCCATGTGTAGTCTTTGGTTTGTGGACAGCATTTTCAACAAATGGTGCTGGTTCAACAGGTGATCAGCATGTAGAAGAATGAAAATTGATCCATTCTTATCTCCTTGTACAAAGATCAAGTCCAAGAGGATCAAGGACCACCACATAAAACCAGATACACTGAAACTAATAGAAATGAAAATAGGGAAGAGCCTTGAGCACATGGGCATGGGAAAATTTCCTAAACAGAACAACAATAGCTTATTCTCTAAGATCAAGAATTGACAAATGCGACCTCATAAAATTGCAAAGCTTCTTTAAGACAAAGGACACTGCTAATAGCACAAAAGAGCAACCAATACTTTGGAAAAAGATCTTTACCAATCCTATATCTGATAAAGGACTAATATCCAATATATACATACACTCCAGAGAACCAAAGAACCCTATTAAAAATGTGATACAGAGCTAAACAAAGAATTCTCGACTGAGGATTACCAAATGGCTGAGAAGCACCTAAAGAAATGATCAATATCCTTAGTCATCAGAGAAATGCAAATCAATACAACCCTGAGATTCTTCCACATACCAGTCAGAATGGCTAAGTTCAAAAACTCAGGTGACAGCAGATGTTGGCAAGGATGTGGAGAAAGAGGAACACTCCTCCATTGCTGGTGGGATTATAAGCAGGTACAACCACTCCTGAAATCAGTTTGGTGGTTCTTCAGTACTACCTGAGGACCCACTATACCACACCTAGGCATATATCCAGAATATGCTCCAACATGTAATAAGGACATATGCTCCACTATGTTCTTAGCAGTCTTATTTATTATAGCCAGAAGCTGGAAAGAACCTAGATGTCCCTCGACAGAGGAATGAATACAGAAAATGTGATACATTTACACAATGGAGTACTACTCATCTATTAAAATCAATGAATTCATAAAATTCTTAGCCAAATGGGTGGAACTAGAAAATATCATCCTGAGTGAGGCAACTCAATCACAAAAAAACACACATAGTACGCACTCACTGATAAGTGGCTATTAGCCCAGAAGCTCGGACTACCCAAGATACAATTCACAGACCACATGACTCTCAAGAAGGAAGAACAAAGTGTAGATATTTTGGTCCTTCTTAGAAGGGTTAGAAAATTCCCATGGGAGGAAATACAGAGTCAAAATGTGGAGCAGAGACTGAAAAAAAAATATCCAGAGATTGCCCCACCTGAAGATCCATCTCATATACCAAACCCAGATACTTTTGTGGATGCCAACAACTGCTTCCTGACAGGAGCCTGAAATAGCTGTCTCCTGAGAGACTCTGCCAGTGCCTAACCAATACAGAGGTGGAATGCTCTCAGTCAACCATTGAACTAAGCACAGTGTCCCCAATGGAGGAGCCAAGTTGCTGAAGAGTTTTGTAGCCCTATAGGAGGAACAACAATATGAACCAGTCAGTACCCCAGAGCTCCCAGGGTGTAAACCACAAACCAAAGAGTATACATAAAGGGACCCATGCCTCTAGCTACATATGTATCAGAGGATGGCCTTGGTAGACATCAATGTGCATAGAGGCTCTTGGTCCTATGGAGGCTCTTTGCCCCAATGTAAGGGAATGTCAGGACAGGGAATCAGGAGTGGGTGGGTTAGTGAGCATAGGAGGGTAGATGAGATAGTAGGGGGATTTTGGAGGGCATGAATATTGGATCATGAATTTTGATATATTATCCTCTTTAAATATTTATCTTAAGAAACAGCATAACCTTTTCTAGTTTCTATTTTGAAAAATACAATTAATTCATTCAACTAGAGTGTTCTTAGTGTTGTATAGAATGTTGGAAGTTATTCTTCCTTTCTAATTACACAAATTTTTCAATGATTTTAATGCATCAGTTGCAACTACACTTTAAACTGTGCTGCAATGTAGTTAGAGGAGTGATTATGTGAAAGATCAAAGATACAGACCCAAACACACAGGAAAAATGGAGGGAGAGTAAGAGAGAGGTCCTGATAGCTTTGAGAAGAGCAAATAGGTTGGAATCATACAATAAGAATTTTAAGAGTAAAGACAGAAGAACAAAATCAAACCCTAATGATAACTTGAAAATTAGTTTTTCATGAGATAATGTTAAGCAAGCAAACAAGCACAGGAAAGGTGTTCACAAAAAGCAGAGTTCCAGCTCTACACACAGAATGAATACTTTAAACTGTTCCTGCTCTGGAATATTTGAATGACAGTATGCAAAGGGAAAAATCTAGAAGGTGCATTAAAATAAACATTATAACACTTTACTGGAAAGTTTTGATATTCCCTGACCAAGTAAGGCCAATTTTATACCAAAATAAATTGCAAGATCATGAATTAGTAAACAATGGCAGAAGGTTTATAGGGATGTTTTTAAAACAACTGAGAAGTGGAACCAACCCAGGTTTCATTTGGGAGTAGAATTCATTCTTCAGTGAGATAAAGTTACCAAATTTTATGCTACTGAACAGTGATAAATTCCTCAGTTCTCTATCTGGGATTAATGTCTCAAGCATGAAGGTATTAAACATAGGAACTCAGAAACAAAATGATACGCAGTGGATCATTCTAATCACATAACATTCAAAAACAGATGTGACTGACATGTTGATAGAAATCAGATTATCTACCTTTGAGGCAGATAAAAGTAGAGAAGTATAAAAATGTTTGTCTTGGGTACTGTATTTTTGTTTTATAATTTAAAATTAGTCAAAGGCACTTATGTATACAAAAAGGTCTGTAATAGATTTTATTTATTTTGAAAACTTTTACTATTACAAATCCAACATTTTATTTACTAATATTGTTTACTAATACTGTAATTTTATACTTTCCTCATATTGTTTAGAGCTGGAGATGGTTCTTAGCAGTAGCACAATTGTTTAAATTTTAATATGTTAAATGATCCAACCACTGACATTCACACAAAATCGGCAAATATGTCCCCAGTGCTGGACCTTCAGTTGGATGTTAGTTAAATGAATTGAAATAAGAAAGCCATGACAGGATGACTCTCTAAAAGCTACATTATACTTTTTATTAATACTGTTTATCTGTTTTGGAAAACCTTCCTGCCAAGAGATAATGTGCTATGTAGCCAGAAATAGTCTAATTATAATTGACTACATGGTCAGTGGCCTGGTCAGCACCCAATCACTCTTGACCAAGTTATGTTGTCAGGAAGCAAATTATTTAAAGTCTTGTATCTCTTACAACGATCTTCACAAGTTATAATTCTTATTTGTACCCTTGCTCTATGTTATAGCAAGAGTTTTTCCTAAAATTGTTCCTATTTTTTAAATGCATATATTAAATAAAATTTAAAACCTTCACATTTTTCTTCAAGATATTTATTGGAAAGGAATGGCCAACCAATAACTGGTCCATCTTGAGTCATATTCAGTGGGAAAGCTCCAATCCCTGACACTATTGATACTCTGCTATGCTTACAGATGGAGCATGGCATAACGGTTCTCTGGGAGGCTTTATCCAGCAGCTCACTGAAACAGACACAGACACCCACAGCCAAACACTAGACTAAGGTCAGGGAGACTTATGGAAGAGGTGGGGGAAATATTGAAGGTCCTGAATTGGATTGGAACTCAATAGGAAGACCAACAGAGTCAACTAACCTGGACCCTTAGAAGTTCTCGGAGACCAGGCCACCAGCAGGACCTAGCCTCTACTCCTACATACATAACAGTTGTGTAGCTCAGTCCTTTTGTGCCCTGCCAACACCTGGTATGGGGGATTCCCTAAAGCTGTTTGTTTCCTTTATGTGAAGTCTATTCCCCTAAAGGGCTGCCTTGTTTGGCCTGAGTGGGAGAGGATAGGCCTAGCACTGCAGAGAGTTGATGTGCCAATGAGAGTTATATTCAAGGGAGCATGGCTACCCTCTTAGAGGAGAAGGGGAGGGAGGATGTGGGGATGGACCGTGTGTGTGGGAGGGGGGGACTGGAAGTGGGTTCTGCCATGCTGGGTATTTGCCTTACCACAGGATTGCCTGGAGCACCTCCAGAGTGATGCTCTGAGGAGGCAGAACACAGTCTGTAATGGTGGACCATAATTCTGCTGGTGGAAAACAATGGAGTCTGAGGTGATTACTGTGTTTCCCAAACTCCTCAGTACCCAGTTGTCCATAGCATACTGCTGGGCTGGGAGATGGGAGCAAGGTCCCTGGTGTGTGCTTTCCCTCAGAAAGAAAGGGGAAGCAGGTAGGGAGAGGACAGAGGGCCAGGGAGAGAGAAGGTCTCTCTGGGAGATTTAGGCAGGGCTCTTCATGATGAAAGCCCCCCTATCAGGCATTCCTAGATGGAGAGAGAGTTCCTGCTTGTTCAAACTGCTTTATTTGATGATGAATGTGAATGCATGCACCTTATTCAGGGTGAACCAGGGATTAAATACCTTTGGTGGGATTAAATACCTTTGGTGGGAAGTACTACCCAGTGTTCATTGTCTGAACACTGCAGGCCTATAGAGATACCTCATTAGCATGGAGGACAGGTTTTTATGCTATGTGACTGATTACCAGGGTCCTTTCAGTGGAGTATACTGGCTATGTGTTCCTAAGACAGTATTTTGGCAAGGAGCTGGCCCCAAGCATGCCACACTCATTTCTGAGTTTCATGGGTTTTGTGCCCACTCAACTTTATCAATTCCTTTGTCTGGCAGCATAGTCCATGTACCCCACAGGGGTCAGGAATTGGGAAGTAGAAAAAAACATAATAATGCTGCTGCTGCTATCAAAATATCAATATATGCTAATTAAATAGTGCAATCTGAGATTTTCATGCATTTTTGTGCATGTTTCTCTATGTACATATATGAATGTTTTTGTGTGTGATAGTTGAGACACACACACACACACACACACACACACACACACACAGAGAGAGAGAGAGAGAGAGAGTTTTTAAATAGTTCAGCTGTCACTAATTTCCATTACAATGGATTAATTACCCTGTGTGATTTGAGTATTTATTAGGTTAGATAATTATTATTTTTTAAAATAACTCTTGTGTAAATGATAATATAAATTCTAGTTATTAATGGTAAATTATTGTTGGTTTTTTTTTTTTGCTTCCTGAAAAAGAAAAAGTTCAAAAAGAAAAAAGGAAAATGTTTATTATTACCAGTCTTCATAGCTCTATTTTCCAAACATGCTTCACAAACTTCATGTAAGAGATGCTAACTGTGCAACTGGTAGTCTAATGTGTGTTTTGAATAAATGTAAGAGTCTAGCCCAAATTAACCAATATTCCAGTAACCAATTGTAATATATGTGGAGAAGAATGAAAAGAAGTACAATCCATATTCACGGACACTTTGTAATAGTTCTTTATCATATACACTCCTGTCCCTAAATTGTTTTTAGACATTTTGTGGGAGATTTCTGTCACAAAATTAGAACTTCAACTGTAAATTATATTAGCTAATAAATACATTTTGAAATGGACAGAAACAAACACACAGCAGAAGTTTATATTATAAATCTTTAAGTGCCAAGAAATTTCTGATTGTTTTAAATCATCTCGAGCATTAAGTGGGAACTTAGCAATATTATTATCAATTCATTAAGATGTTAAGTAATACTTATAATTGAATTATCAAGTAAAATACACGCTTTAAGGACAAACCATGCAGATTCTGAAATTTTAAATGTTGCAGGATTTTCCCTGTCCGATTAATTTAATTATTAATGCAACAAGAAGCCTGTGATTGGACAGGGAAAAGGAAGGTGGAGAATTGCAGAGACAGGGAGTGACCGAAGAGTAGGAGTAGGAGAAAAATGGAGGATGAATAGGATGATTCAGATTCTGCGTGACTTTAAATAGCCATAGGCAGCTATAATATCTTATAAGGATAGAATAATTGGGATAACTTATCTAATCTAGGTGGGCAGCTTGTATCATTATCAATTGGCTCTGAAATTATTCTGTGGGTATCTTATGAATTGAGAATTCATTGTTATGTAAATCTGATTGATTAATTATAAACTTCTAGAGTTTTGATTTTACCAGCTTACTGGGAAATGTAACAGCTAACCAAGAGGTGGGCAGTCATTGCATGTGGCTGGCGTGGCGATGACCCACTAAGGAAACTTAGTGAGTCGGGTGGAGACTTCTTGGGAATTCAGGACCAGAGAGTCTGCCGAGATGAGACCACCCCACTGGACTCATGTGGCCTTCTGGTGGTCTCCCTTGCTGTGGGAACTGTAGGCTGCTTTGAGTCAGGAAAAGGAGGAAGAAAGTTGCTCACTTCATAGGGCAGAGATGGATTGAACTGGGAATTTATAAAATTGGGATTATTTGCTTTTAGGAAAGATTTATATTCAGATTTTGTCTGCATACACAAAACACATAGGGATTTTCTCCTGTAGTTCTAACTAGGATAGGGAAAATTAGTCACCAACTCCATGTAGAGAGGACAGTGATAATTACTTGCTATAAATAGGTATTAACTAATAATGTCTGTAGCTCCAGGTAGAGAACTCAACAGATAGATATTATAAGAGGTATTAATAAAATTAATGTCTGTGGCTCCAGGCAGAGAGGCGAACAGATAGATGGTATAACAAGATGGCTGCTCTAGGCAGAGAACTGAATAGAAAGATGGTATAAAGATATATTTCTATAATACATCATACAGGATACTCAAATTCTTTATAACGTGGACTCCACAGGAATTCTGGGTTTTAATCTTGCTTTGACTACCTGCCTGCTTATAAACAGGTATATTTAGAAGTGTGAATCAATTGTTTTAAAGATTCCATAAAGATATATAGCTCTAATACACCTCACAGGATACTCAAATTCTGTCTAATGTGGGTTCCACAGGAATCTTGGGTTGTTATTCCTACTTGGCAAAATAGAAAAGGCCTAAGAATAAGCACATACAGTATTTTATTTTATTTTATTTTTTTGGATTGTTTTAACTTTCAAAATGGGTGTGATTTTGAGTTTTGCAGTTATATTACTCCTCTGGGAGAGGTCAATATAAAGGTTTATCTGATTACTGGCTCAAGGATATGCTGATTTGGAAGAGAGGTTTTGTCTTTGCATTTTTAGAAAAGGTGATTAGTGTCTATACACCTTTCAGAGTAATATGGTCTCTAAATTGATAGAGGTAGACCCCCAGAGAACTATATTCCAGAGAATCAAAACAAACAAACAAGCAAACAAACAAACAAAGTTATCTTGAAAACACGAAAATTTTGGTTTGAGATTTGTATATTACAGAATATACGGCCTTGGTGAGTCTCATTGTCAGACATGCTGAACTGAGCTGCTTGAACTCCTGATGTTTGGACTTTCAGCCAGATCCATTCAGGACACAAACATCAGAGACTAACACAATCATTGGTGTGGCCTTCTTAAGGCCAACCATCTCCTCCATTTTCCCTACTCTTTCCCCCCTCCTTAAAAAATATTCCAATAATCATATTCAACTTGAAGAAGTTTTGAAGAGTAATGGTCCCAGTTCCCTGGGCTTTGGTGCTGAAGGTGGTTATTCTAATGTTGCCTTTCTAGGGAATTTAGAAATGGTCATAATTGGAACAGGGAGGAAATAGCTAGAATTGATTGTATAGCCAAAATCTCATTTGGTAGAAATCTTTATAATTGTTACTAAATTGAAGTCATAATTTCTTGAGTTAAGGTCCAAATAGCAAATTCATAGTTCTGAATTTATTGGTAGGGTGTTTTCAGATATATTAATTAGAAATAGCTGAGAGTAATTAACAGACAATAGTTCAGATTACTTTACATAGATAGTTGGTTTGTCAAAAACATCAGAAATCCACAGATATGACATTTAATGTTATTTATTCACTTGTTGATGAAACAAATCTGCTCCTAACAGCTCCCCATTTGTAGATTCTAAGAAGCAACTGAGCATCTCACCTCCAGGTGAGGTGCACATTGTGGTTAGGTGGCCACTAGGCAGAAATTGCCTATTCTCTCCTACAGACCTGTACTGTTCTTGAAAGGGCACAATTACAGGTTAGAACAGCCTGGATATGTTGAGACGGAATAGGCTAGTCCTTAATAATTCCTGTTTTTCAAAGGTCTGTCAGATGATTCTGGCAGAAGACATGCTCCAACTTCCTGACTTATTGGGTTTGTATGGGTAGACAGCTGTCTACAACTTGTCTCAGTTCTGGAAGCTTTGTTAGGCTTCTTATGTCTTCAGATAATGTTGGTCATTCTCGAATTTCTGACAGGGTTGAAAGACTACTTATAGTCTCACAGCCAACCAAAGCTATTTAACATTTAGAGAACAGATTTGAGAGGATGGTTTTCAGATGGCATACAATCTAAAACCAGGACACAAATCAGGTGTAGAACTATAAGTCTTTTAAATTAGGATACATGACAGTATTCTATTTTATTGCCAAAAATAATAGACTGGATGTTAGGTATATCTTGTACTTTATAAAGTACAAAATGGTAATAGTTGTGTTCAATTTATATTTAAGAGAAAAATTTTGGCTCTAGTGATGTCTGTATTTTGATGTTAATCCTGCTTTCCCAGGAGAGGTTGTCCAGAATGAGTCATAGACTCAGGTGACTTCTTGTGAACCTTCCCTCAAATGAATAAAGGGACCAATTACTGTGCAAGTAGGTGGGACTTCCTGGTTGGACAGAAGAAGAGAAGAAGCAGGAAAGAGAGGTCTTTTGGAAAGAGGTAGCCAGAGGGCAAGATGTAGCTACTAGTGTCAGCTTATATGGTGAATCTGCTGGGATTTGACACCGAAGGACTTAGATTTATTATGGATTACAAGATTAGGATTCTAGTTATTGCACCCAATGATTGAGTTATCATTGTTTCTGAACTAAGTCTGTGTTGTATTTTCCTTCACACAGTGGTTCGACTGGGTTCAAGAGAGAAAAGTATGGTGGCAAAGTGTGGGTTTGCCAGATCTGGACCACAAAAGCTGTGGGAATTTAAAGCATGGGGCTGACATGGTAGCAACCCACCAGTGGGATCTTATCTATCTGGGTGGAGAGATTTTGGAGGTTTGAGTCAGAGAGTCTTCACAAGATAAGAACAACCAGGCCATTGCCGGCCAGGGCAGAGATTTGCTGAGTTTAGTGCAGGAATTTGCCATTCTAATTAATAATTCCCACTACATTTAATTCTCAATATTATCATTTTAGTGTCTTTAACTACCATATTCAGCCATCAAATATGTTGACTTTATTGATAGAGAAATACAGTAAGGGATGTAGAACATGCAAATAGGTCTAATAAAATAAAGAATCAGTGTGAACCATTGAACAGTAGGATACTTGCTTTCTTCCCATGAGAAGTAACATTTGGTCTTTGAGTGAGACAGATCCTAAAATTAAATAATTTGATGATGTAATGAATAGTTAGAATTGTAATTTCTACTAAGACAACTAATTGCCTGTCGTGTTCTATGAACACTTGGAATCCTGCTGAAAGTTAGAGAGAGAAAACAAACATATTAACCTTCAGGAACTAGAATTATTAATGTTAGTTATAGACAGGGATCGAGAAAGAACAAAGACTAGAATTTAATGCTAGGTGGTCCTCTAAGGTTCAGGAAACTACCCCAGTGAAGTGTCCTGTGTATATATCTCTTCTACCAAAACTGAAATTCTCCAGAAGGCAGTAACCAGCAAATAAGAATTGAAGAGAAGCTCTGAGCTAAATTATTTACCCACTGTTCTCAAGGAACTTGGAACAAAGCCTGAACTTTGTCAGTAAGCTAGCTCCTCCAAACTCAGTATATTTATAGAACAATCCAGAGTTACTTTGCATAAATCCAAAGGAGAAACAAAACAAAACAAAACCATACACAAAATGAAATAAAATATCCCCCAAATCTAAACCCTTCTCTGGCAACATGTAAAACTGGCTTGAAAGTAGTAATTTACTCATTCATTTTAAGCTATAAATCCAAGTTGAAAATCAGATTTATCTAGAAAGCATTGTTCTAGCACCTCAGACATACATGTTCTGGAAGAATTATTTACATTGTGTCCTCTCTTTAAACAAAATAATGTAATGAGATTTTAAAAGGGATTGTTTTCACATAGGTTACTGAACAGGTTTGAAGTAGGAATTGATGAATGATTTTGACCCTGAAATTTTCAAGAAGAAAGCAAACCAGTTAATTTCTATGACAGTTAGTGAAGTTGATTGGTTCCTAAGTCACAGCGGTGATTCCCACTGCTTGTAAAGAGTCTTTCAAACGTCTGATTTTCTAATTAGATTTATGTTTATGTGTGAATGGGAAATACATTTTACAATCTTCAGGGAAAACTTTTTATTTATTTATTTATCATAAAAACTGGGGTTGTTTCATGCTTACTCGACCTTCAATAGTTAGATTTTGAAATAAATAAAGAGAAACCCAAGGGTAAAAGGCTTTCAAAGTTTTTGAAGTGCCAGTAAGATAAAATGTGTGTGATCTTTGCAATTAAAATTTTTCCTGCAGAGGTGATTGGCATATCTATTATTGTATTTGTCTATAGTGTAAAATATATGCATTAACTTGAATAACCTGCATAGGTTTAGAAAATTACTCTAGGGAAATGCATTTTAACATGTATAGGTTGGTAAAATTTGTAGTGATAAATTTTAGAGAGTGTATTATAATAGAATAAAGGGCATTAAATATGTACATAAAGCTTAATAGCTCTAATGATGAATGATGTTTGCTATTCCCTTCCCTAAAAAAATAAAATAAAATAAATAAAATAAGATAAAGTACATATCTACTGTGCATCTTTAGTATGGGCTATCAGCCTTTGGAAGCATGGTATTTATAAGTTTTGAATTTATCAATAATCTTACAAGGGTTAATATGTGTAAGGAGAGCATGAGATACCTCTATGTGTATCATTCTATCCCTTAGCAAAGTCACAGAATCCTAATGTAACATTTCAAACATTTATACTAATCAAAGAAATGTTTCAGAACTGCAGAAAACACTGAAAATGTTTGTTTGGTGCTGTTTACATTTTCCACATCAGTGGAATTTTAACATGGCATCATATCTCTAAAAGTTTAACATTTTACATTTACTGTAATTTAAAAATCAATGAGGACTTCATGTGTAAGTTAATGTTTATGGAAAGTTAAGGGGAGCTAATCAATTTGAAGGAGAGGAGAGTCACTTTCCAAGCAGCACAAGCCATCAGTAAGTGATTAAGATTATGTTATAACAGACCCAACTATTGAACTGAAGTCTGGGATTCCTATGGTTGAATTAGGAAAAGGCTAGAAGAATCTGGGAAGGAGGGAGATCCCATCGGAAGGTCAACAGTCTCCCTTGAGATCTCTCAGACACTGAGCCACCAATCCAGCAGCATACACTAGCTGGTCCAGAGGACTGCCTTGTCTGGACTGAGAGAAGATGCACCTAACTCTCAAGAGATTGAGGCCCCAGGGAGTGGGGAGGTCTGGATGGAGAAAGGTAGAGACACACACATCATCTTGGAGACAGTAGAGAGGGAGAATGGGATGAGGAACTGTGAAAGGACAGACTGTGAAGGTGGCAATGACTACTGGACTGTAAAAAAAAAAAGTAATATTAATAGAAAAGATTATGTAATAATACTTGGTGAAATTTTTATGGAATTCATATGCATTTTTCAAAAAAACTGAGTGTTTAAACAAAAATTTATTTTAAACAGTATTACTTTATACAAAATAAAGTATTTTGGCATTTCTTTTGGAAAAAATAAGAAATATATTTAAATGGTAAAAATATTGTAAATTGCAAAAGTTAGTAATGTATTCAATAAAATAAATAACTATAGATAAATTATTTAAGTTATTGGTCTGTATAGTTTACTTCAACCCAATATGCACAGAATAAACTGGTGGCAATCTTAATGCTCCATATATAGTTCTCTAGGGATCAGGCCACACTACTTTCCTAGTGTCTTTTGTCCCCACCCTCCTTTTTCTGGAACAGAAATTATAAACCTAGAGTTGCTGTGGCCTTGCAGCCCCTTCTGTATGGATCTGCAAGATGTTACGGTGGTCCTAGCTACTTCTGGCTCCTTGATCTGTAGGTGCTAACAGTCACAAGGCTAAGTCAGACTCATTCGTGTGAAGTGAAAATTACTCTTAGTCCTCCAAAACATGTATCTGTCATGGAGTCTCTCTCCCTCCCTCCCTCCCTCTCTCTCCCTCCCTCCCTCCCTCCCTCTCCCTCCCTCCCTCCCTCCCTCTCCCTCCCTCACTCCCTCCCTCCCTCCCTCCCTCCCTCCCTCCCTCCCTCCCTCCCTCCCTCTCTCTCTCTCTCTCTCTCTCTCTCTCTCTCTCTCTCTCTCTCTCTCTCCCCTCTCTCCTTCCCAACCTCTCCAGTTTCTGTCATGCAGGATATGGTAGCAATCTGCAATCACTCTTACTCTTCACATTTTAATCTGTCTTTCTGAATGAAAAACCTCTCTTCCTATTACTGGTTTTGAAGGGAGAGGTTCATTCTCCTTTTAAGGCTTTATCACGTTCTTTCTGTATAATATTCTGCCCCATCAAATTTTTATCTCACTTTAAGCTCAGATTTGCGGGTCCCATGATCTCTTTCCTGTTGATGTGCATCTTCAGCAGAAGAGGTCTCAGTTTCCTTTTTCCAACCTGCAATTCTCTGATATGATTCTGAGCCATTGCAGAGATTATAGATATTAGAAAATATAGAATTATAATGGCTCAAGGACACAGAGGAAAAGTCAATACAGCATCAACCCTGGAAACCCCAAAGACAGGAATATAGGAGTTGGCTATTTCCCTTCTTTCCAGCCTGGCACCAGAAATCCAGCTCACCCACCATTAACACTACTATGATTTTATTATCCTGATAGTTGTCAGAATTTACTCCTTGTTTCCTGTCCTTACACTAAAACCCCTGAGTTTGCAAATTAAGTGTCTTCCAATACCCATCTCCTGTCAAATAATACACAGCTACATAAACTGTGCCCCAGAAACCATAGCCACCATCTTAGAGGTATAATCAGGTATGCTCAACAGAGATATCCTCAATAAGGTGTCTGCATTTCTAAGACCTCAATAAAGAGATTTTTAATGCATTTACATTATTATATACTCAAGTAAGCTTCTAAACAGTATATCATTTTCATCATATTATTCTGCAGTTAGGAATAATTCAATGGATTAAAGGCTAATGTTTAATAGTCTTTACCACAGTATGAAGATGTAGAGATGAAGGAGATCTGTGGAAACATTACAACTGCTTGAGTCCTGGTACTCAGTCACATATCTTTCCACTTTCAGTGCCTTCACATAATAAAAATTGATTAAAATTAAATAAGAATATTTAGTGATCTGTCTCATCACAACCTGTGTGGAAGATAAAATAACTGAAAGTAATCAATTTAATTTGCTTTAAATAAAATTTTGTTAAAATTTTGATACTGATTGGTACAACATTCCTATCTAATTTAAAGCAAATAACATAATTAGACCATCAGTGTGATTGTGTTTTATTGTGTCCCGTGGCTCAGCTCTATGTCAAATTAATAATCCAAAAACTTATTTACACTTTAGCTGTCGTGAACATTTGTTATCCATATATTTGTTTATTTATCCTTGCATTTATTTCTATGTTTTGTTACCTCCATAATTTTTATTTTAAATAAAGGGCAGAATTGGCATCAAAAATTTTCAATGACAAAGCAATTCAAGGAATTTATGTTTTTTTCACTGAATAGTTTATAGACTATATCATTTTTTATCTTTTTAAATAATATTGTTAGAGTTGGAACAGTTGTTTGAACAAAGTACAAGGCTTCATTATAAATTTATGTCATAATTTGTTCTTACAAATCTTATTCTCCCACTCCTCCTTTCTTATCCTCACCTTGCTCCATTTTTCCCTCATTGCAGCCCCCCCATCTGCCTTCCCATCACATGCATCTCTTAACTCTGATTTTCTTCTCTATCATCTCCCTTAAGGTCTTGCCTTCCCTTCTTAACTTGCCCTATATCCTGGCACCCTGAAGTACAATACAAATGTCCATATTTACTTGTGATAGTTGAGCTAGTTTAACTGGAAAGCATTTTAGATACAGAAATTAAGTTTATATGCAACTGAGGAAGGGTATAGAGAACTAAAACTAAAAGTATTTAATTTTCCCGTAAATATCACGAAGTATAAATACTACAACAATAAGAAGTTATATGACGCTAAATTGACTAAAGGAAAATAAGTAGAGTACAAGAACAAATAACTGTGACTTCGCTCTGCCTTTTCTTCTCTTGGGACTGATTTCGTTGATAAAAAGGGGCAAATAACTCTAGACACTTTGAAAGTGACAACTCAGGTCTAGTTAAAACTCTCCTTTGGGCAATACTTCCTAGCTGTGACAAAACCAGTTAGATCAGGTGCATTTCAGAGACACTTGGACACTGATTGATTATCTTCTGGTTTTTGTAAACCTTTTCTGCTAAGTGTATTAAACTGAACAGTCACAGAGGTTTTTTATTTTTTTCATTCTTTTTTTTTTCTTTTATTTTATGTTTTATTTTGATTATACTTACAGGCATGAATTTTTAAATCGGCATTCCAATTTGAACACACATAAATTCCATCCTATTAATTTCTTTAAAAATCTTCTAGAATTACTGTGAGTTTTACAAAAATTTGATTAATCATGATATTAAATATAAACCATAGTAACAAGTAAAGTGAATTTAATAATGTTATTATTGTGTTTACCATCTTGGTATCTAAACCTATTGCTAAATATTTTAATTGTACAAAATTAATACTTTTAAATTTTGTTTTTAAATGTTTTCTTCTATAATGAATTTCAGGCAATGATTTCCTACTTCTCTGCTCAGAAAGCCATGACTGAATGCAACTGAATCAGTGTTCTAAAATAACAGCTCATTTTCACTTAATGTCCCAGGAGAAAGTACTGCCAGGGTTGGTTTCTGGTGAGCTCTTGCTTCTTTCTTGAGTAAGGCTGTGTTTTCCATGACACTACATATAGTTTTCAAGTCAGCTCTCAGAGTTCCTGGTACTTATAATTTTCTTCTTAGTCTACTAATTTTGTGATTGGATCCCCATATATATGTGTATGTGTATGTGTATGTGTATGTGTATGTGTATGGACAATTAGCCTTAATTACTTCTTTAATTGCCTTCTGTTCAAACAATTCACATTAAGTATGAGTTCTTCAAATACAGTCTAAGAAGAAGCAAAATTCAGTCACTGAAACAAATACTTTATTTGAGTTTAAATATATCAACATAATATTCTGAACAGTTTAAAGGAAAAACATGAATCAGTTTTCTGTTTTACATGTATTTATATATAATATATAAAATCTAATAAGATATTACAAGAATAAAATCATTCTTATAAAAACGCTTTCATACATTCAAGTTTTATGTAATATCCTGATGCAAAAATATATAGTTAAATAAGCAAATATTGAGTTAAAAATCTTTATTTAAATCATCCCAATGATTTTAATTTTTGCTATAAAGAAAGTTCTTTAGCTTGTTCAAATGTAATGTTTTAATGATATTCCAATGTGTTTTTATAGTTAAAAATACAGAAATAAAAACATGTTCTATTTAAAATTAAACAGAAAAGAGACTCATACAGTTACCATTGTACTAAAGAACCTTAAAGTTAGAATTTTGGACATGTAATTGGATAAACAAAAAATACAATGATTTTCTTCAACAACACATGATTATTGAACAGTGGAATACTATAGAAGAATAAAATACATTTTTTATGTAACTGTGTGTTAACCTAGAGGTAAATATGAATACTAAATTGAAAATATCAAAGATAGTTTTGTTTTGTTTAAGAATGTAAACAACAGATCAAAATAACTATTATGTTATAAATTAATTCATACAATTAAAAATACAATACCTGCTACTCAATGAAACTTCAATATATAATTTTGTTTTAACTGTCCTTATCTTTTTTGCTTTAATTGATATTAGATTTTTTGGTCTTATAATTTGCCCTGGTTAGCTTTCATTTGTTTGTTAGTTTGTTTTCATTTCAATTTGTTTTGATTTTCACTTTGTCTTTTCAACACAGGATTTCTATGTATATCATTGGCTTACCTGAAGTCAGTTCTGTCAACCAGGATGGGTTCAAACACAGAGATCCTCCTGACTTTGACTCCCTCATGCTGGGTTTACAGGCAAGGGTGCCACACAATAGTCCTATTTACTGAAAGAGACTGTGGCATGAAGATTATGAGCTCCATGTCCTATTTAGAGTTTCCCCTCTCTCCTTTCCTCTCAATTTCTCCTAATATTCACTCCCATAGAGATTTACATTCTTTCTGTCTATCATTAGAAAATATGTAGGCTTCTTTTTTTTTTTTTTAGATATTTTCTTTATTTACATTTCAAATGTTATTCCCTTTCCTGGTTTCCCCTCTTAAAAGCCCCTAACCCCTCCCCCTTACCCTTGCTCACCAATCCAACCACTTCTGCCTCCCTGTCCTGGCATTCCCCTATACTGGGGCATTGACCAAGGGCCTCTCCTCTCTTTGATGTCCAACAAGGACGTCCTTTACTACATATGCAGCTGGAGCCATCAGGCCCTCCATTTGTACACTTTGTTTGGTGGTTTAGTCCCTGGGAGCTGTGACCATTATACATGAAATAAAGTAAGATACAATAAGATAAAAACTAATTGAAATGGGAAAATACAAACACGCAGAAAGAAATATAGTTCTATGAAGAGCACAAAATACAGATAGAAATACAGAGATTCTCTAGTTTGAACCCTCAAGAAGCCCAAGATAGAAAAAATCTTATGCTCTAAGATCAAGAATTGACAAATGGGACCTCATAAATTTACAAAGTTTCTGTAAGGCAAAAGATATTGTCAAAATGACAAAGCGGCAACCAACTAACTGGGAAATGATATTTACCAACCCTACATCCGACAGGGGGCTAATATCCAATATATACAAAGAACTCAAGAAGTTAGACTCCAGAGAGCCAAATAACCCTATTAAAAATGGGGTACAGAGCTAAATAAAGAGTTCTCACCTGAAGAATATCTAATGGCTGAGAAGCACCTAAAGAGATGTTTATCATCCTTAGTCATTAGGAAAATGCAAATCAAAACAACCCTGAGATTCCACCTCACACCAGTCAGAATGGCTAAGATAAAAAACACAGGAGACAGCAGTTGTTGGTGAGGATGTGGAGAAAGAGGAACACTCCTCCACTGCTGGTGGAATTGCAAGCTGATACAACCACTCTGGAAAGCTGTCTGGCGGTTCCTCAGAAAACTGGGCATGACACTCCCAGAGAATCCTGCTATACCACTCCTGGGCATATACCCAGAGGCTTTACCTGCATGCAATAAGGACACATGCTCCACTATGTTCATAGCAGCTTTATTTATAATAGCCAGAAGCTGGAAAGAACCCAGATGTCCCTCAACGGAGGAATGGATTCAGAAGATGTGGTATATTTACACAATGGAATACTACTCTGCAATTAAAAACAATGAACTCACAAAATTCCTAGGCAAATGGTCAGAACTTGAAAATATCATCCTTAGTGAGGTAACCCAATCACAAAAGAACACACATGGTATGCAGTCACTGATAAGGGGATATTAACCCAGAATCTCAGAATACCCTAGACACAATTCACATATCAATAGATTTCCAAGAAGATGGAAGAAGAGACCCCTGGTCCTGGAAAGACTGGATGTAGGGGAATGTCAGGACAGAGAAGCAAGAGGGGGTTGAATGGGGAAAAGAGGGAGGGTAGGGGGCTTATGGGACTTTCAGGGAGGGAGGAAATGGGAAAGGGGAAATGATTTGGAATGTAAATAAAAAAACTTAGAAAAGAAAAAAAAAAGAAAAGAAAAAATCTGAAGCCTGTACAGAAATTTTAATCCAGCAACATGGCCACTCTGAATGAAATGACTCATATTTAACCACTCTTGCTGAAATATACAAATGACCTGAGTGCACACCATTAATCCCAAACAATGAAGGTAATATTAGCTTGCAGAAGGAAGTAGTCATGTTTGGAAGTGACATCTAATGAGAGGTTGACATAGTGATGAATCAAAGAAGGCTTTGACAGAATGAGTCAAGGATAGGATCTGCCCAGTTCTGATGAGAACAGGCATTAGGTGTCAGTTGAGAGGCAAGGCAGCAGAATTGATATCTGGGAATTCAGTTGCTGGCAGTTCAGTATATGAAATTCAGAGACAGTTTTGCAGGGACAAGTTTACAGAGAGATCACAGAGATAACACACTAGACACTGATGTAGATGGAACAAGCTAGAGAAGGAGAAGGAGCAATAATTGAAGAGATTGCTAGTTACTTTGAAGCCAAGCAGAAAAAAAAGAAAATCATTCAGAGGCTGAGAGAAGACAGTTGGAATCAATCAGTTTGGAGAAGAGTTTAAGCCATAACAACTGGGTTGAAATAACCAGCCAGAATTCAGAAAGAGCTAAAAAGGATGAGCTTACTCAGCAGTAATCCTTCAGGATGACAAAAACATCAGACAAATAAAAGTTGCAGAAGCCAAAATAAATATAATATGCAGATGACCTGAATGGTAATAAAGGAGAAAAATATATAAATAAACTAAAAAAAAAGAAAAGAAAAGACTAAACCAAAAGAAAACTAAAGCAAAATCCAAAACAATAAAACAAAAAACCAACCAAACAAAGTGTCAAGAACATGAACAAAACAAAACAAAAAAACAGCCCTTACATGATATTACAAAGATATGACACTTCAAAATTCCATTGAGTACACTTCTTGTTGGCCTACTATTGGGCATACAGCCCACCCTTAGGAATTATTTGCTTCCCCAATGAGACCCCCATAGAGAAATGAAAATATTAGTTTGCAAGTCTTAGGAAACCCTACTATTAAGGCCATAGTCTACCATAACCAGACCAGACTCTGAGCTCCACCAAAAATGGAGGACTTTCTTCTTCAGTGGGACACTCTCTTCACCTGATCATATCTGGGAACACAGACTCTAGATTCCCTCATCCTCTACCTGAAGCGTGTCAAGTTGTCCTTGGAGAAATCAAAGGTCTAACTACTTTTCTTCAGATAAGAATCTGCCCAGCAAGCACCTAGAATGCTTCTCTATGCAAATGAGGCATCCCCAGGACCTTAAAACTCAACCAATCCAAATTCACCTGAACAAATCCTTCCCTGTGTCTGAGGTTTATATAGTACTTGTTCACCCCAAATAAAATATATACACACATATATTTTACTAACTATCCTCTAAGAGAGTTGTTTCACAGAATGCTGTCTAAAAGAGCCATAACCTTGAAATCCTAAAAGGAGAAACACACACACACACACACACACACACACACACACACACACACACACAGCTGTATTCACTGCTGGATGGAGATCCTTCAGTCCCACTCATTCTGGGCATTTCATCCTTTCTTGGCTTGTGTGCAGTGGCACCTAGACACTCCAAGAGAAGAAGCAGAATACAGACCCACAATAATTTTCTGTATAAAGGATGGAGCATGTGTTCTTGTCTTTCAGCTACAGAACACCATGTGGTCCATCTGTATGCTGTTTCAGTTCTGAGTCTATGTGTGTGTGAATCCTGATGATTTAGTGGTTCTTGTTTCCTTGGTGTCTTCCATCCCTCTGGTCACCACCCTTTTTCTTCCTTATCTTCTGAACAGTTCCATGATGAACAAGGCCCTGATCTATGGACATAGCAAGAAATTATTAGGAGTCATTTTACTGCTATGTGAACTTTTAGTAGAACAGTAGTATTTAGTTTTATCATAAGTCCCTGGGCTATTTATTTTCACGTTGTTGGTCACTCATACAATGTTGGGTATGAGTACCATATTGTAGAGTGTGTCTTAAGTCAAATCAGATAGGATGGTTTCTCCCACAATCTTTGTGCCATAATTGTTCTAGAATATATTGCAACTGCTTTTGTTCTACAACTGATTTCTCTCCACAAAGCAAATATTTTAAATACATAAACCATTTCCTTACATCGTTACATATCACCTTTTACACATCTGTGTCTGTCTAGCAGTGTAAAATACATCCTACAGTAACATTGTCTTATAAGACTTAAAAATTTAAATGTATAGGTTTATTGAAACAGAAATAAAATTTATGGAATATATGCAATAGGGTGCATAAAAAAATCTTCCCTTTTCTGGCTCCCTTGATCATGGCTGATTCTAAAGTTGGTTCTGAGTGTTTGTGTGTGTGTGTGTCTGTGTGTGTGTGTGTGTGTGAGAGAGAGAGAGAGAGAGAGAGAGAGAGAGAGAGAGAGGGAAAGAACAGCATGGAAATGTAAAATAATTTGAAGACTATGTATTTGATAAATATTATCTTTTTCATAACACATTACTGTGATAAGGACAAGGATTTCATTCTCTGTTTCAGATGTATTCTAGAACAAGTCCCCACCATTTTGGTAATGGATGTTGTTGAATATTCAACTTATATTATTCTTTTAAAACAAAATAATTCCCATTTACAAAGTAAAGGTGCTCAAGACTTAAAAGTGGGAAGTCTATCACATAGAAAGTCACATGGTCAAGGCACTTCCCTAGTTTCTTTTCTATTAGTTTCAGTGTGTCTGGTTTCATGTGGAGGTCCTTGATCCACTTGGAGTTGAGCATAGTACAAGGAGATAAGAATGGATTGATTTGCATTCTTCTACAAACTGACCTCCAGTTGAACCAGCACCATTTGTTGAAAAGGCTATCTTTTTTTCCACTGGATGGTTTTAGCTCCTTTGTCAAAGATCAAGTGACCATAGAAGTGTGGGTTCATTTCTGGGTCTTCAATTCTGTTCCATTGATCTACATGCTTGTCACTGTACCAATACCATGCAGTTTTTAAAACTATTGCTCTATAGTACAGCTTGAGGTTCGGGATACTGATTCCCCCAGAACTTCTTTTACTGTTGAGAATGGGCAAAGGGGAAAATTTCCTGAACAGTACACCAATGGCTTATGCTCTAAGATCAAGTATTGACAAATGGAACCTCATAAAATTGCAAAGTTTCTGTAAGGCAAAGAACACTGTCAAAAGGACAAAGCAGCAGCCAACAAATTGGGAAAAGATCTTTACCAACCCTACATCCGGCAGAGGGCTAATATCCAATATATACAAAGAACTCAAGAAGTTAGATTCCAGAGAACCAAATAACCCTATTAAAAATGGGGTACAGAGATAAACAAATAATTTTCACCTGAAGAATATTGAATGGCTGAGAAATGTTCAACATCCTTAGTCATTAGGGAAATGCAAATCAAAACAACCCTGAGATTTCACCTCACACCAGTCAGAATGGCTAAGATCAAAAACACAGGAGACAGCAGTTGTTGGTGATGATGTGAAGAAAGAGGAACACTCCTCCACTGTTGGTGGGATTGCAAGCTGGTACAACCACTGTAGAAAGCAGTCTGGCGATTCCTCAGAAAACTGGACATGACACTCCCAGAGGACCCTTTTATACCACTCCTGGGCATATATCCAGAGTCCTCCCCAGCATGCAATAAGGACACATGCTCCACTATGTTCATATCAGCCTTATTTATAATAGCTAGGAGCTGGAAAGAACCCAGATGTCCCTCAACAGAGGAATGGATACAGATGTGGCATATTTATGCAATGGAATACTACTCTGCAATTAAAAACAATGAATTCATGAATTTAATAGGCAAATGTTCAGAACTGGAAAATATCATCCTTAGTGAGTAACCCCATCACAAAAGGAACACACATGGTATGCAGTCACTAAGAAGGGGATATTAACCCAGAATCTCGGAATACCCAAGACACAATTCACATATCAATTGATTTCCAAGAAGATGGAAGGAGAGACCCCTGGTCCTGGAAAGACTGGATGTAGCAGTGTAGGGGAATACCAGGACAGAGAAGCGGGAGGGGTTGACTGTGGAATAGGGGGAGGAAAGAGGGCTTATGCGACTTTGGGGGAGGGGGGAACCGGGAAAGGGGAAATCACTGGGAATGTAAATAAAAAATATAGAAAATTTAAAAAAATGGAAAAAACAGTCATGTGGTCACATTTTATCTGGTATGTGAAGCAGCATAGTAGTTCCTTCCATTTTGGAGTAGTTTTTGGGATTTTCATGTATCAAGAATTCTGGCGGTCTGATTTTAATTTATTTGAATCTTTTGTTACATAATCCTGATAATACAAGATTACACTACCGAGGAGACATGGTCTTTAAGAAGGATCTTTATGTCTTTTCAAATCAAGTCATAAGAGAATGTTAAAAGCTCAAGTTTTTTTTTTCATAATTTGTGAGGTATTGGTTTTGTTTCAGTCACAAGTAATATATTATATGGTAAAATATAAGTGAAAGTAATAGTGCCCTTGACACTACACATGTCTCAGAGCCAAAGCTTGTTGTCAGTACTATTGATCCCAAAGAGGAAACAAAGAGAGCATGGAGCATGATGCTGGGGAGACTCACGGAATCAGGAGGCCAGAGTGATTCATAATAATGCTACAGAATATGATCAGGATTATGATGTATGGAAACCCATGATTGTTGGGATGAAAGTCAAATTTGAAGTCATTTGGAGACAAATAAGGAGTACAAAGAGCAGGAAGTTGATGGAGAGAAAAAAAGGAGCTTACACTATGAAAAACAGTGGCACTAATGGAGAGATAATTTGAGAAAGGTCAGTATATCAGCATCTTCAGACCATTTACCAAGGCAGTAAAGAGTGCATTGGAAGATGTTATAGGAGAGCCATTTTCAAGCCAAACCTGTTGGTTGTCATATTGTTTAGTAATACCTCAATAGAAAAGCAAGTCGCTGTACTGAATATTTTCCTGTCAACTCATACAGATGAGCCATTGATTTCCTTGATACAAATATTAAAAGTGCTTAAGAGGTTCCTTTTGAAATTTCTTATTTCAGAACTGATGGGAAAGACACAATGCCTGTAAGAAAGAAAAATTAAGGAAGAATTAGGTAAAAAGACACACTTCAGCCAGCACGCTAGGGGGAAATTTTAAATCTTGACTGGTGAGAAAGACTAGAAAAGTGTATCTCCCCACCCCCTGCCCCCCCGGCCCCTTCCCCAGGTCCTCTGGAAAAGTATGGAAAGACTTTGTTCACAAAATTTAGGGAGGAGTCCTGATAGAGGTAATATAATTAGGCATGGGAAAACTTAATGCTAGGACTTTTCTAGGTTGATTTGTCCATGGGAAAGAGCAAAAAGCCTTTTTTTGTTCTCCCTCAACCAGAATCAACATCCATTAAAAAATATTATAAAGCTCCTAAAGCATAATCAAGGACAGCCAGGAATTTTGTGACACTTATGGAAGGCTTGTATTGGCCAAGAAACAATAGAGGAGTATTTTATAATATGTGTGGATTTGTCCTGGATGAGCAGTTAGTGTCATGTTTGACTTATTGAGAGAGAAGAGAATCCTAGAAGGAATAAAATATAAGTAATAACTAGACTTGGTTGTCAACTTGACTACATCAGTAACTAAATACTCAAACTACAGGTTATACCTGTGAGACATTTTTCTCAAGTCGATCATATAAAGTGGGAATATCTACCTTTAATCTAGATCTTTCTTTACTGGTAGGAAGATTAATTTGAATCCATTTCATTTGAAGTCAGAAGATCTATCTTACATATGATCCATATATAGAAACATGAAGTAAAGAAAGATAATTTGTAGTTAATCTGTAGCTATATTAGTTTGTTATATTCAATAGCAGGAAAAGAAGCCTTCTGTCCTAATTAAAACTATATATATATATATATATATATATATATATATATAATAAATTATTATATATATAATTTATAAATTGGATATTTGGAACTTGATACTTTAAGAGTTCTATTTTCATTTTAATAAGACTAAATAAAAGAATATAGTTGACTCAGTGACCCAGGAAGGAAAACTAAAATAAAGTGATGAATTAATGATTAGTTGGTTTGTGTTTACTCTTCTGAGGTATAAAAATGTTTAGGAAATGACCATTTCAATAGGATGCTAGGGAAAGATCAATCTTGGCACCAGGAATCACATTTTCAGTGATCTAATATTTCAAAGTTTTATGTCACACTGTATCAGAAATAAGAAGAACGTGGAGGGTTGTGTGAGAGATAATGAAAGGTTACATCTGAAAAAGAGAAGAGAAAGAACATGTGGAGATATAAAATTGTGGATTTTATTCTAATAAACGTTTGAAATTTTGAGTAAGTGTCTGAATGGCATTAAATAATTTAAAAATTTGTCTTAAGGTTATTTTATATAGAATAATATAGAGGATGATAGGATTCAATTTGGGTCATTGCTTATAATTATTCCTGAGGAAATTATCATGGTTTTGCTCATCATGACAATGAGGAATGTGAGATAATATTAAATGAGAAGCAAGAATAAAATTGTAATTAATAGTTGACAACTAGAAGTACAGTATGAAGACTTTTGTGGGTCTATTATTTCCATTTTCTGAAATAATTTTTTAATAATGATAAATAACAGATATACAGGAATTAAAAGATATTAAAATTAGTTGTTTAACAAGTATGGAAGTGGCCTCTTTCATTAAAAGGGATTTACATGAATTAAATCTGAACTTGAAATACTTGTAGTTCTACAAAGAAAAATATTGTGCGATATTGAAAGAAAGTTTTAGGGTAAATAACATAGCTTGAATCCATAGAGCTTTGGGAAATCGGACAGCTATTTCAACAGAGCACAATATATAGATAGCGAAGATAACCAGGGTAGTATTAGCATTTATTAGAATATCAAAATAAATCACATTATTTTGGATAATTAATATGTATTATTAAAATGAAAGTAAATTATATCAAAAACTTTATTGAAGGCGTTCTGTAATTTGTTTTGTACATATCAATATTGAATTTTGTAATAATTTCTGAACAATAGAACAAATCAATATTTCTGTATTCACACAGTAAATTTCAGTTGACCTTGAAAAATTATGCTAATGATATTAAGTGGCAATACATAAGTCTAGGAAATATTTGAAACTAATTTTACATAGCAACGATAATTGAGTAAGGTTACAAAGAGATAAGAATTATATTAAGAGGACAATTTGAGACTTGAGATTTGAAAATAGTAATTACACAATGGTATTTTAATAAAGAGTGAGATAAAGATCAATGATGTTTAAGTACTAGAAAGGCAATGGAGATCATGAAGGTCTAATGAAAAGTATTGACATGTATGTTAGTGTTAAGTATAATAAGTAAAGGTCTAATAAAAATTAGTGACCCAGATGCTTGTGTTAAGGACAATACATGCCAAATCTATACTTGCTAGACTATTTAGAATAAGGGAAATTAAAAAAATATATACTTCAAATACAATAGCGTACACAATTTTTAATGTGAGAATACTGTCAATATTAAAACTAAAGTCTACTTTCTCACTTGTGCAGCCTTTATAGTTCAACATTTTTTCATCTATGTTTAGCATTTAAAAAATGGACAAAGAAGATGAATAATGGGAAGGCCATCTTCATCAGAGAATTTTTGTATCATGAAAGTTGTTTAAACAGAAAGTTAAGAGTGACTTAATATAGAGAAGGAGAAAGGAAAATCAAGGAAGTCTTAGAGTTTCTGTTTTTGTGCTGAAACACCATGGCCAAAATGCAATTTTTGAAGGAAAGCTTTGATTTAGTTTACATTTCCATATTTCTGTTCATATTCAAAGAAAGTCAGAACAGTAAGTCAAACACAGCAGGGCCCTGTTGCCAGGAAGTGATCTGAGAGTCATGGGGTTGTATGTGTTCCTTACTGGCTTGCTCATCCTGTCTTGCTCAGTTTCCTTTGTTATAGAATACAAAACCTTAACAGGACCAAGGACCTCTCCTCCCATTAATGTCAGAAAAGGCTATCCTCTGCTACACATGTATCTGGAGCCATGGATATCTCCCTGTACATTTCTTGGGTGGGGGAGCACCCTCATAGAGGAAAAAGGAAAGGGGGAGAGGGTGGATGTGGGATGGTGGGTTTGTGACGGGGTAATCAGGAAGTGGGAGATAATTTGAAATGTGAACGAATGGAATGATTAATAAATAAAAAATTAAAAATAAACAAACAATAGAATCCAGGACCACCCAGCCAGGGATGATACCACACAACAGAAAAGAATACTGAAGTACAGCCAGATTCAAACTGCAGTAATGAGAGGTTGGTGGAAATGTGGAGATCACAATAAGTTTGCTAAGTTTGTAAGAACAGTAGCAGAAGGCAGACTAGAAATTTGAGAGAGGAGGAAGTTACAAATTATTATGAACTTTTAAAGTGCTTATTACCCAGTTCCAATGAGGAAATCACACCTGCATTGGATCTGATCTGTCACTGAATATGAAAATTATAATCATTCGACACAAATGTTTTCTGTAGCAAGGAGTCAGAGAACAAAAAGTTGTTTTGCTGTTAAAGAACTGCCTCATTCACTTAGCCACATAAGAGCAGACATTTTGTTCAACCACTACGGATTAATAATGAGACGTTTACATCGGGGATTCTTATTCTCATAGGAAGACACATGTGAAAATCCACAAATATTCTGATGTTTAAAAAAATCTGTGAAGGATGTAACTACACTGAATAAAGAGCAAATTGGGCAAAATACTATCACTGTTGATTTAAAAGAAGTTTTAAACCTCTAAGGGTCAAGTATTTAGCATTCTTCAGTGCTGAACTGATGAAGCATCCAAGTGCCATCTGTTTGTATTTGCCATCAATATTTTGGTGAGTATTTAGTAAATTAAAGAAATGCTAATTGATTTCACTCCTCTGAGCAAGGAAACATTTTCTTATCAACTATAGATGGCTAGAAACACTGCCTGGAGAGAAGAGAGGAGTATTCCATCTTCAAACTAATTCATGAAAATATAACAGGGTGATTATCCTAATACAGATTCATTTTCTCCTGGGTGATTATCCGGGTCTATTTTAAATAAAATGTAAGAAACATCATTGCAGATTTGATTTAGTCAAATGGATTCAGAATGTTACACCAGAAATTATCTTCTAATATTATTTAAATTCTCTGAATATGGAAACACGATGTTTCTTTGGCTGATGAGTCCTTATTTGTTTAGAAATGAGCAATGGCACCCCCATGGGGTCACAGTGAAGCTTTTATCATGAGCAGCCTTTAGGCCACAGTTTGCAATCAGTGAATATTTATATTAGTAGCAATTTCACAAGACAGTAATTATCTTCTCAGGGAGAAAAAGGTTAAAAAGAGGCTTCTCCATTGGACACCTACTGTGTGGATAATTAAGTAGCTCCATGGCTTCTTTCATTACTACATTCAATAATAGTTAAATACTAGGGAATCAGGCTATAATCAGACCTGATTTGATGAGATATAGAAGAAGACAGGAAAACACAACTTTTATCCCTAGTTTTACTTGCTAAATTACTTAATTTGATAGACAATGGTTATCATGTTAATAATATCTTCTAGTTACCTACTGTTGTCCAATGAACAAAACCAATTAGTAGAAACGTTTAATTGTATCTTGTGACACTCATGAAAATGTATTAGATTACCTAAAGCAATTTTATCCTTTCCAAGATTATGTTGAAAGTTATTTATGAGTATAACTCTTAAAGGCAATTTAAAGATGACATGTCTAGGTGCTATTTAGACAATTATTTATCAGTTTGGGGTAAATGACTTTTCTGTGTTAATTCATCTCTTGAAGCTAGTGTGTCAAAAACATCAAACTACATTTTTGATATGATGTTACTAAAAATTATAAAATAGTAAAATTGGTTATTGTAGTAGAATATCTTTTATCAAAATATCAACATGGGCCATCAAATACAATTAAAGTATAAACATTGTTTATAAAACATTAATTTGTTAAACATGAACTATGTAGAAGCATTTTAAAATAACATATCATTAGTTTAGTAGTATAATACCAATTCCTACAGTATTTCTAACCTTCCAAACTTCTGCATTACTTGTGATGATATTGTTTCCACCTAAAGGTAAAACAAACATACTATAAATATTTCTCTCACCCTTAAACTCTCATGTAAGAGCTCCTGTTTCTGTAATCTCAGAACTTTAAATAAATACAGATAATGATTATTTATTGTTGATTGACTCAGAGAAAGTTTGAGTAGGCACTATACCTTAGTTACTCTTATATAGTGTTCACTGAAAGTTTTTATAACTGACGGAAATGGTTTAATTCAAAAAATTGATGCAACATATCATTGGAAAACCAAGACTATCATTTTTATCATACAAAATTTTAACAATCTCTTTATTTAGTGTTCTCAAGTGTATAACTTCACAAGGTATATAGGCTTGAATTTTCTAGAACATAAGTTTTGGAGCTTGCCCTAAAATATTTACAAAATCACAGCTTAGAGGAACACTATATACAAACCTAGTATTTTGCAAAATCCTACTCATGGCAGTGTGAACAAGGACTCAAAACGTCTTGCTTGTGAAAGCTGCTGAATATAAAATGTGTCGGTTATGCCTATGATGTTGGTCTAAAGACTGTGGGGAAAGTACGGATCTACATAAAAGTCTAATGATTAAAATAGAGCAAGAAGATAACAACAAACTAAAGAAGCAAAGATCATAAAACAAAGAGGTCAAATGCAAATTTGAAGTAAATATTTACAAACCGAGTTTGGAAGAAAGAGTTCATATCTCAAATATTTAAGGAATTCAAACTAACTAAAAGAAGAAAAGCAAATATTATTAAAGCATACTGAAAATGTATTTGAATAAACATTTATCAAATGAAGTCTTACAAAGAACTAGCAAATATTTGAGTACTCAATATTATCAGAAGAATACAAATTACCCTACTATTAATATATTATCACCCTAGATGTATGGGGGTCATGAGGTCTTTATGAGTCCAAATAAACACTAGGGATCCAAGAGTGGTAAATATGCCATACTGTCTCCTTAATTACTAAAATATATAGCCATTTTACACCTGGAAACCTGGGAATGAATGTAGTTAATTAATAGCTTGGAGATTTGCACTATCTGTATCACATCTATATCCCCCAGTCTATGAGTTTTTATCACAGACTCTTTCTCTGCAGAACTTGAACATTTTTTCTCAGTCAATAAAATGCATCTTTACTAGGGACTCATTTGTATATTGCAACATCCTAGGTAACTACTTTGCTATCTGTAGTGCCACGCCACTTAGACTCCCACAGACTTCTATATTTATCTAAGTAATCACTCTAGACCCTTATCTTTTTTACAGTTTCTTGAGTCAACAGAACTAATTTTAATGGAAGAGGTCATATGTACATTGTAAAGAGTTTCAGTCTAAACATGTCTTAAGGATTGATTTATCATTGGGAAACATTTTCCCCCCAAAATTGTGTTGTGCTTAAATAAGAGAATTTTTAGTATTTTAAATAAACTTTCCAGACTAGAATTTTGAACCAACGTTAGCTGATGAGTCATGTTGAATGGGATTTCCTTCTTGCCCCACTTGGAGGATTTTCCAGCTAGCCTCATTGTTTGTCGAGGCCCCTACACTGGAGAGAGAATGGTATTACACCTGTGAATGTTTCTTTTTTTCAGGAGACAGAGACCATTACAGAAAACCAAAACTATTTAAATACAGAGAACATCTGGCCATGGCTTGCCTAGCCCCAAATGATACATCAACAGCACAACTCCCATACCTAAGGTTCAGTAAACATTACAGAATAGTAGCTGAGATGATATTAAGAGTCAGAGAACCAGGGTACCTTCTAAATGTAACAGGAAATCTGTACCCATTATATCTTAACAGCATGATTGCCTAAAAAAGATATAAACAAAGACAATACCAGCTGGCATAACAATAGTGTTGGGGGTGATCTCATAGGGCCCTCTCAGAGCTGAAAAGCTACAAATTAATGGCCTCTGTAAGAAGGGAACAGAACTCTTTTCTAAGCATAATTTTCCAAATTGCATATCCAATCTCAAGTCATCAGACCTAACCACATATACATGCGAGCACAGAAGAGACTTGTTTGGTCATATCTATGAGTTTATGTGTATATACGTATGCAACAAAAATAGTTTAGGAATAAGACAACGATACTGAGAGGAAGTAAGGAGGACATTAGAGATGTTGGAAAAAGGAAAAGAGGTGTGTAAATATTCATGTGTGAAATTCTCAAATGAAATTTGAAAAGAAAAATAAAAGTGAAGATAACTTTTGGCAAAGATGTTGGGGGAAAGAATTCCTTGTACATTACGTATATGAATCTAATTAATACAGCCATCATGGAGTAGAGGATGGGAGTTACACGACATAATATTTGGCATCTAAAATAACTGATCTTATAGAATTTGATGGCAGAAAGATAATTAAGAGAGTCAAAAAAATGGAAAAGAATAACAAGATGGGGGAACTCCGATCAACTAGTGCTATGCTGTTTGGTATGTTGAAAAATTCTAATATGCATTTATGCAGTAAAAAGACAATAAAGTATAATAATATACAGCACACTTGTGAATATTAGAATAAATTTGTTTTGAAAATATTTACCAGTCCTTTTATCCAAGCTCTGGAAACATTAAGGAAAAGGGATAGAGCAATTGTGTAAGAGTCAACATTAGTGTACTTCAGCAGGAAAACAATAATTACTGACCATGACAGGGCCTTCTTTCTACACATGATCTCAATTGGCTATGACTGCATGCACAAAATCTGCATAAGATTAGGCAAACAAGAACCCACCATGGAGAAAGAAGATACTTAAAATAGCATAGCTATTGAGAAGCTACTGTCAATTTATATTTCCTGACGGGGAGGAGATACAGTGTTGTTCAGTGATACTGCAATTGAAATGCTGTCCACACTCCAGGATATTTTCTTCCCCACACACGTACAGCACTAACTGAATGGAGAGAGGGAGAGGGAGAGGGAGAGGGAGGTGGAGGTGGACACGGACACAGATACAGAAAGACACAGAGAGACATAGAGAGAGAAAGGAGAAGGGGGGAAGGAGAGAGAAAGGAAGGGAGAGAATCTGAGAGAGAAACAAAGAGAGAAAATAAAGGAAGTTGAAGCTGGGAAGATGATGAGTAGGTGTCCTGTTGCCTGCAACTCTAGTATTTCTGAGACAAAGGATACCACAGTCCTTATGTCATAGCTCCCTACAGCCCTTTGGAAACCAATTGGCAGTGAATGAATAAACATTTCAGATATCTACTCAAAAGAAAGAAAGAAATTGGAAAAGAGAAAGCTGGGGTGTAGATTTTATCAAAACTCATTTTATACATATATGGAATTCTCAATTAAATATTAAAAAATAGTGAAAAACTGTGTATTCTTCACAGTGAAGTAATGTATGACTCTGAAGATCTGATTTAATTATTATTTAAAATACATATGAATCAAATCCTTCTCATAAAACCTATTAGTATATACAAATTCTGTGTTTTGCTGTATTAGATAAACTTCTATGTAATTAGGTTGAATGTTTAAATTTCTTCTCAGAGAAGTTTAAAACTTACAAAGAAGCACTGCATGCATTATAAAACTTAGATTTGTTATTTGACAATAATTTTTCTAAATGACATAAATCTTATATATGTAATTTTTTTTATTGACACAAAGCTATTTTTGTGTGGTTTTGCAGTGGTTTTTTGTTTTGTTTTGATTTTCTTTATTCTTCTCTTATACAATACATCTGAGAAGAGCCTCCCTCTCTCCACAATTTCTAGTCCCCATCTTCACTTTCTCTCTCTCCCAGAAACACTGCTCCTCTGTTTCCTTAATAAAAGAGCAGATCTCACAGTGATATCAACTGACCAAGATATAACGACATGTAATATGACTAGACATAAACCCTCATATTAAGCCTAGATGAGGTAACACTATATGAGCAAAGAGTTCCAGGATCAGGCAAGCACAATCCTATATTGTCTACAAGAACTGCCTGTGTTCCTTCTAGTACTCATGTTCTCTCCATGCTTCAATACAGTTTAAAGCATTCATCTTATCCTCAGAACTTTTGATCATATTCCTGGGTTGTTCTCACTGTTGTAGTACTCACAGCATTTAATCATAAAACTAAATGCATCCTCATAAAAATACATCTACAGAAATTGAGGACAACAGCATGAGAAACACACACACACACACACATGCACACAGATACACACATACACACACACACACACACACAGAGAATTAAACGAGGATTTATAATAGGTAAATGATACAGAGATAAATGGATCATAGATAGATATACCAACCCAATAAGAGAACCATATAACTGGAATAATGTAAATACTAATTCAATGGTTATAACTTTATTTTATATATTTATATATACATATAGAGATATATAATTTTGTGCATATATATTATATATTATATATTATTTCAAATATTTATAATAAATAATATTTTTCAGCTACTTAGATATTCTTATCAGAAAAACAGGAAGCTACCATGAAAGGTATGACTACCAGTTTTTACTAACCTGCCTTTCATATAAAACTTAAACTCAACATTTAATGGTACTAATGAAAGTTTTCACTACTTCTAAGCCTCCCATGTGATGATAATTAGCATGGAGGTGTTATTCACTCTTATCCTAATACAGGCTTCCTTTTAACCTTTCTCAGAGGTCTCACTATTTTTTGCTTCACTGATTTGCTTTATTGAACATTATACAACATGGCAAGCAATTAAGTATGATTGTGTAGAAAATTAAATCAGCAAAAGTGCATTAATGGTCAAGTTTAAATACATAAGCAACAAAATTGAGGTAAAGGTTGCAGTTCTATATTTAACTTTTCATATTGTGCCTGAGTATTATAGAGTGTAAAATGTGTTGAATCTTTCATGCTTTGAAGAACATTAAAATGTTTCTTCACACTGGATTTATTTGGTGGGAGGCTTTAAAGTTCTGTTATGAAATATCATTATTACTCTATTTAATAGCACAACTACTGTGAAGTTCGATTTGTCGTTCTCATCTTGGAAGAATGGGGATACATTTGAATGAATAGAGTTCCATAACTCATACACACAGTGTATGATGGAATATTAATATGCAACACAGGAAATTATCTGAGCTGAATAATCCATCAATTGTTCAACACTCTTTTCCTTTTAAAGAACAGTTCCAAAACACCCTTTGTGTTTGGACATGTTAGTGCTACTTTTTGCTCGCTATCACAGATAATAATATCACTTTTTCTTTTCCCTTCAAATTTTTCACATGCACATTTTTCTGAGGTGGTAGTTTAATTTGTGCTTCATATATTCTTTCAGTTTATTTGACAAACTGTCTCAATCTTTAGTCCAACTTGACCTGAAATTTGCTAACTGGACCAGGTTTGTCCTTGGGTCTTCCAACCAAGTACTCATATTAGCATGATCTAATACACATATCAATAACCATGCCTTCATAGCACGTATCAATTAAAATTAAATCGCTGAGAAAACTGAAATAATTGGAAGGCAATGTCCATGATTCTGATAGCTACACAGTGATTTATATCGGTCTCTAATATCATAATTTATATATTATATATTATAGAAGATATGTCCTGGCTCTTTGCCATCACATGATATAGTATTGAGTATTGTAGACTGTAAAATGCATTAAATCATTCATGCTTTGAAGAACATTAAAATGTTTCTTCACAATGGATTTATTTGGTGGGAGGTTTTAAAGTCCTGTTATGAAATATCGTTATTATTCTATTTAATAGTACAGCCACTGTGAAGTTCGATTTGTTTTTCTTATCTTAGAAGAATGGAGATATATTTGAATGGGTAGAGTTCTATAACTCACAAACACACAATGTAGAAGATAATAACAAAATATTTCATTTTTCTACCTTTAAAATAATTTCATTTTACTTATTTTCTAATTCAATCACTCTACAATGACCAAATTAACTAAGAAAATAAAATGTTTAATGTACTATGGCCCACAATCAAATGTTAGTTATATAGCATCCCGTCCATTTTACTCCTCTCTAGTCACTTAAAAAAATAAATCACAAAAATTTCTTCTGCTTTAAATTACATATTCCTAGGAGTCTTCCCTTCCAGCTGCCATTTGCAGCAGGGAACCAGGCAGTTCCACAGCCTTCTGTGCTTAGCCCACGAGGAGAGAATGATCTCCTAGCAGCGGTTTCACTTCTGAGTGCAGAGGTGAGATCTCCACCTTCTCTCTGGAGGGTTACAGCTAGGAGCCCACAGGGCATACGATCTGGAGCAGCTGGGACAGGAGTCTTCCCTTCTGACCGCCATCTGCAGCAGGGAACCAGGAAGCTCCAAAGCCTTCTGTGCTTAGTCCACCAGGAGAGAGTGATCTCCCAGCATCGATTTCACTTCTGAGCACGGAGGTGAGATCTCCACCTTCTTTCTGGAGGGGTAAAGCTAGGAGCACACAAGGCATATGATCATTGGAGTAGCTGAGACAGTAGTCTTCCCTTCTAGCCACCATTTACAGCAGGGAACCAGACAGCTCCACAGCCTTCTGTGCACAGACACTGCCAGAAGAGAGTTGGTCTCCCAGGAATACAGACACAGGTTTACAGGCCCTTAGGAGGGGAAAGCTCCAGCCAGAGACAGCAAGACTGACTAACATCAGAGATAACCAGATGGCAAAAGGCAAGCGCAAGAACCCTACCAACAGAAACCAAAGCTTGGCAATATCAGAGCCCAGTGCTCCCACCACAGCAAGTCCCAGATACCCCAACACACCGGAAAAGCAAGAGTTGGTTTTTAAGTCTCTTCTCACGATGCTGTTAGAGGACATCAAGAAGGACATAAATAACTCTCTTAAAGAAATACAGGGGAGCATGGGTGAACAGGTAGAGGCCCTTAAAGAGGAAACATAAAAATCCCTGAAAGAATTACAGGAGAACACAAACAAACAAGTGAAGGAACTGAATTACAGGGATGGAAATGGAGAGGAGCCTGAGGAAAAGAAGGTCCAGCAACAGACTCAAAAGTGGGATCCAGTTCAATGAGAGGTCCCAAGGCCTGACACTTATTGAGGCAATGAAGTGCTCACAAAAAGGTACCGAGCATGACCGCACTCCAATAGTGTTACTCTTTAAAGATATTCCACTCTATGTTGTTATGAAGTTTTTAAAAAAATTTGGCATGTTTAGTTGGTCATTTTATGGAGAATGTAAAGTTCTGAATTGAAAAGTTATTTTCCATATTAACACTAAAGTATTTTGTCTTCTCATTAAATTTATCTATTAGGCTCACACAATTAAATTATATAATTTCTTACAATAAAATTATAATTGTTTTTTATATTATAACTATCATATCTACTTCAAAGAACATCTCCCTTTGTTTGTACTCTGTCAACCAATGATACTTTATGTGATAAAGTTAGTGAGGTAAATAGACCCTGTATCTACTTTTTACCGTCTTTTAAAATGTATATATTATAAAATTTTAGAATTTCTCAGTTTTATTTTGTCCTTGAACAAAAAATAGCTTGTTATAATTAAAGATACAATTAAAAGTTCGGATAGTTCTTGGAGATACTTCTCATGATTTATGGTATTTACATACTATAGATTTCAACATTAAAACTTCACAGTTTCTTTAATGGTTTAATTTGTTCAGTTTTCCTTCACTTTCTGTTGAAGAAAAAGTCTCAGTTGTGGTTAAAGAGGCTATGACTATAAGTCTCTATTTTCTTTCTTATTTTTAGGATTTAAATTTTTATGAAGCAATTTTAATGTAATATTTGCTTGATGCCAAAGCCCAAGTTTTCATTCTAATTTTAAAATAAAATAGGCACAACTAGAAGAATGGTATGCAGAATAGTAAAACACACACACACACACACACACACACATGCATGTATGTATGTATGTATATATTACCTTTAAAGAACATGAGCCATTAGTTTGTCAATGGCCTATACTGTTTAAAACCAAATGAGAGTAAAAAGGAAGAAAATGAAGGAAGGAGAGAAATAAAATAAGAGAAAGAGAGATTATTTATTTTAATGTAGAAAACAACTTACTTTCAATGTGAGTGAAAGACCTTTTTTTTGCAAAAATACAGTTTATCAAGCTTTGCAGTCATATGGTCATATAAGTCATTAGAAAATAACTTCAGGATATCTTAAATGGTGACCTTGTAAAGTAGGTTTATACTGGAGACCACAAAACTTAAATTATATGTTTTATAAATTGTAAATAAAATTTAATTAATTTTATTTCTTTTTAAATATTATTATTACTGTTATTATAACTATGAATAATCTGAGAATAAAAAGCCATATGACTTGATGACTCTCACCTCCTGGTCTTTCCATGTCTACCTTTGTGACCTACCTATGTCCTGTGTGGTTCACATATTGACTGGAACATGCTCAAATTCCTAGTGGCTAGAATTCCCAGCGAGGATGTGCCTTTCTTCACTTGCTTCCACACCAAAAGCCATTAGCTAGGGAGAGCGATGCATCAGCTAGCAAGGGGAAGGGCCAGGTCTCCTGGGCCCATGAACATTAACCTGGCTTCAGACTCAGTCCCTGAAAGTACATCGGGAGATGGACTTTAGTGTTAATGAAGGCTGCAGACATCAGCATGGCCTTTGGCATTATCAGAATCACTGACCCACTCATATCCCTCAGTGTTTGCATGGACCATGAGTATCAACAAGATTTCAAGTGGTTATGCACGCTACGTGCATTTTCAGCATGGTTTTCCAAGGCAGCAGAGCACAGACAGAATCATCACCAAGTTATCAGGAAGTGGTGCATGCTACTTAAGTCCACTTGAATCTCAGGCTTCTGAGCTCTAAAACAGCAGCACGGATCATCAACATGGCCTGCAGTGTTGTTGTGGACTTTGAGGAGGTCTAATATAGAAAGTGAAGCTTTTCTCACTTCCGGTCTCAGTATTTGCAAAGACAGTGCGATCCCACACCCGGGTGATAGGTTCAGAGGCTCAGTCTGTCTGCTTAAGCGCCAAGCTGCTGTACACCATCCTGTGTATTCTACTGGGCAATGACAGCATGTAGGCCTCAGTTCTCCTCAGTTCTGTCTCCACCATGAAGTTCACCTCTTTCCCTAGCTCAGTGCTCTGTTTTTCTATCTTTTCTACTTCTCCATCACATATTTGTTCTTTGCATTTGCATTTGGTTGTCTTCCCAAAGGTCCAGAGTGTGCTTCCTTGTAGGAACAGGAACATGGGTACGTGGAGGAACATGGGTATGTGGAGAAAAGTGTCAGAGTCATGTGAGAAATCCTGGGAAATCATATTCCAGAGACCAGAATCAGGGTGCTGATCTGACTTTATTGAGCAGCTCATAATCTTATAAACAGTGGTTAAACCAATCACAAGCCTCTAAATCCTTGGCCAATAATCTCTTGTCACATTGATTCTGTGCCCCAATGAAATCCCTGACTGATGAAGTTGCTCAAAGGAGTAGAGGGGAGCATCATCACGTTAGGACTTCCGTGAAAAAGGAGAAAACAGCCACTGATTTGGTCTAGGTTCCTTTTTACTGTCTAACCAATGTTCTGGGAACCTTCTTAGATCTAATACTATGTATGGCAGATAATGACTCTTCATGGAGTCACAGAAGCCTGTGGATCCATGCTCTCCAACACAGTTTTCCTTCACCACTTTAATCTCTACATCCCCTACAATGCCCCTTAGCAGTGCTTGCTTAGATGTCTTCCAGTATTCTTATATTGCAAACCACCCTTTATGGTGGTATCTGTATGTGTGGTATGCAGGCATACGTGTACTGATGTTTTCGTATGAGGAGGAGGGAGGCCAGAGGTCGATATCAGGTGTCTTCAATCCCTCTCCACTTATGCAGGGTCTCTTGTTAAATTCAGAGCTGAATGCTGGGCTTGTAACTGATAGCAATAGCTGCCTGGCTATCATGTGAGTGATCAGCAACAGCTTCATTCCATGAAAATCTCCCCAGTGCTGCATGGAGCTTATTTCCTATATGGACAACTAATAGAGTGGGGGAGAGAGAACTAAATAGAGATGAGAGGGGGGAGGAAAGACCTCTTTTGGTCTGCAGAGAATTCTGTGATGGGAGTTATACCACAAAGAAATCACACACACACACACACACACACACACACACACACACACACACACACCACACACACACACACACCACTTATTATTTATCAACGTATTCTAGCAAAATAATAACACAAATAGCTCTATCCCATTGTATGTGAGGCTCTCCTGAAAATTATCAGAGACTCCAATAAAACACCAAAGTCAAACACCTAGGCTAATATATCATTTTTCAGGTAAAATATCTTATTGCCACTCAACTCTGAGAAGCAAGCAAATAAATGAAAAAAAAACCAGCATATCAAAACTCTCTCTTTCTTTTTTTGTTAAAAAAAAAATAGAGAAGTGATTGCCAGGCAAAACTGTAGTTTGAAAGTTCATGTTAAAACATCAGAAAATTATACCACTAAGTTAGAACCTTTTACGTTTAACATGTAAGCTCACGGAGAATCAATACTGACAAAAGATGGAACGGGATAAATTGAAAAGGTTTCACCCGTGGTATAAAAACAAACAAACAAAGGAACAACAACAACAAAATAACCCTAGCATATTGACAATATGTCATCTAAGACTGGAGAGGATTTGTGTAATAAATTGAAAACACCCTCTTGCAGCAGGATAATGAATTAACATAGTTCGCAGTAAATACCAGACTGTCCCATATGTCCCATTCGTTGGAGGTGGAAAAATCCAGTACATGTTAGTCTACAATAAATTATTGACCCAAACAGGAAAACAGGATCTACTTAAATTTGATTTTTCTACCTAGAAAAGAAATTTCCTGTCATAGATTATAATGCTAAGATTTTGTTATAATGTTTTGGATACAAAAAGGTATATTTCAACCTCTCATTTGGATTATTCTTTAACAGCTATAATAGATATATTAATTTATTATGACATATAAAATTTAGTTTACAACAGCGGGTATGTTCATCTTGCTCAGAGGATTGGGTTTTCATTCTACTGAAATAAATTACTCTGTACACTGCTTCTTTCAAAGTAAGATGTCATTGTCCAAAATTCCCAGAGTTGAGACAAAATCATCTTTCTGAATAATGAAAATGTGGTCTCTGTTTTAGATTCTTTATAGTTTACTTAGGAGTTTTGTAATGTTTTTAAAACATTATATATAATAATGTTAGGGGTTTTGTGGTTATTGGTGACTGTGATGTTTTGTATATGCAAAGCCCAGGGAATGGCACTATTAGAAGGTGTCACCCTGTTAGAGTAGATGTGAAGATGTGAGCTTGGGCTTTAGTACCCTAGTCCTCGCTGCCTGAAGTTTAGTTTTCCACTAGCAGCCTTCAGATGAAGATGTAGAACTCTCAGCTCTGCCTGCACCATGCCTGCCTAGATGCTGCCATGGTGATACCTAGATGATAATGGACTGAATTCTGAAGCCAGCCCAAATTAAATGTTGTCCTTTATAAGCCTTCCCTTGGTCATGGTGTCTGTTCACAGCAGTAAAATCCTAAGACAGTGACTAAATCCTATATTTTGGGTTATGAATTCTATTTATATAATTCTATTTATTTTAACCTCTAGTCTTATAGTGGATGAGTGCCTGGAAAAAAAAAACAAAGTGGAAGAATTTGATGACTAATTTCTGTACATTGATTATAAAATTGAATATATGTATATAAAAGAATATATAGATGCTTATAAATTATATATATGAGCATGTAATTTATATGTAAAGTAGGTATGTATTGTAATTTACTATATCAGTGAATTGTATTTCATAAACATCCTTTTATAACCAATTATTTTAAATGATGAATTTAAAACTGAACTGGCCACCTTAGAAGCAGACATGCTTTGTTATGAAATGCTTTGTTTATGATATAATTCTTTTGTTCTTTACAATACTTCATCTTATAAATTTTAAAAGTAAAGAGGAGGTAAAGTGAAAGCCATTTTTTTTTAACGCAAATCTTTGATTACTGTAAAGTAACTTGGGTTTTTCAGTAGTGATGGTTTTAAAACCAGATAAAGAGAGACTTTGGACAAACCTTTTATAAGAACACATTTGACAAAACTTAGATGTGACTGCCTATCTCAAGTCTTTCATTTGTGAATGCCAGAATAAATTTTTATATTTCATAGGATTCTGAGTTCCCTATTAATATTTTCCAGAAGCCAGAAAAAAGTCTATCTATTTCTTTTATTATCTATATCTAAATTTTATGTATCATTTAACATATATCTATCATGTACATATTTGTACATATGAATCTGACTACCTATTATATATACGCATCTATCATCATCTATCTATCCACCTATCATTTCTGTACTATTTTCCCATTCATTATATGAAATTCACATTGAACAACACCTTATATGATTATTGAAGACTAATTTAATCTAGGAGAGTCATTTTGTATTTTAACTTAATGAAGTATATTTTGAACATTTTGTTATATAAATATTATCTTTCAATTTATTAAAATGTGTATGTTTTTTCTGAATCTTGCTGAAATATACTATGGGCAACTATTCCTAATTTGACCATATCTTCCTTATATCTTTAATTTCTGCTGAAACAACAATTATTTTGAGCATTGTCTTTGTTATGTAATAGGCAAACTGATAAAAATATCAAGTAATGTTTTCCATTTGTTACACAATAATTGAACAACACAGGGGTAGTGGTCTTAGGACAAAATTATTTCCAGAGAGATACACTAAAGAAGAATCCTGGTGATATGCATTTTGTGTCTGGTGTTAGATCTGCCCTACGTAATATCTATACAAGGACATCTATGCTGAAACATCTTTTGATTTTTATAAGCACTGCAGGGAAACAGATGAGATTATGCAAACATGGATTATTGTACTAGAATACTTTTTTTTGTTTCCTCCTTCATATTTTAATGATATTTTCTCCACCATAGGTAGAGAGTTCACATGTGGATACAAATGTGCCACAAAGCAGTGGCAATCTTAATGTATTGCAAATTTTAATCAGTACAAACAAAGCTACTAGATCCAATGTAGAGTATATGTGATATTTAAGTATATGTGATATAAAAGATGTTTTAGTTTTGGTGATTTATGTGTTATTCTGTTTCAATAGTACTGTAGGCAAAGATATCTCATCCGTGTGTTATACAAGGAGAATTATATGGATATTAAAGTTAAAATAATGTGACATTTATGTGAGTATTCCTTGCTGTAGATATTCTAAGCAAAGTTATCAAGGAAAAGAAAAGATTTACTCACTGAGGTAATAATAGTTCATTTGTCCCAAACAAATTTTTTCCTTTGCTTTGTTTTTGATAAAATGAAAAATTATAAATTCAGATTTCCCTCATCCTTGAAGTGTTTGGTTCTTATTTTACTTTCTGTTATAAAAAGGCTTCTTAACTTTTTTTATCCTTTCTTTGCTTCCCTGATTAACTTGTAAAGATTGGAAATGGATGAATAAATTTCATAACTCCACATTATAAAACAAGTGACTGTGACCTATATAAAGCTGCTCAGATACTAAAAAAATACTAAATTTTGTCAGAAATTACTTATAAACCAATTACTCCAGGTATGTTGTTTGTTCAATGGCAAAAGAACCCCTGAGGGAAGAAAACCAGACACCACTGTCCTACTTTAGGTGTCTAAATAATGAATCACAGTAGCATGCCTCTCTTGGGAAAATATGTCTGCTACACTAATCGTTCTCCTGTAAAACCTTTGCTACTTAATGTGTTCAATAGTGTCAGGAGAGATGGGCCAAGAGGATCTTAAAGTCTTAATTTTTGTGGAATACATTAACATAGTTTGTAATTATCATTTTCTAAGAATCTGCTGAATTATAAACCACATAATTTTCTTCTTTCCTTAAAAATAAACATTCTTTAAATAAACAGACTAAGCATGAACTGATTTGCCCTCTAAAATTATGTTTTTAAACTACTTCAACGAGCATATTTATAATTCAGAAAATTCTGGGTTAGATATGTATCCATAACTAAAATTCACCTGCATTACTTGAAATAAAAACCTATTTCCAGGAAACATATTTAAAAATAAAATCCTCCCCTTAATATGTGGATGTGGGTCTATGGGGGGGATTCTTGCATGGGTATTTAAATATGCACCTATACCACAGCACAAGTGTGGAGATATGAGGACGATTTTCAGAAGGCAGTTTGTTCCTCTATCTTATAGTTTTGGTACAAACCTTAGATTTCCCACTGAACTATTAAATAGACCCCAAATCAGTTTTAGCTGTATGGATACATTGACAGGTACATGACATTGTTTTCTGGAAACACAATTGCCAAAAAATTTTGCAATTGTGTAACATATTGCTTCTTGAATGAAAATTTGCCTTCCTGTAGTAATCATTCAATGTTCTGGAGAAGCTATAAAATAATATAGTATGTTATAAGAACTAAGGTTTATCATAGTGTTATTTAGAAAGAGTTCATATTTACTCAAATATAGCACTTTGATTTCTTGAGAGAAAACATGTAATTTCTTGATAAGTTTGACCTTATCTCATTTTATTTATGAGAAAAATAAATTATTTTGCTTCTTTATACTTTTATTGTATTGCTACTAATTGCCCAATTCTGATCTCAAAATATATAATCAGATAAGAATATAACACAGTTTTATTACTCTAGATACTTTTACTTCAAATGCTTTATGTTTCTGTAGTCATTAATACTACTGTGAAAATAATTTAGGTGCACATGTTTTTACAAATTTTACCAAGGTAAGTCAAATCTAAATTCTACATGGATTGTAATGCAAAGTAAATTAAATGATGTATTACAGACTTTTAATCTCGATATGTCTTTGGTAACTAGTTTTCACATATAAAATATACCTCAATTATAATGTATATGCAATATATATATTTAAATGTGTATTATTAAAAATAAACAGAATTAACAGAATTAGAAGGTATTCCAAAAAATTTTTAAAAATCTTTTGGGCATTTGTTTAAGAATTCAAAAACTGTTTCTTATCATGCTGAAAGCTAATTATAGGAGGACATATAAATTCAGCTAGTATGAAGAAGAAAAAGTAGAAAGGATTCTCACACACCAAAACCATAAATAAAAAAATAAAAATTGTACAGAATACCCAAGATAGGATCCACAAAACTCAAAAAGATCAACAAGTTGGTGGGCCCAAGTGAGGACACTTCAGTCCCACTTGGGAGGGAGAAGAAAGCAATTACAACTGGGGAGTGAGGGAGGAATCAGTGATGGAAAGTGGTGGTTGAGGGGAAAGAGGGGAACCTAATCTGGTATTAGGTGGAAATGGGCAACCTCCAAAGACAGGAGGTTGGGGGGACCGTCCAGAATACACCAGAGACTTGGGAGGTGAGAGGCTCTCAGCCCTCAAAGGGAAAGACCTTAGATGAAATGTCCAAAGTAGTGAGAGGGAACTTATAGAGCCCACCTGAAACATAAAGACTGGGCATCAAGTGAGGAAGGTGGTTGCCATCCCACAGTCAAAACCATGAACCCATAATTGTTCCTGTCTGAAAGAACTGCTGGGTTGGAAATGGAGAGGAACCTGAGGAAAAGAAGTTCCAGTGACAGGCCCAAAGTGGGACCCAGCTCAAGGAGAGGCCACAAGGCTTGACACTATTACTGAGGCTATGGAGCGCTCACAAAAAGGGACCTTGTATGACCGCACTCCAGAAGACACAACAAGCAGCTGAAAGAGTCAGATTCAGATATTTACACCCAACCAATGGTTGAATTAGGGAAAAGTTGGAGGAAGCTGAGGAGGAAGATGACCCTGTGGAAGGTCTAGCAGTCTCAACCAACCTTGACCACCCCCCCCCCCCAGAGATCTCTCAGACACTGCATCACCAACTAGGCAGCATATACCAGCTGATGTGAGTCCGCCTACACATATACAGTAGAGGACTGCTGTATCTGGGTTCAATCAGAGAAGATGCACCTTACTGTCAAGAGACTGGAGGGTCAGAGAATTTAGAGGTCTGGTGGGGTAGGGGATGGGGTCAAACTTGTGGAGATGGGCGAGGTGAGGCCATATGGGATGTGGAACTGTCTGAGTGTGGACTGGGAGGGGAATAAAAATCTGGAGTGTAAAATAAATAAATAAATACATAAATAAATGAATAAATAAATAAATGATAAAATTTAAAAAATGCCTGAAAGAGATCAAACACTAGTGTCCACAAAAAGGGACCTATCATGATGGCCCTATGAATGACCCAACAAGCAGCTGAAAGAGTCAGATGCAGATAATTATGCCCAACCAATTAAGGAGAAGGGTGACCCTGTAGGAGACCAGTAGTCTCAACTAACATGGATTTGTAAATATCTCAGCCACTGAGCCACTGACCAGTCAATACACACCAGCAGATATGAAGCCCCCAACACATACACATCAGAGGACTGCACGGTTTGGACTCAATCAGAGAAGATGCACCTAACTCTCAGGAGACTGGAGGCCCCAGGGAGTTCAGAGATCCAGTAGGGTGGTGGTGGTGGGTGGGAACATCCTCTTGGAGACAGGAGGACTGAGAGGGGTATGCGATGTAGAACAGTCTGAGGGTGGACCTGGAGAGGAATAAAATCTGGAGTTTAAAGTAAATAAATTTTTAATGAAGGAAATAATAAAAATATACATAAAAAGAAAATATCCTGATTATGCTGAGAAACAATATATATTTATAAAGCATACAAATAAACTTATTTACCTTCTTTAAATAATTTATTTTTACTGTGTGTGCATGTGTGTTTGTGTATGGTGTGTGTGTGTTTGTGTGTGTATGTGTGTGTGTATGTGTGTGTGTGTGTGTGTATGTGTGTGTGTGCATGTGTGTATAAGTAGCTGTACTATCCAGAATCCAGGAGATAACATCAGATACCTTGGACTCAATAACCAATGTGCCTCTTCAATATGAGTCTGAGAAACCTCAGTGCTTTGTAAAAGCAGGAAGAACTCTATTTAAATCACTGACCAACCTCTGTGTCTCCAGATGTTTCTTTTAAATAGTACGTACATACAGCGAGAAACAATCACCAAATCTGACATATCAGTTGTCTTAGTGAACTATTTCTACTAAAACAACTGATAATTTTATGGCTTTTTATTCAGGAAGGTAAAAATAAAATTCCCTACTTATCTCTGCTATAATTTTTCTCATAAAAAGTAAATAAATTATTTTGAAATTTCTCATAAACCATGACCAGTCTGCCTGCATTAAATGTGTCAAACATAAAATTTCTGTCCTCTCTAGGTTTTAGAGCTTACAAACTAAAATTCATTTATTTGATGAGTCAAACTAAATAGTTGGCCTTACATCTATCATTATCATAAACTTGAATTGGAGATGACCCACAACTGAAATAATGTTCACATTGTAATGAATTTAAAACAGGTAACATTTATTATGTTACATTTTTAAATATTCCACCAAACCAAGAAATGCTTGAGAAGCTATCTTGTTATAATATGACTATGTGTTCAGGCTCTTGACACTTGAACTATCTATAATCAGATACTTGGATTTTTTGATTAATAAATTGTTTTATCTTTAAAAGTATAAGAACAAGACAAAGATAAATACATGAAGGGAGATTTCAGAGAGTTTCTAAATAAAAAGGTAAAGAAAGTTATTTTAAAAAGTAACTTATAATCTGAAAATATAAACACTGTTAAGAATCTAACTTGGCGGAATAAAATAGTCATAAGAGGAGGGAAGTCAATGAGTGGGAGAGAAGATTGGGAGGAGAATGGGGAAGTCGGTCAGGATCAGGAGTTGGGAGAGAGAGGAGAAAGGACCAGAGGGCCAGGAGCATAAATGTAAATCTGTAGCTGTGGAAGGAGGTGGGGATCTCGAGGAAGTTCCAGAAACTTGGGATAGGGGAAGCTCCCATGAGTCAATGTGTGTTTCCTTAACCCAGATCCCTAACCGTGAGGATGAGAGCCTGAACAGGTCTCCTGTAGCTAGGCAGAACCCATAGTGAAGGGATAAGGGATATTCCACCTACAAACCTTTTGACCCAAAATTTGCCCTGTCTATAAGAAACACAGGGACAAAGATGGAGCATGTGGAGGAGGAATGGCCAACCAATAACCAGCCCAACTTGAGGCTCAACCCAGTGGTCAAGCATTAATCCCTAATACTATTAGTGATACTCTGTTATACTTGCAGACAGAAGTCTAGCATAACTGTCCTCTGAGAAGCTTTACCCAGCAGCTGACTGAAACAGATGCAAATACCAACAGCCAAACGCTGGACAGAAGTTGAGGACTCTTATGGGAGAGTAGGGGAAAGGATTGAAGGCCCTGAACTGGATAAGAACACCAATAACCAATAATATTCTGTTGGAAGAATAACAGAGTCAACTGGCCTGGGCCCCTGAGAGGTCTTAAAGACTGCACCAACCAAAGACGAACCAAGAGCATACACGGACTGGACCAAGGACTATGGCACATATGTAGCAGATGTTCAGCTCAATTTCCATGTGAGTGTCCCAACAACTGGAACAAGGGCTGCTCCTAAAGTTGTAGCCTGGCTGTGGATTCTGTTCCACAACAGGGCTGCATTGTCTGGCCTCACTGGGCAAGGATATTCTTAAGCCTGTATAGACCTGAAGAACCAGGGTCAGGGGATGTCCAAGGGAGGCCCCCTCTCAGAGGAAAAGGGGAGGGAAGATATAGAGAAGGACTCTGTGAAAGAGTAGTGGGAAGGGCTAGTGTTTGTGATGTAAATGTATATGATTTGTGAACTACAATATATTTAAATATTCCGCAAGACTGTAAAAAAGTAAAGAAATAAATTTTCTATGAGACATGTAGCTTAATTTCTGGAATTGTATTATAACAACCAAAATCTGAAGAAAAAAGTAATGAAGAATTTGGATTAAATTTTGTTTACAACAAAAAGAATTTTAAAAATGATTTGCTTAATGAATGTTTGCAACAATAATTAGGAAAACAAAGGCTTAACCAGTTTAATATTTGGAATGAAATAAGTGACTTTCAGGTTTTATTTCTAGCTTATTAACACTTTTAAAAAGATTAAAGAAAAGAAACATTTAATTTTCCTTAAAAAAATGTATATTCCAGCACAGTAGTGTATGCTTGTAATCCCATAGCTTCAGAAGCTGAGGCAAAAGGCGTACCAAATGGATTGCTGTCTGGGCTATCTAGTGTAGTCCTCTTTGCAAAACACAAACAAGGCGAGAATGTGGACTCAGCAGATCCACTGGATACAATATCCTCTTCTGGTCTCCTTGACCTCTTTCCATGCTGTCACACTGATGTGCATACAGGCAAAACTCACACATACATAAAAACTACAGAGAGATAAACAGAATCTATTTTGAAATATTTCTCATTGTTTGAAAACACTTGTAAGATTTGTTACATTTACTTACACTAATTGCACTAACATAACCCACAATGTATTTGAGAGTCTGGTTTACGGTGTCCTTCAGGCGGGAAGTATTTGGAAATATAGGAAGTAATGTTTACTAAGTGCTCCAAATGAAAAATTAATGACATAGATACGGATAATATTTTGAAGCCCCTATCTGGAGGTTGAATATGATTCACTTATAGCTCTTAGTGTTCAAGATAATAAGTACTAGCACAATATGAGAATTAATGACTGCAATTCTAAAAGACTCTGAGCAATGATTAGGAGGAACATTTAAACATATATTGAGGGAATTATGGTACTGTTGATAGTGTTAAGCTGAATGTTCACATTATAATAAAAATAGTTTTGCCATGTGTAAGCACAATTTTAGACAACTCATGTGACATTGTCTTGCATAGTAAGCTAATTCTCCATATTTCTTTGTTTTAATATTTATAAATTTTATTTATGTTCTAAGACTAGAAGGACGTTTTAGCCTTTGATTACTGATGCCTCAAATAGAAGCCCAACTAAATTAAATAAATTTTACAGTATGAGAGGCATGATATTTTGATTGCAATTTTTGTTGGAAGAACTCTTTAGGTAGTATATTATTTATGTTATTAAACAATACAATATATAAATTTATGTTGCAGAATGAGAAAATAGAACAAAATAAACAAAACAAGCAATTTTTTTATTTTTAATTTTTAATTTTTTAAGACTTTCTTTTGTCTCAAATAACTTTGTTTATACAAAAAATGGCAAAAATAAATCTCATAAAAGTTGTATCTACTAATTTAGGACTGCTATTTCATACACTTCATAAAAATATACATTATTAAAATAAAAGTTTTAATTATTTTTCATCACTTTAGAAGAAACACATAACAATCATTATGCATAAATTTCACACTTAAATAGATCTTTATACATTATTCTATATACATAAATTCCACAAGTAACAATTTTTCAATATTTATAATTTTTAAATGTTTTGAAACCAATGATACGATCATTAAAAGTTTGTTCACCTCTTATTCATAATTTATAATTCAGTCCTAACATAAAATATTGAGTTTGTTCATTCATATTCTGAAGTCTCCTAATAAAATTTTACATTCTTATTTATTCATTACTCAATTTGGTGACTAGTATAGTTTGCTGTTCAGAAAGCCTGTCAAAATTCAGTGTTGCTTCTAATGTGATTTCTTGCAGTTATAAACATAAAATGTGACTACATTCTTTTTCTCCTTTAGAATTTATGTTGTATAACATTAATTGACTCTAGAGTACCAGTTTCTCTAATAATATTTAGTGCAGATTTTAAAATTCACTTTGGAATAATGAGCCAAATTCTGCAAATAGAATACTGTCTGGGGATTAATTAATTTCCTATTTTTATCTTATATGTCAAAAGGTAATCTAAAAAAGCTGCAGTCATAGATATATTTATGTTACAGTAGTTATATTAGGATTATCTCTAGATAAATGTCCTATGGCTAGTTACATGTTATTTGAGATTATATAAATGGCAATTCAAAACTTTTTTTTTTTAATTTTTAGGCAACCCTCTATTTTTTGGTTTTTTTATTTGTACCTATTTTAGGTTTATGCATTTGGAAGCTTTCATGTTAATGTTTGTGCAGAATTTCCTACTTTAGATAACATTAAAATGTTCTTAGCTCTCTCTGTTTTGTTTGTTTGGTTGGTTGGTTGGTTTTTCGAGACAGGGTTTCTCAGTGTAGCCCTGGCTGTCCTGGAACTCACTCTGTAGACCAGGCTGTCCTCGGACTTAGAAATCTGCCTGTCTCTGCCTCCCAAGTAAGTTCTCTTCTTGATTAAACTTAGAAGACATTTTTTCCTAAATGTGACACTTGATCACCCCTGATGTGTAGAATTCATAGTACAAAGCATACACACACTTTTGCACTTTTTATACATATTAGCCTTATCCTAGCCTCTTTCTATATTTATAATCCTATAATCTCTCTCAAGGACAGAAACATCTTTTGAAATCTACTCAGCATGGTGAAAACACTATGTACCCCTATTTATAGGAAAGGCATCCCAATTCAAGGATACTAGCAAGAATAGGAAAACACCTAGGAGCCCAAGTGAGGATGCCTCAATCCCACTTCAGAGAGTGAAGAAAGCAATCACGGGAGGGGTGAGGTAGGGAGGAACCTGGGTGGGAAAGGGGACAGGGAGAGGAAGAGGGGAACATGATCTGGTATTGGGTAGGGGGAACAGAACTGAAGTCTTGAGAGCCTGCAGAAAGAATAGAAATAGGCAACCTCAGGAGGTAGGAGGTGGGGGGGGGGCTCTAAAATGTAGCAGAGACCTGAGGACCTGAGGATCCATTCCATATACAGACACCAAACCCAGACACTATTGTAGATGCCAGGAAGTGCTTGCTGACAGGAGCCTGTTATAGCTGTCTTCTGAGAGGCTGTGCCAGAGCCTGACAAATACAGACAGAGGCAGATGCTTGCAGCCAACCATTGGACTGAGGACTGGGTCCCCAATGGAGGAGTTAGAGAAAGGAATAAAGAAGCTGAAGAAGGGGTTTGCAACCCCATAGGAAGAACAACAGTATCAACCAACCAGATCCCCCAGAGCTCCCAGGGACTAAACTGACAACCAAAGGGTCCACACATGGAGGGACCATGGCTTCAACTGCATATATAGCAGAGGATGACCTTGTCAGACTTCAATAGGAGGAGATGCCCTTGGGCTGGGAAGGCTTCCCCAGTGTAGGGGAATGCCAGGGTGGGGAGGCAGGAGTGCCTGAGGGAGCACCTACATAGAGCAGAGAGAGGGAGGATGGGATAGGGGGTTTCCAGAGGGGAAAACAGGAAGGGGGATAATATTTGAAATGTAAATAAATAAAATATCCAATAAGCAAAGAAAAATACAAAAAGAAAAAAAGACTCTCAGGACTCAAAGGGAGGGATTTTAGATGAAATGCTCTACAGTGAGGAGAGGGAACTTGTAGGGCCTATCTCCAGCAGAAAGATAGAGCATCAAGTGAGGGATGGGGTTGCCATCCCTCTGTCAAAAACTCTGACCCATAATTGTTCCTGTCTGAAAGAACTACAGGGCCAAAAATGGAAAAGAGCCTGAGGAAAAAAAGGTCCAGCAAGAGGAACAAGGTGGGATCCAGCTCAAGGGGAGGCCCCAAGTCCTGATGATATTACTGAGGCTGTGCTGTGCTCACAACAAAAGGTCTATCATGACTGCCCTCTGAAAGACCCAACAAGCAGCTGCAAGAGTCAGATGCAGATATTTATGCCCAACCAATGGACAGAAGCTGCTGATCCCTGTGATAGAATTAGACAAAAACTAGAAGAAGCTGAGGAGGAGGGCAACCCTGGAAGAGGACCCACAGTCTTAAATAACCTAGACTCTGAAATCTCTCAGACACTGAACGAGGCAGCAGGCAGCATACACCAGCTGATATGAGGTCCCCAACACATATACAGCAGAGGACTTCCTGGTTTGGACTCAGCCAGAGAAGATGCACCTAACCCTCAAGAGACTTGAGAACCCAGGGGGTGTGAAGGACTGGTGGGTTGAGGTGGGGGATGGGGACATCCTTTGGAAGATGAGGGGATGAGGTATGGGATATGGAACTAAATAGAGAGGGTAGACCAGGCAGAGGATAAAATCTGGATGGTAAAAAAAGATTAAATAAAAAAAATTAAAAATACATAAAATCAAAAATCAAAAAAAAGAAGAAAAAGGAAGAAGAGAAAAGAAAGAAAGAAAGAAAGAAAGAAAGAAAGAAAGAAAGAAAGAAAGAAAGAAAGAAAGAAAGAAGGAAAGAAAGAAAGAAGGAAAGAAAAGGAGATTGTTGAGGTTATTCTATAATATATTTTCCTCTCATGCCGTATCATTATTTATTCTAAAATTAAATGAATTAATTCCTATTGATATCCTGTTATAGTCATGGTGACTTGTTCAGTCATCATCAGAGATACTAGGAGAGAGAGAGAGAGAGAGAGAGAGAGTGTCTAAATTAGAGATCTCCTTTGAGTTCTTTACCCTCTGGAAAGGGGAAACTTTTGAGAGGAGGAAGACATTAGGACTCATTTTGCGTCTATATTGTTTTATTAGGATAGTCACAATTTGATTTACCCTAGGCTTCTGTGATACCTAGTTTTAGGATTGTAAGGCTACATACACTAAAGGTAGAGCTCATATTTCTATATTTATGTTCTTAAGACAATATTTTAAATGTTAATACTTGTTGAATGTATTATGTGCAGTACAAAAAGTTTCACTCAGAGCAGTTAAGATGTGTCAACATTATTTGTTTAATGCAATCTACAATTTTATCAAAATTGTATTCTGATAAAAAAAATCTACTGAACAGTAATATATTTTAAGAAAACATAGAAAATTATTTTAAAAGTCTCAGTTTTTGAAATTATACACCTTATATATCTTTTTAACAGAATGGTTGAATGTAGGTCCACTAAACAAATATCATTAAATATGGCAGTAGAAAAGATAGCTAAAGAATGAAGATTCATTTTTGTTCCTCTAACAGACCTGAGTTTATTCCTCAAAGTAAAATTGTGGTAACTCACAATCATGTTTAACTCCATTCAAGAAAACACTGGCCTCCTTAGGCACTCACACACATGTGTCTTACACAAGCACACACATAAAGACAAATACAAAAAATGGAACCATTATGGAGCATATGTAAATTTCTTTTCTATACACAGTGATATCTTCTTCAAAATATTTACTAATATAATGTCTTCTACATGGTGCTATTAAATATCTTGTCTACCATAATTTTCTACATTTGATACTCAGCAGTAATTTAACATAATGTAATATTTGTTAGTTAATAAGATTGCCATGCTGATGACATGTATAAAATGCTAATATATACATATATATTCTCCTAAATTAAATACTATATACACATATATACACTTGCACATATATATATATATATATGTGCAAGTGTATATATGTACCAAGGAATATATATTATTTTGTCAAGGTTTGTCCATAAACTTTATAAACCCACAAATCCTCAGGAGATGACATTTTAATATAATATATATATATATATATATGTCTGTCTCTGTGTGTATATATATATATATATATATATATATATATATCAATGCATAGTTCAGCATCTTATTGTTCAGCATTATAAGTAAGACCATTTGTCTACATGTATAAAAATAAAAATCTCATAGATATAAAAGACATACACATTTTGATTTATTTTTTTTTTTTTTTTGGCTAGGTTAGTTTTTTATTTCAGACCATGGAGTTATGTTTTGATGGCTGTAACTATGCTTATTGGCAGTAAAACTAATTATTTTAAAACTATCAAGAGATTATATAGAGAATATCCAAAGGAAACATCTCTGCATATGTTTGTACAGTCATTATACCAAATTTATAACAATGCAAGGTAAGCATGATGAAAAAATGGTAACTTAGTAAAATTTTTGAGATATTGAAAATACCAACCCAATTTTCAATTCAATGCTATAAGAATAATTAAATATTAAAAAATAATGTATCTTTTTGATGGCAAAAGAAAGAGTTCATATATAATGTCTTCTACCAATGCCTACCACCTCCTTTCTTTTTTTTTTTATTTTTTTATTTTTTTATTTTTATTTTATTTTTTTATTTTATTATTTTTATTTTTTTTATTTTTTATTTACATCCAGTCTTTCCAGGACCAGGGGTCTCTCCTTCCATCTTTTTAGAAATCTATTGATATGCTGATTGTGTCTAGGGTATTCTGAGATTCTGGGTCAATATCCCCTTATCAGTGACTGCATACCATGTGTGTTCTTTTGTGATTGGGTTACCTCTCTAAGGATGATATTTTCAAGTTCTGACCATTTGCCTAGGAATTTCGTGAATTCATTGTTTTTAATTGCAGAGTAGAACTATCACTATTTGCAGACGATCTGATAGTATACATAAGCGACCCAAAGAACTCCACCAGAGAACTCCTACAGCTGATAAACGACTTCAGCAAAGTGGCTGGATATAAAATCAACTCAAGCAAGTCAGAAGCCTTCCTATACTCAAAGGATAAGCAGGCTGAGAAAGAAGTAATAGAAATAATACCCTTTACGATAGCCACAAACCATATTAAGTATCTTGGCGTGACTCTAACCAAACAAGGGAAAGATCTGTATGACAAGAACTTCAAGTCTCTGAAGAAAGAAATTGAAGAAGACCTCAGAAGATGGAAAAATCTGCCATGCTCATGGATTGGCAGGATTAATATAGTAAAAATGAGCATCTTACCAAAAGTAATACACAGATTCAATGCAATCCCCATCAAAATCCCAACTCAATTCTTCATAGAGTTAGAAAGAGCAATTCAAAAATTCATCTGGAATAACAGAAAACCCAGAATAGCTAAAACTATTCTCAAGAGGAAAAGAACCTCTGGGGGAATCAGTATCCCGGACCTCAAGCTGTACTACAGAGCAATAGTGTTAAAAACTGCATGGTATTGGTACAGTAACAGACATGTAGATCAATGGAACAGAATTGAAGACCCAGAAATGAATCCACACTCCTATGGTCACTTGATCTTTGACAAAGGAGCTAAAACCATCCAGTGGAAATAAGATAGCCTTTTCAACAAATGGTGCTGGCTCAGCTGGAGGTCAACATGCAGAAGAATGCAAATTGACCCATCCTTATCTCCTTGCACTAAGCTCAATTCTAAGTGGATCAAAGATCTCCACATAAAACCAGACACACTGAAACTAATAGAAGGGAAACTAGGGAAGAACCTTGAACATATGGGCACAGGGGAGAATTTCCTGAACAGAACTCCAATAGCTTATGCTCTAAGATCAAGAATAGACAAATGGGACCTCATTAAACTACAAAGTTTTTGCAAGGCAAAAGACACCGTCAAAAAGACAAAGCGGCAACCAACTAACTGGGAAATGATCTTTACCAACCTTACATCCGACAGAGGGCTAATATCCAAGATATACAAAGAACTCAAGAAGTTAAACTCCAGAGAGGCAAGTAACCCTATTAAAAAATGGGGTACAGAGCTACACAAAGAGTTCTCACCTGAAGAATATCTAATGGCTGAGAAGCACCTAAAGAGATGTTCATCATCCTTAGTCATTAGGGAAATGCAAATCAAAACAACCCTGAGATTCCATCTCACACCAGTCAGGATGGCTAAGATCAAAAACACAGGAGACAGCAGTTGTTGGCGAGGATGTGGAGAAAGAGGAACACTCCTCCACTGCTGGTGGAATTGCAGGCTGGTACAACCACTCTGGAAAGCAGTCTGGCGGTTCCTCAGAAAACTGGGCATGACACTCCCGGAGGATCCGGCTATACCACTCCTGGGCATATACCCAGAGACTTTACCTGCATGCAATAAGGACACGTGCTCCACTATGTTCATAGCAGCCTTATTTATAATAGCCAGAAGCTGGAAAGAACCCAGATGTCCCTCAACGGAGGAATGGATTCAGAAGATGTGGTATATTTACACAATGGAATACTACTCCACATCTTGATTTATAACTTATATACTTACTTTATTTTTCATAGTAATTACATATTTCATAAAAACCACAATTATGCTCTTCTAAAATACATTATTTTAGAATATATATATATATATATATATATATATATATATATATATGTGTGTGTGTGTGTGTGTGTGTGTATAGTATTTAATTTATTTTGTTCAATTAGTAAAATAATTTTAAAATGTCATTATTATCTACTTTGAATTTGTATACTGTGTCATGTTTGCTAGGAATTCTAAGAATGCTATTGACATACTATTTTATGGAGTCTCGAATTCCACATAGCAAAAACATTAGGAAACACAAAATTACATTCATTGCTCTCTGTCTTAGTTAGGGTTTTACTACTAGGAAAAGACACCACGACCAATGCAAGTCTTATAAAAAACGTTTAATTGGAGCTGGCTTACAGGTTCAGAAATTCAGTTCAGTATCAAGGTGGGGACATGGCAGCATCTAGGCAGCCATGGTGAAGGAGAAACTGAGAGTTCTAGATCTTCATTTGAAGCCTGCTAGTGTAACACTGACTTCCAGGCATCTAGGGCAGGTGACACACCTACCCCAACAAGGCCACACATCCTGATAGGGCCACTCCCTGGGCCAATCATATACAAACCATCACACTCTCCAAGTGTCAAAAATCAGAAAGTGAGATAATTATACTATATAATTTCCAACTCTTTATCCTCAAAACAAAGTCTCTACAGATTTAGACAAAAACATCATTATATATTGATCTTTTAAAATTTGTTTGATATTATCTAAACCTAACATATAAGAAATTAATATCAACATTAATTTTATTATATCAAAGTAAAGACGAAATCATATTTTTCTTATTAAGAGTATAATATTTATATCTTTGATTGATAAATATCTCCTAAAAAAGAAATGAGATCTCCTAGACTAAATGTATTGAAAGGCCAAAGAGCCTACTGAATGAAAAGGATTTATTGTGTATAGTCTATGATTTTTCCAACTTTCATTATGGATAGTACATTAATTTCTTATAGAATGTTAAGTTTCATGAAGAAAATGCACTAAAGAAACATCAAAATATAATCATTGTGTTGTAGAATACATGCATTTGTAATTGAAATCTCCCCTGTGCAGTAAAACTGGCTAAATTTAAAGTTCTTTCCTTCCTAGCATACATCCTAACATGTTGCCATAATCACCATGTGAAGTAGATCTCCCAGATGTAGAATTCAATCAGAATGAATACATTACCAGAACAACAGCTATTCACAGGGGAAATAAATAGTAATAACAGGGAACTCAACAATCTGTCACTGTTTATATCATTTGGAATCAAATAATATAACCATTCTCATACATATATATGTATAGGGTCCTAATCATGTGTTACGATTTTGTAAAAGTCTTTGCATTTTTTATTGAAATTTGAATAGCATGGTATCTAAGCTTCTGCAAAACTTAAGTTTAACATCCGCTGGATTAATTTCCCAAAGTAGAACCCAAGTTTAACCTTGATACTATTGGAAGCACTTTACTTTGAGTTATTTTAGTAAGGATTTTAAGAGGAATGAGTGTGCCACTTATAACATGATTTAATTAATCATTGGTTGCTTTCACCATTACTCTAATTGATACAAATATGCATTTTTGTAGCATAGCATCTTATGTGTAATAAAGCCTACTTCTAATAAAAATATACATTTCTTTCATTATTAGTATCAACTTATACATTGTTTAATATCAGAGATAGTAATGTGAAGACTGAAGAAAGATATACACTGGACATTTTTGTTAATTATCTTTGCATATGCAGTTATGTTATTCTTAAAGGCAATAACTGATTTATGATGTGTGATAGTAGTTTTTATTATTTTTGTGGTAGTGTATGCATCAAATAAACTTTAATTGATAACTTTTGTCACCTTGGCAACCACTGAATATTTACATTTAATATATGGTTCCATTTGGGGACATTTGTAAAGTGTGTACGACCACCTCAGATATTTAGATATTTATTTGCACCAACCACTTATATTTTGAAATAAAAACCATTCATTGTTTCTTAAATCTTTAATTCTATGGCACAGTATACTTAGCTGTTTTCTGCCTTTTGTGACTCTGTAAAGACAGAAAGATAGAAAGGATGTGGAATAAAAGTGTGAGGAAAGGTGGGGAGGAATAGGGAGGAATAGAAGGATGAAATCCGAATATATTGTGTGGAAAATGATTTTCAGTAAGAAAGTACATTTTAAAAAAGAAACACAGGCACACACATGAGTGCACACACATGCACATTCAGACTTGCACATGCACACACACACACACACACACAAACACATACACACTGAAATCTATTTCCACTCCTTGTATCTAGAATTTCTCCCAGACTTCTAGTAAGATTATACTACCTCCAAGTGTAGCTTTTCAAAAGTCCATATGTGATGAAATACTTTTCAGCTATATATAAATGCTATGTCTGGTGTTTTTTTATGAATCCTGGTATTTGAGCAGCTATGCAGGGACAAGAATTAGGCAGCTCCACTGGTAGGCAGAGGGAGAGAAGGAGAAGGTTGGCTAGGAAATAATGGTTGATAACATGAATAATATACAGCTTCTTCACTTTCCTAACCAGAGATAAAATTTTAGAAGCTTAAAACAAAGCCCTAGAATGCTTTTGTTCTCCCACAAAAACAGAAAAGAAAAAACAAAACCCTGTTGATGAACTAGCTCAATGACCTCAAGTTCTTAAATTTTTCTTACCCTTCTCGAGAAGCTGTACACGATGATGTAATTAAAAATCTCATCAGTGATTCACCTTTGAAGCAACCCACTTTTTCTCATTAGTCTAATTAAAAAATTCCAAACTATACATTCCATGAGATACCAGTTCTAGTGACTCTTTCTTGCTATACAGGAGATCTGTTCTTTTTTTAAAGCTCCCTTTAATGAAATATTCAGTTCTAAATTTCATCCTTTCTGGAGTACAGATTTCATTATTTGAAATCTGGAGAGAAGAATACTTAAAACACTTGGTGGCTGAGAAGTGTTCAGCAATCTTAACTTCATGCTCTAAGTTCATCATAAATCAAGCTTCTATAATAACAAATGTAAATCTCTATAGGAATCTTTGATTCAAGATGTCTAAGACTTTCCTAACTTGTGTGGATGAGGATAGTTCGAAATTCCCTTTCAATGAGAATAAAGTGAAAGGCTTCTCACTCCATCTTTTAAACAACCTAGGCCAGACTGAGGAATGCTTTGTTAAGGTTGTCTAAAATCAGAACAATTTTGAGAATTTACAGTTGGAATAGAGGAGCTGGGATTTGAGTTCATGCTCTTACATTTAAATAGAGTGGAATCTGCACCTCAATTATTTTAAAATGAATAACATAAGGAAGTAACTATAACCTCACTATGACCCTGTCATATAGATTCTAAAAAGGTTGGTTAAATGTTTTTAAGATGTCAGATTAAAACATAAATTATATAAATTATAAGGCATTTGCCCAAGAAGTAGTCTAACCATTTTTATAATGAAGTTTCCAAAAATATAATAGTGATTGAGGAAATATATCAAAACCATAAAGAACAAAATTGTCTAAGAAGCTTGACCTAAAGATTATAAAATTTATAAATATTACAGCTAACACAAATAATTCAGAAAGAATAAAATAGCTAGGTAGGGAAAGACAAGAAAACCTCTTAAGTGAGTAAACTCATTTTTGTTTTAAGTGGTAAGACAATAAGAAAAATTCACTTGTTAGCTTCCATTGTAATGAATAAAACACTAGTCTGCATGAAGTAAAAACAAGCTTTCATTTATTCACTCTGCTTAGAGCTGTTAGTGTTGTAGGGGATACAGACCAGGAAGCACAAGTCTATTATGTTTTCACCTCCATATGTGACTGTGACAGATCCTGCCCCTGGAACTGAAAGCTTGACTGTCTCCCAGGAAGTTCCCCCTTACCAGGAACACAGGAGTTTTGCTGTAACACGGGACAAAGGAGGCCTATTCTAACATTCCCCTAATTTTATATTTTATTTTATTTTTATACATTTTTGTGAATTTAAATTTTCTCACTTCTTGATAGAAGAATCTATTGTCACATTCAACAATAATCATATTTTTCTAATTTCAATAATAAAGGAATGACAAATAACATATCTCTATTTAAATTTTTTTTTAATTTAATTTTATTTTATTTTTTTAATTTACATTCCAAATCACTTCCCCTTTCCCGTTTCCTCCCTCCCCGAAAGTCCCATAAGCCCCCTTCCCTCCCTCTTTTCTCTGTTCAACCCCCTCTCATTACTCTGTCCTGGCGTTCCCCTACATCCAGTCTTTCCAGGACCAGGGGTCTCTCCTTCCATCTTATTAGAAATCTATTGATATGCTGATTGTGTCTAGGGTATTCTGAGATTCTGGGTCAATATCCCCTTATCAGTGACTTCATACCATGTGTGATCTTTTGTGATTGGGTTACCTCACTAAGGATGATATTTTCAAGTTCTGACCATTTGCCTAGGAATTTCGTGAATTCATTGTTTTTAATTGCAGAGTAGTATTCCATTGTGTAAATATACCACATCTTCTGAATCCATTCCTCCGTTGAGGGACATCTGGGTTCTTTCCAGCTTCTGGCTATTATAAATAAGGCTGCTATGAATATAGTGGAGCATGTGTCCTTATTGCATGCAGGTAAAGTCTCTGGGTATATGCCCAGGAGTGGTATAGCCGGATCCTCCGGAAGTGTCATGCCCAGTTTTCTGAGGAGCCGCCAGACTGCTTTCCAGAGTGGTTGTACCAGCCTGCAATTCCACCAGCAGTGGAGGAGTGTTCCTCTTTCTCCACATCCTCGCCAACAACTGCTGTCTCCTGTGTTTTTGATCTTAGCCATCCTGACTGGTGTGAGATGGAATCATCCTTAGTCATTAGGGAAATGCAAATCTATTTAAATTTTTGTAGTCATAAATAGTTATGCTACTCCAAAATAGTAGACATATGATATCTATGACCAGATATTTGTTTAAAATTTAAGACATAAAAACTTTAGCATTCTTCTGGTCTGCTTCTCCACCTGGGCTGTGTGGGTTTGCCTGATACCCTCTCACATCTTACAGCCTGCTTGTCTCCTAGGAGGGCCTCAATGACCAGGGACACAAGTGAGATTTCAGCCCAAATATCCATATCAGCTGGGACAACCAAATAGCCCAACTGACACAGGACCTACCCTCTGCCTGAGTTTCATCTTCTTTCAGGTCTGCTACTCCACCCATGCCATATTGAGGGGCTATAAGTCCCACAGCCCATAGCCTTCTGCTTCCACGAGGTCTGCAGTACCCAGAGACACTGGAGGTCTGCCTTGTCCAGAGGCACAGTCCTTCCGGTTCTCACCTCCATCTGCGACTGGGGAAGATCCTACCCCTGGAACCCAAAGCTTGACTGTGTTCCAGGAAGTTCCCCCTTACCAAGAACCCAGGAGTTTTGCTGTAACAAGGGACACAGGAGGCCTGCTCTAACCAGAGACAAAGGAGGTCCACCCTAACCAGAGACAGCACAGTGCGCCTCCCCAGAAGCCTGCTCTATCCCATGTGACAGAGCTCTACCTGCACCCAAGAAGGTCAGCTACAGTCAGAGACATCCAGGCCAAGTTAACATCAGAGGGTAACCAGATGGCAAGAGGGAAGCATAAGAAAACAATCAACAGAGCCCAGTGCAATTTGGCACATCAGAAGCCGGTTCTTCCAACACAGCAAGCTGGGGATACATTAACACACCTGAAAAGCAAGATTATAACCTAAAACTCCATCTCATGAAGATGATAGAGGTCTTTAAGGTGGACATAAAGAACTCCCTTAAAGAAATACAGGTAATTGTGTCCCACTCCATACCTGGAAACAGATATTGAAGTTAGTGAAATTGATTAGATGTTTCCTTTAAACAAAGAAACACAAAATTGGTCTTTATATTCCTGAAATTTTATCTTCCTTGATAAAAATGCTCATGGTCTTCGTAAACCTATCTAAGATCTTGCCATTATTCATACATTCTCTCCAGTGTTATTATCCAGAGTTACATGATTTTCCTTGTTTTTACTTTCTTTGTCTGCTGGTTTCCTTAAAGTGAGTTTCTTAACTACATCCTATTTGTTGTTTGGGCCATACACTCTCTTTTATATCACTCTTAATACATTTTTGTACTCTTTAAGTTAGTGTGAAATGCCACTTCATAGTGTGTCATGACAAACTTTATAAATGCCCCTAACATCAAGCTTTTCTAAACTACCTTAACACTGTTAAAATAGGAAAACTTCAACTTTTCACTGTAGATATATTTTTGTAAAAAACACAGCTATCATTTTAAACCATGTATTTATTCATTACTGTTTTTGTAAGGGTGAAAGCTTCAAAAGCTTTTCTGGTAATGCCTTAGATAATATTTTAATTTCTGGGTTGTGTTCAGGATGGTAAATGATATGCCACAAAGATATTCCCTTTATATTGATATGTATCAAGTTTGAATAATTCAATATTCTTAATTATCTATGTTGGTCCACTACATGTATGCAAAATATATATTAAATATTACTATGCATATATAAATATACATCAGTTATCTTTATTGAACAAAATAAGTACTTATTTACAATTGTATATCTTAGTATTTCTCCAAATAACAGACGCTATATCTTGCGTTTGGCGTTCGGTAAATATTTATTGAACTGAATCAAACTGAATATGTGCTAGTTGTCAGTTTTTATGATAGCACTCTTCCATCCAGAGAAATCTCATATACACAGTCCAGAAATCTCACATTTGTCCTCAAAAAATGGTATTAAGGTGAAGAAGACAATGATTGTCATGATATTTTTATGAAAATGCAGATCTGTATCCATATTGATTTGTTCTACAGAAATTTTGAACCAATAAGAATATAAAGAGAATTTAATCTCAGTCTGTTTTCAGTTGTCTCTAGCTGCTGCTTGACAAATTTGCATTGCTTTCTATAGTCTTTGCATGAAATCAAATCTCCATTTTCTGAGACTATATCTACAGTTCTGAGCAGCAAAATGATACAACTTCAGAAATGGCAACCAATGTCAAGGCTTCTAAAACTTGCTCTGAAACAAAATTCTGATCAGAACAGTGCACTTTCCATAATAACCTTGCATATTTTATTAATCTTAACTTTACTTACACTACAGACATACAGGTTACTCACAAGTAGAAAAATCAATGTTCTTTGGCTTTATATTTCACATTTGATCTTTGAGTGCTTTAACAATTTACTACTCTGAATTATTTTGTCATACTAAAATATTTCTTCCATTTAAATTTAAATATTATAATAAAGGAATTACAATTTCTCGAAAAATTTCTGATGACAAACCCAATCATTAATTCTACATTGTTAGAGTATTTTTCAATAATTACTGCCAAATAAGTTTAATGGTTATTTCTTTCCACGAATTTTTTTAGTGAAGATACTTAAGTAATGCTTTTATCTAAACATACCATTTTGCAAAGCAATTTTTCTTACTTAGTTTTAGTTAAGTAACATTATTTTATTTTATTTTTTAAAATGTCCTGGGGCATCTTTCTCTTTTCTTATAAGAACTAAGTGTTGTATGAATTTGAACCTTCAGAATTTTGGTAAACTAATATTTTTACATTTATATACAAAAGTTATTTTATTTGCAACTGAATTGATTTGACCATTTCAATGTAAAATTGTAAAGCTACAAACACATTTGGCAAATTAGAAATGAAATGCAAGCTGATACTAGATGCAAGAAAAATAAAAGCTGGAAAGAACCCAGATGTTCCTCAATGGAGGAATGGATACAGAAAATGTGGTATATTTACACAATGGAATACTACTCAGCTATTAAAAACAATGAATTCATGAAATTCTCAAGCAGATAGGTGGAACTGGAAAATATCTTCCTAAGTGAAGAAACCCAATCACAAAAGAACATACATGGTATGCACTCACTGATAAGTGGATATTAGCCCTGAAGCTTGCAATACCCAAGACACAATTCACATATCAATTGATGCCCAAGAAGAAGGAAGAATAAAGTATGGATACTCTGGTCCTTCTTAGAAGGGGGAACAAAATGCTCACAGAAGGAGATACAGAGACAAAGTGTGGAGTAGAGATTGATAGAAAGACCATCCAGAGACTACCCACCTAGTAATCCATCCCATATACAGTTACAAAACCCAGACACTATTATCAATGCCCACAAGTGTTTGCTCACCTGAGCCAGATATAGCTACTACCTGAGAGGCTCTGCTAGTGCATGACAAATACAGAGGGGGACACTCTCAGCCAGCCATTGAACTGAACACAGGGTCCCCAATGGGGGAGCTAGAGAAAGCACCCAAGGAGCTGAAGGGTTTTTTGCAGCACCATAGGAGGAACAACAACAACGATATGAGCCACCCAGTACTCCCAGAGCTCCCAGGGACAAAAACATCAACTAGATAGTACAAATGGTGTTACCCATGGCTCCAGATGCATAGGCAGCAGTTGATGGCCTTGTTGGACATCAAAGGGAGCAGAGGTTCCTTGTCCTGGAAAGGTTTGATGCAGCAGTGTAGGCAAACACCAGGACAGGGAAGCTGGAGGGGATTGGTTGGGGAAGAGGGTGAGAGAAGATGACATATGGGAATTTTGGGAGGGACGGGAGAAGAAAGGGGAAATCATTTGAAATGTAAATAAAGGATATATCTAATAAAAAAAAGAAAAATAGAACTATAAATCATATAAATACATGCTGCAAGGTAAAATATGTATATGATACCCCAGGAAACTTATTTTAGATAGCCAAAAAAATCATATAAGTAAATCAATTAATCTTCTACAAGAAAGATTTAGTGTTTGAAAACATGAGATGTTCATCATCCTTAGTCATTAGGGAAATGCAAATCAAAACAACCCTGAGATTCCATCTCACACCAGTCAGAATGGCTAAGATCAAAAACACAGGAGACAGCAGTTGTTGGTGAGGATGTGGAGAAAGAGGACCACTCCTCCACTGCTGGTGGAATTGCAAGCTGGTACAACCACTCTGGAAAGCAGTCTGGCGGTTCCTCAGAAAACTGGGCATGTCACTCCTGGAGGATCTGGCTATACCACTCCTGGGCATATACCCAGAGGCTTTACCTGCATGCAATAAGGACACATGCTCCACTATGTTCATAGCAGCCTTATTTATAATAGCCAGAAGCTGGAAATATCCCAGATGTCCCTCAATGGAGGAATGGATTCAGAAGATGTGGTATATTTACACAATGGAATACTACTCTGCAATTAAAAACAATGAATTCACGAAATTCCTAGGAAAGTTATCAAAGCAAGAATATAGTGGGAATAATTATTTCCTATGAAAACCAAATTATTAGAACTAGCATCAATTGGATAGAAGTTGGATTCCTATACAAGCTACATGAGGGGCTTAAAGTAATTACTGAACCATACACACCTATGAATTTTGGGAAAAAAAATTAGTAAGTAGCCTAGAAAGGCAGGCCCACTGCTGGAATAGAGGTTTTAACATCAGTGGAGTAACCAAACAATTTATGATTAAATAAGTCCTATTCCAAACATTAAAAACTAGAATAGGCATCATTTTAAGACTAGAAATGTATGGCTAGTCCAGTCATAGGTCCAAGGGTGATAATATGAGTATTATGCTACTAAATAGAATCAGAATTAAACAGACTCCTCATCTAGAGAAAAATGTAGTTCTTATCCATCATTTAAGAAGCATCTATTTATGTAGGACATTGTGATTATCATAGAGATATATGACTGGCAAAGATATAGGGAATAAGAAATTTCAGAATATTCAAACCCATATAGAACATACATACTGAACTCCTCTGTCCAAAGCTCTAGGACTTTTGTAGAAAATAGAGTGAGAAGAGAATATCAGTCAACTCAGTGGATGGATATAAAAATAGTGTCTTTTGTATACAACAAAGTAGTTTGGTGGAGGAATAGTGTTCAAAAGAGCACATAAAGAATCTGAGCTAGCCCAATGCAGACTGTACACTTATGTAGAAAGGGTAGCTGGGCAGGAAATATTGTCCCAAGTTGTGGAGCTTTTGGTAAATGTAAAGTGATGAGAGAGACTTTTCATTTCTGAATGTCACTCATGGCAAATTGGTCAATCTCCACTGGAAGACCATGCCTTTAAGAATATTTGGGAAGCAAGTATTAGATGTAAAGGATTTAAAACAACAACAACAAAAAATAATTAGGATGTGAGTTGGACGCATAGGTGAAGGAAAACAGATCTGAGAAAGTTGTAGTGGGTAAATATGATCAAATCGCACTTATAAAATTCTAAAAAATGTCATGCAAAATGAAATAAGAAGGGGCTGGAGAGGTGGCTCAGTGGTTAAGAGCAGAGACTGCTTTTCCAGACGTCCAGAATTCAATTCCCAGCAACCATATGGTGGCTCACAACCATCTGTAATGGAATCTGATGCTCCCTTGTGGTTTGTCTGAAGTTAGCAACAGTGTACTCATATAAATAATAAATAAATAAAACTTAAAAGAGAAAGAAAGAAAGGAAGAAAGAAAGAAAGAGAAAAAGAAGGAAAAGGGAAATTAATTTCCTGATGAATAGGCTAAATTTACAAAGGAGAAATTTCCAAACACTCAGAGCTTTTCCTCTCAAAGGAAAATTTCATTCAATTTTAATTCTTTGGCTTTAGTATGAAGCTGAATCAACTAAAAAGACTACCAGCCAATATCACTAATGCTTATGGACACTGTTTGGAAAAATGCTTCAAACCCACTTAGAAGGGGGAACAAAATAATCAGGGGAGACAGAGGGAGAGACCTTGGTGGGAGAGAGGAGGGGGAAGGAAAAAAAGGAGGGGGCAAGACCAGGTATGGGAAAAGACAGGAGTGAAGTCCAGAGACCCAAGAAAATGAACAAAAATAAGTAACAGTGGGATTGGGAAGTCACTAAAAATTCCCAGACACCAGGGATATGAGAGGATCTCAGGGCTCAGGGGGAATAATATTAGCCAAAATACCCAACAGCAGGGAGACAGAAACTGAAGAGACCACCTCCAGTAGATAGACAGTTGAGTGATGGAGTCACATACCCATCTAAATATATTTAACCAAGATTAGTCTCTGTCTAAATGAAATGCAAGCACAAAAATGGAGCAGAGTCTGAAGGAAAGGCCATCCAGAGACATTCCATCCATAGTTACCAAACCCTGACACTATTGCTGATGCTAAGATGTGCTTGCTGACAGAAGTCTAGTATGACTGTCCTCTGTGAGGCTCTGCCAGCATCTGACCAGTATAGATGCAAATACTCACAGCCAACCATTGGACTGACTCTGGGGACCCCAGTGGAAGAACTAGGGAAAGACTGAACGAGGTGAAGGAGGATTGCAACCTATTAGGAAGAACAATAGCATCAATTAACCAGACACCCCCTCAGAGCTCCCAGGGACTAAACCACCTACCAAAGAGGACAGGTCCATGGCTCCTGCTAAATATATAGCAGAAGATTGCCTCATTTGGCATGAGTGGGAGGGAAGGTGCTTGGTCCTATTGAGGCTTGACACCCCAGAGAAGAGGGATGCTAGTGGGTGTATGGGCTGGGACGCATCCTCTTCGAGGCAAAGGAGTCGGGGATGGGGTTCATAGATCGGAGACCAGGAAGGGGGATACTATTTGAAATGTAAACAAATAAAATGAAAAAAAATAAACAAATAAAAGAATACAAAAGAAAGTTAATAAAGCATAGACACTATTCATATAAAAAGAGAGCAAAAAAATGCATGAATAGCATTAAGAATAAGAGTACAATGATGTATTTATTAAACTCATTATGACCAATGAATAAAAATATTTTAAATATATGTGATAATAAAGTTACATAAGGCTCAAATACAAGTATGCATTGCATTATGTTAAAGTTAATCATGTTTGCATTCAGACTGTGATAATTTATTTGTAGTAACATTAAAAAATATCTTCAAATTCTTTATAGAATTCATTCTGGCCATGAGTGGATCACAATTGACCTCCCCAAAGTGATCTTTAGTGAGGAGGGGGAAGCAGAGACATCTCTGTATGCATACTGCATCAAGATAGAAAGAGTCATCTTTTGATAGAAAGAGTCATTAACATCAATGCAATTTTAAAGGACTTTTCCAAAATTATTCCTTAGAATTGATATGTAGTTTCAAGTGGTATAGGAAATATTAAAATAATGTGAAAGAAAGATGGAAAACGATTGTTCAGTGGGAGCTGCTTTGTATGTTCTTGGAATAGTTCAGAAAGTGAAGTCAACAATTTTTGATTATCTACATTTTGTTAATGGAATAGCAAAGCATACTTTGTTAATGGAATAGAAAGAAAAAGGCAAGGCGTTAAAGACATTCATTATGTTTATATTTTCAATGCATAAGTTAACAGGTGAACATACTAATGAGGCAATCAAGTCAAAATTATAGCCCAATGTTTTCTTGAATTTTTTAAATATTTATTTTATAAAGCTCCCTAATTCAGTATGTAGACAAAAAGGGCATACATGTATTGGACTCAAGGAAATCAAGAATACAAGCATTTGTCTTATGATGTAACAGTATAACATGATAGTCTTCCAGTATGAGTTATTTTCTTTTTATTTTTAATTTTCTAAGTTTTTTTTTAAATTTACATTCCAAATCATTTCCCCTTTCCCGTTTCCTCCCTCCCCGAAAGTCCCATAAGCCCCCTTCCCTCCCTCTTTTCTCCATTCAACCCCCTCTCGTTTCTCTGTCCTGGTGTTCCCCTTCATCCAGTCTTTCCAGGACCAGGGGTCTCTCCTTCCATCTTCTTAGAAATCTATTGATATGCGAATTGTGTCTAGGGTATTCCGAGATTCTGGGTTAATATCCCCTTATCAGTGACTGCATACCATGGGTGTTTGTTTGTGATTGGGTTACCTCACTAAGGATGATATTTTCAAGTTCTGACCATTTGCCTAGGAATTTCGTGAATTCATTGTTTTTAATTGCAGAGTAGTATTCCATTGTGTAAATATACCCTATCTTCTGAATCCATTCCTCCGTTGAGGGACATCTGGGTTCTTTCCAGCATCTGGCTATTATAAATAAGGCTGCTATGAACATAGCGGAGTATGTGTCCTTATTGCATGCAGGTAAAGCCTCTGGGTATATGCCCAGGAGTGGTATAGCCGGATTCTCCAGGAGTGTCATGCCCAGTTTTCTGAGGAACCGCCAGACTGCTTTCCAGAGTGGTTGTACCAGCTTGCAATTCCACCAGCAGTGGAGGAGTGGTCCTCTTTCTCCACATCCTCGCCAACAAGTACTGTCTCCTGTGTTTTTGATCTTAGCCATTCTGACTGGTGTGAGATGGAATCTCAGGATTGTTTTGATTTGCATTTCCCTAATGACTAAGGATGATGAACATCTCTTTAGGTGCTTCTCAGCCATTAGATATTCTTCAGGTGAGAACTTTTTGTTTAGCTCTGTACCCCATTTTTTAATAGGGTTGCTCGCCTCTCTGCAGTTTAAGTTCTTGAGTTCTTTGTATATATTAGATATTAGCCCTCTGTCGGATGTAAGGTTGGTAAAGATCATTTCCCAGTTAGTTGGTTGCCGCTTTGTCTTTTTGACAGTGTCTTTTGCCTTGCAAAAACTTTGTAATTTAATGAGGTCCCATTTGTCTATTCTTGATCTTAGAGCATAAGCTATTGGAGTTCTGTTCAGGAAATTCTCCCCTGTGCCCATATGTTCAAGGTTTTTCCCTAGCTTCCTTTCTATTAGCTTCAGTGTGTCTGGTTTTATGTGGAGGTCCTTGATCCACTTGGAATTGAGCTTAGTGCAAGGAGATAAGAATGTGTCAATTTGCATTCTTCTGCATGTTGACCTCCAGCTGAGCCAGCACCATTTGTTGAAAAGGCTATCTTTTTTCCACTGGTTTTAGCTCCTTTGTCAAAGATCAAGTGACCATAGGAGTGTGGATTCATTTCTGGGTCTTCAATTCTGTTCCATTGTTCTACATGCCTGTCACTGTACCAATACCATGCAGTTTTTAACACTATTGCTCTGTAGTACAGCTTGAGGTCCACGATACTGATTCTCCCAGAGGTTCTTTTACTCTTGAGAATAGTTTTAGCTATTCTGAGTTATTTTCAAATTAAGAAGAGATCACTAATAGTATACTTAAGCAACCCGAAGAATTCCACCAGAGAACTGCTACAGCTGATAAAAAACTTCAGCAAAGTGGCCGGATACCAAATCAACTCAAGCAAGTCAGTAGCCTTCCTATACTCAAAGGATTAGCAGGCTGAGAAAGAAGTAAGAGAAATGATAACCTTCACCATAGCCACAAACCATATAAAGTATCTTGGCGTGACTCTAACTAAACAAGTGAAAGATCTGTATAACAAGAACTTCAAGTCTCTGAAGAAAGAAATTGAAGAAGACCTCAGAAGATGGAAAAATCTGCCATGCTCATGGATTGGCAGAATTAATATAGTAAAAATGACCATCTTGCCAAAAGCAATATACAGATTCAATGCAATCCCCATCAAAATCCCAACTCAATTCTTCATAGAGTTAGAAAGAGCAATTCAAAAATTCATCTGGAATAACAGAAAACCCAGGATAGCTAAAACTATTCTCAAGAGTAAAAGAACCTCTGGGGGAATCAATATCCTGGACCTCAAGCTGTACTACAGAGCAATAGTGTTAAAAACTGCATGGTATTGGTACAATGACAGGCATGTAGATCAATGGAACAAAATTGAGGACCAAGAAATGAACCCACACTCCTATGGTCACTTGATCTTTGACAAAGGAGCTAAAACCATCCAGTGGAAAAAAGACAGCCTTTTCAACAAATGGTGCTGGCTCAACTGGAGGTCAACATGCAGAAGAATGCAAATTGACCCATTCTTATCTCCTTGCCCTAAGCTCAATTCCAAGTGGATCAAGGACCTCCACATAAAACCAGACACACTGAAACTAATAGAAAGGAAACTAGGGAAGAACCTTGAACATATGGGCACAGGGGAGAATTTCCTGAACAGAACTCCAATAGCTTATGCTCTAAGATCAAGAATTGACAAATGGGACCTCATAAAATTACAAAGTTTCTGTAAGGCAAAAGACACTGTCAAAAAGACAAAGCTGCAACCAACTAACTGGGAAATGATCTTTACCAGCCCTACATCCTGCAGAGGGCTAATATCTAATATATACAAAGAACTCAAGAAGTTAAACTCCAGAGAGGCAAGTAACCCTATTAAAAAATGGGGTACAGAGCTAAACAAAGAGTTCTCACCTGAAGAATATCTAATGGCTGAGAAGCACCTAAAGAGATGTTCATCATCCTTAGTCATTAGGGAAATGCAAATCAAAACAATCCTGAGATTCCATCTCACACCAGTCAGAATGGCTAAGATCAAAAACACAGGAGACAGCAGTTGTTGGTGAGGATGTGGAGAAAGAGCACCACTCCTCCACTGCTGGTGGGATTGCAAGCTGGTACAACCACTCTGGAAAGCAGTCTGGCGCTTCCTCAGAAAACTGGGCATGACACTCCCAGAGGATCCGGCTATACCACTCCTGGGCATATACCCAGAGGCTTTACCTGCATGCAATAAGTACACATACTCCACTATGTTCATAGCAGCCTTATTTATAATAGCCAGATGCTGGAAAGAACCCAGATGTCCCTCAACGGAGGAATGGATTCAGAAGATGTGGTATATTTACACAATGGAATACTACTCTGCAATTAAAAACAATGAATTCACGAAATTCCTAGGCAAATGGTCAGAACTTGAAAATATCATCCTTAGTGAGGTAACCCAATCACAAAAGGACACACATGGTATGCAGTCACTAATAAGGGGATATTAACCCAGAATCTCGGAATACCCTAGACACAATTCGCATATCAATAGATTTCCAAGAAAATGGAAGGAGAGACCCCTGGTCCTGGAAAGACTGGATGAAGGGGAATGCCAGGACTGAGAAGCGAGAGGGAGTTGAATGGGAGGGAAGGGGGCTTATGGGACTTTCGGGGAGGGAGGAAACGGGAAAGGGGAAATGATTTTGAATGTAAATAAAAAACTTAGAAAATAAAATAAAATTAAAAAAAAAAGAAACTTGATTTGTACTTATTTAGTTGTAAATATGGCCTTAATTATATCATCTTGGATATTAAATCCAACAGGTATTTTATTTGGAATATTAGAAAATACTGTAAAGAAGCAGTGTGTATTGAAAATGAATAAATAATAGGTCTTATATGTCATGTAGCAAATATCTATAACTTATTTATCTTTCACTGGAGAAAGTATACTAAAATTTTAATCATACATGAAGAATAATTATAAGAATTATAGGTCTTAGAGTTCTAGCTAATTATGAAGTCATAAATTTCAATTCCAGAAGAACATTTTATTTTTAATATACCAATTATGTGAGTGGAAATTTTTCAGCAGTTCAGGTTCTCTAGCAATTTTTAAATGCTACTTTAAATTTTATGTCTTCTTGTATAATGTTTACTAATATTGGTATTATGTTAGTTTTAATACATTAATGCATTTTAAATAACATATACATGAGTGTGCAGGATAGAGAAAACTCTTGGATGTTATTTATCTTGCTGTTTAAGTTGTGATCTTGAATATCCTGGAACTTAACAATTATGATAAGCTAGAGAGACAGCAAACCTCGTATATCATTATATCTCTGTCCATATTTCTGGGATTACAAGCATGTATAGTCACACCTGGCTGTTTCGCTTTTGTCTTGATTGATTTTGGAGTTGGATGGTTTTTTAGATAAATATTTTTGTTTTATTTTGCAGGTGCGAGGGATTACATATGTGAACCATGTGCATGCTATCTGCCATTAAATGCCAGAAGAAGAACAAAATCTCCTTGATTTGGAGTTTTCAAGGTTGTGATCTGCCATGTGGGAGTGTTAGGGGTAGTTTGTGGGGAGACTGAATCTTGGTTCTATGAAATAGCAAAAATGCTTTTACCAACTGAGCCAGTACTCTTAACCTCTGAATTTCAAATGTGTGGGTACTATGGTACCAAACTCAATTTTCTATACTTATATTTTGTTGACTTAGTTATATTTATCAGAAACATAATTAAAGTTAGTAATATATTACTATATACTTACATATATAATATAGTATTTATAGTATAATATAAATATATTTATCAGTAATATATTAAAATATAAAAATATAATTTTAATCAAACTCATAACTAAATTTCAATGTTAAATAATATCACAATGGAGGAGTGTAAACAAGTCAATTCTATGTATGTTTCAATGATCTTCTTAAATTGTCTCAGTAATGTTGAACAAAAGAATATCAATGTCATTTGTAAATGAAATATTAGAATTTTAGTACTAATATGTAATATAATTATATTTAACATCACATTTATAATTGTACCAACATTGAAATTTCATTTGTCTCATGTGTGCTTAATTACCTGCCATAGTGATTTAAAACAGGACGCATTTACTGCCATATATTCTTTTTCTTATTAGATAAATTCTTTATTTACAATTCAAATGTTGTCCCCTTTCCTGCCTTTCCTGGTTCCCCCACACTCGAAATTCTGCTAACCATCCCCACTGCCCCTGCTCACCCATCCACCCACTCCCACTTCCCTGTCCTGGCATTCCCCTGAGGGAATTTAGCCTTAAACTGAGGCATTTAACCTTCTCTGGTCCAAGGGCCTTTTCCTGCCTTTGATACACAAGACCATCCTCTGCTGCATATGCATCTGGAGCCATGGGTCCCTCCATGTGTACTCTTTGGCTCGTGGTTTAGTCTCTGGGAGTTCTGGGGGTACTGGGTGGTTCATATTGTTGTTCCTCCTATGGCACTGCAAACCTCTAGACCTCAGAAGATGAAAAGATTTCCCATGCTCGTGGATTGGTAGGATAAACACAGCGCCAAGTATTCTTGTAACCAGAATTTCCACAGAAGTCTCACTATTTTATAAAGAGAGAAGTAATGAACTTTACAGAATCTTTAGACTTTTTAATTTTCTAATCTTTTCACATAATACACACACACACATATACACACACACACACACACACACACAGAGAGAGAGAGAGAGAGAGAGAGAGAGAGAGAGAGGGAAAGAGAGAGGCACATGCACACACACATAACAGTAAAATGTAAGCAAAGGTGGTTGGCCTATGGCTTAGACATCTGTAAATCTCTAGGTAAAATCACCCATTGACATTTATCTGTTTAGTGTTTCTGCAAAATATAAAGATCTTGAATACTTGATATGAATTTAAAACATATTAGAAGTTAAAAGAGACAATGGCTCTTGATGCATAAAATATATTAATGGTTATTAAGGGATTAAAATTATGTTCCTAGTGTTGCATGCATCTGCTGAAAGCAGTGACCACTTGTGGAAGACAATTAGATAATTGTAGTTTGTAAGGTATTTGGTAGCTTCACTATTAAGTGATTTAAACCCTCAAATGGCAGATGATTTTAATGACAAATTTATGAATTTTATCTGCATGAAACCCTATTTATCTGATGCTGAGAGTCATAATTATCACTGTATTGTAATCTTAAAATTTAAAGTGATAGTCCATTATAGTAACTTAAAATACTGATTTATGTAATGAATCAGTAAAAATGTGTTAGCCAGGCAGTGGTGGCGCACGCCTTTAATCCCAGCACTTGGGAGGCTGAGACAGGCGGATTTCCAAGTTCGAGGCCAGCCTGGTCTACAGAGTGAGTTCCAGGGCAGCCAGGGCTATACAAAGAAACCCTATCTCAAAACAAAACAAAACAAAACAAAACAAAAAAACAAAAAGAAATAATGTGTTAGTATTTAGCTGTGTAATGAATTAGGAAGAACATTTCAGTATCAACAATTCAAAAAGAAAAATATTAGGATTATGATAATAAACATACTTCATGCCTGAAATTTTAGTGGATTCAATCACATAACATAATTAAAGATAACTCCTATCCATAAATATTCATTGTAGTCTAGAAGAGTGTCACTATGAATGCAAAGAAACTACTAAGACAATGAAATGATTAAATAAAATATATGTAGGAATATGTGTACATATCTAATAGCAATATGTAGTTTTAATGTATTTAAATCCACTTCACCATACTAGAAAACATAATTTGTATTTCCAAACATAAAATAACATGAATATCAAAGAAAATAAATGAAATTTTGTAACACAAATTACAAAATATGTGTTAGAATTCTTCAGGGTTGCCCACATGAAATGTGTCCTTTTCACACTTTTGTACAGCAATCTTTAAAATGAATATAAAATAAGACTTAACAATTTTAAGAAAATAATTAAATAATAGTAATAATGGACTAATATCATGCTAAATATTAGACAATACTCTATAATTGTGTCTTTTTCTATAAAGATATTTCTGTTACATAATGTTAACTTTCATTATAGGGATTATATAGTTAAATTAATCACTTGGCAAGACCTATTTCCGAAATGGTTACAAATTTTTCTATCCATCTATCTATAAACATACTATGTATTTAAATAAACATGTTTTAAAGAGAGTGTTGCTTAAGTCAAAGTCAATGGAAAATGTCACAAAAATGTTTGAAACTTTTTTTGTAATTTTCTATGTGTGTGGTTCACTGTTCCAATATCTTTTTAAATCTTAATGAAGCCAATAATACGATAGATGACTTCTATGTATTTTAGTATTATTATAGGCATCCTTCATTCAATTTGACAGTGCCAAAATTAACACTCCGAAATATTTTTATGAAACTATTTTTTATGCAATTTCAGTTTTTCTATAGCTTATAATTATTTTGCTTATTGTAAAACTTAATAAGCAAATTTCTTGTAACTACATTTAATGTTTTTTATTTTTAACTTATTTTATTTTATTTTTATTGTATTTTTATTAAATATTTTATTTATTTGCATTTCAGCCATTGACCCTGCTCCCTATCCCCTCTCCCACATTTCCTCACTCCATTCCTCCTCCCCCTTGCCTCTGAAACAGTGCTCCCCCTCTGTCTCTCCCTCCTTCCATGGACTGTCAATTCTCTCAAGGATTAGGCTCATCATCTCCTACTGAGAATAGACCAGGCAGTCTCAGCTGGTAGGCCCTCTCAGATACAGCCATGCTATGCTCCTGTCTTTAAGCACATCATAGCATAATAGCATCAGGCCTTGGAGTTCCCCCTCCTCCAACCCATAAGATAGATCCTAAGTTGTGTGCTAGTCACTATATGGAGAATCCTTCAGTCTCTTCTCCAATTTTATCCATATAGACAAGAACAATTCTGGGACAGAAGTTTTGACCCTGGGTTGGAAACCCTATCTTTCCACTTGAGACTCTGGAGGTGGAGACTTTGACTTTCTTCTTCCCACTCTTAGACATTTTGGCTAAAGTTACCCTCATTGAGTCCTGAGAGACTCACCTCACAGACATTTGGCACTTTCTAGAGGGACCCCCTACCTCCCACCTTCAGTGGCGTCATATTTTTATTCTTTCTCCTGACCCTTTGGGCTTCTCTCAAGTTCCTGGCCCTCTACATCACTACAACTTGTTCCCCTTTTCCCCTCCCTCTTCCCTTTCCCACCCAGGTCCCATCCTGGGCCTCTCATGATTATTTTCTTCTTCCTTTTAAATTTTTTTCTTTGTTTTTATCATTAGAGAAAGATCATTGATTTTCTCAGGAAGAAAGATCATTAATAACTATATCAAAAATTAGTCTAACAATTATGTATACTTTATCTGGTTGCATTAGAATAACTTGGTTTTGTGAAAAAAATGATAGAAGTATTTTAACTTTAAATTTACTTAAAATTGAGGAGATGTGATATTCAATGTGCCTTAACTTTGAGGTGGTACACATAAACACATATAGACATGTACACACAGGCAAACACACACATACAGAAGTGATATTCAATGCACAGTATTTTAAAGATGGGCCCTGAGGAAATAACCAACCTATTGACACATTGAAAGCTCATCAGTGTAAAAATGCCGACAGGCTGGATGAGTGGATCCACAGGTGTTTATCCCACTTTTTCTTTTACAGAATGAAACTGAAAAATTGCCTCCTTCAGGGAAAATATCTTAAGGCCATTATTCTTTGGGGATGAGAGAAACAAATCTTAGGTATTTCAGTAATCCTTCTTTCAAGATAGTGTGTTTGAAGAGATATTCTGAAAATCACATGGAAGACACAGTAGAAACCTAAGTTGCTTCAAGGCCATATAAAAGCTGTATTATTTATACATTTATTATGTATGCATTTATTTATGGGTGTTCTTATGACATTAGTTCTTTCTTTCTTTTGGAAATAATTTCAAGGTTTGCATAGTAAATTTAAGTTGTAAATGGTGTTTTCCTCCTGTGGCTTCTGATATTTCCATTTTAAAAATACCCTGCATTCAGCATTCTAATAAAAGTGTGCCATTGTGTTTTAGTCCTAATTAGACTACAATGTATATTACAAGGACATTGAAAGTTCTACTTTATTTTTCACTAAATTCTTTTGTTGAGTGAATTATCACATTAACGTCTATACAATATACTATAACAAGCCTCAATGTAGTCTCTCGCCTAAGTTAAATGAATTATGGGAAATATCTGTTCAAAGTCTTTTGTCTCAGAACTAAGGAAGGGAAAACATCAGCAGACATTCTTTTATGAGAACATAATGAATTTTCAGGCTAGGCAACACACTGGGGAAAAACAGTCTTCAGTGTGTAATCACTGAGCCACAGACCAGCTCTGAGACTTTGGCACTGTACCCACTCTGTGTTTCATGAGGAAAATGATGGATAAGCTGTACACAGAACATAATAAGAAAAATCTAAAGGAAAATTTCATTTTATTGTATAAAGAGAATTAGTTGTAGTGCTTATTTCCTTACTAATTAATATTATAGAAAAAATAGTAAAATTCTACAAATTTTGTCAGATGTCTAATATGCACAAGGAATCTTGCTAATTTTTTTTTAACATTTATGGGGGAAAAAGAATTTTGAGTCTATCACTAGCTTACTAATAAACTCTGGGTATGATAAGTAAACTCTGTGACCAAACAACCATGTATTCAAACACAAGGCTCTCAAATAAGTATTTAAAACACCCATTACTAGAATATCAGAAGACAAAGTTGAGAGAAAAATTACCTAAATACAATTTTTAAAACCACTTCTATTTTTAAAAGTATATATTCTGGAGATAAGAGAGAATAAACTCATAATACAAATTTTCTCATGGTTTTGCTGATATCTGATGGTGTAGCATTGTTATAAATTTTATCAATATAAATATATTCATCAAATACATAGAGAATAAAATGCAATCAATGACCGTTTCCCTCATTTCTCATGCTCATTCATTATTACAGTAATCTAATAGACTTCCACAAAAGAGTTTACATGAAATTGTTGTTCTAATAGAGCTATGAATCTCAAGTATACGTAATTACTAAGAAGTCAATCTAAATTTCTCCATGGATTCAATAAATATGTCTATTTCTTGTTTAAATATCCATACAATAAGATTATATGTAGTTAGCAGAAGACAGAAGAAACATAGGAAAGAAAAAGCCACTAAATGACTTTGGAAGTAGTAAAATCATTTCATTCTTTTCCACTCATGAGAACAAGTCTCAGAATATGTGATTGGACCAGGGAAATACAAATGGAATGTCCTTCTTGTCTTAGTAACTGATTTGAAATCATACAATGTGGAGAGTGTGAAGCAGTCAGGTAAATGTCATTGCAATTTTCTACTTTCATGAGGATCAAACATATCTTTCAGGTATCTGTACAGAAATATGTTGAGTCTTCTGGCTTATATCAAGAAGTGTTTCTGGATCATATGAAAGATTTAATTTTCATATTTGTTTATTTGAAAATCTAAATACTGTTTCCAGAGTGTCTGCATGATTTTACATTTCCACCAACAGTGAATTAGGGTTCCACATTCTTCACCAGCTTCTCCAGCATTTGTTGCCAGGTTTTGTTCTTGTTGTTTATGATGATCATAACCATTCTCACTGAAGTGCAATGAAATTGCAAAATTTTTTGATTTTCTTTCTTGAATTGTTAAAGATGATAAAAAACTTTTGATCCATTTCTTTGCCATTTTTATGTCTTTATGGAGAAACCTCTGTTTAAATCCATGTCTACTTGTTCTTTGTATAATTGGGGTCTTAGTATTCTGTTAGTGATATACCTGAAACTGATTATCTACACTTCTGTGGGTTTCTTCTTCACTCAGCGGCTTGTTTCCTTAGCTGTAAAGAGATCATTGGGGTTCCAGTGCTCAGCTCAGTCCAATGATTGGCTGTGAGCATCCTCATCTGTATTGGTGGGCTCTAATAGAGCCTCTCAGGGACAGCTATACAACGATCCTTTCAGCAAGCACTTCTTGGCATCCACAGTAGTGTCTTGGTTTGGTGACTGTACATGGGATGGATTCCCAAGTGGGGCAGCCTCTAGATTCAGCCTCTAGATGGCCTTTCATTCAGTCTCTGCTCTACTCTTTGTTCTTGCGTTTCCTTCAGACAGGAGAGATTCTGGGTTAATATTGTTGAGATGAATGGGTGTCCCCATCCCTTAACCAGGGCCAGTGCCTAACCACTGGATATGGTCTCTACAGGTTCTTTCTCTTCTTTGTTGGGTATTTTGGCTAATGTCATCCCCACTGGGTTCTGGGAACCTCTTGCATTCCTGTCATCTGGGACCCAGCTACTCCACTCCTGGGCATAAACCGAAAAGATGCTCCAACATATAACAAGAACACAAGCTTCACTATGTTCATTGCAGCCTGATTTAAAATAGCCAGAAGCTAGAAACAACAGAGATGTCCCTCAACAGAGGAATGGATACATAAAATGTAGTACATAATGGAGTACTGCTCAGCAATTAAAAACAATGACTTCATGAAAGTTGTGGGCAAATAGATGGAGCTAGAAAATATCATTCTGAGGGAGGTGACCCAGTTACAAAAGAACACAAATGGTATGTACTCACTGATAAGTAGATACTAAGCAAAATCTTGGGATACCCACTATACAACTCACAGACCCTATGAAGCGCAAGAAGAAGGAAGACCAAAGTGTAGATGCTTCAGTCCTACTTACAAGGATGAACATAACAATCAAGGGAGTTAAAAGAAGAAAGGAACATGGGAGGGAGAGAGGAGGGGGAGGGAAAAGGGGTGGCAGGATCAGTTGTGGAAGGAGACAGTCATTGGGGGTAGTACAGAGGGTCAGGAAATTGCACAGAAGTGTGTGGCAGTAGGGTATGGGGAGCTGGGGTGGGGGAACTTGGGGTAGCCCCTGTTAGAGTAGTTTAAATGGAGTGCACATTCTGTTAATATACTTACCATTCATTTATGATATAAAATGAGCCATACTGGACCATATGGATAGTGATGTCTTCCAGAAGGTATTCCTATCTATTGCTTGTTTTATTATCATGATTCTCCAGAAATTTGAATAAATATTAAATCATGAATTTAAAAGTTATGCGTGTGCAGCAGTCACAAACAGAGACTCAGTAGACAGAAAAATTTTAGGCATATTTCAATTTCATCAGTTTTTACTTCTTGTTCCTTCTGCTTGTTTTCACAGCCTCACTCCTACCCATCCTCAGCTCCTTTTATTTCAGCACAATCTTCTTTAGTCATCACATGGATAATCAAAGTGTCTCAGAATATTGTCAATATCTTGGCCATTTCTATTTGCTTTTCTATATTATCTGAAACTATATGTTTTCTATCGTATTGAATACAAGTAAGCTTCATTATGATGATGGTTTTTATGTGTGCCTTTATCTTTTTAATTCACAAATTACAAAGTATGTTTTCTAAACATGAGATGATTAGAAATGTTTGGTGTTGAATGAATGGCTAAGAATTATTTTCTACATTAAACAGCAATACCATTGTTATGAATGAATGACTCCTTGTTTTGAAATATACAAATGTGTGATCAAATTCTTTAGCTCATTATGTCTGGTGAGATTTTTCTCATTTACTGATATATTTATTTTGCCCTTTGAAACTATGCCATAGTTTCAGGAAAAAAAAAAAACAATGATGCTATAATTTAAAAGCATTTTGACTGCAGTGCCTCCTACACAGATAAAATAACCACCCTATGCTGAAGTCTCTTCAGAGAGAAATATGTTCCTCCTGCTATTTGACAGCCCTGACCTTTGACAGTCAGCAGCATACTGACTCAAATAAATGATCATTAGGGTTGACTTGTTACAGTGTTTCAGACTGTGTTACACTCTTCACTGTGTATTTTCAATATCTTAGGAAAAATGAAGTAGTTGAAGCTTCAGACTTTATGATTAGCAGAATCCTCTTCAAATTCTTAGCCACTTGTTCAAGCTTCCCTGAATTTGGCTCTACTAATTAACTGCGACTTATTTTACATATCAATCCACAGACCTTTCACATGGAAGAAATAAAAATATAAATCTCTTAAAGGCCAAGAAATGGCATTATAAAAATGCCTTGGGAGTCATAAAGATAACTTGCGGCATAATGCTGAAAAAAGTTAAAGTGTCTGCAGGAGAATGATCCAGACTCCTCACTCACTGGCAGGATATGGCAAGCACAGGGAGAAAGAGAATTTGTTCCATGCAATTTATGCTCCTTATTGTATTTATGCTTGGCTCATTCATTGAAGTAAATATGGATTAAATTATTTTTTACTATCTGGAATCCTCATAGCCTAATATGTAGAGTATTTTTAAAGTCACTTATACAAAGATAAAGTGTATTTTGTAAAACAAATGTTAAATATTCGGATTGAACGATAATAACTTAATTTGAATAATAATGTGTTAAATTTTAATGAAAATGTGTTAAATGAAAATTGATCAAATATTTTATTTTAATTACAAGTTCATTCATTAAAATGCTAATTTATAATCTTTATTCATCCATAAGATGTTAAAATAATTATTTTAAAATTATATTAAAGTGGCAGCATTCACATATTTTTAATATTATGTATTAATGGTTCTTTGAAGCATAAAAATGGAGAATGTTATTTTTAATTATACAGAAAAACAGTAGTTGGATATATTGAAAATATTATGCCTTTTGTAAGTTCATGATTAAAAAGTAGATAGCAACTTTATTCATGTGCATGCATCCTTCAGTATTTATGGTACTTCAGTTAAAGTAAGCACAAATATTTTTTATTAATTAATTAATTTATTTTTCACACTCCATATTTTATACCTCTCTCCCATCCACCCTCTGACTATTCCACATCCCATGCCACCTCCCCACCTCCTGTCTCCATGTGGATGTTCCTACCCCTCACCCTACCTGACCTCTAAACTACCTAGGGCCTCCAGTCTCTTGAGGGTTAGGTGCATCAACTCTGAATGAACCCATACACAGAAGTTCTCTTCTGTAGGTGAGTTGGGGACTCATATTAGCTGGTGTATACTTCCTGTTTGCTGGTCCAATATTTGAGAGATTTAGGGAGTCTTGATTAAATGAGACTGCTGGTTCTCCTATGGGACTGTCCTTCTCCTCAGCTTCTTTCATCCTTTCCCTAATCCAACAAAAGAGATCAGGTGCTTCTGTCCATTGGTTGGGTGCAAATATTTGCATGTGAATCTTTCAGCTGCTTGTTGGGTCTTCTGGAATGTGGTCATGCTAGATCCCTTTTTGTGAGTACTCCATTTCTTTCTTAGAGAAACAAAATTCACACATTTCAATGTATTTTTTTTTCTTATTTTCATTTCTAGGAGTAGAATCCAGTCCTCATGTATGCCAGGGAACAATTTTACCAGTGTAGCTACATGATAGGTACCACTTTTTCAGTTCTAGTTATTTATTCTAAATGAGCATTTTCTAGTTACAATGTTTTTTTGTTGTTGTTGTTGGTTTGGGTTTTTTTTTTTTTTTTTTTTTTTTGGTTTTTCGAGGCAGGGTTTCTCTGTGTAGCCCTGACTGTCCTGGAACTCACTTTGTAGACCAGGCTGGCCTCGAACTCAGAAATCCTCCTACCTCTGCCTCCCAAGTGCTGGGATTAAAGGCATGCACCACCACCGCCCGGCAGGATTTTTTTAAATTTCCAAGAACTTACCTAAAACTAGTTCCATAGTTTCATTTGGCATTTATCGGTATGTTATCAGACATATTGGCTATCTATACTCAAAGGAAGATATAATAACAGAACCATGCTTGTCAAAGGTCATTCTTCTTCTATTTCTGAGCTTCTCATTAAATACATTCTACCCTCTTTATCCTTAAGAAGCAATTTTGAGCATGGTGCAATTCAAACTCGTACTTATGAATTTAAAATGGCTCTTTAGTCTGGTGGTAACTATTAATCAAGGACAAGGATTTTTAAATGACAGTGGTGTCAAAGCAGAATTTCTAATATTACAGAAGCCATGCTCAGACAGCAGCTGGGAGTCAAGCAATAATTGAACATATTTAAAAATCTACTCCATGTAGTGAACAGATTTCAGTGTCTGCTGTGTTTAAGGTCCACTGAGTTGTGAAATGGCTGTTTCATTCACACAGATGTTAATATCTTCAGGCTCTTCTGTAGAGTATCTTCTCATTTACATATCTGTAGTAAGTTTGGTGTTCATCCTGCTACTTCTCTCTACTATTTTTGTGGTAATAAAGCATGTTCTAGACAAAATATGAGTGACTGTAATTACATCTCATTAAGATTTAGAAAGAAAAAAATAATAAGAAACATAGCAATAGGAGTTCAGACACTAGTGCTTCATTAATTCTTTTGCTGTTTAAACACCTGCAGCTGATGAATATAAATTACTTGTGCAAGTACAGATTAGATTAGAATGTTTTCCATAAAATAACATTTTTTTCCTTTTTTCTCTGTATAAAAAGTATTAAATGAAGAACTGGACTACTTATATTGTGAGATTTCCAAGGTATTAAATTATATGTTTCATATGAGGAGTATATTTTATACTTACATGGGATGCATTTTAAACTGTCTAAAATTGGTTAAGTGAGAAACATACAGTTTATAAATAAGATAAGAGACCTTACAGAGCTTCTTCTACTTCATTTGATTCTTTACAATCCTGTTTCATTTATGCTGTTGTTTTCATAAGCATATTTAGTTACTTGTGACAGTCACTCATCTAGGAAGTTAAGAACAAGGAGAAAAGAACACTGCTCAGCTGTTATTGCATCATTTTTTGTCTTTATAAATATTGTTACTTTGATTTTTGCTTCCTGAAAAGATGCTAAATAGGCACTGTAGCCCATTCAATACATTAATTGATTTTCAGTTGCCTTGAGAGTATTTCCCAACTCATTGTTAATATTGACTTAATGAATAATCCTTTTAAAATAATTCATAAGCTCCAGGTTTTAAAATTCAGTAGTGTTGATTCATTCTTTCATATTCATATAGAGTTCTCAGTGGGTGAAAACCTTTATGAGGTTTTCACCAGTAAATGGAGACAACACTTAACCTTAAGTACATAGAGAATTACCAAATAAGTTGAACAAGGAGGACACAAGAGGAAAGGCCACAATGGGCCAGGAAAGTCACAAGATCTTAGCCTTACACACACACACACACACACACACAAATAGACAACTAAAGAATGTTTGACAGTGGGAGGCATAGTCTTCTCCAGGGAAGAACAAATCAATTATTTACCAAACACCAAATGGTGATCCCTGAAATATATACATACAAGTAGCATTATACAGAGTGAACAAGTTGTATTTAGAAATGTACTGGAAGGTTTGAAGGGATAAAATGGAAGGAAGAAATGATGGATCCATACTATAATTTCAAAAGGAAAAAAATAAAAAATTACCAGAGGGAATATTTTGATCATATTTTATCATTTTGTTTACCCAAAAAAGTATGTAATACATACAATAAAATATGTGCATATACTTAAAATGCATGTACCTAATCCATATAAAGTACATATTTAAATCAATGTTTAAAAGTTCTACATATATTTACAAGATAAACTACATGCATTTACAAAATAAAAATAAAAATTTTATTTGAAAATATATTCTTCTCACATATGCCCCAACCAAAGTTCACCTCCTGCTGCTGCTCGTAGCTTCCACCCTACATTCCATCTCTCCTAGGTCCACTCCCCCTCCATTTCTTTCCAATTCAGAAAAAAAGACATTTCCAAGGGACAAGAGCCAAATGATATAACAAAATAAAATAATTCAAGGTGAAGCCATCATATCAAGCCTGGATGAGGCAACCTAATAGGATGAAAAGAGTCTCAACAGCAATTAAGAGTCAGAAATATAACCTATACCACTGTAAGGAGTCACACAACAACAAAAAGCTAGTAGTTATAACAATGACACAGACCTGTGCAGGTTTCATGCTTGATAATTTAGTCTCTGTGAACCCATGTGAGCCATGCTTAGTTGATTTGGTAGGGTGTGCATTCAGGATGTCCACCATTCCTACAGTTTACACTATCTCTCTGCATAATACCTGACTGTGAGTCTCTGCATCTGATTCCATCTGCTGCCAGAGGAAACCTCACTGATAATGACTGGATAAGGCCCTAAGGCACCCATCTATGAGTATGTCAGAATATCACTAGAAATCATTTTTATTTATTTATTTATTTATGTTTTAGAAAAATAAAGTTGTGCTTTGTTCTATTCTTTCTCTGGGCTATCTAGTACCTGGTTTTTAACCATTCAAGTAGTATCAGACAATAGCCTGCTTTTGCCCTATGAGACTCAGTTGATTGGCCTCCTGAAAGTTCTTTGCCACCAAGTGAAGGATTTTATGGCTAGTTGGTGACCAAGGATTTTTTTTTCCTGTATTCTTCAGAGTACTTTCTTACACTAAAGAGACCTGCAATTTAGATGGTCTTTCTGCATAATCTAGAAAATAAGAGTGAAGGCTCCAAGCCTGTACCAACTTGATCTCTCTAAATTCAATGAGCTAAGTAGAAGTTGTCCTAGGCTATGTGGTCTTATTGTCAATTTCCAGAGGCAGTCTTCTGTCTTATCATCAGTTTGGATTCCTTAGGGATTGACATGGGACTTTCTTGGAGAATAAATCAAAGGAAAATAATATACAGTCTCAACACTGGAAGCCTTGCCCAGCTACAAAAGATGACCAGTTCAGATTTCATATCCTCCACTACTGGGAGTCCTCATTAAGTTGACCCTCATAGGTTCTAGTAATAAATCACTGCATTAAGTTTCCAGATTATCTCAAATGCTCACCCCCCCAATTCTAGCTCTCTACCCACAAAGTCTATCATTCCATCTCTCCCTCTGCAAGTGACTCCTTCTTCTTCTGCCCAAGCTACCTCCCTTTCCCTAAGAGATCTATTATTCCTCACTTATGGAACTCCTTTTTAACTGAGCCTCTCTGGATCTGTGTTATGTGCACATACAAAATCAAATGTTAAGAAAAAAATTGAATTTATATTTAGTAACACTCAGTGATTTGATAATAGTCTCCAAGTACTATTTTATACGAAAGTAGAAAGGTGATAAGATTGATTTTTCTGAATTTAGTAGTCTCTTCTTCTGATTAAAGTTTACATAAAAATTCATAAAATATTAAAACAAAGAGAAATGCATAATACAGTTATATATGTATCAAAGGCACAACAACATACAAACATACACATATATTTTTGTATACACATATGTATATATACACATATATATTCTGTGATATATATTTATGTGTATATACATACAAATATAGATAGATATATACAATACATATATGTGTATAATTATACATAAATATTTACCACAAGACCATAAAGACACTAGCTCCAATATGTTCACAGCAGCCTTAAGAGGAAGCAACCTAGATGTTCCTCAACCAAAGATTGGATACAAAAAAAGTGTGTTTTTTACATAATGGAGTGCTATTCAGCTACTGAAAATGTGGATGTCATGAATTTTGCAGGCAAAGGATGGAAGTAGGAAATACCCTGAGTGAGGTAATCCAGACCCAAAAGGACATACATGATATGTACTCAATGATAGTAGCCAAAAATTACATAATACCCATGACATAATCCATAGACTGTAAGTAGGTCCAAGTGAGGATGTTTCAATCCCACTTAGAAGGGAGAACAAAATAATCACAGGAGGTAGAGAGATGGAGGAGTGTGACAAAGGGGGGCTGAATCAGATATTGGGAGAAACAGGAGAGAAGTCCAGAGGCCTAGAAGAATGAATATAAATACGCAGCTGCTGTGGGTTGGGGCTGTGGAAACCTCTAGAAGGCACCAGAGAACTGGCATGTGAGAGGCTCCCAGGACTCAATGGGAGTGACCTTAGTCAAAATGCCCAATAATGGGGACATTGAACCTGAAGAGACCAGCTCTAGTAGATGAACAGGTACCCCAATGGAGGGATGCAGTCACTATCTCATCCTCAAAAGTTTTGACCCAGAATTGTACCAGTCTAAAAGAAATGCAGGGACAAAAATGGATCAGAGACTGAAGGAAAGACTGTCCAGTGACTGGCCAAACTTAGGATACCTCATATGCATGGGTATGAAATCCTGACACTATTACTGATGCTGTTATGCTTGCAGAAAGGAATCGAGCATGGCTATGCTGAGAGGCTCTATCAGAAGGCTGATGGAGAAAGATGCAGATGCTCACAGTCAAGCATTGGGCTGAGGTTGGAGACCCCTATAGAAAATTAAAGGGAAAGCTTGAAGGAACTCAATGGGATGGCAATCCCACAGGAAGATCAACAGTGCCAACTAAAATCCAGACTTCTGGGAGCTCCCAGAGACTCAGCCACTAATCAATGAGCATGCATGTGTTGATCGGAGAAAAATACATAACAGAAAACTGCTATGTTTGGCCTCAGAAGGAGAGGATGCACCTATCCTATAGACACTCGATGCTCCAGGAAAGGGGGATGCCCAGGAAGGGAAGAGGAGACGCTCTCAGAGGCAAAGGTGAGGGGATTGGGTGAAGAATTTTGAGAGAAGGGACTGGGATGAAGGAACATTTGGGATGAAAATAAATGAAATTATCAGTTTGAGAAGCTAATAATAGAGAAAACATGAACAATTTAAAATATCGTTTCAACATACATTGTCTTAAACATTTAAAGCCTATAACAGAAGCCAAGATGTACTCTTTACACTTAAAATAGAGACCACAAGGAAATACTTCAGTAAAATTAATTATTGGAAAAAAAAGAAAGAAAATGCAGGCATATTTCTTGCCCTGCAAAAAAAACTTAACACCACAGTGACTTAGGATCTCAATGTATGCCCAGATAGCTTGAACTTGATAAAAGAAAAGTAGGAAATAAATTTGAACTTATTGACATAGGAAAAGACTTTCTTACCAGCAGAGAGATAGGCTAGGCACTAAGGCCAACAATGAATGAATGGGAAATCATGAGGACTTCTGTATAACAAAGGTCACCATTATTTGGTTGAAGTGGTTAGATGAAAATGACAACAGATCTTTACCAATTATATATGTTAGAGGTTCAGTATCTAAAATATGTTTTAAAAATTGAACAGAAAACAGAACAACAAGAAAACAAATAACCAATTTAAAACTGGGGTACTGAAACATCTAATAAGTTCTCAAGATATGGGATACAAATAAATGACTGATGAACAAAGAAACTCTTTATTCTTTAGGGAAATATAAAATAAAATTTTATCCTAGTCTGGATGGTCTAGATCAATAAAACAAATGACAGTTAATACTGAGAGAAGATTGCATTGAAAGAAGAGGATATGGGGAAAGAGGAAGACTTTTCATTGCCCATTGGAAAAAGTTCAAGCTGTGCTGCTTTTGGCATATAGTTAAAGCACATTATTAAAATCTAAATTATTCTTATACCAAGTAAGTTAAGGCATATCTAAAGTCTCAAGAAAAAAAAACTTTTCTATTTTCACAACTGCCTTCTCTGTAGGGAACTCTAAAGCCCCTCTCTTTACATGGCTAGGTATAAATTTGAGTGTTTCTATCTAGTACTCCGTGAAGGTTTTATAACTCACTAGAAAATTTAAACAATATTGTAAAATTTTTGTGATGATCTAGGTTCAATTTTACTTTACAGAAATAATTGAAATTAGAAGCAGCCCAAGGTACAGACTGTGAGCAATCCATGTCTCTATTTTCTTTTTTTTTTTTTTTACATTTTAGAAAGATGAAATACCAAACGACATTTCTTTATTTTTAAATATATTTATTTAAATATTACTGTAGCAGTAACTTGTTTACATTTTTTGTTTGTGCATCATGTATGGAGCCTGATGCTATGCAGGCCAGAGGAGTGTATCATATTCCTGAAATGGAATTAGAGAGAATTATAAGTCTTTGTATGGGTCTTGGGATTTGAACCTGAGTCCTCTGGAAGAGCAGTCAGTTGTCTTAGCCACTGAGCCATCTCTCCATTTCCATTAAAAAAAAAATGCAGATACTCACAGCTAACCATCCGGGAAGGGCTGAAGGAGCTGAAGGGGACTGCAACCCCATAGGAAGAACAAAAATATAAATTAACTGGAACCTTCAGGGCTCGAAGGGACTTTCCCAGTATATATGGGCTGGTCTATGGCTCCCGCAACATATGTAGCAGAGGATGGTCTCATCTGGCATCAGTTGGAGGGAATGCTTGGTCCTGTGAAGGCTTGATGCCCCAAAGAAGGCAGATGCTACAGGGGTGAGGAAGGAGTGGGAGGGTGGGTTGGGAGCACCCTCTTAAAGGGAAAGGGAAGGATGTGTACTTCACAAATGGGAGACTGGGAAGAAGGATTATATTTGAAATGTAAACAAATAAAATGATTAATAAATTTAAAGCATTTTAAATGGGATATTTAATTTGATGCTTAACAGCATAAAATCTAAAGTGTGGGTTCCTTGCCTGAGGTCTAACATTCAGTAAGGAACAGATGTAACTTCAGAAGACAAATGGAAGAGAAAAAAAATAAAGATTCCTTAAAATTGAAACTGCTTATAAACACTAGAACAAACCTGCAAGAACAAGTAAGATTAAGTTTATACAGCTATGAGTATTGCCAATCTAGTTTAATTTTCATAAATACCTTAGGGTAAAAACATATTATATATGCATTTTATGGTCAATATTATCCAATGTTATTAAAGAAGAATGGAGATAAAAATGAGATAACATAGTAGAAAAATAAATTTCTATAATGTAAATGTAAAATAAAGGCATTTTTTAATCACAATGGAAAAATCTTAAAATTAGATTGTTCAAAATACTATAGTGGTTAGTTTTATGTTCATATATGTTTAAACTCTTTCTAGCTAATAAAAACACAATCTAGAATGAGTGCAGCATATTATTAAAATAATGTAAATATTTTTAAAATAATACATAGGTGAAACTCTTCTCATATATGTTCCCTTATTTTGAAATTTTATGAGAATATGTTTAATTAGATATAAGACTGAAAATATTATAAATCCTGAAAATATGTAGATTATATTTGAAGTGATTATTTTAAAGTTCTTTTAAAATAGTTATGTTTATTTTCATGTGTGTGTGTGTGTGTGTGTGTGTGTGTGTCAGTCTGTCTGTCTGTCTGTCTATTATGTGTGTGATTGTTAGTTCAGGCAGCTATGGAAACAAGAGGAGTTGGATCTTCATGGAGCTAGAATTTCAGGATGTTGTGAGCTGCCTGCTCTAGTAAAATCTAATTTGGGTTCTCTGCAAAATCCATGAACTTTCTTAACTGCTTAGAAATCTCTCAAGCGGATTGTGTCTAGGGTATTCCAAGATTCTGGGTCAATATCCCCTTATCAGTGACTGCATACCATGTGTGTTCTTTTGTGATTGGGTTACCTCACTAAGGATGATATTTTCAAGATCTGACCATTTGCCTAGGAATTTCGTGAATTCATTGTTTTTAATTGCAGAGTAGTATTCCATTGTGTAGATATACCACATCTTCTGAATCCATTCCTCCGTTGAGGGACATCTGGGTTCTTTCCAGCTTCTGGCTATTATAAATAAGGCTGCTATGAACATAGTGGAGCATGTGTCCTTATTGCATGCAGGTAAAGTCTCTGGGTATATGCCCAGGAGTGGTATAGCCGGATCCTCCGGGAGTGTCATGCCCAGTTTTCTGAGGAACCGCCAGACTGCTTTCCAGAGTGGTTTTACCAGCTTGCAATTCCACCAGCAGTGGAGGAGTGTTCCTCTTTCTCCACATCCTCGCCAACAACTGCTGTCTCCTGTGTTTTTGATCTTAGCCATCCTGACTGGTGTGAGATGGAATCTCAGGGTTGTTTTGATTTGCATTTCCCTAATGACTAAGGATGATGAACATCTCTTTAGGTGCTTCTCAGCCATTAGATATTCCTCAGGTGAGAACTCTTTGTTTAGCTCTGTACCCCATTTTTTAATAGGGTTACTTGCCTCTCTGGAGTTTAACTTCTTGAGTTCTTTGTATATATTGGATATTAGCCCTCTGTCGGATGTAAGGTTGATAAAGATCATTTCCCAGTTAGTTGGTTGCCGCTTTGTCTTTTTGACAGTGTCTTTTGCCTTGCAAAAACTTTGTAATTTAATGAGGTCCCATTTGTCTATACTTGATCTTAGAGCATAAGTTATTGGAGTTCTGTTCAGGAAATTCTCCCCTGTGCCCATATGTTCAAGGTTCTTCAGAGTAACGAGAGGGGGTTGAATGGAGAAAAGAGGGAGGGAAGGGGGCTTATGGGACTTTCGGGGAGGGAGGAAACGGGAAAGGGAAAATGATTTGGAATGTAAATTAAAAAAATAAAATAAAATAAATAATAATAATAATAAAAAAGAAATCTCTCAAGCTCCTCTATGTGATTTCTTTTATCAGTTTACTCTTTTATCACTTATAAACTTTCTCTCATTCCTGATTTTATGTTGAAGAGAATGAAAAGAAAAAAAGTATTTTCAATAATGCTGTTTAAACTGGTGGTCAACATGTAGAAGGATGCAAATTGATTCATTTTTATCTCCCTGTACAAAGGTCAAGTCCAAATGGATCAAGGACCAACCTCAACATAAAACTGGATACACTGAATCTAATAGAAGAGAAAGTGGGGACAATCTCGAATGCATGGTCAGAGGGGAAAATTTCCTGAATAGAACACCAATAGGTTATGCTCTAAGATCAAGAATTAACTAATGGGTCCTCAGAAAATTGTAAAGCTTCTGTAAGTCAAAGAACACTGTCAATAGGACAAAACAGCAACCAACAGACTGGGAGAAGATCTTTACCAATCCTACATCTGATAGAGGGCTAATATCATATATATATATATATATATAAGTTAGACTCCAAACAGTCAAATAACCCCATAAAAATGGGGAACATAGCTAAAAAAAAAAAATTCTCAACTGAGGAAACTCGAAGGGATGAAAAGCCCCTAAAGAAATTGTTCAACATCATTAGTCATCAGGGAAATGCAAATATAAACAACCTTGAGATTTCATCTCATACCAGTCAGAATGGCTAAGGTCAAAAACTCAGGTGCCCTCAGATGCTGGTGAGTGGAGAAAGAGGAAGACTCCTCCATTGTTGATGGGATTGCAAGCTGGTACAACCACTGTGGAAATCACTCTCATGGTTCCTCAGAAAATTGGACATAGTACTATCTGAGGACCCAGCTATACTACTCTAGGCATATTAATTAATTAGGGTTTTATTGCTGTGAACAGACACCATGACCAATGCAACTTTTATAAAAGACATTTAATTGGGGCTGACTTACAGGTTCAGAGGATCAGTCCATTGTCAATAAGGCAGAAGTGTGGCAGAAGTATGGCAGAATCCAGGCAGTTGTGGTGCAGGAGGAGCTGAGGGTTCTACATCTTTGTCCAAAGGAAGGCAGAAACAGACTGGGCATCCTCAGGAATCTATGGGCAAGATCTCTAAGCCCAAACCCACAGTGACACACTTCCTTCAAGAAGGCCACACCTTCTAATAGTTCCACTCCCTGGGATGAACATATACAAACCATCGCAGCATATAACCCAAAAGATTCTCCAACATATAACAAGGACTCATGCAGCCTTATTTATAGTAGCCAGAAGCTGGAAAGACCCAGATGTCATTCAACAGAGGAATGGATATAGAAAATATGGTACATTTATACAATGAAGAACTACTTAGCTATTAAAATCAGTGAATACATTAAATTCTTAAGCAAATGAGTGGAACTAGAAAATATCATCCTGAGTGAGGTAACCCAATCACAAAAGAACACACATGGTATACACTCACTGAGAAGTGGATATTAGCCCAGAAGCTTGGAATACCCAAGATACAATACACAGACCACATGAAGCTCAAGAAGAAGGAAGACCAAAGTGTGGGTGCTTCAGTCCTTCTTCGAAAGGAGAACAAAATATGCATGGGAGCAACTTTTTTGACAAAGAGCAGAGCAAAGACTGAAGGAAAGGCCATCCAGAGACTGTCCCACCTGAGAGTTCATCCCAGATACAGTCAACAAACTCTGACACTATTTTGGATGCCAAGAAATGCTTGCTGAACAAGCCTTATATTGTCTCCAGAGAGGCCCTACCAGAGTCTTACAAGAACAGAGGCAGATGCTCACAGCAAACCATTGCATTGAGTTTAGGGTCCCCAATTGAGAAGTTAGAGAAAGGACTGAAGGAGCTGAAGGTGTTTGCGACCATAGGAAGGACAACACCACCAACCAACCAGACTTCCCAGAACTCTCAGGGACTAAGCCACTAACTAAGGAGTACACATGACTTCTGCTACATATGTAGCAGAAGACAGCCGTGTCAGAAATCAATGGGAGGAGAGGTCCTTGGTCCCATGAAGGTTCGAGTGGGTGGGTGGGTGGGTGGTTGGAGGAACACCCTCGTAAACGCAGGAAGGGATGGGATAGGGGGTTTCTGGGAGGGGGGAAACCGGGTAAGGGGATAACATTTGAAGTGTTATTTTTTTTCTTTTGGGAGTATTTCTATATAAAAATTCAGTTCCTTGTTTTACAGAAAAAGTGACCAGAATAATTTTCTTAAATCTATTATCTTAAAAGTGAACTTACTTTGAAATTGTCAATTTTAGGGTAAGATACATATGCGTTTGAAGTTGTTAATGTTAGAGTAAGATACAAATATGCATTAAAATAAGCTCTCTCAGTCCTATTGATCAAAGTATTCTCAAATGACAGTGAGTATTCATAATTCAATATTTCATTAATTACAAACATCTCTATGATAATAATGGATGAAAGAATTTATCACATACTCTAGTGAAAAGTAGATGTTTAAAATAATAGTCTACTTTAAAAATTTACATTTGATATTGCCATTTGAAAAGTTAACATATGCATTGTGAAAGTTTATTGAAGATAATTTTTAGAACAGAGAAATAGTAAATAGTTCTATATCCTTGTTGAAAGAAAAAGCCTGAATTAATAGTGAAACTATTGTTTAAAATTTGAGGGGAAGTACCTGTTTTATACTTTCCATGCTGTGATAGAACATTTATATTTTGTATTGTCTTGCTCTAGAATCTATATGAACAAAATTATATTGACTCTATTAATTATATCGATAATTTTATGGTATCTTACTCTGTATTCTCCTTAGAATGCATTTTTCTATTTGTGTTTCTTTATGTGTTCTCATAAAATTTTTTACTCTAAAATATTCACCACATTTTCTAAAATAAATCAAGAATGATTTATTATAAACTACTTAAAAATCTATTGCTTGCACTAATTTAAGTAATAGCATTTGCTATCTAAAACAGTAACAATTTTATTAATTACTTTTTTCTGATTATAAGATATTTTCTATAAATGTTAGGATTCTGGTCCATTGCATATCAGATATTATAAGTCTGCATAATTTTACTCATGAAAAGATACATAATTGTGAATTTTATAAACCAAAATGTATTATAGTTAAATTCTTATCAAATATACCTGTGCCTGAGTACCTCCTATCTAAAAGGTTTGTTTCTGGTAATGTTTTGAACTTTGGATACTGTTAGAATGTAAATTATTTCCTTATACAGGATGAGGTATATTTAGAATGAAAGCCAGTCTTAAGACCTCAGTGCATTATATTTCATGTTAGGTGTGTTCAGTGGACCTAAATCCTGAGTGTCACATGAGGTCAAGAATGGGATGTGTCACCATTCTCGTGCTCCAGGGGTTTCTATTTTCAAGTAATACAAACTTCAGAATTCCGAATCATGTACTTTTAACCTTTACAGTGTGTTCCAGCAAGTTTCCTTTCTACTATTTCTTTTTCAGGGTTCTACTATATCCTTATAATTTTTTAAGTTTTCTTAATATTTGGTCTATATTGTTTTAATTTTATTTTTTTCTAGTTGCAGTTATGTTTACATCAACATAATTTATATTTGTTCACTTCACACAATTTTATTTCATGCTCAGACTTAAAATACAATCTATACTATGCATTTTTCTTACTTCTGTCATCTACCTGACATTTAAATATATGTAGAATTATATTGGTTTCTAAAGACAAAGTTATTGCTCCCTGAGTAGTTTTATCCAGGTTCTTCTGGTAAGTTCTCTCAGTTTATCTCTGCGGGTGTTAATGTATTCTCTAAACTCAAAAGCACCATAACTTTCAAAATAACAACATCAGGAACAATTCCTACTAAGTTATTTAAGGTTAAAGTATGCTTTCAGAAAGCACAGTGCTATTTTGTGATGGGTTGTTTAGTAAGAGATAATAGCTTTTGCATACCACTGACTTAGTTTCGGTCTATGCTCTTATAGTTATGAATGACCTTTGAAAACATTCTGTTTAACATTGCTAGCTGGTTCTCTATAAGCTGAATAATGAAGCCTCAGCTTCTCTCTACATGTGGGAAACTGTATCTCTGTTGGTCTTTGTTTGGAATTGCTTTCCTGTGCTAACTTTCCTTGAAACTACTTTCTCAGCCCATTAATGTCACTGCTGACTCTATGACCTGCATGATAGAATGTGAGTGAAAATAGCATAAGAGTCCTTTAGAACGAAAGCATCAAGAGCTAACAGGGCCCTTGCCAATTTCTTACCACCAGAGAATCATCAGCATAGTTAATGCTCCTTCATTATATGGGAACTAAAGATAACCGAGACAAAATTATGGCAAATGTTCTTAAGGTAAGTTGTACTACTGACCCCTTAACCTTTGTCCTAGGAAGCTATAACAATTTAGTATTAATTATTTGTCCAAAGTAATCTCAATAAATCTGAGAGAAATATTTGACTTCACAATCTGAATTCAACTAATCCAAAAAAACGCCTCTAACCATTATAATACATCCTCCTAGTTACCTCAGTACCTATTATGCAAGTTATATTATTCTCAGGACAACAATGACTAAAACCATTTTCTAAGGCTATGTTGATCCTTTTGTATTCATTGTTATCTTAGTTAAGGAACACCTTTCACTTGATGATTCCTCATTTAAATTCTTCATGTTTATCTGTCTCAGCAACAATAAACTGTTTTGTTTCCTTGAATGCTCCTTGAACACACTTCTTTCTGAAACATTGGGTGACACGGATCTGGTATCAATTCCCAACATACTTCCATTCTTCTGTGAGATCTCACCTGAACCATTACATATTCTAAAAGCTTTTAAAGTTCCTGAACAAGATAAGAAATTCCCAATACATATGTCCAACAATGAATCAATATAACTAAGGTAGGCATGTATTCGAATTGGCAACTGATTATCATTTTAATTTATCTCTTTAGTGCCCACTGAAGAATTTTCCTAAATAACATATCATTACTTATTACACAGGTAGAATAGCTTCCATGAACTTTGGTCTTTTTGCCAAATTTATATGAGATTATTTTGGAAAAATTCTGACAAAAATTTCCTTTGTTTTCATGAAAGTTCTATTGCCCATATTGAAAAAAAATAAAAAATATTTTATAATACTATATTTTGAAGAAAACAGAGTGTATTTATAGGTAAGATTTTTTTATTCATTAAACTTAGAAGCAAACAATTAAATATATATGAATTATTTTCTTTTGCTGAATTATTTATAACTAGAAAATTAAATATGGAGGTATACAGAAGAGCACATGTTCCAATTACCCTATGGATAACTGAAATCCAGTGCAATAAAAGTCATATATGATGGATAATTGTTATTAATTTCATTGAATTTGAGATTGCTAATGAATAACTTTGGGCTATGTATTGTTGTGAATTATATATGTGGGGGGGAATATGGGTATGTGGGTATATGTGCTCAATAGAGTTCAGATGACATACAACTTAAATCCAAAATATTAGTCAGATACAATCATGATTTGTTATTAACTTTATTGGACTTGGAATTTCCAAGGAAAAATATTTGGTTGCAACTGTAGATGGGATGGATCCCCAGGTAGGACAGTTTCTGGATGGTCTTTCCTTCAGTCTCTGATTCACACTTTGTCTCTGTATTTCCTCCTATGGGTATTTTGTACCCTATCTAAGAAGAACCAAAGTATTCACACTTTGGTCTTCCTTCTTAAGTTTCATGTGGTCTATGAATTATATTTTGGGTGTTCCAAGCTTCTGGTCTAATATCCACTTAGCAAGGCGTACATACCATGTGTGTACTTTTGTGATTGGGTTGCCTCACTAAGGATGATATTTTCTAGTTCCATCTATTTGCATTGGAATTTCATGGATTCACTGTTTTTAATAGCTGAGTATTACTCCATTGTATAAATGTACCACATTTTCTGTATCCATTTTTTTGTTGAGGGACAATTGAGTTCTTTCCAGCTTCTGGCTATTACAAATAAGGCTGCTGTGAAATACACTACTGTGGATGCTGACAAGTGCTTGCTGACTGGAGCCTGATATAGCTGTTTCCAGAGATGCCCTGAAAGTGCCTGATAAATACAGATGGATATGTTCTCAGCCTACCGTTGAACTGAGCATAGGGTCCCCAACAGAAGAGCTAGAGAAAGGACCCAAGGAGCTGAAGGGGTTTACAGTCCCATAGGAGGAACAACAGTATGAATCTACCGGTACCCTCAGATGTGGAAACCATCTCTCTGAGCCTGCTGCCTCGTGGCAAGACAGGCCCCTCCCCCCACCTGAGACTCAGCTCCAGAACAACTAAACAATGCTTCTCAACCTAAGATTTTCTAGCTCCTTTATCTAAATTTCCTTTTCTAAAGACTCATTTCTTTCCCTATACACGCCTAAAATTTTTCAACTTTTCTAAAATTTCTTTTATACTTCCACAGATACAATTAACTGTACTAAATAACAATCAAACTTCCTTTACAGGTTTAACATAATATTTTCGTCCTTAGCCACCCAAAGCAGACATTCCCCGGCTGGGATTCTGCTCTTCTGTTGTTTTGCTACAGGTTTATACCTTGCCTGCTGCCATACATCCAACAGAGATTGCCACCTCCTGAGACCCACATGCAACAACAGGGCTGCCTTCACTCCATCTGACTGAAGACACTCCAAGACACGTGCTGAAATCTGCAGACACGCTACAGGCTTGAAACCTTCCAGCTATAGACGAACTCTCTTGCCACAGCCAAATGACTGTTGAACTTGGGGGAAATTACGTGATAGTCAGAAAAATAATGTCTATCTAGATTATTAATTGATTGCTGTTTAAAGCTAATTGCTGTTTACCCTCAAATTGTACTATCGATTCAATCATACCTTGTCTTCTCTCGCCTCAACCCTCATTAAAACTCTTTCTTCTGATACCTCCACCTCACCCAAAATTGTCATAATCTGTGAAGAGGTAGCCTGGTTCTCAGATGGAGCAAAGGACTTTGAACCCTGGGACCCGGTAGGGGGTGGATTCTACGTACAACCTTGTGGGCGGAGCTTCCAGCTGCATGGGACGGTAGGAGTTCAGTCACCGCCCCCTAGAACGTAGCTCCTGCCACAGTTACAGCCCCCCCCCCCCCACACACAGGTCAGTGACCCCTCTCCCTTTTAAAAAAAACAAAACGGGGGAGATGTGGGACCTTAATGAGACGTGTGGCCACGCCCCAGGTTCTAGCCTGACTCCGCCTAGGCAGTCACCTGCCTGCAGCCACACTGTCCCCACCTCCTGGTTACCTGACCACCAACTCACTATAAATAACACCCCTCAGTGCTTGTGCTCTCTCTCTCTCTCTCTCTCTCTCTCTCTCTCTCTCTCTCTCTCTCTCTCTCTCTCTCTCCCCCCCCCCACCACCTGTTCTCTCCTGGCCCTCTTCTTAGTCTATCTCTCTGTCTTCTCCCCTTTCCCCGTGGTTATGGCTTTTCTTATTTATTTTCTCCTCTTTCTTGTCTTTTTATCTCTTTTCTCTTTCTATTTTCTTAATAATAAAACATCAAAGCTATGGGCTGCCTCTTATTAAACTCACCACAAGGAGCTAGCTGGTATGGGCTCTCTGAGACTCTGGGATTCAGCTAAGTAGACAGTCTGAGCACAGGTAACTCGAAGAGAGATCCACGCCTTCTGTGTGTCATTTCTCTGCGCCCCCGTGCGCCATGCTCGGGACCGGCCAGCGCTCCCCATTAGGCCGAGGCAAGGTGCATCTTGCCTGCTTCCCCAAACCCCCCCCCCCCCCCCGCGGAACCTTGTCCGCTTGCATCCTTTGCATATGTACGATACCTTGGCCCAAGAGTGAGGCCCTCGCATGCCAGGCCCTGCGCCCTTTTCTTTTTTCCCACACTCAGAGTTCCCAGAAACTCAACCAAAGAGTATACATGAAGGGACCCATGGCTCCAGCTTCATGGGTAGCAGTGGATGGCCTGGTCAGACATCAATGAGAGGAGAGGCCCTTGGACCCATGAAAGCTCATTGCTCCAGGATAGTGGGATGCCAGATCAGGGAAGCAGTAGGAGTGTGTGGGTTAGAGAGCACAGGGAGGAGGGAGAGGTGGGTTAGTGAGCAGGGGGAGGAGGGATGGGATAGCGGGTTTTCGGGGGGGGGGGTACAAGGAATGAGGATAGCATTTGAAATGTATATAAAGAAAATATCTAATAAAAAATATTTGGTTGTTCATTATAATAAATACCATGTGTGTGGGGTATTGTCTTAGTCGGAGTTTCTATTCTTGCACAAACATCATGACCAAGAAACAAGTTGGGGAGGAAAGGATTTGTTCAGCTTACACTTCCACACTGCTGTTCATCACCAAAGAAGACAGGAGAGTAACTTACACAGGATAGGAATGTATGTGGCAGGGAGGAGTGGATGATGAATCCATGGAGCAATGCTGATAACTGACTTGCTTCTCCTGGTTGCTTAGCTTGCTTTCTTGGGAAACCCAAGACTATTAGCTAGACTAGTAATGAAATCACCCACAATTGACTAGGCACTCCGCACGTGATCACTAATTGATATAATGCCTTACAGCTGGATCTTATTGAGGCATTTCTGCAAGGGAGTCTCCTTTCTCTGTGATAAATCCGCTTATGTCAAGTTGACACGCAGCCAGTATATGGAAGAATGTGTGTTCCCACATGCTATGAAACATACAAAACTCAGATGATAGTGTGTGGGAGTCAATTTTCCCTTTCTACCATACTGTTCACAGGGCTCAAACTCAGGTCATAGGCGGTCAGAGGCTTCTCACTGAGCCACTTCACAGTCTCCAAAGGATTGTTTCTTTGAGGTTTAACTGCAAATAGATAAGAGTGACAGCATCATAAAATGTGGCAATCTGAGCTGAATACGAATGGGGAAATAATGAAAAGACAAGGAGAATCCAGATGAGTAGCTTCATCATCTCTCCCTGTTTCCTCACTATGGATCAAATGGCGTAACTGTCTTCCCACTTTACAGGCACTACCTTTTCAAACTGTAAGCAAAAATAAAACCTTCCATTCTTAACTTTTGAGGAAATATTCTGTTACAAAACAAGAAAAAATATATGCTATACATATTAATAATTTTGTTTTAGACATACACAGCCATGATAAGTATCAATTTGTGAAATAGGCAATTGTCAGCACATGATCAAAAGAATGATTTAGATCCAGCATTGAAGTTTTAAATTTTTTGAATCTTTAGTCTCCATTTTTAATCTATCATATGTTGCCCAAATTCTCATAGTGATGTAGCTGTGATACCGGATTTAACAGAAGATATAATGATCCTGAATAGCCCCAAAGTTTCTAAATGAACTGGTTTAGAGTTTAATGAGCTATCACTGACGTGTTGCTTGCCAAAGACTCATCTCCAACATCTGATGGTTCAAACACATCCTAGAGATTTTTGTTATATATCAGAATTAGTAACATGAAATAGGATACTGAAAGTCATATCCTTATATCATTCACTTTATAACCATTTTATATGGTGTTATAACTTAGTGGATCACTTATCTAAATAATACATTGGAAATCTTGGTATATTTTAAGTCCCACATCAAATGATATGTCAACAACCTCAATTGGTTTTATTTAGATGATTATTATAATAGAACTATTACTAATAACTTCAAGAATTATTTACCCATAATGCTACATTTCCTTTAATAATTACATATGTACAAGGTTCTATTTAAATATAGAAAGCATACACAAGGTAAAAAAAATCTTAAATAATAAGGCAACAATTAAATCATACTGAATAAATACTATTCTTTATACTCAAAACCTTTACATGTTCTATCCAATCGTATTTATATGTTTGCTTAGATAACTATTAAAATTTTTACTTTTGAAAATATTAAACATGACCAATATAATAGAAGATAATTAATTTAAGTTGTCCTAAATATTTATCACCACAAATATGCTTTATATTTATTAACTTATTGAGTTTTTTAAAAACAATAATAACCTTCACTATATTTATAATTTTATTTTCCCTATGAGAATTTTTCCCATGTATGTAGATTTAGGGCTGACAGGGCCAGGGTTCCTTACAGAAGGAAACTGACAGTACCTCAGGGGCTTTGACTATTTAAATATGGTATGTGCCTAGTGAGTCATTGCTGCTTCCGTGCTAAAATGTGAGCTACACACTCTTGGGCAGATCATGTGCATGCAGCCATAGGTATTCTAGTTACATAATATGACACATATGTACAATTCTATGCAAGGAAAAAATTAGGGATGAATGGTTTCAAGCTGTAAAGGAGAAAGATTATTCCTACAGGCTAAACATTACACAGAGTCAAAGAAAGTGGTGGGTTCATGAAAACCCAGGGAGAGAAGTTTATTATTGTTGTTTTTAATTTAATTTATTTTTATTTTTTTAATGATTCAGTTTACAACCTGCTCAATGCTCCTCCAGGTCACCCCCTCCCACAATCCTTCCTCTACCCCTTCCCATTCTCCTCTGAGCAGGTGTCCCCAACCCCAGTATCTCCTCTGCTCTGGCACTTCAAGTCTCTTGGAGACTAGGTAATTCTTCTCCCATTGAAGCCATACAAGGCAGCCCAGCTAGAAGAAAATATCCCATGTACAGACAATAGATTTTGGAATAGTCCCAGTTCCAGCTGCTGGAAACCAACAAGAAAACCAAACTGATGCAGGAAGTTGTGCAGCAAAGAAATGGAAACATGATCTCCTGATATCATCTTACTAGACATGGAAAGGTGCATTTTAACATTTCTTGCTGTAGTATATATTTAAAATGTCCCACAAACAGTTCTGAATTAGCAGCTCTGGAAGAATAATAGCCATAGTTAGTATTTCTTCTTATAGCCCTTCACTAGGGATGGGACACTAGTCCCTAGCCTCTGTCATATAAAAAACAATGTATCTCAATGATGTAAATAACTCACTTGCTAAGATGAAGCTGTGTCTTTTGGTCATTATTATACTGTTCTCTTTACTGAATTCTGTAATCTTTGGTAAACACTATTGTACTCTGCATACCTTTCAGTTTTATATTTTAAATGTAAGTGAAAAAGAGATAGTGAATATTTTAGAAACTATCTGGTTGTACTTAGAATAGTGCTTTTCTGTCCTTTACATATACGCATTAATGGTATTAATTAGAATTTCTTGGAAATTATAGATGTGGTATATAAGTAATTGTAGAATGGTTCAGCATAAATGTGCACATATGTGTCTTTATAGCTCTCTATTTCTCAATCTCTCAGTTTCTGTCCTGTCTCTATCACAGATAGATATAGATATGGATATGGATATGGATATGGATAGGGATAGGGATAGAGATAGAGATAGATATAGAGACAGACAGAGATACAAATAGAGATAGAGATAGATAGATAGATGATAGATAGATAGATAGATAGATAGATAGATAGATAGATAGATAGATAGATAGAGATAGAGAGATTCAGATATAGATATAGATACAGATATAGATGACACACATATACATATGTGTGTGCATATGTATGTGTGTATATAAAGGTATATGTGTGTATATGTATATGTTTATTTCACATTTCCTCATAAATTTTTCTAATGATGAATAATCAGTTGGCTTAATGACTTGTCTGAGAATAATGATAGTATTGACACAGAACTTCAGACTCCACTTTGACTAACATATGTCAGTCATTTTCGATGAAGACCAGCAAATTGGATAACTATTCCATATATTGTAAATCTGTTTTCATTCTTTGATGAATCTCCTCCATATTTATCAAAAAAAGTTATATCACTCTACTTTATGGAAACAGTACATATTACTTTCCTAATTATAAGTGGTATTCTAAATAGTCAAAGTACAATTCTAAATATTTCAATCAATATTTTTCCCACAAACATACATATATAAAAAACCCAACATATTAACATATTGAAAATATTGTTTTTTTCACAAAAATTCAATGTTTTAGATATTATAGGACTAATAAATTTAGACAAATGTGATTATGAAAGTTTCATCTACCCATATGTACATAAATAGCCACATACAATAATATAGTTTAAGAGCTATTTTGTAAATTATTCTATTTTCAATTATACGCAGTGAAATTTTCTTTTATAGATACATTCATGTATATTTAAGTGATTTTTTTATTTTTTTATTTAGTGTTTTTTTTTGTTTTATTTTTTTTTAATTTACATTCCAAATCACTTCCCTTTTTCCTCCCTCCCCGAAAGTCCCATAAGCCCCCTTCCCTCCCTCTTTTCTCCATTCAACCCCCTCTCGTTACTCTGTCCTGGCGTTCCCCTACATCCACTCTTTCCAGGACCAGGGGTCTCTCCTTCCATCTTCTTAGAAATTTATTGATATGCGAATTGTGTCTAGGGTATTCCAAGATTCTGGGTTAATATCCCCTTATCAGTGACTGCATACCATGTGTGTTCTTTTGTGATTGGGTTACCTCACTAAGGATGATATTTTCAAGATCTGACCATTTGCCTAGGAATTTCGTGAATTCATTGTTTTTAATTGCAGAGTAGTATTCCATTGTGTAGATATACCACATCTTCTGAATCCATTCCTCCGTTGAGGGACGTCTGGGTTCTTTCCAGCTTCTGGCTATTATAAATAAGGCTGCTATGAACATAGTGGAGCATGTATCCTTATTGCATGCAGGTAAAGGCTCTGGGTATATGCCCAGGAGTGGTATAGCCGGATCCTCAAAATTTTAGTAATTCCCTATGATTTTGTAATGACACCATGACTGTTGTTTCTTCTTATGTATGCAAAATTTTGCCTTAACATTTTGGTCATTTGTATCCTAAGAAGAAATATCTAAGTTTCTCTATGAAAATTGCTACCATTTAATAATGTATGATGAACAGGGGCAGCTCAGTGATAAAAGCTTTGGAGATTGACAGGAGTGGTATTTCAGGTTAGCAATAAGTAATCAGAGATCTCAAGACAAAGGAATCGAAGACGCATCCTATAATGACTGCCACAAAAGATGTATGTTAATACTCAGCATAAATGTCAAAAGAAGCAACTTGTTTCTCTCCCTGTAACTGATATTTACTTAGTAATAAATGTTGCCTATTACATGCCCAGAATTTGCCTTTACAGCAACTTTGTTCAATATATTTTAAGCAATCTTGATTGCTTAGGAAAAATGTCTTGAAAGGGATCCTTTTGTTAATCCTTTGTGCTGAAATCACAAAATTTCTTTCCATTCCTGAAGCATTGCTATGATAAATGAGGCATCACAACGAAGACAAAGCAAATGTTGAAATATCCACTCAGTATGGTTTTCAAGGCTTAGAACACATTCAAGAATTTTGAAAAATTGTGGTATTTAAAATCTTTTCTGACTTGTAACATTATTCTGGGTATGCTTCTTTGTATAAATAGTACTGGAGAAAATGTACCCAAATCATACTCCATAATTATAATGCCTGTATTTCTAGCTTATTTTATACTGCTGAGGGGCCATGCAGAAGAATGACAAATGTCTTTAGAACTCAGCAGATTGCAATTCTATTGTTGCCACAGCCACATGGGAGGGCCTAGGTGTGGCATGGCCCAAGGGCTATGTGTCCTGAAGACATTATGTTGTTGTAGAGTTTTGCTCTGCTTGCTGCCCTCACATCCCTTGTAATCTAAGAATTATATGAAAACTTTAAGGGGGCTTCAAGTATCTCTGCCACTCAATATAATAATGTTTGATCTCTTTCAGGCATTGCTGCTGGGACAGATTAGTGATTCTATTACAATACTAGAGAACTTAAGAGATGTAGATTGGCAACAATGACTTAGAAAACATTTGGAAAAATAAAGTTGTTAGTAAAGCTAGGTTGAGATGGTTTTACTACTGGCTCTGATACAAACAATCTTAGGGAACAATATGAAGTTAAAAAAGACACACTCTTATTAGTTAAGCTAGAGGCGCTTGATGGACAGAGAACAAGAAAAATGGAAGCACTGACTGACGTGTTAAATTCTCAAGTTTATTGAGGATTTAAGATAGATATGGTTGGTTTGAATACAAAAGTTTAGATTTGTGATTCTTTTTATCTAATTATCATTAATCTGTTCTTACAGTCCAGTTATACCACTTCCAGTCTGCCCTCTAAAAGTTCCTCTTCCCATTCCTCCTCCCCATCTCCAAGATGATGTTGCCACCACCACCCCCACCCCACCAGGCCAAATTCCCTGGGCCTTCAAGTCTCTCAAGGATCGGAGCATTTTCTCTCACTGAGGCCAGACAAGAAAGTCCTCTGCTATATATGCATTGGGAGCCTCATATCAGCTAGTGTATGCTGCCTGTTTGATGGCTCAGTGTCTGAGAGATTTTGTGGGTCTAGGTTAGTTGAGACTACTGGTCGTTCTATGGGGTTGCCTTCCTCCTCAGCTTTTCCTAGCCTTTCGCTAATTCTTTGTTTTTGTTTTTTTCTTTTTCAAAACAGGGTTTCTCTGAACTCACTCTGTAGACCAGGCTGGCCTTGAACTCAGAAATCTGCCTGCCTCTGCTTCCTAAATCCTGGGATTAAAGGTGTGTGCCATCACTGCCTTTCCTTAATTCAACCACAGTGGTCAGCAGCTTCTCTCCATTGGTTGGGTGTTAAGTATCTGCATCTGAAACTTTCAGCTGCTTGTTGGGCCTCTCAGAGAGCAGCCATGCTAAGGGCTCATATGTGTAAGTATACCATGTCATCACTGAGAGTGTCAGGCCTTGAATCCACCCCTTGAGCTGTATTTCAGTTTGGGCTGGGCACTGCACCTCCTTTCCTTCAGTCTTTTCACCATTTTTTTCCCTGCATTTCTTTTAGATGGGAACTATTATGGGCCAGAGTTTTTGACTGCTGGATGGTAACCCTGTCTCTCCACTTGATGCCCTGTCTTCCTCCTGGAGATGAACTCTACTACAAGTTTCCTCTCCCCACTGATGGGCATTTTATCTATGGTCCCTCCCACTGAGGCCTGACTGTATCTCACTTCTCAGGTTTCTGATATATTCTAGAGGGTTTCCCCCTACCTCCTGCCTCCTAAGGTTGCCTGTTTCCATTCTTTCTGCTGGCCTTCAGGGCTTCACTCCTGTCCCCCTAATAACTGATTATATTCCCCTTCTCGCTGACCCCTCTCACACCCAGGTTCTTCCCTTCTTTTATCCCCCTGATGGCTTCCTTCTCCCTCCCTAGGCCCTTTGGCTTGTTAGCATTCTTGAGTTATGTGGATTGTATCCTGTTTTTTTTTTTTTTTTTTGTATGTTTTTGGCTAATATACACTTAGTGAGTACATAAAATGCATGTCCTTTTGGGACTGAATTACCTCACTCAAGATGATATTTTCTAGTTCCATTCATTTACCTGAAAAACTCATGATGTCCTTGTTCTTAATATCTGAATGGTAATCCATTATGTAAATGAACCACATTTTCTGTATTCATTTTTCCATTGTGCAAAATATAGGACAGGTTGATAAATGCAATGGAATTGAAGACCTAGAAATAAATCCAAACACTTAGGAACACTTGATTTTTGAAAAAGAAGCCAAATATATACAATAGAAAAAGAAAGCATCTTCAATAAATAGACTGGTCAAACTGGCAGTTAGTACGTAGAAAAATGGAAATAGATTTATATTTGTCACTTTGCACAAAACTCAAGTCCAAGTGGTTCAAGGACCTCAACATAAAATCATATAAACTGAATCTAATAAAAAAGAAAGTGGGGAAAAGTCTGGAACTCATTGGCATTGGGGTTGGGATTTCCTAAACAGAACTCTAATGACTCAGTCTCCATGATCACCTGAAGAATATCTAATGGCTGAGAAGCATTTACTTTCAATCAATTTAGGAATATTTTTATGCCTACCATCTTATCTGTATAATTTTTCATGAAAGTAAGTTTTAATGTGTTTTTCTATATATTTCTTGAGTTTTATTAGAAATATTTTCCTTCTAGATTTTCAATTTTATCAGAAAATGTTTATAATTCTGCTTTCAATCAACTTAGGAATATTTTTATGCCTACCATTTTATCTGTATAATTTTTCCATGAAATACTCAATTTTAACATGTTTTTCTAGATATTTCTTCAATTTTATCAGAGATATTTTCCATGTATATTTGCACAATGGAATACTATTCAGCAATTAAAAACAATGAATTCATAAAATTCTTAGGCAAATGGGGAAGAGAGAGAGGGAAGAGGGCTTATAGGACTTTTGGGGAGGGGGAGAACCAGAAAAGGGGAAATGTTTTGGAATGTAAATAAAGAATATAGAAAATAAAAACAATAATAATAATAACAAAAAAGATAAATAACAAAATAGTTACTTTTTTTGTTGTTGTTTTTTGGTTTTTTGAGAAAGGGTTTCTCTGTGTAGCCTTGGCTGTCCTGAAACTCACTTTGTAGACCAGGCTGCCCTCGAACTCAGAAATCCTTCTGCCTCTGCCTCCCAAGTGCTGGGATTAAAGGCATGCGCCACCACCATTCCATTGATCTACATGCCTGTCACTGTGCCAATTCTTTGCAGGTTTTAACACTATTGCTCTGTAGTACAGCTTGAGGTCCGGGATACTGATTCCCCCAGAGGTTCTTTTACTCTTGAGAATAGTTTTAGCTATCCTGGGTTTTCTGTTATTCCAGATGAATTTTTGAATTGCTCTTTCTAACTCTATGAAGAATTGAGTTGGGCTTTTGATGGGAATCGCATTGATTCTGTATATTGCTTTTGACAAGATGGTCATTTTTACTATATTATTCTTGCCAATCCATGAGCATGGCAGATTTTTCCATCCTCTGAGGTCTTCTTCAATTTCTTTCTTCAGAGACTTGAAGTTCTTGTCATACAGATCTTTCACTTGTTTGGTTAGAGTCACACCAAGATACTTTATATGGTTTGTGGCTATTTTGAAGGGAATCATTTCTCTTACTTCTTTCTCAGCCTGCTTATCCTTTGAGTATAGGAAGGCTACTGATTACTGCTGGTGGGATTGCAAGCTGGTACAACCACTCTGGAAAGCAGTCTGGTGGTTCCTCAGAAAACTGGGCATGACACTCCCTGAGGATCCTGTTATACTACTCCTGGGCATATACCCAGAGGCTTCCCCTGCATGCAATAAGGACATATGCTCCACTATGTTCATAGCTGCCTTATTTATAATAGCCAGAAGCTGGAAAGAACCCAGATGTCCCTCAATGGAGAAATTGATTCAGAAAGTGTGGTATATTTACACAATGGAATACTACTCTGCAATTAATGAATTCACGAAATTCTTAGGCAAATTTTCAGAACTGGAAAATATCATCCTTAGTGAGGTAGCCCAATCACAAAAGAACACACATGGTATGCAGTCCCTGATAAGGGGATATTAATCCAGAATCTCAGAATACCCAAGACACAATTCATATATCAATAGATTTCCAAGAAGATGGAAGGAGAGAGCCCTGGTCCTGGAAACACTGGATGTAGGGGAATACCAGGACAGAGAAGTGAGAGGGTGTTGCATGGGGAACAGGGGGAGGGAAGGGGGCTTATGGGACTTTTGGGGAGGGAGGAAACAGGAAAGGGGAAATCATTTGGAATGTAAATAGAAAAAAATATAGAAAATAAAAAAAGGAAAAAATAAATATTCTGTATTTAAAAAAATAAATATTCTATAATATAAGGATGGTGTGATGAATGCAATCTATTTTGCATTAAAGTTGTGCTGTGTGAGACTAGTTCTGGGGACACTTGAGAAAAAAATTCTTCTTACTCCAGAAAGGGAATCAACAACAGAACAAAGTAAAGATGACAATTTTTCAAACTTGGTGACCACTGAGTTTAATGGTTGCCACTTACAACAATATGAGCGAAGGGATTACTCACAGGAGTAGAAATGGTTCAAAGACAGAAATATCAACAGAAATGCAGCTCTGAATACGCGAGGTCTCATGAAAGACCTGGAGCTCAAATCATGACTCCTAGCCTACTTGACATGTAGGAGGCTTTCTCTTCCAGATCATTACTTGGTTTGAGACTCTGCCAGGCAGTTCAGCTAGACTCTTTCTTCTAGGATTTTTACATGGTATATCCTTTCCAGACAGCTAAAGTGATCTGAATTCTTCACAGAAGGGACTCTGAATATGTCTTCTATAGTAATTATTGCTTATATCAGGGTAAAGAAGAGTGTGCCTATTGTATCTGATCAGTCAAAGGAATTCTTTAAAATTCCACACTCCATACTTTCTGAGTTATGAAAGGCTTTCCTTCAGAATATCCCAAATCACTTTTTGATATAATATTTAATATAACTTAATACAACTAAAGATAAATGTTTGGCCATAAGTTACTGTAGATCTTAAGAACATTCTGAATTTTATGGTATGTAAAATGTTTTAACTACTAAATAAGAATCTGTTGATTCCATCAGACAATAAAAATGTAATTTCATGTGGCTAATGGTACTAAACAATTGATTAAAAATACTGTTATCAGAAATTTAAATTCAATTATTTTAACACCAAAGACAATTTGCTCTGTGTAGTGGCTATTCCTGGTTGTCAACTTGACTAAATCTGGAATGAACTAATCAGGAATTGGAAGGCTCACCTATAATCCTAATCTGGAGACTCAGAGATACAAGTTTCTGGCCTGGTTCTTGGCATGGAGATCTTGAAGCATAGGGACTACGAATTCCAGAAGATTAATATAAGGAAATCTCTAAGTTCAAGGTCATCTGGGATTAAATGCACGGTGACATATGCCTCTAATCTGGGCCACACCCTCTGCTGGAGACCTATGTAAGGATATGAAAAAGGAAGATTCTCTCTGGCTTTTCCTGACCTGCCTCATGGGACTGAGCAACTGCTAGATCCTTGGACTTCCATCCACAGCTGCCTTGTATGACTGAGCAACTGCTAGATCGTTGGACTTCCATCCACAAGTACTGCTGACTATTGTTGGGGAGTTGGACTACAAGCTGTAAGTCATCGACAAATTCCCTAACTATATAAAGACTACCCATATGTTCTGTGACTTTAGAGAACCGTGACTAATACACTCTGTAATGAACCATATCCTCTTCAATTGTTATCAGTCAAATGTAAGTCATAAACAAATATATTTAATATAATTAAATAGAAATTGTAAAACAAAAGTATTTATAATATATTAATGAAATATTTTTGTTATAATGTTATGATTAATAATTTTATTAGGCTTATTATTGAGGTAGATTGTTGTTGTTCTTGAGAATTGTGTATATAAGTTCTCTATGTACACTATTTCCCCCTCTCCTTTTCTTCCTTGCAACTACTCCCTTGTCCATGTTTACTTCCTCTCAAATTCATGACCTTTTGGCTTTATGATTCTTGTACATGTGTACATGCATTTGCATCCACACACACATAGAAGCACCAATATAAATGCATAAATATGATGTACAGAGTCCATTTCATGCTGTTCATATGTATATTTTTTGGACTAACTACTTGGGATTGACAGAACTATTAAAGTAATAACTGCTGGAAAAGACTGATTGTTCCTCTCTCAGAAGTAATTAATTACCTGTAGTTCTTTGTCTAAGTTTGAAGATCAGTGAGTATTCCAGCTGTTGATGATGTATGTTAATTGCAGCTCTTACTGTTTGCATGTGTTTGCAAAAACCTCTTGTTGAGATTTCATGGATTCAGCTTCCTGTTATATATAGAAGACATTATATATAGAAGCATATATTCTGATTCTTGGGACATTATAATTCTCTCATGTCTTCTTTCACAATGTTCCTTGGGCCTACTTGTATGTATTGTTTGTAGATATAGCAATTAGAGCTAAATAAACTATAGCCAGTTATTTCATAAATTTTGACTACTTCTGGGTATCTTTAATGCTCTGTATATGTTTCTTAAACAAGGTTCTTTGATGAGAAGTGAATATTACACTTACCTGTGCATATAATGATAGCTGTTAAAATATGCTTAGAGATTATAATATTTGATCATTTTACAAATGAATGCTCATAAAATCTTAATAAAAACATTCATGGATCAGCATTATCAGATCTTATCAAAACAGATTGTGATATCAAGATATAAGGTCTTATATATTAATTTGAAGCTGTAAGACTCATTGTACTTATAATGGGAAAGTAGAAATTAGGATACATTGCTAAACCTATATTCACTATCAGAAACTGGACCTTAATCTTATGGAATTCTTTCAGATTCTATAAAATCCCCTGGAGATATGAAAGGCAAGTGGTGTTTATAGGGTGCTTACTTACATAATATATTAATAAGCTATGCCCACTATAATTAGGAGCCACAACTTTATAGAAAATAAATGTGTTTTACTCAGAAACTATCTTATGAGATTTCTTTCCCAAGATCTGCCTCATTGGTTTGGCCTCTGGTATAAACAATGGGAAATGGTACATTATGGAGATGGCTTGTGAAGCAGTGACTAATCACATCTTACATCAAAATATAGGTGACTGTAAAGACCAGGTTTCAACTATTTTCATGACCCACTTGCATCGTCAAGAATATGTCAATATCCTCTCATACAGTAGTCAAAGCAATGCATATGGACTCTTAAAAGATACTCAATATCCAAACTATAAATGATTATTTAATGAAAAAGGGAAGAAATGAACATGAAAAGAGTGGGGAATTATAATCCAAAGGAATGGTTTATTTCCCTGTATGACCTATAGATAAAAAAGTTAACAACTATTCCAGACAGATGATACAGAAACACATAAAGGAAGGAACATGAGCTGAAGGGATCTCATTGGAGCACAGGGACTGAGTACTACAGAAAGAATAGTGTGTTTAATATGAAGATATGTTACAACAATTTTCATTAGCATCTAAAGAGAAAATACCTGTAAACAGAGTGCATTAATATTGACAGTTAATATAATTTACATTACTTTACATTTTCTGTATCCATTCCTCTGTTGAAGGACATCTGGGTTGTTTCTATTTTCAGTCTATTATAAATATGGCTGCTATGAACATAGTGGACCATGTGTCCTTATTACATGTTTGAGCATCTTCTGGGTATATGCCCAGGAGTGGTAGAGCTGGGTCCTCGGGTAGTACTATGTACAATTTTCTGAGGAGCCACCAAACTGATTTCCAGAGTGGTTACTCTAGTTTACACTCCCACCAACAATGCAAGAGTGTTCCTCTTTCTCCACATACTCTCCAGCATTTGCTGTCCCCTGAGTTTTTGATCTTAGCCATTCTGACTGGTGTGAGGTGGAATCTCAGTGTTGTTTTGATATGCATTCCCCTGATAACTAAGGATGTTGAACATTTCTTTAGGTGCTTCTCAGTCATTCGATATTCCTCAGATGAAAACTTTGTTTAGCTTTTTACCCCATTTTTAATAGGGTTATTTGGTTCTCTGGACTCTTAAGTTCTTGAGTTCTTTGTATTTATTGGATATTAGCCCTCTGTCAGATGTAAGGTTGGTAAAGATCTTTTCCCAATTTGTTGGTTGCAGTTTTGTCCTATTGACAGTGTCCTCTACCTTACAGAAACTTTGTAATTTTATGAGGTCCCATTTGTCAATTCTTGATCTTAGAGCACAAGCTTTGGTGTTAAGTTCAGGAAATTTTCCCCAGTGCCCATGTGCTCAAGGCTCTTTCTCAGTTACTTTTCTGTTAGCTTCAATGTGTCGGGTTTTATGTGGAGGTCCTTGATCCACTTGAACTTGAGCTTAGTACAAGCAGATAAGAATGGGTCAATTTGTATTCTTCTGCATGCTAGCCACCAGTTGAACCAGCACCATTTGTTGAAAAGGCTATCTTTTTTCCCACTAGATGGTTTTAGCTCCTTTGTCAAAGATCAAGTGACCATAGGTGTGTGGGTTCATTTCTGGGTTTTCAATCCTATTCCTTTGATTTACCTGCCTGTCACTGTACCAATACCATGCAGTTTTTATAGTTCTGTAGTACTGCTTGAGGTTCGGGATACATATTCCCCCAGAAGTTCTTTTACTCCTGAGAATAGTTTTAACTACCCTGGGTTTTTTGTTATTCCAGATGTATTTGAAAATTGTACTTTCTAAGTCTTTGAAGAATTGAGTTGGGATTTTGATGGGGATTGCATCGAATCTGTAGATTGCTTTTGGCAAGATGGCCATTTTTACTATACAAATCCTGCCAATCCACAAGCATGGAACTTTTATCCATCTTCTGAGATCTTCGATTTCGTTCTTCAGAGACTTGAAGTTCTTGTAATAGAGATCTTTCACTTGTTTGGTTAGAGTCACACCAAGATACTTTATATTGCTTCTGGCTATTGTGAAGGGTGTCATTTCCCTATTTTCTTTTTTTTTTATTTTTAAAATATTTTTATTAATTTTTTTTATTTTTTTAATTTACATTCCAAATCACTTCCCCTTTCCCGTTTCCTCCCTCCCCGAAAGTCCCATAAGCCCCCTTCCCTCCCTCTTTTCTCCATTCAACCCCCTCTCGTTACTCTGTCCTGGCATTCCCCTACATCCAGTCTTTCCAGGACCAGGGGTCTCTCCTTCCATCTTTTTAGAAATCTATTGATATGCGGATTGTGTCTAGGGTATTCCGAGATTCTGGGTCAATATCCCCTTATCAGTGACTGCATACCATGTGTGTTCTTTTGTGATTGGGTTACCTCACTAAGGATGATATTTTCAAGTTCCGACCATTTGCCTAGGAATTTCATGAATTCATTGTTTTTAATTGCAGAGTAGTATTCCATTGTGTAGATATACCACATCTTCTGAATCCATTCCTCCGTTGAGGGACATCTGGGTTCTTTCCAGCTTCTGGCTATTATAAATAAGGATGCTATGAACATAGTGGAGCATGTGTCCTTATTGCATGCAGAGGAAGCCTCTGGGTATATGCCCAGGAGTGGTATAGCCGGATCCTCCGGGAGTGTCATGCCCAGTTTTCTGAGGAACCGCCAGACTGCTTTCCAGAGTGGTTGTACCAGCCTGCAATTCCACCAGCAGTGGAGGAGTGTTCCTCTTTCTCCACATCCTCGCCAACAACTGCTGTCTCCTGTGTTTTTGATCTTAGCCATCCTGACTGGTGTGAGATGGAATCTCAGGGTTGTTTTGATTTGCATTTCCCTAATAACTAAGGATGATGAACATCTCTTTAGGTGCTTCTCAGCCATTAGATATTCTTCAGGTGAGAACTCTTTGTGTAGCTCTGTACCCCATTTTTTAATAGGGTTACTTGCCTCTCTGGAGTTTAACTTCTTGAGTTCTTTGTATATCTTGGATATTAGCCCTCTGTCGGATGTAAGGTTGGTAAAGATCATTTCCCAGTTAGTTGGTTGCCGCTTTGTCTTTTTGACAGTGTCTTTTGCCTTGCAAAAACTTTGTAATTTAATGAGGTCCCATTTGTCTATTCTTGATCTTAGAGCATAAGCTATTGGAGTTCTGTTCAGGAAATTCTCCCCTGTGCCCATATGTTCAAGGTTCTTCCCTAGTTTCCCTTCTATTAGTTTCAGTGTGTCTGGTTTTATGTGGAGATCTTTGATCCACTTAGAATTGAGCTTAGTGCAAGGAGATAAGGATGGGTCAATTTGCATTCTTCTGCATGTTGACCTCCAGCTGAGCCAGCACCATTTCCCTATTTTCTTTCTCAGCCTGTTTATCCTTTGAGTATAGGAAGGCTACTGAGTTAATTTTATATCCGGCCACTATGCTGAAGTTGTTTATCAGCTGTAGGAGTTCTCTGGTGGAGTTTTTTGGTTGCTTAAGTATACTATCATATCATCTGCAAATACTGATAGTTTGAATTCTTCCTTTCTGATTTGCATCCCTTTGTCCTCCTTTTGTTGTCTAATTGCTCTAGCTAGAACTTCAAGTGCTTTATTGAATAAATATGGAGAGAGAGCACAGCCTTGTATAGTCCCTGATTTTAGTGGGATTGCTTCAAGTATCTTGAATTTAGATTGATGTTAGCTACTAGTTTACTGTATATTTTTTTTTTTTTTACTATGTTTAGGGCCTTGAATTCCTGATCTTTCCAAGACTTTTAACATGAAATGATGCTGAATTTTGTCAAATGCTTTTTCAGCATCTAATGAATTGACCATGTAGTTTTTTTTTTCTTTGAGTTTGTTTATGTAGTGGATTACAGTGATATTGAACCATTCCTGCATCCCTGGGATGAAGCCTACTTGATCATGGTGAATGATTGTGGGGAAAAAAAAAAAGAAAGAGGGCGCGGGACCTGGCGTGCACGGACACAGGGGCACATGCCAGGCCGGGTCGGCAGCACGCAGGCTTCGCTCTAGTACACATGCAGGCAGACATGGAAGTTCCCGCAGAGGGGTTTTGGGGAAGGAGGCAAGATGCATGCATGCCTCAGCCTAACCGGGAGCGGGCCATCACACCGCCGGCAGGTCCCGCGCAAGGAAGGTCCCAAGCATGGCGCACTGGGGTGCAGAGAGATCCCATATCTCGCTGCATGTTACCTGTGCTCATACTGTCTGTATAACTGAATCTTAGTGTCTCAGACGGCGGGTACCAGCTAGCTCCGTGTGGCGAGTTGATTAAGAGGCGGCCCATAGCTTTGATGTTTTATTATTAAGAAAATAGAAAGAGAAAAGAGATAGAAAGATAAAGAAAGAGGAGAAAATAGGTAAGAGAAGCCATGACCACGTGGAAAGGGGAGAAGACAGAGAGATAGACAAAGAGAGGGCCAGGAGAGAACAAGCGGGGAGAGAGAGAGAGAGAGCACACACGCCGAGGGGTGTTATTTATAGTTAGTTGGGCGGTCAGGTAACCAGAAGGCGGGGACAGTGTGGCTGCAGGCAAGTGACTGCCTAGGCGGAGTCAGGCTAGAATCTGGGGCGTGGCCACACGTCTCATTAAGGTCCCACAAATGATCACTTTGATGTGTTTTTGGATTCGATTGGTAAAAATTTTATTGAGTATTTTTGTATCCATATTCACTAGGGAAATTGGTCTGAAGTTCTCTTTCGTTGTTGGATCTTTGTGTGTTTTTGGTATCAGCAGAATTTTGGTTTCATAGAATGAGTTGGGTAGTGTTCCTTCTGTTTCTATTTTGTGGAATAGGTGGAAGAGTATTGGGGGTAGATCTTTGAAGGTCTGATAGAATTCTGCACTAAAACCATCTAGTCCTGTGCTTTTTTTTTTTTTTTGTTTGGGAAACTGTCAATGACCACTTCTATTCCTTTAAGGGTTATGGGACCGTTTAGATAGTCTTTTTTTTTTTTTTTTTTCGTATTTGGTATCTGTGTAGGAAATTGTCCATTTCATCCAGGTTTTCCCGTTGTGTTGAATACAGGCTACTGTAGTAGGATCTGAAGATTTTTTGAATTTCCTTAATTTCTATTGTTATATCTCCATTTTCATTTCTAATTTTGTTAATTTAGATACTGTCTCTGAGTCCTCTTTAGTCTGGCTAAAGGTTTATCCCTCTTGTTGATTTTCTTAAAGAACCAGCTCCTGATTTTGTTGATTCTATTATAGCTCTTTTTGTTTCTACTTGACTGATTTCAGCCCTGAGTTTGATGAAAGCAGTTTCCTGCCTTCTACTACTCTGGGGATATTAACTTCTTTTTGTTCTAAAGCTTTCAGGTGTGCTGTTAAGCTGATAGTGTATGCTCTGTCCAGCTTCTTTGTGGAGGCACTCAGAGCTATGAGTTTTCCTCCTAGCACTGCTTTCATTGTGTCTCATAAATTTGGATGTGTTGTGCCTTCATTTTCCTTAAATTCTAAAATGTCTTTGATTTCTTTCCTTATTTCTTCCTTGACCAAGGTATCATTAAATAGAGCATTGTTCACCTTCCATGTGTATGTGAATTTTCTGTTGTTTCTGTTACTATTGAAAATGACCCTTAATCCATAGAGATCTGATAGGGGCCATGGGATTAGTTCAATCTTCTTATATCCGTTGAGGTCTATTTTGTGACCAATTATATGGTCAATTTTGGAGAAGGTACCATGAGACGCTGAGAAGAAGATATATTCTTTTGATTTAGGATGAAATGTTCTATAGATATCTATTAAATCCATTTGGTCCAAACTTCTGTTACTTTCACTCTGTCTCTGTTAAGTTTGTATTTCCCTGATCATTGAGGAGAGTGGGGTGTTGAAGTCACCCACAGTTATTGTGTGATGTGCAATGAATGCTTTAAGCTTTAGTAAAATTTCTTTTAGGAATGAGGGTGCCTTTGCATTTGGAGCATAGATGTTCCACTGGCTGCACCTGTCTGCTCAGTCCAAACATTTCTTTAGGTGCTTCTCGACCATTTGGGTTTACTCAGTTGAAAATCCTTTGTTTAGCTCTGTACCTCATTTTTAAAAGAGTTATTTGATTGTCTGGAGTCCAATTTCTTGAGTTCTTTGTATATGTTGGATATTATCCCTCTATCGAATGTAGGATTGGTAAAGATTTTTCCAAATCTTTTGGTTGTCATTTTGTCCTATTGGCAGTGTTATTTGCTTCACAGAAGCTTTGCAATTTTATGAAATCCCTTTTGTCAATTCTTGATTTTAGAGCATAAGCTTTTGGTGTTCCACCTGGAGATCCATCCCATATACAGTCACAAAACCCAGATACCATTATGGATACCAAGAAGTGCATGCTGACAGGAACCTGACGTAGCTGTCTCCTGAGAGATTCTGCCAGAGTCTGATATATACAGAGGATGATACTCACACCCAATTATTGAACTGATCATGGGGTCCCCAGTGGAGGCGTTAGAGAAAGGACCAAAGGAGCTGAAGGGGTTTGCAACCCCATAGGAAGAAGTACAATCTCCACCAACCAGAGCTCCCATGATCTAAACCACCAAACAAGGAGTACACGTGGAGGGACCTAGGTCTCCAGCCTTATATGTAGCAGAGAATGGCCTTGTTGGGTATCAATGGGAGAAGAGGCAATTGGTTCCAGGAAGGTTCAATGTCCCATTGTAGGGGAATGCTATGTCAGGGAGGTAGGAGTGAGTGGGTGGGTGGGGGTACACCCTCATAGAAGCAGGGGGAGGCGGGATGGCATAGAGGTTTTCTGGGGATCAAATCTGGAAAGGGGATCACATTTGAAATGTAAATATATAAAATATCCAATATAAAAATGTATTTATTTAGAGGTCAAAATGGGATTTGACACTATAATTTGTATATGTTTCTGAAGTATTATAAATCTGGAGTATCAAGTAAATTTATGAATGAAATATAAAGATAGTTTATATGTTTAAAATTTTTCCTATGAAAACATGATTTTTCCACAGGTCTGCCAAGTTATCCTACCATAATCTAGATGAGGTCTGATAGCAATAGTATCCTTGATTCTCCTCATTTTCATTCTCATTGTACTAGGATGGTGCTTCATAGTTATTGTAAAAAAAAAAAAGCAATCATCATTTGGTCACTTGAAATGTCATTAAAATGTTAAACTCAGAGTTAATGGCATTTGTAAAATCACTGAAAACCTCTTTTAACCCTTTAACTAGGAACTCTCAAGTTGTTCTCTTCAATTGTTGTACTGTTATTTCTGTAAATAACACAAAAACTATGATTCTCAAATTTAGTATAAAAAGAAATTTTTGTGGGTCTGAACTGTTAACCCAGTTATTAAGACAATTTGGTGTTCTTATGAAGGGCGTGGTTCAGTTTGAGAACCCACACTGAGGCTCATCACTTTCTCCATCACCAGCCATGTCCATTGTGCACAGACATGTGTGCAAGCAATCCACTCATAAGAATACAAGTAAGTCCTAAAAGAATCAATAAATAATAAATTACTTTTTCATGTGCTACTATATGAGTAAGTAGGAACTGGGTTAAAAGGTAAACAATGTGAACCATACATTTTGTTAATCATATCATAGCAATACTTTCTATTCCTGAGAGATGTGTTTAACATTCTTGAGAATAAATTCTGGTTTATCACAGAATGTGCCATTGAAATTTTATGGATCTGAACAAATACTAATTCAACAATGCCTATATAATCTACATCTCAGCATAAACAAATTCAATCAGCTTTCAAGGATTGTGGTGGGATGCAAAATAGCCAAATTCTTCTGTCATTGATTATACAGTGTTAGTTGGGATGTGTAATCTTCCTGTACCTCAAGTAGGAAGAGTGGATGCAAAATATGGAAAGAATTATGCTATTGCATACATGATAAAAGTTCTGTCTATATTTGTGCATATACATGTATGTTCACTAATAAGTATCATGCTAAAAATATCACACAAATAGAAAGAGGGAGAGACAAAGAGAAGAGAGAGAGTAAGAGCTGATTAGCAGTGCAGAAAATAAAAATTATTAGTCTTTTAAGTAGAGGTATTATAAGTATTTCAAAAGCAACAAACAAAATATGATGTGTGTAATTTTAATTAACTAGTTAGAAAGACAATGAAAAACTGAAAATGCCCTCCTTTGTTTTCTGATGGAAGTTTATCTTGACAGAAAGAGAGTGCTTTCAGTTCATGATTTTGAACATAGATAAATAGTGTGTCCTTACTTTCTCCTTTATCTGGGATGGTTTTACTGACCTCTCAAATCTTATATCCATCACAAGATGAAAGCTCATTAGTGAAACTCACATCAGAATTTGTACTCCTCAATCAAAGTTGCTCAGAAATAATTCTCGATTCTCACCTGTGAGGATTGTCATGGGCTTGTTATGTACACATTGTTCGGTGTATTGAAAGCAAGAAGTCAGTTTTGTGTGTTTGAGAAACTCATTATCACTGAGGTTGCTCCAGAAAATTTTTATATATTTGAAATATCTGCTATACAATGCACCATCTCTTAAGTCTCCATGTGATCCCAACTCAGAAATTTCCTTTCCTTGGCATACTGAAATATTCTACATATACATTTTTGTTTCTGTTAATGAAAAAATATTCTTTATGTGTTTTCTCTTACTTTTTGTGTCTATCTTATAAGACATAGTAAGTTCAGTTACAATAAAACAAAAGTTATCCCCAAAGTTTACATTTATTCCATATTAAGCATAGTAGTTCTGATTGTATATATGGAAACTGGATGCAGGGGATTGGAGGGAAGAGCCTCAGGTCCAGTTAATCTGATTTTATACAGAGCCAAGCACAATGCCCAGCATAATGCTTTCTGATAGATTTCGATTAGCTGTGCTTGGCTAGCTCTTCTTTACATTACTTCAGTCCACAGTCATTTACAAAACTAGATGGAATTTCTCCATACCAGGAGCATGCCCATCTGAGGTAAGGAATAATCAGCCCAGCTGATTTCCCTTGTTTACCACATCCACAATCTGCTTTTACCCTTGCTGCCTCACCGGAATTGTAGAAATATTTATTCCTGTTGCAAGCTGGATCAGTGTCTGTTGACTCCTTTTTTATATTTTCATTTTCAGTTATTTTATAAATAAATGCATTATCCTTTAGAATACAAAAGTAGGACTTAAAAAAAAATCATGTTGAATTTCACCCAGTATTCCCTTCACCTTTGGGGAAAAGCACACCTGGACCATGGGAATCAGAATCCTGTTCCTAAGGACATCTAAAAGGCTGGTCCCGTGTACTTTTTCAAATCTCTCAGTTACTTGTTGCGCTGCAATATTGCCATTTTTCACTTGTTCCTGGAGTTTAGACCTATCTTTCTCTCTGTTCATACTTTGTGAAAATGGGGTTAAGTCTGCTTTTCTATTGGACTTCTGTTCTTTACTAATGTTTGTGGAACTATTACACTGTATTAAGTCTGTTAAATTTTCTTTTCTTTCCTTATGCCATTGCTGTGATAATCCTAAAATATCATCATTAACCCTTTTTAGGAGCAATAAAATGGAGAAAAATAAATTTAATAAAGCCAAATAAAATTCAAGTTTGAGATGATAATTAGGTAAAATATCAAATAATATAACAGCTTGGAATGGTACTTAAGGTTTCCTTATGTGATGTCTTCATGATTATAATTTTCTCGGAGAGTGTGAAGATATGGGAAAGATATCTTAAAATTACTCATCTTTATCTTACCAAATAAGTAGAGTGTATTTTAATTTTTTATTTCTACAATAACAGTTACAATGAATTCATAATGCATATCCATAGATATTGCACAGTGTGTTAAGTCATATAAGTCTTAAGACCTAAGATTAGCTTTCAGAACCCATATGAAAAAGCTCTATGTGATGTATGGGAGATGTGGAAAATAGCCAAGAAGGTCAGAAGTGGGAGTGATAGTGGGTGAGTGGTAAGGAGGATGGAGAAATTAGGGATTTATAGGATGAGCATGCACTGTGTACCAGGTCTGTGAGAAAGGCAGTTGTCCTAGAATATTAAGACCAGTGCTATAGATAAAACAACAAAAACAGAAACAAAGAAACAAACAACAAAAATCCAAACAAACAAAACCGAAGCCAAGGAACTCAGAAAACAGAAAAAAAAAAAAACCTAAACAAACAGAAGAACAAAAATGAGACAGAGAGAGAGAGAGAGAGAGAGAGAGAGAGAGAGAGAGAGAGAGAGCGAGAGAGAAAGATTGCAAACATGATAAAAGGAAAGAACAATCTTCTGAAACTTGTCCTCTGAGGATGCCACGTGAGGACCATGAAATACTTGTTACTGATTTTCCTGTCTCTGTTTCTCTGTCCCTGTCTCTGTCTTTAACTCTGTCCCTTCACGTACACGTATACACTAAATTAATATTTTTTCATTCTTAAATTTGTAGCAAAATTAATATTTTTTTACTTTCTCCATAACAATCTCTGTCTTGTAGTTTTCTTTTATGTTGTCCCATGAAAGTACATGTTTCTGTTTTCCATGAAAGTGACAAATGTATTTATTATATATTATTATAATATACATATATTAATATATACATATATTATTATAAATGTATTTAGCTTTCTTTAGATTTACACTTTTTATCATCATTTATCAATTTTAACCTGTGATATAATTGTGCAATTTCTCATTCTCAAACAATAAACAATAGTTTTCTAGCAATGTTCCACAATTAGATCTATAAAAATATTATAAATTAAGAACAAGATTCAGTCTTTAACATATATTATCAAAATCTATCTTCAAGGTATGTCATCCTCTTGTCCACTCTTAGCTATTAATATTAAATATTGAAGTTCAGTGAAAATTTAATTTGAAAAGCAAATGTTTACCTTTGACAAAAAATAAATATCTGAATTCTATTACAGAGGTCTAGGGTTTATTACTGCCTATGAAATTCTCATGATTTGGAAGTGAGTTCTCTAACTTATGGTGATACTGAGTTATAATTAGTCATGAGTATGCAGACCATAAGGTGATAATCCACCAATGGATTTTTCCTAAAGTTGAGGAACTAAAATTGGAGAAAATTGCCAAGATTTTTGAGATAGCATTTTGAACCTGGAAAAGCAAGTCTAAAATGTCAGAATCACTAACCTTAGACTAACTGAGGTATGCTTAATAGTTGAGGATGAGATAGAGGTTTTTCATGGGCTTGACTCAGAGGAAAAGGACAAAAAGCTATGGACTCTTAGAGAACTTTACATACACTCTTAATTTTAAAGTAAAACATTTTTTTAGTTTTTTATTATTAATTATTTTTTACACCCCAAATGTTTCCCACTTCCTGGTCACCCTGGCAGAGTTCTTTCCCCATTCCCTATTGCATTGCCTCTAATAGGGTGCAGACTCCCTGCATACCCCAATATCTGAGGCTTCAGATCTCTGTAGGATTAGGCAAATCCTTTCGCAGGGATGGATATCAGACAAGGCAGCCCTCTGCTACTTCTGTGCCAGGAGCTTTGGTTCAGCCCTTGTGTGCTCATTGGCTGGTGGTTAAGTCTCTGGGAGCTCCCAAGGGCCCAGGTTAGTTGATACTGTTAGACTTTCTATGGGGTTGTTATCCCCTTCAATATTTCCTCTAACTTTTCCTTACAGTTCCCCTGAAGTCAACCTCAGTCAAATGCTTGACTGTGAGTGTATGCATCTGTCTCAGTTAGATGCTGGGAGAGCATCTCAGAGGACAGCCATACTAGGCTTCTGTCTACAAGCACAACATAGCAGCAGCAATGGTGTCAGGGATTGGTACCCGCCCATGGGATGGATCCCAAGTGGGACTAGTCACTGTTCATCTATTCCTTCAATCTCTACTCCAGTTTTGTCTCTTTATTTCTTTTATACGAGAGCAATTTTGGATCTAAAGATTTGTAGGTGGGTTAATGTCCCCATCCTTCCACTGTGGATCCTGTTTGACTACTTGTGGTCATCCCTTCAGGTTCCATATCCCCACTGTTGGGCATTTTGGCTAAGGTCTCTCCCATTGAATACTGGAAGCCTCTACCATCCCAGGCCTCTGGGACATTCTAGATGTTCCCTCAACCTACAATCCCAAGAAGCTGCAGATTGCCATTCATTCTCCTGACCCTCAGGGCATCTTTTCTTACTTGACCCCCCATACCTGATCTTGTCCCCCAATTCCCTTTGTCATCCCATCTCCCACTCAGGTCCCACCCCCCCCTCTGCCTCCCATAACAATTTTGTTCCCCTTCTAATTGAGATTTAAGCATCCTCACTTAGGTTTTCTTTCTTATTTAACTTCTTAAAATTTGCAGGGTGGATCATGGGTATTATGTATGTTAGGGCTAATATCAAATTATCAGTGAGTACACCCCATGGAGTATATCCTTTTGAGTCTGGGTTTCTTCACTCAGGATGATATTTTCTAGGTCCATTTATTTGCCTCCAAAATTCATGATGCGCTTTTTTTTTTTTAAATAGGTGAATTGTTTGTGTAAATGGACCACATTTTCTGTATCCATTCTTCAGTTGAGGAGCATCTGGGTTGCTTCCAATACCTGGCTATTATGAATAAGGATTCTATGAACATAGTGGAGCATGTGTGTCGATGTGATAGGGTATAGCATCTTTGGATGTATGCACAGGAATGGTATAGCTGGGTCTTCAGGTAGAACCATTTCCAATTTTCTGAGGAACCACCAGATTGATTTCTAAAGTTGTTTTACAGGTTTGAAGTCTCACAAGACAGGGAGGAATGTTCCTCTTTCTCCACATACTCACAACCATGTGCTGTTGCTTGAGTTTTTTATCTTAGGCATTCTGATTGGTGTAAGGTGGAATATCAGGGTTGTTCTGATTTGCATTTCCCTGAGGAGATGACAGTTAACATAAGTGACACTCAAATTTCTAACTGAGAACTCCTACAGTAAAGTTGGTGGATATAAATAAAACTCAAAAATTTAACTCAAAGAAATAAGTAGCTTTCTTTTATACAAATGATAAATTGGCTGAGAAAGAAATTCAGAAAACCATACTCTTCACAATAGCCACAAATAATATAAAATATCTTGCTGTACCTCTATCCAAGCATGTGAAAGATCTATATGACAAATCTTCAAGTTTGTGAAGAAAGAACTCAAAGAAAACCTCAGAAGCTAGAAAGATGTCACATGTTCACAAATTGGTTGGATTAACATAGTGAAAAAAGCCATCTTACCAAAAGCAATCTACAGATTCAATGCAATTTCCATCAAAATTCCAACACAATTTTCTACAGGCATTGAATGAACAATTCTCAACTTCATATGGAAACAAAAACAAATATAAAACAAAAGCAAAACAAACAAAACAAAAAAATTCAAAAAAACAAAGCAAAACAAATGAAAACAACAACAAAAAAATCCAAAAAAACAAAAACAAAGACAAACAAAAAACCTCTATAGACAAAATAGTTGGAAACGATGAAAGTAATTTAGGAGAAATCACCATTAGTGACCTCAATTACAACAGAGCAAAAGTGATAAAAACTGCATGATATTGGTATAGAGACAGACAGGTTGATGAGTGTTATAGAATTAAAGACCCAGAAATAAATGCACATACCTATTGATACTTGATATTTGACAAAGAAACCAAAATCATAGCATTGAAAAACTCGCCAACAAATGGTCCAGGTCTAACTTCTGGTCTGCATGTTGAAGAACGCAAATTGATCTATATTCATCTCTCTGCACAAAGTTCAAGTCCAAGCAGTTCAAGGACCTCTACATAAAACTAGGTACACTGTGGCTAGAGAGATGACTCAGCAGTTAAGAGCACTGATCCTGAGTTCAATTCCCAGCAACCACATGATGTCTCACAACCATCTGTAATATGATCTGATTCTCTCTTCTGGTGTGTCTGAAGACAGCTACAGTGTACTCATATAAGTAAAATAAATAAATCTTAGAAAAAAACTAGATAGAAGGGACAGTGGGAAATAGCAATTGATTTCATTTACATATGAGAAAATTTCCTGAACAGAACACCAATAGTTCATGCTCTAGTATCAATACCTGATAAATGAGACCTCTTGAAACTGAAAAAGTTCTGTAAGGCAAAAGACACTGTCGATAAAGCCTACAGATTGGGAAAAGATCTTTACTAACCCTGTATCTGACATTGGGCTAATATCCAACATATATAAAGAACTCAAATAATCAGACTTCAAAAAACCCAAATAAAATTTTAAGAAATGTGGTATAGAACTAAAGAGACAACTCTCCACAAAAGAATCTTGAATGGCTAAGGAACACTTAAAGAAATGTCCCACTTAGAATCTTAGAGAATAAAAGAGTAGAACCCAAGAATTGTCCTGTACATACAGAGATTGAAAGTGTTTATGAACTTTTCCTTTTCTGTTTTTTTATATCTTTTCTTTCTTATTTAAAGTTTAAAATTTTGCATTTCATTACTTGTATTTACTTTTCTTTTACTTCATTTTTCAGTGATATTCTAGGTAGACCCTTTGCTTGTGAGTTATTATTTCTGTTTTCTTCTTTGTTGTAGAGACCATTTATTGTTCAGCCTTACATTTCTTGGTTTACATTTTATGTCTATTAATAGTTAATCATCTGTTCTGACTACCCATTGACTGATTTTCACATATATTCTGGCTATCATTGCCAAAGAAGAGATTTCCTTATTTTATCAAGATTCTGCTCTTATTCTTTTGTTTGCTGTAGTTCCTGGGCTGTTTCATTGGTTCACTGGGATGGTTGTGGTCATTATGACATTTACCTGACCAAAGGGCAAGCACGAGTTGAGAGGAACAACTCAGTTTAATCCATGGTTTCAGAGGCTATAGTATATGCTGACATGGTTCTCCTCTTAAGTATCTGACTTAAACATCATAGAAGAAAACATGTGATAGAACAGGGAATGTTAGTGAATGTGAGGGAGGAAGACAAAGGCTCCCCAAACAAAATACATTACTGTTCTCTCTCCCCATGCCTGTGACAACCTCATAACTATTCTAATATTTTTACTTCAATAAACACCAACAAATATTAGATGAATTAATTCATTTCTTATCTGAGAATTCTCATGACATAGTTTTCATTCAGCAAAAACTCCATCTCCATCATTGCCTCATTTTATTATACAGTCTTTCCAGGAACTGTTATAACTTCTAAAGTTGCCCACTTTATGTATTCCCAGTTGCTTTTTTTTAATGTATGTTCTACAAATCTGTGGCTAAAGAAACCTTGGGCTTATATTGTTTCCTCTTAAATGGAAAAACTGATACATTTTTGATAAGGGGATATGAGAGTAGTAGTTTCTAGGATTGATACAATGACTAACCTGGGTTAGTCCAGTCCCATGTTATAATTAATCAACAGGCATCATTTAACTCAGTTCCATTGCTACAGTGATTTCCAGTCTTAACTATTATTTTCAAGCTTGGGCTGGCACAAATATTAAGATCACCTTTAATCCCTTCTGATAACTTAGGTAATACTACAAAATTTAACAATTAATAAATGGATAACAACATCAGCTAATTAAATGAGCTAATTAGTTCCACTAGGCTATGTTAAATTAATAAAGAATGCTATTATTATAGTCTACATGTGTTTACCCAATGAACTGCTCCCACAGATGATGACAGATCTCTGCTTAAGAGTTAATCACATATTTCCCAGATTGGAATAAAAAGCAAACAACAAATGCAAAGGTTATGAAAATTACTTAAGTTTCATTTGAAGCAAATAAAGGTTTAGACTTTGTTTTTGCAGATTTGATGGATCCACATGGTGCTTATGGAAGGAATGAAGAATGTGACAACTCAAAAACTCTAGTAATGAAATCAGCATGTTTATATGCTATGTTAAATTTCAAATAAACATGGTAAGTAACATGTCATATTTCAGAATTGCTTGACCATATTGTGTTCTAAAAGAATTACAGCATTGAAAATTAACAATTGTACATTGCTACTGAGATATTTCCCTCTTATGACATTCACCTTGCTTATGTGTTGTATTGAAACTTAGACTTTAAAATCAACAGGATATTATCCCATAGAGTTTTTTTGGTTAGATTATTCATAGTTACCTTGTTGGAATTGACTCTGGAACTGGTTTTCTCATGGTTTTGGGACTCTTATGAAGATAGATACGTCACCATTCAATGTTCACAGCAAAGCCATGGAGAATGTTGCTTCTTTTAAAGGTGGGTTTAATATTTACTTAATTATTTTAATCTACAATAGCAGTTTAAAATAAACTGCAGGAGTTATCAACTGAGCAGATTATGAAAGCACCAGTTGTTATAAAGATAATTATCTTTCATGGATAAAGTTGTTCCTGTTGCTTTGTTCTTCATTCAATACAATGCTTTCTGGGCTGTGACTTTACTTTCAAGGCCATGGCTTAACAGAATGAGGATTAATGGATGTTTTAAAGCAGCTACCTACAGCCATGACGATGATATAGTATCTGACTTTTCAGATTCTTCTGAAAAATTACTAACAAGATATATAGTATTTACACACCCAAACCAAGTCGCTCCTTAATATGAGGAGAGTGATTGTGAATCTTCATTAGGTGTCTGTGCAGGTGGAGAATTTAGTGCTTCTATCAGGTATATCTGTGATCTCATAATCCTGTAGTTCACAAATCTGGATGTAGTTAAAGGAGTCCTTTGTTGTAGACAGATGTACAATCTCATCACTCTGGTGATTGGATTTGACCACTCTGGGTACATGAAATCCAAATGATACATGGATACATGATACATGATAAAGAAATCCAAAACAATTTCTTTATTTTAAATTTGTAATGTATTTATACTTATCAAGTTCCTATCAAGATATACTATGATAGTTACACATTTTAGAAATTAAGATGTGGAATATCCTTTGGGTGAACGCTCTATTTTGTCCTCAAAGAATCATTGAACCAAATGGTTTAAGATGAGAGATTTTATTAGTGTCACTAATAAAATATAGCAGTGATACTATAGTGAAGATCCCATTGGAGCTGAACTCAGCTATTCTAAAACCTAAGAGGGAAAGTTTTTCTTTAATTCTTTATTTTTAAGTTTTACATATTAGGTTCTTAGTTTATTGCTAGAATATGCTAACAGAAGTGTATTTGAGGTCATTAGCAGGGTGATTTACAATGCAATTATAGTATTTGTTCTTAGTAACAAATCTTCCTACTTGTATATTGTAGATTTTATTGTCCTTGTATACTTCATTTCAAAGGCACAGTTCCCAGGTTCTAGAAATAGACAAGCTTCACTTGTAAGAAGTGCAATATAGTAAGACAAGATTTATATCTCCAAATAAGAGGTAGAAAATATAATTGCAGGTTTGCTAAAACTGAATATTTTAAGTCACTGGAGGTCAAAACTTAGAAATTTGGACAGGAAGAACACTGACTAAATTTAGTCTATTTCAGGGCGTGCTAGGCCTGTCTTAGTCACTAGCTCAAAGACTTGGAAGGTTTCACAGTAGTAGACACACAAAGTCAAATAGAATATGAAAGGGGCCTGCTGTGAGTCAGAGAAAGTCACAGCAAAGAAGACAAATGACATTAAGCTAGATGGAAAAGCAGACAGAAATAGGTAGAAATCTGGGTCTTTGACTCAGGAAGTTGAATCTTTTCTTGTTTTATCACAAAGATTTGGAACTTTACAAAATGAGTGCTGTTTTTATGCATATATCCAGGATGAGATTTGATGCTGTAAGGAGTTTAAGGATAACTCTGACTTTAACTGTGTGATATGAGGAGTGAGTGTGTATGTGTGTGTGTTTGTGTGTGCGTGCATTGGCTGTTTTGTGATGAGTGCATTTCTGTGTGAAGCTCAGGATGATACCTTAATTTCAGGGAAAGGTGTCAGTTTTTCACCTTAAATCTTTCATTCTTATGTGGTACCATCTCTCTTTCACTTTCAGTTAGAATAACAAAAACAAAAAAACCAAACAAAACCAATGCTGGTTGTGCAGCATTTTCTTTTACATAATAAAGCCAAACGAATAGTAAATACCAAACACAAAGGGAACAAATGACAAGAATTTTTAATGATCCATTAATAAATGCCAGTCAGTTCTTCATTGAAATGTAAATGGAATTAGGTTTGCATTTTCTCAGATGCTCTCTTATTCCTTTGCTGATTTCCTGCCCTCTGCTCTTGTTTTGGAAAGTTATCCTGTTCCAAATCTTTCCACTCCACACACTCTCCTTGCATGTATCATTGAGAACATTTATCATTGGCTTTAATGATCTTTACGCCTTATCTCTGAGCACCATGGCTTTGTTCACTTGTTTCTTTTAACTTCACAGCTTTAAGATAGAAACTCTGCATCTAATTTATTTCTATACTCCTAGGGCCAAACATACTGACACGTATAAAATAGAATATGTGTCTGTGTGTCTGTAAAGGAATGGATTTTTGAAGAAAGAAAGGAAGATTATGATTTTTACCTTCCCTCATTCTCAGGACACTAGCATATCTTAAGGGGACCAATGGGTCAAAAGTATACCTAATATATCTGTAAAGGATAATAAAAGCAATTTGCATCTCAAACAAATTTAATTTTATTTAAAAAACCGTACTCTATGGAATAACAAAATGAATTTATTTCATTCTCATATGTCCTTTATAATATACTTTTTTTTCTGAAAATTCAGTTCTACATGCCAAACTAAATAACACTTAGGTCAGGCACACATGGTGGTTTTTTTATTTCTCTTATCTGTTTACTATCAGTATGGTCACTCTGTTTCATTTAAACCCTTGGTGTGGTCATTCAGCACTTACCTCTGATGCTTTCATTTCCTGTTGTCTGAAATGAAACATCTCTCCCACCTCTAACTGACAAGATGCACATCCCAGGTGGGATTGATTTCTTTCATCTTGCTCGTCCTCATGCCCTTCACTTTCTTTCTCCATCTCTCTTTCTCCCAGTGATAAGGTTTCTATATTAGGTGCTTGGGCTCAGCCTTCTTCTTTTGACTTTCATTCATGTTTCCAGATTCTTAATTGATATATTACACCTAATTATCTCTCTCTTTATCCAAGGTCGTAACCTTGATTGTCACTTCACAAGGTTTCCCCACATTTAAAAATCTACCTCGTTACTTTCTATGGTGTTATCATTATTGAATTTTAGGTTAGTGTTTCTGCATATTGTCTATTGTCTTTTTTATATATCTTCTTGCCAAGTCTCCTACAATACGGGCTACTATCCTCTTATTCCATTCTGATCATATGTGTGTATGTGTGTGTGGGCGCGCGAGCATGCGCGCGCGCGCGTGCGTGTGTGTACATGCATTTTTCTTTGCTTTAATATGGTAACCACACAAACTCATTTACTATCATATAATATAGTCATTAATGTTTTTTAATTCCTGTACCAAGTTTTTAAAAAAACTAATTTTTTCCTTGTCTGTAGAAAACTGCAACAGAGTCAACACTTCCAGGGTCAGCCACTCTCCTAAAAATATAAAATAAAAGGAGTTGTAAGAGCCTAATGGCAGAATTATAAAACAAGTGATCAAGCAAACAACTGAATACATCATCGTCCATCTTCTGCCAAATATCTGAGAGAATAGAAATTCAAGCTGTTTATTCTAATTATATATATACTTTGCTTAATATATATGTATTTGTTATTCATTTACCTTAAATTTATCAGATCTAGGGTTATATTTGAATGATTTCTTTTATAGAGAAACATCAATAATATAGGAATACTTCAACATTTAATGACTAGACCTATTTTATTTGGCAGAAGCATTTGTTAACTTTTAGATATATAAGTAATATATAATAAAATACATATATATATATATATATTGCTCCCATTGAAATAAAACGTGCTACTTTATGATGATGCATCTGATAATTTATGCATGTTACTTTAAATACACAAGAAAATCATGTGATAAGTTTTCTGTGTCTTACAATGAAAATAAACACTACTTCTGCAGAGCATGATACCGTGTAGCTTTGTTCCCAAATAGGAGAAATGATCTTTCTGCTTTTTCTATAGTGAAAAACACGAGCATAGAGCCAGTCCATTTTCTTCTCACAGACTTCCTAGCCAGATGTGCACTATGACCTTGACTTAATTTAGGAAAATTGTGTAAACTTCTGATTATATAAATCAGTAAAATGTTTCGTGAGAAATGTGTGTCATATTTGCACTAATGCAGGCCATGTGTCAGACAAGGGTGCAGTGTGCACATCTGTGCAGGAAACATTCTGCAGAAACAGGTAGCCTGCTGGACTACAACTCCTACTGGTAAAATCAAACTGTCAATTTAAATAAAAGCACAAAGATTATACCTCAGTTTTGTGCATTGAAATTTGCCTCATACTAATGTTAATGTATTTTGTCACATATATGTATGTATATTTTATATCTTAAATTAATAACAATTACTGTCTAATAAAATGACTAGTCATGAAGTACTGGAATATTACAATGTCTAACTGAATAAACCTAGAGCTGATAGAATCTAGCATAAAGCAACAAGTCCTAATTTGGATTAAGTTTATGAAAATTTTAAGTATTTTAACCAAATAATCTACCTGAAATGGAGTTTAAATCTATCTATCTATCTATCTATCTATCTATCTATCTATCTATCTATCTATCTATTGCTTTTACATTGACTACCATCAGAAAATTGTGGCTGTCTCTGAAAATCAGAGACATCAATTTCAAAATTATTTCAGATAGAATGTGAGGGCTGTAAGAGTCCAACTCAGTAAATCTCAATCCCAAAACTCAGATTTATTGCATCAAATTAATGTAATTCTGATTAAAAATACAAATTTATTAAAATGATATCATTAATTATAACTAAAATTCATGGTGACATTTCTTTCCGTAAATATCTGTGTGTTTCAGTAGAAAAATGTTTTAATCTTAAATATTTTTACTACAATATTTCAGGTGTTTAAACTTCTGGACTCACTTAATGTCAATGGGATTTATGCTTCTCTAGAGGTATAAACTAAAAATACTTGCTGTGTTGTATATATGCTTAACTCTACAATGTAGACATGTTTGCTGAAGTGAACACACTCTCATGTATTGCCATGTAGCAGCATGGGTTTCTTCACATTGAACCAGAAATATTGCAGCCCTTAATCTTGCCTTCCATTAGTTTCACTTATGCTTTCTCCGCCCTCTCCAAATCACCAAGCATAATTCCGTCAGTGTTTTCAGACTGCAATAAAATAAAGAAGATAAAGGGAGTCATATATTTCCTGCAGTTATTTCTTACCACCAATTCAAAGTCTTTCAAGTAAGAATAAAATACTACTTGAAAGAATTGGTATAATACATATTATAGATTATTATAACTATTACTCTTTGAGTTCACCAAAAGCACAGCATGAGACAGGGCTTCAGGGGCATAAATTTGCTTTGGGAGATAAAACAAAATGAAGCCATAAGGAAAGGGAACAGGCAACATCTGAAAGAGATGGAGAAATTGTTATATATAATGGGAAATACAATTCACTTCCACAGGCCCTTTGAATATCTGCAGGGGGCTTGGTTCATCGACTATTTTGACAAAGGGGGTTTGTGCTATGTTCCACTCATTTTAATCATCATTACTGGAGATAGGTGTCCCTTGTCTTTCTTTGAAACTTATCTGAGGTAAGCAAGATTAGAAGAGCTCTGAAGTAGAAACTTGAGATCCATTCTGCTAGTGTTTAAGATTTCACCATCCATATGCACAGACTCCCTATATTTGTGGATGCTATAAGTTAAAAATGGTGAGGATAAAAAGCTTAAACTAACACATGTGTTGATATTCAGATCTTTTCTCCAGGGATGAATGATCTTATGGCACACATTAAAGATTAAAGCAGTTTATTCTTGTCTGTTTGAAATTATACACACACACACACACACACACACACACACACACACACACACACACACACATATATATATATATATATATATATATATATATATAGAGAGAGAGAGAGAGAGAGAGAGAGAGAGAGAGAATGAGAGGTATCCAAGAGTTAAACTCAGGAAATCACAATTCTTAAACTCAGGTTATATGCAGTAAATTCACATAATTCTGAACAAAATAAATGTATCTCCAATAAAGTATTAAGATAATTTAATAGTAAATATAGATAGATAAATTAACAACATAAATCTATTACATCTCCTGAAACTGAAATTTATGCTTCTCTTCTCCTTAATCTCTCAAATTTTCAAGTACTAGCCATCCAAATCTAGAATGAGTTATAGAAAACAAAATTATAAGCTACCAATTAATACTTCATGTTCAGCTATAAAATATTGTAACTAATCTTGGTGCTGTCTATATGCCTATTTGACTATTATAATAAAACCATAGAAATGAGACTAATGTAAAGAGTGGGGCAAATGCAAGCTAGTAGAAACACAAGCCAAAGTCATTGTACAACCTCTTCTCTTTTGTCCTTTCACATTGCTTGGCCTTTATCCCAATTGCTTGGCCTGCATCATTTCTATGGTACAATGTAGATTATCAGTCAAGGCCCTCCAATTGTACTCGGGTGGTACAACAAATTTTCTACTTGCTTACTTTGGCAGTTTTATTCTCATAATCACTGGATTTTCTAAACGGTAGAGCTCAATACACTCAGCTATAATACACTCAGCAGATCTTTTGTGACTATTAGGATACTGTTGCTGAACAATGCAAACCAACTGTACTGCTTGCTATAGGTGCTATTTAGTGCTCTAGCCTTTGTAATACTACACCATGGCCATAAAGAGATTCTCACTAAATATAAGATGATTCTAGAGAGGACAAAATATAGATCCAAGCAAACCAACAAATGAAAAATATTTTTATCTTAAATTTTAGGTCATGGTTATTTAAGTTAATAATAACTAATATTTAACTACTTTCATTTTGATAATATATATATATTATCAAATATATATATATACAATTTCTTTTGATCTTCCTATCTAACATGATATAGAATTCTTAACTAAAGTTAACTAAGTTACTAAAGTAAACTTATGTTTAACATGCTTAGAAGAAAAGATATCATTTGATATATAATGTAAATATACATAATAATGTAAATACACATAATAAGTTTGATAAAGAATATGTCAAAAGATTCTAAGAAATTACATAAATATGTGTCAAAATGACAAAGTAAATAGCAAAGAGAATAGGAAAACATTTAGAACCATTATTGAAATAATGACTAATCTCTGATAGTACTTTCTCATTAAGCTGTGCTGGCAAATCCTCTCCTACATATAAGTTCTTTGCTCTAAGTAATTTTAATGTGGAACTTTTCCTTTTAATTTGATAGGCTCAACTTGTCAATTATTATTCATTAAATTTTGTTATAAGTGATAGTTTTCTTCTTATTTCTGTGAACTTGTTATTCTGTTTGTAGCAATGCACAATATGCAAGAAAAATATTTATTAAAAAATAATATGCAGAATCTCGGAATACCCTAGACACAATACGCATATCAATAGATTTCCAAGAAGATGGAAGGAGAGACCCCTGGTCCTGGAAAGATTGGATGTAGGGGAATGCCAGGACAGAGAAACGAGAGGGGGTTGAATGGAGAAAAGAGGGAGGGAAGGGGGCTTATGGGACTTTTGGGGAGGGAGGAAATGGGAAAGGGGAAATGATTTTGAATGTAAATAAAAAAAAACTTAGAAAATAAAAAAAAAGGAAAAAATGCAGTATATGTGTGATGATTTGAACACAAATGACTCCTACAGCTCATATGGTTGAATGTTTGGTTCCCAGTTAGTGGAATGGTGTGGGGAGGATTAGGAGGCCTGACTTTATCAGAGGACATGTGGGGTTCATGGAGGGAGTGTGTCACTGGAAATTGGCTTTGAAGTGTCAAAACCCCATGCAGCCTGTTCCCAAGCTCTTTCTCTGCCTGCAACTTACAGATCAAATGTCAGGACTTTGCTACTGCTTGAGCATGATGGCACCCTTCCTATTATTCATCATGATGCTCATGATATAACCTTTAGAAACTGTAAGCATGCCCCCAGTTAAGGGTTTCCTTTTAAGTTACCTAGTTCTTGGTGTCTCCTCGCAGCAATAGAACAGAACCCAAGAAAAATAAGAATCAGGAAAATATGTAATAGGATTAACAAACAGATGCTGATAACATCAAATTTACTTTGATCTTAGCATTTATTAATTTAGCTCATTTAAGTAATAATTTAGTAAATGGTACCTGAGTCTCCTGAATTAATTGAGTATGAAAATGTATATTACTCATCTTGTCTTATGAAGTGAAAATAATCTGGGTCATTAAATTCCTAATTATTTATGATTGGGTGATATCTATCATTTGTGTGTCAAAATTACAAGTTTATATATTTTCTCTGTTACAGTGAATATTCATGGTTCTGGAAATTAAAATATCTCTAAAAATTTCCCCTTTATTTTGTGAGATTATTTTAAGCAAAGGTAATGGAAGGCGATAATGAGTTAGCAGACCTTCCTAAAAGCTTTGAAAATATGATAAAATTACAGAATTGTTCTTATTTTTAGTGAAGAGTTCTATTCATATGAAATAATAGAGCTTTAAACCTCATATTTGGTATCACAACATGTCTCTATGCCATAGGGAAACTTAAGACTCAAGAGATGTCAGCTAGACAACAACATCAAAAATAGGAATAAGACATATTTTATCAGAGTATAGCATGTGAAAAATCTTGATTCCCCATGATCTACTTTTAGCTACTATGTGCTTCAAGTAGGACTACAAATTACATAGTTTGAAATTACATAATTCTACACCAATCAAGTAGCACCAAAATTGATCTGGTATTAGTGAAGTGTAGAGAGATGTTCTGAGAAGCTGGGAGGAGTAAGGTAATGTTGGGGATGGAAACAAGGTAAGTATGGGGTGGAAACTCAGAGTTTGGCATGATTAAGACATTCTGGTGTGATTTTGTACAATGGAGTGTCTATGATCATAAAGTAACATGTATTTTTAGGGTCCAAAAATGATTGAAATGTTTTCATCATATTATTATTATTTAAGGAACTCCATATTTATCTGTTAATAATACAATATACAAGTATTGAAACACCACATCATTAATATATTAATAGATACATACTTACTCTAGTTATAAATAAGTTTAGCATAGATTAAGGTAAATATGATGAAAGATGCAAGCAAATTCGGAAAACCATACTTGAAAATCCAAGAAAAATTATCATTTAATGCAATTCAACATCTGTCTACAAGGATAAAATAGAAATAAATTTAAACAGAGTTGTTCTTCAATCAGAAAAATAGACTGTTTATAAAGTCCTATGAACAGAAGAAATATTTACCAATAAATACAAGCTCTGCTAATCAAAAAGTATTATTGAAAATTTAGCGTTCAACACACACCCCATTAGAAGAAACTTTGGTGAGAATGGGCATGTGGTTTTTATACTAGATTAGAGGTGTGGAAAACTATCAATTATAAAATCAGCACATGTCCACAGTATAATAAAGAATATGCTTACAAACAGTTTTGCTAGTAACAGTTGGTGAATGGGAAGCTCTTTATGTGGTGATTTATAAGAAAACTGGGGCGGAAATGCAGCTATTGAGAAATATAGCTGTGTTTATGATTTACAAGTTTCTAATGTGCTTTGACAGATGTGAGGAAAGAATGAAATTTCTTTTTAATTATCTTAGTATAGTTCACTGTGTATAATGTTCAGTGTTAGAACTGTAGTGTTTGCCAGTATATTTTCCTTATCATGTATATTCCTAGCAGAGTACCATGAAAATGGGAAGTAAACATTAATATCTTATATTTCATAAGTTCTGACACTTTGGGATTATCTCATAAGTTCATTCATACTGGAGTCAGTTTTCAAATTTACCTGATAAAAAAAGAAGGTTCACACAAAAGCATTAGAATTCATCTCCACTCACTGCCCACAAAGTTTCCTGGAGGATTAATCAACTGCAGTGACTTCTGAATAAAACGCTCACAATATAATATTTTAAACTGCAGCTAAGCATTAACACTCTCAGAAATGAAAAGCACTCATGTTTCATGAAGATTTATATGAAGGACTGATCTGAAATCTAAGAGATGCTGATAGAGAATTCACTTGGCTTCTAAATGAGGCAATCCTCTCTCTGAATGTATTTATTACCAATGTATTTCAATTGTGAGAGATGGTATAAAAAGTTGGAACTCACAACGTCTGGATAGAAATATGAAGACAGGTTGACCTTGCAAGTGATGAGTTATTTGACAATGCTTGACTACTGTTCCATATGCAGTAGGTAAACAGCATGATATTGCCAACAGGGGGAGCTAAAGACAGAAGACAAATGAAGCCTTTGTGCGTAGGAGTGTAATTTAGCTGAACTGACAATATATTATACCTTAATAGCACCTCACAGTGAGTTTAATTGATGACCAAACTTAGATATTCTCTTAGAGTATCTTTGCACTGGATTGGATGCAAGCTGGGTGCTTAAGTGTGCTTCCCTGCTGCTAATAGTGTGACTGCCATCTGGAGAAGATACCAGCTAATATGTTCCTGGAATGTTTTTGCTCCATTGTTACTGCCTAAACAAACAATTCAGAAAGCTTCTGATAAGCTCAGAGAATAGACAACACAAATGCTTCCCTGGCTGGGACTGAAGAAAGTTTAAGCAGGCAAAACATCACTAAGACTGCATTTTGTACTCCTCCTTTTCAGTCAGTTGAAGGGAAAATAAAGACAAATTTGATAATAAAAGGTTTTGATGATAGGCCTGTCACTAACATTCACAGATAAATAATATTGCTCTATAATATAATGTCAAAGGTTATGATAACCATTAAAAGTAGGTTCTTGAAAAATTGACCATAAATACATATTTCCAACACACTAGAGTGAAAAGAACAGTTAATAGATCCAATTTTGTTTACTTGTGAACATTCTCAATAATTATATTAAATACTAAACCTTGATGAAAACTATGGTATAGTCTCCTGTGTTGATATTGCCATATGCACCTGGGCTCCTTCTGATGAGGGACTTGAAATAATCTTATTTACTATAAGTTGCTTCAAGTAGCATACATATCAAACACAAGATTATGTTGAAGAGAAACTGAGAAAGTTCCTGCTTATCAAAGACTGTATACCTAGCAGTCAGAGGCCAGGAATTTTAAGCACATAACTATGAACAACTTAGAGATAACAATTTAAAAGTGTGCATCATAGGCAACACACAGAAAGGCAAGGACACTGCTTCTGTTGTGGAAGAAGGACAATTTGAATATGTTGATCATGGGTTGAGCATAAGTGTCAACTGTGATCAATAGCAAGTCTATTCATCAAAAGATGTACTTGGTACATTACTGCTAGCTGTGTAACTTTCATGTAGAATACAAAATATACTATGCCTTTTGACAATCTATAAAAACTTACAGAAACAGCAGTATCTTGATGCATTTGCAAGTGTTAGTCACCTCATACTGCAATAACTGTCCTGTATGTTGAGGAAATTCTTTACCTAACTTAAACTGCTTTTATTCTAAAACTATACCCATTATTTGTTTTCATTACTACAGTTTCAATAACCAGACAGCTCAGAGATGCCTTCATCTGATTTATCATTTTCATTCTTATATGTAATCATGCTATCATTTGTGAAATCATGTAACCTAATCAGCATCTATAACTTTAGCTTCTTCATCCCAATTTCTACTAAAATCACATTCCTTAAAACTATAACATGGAGTTCTCTGCAGGTATTATTAATTTCATTTTAAAATAATTTTAATGATCCTACTTAAGCAGGGTGACAAATGAAGTATCTATGTCCTGCTTTCAGGTGTAATTTATTTTTTAATCTATTTATTTATTTATTAGTTTTTATAAAGCAGTTTTTCACACACTATTTTATAGACAGGGATGTCAACATGGAATAAAGGTAAAAGTGAACGTTGTTCTGTGTGGCAAAATCTATAACAATGATATTTATCTTATAATCCCTGAAATTTCAGTATTCTTTTTGCAATAACCAGAGCATGCCCCTTCCCAAACTTGGCATCCTATTGGTTTATGACACAGAGCTTCAACGTAATTAATAATAGGGGCCTTGAGTCTTCTGATTTTCACTGGTTTTAGACTTAGTCCCTGTAACTTTCCAACTCTCAAAGTCCTTATATTTACTATCATCAGTCACTAACAAGGAGAGAACAGGGTTAGGGGAGAACAGTCTGCATCCACTTACCTGCAGTTCAGCAATTGAAGATCACTTCATACTGAAAATGGGCCATAACAATTTGGACACCTTGCTCTTTCCCTGTTATCTTTATTGGTCTAATTTTCACATATGGTGGCAAAATTGGTTAATAGAATGCCATTTTAAAAGGCAACAACTTGGCATATGAGAAAAGATTCATGAGTTTCTGTCCTTTCAGAAACCCAAATTCAGTCCCAGAACACATATCCACCAACACAAAATTGTTTATAACTCCAACAACTGAGATTCTAATGCCCTCTCACACACACACACGTGTGCACTCACACACATACATGCTTGCATACATGCTTGCACACATGCACACACACACGCACACACACTGATAAAGTAAATGTTCAAGTAAATGTACAAAATAAAAAGCCTCAACCAACTTCAAGTTATTTATTAAGTTTTCATTTTGGTACAGAAAATGTATTCAATATATGGTCATGTAAGCTTATTATTTTCCCTTCTTTGTTAACCTACTTGCTGAAAAAACAATAATCAAGAAAAGAAAACAAACAAACAAAAAACAAAACTCAATTACTACAATAAGAAGAACAAACTAACACATTCAATCAGCACATTGTGTTTCTTCCCTTACTCCATCTCAGATTTCAAAAAACATGTTTCAGGAAATTTGAATCACATGCATGGCAAAATATAAAAACACATGAAAAGGAAATCAAGACAATGCATTATATATATGCCTATACACATATTTATATACATATAAATATATTCATACTCATATATATACATATAAATATTATGTATGTTACACATGTGTGAGCACATAATTGTTCACTTATACATGATGGTTATTCTTATTCTCTCTGTGTGTTTCATTCTCTCTATCTTGTTTTTTCCTTTTTTCTCCATATTTCTCTTCCTCTCAATATATATTTTGTAAATATAGACATACAGTGTAAAATGTCTTACCTAAAACCTTAGATCTTAGTTTGTATCAAATCATGTACTATAGGGTATAGTCTATATATGGAATCTTCTACAATAAAAAATAAAATAGGTATTTTAAGAAGTCAATTTATAATCTAAATAGGTGACATGCCTTTATATTATTTTGCATTTCTCCAACCTTTTGAAAATTCTACTTCAAAAATAAGAATTATGTAATGATTGCTGAAGAGATATGTGCTTGGCTTTGTTTTGCTAATTGTTGCATAATAGTCAAATTTGTTTTGTGGTAAGGCAAGGCAATGTACAAAAAAATGTGTCATGCCCATTCTGAATGTGTTAGCAAGATTTTCTTGAAAGCAATAACAGTAATATAAAATCTGGTATAAAAGTAGTTCATGCATGGTGATCAAAATTTCTCAGTGGATAAAGGCAACTGATAATAAGACTGATGGTGAAGTCTGGATCTCTAGGACCCAAATGACAGGAGAGAAGCAAGGAGTCATGTCATTCTCTCACTTCTACATGCTCATGATGACACATGTGGGCTCATAAACACCCCCCCACACACATACACACACTAATCCCAGTACTTGGGAACAGAAAAAGGCAGATATTTCTCTGGAGTTTGAGCCTAGATTCCTGGATCACATGGTGTGTTCCTTGGCATATAGGGCTATGCATTGAACGGATGTCTATAAATGAATTAATGTATAAGTGAATAGTAGTAGTAGTAATAGGAGGTGGTGGGGAATAGGGAAGCAGACGCTTTTACTTGTGTATCTGCCTGTGCATGTGCCTATCGTGTAGCACCTGTGTAGCAGTTAGAGTGCAATTAGTTTGAGCTAGTCCTTTCCTTTCATCATCTGGGCCCTGTGATCAAAGTCGGTTGTCGGGCTTCATTGAAAGTGTTTTTACCCTTTGTGGTTTCTGGTTGTTCTTGAAATCTTTTTTGGTGGGGGAAAAAGGCTAATTATTAGCACCCATGTAAGTTTTTGTGTAACATATATTTGTGTTTTTATTTCATGATTCATATATTTTTATATTGTAAATTCAAATTTTGGACATCATAAAAGCAGTGGTTTGAAAACAAATGTGATGTTTTACAATTACAGTACAGGGTCCATGACTGTTATAAATTGACTCTGTGCTGAACCCTTCATGAACACAAAATCTCTAAAGTATGTTATATACAAATATCTGAAAGTCAGGTGGTAAATATCAGACAATCTATTAACACCAAGTAACAATATAATCTACACTCTATATGTGTATATATGTATTTACATATGTGTGTATGTGTATACAATTACATATTAGCACAACTTAATGTTTAATGTTTTCTACTTCTAATATGTCAGAAATATTAAGTGAACTTTGCAATCTGCATTATCACTAACTTCTATAAACAAACAAGTTAATCTTTAATTCCTGTTTTATTGCTAGGATACCTTATCTTCATAGTATTTACTGTCCTTGAAGAACATGTGCCCTATATCATAGTCATAGCAGTTAAGATAATGGAGCTACGGAAAACTTTACAATTGAACATTTTACAAGTTGTTACTAATTCTTTGACATTCTCTTAACTTTTTATTTTGGTTTATTTGTTTGATTTCTTGTGAATTAAGTACTAGACATGATTTAATTCTCAAAGGGCATAATAACTGCAGAAAAAGTTTTCCTGTTAGTATAAATGGGCAGATCTTGAAAATATCATCCTTAGTGAGGTAACCCAATCACAAAAGAACACACATGGTATGCAGTCACTGATAAGGGGATATTGACCCAGAATCTCGGAATATCCTAGACACAATCTGCATATCAATAGATTTCTAAGAAGATGGAAGGAGAGACCCCTGGTCCTGGAAAGACTGGATGTAGGGGAACGCCAGGACAGAGTAACGAGAGGGGGTTGAATGGAGAAAAGAGGGAGGGAAGGGGGCTTATGGGACTTTCGGGGAGGGAGGAAACGGGAAAGGGGAAATGATTTGGAATGTAAATTAAAAAAATAAAATAAAATAAATAATAAAAAAAAAGAACTAGATAAAATGGCAAGATCACATCACCACCAGGAAATTTTTAAATTGTTTCTCCTAGTTATTGTATATACTGATCTAATTTTTTTAAAAAATTGATTCTTTTCTTTTAATTTTTTTTGGGTATTTTCTTTATTTACATTTCAAATGTTATCACCTTTCCAGGTCTCCCCTCCAGAAAACTCCTATCTCATCCACCCTCCACCTGCCTCTATTAGGGTACTTCCCCACCCATCCACCCACCCACCCACCCATTCCTACCTTCCTGCCTTGGCATTCTTCTACACTGGGGCATCAACACCCCTCAGACCGCGCCTCCTACTGATGTCCAACAAGGCCGTCCTCTGTCACATATGCAGCTGGAGCCATGGGCCCCTCCATGTGCCTTTGGTTGGTGGTCCTGTCCCCAGGAGCTCTTGGGAGTGGGGGAGGTTCTGGAAGGTTGACACTGTTCCTCTGCCCTTTGCATTACATGATTTCAAAGACCACTGATTTACTTCAGTCTTTGACTAGAATTATCCACCAAAAGATTCAAGTTTGGACTATTTGATCCTCATCTCTTGAATCTGATCACTCAGAGAAGACAGTTTTGTGATACTACCAATGGGTATAATCAATGATAGATTCGGAATTCTGCAGCATTATTGGGAATTATCATGTTAGGAATTGGAAACCAATTGGAGGAAGTAGTCAAAATGGTGATGAAAAATTCACAATAAAATGAACACATTTGATTCGTATTCACAGCAGAGTGAGGTACATTAAGATTACAGACTGTTGTTCAACTAGAAAAAAAGTAAAAAGGTCTATCACTTAGAAGAAAATGGAACCAACAAGAGACCTTAAAGTTAGGTAAAAAAGCCCAGCTCAGACGTGAAACTATAATGAGGATTTTTTTTTTCTCATCTGACACAGAAAAATGTCCATATGGATTTAGAAGTTCTAGAGGTTGGTAATGGTAGAGAGAAAAAGTAGATAAATGAAGACTGAATTTGATCAGTGAATACATTGTTTACATTTTGAAATACCATATTGAAATCACTAATATGGACAATTGATCAAAGTTTCTAGAAGACACAGTGAATTGATTTGACTTAGAGAAAATAGCGGAGTCACTGTTCCTTAGATTCATGAATAATAAACATTTTTATATATAAAAAGATAAATCATATTCTGATATATGTATATGTTCTCATACTCTCAGTACATAAACTTACATTTTATCTACTTTTCTGAATCAACCAAGCATACATAGGGAGTTTGTTGCGATTTGATAGTGATGCAAATAGTCTATTCATTAATTCTATGATACTAGGGATTTTAACTAAGTTATAACATTCATCTACCTTTCATTGTTAATAATGAACTTAATGATATACAACATTCTCTTTGTTCAGATTCTATTTAATGTTTGAGGATTGAAGTTATCTGTTACTAAGTCCTTTATCTGAAATATATGACTATGGTAAATTAAATCCAAGCCACCTTGCTGTCAATTTAACAGATAGCTGACATTTCCACACAATGTGAAATTTGTTCACCCAAAGTAGAATAAGGTGTAAGGAATGATGAGTTTTTAGATTATTTGTTGACAGAAATGGGACATCCTAGAAATGAATCTGATCCGTGCAGCCAGGAAGAGTCCTCACCTGATGTTTAATCAAATTTAGGACATCAGGAAAGGATACTGAAGTCATTATTTAATGAATTGAGTTTGACATGAACATATATACAGTGCCCTAAAAACAGCTAAAGAGGTGGAATTAAGAAACAGGAGATTTCCTTCTACAACTTAAACATACATTACTATATCTAGTGCATAAAGGTCCAAGATTATTTTGTCATGCTATTAGAGATATGTAATAAACATTGGATGGAGTCACAGAAGATTGTAATCAAATATGTTGTAAGTACAATATACATTCAAGCTAAATGGTCATTTGGAAAATTGTCTAATAAATAACCTAATTTTTTCCTAAAATATTGAAGCTATATATAGCACCTTTTATTTGTCCTTACCTATTGATTTAAAATTTATATGTTTATATACTTTCATTGATTATTTGTACATTGCAATTTCAATGTATTATCCATATGTTGAAAATAGCCTGACGTAATGATATTGAGGTGGGAATTTAAGTTTTTCTGATGTGATTTTTTTTCTCTGAAGGATTAATAATATCATAAGAGACTGTGTCTTGACTGTCTGCTCTTCTCCATGGAAACATAAAATCCATAATAATGAGGTGTCATTTTGTAAGCAAAGAACACCCCTTAAGGCAATTGAGCCTTTCGTGGAATTTCCATTTCTCTATAACCATTAGAAAGTAAAAGTATATTCTTTAATTTTTCCTAGTCTTGTTCAATTTATTTCTAGTGGCATGAAATTATACAGGATATTGTGTGGATGAATTATCCTTCACGTTGCTGATTTCCTTGTTAGACTTTATTTGAAACACAGTATTTTCATCATGTTTTGTTATTTCTTTATATTTAACCAGTTTTAATTAAAACACTTTATTATGCTTTTAATACTATGTTGACTTTGTTGGAAATACTTAATTTAACAAGAAAAATAAGTGCTTTAAAACTCTTCATTAATGTGACTACAGAGATGGTTTTGTGGTCAATAGTGGTTAAAATTACTGTTTTTCCAACTGATATTTATTGGCTCCCAGAACATCTATCAGAAGCTCCCCATTTACCTGTAATTTATTTAAAAAGAACACATTGTCCTCTTCTGTTCTATGTAGGTACCTATACTCATGTACACATATCTCCTAATATATGAAGTATGTGTAAAATGTACATTAAAATTAAATATTTTATTTTTTACTATTTTCTTATGTATTTCAATAGATATATTACTTGAACTTAATATATTTCATAAACAATAATCCATTATATTTTACAAAATGTGTCAGCCTTAAGAAATGTTTATTTTACCTAAATAAATTTCGAGGGTTTGAATGAGTTATATTACAAAATTGTGGCTGTGTATTTCTATTTTTTCTACATTTGGCAAATAATTTATTCTTATATGTTACCTACAAATTAAAGTGAAATAATATATAAAACATGATTTCAAAGATAAATATTGTAATACTGTGACTGCTCTCATAGGTTAATAATCCAATTGAACCTAAATTGTAGGCATTGACTTGCATTCACATACATTAGGGCAACGGACTATAAGTTTTGTATTCTCTTCAATGGGAAAACAATATTGTGAAGAAACTGCTTACTAGAAAGAAGGAAGTTAATCACCTTCAACTGAGTGAAAAGTCTACAGAAATGACGATGATAACAAAGTTCTTTCAAAATATTCAAGACACTATTACTGATGCTATGATGTGCTTACAGACAGGAGCCTAGCATGGCTGACCTCCAAAAGGCCCAAAAAGCAGCTGACTGAGACAGATACAGATACTTACACCCAACCAATGGACTGAAGTCAAGGACCCCTGTGGTTTAATTAGGGAAAGACTGAAAGTAGTTGAGGAGGACGAGGGGGACCCCATAGGAAGACCAGCAATCTCTGAGACCCCCAAGGTCTCTCAGACGCTGAGCCACCAACAAGACAGCATATACAAGCTGGCTAGAGCTTCCCCCTCCCCCCATCCACAGACATATGCAGCAGAGGAAAGCCTGGTCTGGCCTCAGTACTAGAAGATGAGCCTAATCCTCAAGAGACTTGAGGACCCAGGGATTGGGGAGGCCTTCTGGGGGGGGGAGGGGCGGGACACATCCTCTTAGAAATTATTTCAATACATGAGGCAAAGTTGAGATAAAAAAACAAACAAACAAAACAGTAGATAGTTTGGGTATGTCAGAGAGGGTGCAATAGCAATAGACCTTGTTCCTTAACATGGAGGAAAGATTGTAATAGTGATAATAACTCAAAATTTAGGTAGAAGCTACTGTGGAAAATAATCATCTATGACATTCCTGACCTGGTAGAATATTTAATTGGGACAAAGTGTATGCCAGGAACTATGAAACTCTATCTTTGGACTACTTATTTGAATAGCACAAACTGTGTGTTCCATTTTATGATTTGAATACAAATTATAACTTATTGGATCAATACAATATATTATATTTTAAGATGTCTTAATATTTTTAGTTGTCTTATAACATTGGGAAACATGTTTTGTATAGAAGTAACAGAAGTAGTTAATACACAGGCATATGTAAAGCATGTCTTTAAATTTTAGATTTATTATATAGGGTTGTAGTTAAAAGCATGTTAGCATAGAACAGATCAAATGCCCTCTTCTTAGAAGAGAAACATTTTAAAAATATGTGACTTTCTGATTTTTTTTCTAATCTACCCACATTCACAACATTTTTCAACCACAGTGTTCCTTGCCATGGGACACTCTAATACAGAAATATACTTTCTGAGAGGCCATTGGTCTTGTGAAGGCTCGATTACCCAGAATAGGGGAATGCAAGTCAGGAAATTGGGGGGGATGGCATAAGGGTTTTCGGTGGAGTAACATAGAAAGGGGTTAACATTTGAAATGTAAATAAAGCAAATATCTAATAAAAAAAAAGAAGAACCACCACATTCAGAAAGGACTTATGTTGAAGGTTCTAATAAACATCAAAAAATAAAGAAAAAAAAAGAAATATACTACTTTCCAAAGTTTTTAGAATGTATAAGATATTGGCACAGTTTTGGTGACTGACTTCTTTGCCATTTGTGTTAGAATCCAGTGAAAGAAAGCCTCGTGGCCCACAGAGGAATTCCAAGGTGGATGTTTTTTGTTCGTTCATAGAGAAAGAAATTAAAGTTGGGTGGTTAGAGAGGGATAGAAGATCTTGAAGGACTGGAGGGAGGGAAGAATATTATCAAAATCAAAACAATAACAAAATATATAATAAGATGAAGAAATATGTTCAAAATTAAACCAGAATTTCTATTTCTTTTTAAAATTAGTTTTTTAAATTGAAAATAGATTCTTTTTTACATAAAATATCCTGATCATGGTTTCTAATCCCTCAATTCCTCCCAGTTTTCCTTTACTTCACTTCTAACTGAGGTCTACTTTAACTCTCTTTCTTATTAGAAAAGAACAGGCCTCTAAGAAATAATAATAAAATAAAATATTTAATGAAATAAAAAACCTATAACATTGGAGTTGGACAAGAAAACCAACAGAAGAAAAAAAGCCAGAGAGAAGTCACAAAAAAACCATTCATTTTCACCCTCAGGTATCTCATAAAAACAAAAATACCAAACTGGAAGGTGCATATATCATATCATGCATCATATATCATACATCATATATCATATATTAAATATATGCATTTTTAAATAATCAACATGTTCTAGTTTCATTCTCCTGATGTGACATGACATGTACCATAAAATCTTAGGGATGAAAGTGTTTATTTGACTTACAATAAACATAAACCACTTTTGAGTGACGTCAGATTAATACCTTATTGCAGGAACCTGTAATTAGGAATAATGGAGGAGAACTAACTCTTAGGTCCCTCTTTGGCTTGCTGTTTTGCCTCAGGCCTTGCAGGCTCTATGCATACAGCATCAATTTCTGTGAGTCCATAAGTGCTTTGTTTATGTTGATTTATAAGAACTTGTTTATTGATGTCCTTCATTCTTCTTGGCTCTTATAATCTTTCTTTCCCTTCTTCTAATGGGTTCCATGAGTTATGAGGGGAGTGATTTAATGGCGGTATCCCATTTAGAAAGTTTCTCCCTTTTTCATTAAAACTCTATTTGTACTGATCTTGTGTAGGCGAAAGTCTCTTTGATAATGGTTGATGAAGATACTAATCCATACGTATAGCAGAATGTCAGTAGGACTCATTTAATGAAAACATCTTCTTGGTTTGATACTTGATTTTACCCCAGGTCTTTGGATAATCAAGTCTTTAGTTCTTGGTCACCCAAGTAGTGTTTAGTATGGGAAACAATCATGTGGTATCTACCTTAAGTCAAATAGATATTGATTGAACATTCCCACAGCTTTGAGTCAGTATTTCAAGGAAAAAATGATTCAAGATGGGAAGAATTTTTGGCTGGTTTTGTGTTTACATTTCTCTTTCCGTAGCTTTCACAGAACCTTACTGTACCAAAGATGGTAGAACATAGAGGTGAAGACTATATTTAGGCACCAATTTTTTTTTTAACTTTTATGGGGTTTTATTTAACATTTTTTTTTATTTTCTAAGTTCCTTAATTTACATTCCAAATGATTTCCCCTTTCCTGTTTCCTCCACCCTGAAAGTCCCATAAGCCCCCTTCCCTCCCTCTGTTCCCCTTTCAACCCCCTTTTGCTTCTCTGTCCTGATATTCCCCTACATCCAGTCTTTCCATGACCAGGGGTCTCTCCTTCCATCTTCTTGGAAATCTATTGATAGGTGAATTGTGTCTTTGCTTTTTCCGAGATTCTGGGTTAATATCCCCTTATCAGTGACTGCATACCATGTGTGTTCTTTTGTGATTGGGTTACCTCACTAAGGATGATATTTTCCAGTTCTGACCATTTGCCTAAGACTTTCGTGAATTCATTGTTTTTAGTTGCAGAGTAGTATTCCATTGTGTAAATATACCACATCTTCTGAATCCATTCCCCCATTGAGGGACATATGGGTTCTTTCCAGCTTCTGGCTATTGTAAATAAGGCTGCTATGAACATAGTGGAGCATGTGTCCTTATTGCATGCAGGGGAAGCCTCTGGGTATATGCCTAGGAGTGGTATAGGCGGATCCTCCGGGAGTGTCATGCCCAGTTTTCTGAGGAACCATCAGACGGCTTCCCAGAGTGGTTGTACCAGCTTGCAATCCCACCCACAGTGGTGGAGTGTTCCTCTTTCTCCACATCCTCTCCAACACCTGCTGTCTCTTTTGTTTTTGATCTTAGCCATTCTGACTGGTGTGAGGTGGAATCTCAGGATTGTTTTGATTTGCATTTCCCTAATGACTATTCTCAAGAGTAAAAGAACTTCTGGGGGAATCGGTATCCCAGACCTCAAGCTGTACTACAGAGCAATAGTGTTAAAAACTGCATGGTATTGGTACAGTGACAGGCATGTAGATCAATGGAACAGAATTGAAGACCCAGAAATGAATCCACACTCCTATGGTCACTTGATCTTTGACAAAGGAGCTAAAACCATCCAGTGGAAAAAAGATAGCCTTTCAGCAAATGGTGCTGGTTCAACTGAAGGTCAACATGCAGAAGAATGCAAACTGATCCATTCTTATCTCCTTGCACTAAGCTCAATTCCAAGTGGATCAAGGACCTCCACAAAAAACCAGACACACTGACTAATAGAATGGAAACTAGGGAAGAACCTTGAACATATTGGCACAGGGGAGAATTTCCTGAACCGAACTACAATAGCTTATGCTCTAAGATCAAGAATTGACAAATGGGACCTCATAAAATTACAAAGTTTCTGTAAGCAAAAGACACTGTCAAAAAGACAAAGCGGCAACCAACTAACTGGGAAATGATCTTTACCAACCCTACATCCGACAGAGGGCTAATATCCAAGATACACAAAGAACTCAAGAAGTTAGACTCCAGAGAGCCAAGTAACCCTATTAAAAATGGGGTACAGAGCTAAACAAAGAGTTCTCACCTGAAGAATATCTAATGGCTGAGAAGCACCTAAAGAGATGTTCAATCTCCTTAGTCATTAGGGAAATGCCAATCACCAATATGATTTCTGAATGTTATATAAGTTGAGTAGGTGTTGTCTTTAGGAGTGGGGTCTTGTTGACAGTTCGTAGAAAACAACTTTTGTCTTGGGAGCAGATTTGGTTATTTAAAAATTCACATATGACATCTTCTGAGAAAACACAAATTGCATGTGAGATAATCCTTGTCTTAGAAGCATTATTTGGTTATATTTGTTTTGGAAAAATCCTTGAATGTTTGGAGTTTTTCATATGATACCTTTAGAGAAAATATCAATTAGATGTAACCCAATCCTTGTCTTGGAAGCATCATTTTGTGACAGTAGATGAGCAGTTGGAACTCTGTTTCTGCCATTATTTGAATATTTTATTTAGATCACTTTTTTGTTGAATATATTTTAGAATATTGTATTGTTTCCATACTGTCCCTCAAATGACACTTAATTTTAGCTGACACTCCATGTATTCTCTCAGTCATTCTAATGTCTCCTTCTCCCTATTTGATTGTCCCTTTACAGCACCCCTCATTCCATGTATAATTATCAATACTATTTTCCTTTCCCAATGAAATCTGTCACCTCTAATCCCTTACTCTATACCCTTTCTCTGCATTGGACATATTGTAGCTTTATTATCATTGATGTAAAAGTTAATATCCACGTATAGAAGAATGTACACCAGGTTTGTCCTTGTGGGCCTTGGCTACCTCACTAAGGATGACTTTTTTCTAGATCTATCCATTTACCTACAAATTTTTTAATGCCATCTTTTCAATGGCTGAGTAATATTCTATGCAAAAGTGCACTTTTCTTTCTGTTTTTATATTGAGAAATACCTGAGTTGTTTACAATTTCTGGCTATTATTAATTCATCAGCAATGAACATATTTTGGGAAATGTGCATCCAGTAACACGGATTGTGTTTTTGGTATATGCCTAGGTGATATAAATGGCTTTGCAGATAGGTTGGTAGATTCCAATCTTCATGTGAAATTGACACATTGATTTCGTCAGTGGCTTTACAATTTTGTACTCCTACTAGGTTGGATGAGTGTCTTCCTGACTTAAAACTTTACCACCATGAGCTGTCATCTGTTTTATTGATCTTAACCATTTTAAGAGGTATAAGAAGAAATCTCAAAGTAGTTTTGATTTCCATGTCATGATAGCTAAGGACATAGATTGTCTTAAAAATTGTTAATGCTGAACTTTGGATAAGAGCTTGTCAGTCCATTTATCTTATCTGTCCAGTACACACACACACACACACACACACACACACACACACACACACACACACACCCCAAATAATGGAAAAGATAAAACAAGCATGCACAAAGCCATAGGTTTGCTCAAATTGAACAAGGTTTATGTCATGAAATTTTCAGGCAACCAATATGAGCAGAGCTAGTATGTTTTACTTTAAAATATTATATGGTGAGTTTTAGTGAAAGCAAATTAAATATGTTTGTAGCTTTATTGATTAATTCAGTTGTTTTCTATCAATTTACTTATATTTGATTATATGCATGCAATTCCTGAAAAATAACTACTATTTAATAAAATGTGCAATTCTTTTCCCTCTTCATTTCTAAAATAAAATATTAACTTTCATGTAAGCTATCAGTGGTATGGTGAAAACATTGGGTAACATATTGTAAATTAACATAATTATATCAAGAGTTCCCTAGTGGTCAGAAACATTAGTATACAAATTGCTTTATGAATATGCATCTCAAGTATTTTTGATTTAGGTCATTTGTCATTAATATAAGAAACTTCAAATTACTGCTAGCTTCTAAAATTTTGAAGGTTTCTGATTAGTGAGAAAGTTCAAGCAAATTATGTTCCAGTAACACATTACACTATCAAAATAGTTTGTTTATTCTATGTTTTAATCATATCTATGCAAAAACAATTTACTTTTGTTTTTTCCATTATAGTTTTTAGTAATGGCTGAAGAATCATTTTTAAAATTTTGTCTGGTCATAAACACACATTTTGAGGTTCAAACTCAAACTTCTATTATGTTTCTTTGTCTGGCTAGTGCTATTTTTTTTTTTATAGCAGAAATATCATTGGTTTTTAAAAGTGTCATATTATGACTTCATTAATTTTCAACTGTAATTTCAGATATGCAGCTTGCAGCTGGGTTTATATAGCAAGCAGATGTCCAGTACATAACATTTGGACAGGTCATAAGTGAACAAATGGTACTGCTAGATAGTTACGGCAGGCCAAGGCAAACAGGTGCAACTCAGTGAGACGTCAGAATGCTGTTTTTTTGGCGCAATCTAACCACCAAAGTAAGAATTAAACCACTGTTGCATACTAAGTATTCTTATGAATCAATTAACTGAATATCACCAATACATAGGAAGTAATTAAAGTAATAGAAAAGAAATGCTACCAATTTAAAAATATTAAACACATAAAGAAAAACTATTGACAACAGTATAGTATAGTAACAGTTAAATATATTTCATTTACAGAATGGTTAAAAGAAGGTATGTTTTGTTGAACTATGTCCTGTCACTTTAGCATAGGAAGGATGCTATGAGGCAACTTATGCCGTGTTCTTATTGTTACAAAGTTCTCCAGTCATACTGAAACAAAGATCATTGTCCATTTTTCTGAAATTATCACTCTGACCTAGTTTTCTATCATGACTTTTTAATCACTAATACCCACCTTGGCCACAATATTCTTGTTCTTTGAAGTATTGGTCACTTTCTGTAGGAATTTTTGTATGCACTATCCTTTTTTATCTCTTAGGAAATCTAGGAAACTTTAAAATGGTATGTCATGTTTGAACATTTTGTTTAAATCAATTACCAATATATTTTACATGCTCACATATATTATTATTTCTGTTTATTTCCATTCAAATCTCACAAGCTACAGTTATCTCCCTTATTGGCTCAATATTCATTCTTCCTTTCTCTGGGAAAACGACACTTATTAGACATTGGACAGATCTTCTGTTACTTATATTTGTATTTCATCTTTCAAAATATGGACTTGCACTCAATAAAAGTTTTTAAATAAAAAATACATATAACATTGAATAGAATGTGTAAAATAGTTTCAGAATGCCTTTAATAGGAAAGTTTCATAAAGTTTACAGCTTTGATGACATTTAAGTTACTTATTGTAAGATGAATGTAACATTTCCATGTGAATTAAAATCATTTGAAACTAGCAAAAATTTTAGCATTTAGAGAGTTTGTTTTTCAATACAGTACATTGATTTTAAAGAATTATATGAACAGTATACATACATTAAAACAATTCATTGCTTATTGGAATATAAGATATTATATCACAAGTTTAAAAGTTGTGTTTATTATTTGTCATTTTATTAATGTTTTCTGTAGTATGATTTTTGCTGCCAGTGATTGAATTGTCAATGATTGAATGAACAACCTTAATACCTATTGCATAAAGCATCAATACAGTTCTTTAGAGGACAAAAAACTATACTCACATACTCACAGACAGAATGTGCTGTGACATGTGACTGCTATTTTCCTATTGCAATGAGATTTAATGTTAACTGTTGAGAGTGGATAGAGAAAGAGGAAGCTGTTGGCTAAATGGCCGCAACCCACTCTAGGGAATATTTAAATAAATTGTGAAGGTAAAGCAATACTATTTGATTGCAAAATTCTTCCAAATATGACAGTATAGATAATGATGATAGGAAAATGCTAAATGAAATAAATAACCCATGTATATATTTATATACATATAAAACATGTCAAATTATTAATACAAAGATGATGATTTCCATAGACATACTTAGCAGGAAATAAGTTGTTTACATCAAAGAGTTAAATATTCCATTTATACAAAATGCATAAGATCGTACTATGTAGTATAAAGTGAGGAAAAGACCATTATAAAAAGAGGGAGGGAAGGGGGCTTATGGGACTTTCGGGGAGGGAGGAAACGGGAAAGGGGAAGTGATTTGGAATGTAAATTAAAAAAATAAAATAAAATAAATAATAAAAAAACTTAAAAAATTTTAAATAAAAAAAACAAAAAAAATTCATTCTATGTATTATTTCTATGATTATACAATTTAAACATTGTATGAACATATGGAAACAAATTTTAACTATGCAAAGAAGGCAAATCTGTTCAGTTGCTGGAATGTGAACATTGCAGGACATCTTGGTTAGTTTGTGTCATCAAATGAATATTAGTTAAAGTCACAAGGGAAGATGGAGCCTCAGTAAAAAATTATCTGCATCATTTTGGACTGTGGGCATATCATGGAATATTGTTATCTTGTATAATTAATATGGAAAAGACAATATGGAAAGAGAGAGAGAGAGAGAGAGAGAGAGAGGGAGAGAGAGAGAGAGAAAGAGAGAGAGAGAGGTAGATGAGAAAGAGATTTCTTATTTGGGAAAATTATAAGTGTAAGATATATTTTATATATACAATGTAATTTTTTTAAAATTCTTTTTTATTGCTTATTCTTCTCTATATATTCCATCCTAACAGCAGTTTCCCCTCCCTGCACTCGTCTCAGTCCTTCCTCCTAAGCTTCCTCTCCTCCAGTTTTACTTTTTCTCAATTTTACTTCAAATAAAGTGTCACCTTCCCATGGATACCTACAAATATGGCCCACCAAGTTACAACAGGAGTATGCACAAACCCTCACATCAAAGCTGGACAATGATGATAATTTGGCTAGGCTCAAATCTATGCTTAAAACAGAATATCTTTAGGAATCATTTCATGATTATTATTATTTTTCTTTGGCAGTTGTGTTTGGTTCTATCCTTTGGCACTGGGATGTCCTACTTCTAGTTCCTGGCATTCCAGGTAGTGTCAGGTTAAAGCATACACAGATGAATAATGTTTTTCTATTGAGATTGTAATATATACTCATATGTGATGTATAAAGGCAAAGAAAGGTTAAAACAGCATTTTTTTTTGGAGAGAGAATAGGGTGTTAACAGAAATGAAGATAAAATAACTGAATATTTTCATCTCATATACAATCAATAAATTTTCCTAATCATTGCGGGATACTGAGGAAACATATAATCCATTCCTGAACTATCACCAAACACTTGAAAATGAACCAGAGAACAGCACACAATGATATGCAACTTTCCCTATTACTTTCAGTCATGGTATTCAATAGATCTACAGGTTTTGAATGTACACACTGCTAACACTATTGCACTATTAGATAATCTGGTAGTGAGACACTCTGTGATATATATCTATGATTAAAATTACCCTTAATCTCTTTAACTTCCAATTAGTTTACATATGTAAAAATCAGAGTCAGTTATTTAGATGATTATAATGTACAGAAATGTCAGGAATGCCTGCTTTATTATTGAGTAACAGGCTTTGATAGAAAAAGTCAAAGTGGAATTTCATGGTCTATATTTGTAAGAATACTAGAAGCAAAGCAATTCAAATGCATTGGGTAAAATTCAGCTGACTTAAGCAATTTGGCTGTAACATAAGATGCATGACTTGAAAGTAGCTATTGAAAATGTTGCACAGATAATTTTTAGGAGAAAGACAGAAACCATAAAATATTGTTATTGTGATAAATCTAGAATCAATAGTCATGTTTTCTTCACTTATTGATTTTTGTTTATGGTGCCAGAGAATAAAAGATTTGGTGCTTAAAAAATTTCCATTAGGATACATTTTAATTCTCTAGCAGACCTAGTAAAACAAGAACAGATGGTAAACAAAAATCTTAATTATAAAACTGACATTATGAGAAGTAAGAGAGAAAATATTTGAGTTAAGTACACTTAGAAATTAAAGTGAACATATCCTTTTTAAAATGTCATCATAAAAGAATACTGTTATTTTACCACCAGATTTTACATGAACTTTTATGGATAATTAATGTTTAAAGAGAGAATCTGGCAACTAGGGAGTGAGATAGGTATACTATTAGTAAAGATAGTTATTTAATAACAGTATTCCCACTCATTAAAATATTCCATACTTTAAAAATCCTGTTGTCTAAATGTAATAAAAAATTTCCCCTCAGCATCACTTTGGGGCAGCATTCAAGGCATCTTTATAAATTTATATCTTACATTTTCATATCTGTTACCTCTGGAATTATTTCACCAGCAAAAACTAATTGAAAAATATAAGAGTGAAATATAAAAGTTCCTTCTATATCTATAGAACTGTTGTGAAAAACAGGTGTTCACTCTATCCTGGTTTTCCAGACTTACCATATTGTTTCAATTAGGAAGATACAGCCTGAATATTGACACGTATCCAAGGCAGAGGTAATATGTGAAACAATGAATTCATGAAATTCTTAGGCAAATGGGTGGAACTGGAGAATGTCATCCTGAATGAGGTAACCCAGTCGCAAAAGAACACACATGGTATGTACTTACTGATAAGCAGATATTTGCCCAGTAGCTTAGAATACCCAAGAAACAATTCACATATCAAATGATGCCCAAGAAGAAAGAAGGAGAGGCCCTTGGTCCTGGAAAACCTCATTGCAGCAGTGTAGGGGAATACCAGGACAAGGAAGAGGGAAGAGGTTGATTGGGGAACAGGGAGAGGGATGAGGGCTTATGGGACTTTTGGGGAGGGGGGATCTAGGAAAAGGGAAATCATTTGTAATGTAAATAAAGAATATATCTAATAAAAAATAAATAAAATGAAAGGGCACTACAGGGTCTTAGTACACACATCATGAAAATAAAAGATTCTTTAAGTCTTCCATGAGAAATATGAATTGTGCTTTCATAAAATCAACTTCTTAACAGTAGTGTCTACATCAACAGAAGTGGAAAACTGTGTGGTAAAGAAATAACACTTGGAAGAATAAGTTGCTCCTATCAATTTGACATGCACAAGACATACAGGGATTAAAGGGAATAGCCATGGAAAAAAGCAGAATTTAATAATCTGCTTTGAGTGTTCAGGGCCTGAATGGAGTCACATTTAGACAATGATAATATTTTGCTCTTCTTTAAGCATAGGTTGCTAATGGTCAGTTATAGGATACACAGTCACCTGTCTATACTTTCTCATCAGCGTTCATGTGTGTGATGGTTCATATACACACATGTGTTTGCTTGTCTATGTGGAGGCCAGAGAAAAGCGTCAGATCCTGTAATGATAATGCTCAGCTCTCATGCATTATTTTAAAGGCAAGATCTCAGTCTCCTTGTGCCTTTGGAGTTAACCAGTGCGATAGCACATCTGCCTTCTTACCTGTTAGGTCTAGAATTACAAATATGTGCCACCATGCCTTGATTTATTTTGTTCCTTCTCCATATCAAAGTTGAGTTCCTGTGTTTTTCAAGACAATCACTATGAGGACTGGATTACCTTCCAAGCCACACATATAAATTTAATTACAGCTAAATATTGTGAAACATCCCTTACTTAATTATTTAGTATATACAATTCTGCCAACTACCAGGCTCTGGAATAAAATCTGTATTATAAATATTTACAATTATCACTATGTTCGTCAAAGTCTTTCAGTTCTTAGGAGATGTTTCAGACATTTGCTGGCTATGCTTGGCAACCTGAGTTCAAGCACTTAGAACATATTTAAATGACAGACACTGTGGTGGTCCATGTGTCTATAATACAAGCATGCAACTCTAGGAAGGTGGTAGGCAGGAACAAGATAGTCCTCTGAGTCTCTCAGACCCACTGGCCTGGCAACATGTAACAATTAGCCACAAGTGGGATCTTGACTGGAAAGTCCTCCAGGTAAACCATGTTTACACTCACAAACATATACATATGAAGTTAATACACAGACATACACATTTCTTTGACATATGCAAAAATAACTGATTAAAATAATATATAAATTATTAAAAAATAAAAGATGATTGTCTGTTATTTCCATTGAAATACTGAAATATTTTTAATTGATTATTGCAGGCTCTCTCTGCTACCATATATTTTGCCCTTCCTCATAACCCTGCTAAGCCCTTACACAATCCAAACCAATCAATAAATATATTGACCCTAAGCACTAGGTGGTTTTTAGTTTCATTCCAAAATCATTTCAAACTTCTCATCAATCTGAGGGGCTTGGAAATTGTAGTAGATTTATTTTATAGATAAAAAAAAGAGAATTCTAAATATTTCAACTGGTTACGTAATTTAAAAACAGCTTATTGTCAGCCATGTTATATTGAAATGACTTGTGTGCTTGAATGTCATGTCTTGTTAAAATAAAATTCCGGAAAGTTATGTAATATGTGTCCAGTAAATCTCTGCATATGAGGAAGTGTACCATTGTCTATGGTGAGTGGGATTTGTGTGTGTGTGCGTGTGTGTGTGTTTGTGTGTTCTACAAAGCAATCAATTATTTAAACTATGCTTGGCATACATGGTAGACAGGTGCTTAGTAAACATTAGTTGATGAATATTTAGAAACTGCTTTAAGAACATTTACATGTGTATATGTATGTGTCTGTGAATGAAATTGAATTGTTTGTTTTAATGATGGTTATTAAGCTTAGGTTTAACTTTTGTTTTTTATGAAGTGGTAATTTTTACACAACTGTTCTAAAATTAATTTGAAAATATAAATATAGTCAAACTATATTCCTGAACATATTCATAAAACAAAACATGTGCACATTGATGTCTCTCAAACTACATCTTATTTCTGCAAAATGAAATTTCTTGTTTTGGAAATTTGAGCAGAGAGTAAAAATTTTAACAGAAAAAAAGTGATAAAACACTTTAGAGGAACATAAATATTACAGTTTTGACCTCCCAGCTTCATAGCAGTTATAAATAGAGTACTTATCACTAGCATATTATCACTAATCCTTTTCCTTGCATATGTATCATTTAATGTTGCAAGGCAATTTCAGTTGTATTATTTCATACACCGTGGAAATCTATGTACCTGGAAATGAAACATTGTGTACTACTTATCCCATTACTTAAGTTCAAACATAAGCTTTTCCTTCCCTTTGTTTAAAGCTCTTGCTTTTATTCTGAAATACCTGGAAATTAACCTTTGTTAAACTAAATGATAATAATAATAATAATAATAATAATAATAATAACAATAATAATAGTGGTTACCTAAAATTTACAGTTTAGAAGTATGGCTAGCAGGTAACATGTCATGTATAACATCTGATATATGTGTGTGTATGTCTGTGTGTCTGTCTGAATGTGTATGTGTGTATGTGTGTTACAATATCCATAGTAATATGCTATATATAACGTCTATAATATATATATATATATATATATATAAACATAAATATGTTATAAAATCACATGCATAACTATAGGTTGTTTGAGAGATATTTCAATATAATATAAATGCCTTATTTACTTTTATATTGCCATGATAAGGCATCCTGATCAAGGAAATTTATGGAAGAGTTTATTGAAAGCTTCCCTCTTCAGGGGGTGTATCCAGGACTATCATGGTGGGAGAGTGGAAGCAGGCAGAGATATATTGAGCTGAAGTAGTTGAGATTTTCCATATTTATTTAAAAGTAGGAGGCAGATAGCTAACTGGGAAATGAATGGGCTTTTGAAAGCAGAAAGCCACTCCTTGCCACATTGTTCCTCCTTCAAAATATTAATTTAACTCCTTGATCCCAACCATTTTGTGACCATGTCATAATACAAATGTGCTTTGTCTGATTTCAAAAGAACCCACAGTCTTTCACACTCTTATTGAGACACTACTCTAAATATAGGTTATTTTGACATGTATTTACACATATACACACAAAATGTAGACTTTTACATTTTTTTAAAGACACTAAGTATAAAGAAATATATATTTTAAAGTTAAGAATATTAAAAACTAATAAATATTTTAAATGACTACATAGATTAAATGTGTATAGTCTTAAGGCCACTGCAATAAAATATAAAATTAAAATTCTTTTTTAAATATAATAAGTTAATTTTAAATATACATGTCCCTTGTACAATCAGAATATATTAGTTTACATATTTATTTTGGAGAAAAATATTTTGAATTCAAGTGGCCTTTTAGTCATACAATTTTATGGTATAACCGGTTTGTTTAGAAAACTTGCTATCTTTTTTGTTTTCTTCCAGTTGCAATATATGAAAGTGTGCTTACATAAATCAATTCTGTCTCAGTTTTTTAGTTATTAGTTCCTGTTTGTCACACTGTCTGAGGACAATGGAAACTGATATTATGTTAAAATTGCCAAGCTCATTTCACACAACAATAATCACAATAAAAAGTAAAAATATATGCAATCAGTTAGATAAGCACCACTTGTTGAAGATGCTTTTTGTTTTAACAGGCTCAACTTCAATCCCATTCTATATGCAAGCACCAATTCCTGACACTATTAAGGATAATCTGTTTGCTGGCTGTCCACTGAGAGGCTCCACCTATTAGCTAATTCAGATAGATGCAGACATCTACAAAGAAACAGTAGAAGTTGCTTCGGGACTCTTATAGAAGGATCAGAGGGAGAATAGTGTGCCCAAATGGGGATAGGAACTCAACAAAAGACAAACAGAGTCAACTGACCTGGATACTTGTTACTCTCAGAGGCTGAACCACCAACCAATGAGCATACATAGTCTGAACATATACCTCCCTGTACCTAGGTGGCAGATATGTAGCTTGATCTTCATGTGAGTTTCGAACAACTGGAGCAGGGGCTGTCCTAAAACCCATTGCCTGTTATTGGGATATATTCCTATAGCTGATCTGCCTTGTTTGGCCTCAGTGGGAGAGGATGTGCCAGGGTTCAGGGGATACCCAGCGGGTCTCCCACATGCTTAGAAGAAGAGATGGAGGGGGTGGGGAAAGGATTGTGAGAAGAGAATGACCCGGTGGGGCGCAGTGAGTGGGATGTAAAGTGAACAAATACAAAATATGTAAATAAAAAATAAAAATTAAAAAAACTATATACATATATATACAATATATATTAATATAACAATAACATATAATAATAAACACCATATATATAACGTATAAATAACATATAATAACAATAAACACCAGTTCATGATTCTATATCTCAAGGAAGCCAATTTCCATATGAAGACAATTAAATAAATTATTTTTAAAGATACAGCTCATTCTACTGCATTTTGTTCTTTTGTTTTCATGAGCATCTGTTATGTTGGAATAGATTTTGTTACACAATATTTGCTTTTGTGAAAAAATATTAAGTAAGCAGATGTTTATGTTTTCTAGGCAAGGAATTGGTAGATTAATTAATATATTTAAATACTAAGTAAAATGGAATGACACATTTTTAAACATACTGAAAAATTTGTTCCATACAAAATACACAAGACAGTTATGACAGAGATATTTTAGAATAATCTTTTTGTTATTACAGATTCTATATCTATGCATAACGGCCAGGTAAATATGAATTTACACAAAAGGTAATTATCCCCAAATTAAAGGAAAATATAAAACATTTAAGTAGATAAAAGTAAGAAGGAAGAAAATTACAGAATAACCAAATATGTAGTCAACAAATATAAAAATGTTCAACTATCACTATTGATTAGAGAAACTCATAGTTAATCACCTGTCTTTATGCTAACATGTTTAAATAATTCTATGTTTTTCAAGAATTATATGGTAATTTCAGTTTAAGGAGAAGTTAATATATGTCCCAAACTAAGCAAATTTAGATATAGGTTGGATATGCTGACATAAGATGTACAAAATAACATATATATATATATATATATATATCCCACTGATTATAATCCAAAATGAGAAAATAATGAAAATGTTGCATAGCTACACAGAGCAATGAATCATATTTTAGTCAAAACAATGTCTATTTTAAAAAGAAATATCTCTATAAGTGAACACATGAGTAGCTTTTAGAGATTTCTTGGTAAATTAGTATTTAATGACAAATGAAATAAATAAAAAGTCACAGAGGAAGTCACTGCTCACCAATTAAAGAAAAAGAACATTTAAAAAGAAATCCTGAAATAAAAAAAATGTTATATATGACACCAATTAAATTTACAGTTATTGTCTAGTACCTGAGAAGTATAACCACCTCTGGAAGTGTGCATGCTGATGGCTGAGCATAGAGAAAACATTCAGATAATGTTTTACAAAATATTGTTTCTTTTTTGGATATTTGGGTTAGTACTAGTTATAAATAAATATATTTATATAAGATTAAAGGGGAGTGAATCATGCTAAACAACTCACAATTAATATTAAGGATTGTAAATCATTTATTTTATCTGATCTATTACTTCTTATGAAAATTTCATATTCAACAACTGCTAGCTGAAAAATTACTGACTCTTAGTATATGCTTCTTTGGCATATATATTTAAGGTACAACTATGTTGATAAATATAGTATTTTGTCCTAGACTAGATTGTGAAACTCTTATAGTTCCATGTGGTAATTCTTGATTACAAATGCATGGTGCTATGGAGAGATGGTAGAACCTTTAGAAGGTCAGAAGGAAAACATTACGTCACTTGAACTATAGCTGTGAAGGTTCCATCAACAATCTCCTTTATTCTGTCCATTTTGACTACCTTGAGGAAGGCAACCATCTCTACCAAAGACATGCCCCACTAGAGTGACTTGCCACAGGCCTAAAACTAAAGACAAAATGATCATAAACTGAAAGTTCCAAAACAGTGGGGCAAAGTTAATTTTTCTCTATAAATAAAGGCATTATGACTCAGTAACTGAAAGCTGACGGACATCAATTATCTCAAACAGTTCTTTCAATCTCTAGAAAATAGTAACTTTCTCTCCTATAGTTTTCATTATTGTTACTGTATTCACTCATCTTACACTGAAGTCTCTCCTGTAGGTTTAACCACTTAGCAAAGTAACTTCATGACTTTCTTCTACATCCTATCATTATGCCATAATCTTAGATAATTTTCTTAGATTAATATATATATATATATTCTGAATATCACTTCTCAATATGATAGTCATATAAAGCAGACATTCTTGGTTATGCCAGAGGAAACAAGCTGAAAAATGTGAAAAACAAAAAGTACTTTTTGTTACGATTTTATGGGTGTATCCTTTATAATGAGATAAAATTCAACCCTTTTTCCTTCTCAATTTTTCATTTCTGTTGTGCCTGCGTATACGTATTTGCAAGCACATGAACACAAGTATGTATGTGCATATATACATGTTAAAGGGAAGGCCCACTCTGATGCCAGAAATCATACCCCTTTCCTCTTGTATATTGTTCATGGATAACAGGAACTTAGCATTTAATGTCTCATTACTCAGTGTCTTCTGGGAATCCTTCTGAGGCTTGACTGAGAGGTGAGCCAGCACGTTCACCTAACAATTCTTGTGCTGGAGTTCTGAACTCTGGTACGCATGCTTGGGCAGCAAGCACTCGGAACCCTGAGCCACTTTCCCAATCTAAATGGTCGAATTCTAACCAGATATAACATTTGATAAATCGGAAGGTAATTTTAGCATAAGATTTGGAGATTTGTGTCATAGTACCATGTGATTTGTCACTTTACAAAAGAAACTAAAATTTTCAAGTTCTTATGGCTATTCTTATGACTCTCTAAATTATTAGGATTATGACAATATATTATACAAACACAAACATATATACTAACATACATTAATGTGGATTTTGAATTTAATTGTTTGCAGAGTCTGTCTTTACTCTCTGCCAGTTTTCTACTTCATCTTTATTCTCATTTCTGTAAAGTAGGCAAGCTCAGAGGTGTCACAAATTGTTTTAAGTAACTCAGCCTGCTTGCACATTATTCAACAGTGTAGGTAGGGACACGGAGCAGGCAGGTTGAAAGAGTGTTGGATTGGTTAATTCTCAGGTATTAAGTACATAAGTGTTTAGAAATGAATTTGAGAATCAGAGAAGATATAATTTCAGTGGAAGCTCGTCTCAGATTCCGAGCAATGTATGCATTAAATTATGCTTGTTATTGCCAATGGTGTTGTATCTGAAGTGGAATTTTAGCAATTTCTCAGAAGTGACAGTTAACTTATAATCTCAGCATGTTCAGCATGCTTAATGAACTCCTTGGGGAGACCAGAATATCTGTAACACAATTAACTTCCCATTCTTATTTAAATGAGGAGTTTCAGAGTCCCTGATGGAAGCCTGCTTTTTGGCTACAGTTAGCAAATGTATGCTATTAAATGACACATAGAGCCTTAAGCTGAAATTTAGACTTCACTAATTTGTGCTGTGACATGTGCAAAGTGGTTTGGAGGAAATGGGAAACTCAGTTGTTTAAATGTAGTTGATGAAATGGGGATTATCACCCTTGGCTAAACTTATCATCAGTCTGATTGCTCTCCCCATTTTCTACTTTTACAGAGCAAAGCTTGTCAAGTCCTTCCCTGGCAATATTTGCTTTAGTTTTATCATTTTATCTCATTACATAATAGGTTATTTATCTCAGATAAAGCATGTATGATGAAATAATTTTCTTGTCCAAAGCAAACAATCATCAAACCAATGTCTAGTAAGAAAGTAGACCTTAGTCTATAAAACAACAATTTGCATTTAAATACTGAAAAGTTAAGGTAACTGGATATAAGAAATGTTGAATCAAAAAATGTAACTCATGGCATATTTACCTTGTGATAAACAACGACTCTCTAATTAGACTTAAAACAGATTCAAAATGGTTAATTATGCCTGCTATGCTAAAACATAGCCAACTATGCGAAGCTAGTGAAATAAAAAATCTTAGAAGAAAATCAGTAGCCACCAATTTACTAAACCAGCATAATCCCTAAGCCTATCTAAGTATTTGTTTTTATATGTAAAGGTAAGTATAGTTGTACTCTTGTCACCAAGGAATTTTCTCCTTGCAACAAATGAAGAGCATTACAGAAAACCACAACTACTCAAAACGTAGAGATGTAGAGCCCTGTGCCAGTGGATATGTCTACAAAACACTACTGCACCTAGGACAGAAAGAGTGGAAGAGCCACAGGGTAGGGAGTATTGGAAGAACACAACTCCTATTAGTTCCAGAAGCTACACTTATAACTTCTTAACAACATGACTGATGACTAACTACTACTTAGTGGAATAGGAACAGTACACTCCTACTTGAAACCTGGCATATAACTCTATGTAGCAAGCAATAACAACAACAAAAAAATGTGAAAGAAGGAAGATTTTGCATTTTACCTGTTTGTCCTCACTTTATTTAACAGATAAATTCACTTATCCTGTTGCTAAGACATTCCTGCAGTGGAATTAGAACCCTATTTCTTTGGGATTCCAATTTACACTGAAATCTAGTAACTTTCAAGAAATTTTGTGAATCCAGCAACAGATTGGAGCTGCTAGGACATCCATTCCTTTGTATGAAACAGTGTTTTGGAACTACATGCTATTTCTGAATCACTGTGAATGTTCTCAAAGTTACAGGAGGCTCCCATCAAAGGAATAATTTCTTATCAAGGAACTACAATATTATTTTTCAAACACAAAGATGAACTCAAAAGTTGTAGTTGAGAAGGATGCTCAGAGCATATCATTGGACTGAGCAAGGGCACCACAACGGAGGAGTTAGAGAAAGGACTGAAGGAACTGAAGGGATTCGCAACCCCATAGGAAGAACAAAAATATCAACCGACTAGACATTCCCAGAGCTCCCAGGGTCTAAACCTCCAACCAAAGAATACACATAGAGGGATCCATGGTTCTACCCTCATGTGTAGCAGAGGATGGCATTGTCAGACATCAGTGGGAGAAGAGGATTTTGATTCCATAAATGCTTGATTCCCCAGTGTAGTGGGATGCCAGAGCAAGGAAGTGGGTAGGTAGGATGGGGATGGGACACAGAGCTCCCAGAAGAGAAACAGGGAATGGGGCAGCATTTGATAAATAGCCGCATAAAATATCCAATATAAAATAAAAAAAAAAAACTTGTAGTAGTTTTAAAATAAATTTAGGATATAAAATTAGCATATAACTTCATATTTTAGATTTTGAATTTTTTTTTAAATTAAGTCCTCAAAACCAAAGACAATCCTTGATTTTCTAATCATGGCTGTTGTTACAAATGATCTACACTGATTTATAATGGTCCTGTCCACCCTCTCCTTCAGCTACAAAGCTGGCCCACATTTATATAAGACAAGCATAGTCTTTGACATCACCATTTTCCCCCAGATACCTTGATCCAGGTCTTGAATTGGTTTTACATTTAAAGGATAGATCAGATGTAAAATGTTTCTTCACTTTTGTAGAAGCCCGGTGTAGTCCATCAGTATCCTCCTAAGGAGGTAAAACAAGAGAATCCATACTTAATCTAAATTTACAGAATATCATTATTGAAGAAAACTGTTTTCCTGATGAATGGATCAAATATATTCTGCATGATCAGAGTTGGTCAACAATAGGAAATTGTATACACAGAGCATATGTGTTTACCAAGAAGATGACTGACATTTCATTCTGAACTTTTCTGGGATGATCCGTTCCTGAACCCAGGCTCTGCTTCCTCACATTAGAGGTCTAACGTGGTCTAACCTGGTCTAGCCTTGGGCTGATTCTTTCACTTCACTCAAACATAATTTTGGTTTTAATTAGTTTCTCATCCACTTATAGTTTTGCTATTGGGAGCATTTCTAATAAAACTCGTGCATTATATTCCACTTTTGCTGTTTTTAATGAAGTCTAAAGACCTCAGTCATTCTGAATGACAGATCAGTCAGGATGATGCCACCAAGAAGCAATCTGTTTCCTAAGCCCCTTTTAACTTTCTTTTTGGTTATAAATATTTCAAAATTTCTATCACTTTCCAATCCCTTAAAGGGTAACCCTACCTAAGGATACTTTGCATTTTAAAATGAGGTAAGAGTTTGTATGACTGAGAAGCTAAGAATATTGAGTCCTTTTTGCTGAGGAGACGTGTTTGATTTCCTGTACCCACATGGTGGTTTATGACTGACCCATCTGTTACTACAGTTCCATGAGGCATACATGAGTTACACAGACAAACATGATAACAAAACACTCATATAATTAAAATGAATTGAATAAAGTGTAATTTCTAATATAAGCTAACAGAGTGACTGCAGAAAAATGAATGAAATGAATTTTTTCCTTACTGACTTATTTTAAAGAAGCAAGTAGGTTTGTCACATAATACAGTGTTGCCTTAAATATTAACGATGTTAAAATTCCTTCTTTTTCATTCTCAGTTTGACCAGATAATTTTGCAAGAATGAAAGGACATCAGATAACTTTAAATCTGAAGTTTTATTAAAGTACAGGAAGGATGGTATTTGATTTCTTTTGAGTTGACTATTGGACAAATAACTTTGTGTACTTTTCTACTCTACAGAAGAAGGATAAAAGACTCTGGGGAAGAAAATACCAAACTGAACCTATCCTTAAGACACTTATCTCCACTGAAAGCTGAGAACAGAGCACATTACTAACAGAAATAAATCCACGTGCATTTTCTGTATTTAACAAAGACTTACCATGAAGCACAGTAGCTAACAAGGGAAAACATTAACCAAAAGTAATAAGTTGTTTATGAACATGACTTTGCAAGATGCAGGGAAAAAGGAAGGAAGAAAATAAAATATAATAATTTAAAAAAAATAACAGGCCATTAAGGAAAAACTCATTACTCATTTAAGAGTTGATAATTATTACTTATTAAATGTGGCAAATATATCCCTACATATGTGAAATGAGGTTTCTTCTTCTGTATTAGTTTTATTATCTAAAAACTATAGAAAGAATGGGGAAAGAAGGAAGAATCAGGTGGGGATATAATTGAATTAAATAAACCTGTGACATAATAACTGATAATGATCTTGAAATCCTGTATGCTCTGTTATGCTTCTTAATATCCTTGAAATTTTTAATTATAAACATTTAAAGCAAAATCTTGGTAGGATAAAATACTGCAATAGTTACCAGGATTATACATACTTGTTTATAAATGGAATAACTATAGAGATAATTCAAATATATCCTTGTATAACTTTTAATACCCTATTGGCTTTTTTATGAACAAAATCTGAGATGAATTATTATAATCATTCAAGGACATAGCACAATATTTATTAATTCATTAATAAGCTAACCATTTCATTGTACTCAGAAGACTAAGGTAAGCATACATAACTTGTTGATCCTTTTAAAAGTATTCACATGTGGCCATACTTACATGTTTCAAAAGTTTTGTTTAACATGTCGAAAATCTCACTCTTGTCAAAAATAGGGAAGAAAGTAGCTGAATATTAAACAGCTCAGGACTGTAGAGCAGCTATAAACACATCTACCTTATCTCAAAGCATTACATAACCTGTAAAATGCCAACATTTTAATAAATATAAGATGTTATAACAAGCATAAAAATATAATGAATATGCTCAGGTTCAAAATTATCTTATTTGAAATCATTGCTGTCATTATAGATTTCATGAATTTCATAAATTCATATTTGAAACTTCTCAATGTTAAAAATTCACTGTATTTTCTTTAAAATTCTATATTTTACATATTCCACATTATGTTCAACAGGTATAAAATTAAAGCTATCCAGTAATGATGCAGTCAACATGGTTAACCTCATAACCGAACATTCGACTTTACTTCAGCACTTACCTATTTTATACAAAAATCACTTAGGGAATGCCATTTTTATTTCTTCCACACTTCAAAATTCTTTTCTTAAATCATAATGCCTCCTCTGTGGAAGATTATTTTAAGTATCATTTAAAGTAATTAGACTCCTCTCCTGACTATCTAGAAATGTATCTCACGCCACTAAGATACCTGAAAGAAGTAGAGAAAATTCCTTTCATGTGAAGAAACAGAATTCAGTCTTAAATTCACTAAAATTAATTTTGATAAGTTTACATTTCCTGCATAGTTCTACATATCATTTCATAAAAAAATATAAATATGGCCAAATCTAATTACTAAGGAGGAAATAAACATTTTATATATATTTTAGAAATATTTCAGTACAATTTTCCACGAAATAAAATCATCTGGGGCACATTGCTCATATTCAACTTGCTGAATGTATTTTATTTTTCACAAAATGAACACAAAATTTCATGTAAGAATGTCCTGAAGAAGTATCAAAACAATATTGAGATGTTTAATAATAGTTGAGATGGTGTATTAGTTTTCCAGGACTATCTTCATAAAGATCTAGAGACAAGACTGCTTTAACAACAAATTTTACCCAACAGTTCTGGAGAATTAAAGATCTAAGACAAAAAAGTACTGGCACAAAATACTTTTCTCCTATGTTTTGCCTCCTTGTCCTCTAGATCATTCTTCTCCATGTTTCTGGCAAAGGTCTTTACACTTTTTCTGTTGATACAGGCTTTTCTTCCTCTATGAACACCAGACTCTTTCGGTTTCTTTTAATTATTTTTGGGGCTTTGAGATTCTAAATCCTCATGCATTTCTTCTTTGGTAAAAATTAAAACTGAATGTTCTTAACTTGCTGGAAATTCTATAAAATCCAGTCTTTAATTCCAATAAGATATCTTTGCAATTCCCTGGGACCCAAAGTATTAGGTACAATATTCTCTTGCTGAGGCCTGCCCAGGTAGTCCTCCACTGTATATTTCTAGGGGCCTCAGACCAGCTAGTTTATGCTGCCTGGTTGGTGGCTCAGTGTCTGAGATATATCTAAGGGATTCAGGTTTGGTAAGATTGCTGGTCTTCCTATGGAGTCACCTTCATCCTCAACTTCTTCCAGATTTTACCTCCACAGGGATTCCTGTCTTCAATTCATTTGTTGGGTGTAAGTATCTGCATCTTAATCTTTCAGCTGCTTGTTGGGCAGGCAGCCATGATAGGCTCCTGTATGTAACTACACCATAACATCAGTATCTTAGGGTTTTACTCCTGTGAACAGACACCATGACCAAGGCAAATCTTATAAGGACAACATTTAATTGGGCTGCCTTACAGGATCAGAGGTTCAGTCCGGTATCATCAAGGCAGGGGAACTTGCTGCATCAAGGTAGGCAGAGTGCAGGAGGGGCTGAGAGTTCTACATCTTTATCTGAAGGCTGCTTGTAGTGAATGCTTAGTTTTTAGGTAATGAGTTATCATGAGAAGATTTGAAGATGCTGGATTTGTTGAAGGAAATGTGCCATTATGATAGACTTTAAGATCTGTCTGTCTATCTGTCTATCTATCTACCTATCTATCTATCTATCTACCTCATTCTAGCTTGGCTCCTTCACACTCAATCATGCTCACTCTCACTTTCTACCTCCTGTCTGAGGATCAGGATGTAAACCTCTCAGCTACTTCTCCAGAATCATACTTACATTTAAATCTATGCTTCTGCCTTGATGACACTGGATTAAGCCCAAGAAACTGTAAACAAGATGCCGGCTTTATGATATCTTTTGTAAAATTTTATTTATCATACTGTCTCTTCACAGCAATAGAACACTAACACATGCACAAGCACATGCACACACACACACACACACACACACACACACAAACACATATGCACTCAAAGTATTTAGAATTAGATAAAACTTTCCTTCTATAATCTGCAACAGTCAAGAAAATAGATAGGGTCTCACACTCGATTTATACCATTGGTTTTATTTTTAGAAACTCTGGATGAAAACAAGAATTTGTATGTCTATGTTAAGAGAAAATAATTTACCAAGATACTCTGATTACTTCCTAAATAAAAGATACCTTAAATTATCTGATTTTGCTATTTTACTTTCTAGCAATCTGTCTTTATAACTGTCTAGATACCCGTGTGTGTGTGTGTGTGTGTGTGTATGTGTGTCTACATCCCATAGCCAAATCTGTAACTACAAACACTGAAGCTGTGGTTTGATATATCTTATTCCTTTGAAAATTTTCTGTCTACCTGGTATCCAGGTAGTATCTTAAATACCACATACTCAAAGTGAATTTGTTAAATTTTGCCCACAAGTAGATTGAATAATTTTTATAATGTTATTATGTTTGTAACATCAGCCTATTGATATCTCCAAACACATTTTTATCACCAACTTTCATTCCCATCTTTCAGACAAAATAATACTGATATTGCATCATACCAAGCACTGTTATCTTTTTTAGAGCAAATTTGCATAATTTGTGACTACAAAGTCCTTTGCCATATTCACATTTGAAATCACAATGAAATTTTAAAGGCAGTCTAAAATATCATAATGTACAATCTTCCTTTATTTGCTACCACAAAATATGTCAATATAATCTTTACTGTTTAATATTCCACTCCATCCATCTTTTTATGAGCACTCTCCTAGATTTTGTATAATATTTTCTTCTTAGTGTCAAAGGATATAATGTCTTGAAAAATGTTTACAAATTTATGTTAAAAATCAAAGTTGGTAAAACAATGTTTAGTGAAAAGATTTTTGTCTCTTTTGTTATGGTTATTATCCTGTATGTATAGAAATGTTCTATGAGGTGGAAAAGGGCACATTTAAACTTAAAGATGTTTATACAAATTATTTTTCCATTAAAAGGTTATTTGTCTACAAGAAAACAAATGATGTTAATAACTATACAAACTATTGTTTCTTAGAATGCAGTTTTCTGATGCACACTGGAAAAAGAATAGTGAGTATCAATTTGAGTATTTTCTTATGGATGATATTTCAAACAATACACTCTTAAAGTTCTTCCATTTGAAGAATCATAAAATTCTGTCTTAAATTCTTGGTTAAATAGTGGTGTGGGTGAAACAATTGAGGAATGATGACAAATGATTCTCATCTTATACCTAAGAAAACAAGAGGTCATTCCTACAGAACCTTTGTTTACTGAAAAAAATTAAGGTAACATAATTACCATATGATCTATTGTGTGTCTTCTTAGAAAAGGGCATTATGTAAGTCAGTGCTCTTTAACTGAAATAGTTTGCAAATGTAAATAAATTTGCTAAAAGTCTCCAATTACTAAAGAGAGGCCAGAGGGTTCAAAAGCTTCTCTCCTGGGTAGGCACTGAGGGATATTATTTGTTTTCCTAGGTATTTAAACAATTTCTGACTAGTAAAAAGTAATCCTAGATAAAGTGTGCCTAGAGATTAGCAGTAGGAGTTTGCTATTATTGCTGTTGTTATTTTCCCTGCTGAGTGGAAACTAAACATCATCTTCCCAGGTTAAAAATAGCTCCCAGCCATGCAGTGCACAATGTCTCTTAGATGTACTTACCAAAGATACATTGTCATAAGCTAAAATATTTTATACAATTTAATAATCTCTCCTGCAAAAATAAATTGTTTTAAGATTCTCTATTGATAGCTCTTCATAATCTGAAAAAAAGCTTTAAGTGATATCTGATAGAAAAATATGTGTATTGAGAACATATATGGCATGTAGATCAGCTCAAAACTTACATTAGGTATGTATAGTTTTTGTTCCTGTTTCTTCTCGTTACTGAAGATCAAACATAGGCATCTCCTCCTGCTAGGCATGCTCTTAACCACACCGCTACTTCACCCATCCTGAGTGATATATCTATGACATTCAATGACAGTTTGTAAAAGAAATGACCTTAGACTTTTACATCTCTTCTGTATAAAAAAAAACAACTATAAAGAACTGTTATAAATTAAATCCATTGCAATAAATGGTAAAAATCAGGAAATTAAATAGGTTCTGTACCAGAGAGATAGAGATAGAGAGGGAGAGGGAGGGAGGGAGGGAGGGAGGGAGGGAGGGAAAGAGAGAGAAAGAGAAGAGAGAGAGAGAGGGCGCAAAGGATTAATCACACAAAGTAGAAGGACAACACGAATTATGAAGGAAGAGAAAGTTCAAACTAGCAATAAGAATATAGCTAGTTTAGCTCTGTACCCCAGTTTTTGATAGGGTTGTTTGATTCTCTGGAGTCTAAATTCTTGAGTTCTTTGTATATATTGGATATCACCCCTCTCCTGGATGTAGGCTTGGTAAGAATCTTTTCCCAATTTGTTGGTTGCCATTTTGTCCGATTGACAGTGTCCTTTGCCTTACAGAAACTTTGTAATTTTATGAGGTCCCATTTGTCAATTCTTGATATTAGAGCATAGGCTATTGGTGATCTGTTCAGGAAATTTTCCCCTGTGTCCATGTGCTCAAGGCTGTTCCCCAGTTTCTTTTCCATTAGTTTAAGTGTGTCTGGTTTTATGTGGAGGTCCTTGATCCACTTGAACTTGAACCTAGTACAAGGAGATAAGAATGGATCATTTTGCATTCTTCTGCATGCTGAACTCCAGTTGAACCAGCACCATTTGTTGAAAAGGCTATCTTTTTTTCCACTAGATGATTGTAGGTCCTTTGTCAAAGATCAAGTGACCATAGTTGTGTGGGTTCATTTCTAGGTCTTTGATTCTATCCATTGATCTACCTGCCTGTCACTGTACCAATATCATGAAGTTTTTAAAGCTATTGCTATGTGGTTCTGCTTGAGGTCTGGGATACTGATTCCCCCAGAAGATGTTTTATTGTTGAGGATAGTTTTAGCAATCCTGAGTTTTTTGTTATTACAGATGAATTTGAAAATTGCTCTTTCTAACTCTATGAAGAATTGAGTTGGGATTTTGATGGGGATTGCATTGAATTTGTATATTGCTTTTGGCAAGATGGCCATTTTTCACTATATGAATCCTGCCAATCCACAAGCATGGAAGATTTTTCCAATTTCTGTGGTCTTCCTCGATTTCTTTCTTCAGCGATTTGAAGTTCTTGTCATACAGATCTTTCACTTGTTTGGAGTTACACCAAGATGTTTTATATTGTTTGTGGCTATTGTGAAGGGTGTCATTTCCTTAATTTTTTTCTCAGCCTGTTTATCCTTTGAGTACAGGACAGCTACTGATTTGCTTGAGTTAACTACTCTGGAAATCAGTCTGGCAGTTCCTCAGAAAGCTGGGCATGATACTATCAGAGGATTCAGTTGTACCACTCCTGGGCATATACCCAGAGTATTCCCCAGCACATGATAAAGATAGGAACTCCACTATGTTCATAGCAGCCCTATTTATAATAGCCAGAAGCTGGAAAGAACCTAGATGTCCCTCAACGGAGAAATGGATACAGAAAATGTGGTATATTTACACTAAGGAATACTACTAAGCAATTAAAAACAATGAGTTCATGAAATTCTTAGGCAAATTGATGGAACAGGAAAATATCATCCTAAGTAAGGTAACCCAATCACAAAAGAACACACATGGTATGTATTCACTGATATGTGGATATTAGCCCAGAAGCTTGGAATACCCAAGATACAAGTCACATATCCAATGATGTCCAAGAAGAAGGAAGGAGAGGCCCTTGGTCCTAGAAAGGCTCGATTCAGCAGTTTAGTGGACAGGGCAGGGAAATGGAATGGGATTGATTGGGGAACAGAAAGCTTACGGGACTTTCAGGGAGGGGGGGAACCAGGAAAGGCGAAGTCATTTGTAATAGAAATAACGAATATATCTAATTAAAAAAATGGAACAAAAAAGAAGATATCTAGTTCTGGGCATCCATTGTAGAGGTCACCAGTAAAAGGACAGGGAAGAGAATTTTCATGCAAAATCATTGAGCCCTTGAGTAAGGGCAGCTCACTAGGAAAAAGTTTTAAATAAAATTGTGCTATTCAATTCAATAGATTAGCAATAAGAGCAGAGAAATAGGTAAAGATCAAACTTTAATCCTCAATATTAAAAGAATTAAGAAGAAAGCATGAGCTGTATTATAAATAATAAACATTAAAACAATAAAAGAGAAACTTAGAGAATAAAATGTAAGTCAGAGTTTACATAATTGTCAATAGACTACCAAGAAAACTGGGGATAGAAGACAACTTAGAGAAAATATTATGTTCATATACCAAGAAAGAAAAAATATGACCATAGTTTCTAAAACGTCTGTAATAAAATTATTTCAGTGTTTGTAATCTATGTGATAGAAAGAGAAACCACACTAAAACTATGGTAAATTACTGTAAATACAAAATCTAGTAAACAAAATTATATTAATTTACAGTTAGAAGTAGTTCAGTCATAAAAGATAATTTAAATTCCAGACAGAGTAGATCAAGACAAATTGTTTAATGACTTCTAATAACTAGGATTTAAAGTACACTAAACAAAGAAGCAACATGTACAGGTAAAAAATTTTTTTCACCTTCTTCTAGGGGCTTTGCATGTGTGGCTGCTGTGTCACATGTACATTAGTAGGTAGAGGAGAAAAGAGCCTATGTCTATGTTCAGTGTTCTGACCTATGAACTTCTGAATGGCTAGTAGTATAGCATTCCCTGAAAAAAAAAAGCCTGTGACCACCACTAGTCTGTTTCATGGTGCCTGAAATGACCACCAGACATGCACAGACCTCGGGGGAGCAGACCACACCTGAAATGACCTTTGCCTGTCACTGTAATGCATGAAAGCGGCATTGAATTTCTGAGAACATTCCTGAACTGACTCCAGACACTGAGTGATTGTGAGTGACACTAAGAGGAGTACAGAAACTGTGGAGAAATGGAAAAGAAACAAGTATGTGGGCACAATGAAGTAAAGCCCAACTAGATACATGTGAATAGTGAGGAAAAGCCTGATGCAAGTAGCTGGTGATGCCACCTGGGACCAGGGTGGGGTCATGTCCTGTGCGGCCACAAGGAGTCACATCTGCCTTTGTCTGTTTCTCGACAGCAGCAGGGGTCTGTTACCATCAAAGGCCAGGCAGATGAACCTCATGTGGGCTGCTGGCCAGGTACATGCTAATGCCTGAGGGCTATACAGATCTAGCTCCACCCTTTTCCTGGGCAGTAAGGGAGTCCTGGACTAGGGGCATGAGAACAGGAAAGATGATCCAATCCTTAGTCAGTGAGAGAGCCTCAGGAGAGCAAGTCCTGCACATGTGTGGGAGTTTCAGGTGAGCCAGAACCGAGGACTCACGCTTGAAGGAGCTGCCCCTACCACTTTTCTTCCTTGAGGTAGGGCTTGCCCTGGGTGTGGGCTTGCTTGTGAGTTGGCCTTGAGAGTGTGAGACTAGGAAAACCAGAGGGAGGTCTAGCTCAGGTACCTCTTGGTAACGGATATAGGATGTCAGGTTGACATGGTTCCATATGAGGCTGTATTACACAGTTTCCTGGCTAATGCATCTCTGGCTTTCTAGTATACAGATGGAGTTGCTTTTCCTTGTATTCTTGTCTATTTTGCCTTTTTCTGTACCATATTTTTTCTCAAATATAAATTTGATAAAAAATTTCTAGGAAAGGGATTGAGGACATTGCTGGGGAGGAAAATGGCTCTGATGTCTATAGGAACAAATTGCCCTGGTCCTGGACCTTTAAGCAGTCAATCAAAGCATAATGGGAAAAGGAATTCTAGATGTGGAGGCTGACTGTCTTAACTCTTCTGTGGGAAATCTTAGCTAACTCATGATGATTAAGTTGTACCAGGAAATATTTAGTGTAGGAAATATTTTTGAGAAACCTGAAATTTTAGTAGTTAGAGAATTGAAGACCTCAAGAAAAAGGAATACTGAGCCTGGGACACTAAGAACAGGAGTGTCTATAGGAAATATAAGGGAAAAGATAAAGGAGGAAATAGCTAGGACTACTGGATTAGTGAACTGACCTACTGATCTTCCTGGAAAGATTGGAACATACTGATTTGATCCCCTGGCATTGCCTGCCTAAGGAAATTAGGCTGAAAGTTCTAAGGCATAGAACTTGGGCTTGTGAAGGAGCCCTGGGGTAAAAGTACTGTAGAAATAGATATTTAGATGAGTTCAATAAACTAGAGAAAGATATTCTGGAAATTTAGACAAGTTAAAAATATTAATATTATACTGAATTGTTTAGCACCTTTCTGTTTTAATGCTAATGCTGCAATCACAAGTTTATGCCCTGAAGACCTATGATTTGAAACTAATTTTTTTTAAAGAGTCAAAAGTTAATGTATAATTTGCTTTAGCAGACACTGAACTGTGACTATGTGTGTGCATTGTGCTTTCTGGTGACATAGTTATGTGGGGTTTTTCAGGAAAACTAATGGGCTTGAGTAAAATATCAGAAAGGCTTTTGATTATGTATTATTGTATACCAAGGAAGTGTTTAACCAAGAATAGTGTGAGGTGAACTCAAAAGGGGAGGAGAGAGAGAGAGAGAGAGAGAGAGAGAGAGAGAGAGAGAGAGAGAGAGAGAGAGAGAGAGAGAGAGAGAGAGAGAGAGAGAGAAATTTGTCTCTCAGAGCAGCTTCAAAACAGCAATGAACCACCTACCAGCTTGCATTCGCATCAATGTCTAAAACTCTAATTTCACTCTAATCCAATCCTCTTGTTCTCAAGATCCCTGAAACAACTGAGGCTGGTCCTGAGCAGCAGGGCCTTGATTTGGGCCATCCCAATCTCTAATCCATCTGTGAACTGCTCGAGTACATGAAGATGCTGGTCCAACAGAACAAAACTACAGGATCTCCATGAAACAGTACAACAGCAGTGACGTTCTAGTATTGATAGAGTAGCAGAAAACTGAGAACTCATACTGGACCAATGTTCACAATGAACATTAGCAAGCAAATGTGGAGAAAAAAGATATATGTGAATAAGCTGTGACACACTAAAGCTTCCACAAGATTTTTATTTATTTATTTATTTATTTATTTATTTTTATTTTCTAAGATTTTTTATTTTCATTCCAAATCATTTCCCCTTTCCCGTTTCCTCCCTCCCTGAAAGTCCCAAAAGCCCCCTTCCCTCCCTCTTTTCCCCATTCAACCCCCTCTCGTTTCTCTGTCCTGGCATTCCCCTACATCCAGTCTTTCAAGGACCGGGATGTCTCCTTCCATATTCTTGGAAATCTATTGATATGCGAATTGTGTCTAGGGTATTCCGAGATTCTGGGTTAATATCCCCTTATCAGTGACTGCATACCATGTGTGTCCTTTTGTGATTGGGTTACCTCACTAAGGATGATATTTTCAAGTTCTGACCATTTGCCTAGGAATTTCGTGAATTCATTGTTTTTAATTGCAGAGTAGTATTCCATTGTGTAAATATACCACATCTTCTGAATCCATTCCTCTGTTGAGGGACATCTGGGTTCTTTCCAGCTTCTGGCTATTATAAATAAGGTTGCTATGAACATAGTGGAGCATGTGTCCTTATTGCATGCAAGTAAAGCCTCTGGGTATATGCCCAGGAGTGGTATAGCCAGATCCTCTGGGAGTGTCATGCCCAGTTGTTTGAGGAACCGCCAGACTGCTTTCCAGAGTGTTTGTACCAGCTTGCAATCCCACCAGCAGTGGAAGAGTGTTCCTCTTTCTCCACATCCTTGCCAACAACTGCTGTCTCCTGTGTTTTTGATCTTAGCCATTCTGACTGGTGTGAGATGGAATCTCAGGGTTGTTTTGATTTGCATTTCCCTAATGACTAAGGATGATAAACATCTCTTTAGGTGCTTCTCAGCCATTAGATATTCTTCAGGTGAGAACTCTTTGTTTAGCTCTGTACCCCATTTTTAATAGGGTTACTTGGCTCTCTGGAGTATAACTTCTTGAGTTCTTTGTATATATTGGATATTAGCCCTCTGCAGGATGTAGTGTTGGTAAAGATCATTTCCCAGTTAGTTGGTTGCCGCTTTGTCTTTTTGACAGCGTCTTTTGCCTTACAGAAACTTTGTAATTTAATGAGGTCCCATTTGTCAATTCTTGATCTTAGAGCATAAGCTATTGGAGTTTTATTCAGGAAATTCTCCCCTGTGCCCATATGTTCAAGGTTCTTCCCTAGTTTCCTTTCTATTAGTTTCAGTGTGTCTGGTTTTTTGTTCCACAAGATTTTTAAAAATCTGTTGGACAGAAGTTGCAAGGTTGGATAAAGGAAGAGTGAGTGGAATTGAGGGATATTATGTGAACTTCACACTGTACCAATATAAAACTTTTTAAAGATCCTTCAAAAAGGTAACACAATATCCTTTTTAAAATAACCCTGAAATTCATAATTCTGTAATGACATACTTAAAGTAAATAATCATCAACCAAAATTGCTATTTCCAAAAGTCAGCTTTTGAGACAGAAATAGAAATAAAGACATTCACTAAAAGTATCTAATAAAGTATTTCATTACTGTTAAGACAGAACTACAGAAAACACCTAAAGAATCGCTAAATACAGAAAATGAAGATTGACAGTTTCAATCACAATAACTCTGAAAGAATGAAGTTCATGAGAGCAAAGAAAGTCAGACTAGTAAATTGTAAACAGGAATAAAATTGACCATGCCCAACTCAGTAGAACAACAAAGCAGATTGGTTTTTGATAAATATAAGTGCTTAACTTTAATATCATTTTTTATCAGTAGAGTGGGTCATCAACACTAGAAAGTAATAAAGGATGTTCAAAACTCATCTGCAACATAGATGAAAGGGACTAAATTTACAAGGAAATTCACTAACAACTATACACCATATATTCTTTACAGAAGCTCATTACATTTTCTACAAAATCTCTGGGATTTCAGGCCATAAACAAATCTTAGCAATTCAAAAGAATTAGATTATTTTTTGTAACTTTCACATAATGCTAAAAATAAGTCTTCAGAATATAATACTTAGTGGTCATTGAAGAAACCATGGAGCAAATGTGAATGTTATTATCAAATGAACATGTGAATATATACATTCTTATCAAGCATTTGAAATACAGAAAGGCCATTGTACTGGCTGGTTTTGTGTGTCAACTTGACACAGGCTGGAGTTATCACAGAGAAAGGAGCTTCAGTTGGGGAAGTGCCTCTATGAGATCCAACTGTGGGGCATTTTCTCAATTAGTGATCAAGGGGGTAGGGCCCCTTTTGGTTAGTACCATCTCTGGGCTGGTATTCTTGGATTCTATAAGGGAGCAGGCTGAGCAAGCCAGGGGAAGCAAGCCTGTAAAAACATCCCTCCATGGCTTCTGAATCAGCTCCTGCTTACTGACCTGCTTGAGTCTTCAGCAATAGAGACTTACATCCCAATACTAAATTTAACCAAGCACAGCAAAAATTGGCTAATATTTTAAGAATCTCTTAGAAAGCACTAGCCAAAAAGCATTAAAGAGAATTTTGAGTCTTGAGCTGTGTGTTAGCACAAAGTTCTATATTGGGTTAATATTTGGTGGTATTAAGCTTTTACAGAGAAAATTGTCAGCTCATATGAGAAATGTTCATTAAAATAGATTATAAGTAAATATTTTATATATTATAGTTATAATATATTATACAAAATTATGTGCATTATAGGTATTTTAAGGTAAATATTAATAATATGATTTCTTGCGCATTTTTCAGCCACCTATACTTTATTTACTTACCTCCTTCTGTTTTGTTTAATCCCTTTCCTTCAACTTGATTATATCTGTAATAAACTACAATCCAGAATAGAAATGCTCACCTGTGATCCTAATATGGAGGCTGGGAGATAGAAGTCTCTGACATGGAATTTTCCATGGAGATCTTGAGGCATAGTGGCTATGAATCACAGAAGATTAAGACAGGGAGATCTCTGAGTTAAAGGTCATCTGGGATTAAGCAAGTCCCAGATCCAGGCATGGTGGCTCACACCTTTAATCTCGATCACACAAGCTGGAGACCTACATAAGGACATCGGTAGAAGGAAGGACTTCCATAAACAGCTGCTACTGGCCATTGTTGGGGAGTTGGTCTACAGACTGTATCAAACAATCCCCTTACTATATAGAGACTACCCATAGATTCTGTGACTCTAGAGAACCCTGACTAATACAGTGACTCTCTCCTTTTCTATCTCTATCAGATCACTTTTAGCCTGTTATTGCTGTTTACCCTACCCTCATATTCTTCTGTAGCTATTATTATAAAAAGATGAAAAAAGAGGTCATGAATTTGATAGATAACAAGGAGTTTGATATGACAGGATGTGCAGGGAAGAAAAGGAAGAAGGATATGACATATTTTACATACATTATTCAAGATAATACTTTAAGTATTATCTCAGTTTCACATAGAACAGAGATCTTATACTATTTGCTTTCTATCAACTCATTTACCCCCAATACATTCTAGTTCTACACATGCATTTCCAGTAGTACCTGAAGATAGTTAAGAGGTACTATTTTTCTCATCAACTTCTTGATGTACACACTGTTTGACTCTATAGTTTACTTTTTATTGCTATTAGCATAGTAAATATTGGCATGGTAATATTTATTTAGTGTCTATATTTCTTTTGACTGTAGCAAAATTACTAAGTTGTATAGCATTTTTATATCCACTTTTCATGGAAATCTTGATACTGTTTTCCATAACAGTTACATTAAGTCATAATATGGTCCACCAACATTGGTGTAAGTTTTCTGTCTTCCACATCCTCATTAGGTTCTTCTTCTTTCATAACTAACTATTCTCATCATGGTTTCAGTCCATATTTACATGGTGATTAGTGATAATGGGTTTTTCTTTTGCCAGTTTTCCAGCCATTAGCATATCTTATATTTGAGAATACCTATTTAGGTTTATCCTTCCTTTTTTAATTAAGCTGTTGGTAGGTTTTGTTTGTTGCTTTTGAATCTTTGAAACCCTTAGTAGACTCTGAATCTTAGGATATTCTAAGATGAGCGAGTAGCAAATATTTTCTTTCTGGAAAATATTTCTTTCTGGAAAGCATCCTCTCCTGCTCTTTCCTTCACTACTAAAATGGTATTAAATCAAGACCATAGACACTGACTGTGTAATATCTTATAACAAAGTCGTTTAAAATTTTTTTCATATTAAAAATACTTCACCAATCTGATACTGAAATATATAGCAAAGTCCTATGTTTAGTAATTTATCCTACAATAATAAATTTCTTTCTTCACTGTATCCTGATTAAGGTTGGGGTGTTGTTGCTGAAGTTCACTAAGGCTTACTGATCATTCTTGAATATTAGAAATAAAAAGTTATTACAGGGAATCACTTGGAGTCATGACATATCTATCTAGTATTTAAAGATGACAAATGTATCCCTTACTGCATGTTGCAAGTCTTCATTTCATTGGTGGTAGGGCCAGATATAGAGAGTCAACACAGACCATAATGTCAAAGTTTAAGGCTATAGATGGTACTGTTTCTTGTTTCTCAAGGATTATGTTAGGTTGATCATACTTGAGTGCACCAAGCTTAGGAGCCTGTATTTTCCTGAGGTAGAGAGTTTAATTTTCATAAGCCAACTTCAAGGACATAAAATGAAACATTTCTGTCTTGTAATTTTATGTCTGATGGCAAGGCAGATCTAGTGATTTCAGTTGTGAACTCTGATCTGGATATGGGACTTTTAGATTTTTAACATTTAGAACAATTATGGAGAAGTCTCACCTGAGATATAAGGCCAAGTATTAAGTTAACTTTCCTGCTATGCTCCCCAATGGATTGTCATGTCCCTTTTCAGTTATCATAGATTGAAGGAGGATAGATGAAAGCAATCTTGTAACCATCTAGTTTAGTTTTGTCTAATGTCCCAATCTATTAGTACATGATATTGTACTTTGGTTCATTATGGGAAGTTCAGATGTATTTGTATGTATTTGATGACAAAGGAGTATATTTAGTACCTTCTTGTTTCATTACTGGTGAGATTTTTGAGGGATTTAGGAGAGGTAATTTGAACAATAAATAATAGGAGGATAATACCTCCATGACTTTTTCAAAGTGTCTGTTCTTATTATAAAATGTTCCCTTGCCATGATATTTTATTTCTTGCAAATCACTTTGCTATGTAAATATCCACCCAAATTGATGTTAACTTAAGAAGATGATGAAGATGGGAATATTAGTCAACTTCATGTGTTTCCATTTTCTGACTATATAACCTTTTTATATAACCTTTCAATACTTAACTCCACCCCTATGTGTTAGGGGAATATATATTTGTAGTTTTGCCATGATATTTCTTAGCTTATATTATTTATCCATTATTTTTATATATAACTTTTTGCAATTGTCATATTTTAATCTTAATTTTATATCTATGTACAATATAAACATTCGCTTCCTCACTCTATATCCAACTTGGTCTTAAGTCAACTGAAAAATAAATATTTGCCTGAAAACTCCTAGCTTGACAACTATAAATGTAGTGTCTACTTAGTAAAACCTCAAGGCTATTTCTTAACTCAGCACTTTAAACTGCACTTGAGCAATTTCTCTCAGTTCTATAAAATGAAAAACTGAACTACCCCAGATATGGTCCACAGTAGAAAAATCCTTAAGTGGCGAGCAGACAATTTCCTTACAGCTCCAGAAATGTAATGACACTTTGAATCAATAAAGATACATGAGAAGGGAATCTCTAAAAATAGCTCTCCAATAACTCTAAACCAAGATTCTTAAATCTCTCTTCAAGGACAGGATTTCTTTAGTGTCTGTTGCCTTTTGTCAGGGGCTTTTTAGTAAGAGTGAAAGAGCTTATATCAACGACAATGCTCCATCACTCTGCTGAAAATAGAAAGATCATCAGTTCAGTAGATATATTTTCTACTTGAACTCAAATAATATTTTTTTTAGTTAGAAGATTGGAATATTCCTTATGTGAGTGGTGATGTCATTTATAAAAGAAATATATATGACAGCTTTGATTCACATGATGTGAATATGTTTAGTGCCTACCTTTGTGTTCATGAAGTTTTCATTTTTATTGGTCATCTTTATCAGAAAGTCTGTGACCCTTATTTTACTGCCTTAATATTTAAAAATGTCTTCTTTTAAACAACATCAAAGAGTATATTGATTCGCTTTTTAAAATCATATTAGGATAAACACCTAGCTATGGATGTTTGTGTTCAATAGTAACAGCAAGCACTAAAAGGATTTTCATAATTAAAATAAAACATAGCTTCATTTTTTTGAACATAGAGGACCATTTTTGGTTTTTCTTTACCATACTCTATAAAAGGAATTGTTTTTACTCTTAAACATAAACTGTCTATTTTTTCCTTTAAATAAATTACTGAGGCAGTGCATGGATGATTTTAGCAATATCCTTTATCCCCAAATATAAAATAAATGAATATGATCTTTGGATTAGATTCTAGTGTTATTCTGCACTAGAAAGCTATGTGATCTCTGAGAGTCTTTCAAACTCTCTGTCCTTCCATTTACTCTTTTGAAAACTAGACATTGACAATGTTAACTTCTGTAATGCCTTAAGGGATTTTTGGTTTTCCTCTTTAAGGTCTTCTACCTGTTTACCTGTGTTTTCCTGTATTTCTTTAAGAGAATTATTTATGTCCTTCTTAAAGTCCTCAATCTTCATCATGAGATGTGATTTTAAATCAGTCTTTCTTTTCTGGTGTGTTGGGGTAACCAGTGTTCTCTATGGTGAGAGAGCTGGGTTCTGGTGATGCTAAGTATCCTTGGTTTCTATTGCTTATGTTCTTGTGTTTGCCTTTTGCCAATAGGGGAATGTCAGAACTAGGAAGCAGGAGTGAGTAGGTTGGTGAGCAGGAGGAGGGGGGATGGCATAGGGGGTTTTTGGAGGGGAAGCCAGGAAAGGAAATAACATTTGAAATGTAAATAAAATATCTAACAAAAATACATTATTTCAAAAAAAATTGAAAAAAAATGAATGCTAATCTCATGAATTTTTTATCAAAGTATTAAGAAGCATAACACGCCAACTTTGACTATCCACCCAGGTGATAATAAAATATTAATTGTCAAATTCAGCTAGTGATAGATAAGCACACACACAGAACAAATAAAGTCATCATGTTTGTCTTAGTGGGATTTTTGTTTGTTTGTTTGTTTTATTCAACTCAGTACATGTTTAAAATCAAGTACACTTTGAAAATAGACGTCTATATTAGTCAGGATTCTCTAGAGTCACAGAACTTATGGATAGTCTCTATACAGTTAGGGAATTTATTGATGACTTACAGTCTGTAGTTCAAATTCCAACAATGGCCAGCTGCAGCTGTGGATGGAAGTCCAAGGATCTAGCAGTTGCTCAGTTCCACAAGGCAAACAGGCAAAGAGGAGAGAGTAAGTATTCCTTCTTCCAATGTTCTTATGTAGGTCTCCAGGAGAGGGTACGGCCCAGATTAAAGGTGTGTGCTGCCATGTCTTTAATCTCAGATGACCTTGAACTCAGAGATCTCCTAGTCTTAATCTTCTGGAATTCATAGCCAATATGCTTTAAGATCTCCATGTCAAATAACTTGTATCTCTCAGCCTCCAGATTAGGATCATAGGTGAGCCTTCCAATTCTGGATTGTTGTTCATTCAAGATATAGTCAAGTTGACAACCAGGAATAGACACTACAATGTCAAACATAGGAATGATAAAAAAAAAAAAAGGGAAATTAGTTTAAAGTCACGGAAAAATTGTTTTTAATAAAAATATGATATTTTAGTTGTTAATTTGTTGTGTTGCTTCTAGAACATCCTATTTGTCCTTACTTGAAAATACAGTTCACTTTATAACAAAACAAGGTTGACTTCCAAAGAGTTACAAACTATATCCTCTGTTCAGTGGCCTTTTGTGTAGCAGGCAAAGTGAACCTGCAAGTCAACGAAGGGAATGGTAGATTGTTCTTATCTAAATGTACTTGAAAAATGAGGGGAAAAAATTGCTTTTCAAAATAAATTAGCTGTTTAACTGAAACCAATAAAAATTAAAAAAAAAAGAAAATGCTCAAAAATTATCAAACTGCAGTGTATTAGATACTCACCTGCTTAGGTTTTGAGACATAATTTTAACACCACAATATTTACAAAGTAGAATCATTACTGAAACCATCAAAGGACAAATGAAGTTCAGAAATTGTAACACAGACTCCAAAAACTTAAGAATGTGTACAGGGAGAAAAGAGTATCTTTTATATGTGTCTCTTCATTCATAACTCATGAACCCTAACAATTGTATTTTCCTGTTTCAGATCTTGAAATGATGAGAATATCTATGATGAAGTATGCGAAGCATTTCGATTGTAGATATTTTAGCAGAGAGTGACAAGACTCATTTGGCAGATACATTCTTATATTAGGATATTGCATTTGAAACATGTCCTACAGTCATTATGAGGATTCCAGGAGGAACAAAGGGCATAAGGGCATTATTGGTAGGAAACTATCCTCCAGGATGGACTCCATACACTGTAAACATGATACCTAACCTCAGATGAGAAAATGACATAACTCTTTAGAAAACTGAAATAGTAACTAATAAGAAAAGTCCTTATAAGTTACGAACGTTTATGACAATAGTTGATTTTTAGTAAGTTGAAACCTAAAATCTATTACTATTTGATTTATACAACTTACTGGCTTTTAAAAGAATTATAAAATGAAGACTAAAGGAAAGGATATCCAGAGACTGCTCCACCTGGGGATCCATCCCATATACAGACACAAAACCCATACGCTATTGTGGATGTCAAGAAGTGCTTGGTGACAGGAGCCTGATATAGCTGTCTACTGAGAGGCTCTGCCAGAGCCTGACAAATACAGAGGTGGATGCTCACAGTCAACCATTGGACTGAGCACGGGGACCCCAATGGAGGAGTTAAAGGACTGAAGGAGCTGAGGGGCTTTACAACCCCATAAGAACAATAACAATATCAACCAACCAGACTACCCAGAGCTCCCAGTGACTAAACCACCAACCAAAGAGTACACATGGAGGGACCCATGGCTCCAGTTGCATATGTAGCAGAGGATGGCTTTGTTGGACATCAGTGAGAAGAGTGGTCCTTGGTCCTGTAAAGGCTCAATGCCCCAGTGTAGGGGAATGCCAGAGTGGTGAAGTGGGAGTTGGTGGGCGGGAGGGGGAGCACCCTCATAGAAGCAGGGGGATGGGGGAGGGAATAGGAGAGTTACAGAGGGGAAACTGGGAGTGGGGCTAACATGGGGATAACATTTGATATGTAAATATATAAAATATCCAATAAAAAAAGAAAACAAAACAACAGAAAACAAATATCAATAGGGTTTTGGCATTATTTAATTTAAAGTATACCTAGATTAAAAATACAAAATACATTAGAATAAACTGTAAAGTAAGGACACTTCTCTGCTCTGATCAAAATTTTAATGTACTTCTTCTGTTAAGCAAAACCATAAAATATTATACCAAGTCCAGTGAGAGGTATCTTTATTCATTCTTATTTCTAAGCTTAATTATAAAACTGATTATTGTATCAGAAATTTTGATTCATGATGCTTTCTTATTATCCAATATGTTTTGGTTGAATCTGTTCTTTTTTCTGTTATTTAATAGTTATTTGTTTGGGGATGTTATGTTACCAATTCAGGACAATTATGGCCATAGTATTTTAAGCATGAGAAGAATTTCACTTCCGTGAAAGTACTTTTCTCTACATGGCCACTGTTTTTTGTTTGTTTGTTTGTTTGTTTGTTTTGTTTTGTTTTTTAACTACTTGGAAATACACAGAACAAAATCTGTACCTTAGATTTGATTAGTTATCCTCTGTGACTATGAGATAGAAGTCTATATTTCTTCAGCTGCAGCTAACACAGAAGGTAGCACTTCCAATATTTGAGAGGTAACCTTTTCTTATCTATGAATAGGGAATGTATCAATCACCTTTTCTCAAGGAAAATGCTACAAATTTTAATAGATCAAATCTCTCAGGGTAAACAATGCCCTCTGTACACAGGTGTTTAGGAGGATAAGACTTTAGAACTTCCAGAGCAAAAAAGATCCTGATTTGATCTATTCTATCATTTCATGACTAAATCTTCAATAGCTATAGAGCACATATTTGCATGATGAAAAGAAAACCCATGTGTAACTGTGTTTGGTATTTGGAGACCACACAGTTCTTTCATTGCTAATGTTAATTAACTCTACTGAATAAAATTCCTGACTCATTCTTTTTTTCTCATGATGATTCTACTTGCACCTCACACAATCCTCTACTTATCATGTGAACGAGTGTGTAGTTGTTGAGAACACAGAACTGTTTCTAATTTTTCTAATATCATGATTTCATGTGAAATACGACTATATTTCATTTTAGCTATTTTGAAATTTATATATTTTTAATTTTACAGCAGAAATATATATATATTAGAGATGTCTCAAATATTTTACTAAGTATGACAAATATCTTTGTTGTTTAGAATTACTGTAATAATAAGACAAATTCCAAGCTGATATGTCCATCTACAAACCATATTTTCATACTATTCTTTACATCTGAAAATATGTAACTATGAATTTTTATTCCTTTTTTTTTTTTTTTTTTTGGTTTTTCGAGACAGGGTTTCTCTGTGTAGCCCTGGCTGACCTGGAACTCACTTTGTAGACCAGGCTGGCCTCGAACTCAGAAATCCTCCTGCCTCTGCCTCCCAAGTGCTGGGATTAAAGGTGTGCACAACCACTACCCGACATAAATTTTTCAAAACACAATATGTTAGCACAAAATATGATTAGCATGCTCAAATTCTCAGTACTTGGAATGCCAATCCTGGGAAATCCAGATTTGAAGGCACATTAGGGTTCACTGGAAAGTGTATCTCACAAAAGCAAAAGCAAATGCAAATTCAAGTGCAAAACTGAATAATTTAGTATCAAACAGAGGGAAAAAGGTATGGAGTTGAGTGGATTGTGAAGGGGTTGAATAGTCTTAGGAACTGGAGTGGTAAATCATGATTAGAATGTATTGTACAAGAAATTGTTCTTTGAATAAGAACAATTTGTTTCTAATGCAAGACATTCACTTTGAGATCTATACATAATAAATTAAATGATAATTGCTGTTTTTTAAAAAAAATAATGTTCAGATTCTACCTATCATAATAAACAAAACAAAATGTAATAACTGTAATGGTTTATGTTTGACCTAAGTAGTGGCACCTTTAGGAGGTGTGGCCTTGTTGGAGTAGGTGTCGACTTGTTTGAGTAGGTGTGTTACTATAGTCATGGGCTTTAATATCCTCTTTCTGGCTGTCTGGAAGCCAGTCTTCTCCTAGCAGCCTTCAGATAAAGATGTAGAACTCTCATGTCTATATGTACCATGCCTACCTGGAGGCTGCCATGCTTCCACCTTGATGATAATGGAATGAACCCTGGGCATGTAAACCGACCACAATTAAATGCCATCCTTATAAGTTTTTCTGTTCACAGCAGTAAAACTCTAACTATGGCACAACCTTTTTTCAATAAATGGAAGCTTCATTATATTAACTCTAATGCCAATAAACTCAACATCATTTTTTGCTTTGTCAACCAATTTCTTTTCTGAAATCTAACTTAATCATAGATCATTTCACCTCAAACAAACATTTTATTTTTTTATTTCATTCCTCCAGTTGTTGATACTTTGGTATACTTCTTCGATGTCTCTTGCTCTGGACAGTGGGATTACTTCTAAGTGGCTTTCTGTACATTTACCACCAACCTTGTTTAGTCTATTTTCAGGAAAGTAGAGTCTCTTAGTCAGCATTATTTTGAGGATAAGAAAGGAACTAATGAGAAGGAAAACAGGGACATACATGAGTGGTGTCATATAGAGAGATGAATTAGAAAAAAAACATATACTGACTCATAAACATGAAATTAGTGTAGTAGAACTCACACATTGTATGAACTCTGGAATAAAATAATGAAAAATAGGTAAGACTATTATAATCTCTGATTAAAATATTTCTTGAGTAAAAGCCATTTAGCTTATTGTTGTCCTGAGCATCCTGTATCCGTTCTCCCTCTTGATCCTCTTCATCAACTCCTTCTGTTCTCCACTGTACTCACACTGAGCAGTAACAATAATCTCAATTTTTCTCAGATATAAAATATCCTTGAAATATGCTGCCTCACAACTCTGAATTTGCTTTGTTTTCTCCCTAAAGGTTGTTCCTGGGACACACTTGGCAGATTTCCCACTTAATACAATTCCTCAAATGGTCCCTCATTAGAAATGACAACTTCAGACACCGCCTTTTGATCATTTCTTTGATCCAATTTTGTCTTTAGTACTATCCCTGTAAAAAAAGTTAATTATTTATAAAAGATCATTTTGTTTATATAATAAAATGAAAGCCAGAAATCACTTGAATTGTTTTAATGGAAGACCTCCATGTTTGAATAGGCTGCTAAAAATTATTTTATATACTTATGTTACATAAAGCATGTGTTCCACACTTTGTAAAATCTATGAGATTATGAACACGTTGATCAAATATTATTAGTACTAATAATAGTAAAGGAAACTTGAAGAGATCTATTAAAGATAGGGATATAATTCATTTGCTCTGAGTACAGCTAATGTCTCCAATTCAGGGATTTGTTTTTGTTTTTCTTCTCAGCCTGTGATTTTATAACCTTGACTGAAACTATTATTCAATGGAGAAGTCCTTGAAATGTAATTGCAAAGGCAGGAACCCACAGGGGAATGGGGATCAAAAGCTCTCTTCACTCCAGATGCTACAAAGCCTTCCCTTCCAGATGCTTCCGACTTTGCTCCCCAGGTATTTTTAAATTAGGAATCTGTCTTAGCTGGTACAGGAAGACAAGAGGTCAAGCTAAATAAGATGATTCACCTAAACCTATTTAAAAAGAAAGGGGCCTATGAGTATCCTTGTAAGTGTAAAGGATTATTTAGTGAATCAGACTGCAGAGTTTCTAAATATCTCAGCAGTTCGAAAAGAAAAAAAAAAAAAGAACTTGCTATCCTGACTTGATCAGGCCAGACACTGAAAATAGAGAAACCTTTATCAGACGGTCTGAAATCCCAGTGCTATGGAGAAATACTGATGGCTGCTTTCTGTGGAAGAAGCACAGGTACCCCATGGCTAGAATGTCATCAGTGTGACTTTAATTCACTTCTTTACAGAAAAATTAGGTAACATAATTAGATTCTTGCTCCAAAAGTAAGTGTACATAAGTATGAGTTTGGAAGCTTTCTATATTCTTATGAGTATGCTTAAAAGAGTGACATGATATTTTTAATTATTGATGTCATTAACAAGATTTATCAGTAAACAATTATTTATGTCATGGAGTTTATAAGAGAAAATGAAAAGAAAAGAAAAATATGTGAAGTGTAGCATCCCTTCCTAATTCAAAAACATTAACCATTATTCTTACACATTTATGTCAAAAAAGAAATAAAACTTGAAGAGATTTTATAACTGTATATTTCCTATAAACCTGAGTGTTCCATATTATTATTAAGGCAAATTAGGAGCACTAAAATGAAACCATGGCTAGCCCTCATGATAATAAATCCATACAGACAGAAAAAGAAAAAAGGCAGAGACAGAATGAAGAAAGAAATTATGACAAATGTCTTTTAAAATCAGGGTAGTTACTGGAGGCCAAGTACAGAATACTATTCACAGAAGAATTATAAAATTTTCAGGATGGCTTTAAATATGTATAGCAATAAATAGATAAACTATGAATATTGGCACATTTTTAATTCTGTGTGCCTCTGTGTTCTTATTAATTAAACAGTGAGTCCCAATGTGATGTAATTAAATGGTACAGAAACCGAATCGATACATTCATTGAAGTGTTGTAAGACCTGTATAAGAAACTAATGATTATAACTTGTGTGTCCATTATTATATGGATTAATAAGGCTAAATATTTACAAACAGCTTTATTGGAAAAGCTAAATTAAATAATACAATTTGGAAAACAATAAAACTAATTTAAAAGCAGTGAATCTACTTTTTATTATCTTGAAATTGAAAGAGTGCTTGTGGTAAATTATAAAAACTTCCAGTTTTACTAATGCTGAAACATCTACTGTACTAATAGCTTTGTCAAATTATTTGTAGGTGAATCAAGGGATACTACAATCCTTCCAACGTTCCCCATTCCTCTGGATTTTTCTACAAATATTTCAAACAGAAAAGATAAATTTAATGAATGAGGTTATTATAAAAAAATACTAATTCAGAAATTTTAGGGAAACACAATCTCCACTGTTTGCTGTTATACTTGAAACACTGTTTGAGATAGAAGTTAAGGCTTTATTTAGATTTTATAGTACATTCTTTCCCCTTTTGCTAAATATTTTAATAATTTCAAACCATATGTATTTTCTTACATTTTTGTGATACTGAGGACTAGAGCTCAGGACTGACGTGTTGCAGAAGTGCATGAGGAAACATTTAAAACCTGGCAAACAGACAACCTCCAAATTGCAGCTCCCAGCAGATTGCAGAGTGAGCTCCAGAGTTCCATCATTCATGAAGCCTATGAAAAGCTGTAAGCTTTTAGCGAATCAGGACTTGTTGAGTTACCGCTTTGACAAGTACTTCACCCCTAATACTATAGATAATTTGGTAAAACTCATTTGCTCACCAAATTAGACTTTGATTATATGCTAACCTTGGTTTGTCTTCTGTTTCTCAGTTCTAGATAAATGATATTTATTCATGTCTTCCCAGAAATAGTGTCAAACAACAGCACATAGATGCAATGCCCACAAAGGCGAGAAGAGGGTATTTGATTCTTTGGGGCTGCAATAATAACAGGATGTGAACCACAAGACTTGTCCTCTACAAAAGCATTACAACCTCTTAACTGCTGAGCTAGCTTTCTACCCGGAGCCTCATACAAAGGTATTCAACCTCTATCTTTTAAAATGAAGGGATATGTAAAGTAAATTATAAGCCTTTATTTTTTTTTTTTTTTTTTTTTTTTTTTTTTAATTTAATTTTATTTTATTTTTTTAATTTACATTCCAAATCACTTCCCCTTTCCCGTTTCCTCCCTCCCCGAAAGTCCCATAAGCCCCCTTCCCTCCCTCTTTTCTCCGTTCAACCCCCTCTCATTACTCTGTCCTGGCGTTCCCCTACATCCAGTCTTTCCAGGACCAGGGGTCTCTCCTTCCATCTTTTTAGAAATCTATTGATATGCTGATTGTGTCTAGGGTATTCTGAGATTTTATAATGAAAAAATGTACATACTCCTATAAAAGTATTATAGATTCTATTATCTGTATTTTATTTTTAAGTAAAAGCTATATTCTATTAACATGATATGAATAGTCATTTTATATTTATTTATTCATATTTCCATAACATTTTGCTACTGATATAAAAAAGAATTTGGGATCTAAAGACTATCTGGTCATTGATCTTCATAATATTACAATTTTATCACCTGTCAGAGATTTTGATAATATAATACTTCATTCATTTTGTTGGTCCATACGTTTATAGCATCTACAATCTTCATTAACTTTAGAATGATGAGATACCAAGCAATATTGTGTGAGTGAGTGAAACGAAATTGATCAGGGAGGCAGCATGAAGAATGCCCTATGACTTAGGAAAAATAATTATCTTTCTCACAGGGAAAGCATGACCAGAGCTTTAATTCTAAATATCTTTAAATATAATTAATCAATAGAAAAATAGGTAGCAAAATTTAAATGGAAAAATTTTTCAATGCACTTAATAAAATATATAATTAATTTTTAAGATATTCCTAAAACGCATACACGAATGTTCATATGCTATTTAACACATAAAAAAATCAGATCTTTATTGACCGGTATTTATGAATTACCTTTCAGCGCCATTTGCTTGTCACAATTTTTTGTTGTTTGTTCTTTAATAAATACAATTTTGTTATTAATTTTACTGTTCATTTCAAGTCTTGAGATATCAAATAATAGAGTATATTTTTGATTTAGAGACTTTAGAAATGGCTCAGAATTTAAAAGGCTTTTCTTTTTAAGGGAACAGAGTTTGGATCATAGCACCCTTATCTAGTGGCTTGTAAATGCCTTGAATTGCATATCCAGGGTATAATAAATTGTCATCTAGGTTTTCTACATATGTGTGTTCATGCGCGCGCGCGCGCGCGCACACACACACACACACACACACACACACACACACACACACACACACACACACACTAAAACAGTGGCTGCAAAAATGACTTAATAGTTACCAGATCTGTCTGCTCTCCCAGAGATCATCGATTCAATTAGCAGCACCTAGTAGGCAGCTCACAAGTTTGTAATTTCATTTCTCTGAGAACCCGATTCCATTCCTAGACTTCAAAACTGCACATATGTGGTTCAAAGAAGTTGATGCAGGCAAAACACTCACACACATAAAATAAAAATTAATGAATAACAAAATATTTTAAAATAGTTTATATATAATTTTATTATGTGAAATATGAAGTCAGCTAAATTATGAATAATTTTAGTCTAATTAGAAACTTGTTGCAAACATTATGAATTTTGAGAGAAACAGAAAATAACTACATGTAACAACAATACAGAATGAAGAAACAAATAAATGAAGACTACTCACAAATGACTACAGTAAAAAAGAATCATTAAATTGGTTCTAACATATTTTCATTCATAGACATCTTCCTATAATGATTATTAAACAACCCTGATTTATATTGTAAATTGTTATTGGTTTACTGTGACTTACATTTTTAAATCATTTGACACAAGAGGGTAATTATTAATGTCACAAATAAACGATTCTGTACTTATATATAGTATTCATAAATTATTTATATTTCAGGTTGCAGATTGTACAGTAGCAATTTTAAATATTCTCTTGTCAGTTAATTGAATCAGTGCATTTAATGGTAGTTTGGTCGTAAGAATATTGTCATTGGATTATAATTTTGATTAACTGTTTCTAAGAAAGAAAATATTCTTAAAATTCTTCATTAAATTTATATTTCATGAGAAATTTATACGAAGTCTTTAATTTTGACTATATACTCTTGTTTGAGTTAAAATGCAACAGATTAAGTTATAAAATGCTTCTTATTTTGAATGTCAAGTGACATTAATAAGTGATTTAAGAGACAAATGAAATATTAATAGCTTAATAAATCTGTGGGAAATCTTATGAAAAAGACATCATTATTATAAATTATTTCCATTAGTACTTTACATTTTAGAGGTTTTAAAAAATGTATTTTTTTTGAAGATTTCAAGAGTATTTACTTTGTATGCATTATGTAAATTGTTTATAATTTTCATAATCTTGTGATGAAAATTTCATTTGAATTCTTTAAGCAAGTGTGTTATTTTCAACTAATGCAAAAATGTCTCTGATATGGTAACATTACTGAAGCTAAAGCTTGTAAAATTTGTTCATTGCCTAGAGGATGAAAACACTGAAATTCCCCATATCTTTATACTAGACCTTAGATAAATAATGAAATTTTGACCGTGAACATGAGCAAATGTAAAAACTCTTTTCTATGTCTGGCATCACTTTTATGTTCCCAACACTGATTACCCAGAACAAGTTACCATAGATGTATTTTTAAAAGTCGGTGTCAAAAAAAAAAAGTCGGTGTCTTACCGGCCATATGAGTCTAAATTGTAATACTGTTAGAAGATTGCAGGATATTGTCATTCAGAAATATAATCAGTTATTAAATATTATTATGTTTCTAAAATACAGACTATCATGATAAAATATGCATTATATCAGAATATATTTAAAGTTCATACATCCACATAATCAATTTAGTTATTACAATTAAATCAGCTTAGTCACAACTCCTTTATCAATTAACTATATTAGCATATTTTCATACCTTCAAGATTATATTTTTCTGAGCTAATTTTCACAAGCACATACTTTCCATAAATAATAATTATTTCTTTTTGTTCACACTCAAAAATGCATAGATTGGCTAAGGTCTAATTTAAATATGTAGTGAAGTTCAGTGTTTTCATGAGTAGTTACCGAAGAATCAGTTCTTTAACAAAATAAAAAGCTGTTCTTTGCAAAGAAATAAAATAAGAAATTATTTTAAGTTAATCTTTTCATAATTTATAATCTATGGTGAAGTGTAATTAACATGGGTTCCTTAAAAAAGTAATGTCATAAAATTATTTTTTCTCTTATTAGAAACTGTTTATAATAGTTTTGAAATTTATCATTAGTAGAACTATATTTAGTCTCCTTTAGTAAGGTAACAATCTTATATCAGCAATGTATTCATAGGGAATACATTTTTAAAATTTTAAATGCTCTTTATTTTAATAACTTGTCACTCTTATTTTAAATTATGTATTTATAGTCATAAAAGCTTGCATGTATTCATAATAAACAATATTTAATTTTTAACATATAATAATTATTGATCATGTCTAATCACTATATCGACTAGACAAATAGTTTTAGTAAGCTACTTGTATTCTTTCAAAATTTTTGCTATATTTATAACATTTAAAATTTTACAACTTTATATAATTTATATTTTAAGTATTAATTAAATAATTTCAAATAAAATTAAGTTGTGTAATTTATTAAAATCATGACCACTTTTCCAGATATTCCATATACAGCTACAAAAGCCAGATACCATCGTGAATGCCCACAAGTGATGACTGACCAGAGCCTGATATAGATGTCACCTGCAAGGCCCTGCTAGTGCATTACAAATACAGAGGGAGCCACTCTCAGCCAGCAATTGAACTGAGCACTGGGTCCCCAATGGAGGACCTAGAGAAAAGACCCAAGGAGCTGAAGGGGTTTGCAGCACCATAGGAGGAACAACAATATGAGCCACACAGAGCTCCCAGGGACAAAACCATCAACCAAAGAGTACACATGGAGTTACTCATGGCTCCAGATTAATAGGCAGCAGAGGATGACCTTGTTGGACATCAAAGGGAGGAGAGGCTCCTGGTCCAGGAAAGGCTCAGTGCTGCAGTGTAAGGGAATACCAGGACAGGGAAGCAGGAGAGTGTTGACTGGGGAAAAGGATGAGGGGAGATGAGTTAAGAGACTTTCGGGGGGGGAGGGGAACTGGGAAAGGGGATAACATTTGAAATAACACTCCTGGGCATAAACCCGAGGATCTCCAGCATGCAATAAGGACACATGCTCCACTATGTTCATAGCAGCCTTATTTTAATAGCCAGAAGCTGGAAAGAGCCCAGATATCCCTCAATAGAAGAATGGATACAGAAAATATGGTATATTTACACTATGGAGTACTACTCAGCTATTAAAAACAATGAATTCTTAAAATTCTTAGGCAAGTGGGTGGAACTGGAGAATGTCATCCTGAGTGAGGTGACCCATTCACAAAAGATCACACATGATATGCACCCACTGATAAGCAGATATTAGCCCAGAAGCTTGGAATACCCCAGAATAAATTCACATATCAAATAATGCCCAAGAAAAAGAAAGGAGAGGTACCTGGTCCTGGAAGGGCTCAATGCTGCAGTGTAGGGGAATGTCAGGAAGAGGAGGTGGGAGTGGGTCTTATGGCGAGGGGGTATCCTGTAGGGGGAAATCATTTGAAATGTAAATAAAGAATATATCTAATAAAACTAATAATAACCAGAAAAAAACAATATATCTGATAAAAGTTACGCCCTTGCCCAGCATGTACAAAGCTGTGATTTGATACTTAGGACTGAAAAAAAAAATGTAATAATGAAGGAAACCTACATTTTCATTTTGTTTATATCATTAACTTGTTTTAGTTGATTATTGCATTTAATTTAGATGCTTATGTTTAAAATACAAATCTGTGTAGTAGATAATAAACATGCTTAGATAATCAAAAAGACAAAATTTAAAAACAACCCTTAATTTGTACTCTGAAGAATAACATTATTATATTTTTGTTCATCAGATTGACATTGTTTTCTCAGCTATTGTTCAAAAGTCATTATGGTTTTAAAAAGCTCAACTTATTTAATTGTGTTTTATAGGCTAGGTAAGACATGGCTGGTCTGAGTTTTGTATATATTTTAGAGGTCAGCTATTAGATAAGCCAGGTTTGAGTGGACATTCCAGCTTCTGTACATATGTGAACCTGATAGACCTGAAGTTGATTCCGCTGGACTTCATCTTACCTCTCTTGTCCTTGCTATCCTTTATATCTGAACACCTTAGACACCTTTTAAAAATGTGTTTCCCTGTTTGATTTTGCTGTTCTCAGGGGCTTTAAAATATTTCAGAGGTGGCACTAACCTCTCAGATACCTTTTTAGCAGCTGGACCTTAGAAGGTTATAACATGGTCATTGTTTTCCATCTGCACTTCCTACTTCATGATCAGCTGATGTGATGCCACAAGCTCCACCTTTTCTTCCCCAGAAAGATGAATTAAAACATTCACAGATAATCTCTCTTTGTTCAGCTGTTTGTTTTAGGCATGGTGGTATGGAAACACTCAATAGTAAATACAGAGATTATTTTCAAGTAAGCATTCAGCATTGCATGAAAAGAGCACCAGCTCACATAGTATGATGAGGTGAAGATACAGAACACATACAGTGTAAGTATGAAATATTCTGCTGATGAAAACATTCCAAAGGACTAGTGGAAGAACTGTAAAAGAAGCACCTGTGATCTTACCATAAGGAGAATGGGATAAATTACGGCTTGAAAAAACCTACAAGGTTACACCCAACAGGGCTTATCCATAAACACTAAAATAGATGCAAGCCACATTTAAAAAGTTAAACAAAACAGTGAAAAGCATGAATTAATTGCTGGTATAATAGCATTTTGAATAAACATAATTACAGTGTTCCATTCTTTCAAAGACTATCTCAAACAGAGACACTAAGAATTTTCTTTTTCTTTCTTTCTTTCTTTCTTTCTTTCTTTCTTTCTTTCTTTCTTTCTTTCTTTCTCTTTCTTTCTCTCTCTCTTTCTTTCTCTCTTTCTTTATTCTTTAATCATTTTTTATAGTCCAAACTTTATTCTCCTCCTGTTCCACCCTCTGAATATTCCATATCCCATACCTCTTCCCCCTCCCAGACTCCAAAAGGATGTCCCCCCTGCCCCTCCAGACCTCCCCACTCCCTGGGGCCCCAAGTCTCAAAAGGGTTGGGTGCATCTTCTCTGAGTCCAGACCAGACAGTCCTCTGCCGTATACGCTGTATACTATCTGGTATATGCTGCCTGGTTGGTGGCACAGTGATCCTGGGAGTACAGATTTGTTGAGATTAGGGTCACCCTCCTCCATCCAGCTTTTCGATAATTCAACCTCAGGGATCACCAGCTCACACCACTGGTTGGGCTTAAATATCTGAATCTTACTCTTTCAGCTGCTTGTTGGGTCTTTCAGAGGGCAGTCATGATAGGCTCCTTTTTGTAAGCACACAACAACATCAGTAACAGTGTCAGGGCCCCAGATCTCCCCTAGAACTAGATCCCAATTTTGGCCTGTCACTGGATGTCCTTATCCTCCAGCTCTTTTCCATTTTTGTCCCTGCCGTTCATTCAGACAAGAACAATTCTATCAGAGTTTCTGACTGCAGGATGGCAACAACATACCTCCAAATGATGCTCTGTCTTTCTACTGGAGGTGGACTCCACAAGTTCTCTCTCCCCACTGGAGAGCATTTCATATAAGGTCCCCCTCTTTGAGTCCTGGGAGTCTCTTATCTGCCAGGTCTCTGGTACATTCTAGAGGATCCCTCCACCTCCTACATCCCGAGGTTGCCTGTTTCTTTCTGCTGGCCCTCAGGATTTCAGTTTTGTTCCCTGCACCCCCATGATGGAAACAGGACACTAATTATTTTCAAATTGACACTAAACTGTTGTGATAACTCAGCGTTTAAGAATAATATTGCTTTTGTAGAAAACTATAATTTGGTACCCAGAACACACACTTGATAGCTCACAAATGGCTATAACACCACTCCCAGAGGATTCAGAATATCTAATTACTTTTTAAAAATTAAAGTTTTCATGGATATATTTTGATCATATGATATTCCTCCCCAAATTCTTCCCATATATTCTCCATCTCCTTAGTTATTCAACTATATTTTCTTTCTTTCCCTCTCTCAAAAAATGAAAAGAAAAATTGAAATCTGAAGAATCAAACGAAACAAATAACGGAATAGAAAAAACATCCTCTCAGAAGAAAAAGGAAGGGGAAATAAAAGGATTTTTCTGTAAGTGGGAGACCAACAGGGGAGGCAGTGTTTTGGGTGTTAATTAGTTTAAAATACTAACCAAATGTAACCAACAAAAAATAATGTACACACACACACACACACACACACACACACACACACGAAGTCTACTTTGTTTTGGTTAACTTCTTCTGGGAATGGATCTTAACCTCAAATATGGTTCATACTTGCTGTGACACTGGTTTTCAGAAAATTGATTTTTTTTTCTTGTCACAGGTAAAAATTGCAAAAGCTCCTTCCAAAGGCAATCTAAGTTAGCAATTGAAAATAACTCCTACCAAAGGCAAAACGGATTCAACAAATCTGCACAGAATTTACAAAATAAAATATTCAACCTCATATGAAAATACAGACATATATGTATGCTCAAGCCCTATACACACTCTGTCTCTGCTCATTCTCTCTCTCTCTCTCTCTCTCTCTCTCTCTCTCTCTCTCTCTCTCTCCCTCCCTCCCTCCCTCCCTCCCTCCCTCTCTCTCTCTCTCTCTCTCTCTGTCTCTGTCTGTGTGTCTCTATCTCACACACACAAACAAATGAGAATAGCTAAAACAAACATGATCAATAGAAAATCTGCTGGAAGTGAAAGGAGACGGGGCTATTACAGATTTTGCCTTGTGTCAAAGAGCACACTATATAAAACAAGGTACTGGCATAAAAGCAAGCACATGGGATCAAAGGAATAGAAGATTCAGACAGACAAATATCCACACATCTAGAGATGCTTCCTTTTTTACAAAGAAGCTAAGAGTACAAATGGCAAAAAGACAAAACTGCAGCAAATGACAAAGTTCACATAGGATGCTGAGAGTTTAAAAATTAATAAAAATTATATATATAATTAAAATGGAGTCTCATGGGACAAAATTCCTTCTTTATAGTAAAGGGCAGCATCATTCCAGCAAAGCAACATTCTACAAAATGCTCAAAAATCTTTACCAAGAATTTTGTGCATTTGATAATATTTTAGTATTTAAAATATAAAAGTCAGGATCACACAGGATATGTCGTAAGGACCACTTCCACCAAGAAATCTCGATGCTGAGATTCAAAGTTCTATTAAAAATGTCCTAATTAATTGAAGAATAGAAAACATAGTGAAAAGGATAAATGGAATATGACTACTAAGGAAAATGTATTCCCAATTGAAGCAAGATCTTGTAGAAAATATAGTTTACTTTTAGTTAATTTATAGAGAGTTGTATTGGAGAGATGGGTACAAGGTAATTGTTATTTTAAACCATCAGTTAAAAAAAATCTCTATCTTCACTTCTTCCACAGTAAATAAAGAATATTTAAAGTAGTTTAAAAATATATAAATACTTCCACGATCAGGAGAGTAGAGTTGGAAGGTCAGAATTTCAAAGTCACTTTTATTTATATAGCAAGTTCAAAGCAGTACAAACTATATGAGACTTAGTATTGAAAATAAAGCTGCTTTGGGACTCAGCCTTAAACAGATTGCACATCCTTTTTGTTTTTTTATGATTAAACACAAATGTTTGACAATTAAATAATTGTGCCCTTATAACTTACATTAAAACTGCTGTCAGTCCTCTGTGTACATTCAATTATAATTTGCATAATTCTTTCTTAAACAAACATTTATTGAGTCACTATGTTTTGCTAGATAGCAAAAATTCATTATTAAACAAAATATAATTCTCTTAATCATGTATTGCCTTAAGAATTTAAATATATAATTTAAACACACTTTGATTAACTAAAATTGCTTTCAATTTTTTTTCTATTATTTTAACTGAGTTTCAATCAAAGAATTTCCTTTATCTTTTAAGAGAAAGAAGAAAATATTTGCACTTTGCTTTAATGATAATATAGAACATATGAAAAAAATCATGCTTCATTTAAGAAGGAACCTGAAACAAAGATAAATTATATAAGATATAATGAAGACGACCTTGGATCTAAAGTAACTAACTAAATATTGGATTTTATTCAGAAATGAAGACATAATACTAGTCTCCTGTATAAAACATGTTTACAATGATTCATTATTCCATAATTGAGGTCATTGGACTTGTAAAATGTATTATGTCAAGATTAATTCAGTAATGCTATGTTTAATGTCTTTTCATTGTATAGAAGTTTGAATAATACTTTGCAAATTGAATAAAAACTTTCTTCACTCATCCCTTAGCATTAATCATCAAAAAATGAATTACAGTTTTAAAATAAACATCCCTGCAATTTTATGGGATTATATGTATTCACAGGAAAGGAAGCTATACATATTTCATTTTGATGGATACAGTTATTCATAATTTTAAGGGAGATTAAAAAAGGAACTATGCAAATTGGTTATAATGTGTTATTTCAAGACATTTCATGATACCATAATAGTTTAAAATACTATGATTATAAAATGTTTTATGTTATTATCTTGTTTGTATAAATTTTAAAAAGCATAGGAAATTTATATCCTTCTGTTTTGTTCTTATTTATATTGTTATCTTATAATGAACTCAACTAAAGTTAAATTATGTCATATTATATGCTGCTTTATAATGTATTATTATTTTACCTTCATGTTTTGGTTAAATTATTTCTAGTATTCATATCTAAAGAATTTATTTCAGACTGCTGTACTACTTAAGCTTTCTTTCTATCTTTCTTCCTTCCTTCCTTCCTTCCTTCCTTCCTTCCTTGTCTGTCTGTTTGTCTGTCTTTCTGTCTTTCTTTCTTTTCTTTTTGGGTTTTCAAGACAGGGTTTTTCTGTATAATAACCACTGCTGACCTGGACTTGGTCTTTTTACCAGGTTAGCCTGAAAGTCATGGAGATCTGCCTCCCTGTCTCCCAAGTAAACATCACACTCAGCTTTTAAACTTTCTTAAATCAAAATTTCAACAACAAGCTGACATGTTTTCTGAACTTAATGCTTATATGCATTATTCATAATTTAACTTCAAGTCTTCAAATAAGTAGTTGGAATTAACATATTGGCTCTTTGATCAGATGTAATTGTTGTTACATTGACCAATATAATTCAAAATGATGATTTCCTATTTCCAGTAGCATGTCTCAATAAATTTGTAAATTTCTTTATTTTTTAAAGTAACACAAGATCATACTTTGGCTAATATTTTACTGTATGAGCCTTTTAAGTGGAGCATAAATTATTTAAATAACTCAATCCTCACTGAAGCAATCAACTCTTAACTAATAAGGGCTGTATGGCCAAGACCAAATGAAATAGAGTCTTTGCTATGATACTCGTCTGTCTGATAGACTATTGACAAATAGTGAAGTTTCTTGTTTTAAATTACTGGCCTTTATATAGTGTGATGTCGTATAACAGGTATATAATTTAAATGCCTATTTTATATAAATATTTTACTGTGTATAATATTTCTAAATCTATTTTGGAAATTGATGTAAATGCTAGTGTGAAACTGATTACATATGTTATTATAATAAAATTGAAAAATGTTTATCATTACAAGAATTACCATTACAATGGACATAGAAGAAAACAATGAGGATAAGTATTGTTTTGGAAAGCTAATACAAAAACTATAAAGTTAATGGATAAATTTGAAGATGGCATATGTTCACAAAATATATGGGCAAACTTATTTTCCTTTCTTCATTAATGTATTTATTTATTCTCTTTACATGCTAGTTTCAGCCCCCAGGACTTTCACTCCTTCCAGTCTCTCTCCCCAATACCTCCATCCATACTCCTCAGAGAAGGGGAAGCCCCACTTAGGTACTACCTGCTCTAGGATATCTAGTCACAGTAGGAATAAGAGCATCTTCTTCCACCGAAGCCCAAGAAGGCAGGCTAGTTAAGGGAATGGTATCCAAAGGGAGGAAATAAGTCAGCAACAACCCCTGATCCAATTATTAGGGGACTACCTGATTACTAAGCTGCACATCTGCTACAAATTCTGTAGGAACCCTAGGTCCAGTCCCCCCATGCTCTTTGGTTGGTGGTTCAGTCTCTGCGAGCCTTCATGTGTGCAGTTTCGTTGACACTGTACCTCTGCTGTTGTGCCTCTGATGCCCCCAGCTTGCTCAGTTCTACTGGCCACTCTTACAAGGGACTCACCAAACACCACCTGAAGTTTGGCTATAGGTCTCTGCATCTCTTTCCATCTGCTGCTGGATGATGTCCCTAAGGACACAGTTATGGTAGGTACTCTGGGACAGCAAGTCACTGCAGGACTAGGCATAGTTTCTCCCACCCAGTCCTCAGTCGGGAAACAGGACCCACAGGTATGCAACAGAGTCAGGAGAGCCCTGCTGTAGTTATTGGAGGGCCTGAATAAAGAACAAGCTGCACATTTGCTACATATGTGCAGGGTCCTAGATTCAGCCTATGCATGCTCTGGGTTGGTGGTTCTGTCTCTGGGAGTTCCCAAGGGTTCACGTAAATTGACTTGGTTGGTCTTATTGTGGAAACACTACACAGAGGTCTCCACATCTAACAGAGGGTTAATATGCAAAATTTAAAGAATTCAAGAAGTTAGACACCAACAAACGAAATAAACCAATTAAAGGATGGTGTGCAGGGATAAACAGGGAAATGTCAACAGAGGAGTCTCTAATGGTTGAGAAACAAAGTAATGTTCTTAGTCACCAGGTAAATGCAAATCAAAATGACTCTGGGATTCCATCTTAAACCCACCAGAATGGCTAATATCAAAGTCACAGAATAGCACATGTTGGCAAGCATGTGGAGCAAGGTTAACACTCCACAACTGCCTGTGGTTGTGCAAACTTGTATAGCCACTCTGGCAATCAACTTGGTGTTTTTCTCAGAAAATTGGGAATAGTTATAAGTGAATGCACCTATAACACTTCTGGGCGTAAAAAGATCTTCCACAATACCACATAGATACTTGTTCATGTATGTTCATAGCAGCTTTATTCGACATAGCCAGAAACTGGAAACATCCTAGATGTGCCTCAAGTGAAGAATTGATAAAGAAAATGTGGTTCATTTACACAATACAATACTATTCAGCTATTAAGTACAAGGACATCATGAAATTTGTAGTCAAATGGATGGAACTAGAAAACATCATCCCGGGGTAAGTAACTCAGACCCAAAAGACATGCATGGTATGTACTCACTTATAAGTGGATTATAGCCATAAAGTATAGGATATGATAGCTAAAATCCACAGACCTGAATAATTTAATAACAAGATAAACAAAAGTTAAAACATACTTTTTGCAATGTAGTAAAATTAGAAAATTCTTCATTTGTATAAATTGGCTGTGTAGTAATAGAAGCATATTTATATGTAATATGAAGTCTATTTATAGAGAAATACCAAAAATTCCCTTAAACACACACACACACGCACACACACACACACACACCCCATACACACTACACATTACACACATTCAAATCCACAAGTTTTGTATACATATACTTGTATTGGCAGTACATATACAAATATACATGCTGGGATAAATAGCATAGCTATAATATTTGTCTATAATCTGAGTGCATATTTAATGTCACAAATAAAATTTTCATTTATACAAGCATTCTGCTGTGGGAAGGAAAAGATAAATTGAAAAATATTCGTTATCATTCCTTATGTTCATTTGTTAGTTTGGGTAATATTCCAAACCAAAGTACATTTTCTTGAGTAAAAATGAGATTTGTTAATGGATGAGAGAGGGGGTTTGTGGAGGGGAAACCAGGAAGGAAGATAACATTTGAAATGTAAGTAAACAAATAACCAATAAACAAACACTGTTGGAGGTTTAATTTACTTTAAATAGCATTTTTTTCGAAAAATATTCCGGAGTGTACACAAATCTATTCATATATACAGATTATCTTCATTGGTTATTACTTTCTGCATAGCAAGGACACCTGGAGACTTTATATAATGCAGGTGCCTGACTCTCACTAATAGACCTTCTGATTTAATTGGACTGTTTATAGCCAGGGAATTAGGGCATTTAAGAGATTCCAGGTGATAACAAAATGTAGCCAAGGGAGATGAACATTCATCTACCACATCCTTTCTTGTAAATAGCATGCACATTAGAAATATTTAAAATCTTTTCATTTGCTATATCTTGTCTTTATTTCTCCCCACACCCATGTTCTTAGCTTAATATTACTAACTAGGGACTCTTAAGTCCATAAGGCCAGATTAACAAGATTAACACACCTCCTTCACGATCAAGATGAACTAGTATAATTTAAATGGAGGTGATGGTGATGATCACTTCTTTAAAAACCTATAATTATTGTTCATTTGCTTTCTTTTTATTTCTTGATGGAATCAAACACATCAAACTTGTTATAACTACATTCATGTCTGCATAACTTTGATTCACATACAACTCTTTACTGTTTAGTGTAGTATCTGCTTGTGGGAAGCTGTTTACTGCTTCATTATCATTAAGTACTTCTGTTAAAGTAAGTGTAACATCCTCTCATGTAATGCTTCCTAAGAAAGCTCTGCTATAGACCTCAAATTAGTGTTATGCTTAGGTATTGGCTTAATGATAGCAATTTTCACTGATAATAATGTGTCTACTTCCTAGGAGCTATAGTAAACTATCTGTCACTGAAGAATATAAGACAGAACATAATAGTTCATATATATTGAAATATTCCTATGATCTTTTTTTTTTTTTTTTTTTTTTTTTTTTTAATTTCTTTTTTTTTTTTTTTTTTTAATTTTATTTTATTTTATTTTTTTAATTTACATTCCAAATCACTTCCCCTTTCCCGTTTCCTCCCTCCCCGAAAGTCCCATAAGCCCCCTTCCCTCCCTCTTTTCTCCGTTCAACCCCCTCTCATTACTCTGTCCTGGCGTTCCCCTACATCCAGTCTTTCCAGGACCAGGGGGTCTCTCCTTCCATCTTTTTAGAAATGGTGCTGGCTCAGCTGGAGGTCAACATGCAGAAGAATGCAAATTGACCCATCCTTATCTCCTTGCACTAAGCTCAATTCTAAGTGGATCAAAGATCTCCACATAAAACCAGACACACTGAAACTAATAGAAGGGAAACTAGGGAAGAACCTTGAACATATGGGCACAGGGGAGAATTTCCTGAACAGAACTCCAATAGCTTATACTCTAAGATCAAGAATAGACAAATGGGACCTCATTAAATTACAAAGTTTTTGCAAGGCAAAAGACACTGTCAAAAAGACAAAGCGGCAACCAACTAACTGGGAAATGATCTTTACCAACCTTACATCCGACAGAGGGCTAATATCCAAGATATACAAAGAACTCAAGAAGTTAAACTCCAGAGAGGCAAGTAACCCTATTAAAAAATGGGGTACAGAGCTAAACAAAGAGTTCTCACCTGAAGAATATCTAATGGCTGAGAAGCACCTAAAGAGATGTTCATCATCCTTAGTCATTAGGGAAATGCAAATCAAAACAACCCTGAGATTCCATCTCACACCAGTCAGGATGGCTAAGATCAAAAACACAGGAGACAGCAGTTGTTGGCGAGGATGTGGAGAAAGAGGAACACTCCTCCACTGCTGGTGGAATTGCAGGCTGGTACAACCACTCTGGAAAGCAGTCTGGCGGCTCCTCAGAAAACTGGGCATGACACTTCCGGAGGATCCGGCTATACCACTCCTGGGCATATACCCAGAGACTTTACCTGCATGCAATAAGGACACATGCTCCACTATATTCATAGCAGCCTTATTTATAATAGCCAGAAGCTGGAAAGAACCCAGATGTCCCTCAACGGAGGAATGGATTCAGAAGATGTGGTATATTTACACAATGGAATACTACTCTGCAATTAAAAACAATGAATTCACGAAATTCCTAGGCAAATGGTCAGAACTTGAAAATATCATCCTTAGTGAGGTAACCCAATCACAAAAGATCACACATGGTATGAAGTCACTGATAAGGGGATATTGACCCAGAATCTCAGAATACCCTAGACACAATCAGCATATCAATATTCCTATGATCTTATGAGATGAACTATAACACCTAGTGGGACTGTTAAGACTGGATTCACATGGATTTCTTCCTATTTACTTAATGAGTTTTAATTTATGTTATGTACATTTCTGACACTGGCTCATAGTGAGGTCACCTTTGGGTGTTCACAATCTTTTATAAGAAGGCTGATGAGATCTGGAGCTCTAAACTCCTAATACACACACACACAAACACACGCATGCATGCACACACACACACACACACACACACACACACACACATACACAGCATTTAATCGTGGTAATTACTAAGAAACATAAGGGTAATTGTAGCCATGAATGTAGTATAAATGTAAACAAATGAGACTACAAAGAAGAAAATGTAACCTCATTGTGAACAACGTAACTCATCAGAAAAACAATAAACAAATACAAGGAAAAGCTAAGGAAACTGTAGAATCAGACAACTAAATGAATAGAGGCTTAGCATGCATGAAAATGGTTCAACCTTTGTACTTATTTTACTCAAGGTTGATGGCATGAAATTGCTTCCTAAATAATTATATTTATACTCATAGATTTGTGCTGTTCTCAACTTTGGTTAGAAACTGTTTCTACAATGTGTATTGGTAACTGGAAAGACTCATAGCTTGTAAGGTTTCAGGTATAAGTAACTATGAGTACTTAACTAAAGATGGTAATCTATATAAACTCCAACTCCAAGGGAACATCACAGAAGAGAAGGCAGAAAGAATGTAAGTTTATAGATGAGACAGAGAACTGTGAAATACTGACTTCTGGAAATAACAAAGTTGTTGAGGATATATACCTGACATCAATAATAAGTGCCTGCTTGGAGACCTGCTCAAGATCGAATTGGATAAATTTCCACGATAAATGCTGAAGAAGCTTATAGGCCACACTAATACTGCAGGAATTACTGGCTGTGATAGCTGCTCAATGAAGGAGTGTTATTATCCTTCCATGTGATATGACCTTAGTAAATTACACATGCCCTAGTGGATAACCTGATTACATATGTTCATGACCATTACTAATTAGACTCAAATAATATTAATAATTTTTTAAATGAAGCCTTGAGATGGGAGGGTATAGGTCCAGAAGTATTAAGCAGAATTAGAAAAAGGAATTATTAGGCAAAAATGATCAATAGATATTATAAATATATAACATAATTAAGGAATAAATAGATATATAATTTGGGAAGAAAACACTGTGTAGAGGAATTTAAACCAGCAAAATGGCTCCTCTGACAAGTGATTACATTAAAAGTCCTAGGTCTATATGATCCCACTAGAAGGCAGATATACCATGAATTACAATATGATCTGTCTGGAATACAGATATTCCCTTAGCACACACCTTTAATGTCTTAACAGTATGGGTAAGGTTAGCATGTAGAAGGAAACAGCTGCATTCGAAAGTGTCCTCTAATTGATATGGAGACAAAGTGACAAAGCAGAGAAATATTTGACAAAGTGAGTCAGAGATAGGATATACTCAACTGTCAGGAGAACAGACAAGAGATAGATATGAAGCAGAGAAAAATTGTGTGTGCTATTTCCCTAATTTCTCTCTCAGTCTGTTTTTCCTTTGTATAAAGAAGACCTAATTTTTTTTTAAGTTAACTTTGTATCCAGCTACTTTGCTGAAAGTGTTTCCCAGCTGTAGGTGTTCTCTGGTCGAAATTTGGGATCACTTATGTGTACTATAATATCATAAGTCAATAACAATTCTTCTTTTCCAATTCGTAGTTCCTTGATCTACTTTAGTTTTCTTATTGTTCTAGCTAGCTAGTACTATATTGAAGAGATAGGGAGAGATTGAGCAGTCTTTTCTTGTCCATGATTTTAGTGGATTTCTTTAAGTTTCTCACCATTTAATTTGATGTTGGCTATGTGCTGGCTGTATCAGTTGTATCTGTCAAGAAAATTGCCCATTTCGCTTAAATTTTCTAATTTTGCCGAGTACAGGCTTTTGGAGTAAAACCTGATGATTCTTTAGATTTCCTTAGTGTCTGTTCTTATGTCCTCCTCTGCCTTAGTAGTTTTGTTTATTTGGCTACTGCCTTTCTAGCTTTCAGTTAGTATGGCTAAGGTTTTGCCTATCTTGTTAATTATTTCAAAGAACTAGCTCTTGGTTTCGTTAATTCTTCATATTGTTTTCTTTGTTTCTAATTTATTGATTTCAACACTATGGTTGATTGCTTCCTGATGTCTTCCTGCCTGTGTGTGTTTACTTGGCTTTGTTCTCCAGCATTCAGCTGCGCTTTTCAGTGGCTTATCTGTGATCTCTCCAATATCATTATATCTCCTTATTAGACATAGTTTTCAGTATCATATATGCATATTGTATATTCTTTCATTAAGCATAGTGTCTCTTCACCCTTTTTGTTTTTGTTTTAATTACTTTTATATTTTCACAGTCTAGCCATTGCCCCCTTCCTGGTCCCCACTCCCAGGGTTCCTTGTCCTTGTCTCCCTCTGTCTCCCCCTGTCTAACCCTGTCTCCAAGGGTATGGTCCCCTGACACCAGGCCTTCCCACTTTAGGGGCCTCAAGTCTCTCAAGGGTTAGGTACTTCTTCCACTGAGGCCAGACAAAGTAGTCCTCTGCTATTTATGTATCAGAGACCTCAGATAAACTCCTGTATAATGCCTGCTGGTGACTCAGTGTCTGAGAGATCTCTAGTGTCTAGGATATTTGAGACTGCTGGTCTTCCTATAGGGTCACCCTCCTCCTTCTTCCAGGTTTTCCCTAATTCAACCACAGCGTGTCCTACTTTTTGCCCATTGGTTGGATGTAAGTATCTGTGTTTGTCTCAGTCAGCTGCTTGTTGGCCCTCTCAAGAGCAGCTATGTTAGCCACCTATCTGTAAACACAGCATAGCATCAGTAATAGTGTCAGACCTTGGAGCCTCCCCTTTAGATGGATCCCATGTTGTGCCTATCACTAGCCCTCCTTTCCCTCAGTCTCTTCTCCATTTTTGTCTCTGCAGTTCTTTTTGACAGGAACAATTCTGGGTCAGAGTTTTTGACTGTAGGTTGGCAATCCCATTCCTCCACCTGATGCCCTGTCTTTCTACTAGAGGTAGACTCTACAAGTTTCCTCTCTCCACTGTTGGTGATTTCATCTATGGTCCTTCACTTTGAATCCTGAGATTCTCTCACCTCTCAGGTCTCTGGAACATTCTAGAGGGACCACTGCCCAACCAACTAACTTCCATATTTCCATTCATTATGGTGGCCCTTGGGGATTGTAACTTTTGGGACATAGTCCATTTAGGAAGTTGTCTTCCTAACTGTATATGGCCTAATATCGTGTGATCTTGCCCTTGTGAAAGAACCGCTAGAACTCAAGTGAACTTTGCTTAATCCTCGAAATATCTTCAGAATATATGGTAGCTAAATATAAGTTGAATAAAGCTGGCTATTATATGAATATTAGTCTGCCTCCTTTTTGGATTCCATTCGCCCACGTTATGCTGCCAATTAGAGTAGTAACATCTAACAGTTTTCCATGAGGGAGTTTGACTAGTACACAACAAATTATATATTGTTTATCAGCACTACAATCAATCTCAGAAGGAATATGCTAAAAGAGAACTTACGGTTTATATAAATTCGATTTTTAAGTACTTAATGGTACCTTATGAGTTCTTAATGACTGATCAATAAGTAAGGAAGAGGGTGGTCCTTGTTCATCTTTATGTATATCATAATTATGTGTAACATTATTCATAAGAAAAGAAAACAGTATTGTAACTTTTTCCCAAATGTTCAGCTCTCCTACAGTCAAACATTAACAGTGTATATCTTCATAAAAATTTGTTGAATATTTTTCAGAAAAACATTTCAGTCATTAAAATTTTGTCTTTCTTTCCTAAATCATTGCTATAATGTATTTCAATAAATAAAAACATGCAAATACTATGGTTTCAATACTCACCAAGGCAAGTGGGTTCTTGAAGAATTGTCATCCAATGGTTTTACATCCTTGATTATTTACTATACTCTCAAATTACAGCAACATGCTGAAGAATGTGCTCCATCTGTCTTCTAACCCATCTATTCTTATTGCTGCATTTTGACTCATCACTACACTCTCCTATTTTTTTCTAAATACAACTGACTTACAGTTCGTGGCTGCTCATTGTAGTCCCTCATTTTTGTGCATGAACCCTCTTCTTTATACTATGAATGATAGGCTACTCTATTTTATTAAATATGGTTCATTCTTTCACCATTTTTTTTGCTCTAACTTATTGGAAAGTAAAATGCTTAAAATTCATATTGAGTTATCTCATTTTATTTCTTGATTCTTGGCCTTGAAAAAGTCCTTAAATTCATCTGAGACATTACTCCTATTGTACACTCCACTCACTCTTCTTCCATCTCTATAAATAATCATCACATTTTTTCTCACTATAAAATTTTAGATCTGTGCAACTTCTCCTTTTAAAGCATACTAATATTTATTTCTTCTCACCAAAGCTATATACATATACATAGATGTATAAGATTCTTTAAATAGAAAGAAAAAAAACCTCTGGCATATATCCATCAGTTATATACATAACTTTTAAGATTCTTGTCCCTTTCCCACAAGGAATGTATTTTATTCTATCTTATAAGGCTCACCACACATTTATGTTCTATATGCAAAGAAATTACTCTAACAAATTGGTTATAACTAAATTATTCTAGAAGGTTCCTAAATTGTCAACATTTTCTGTAGCATGTGGCATTCCCACTGGCAAAGAAAAATACAATTTTTTCTTGATTAGTAACAAAATGCAACAGGGAAACAAAAGTTGCAAGCTCTGTTGCTAGATAACAAATCTTTAATCTTCCACAATCTTTTAAAATAGCATCATGAACTGTGTACTGCATATTCAAGCACATGGGCCTATGGTGGAATATTTTGCATTCAATCCATGACACACTGCTAGCTTAAAAAATCTCAGAGATATCTCATAAGGAAGAATAAACATAGTTGCAGTTCAAAACTTCAAAATTCCACCTACCACCAGCAAATCACTGAAGTTCATGTTTGAACCATTTCACAAGTCATTAAAAGAGTGACATCAACTGTAACTCCAGCTTTCAAATCATAACTCTATGAAGATATAAGTTCCTTTCAAACCACAATACCATTATCGTCTCCACTCACCTAATTCACTAATGAGTGTGCATTTAAGTTCATTTGGTACAATCCTTTCATTGGCAATGTACACTGTACACTTTTTAGACTAAAACTTACTAGTTCACAAGTACAGTGTACATTTTTATTTCATTTATTGCCTCAATTCCTATTCTTTATTCCTTCATACATTATTGGTCTTCAGTCCCCCCACTAGGCATAAACTCAGGGTTCAATTTCTACTCTACTATTTCTGCATTCACTCATCAGTTATCTCAGGTAGTACAATAGCCAAAACATCATTTATACTTCATAATACATGGAAGAATAAAAGGACAGATTTGTGGAATCAATTCTCTATTTTACATGGATTTGTGGCACTGAATTAAAATCCTCATGCTTATAGAATCGGTATATTTGCTTAGCTATCTACCTTATATTATTGATTTTTAAATAGTTTTTTAAAACATTAGGTATCAGAATTTTATTATGAAACCATATAATTTATGTTGGTGATAAGCTATAGTAAAATATGTTAAGTGTATTTGTTACACTAAAATATATTAATGATTGTTTGGGACTACCTTATTAATAGAGCACTTGTTGGGTATGCACTCAGGCATGGATAAAAATACATTAAAGGAAAGAGGTATGCATAACAAGAGATCTTAAAATGAGTTAGAGACCAAGAAAACAAAACATAAATCTTGTGCTTCCAGATCCAACTTCAATTGTTCTTTCATTACTAAGTGATTATTTTATTTCATTCTACATTTTTAGTTGACTCACAAAATTATCTTTTAGTTTCAAAATAAGGCATTTCTGGTTTCCTTCCTGATTAATTTAGGAATAACATCTATATATTTTATGGTAGAATTTTTATATCCCATCCACATCAGCTTGCACACTGTGCTATTTAGTCTATTATTATAACATCTTTGATTGAGTGTCTATATAATTTACAACTTCTTCACATGAAAAATGTTTAATTGATCAATCACTTTACGTGACTTTGACATAGTTTTGTGGTTGCTGCACTATTAAATTTTATTCATAAATGTTCCAACTTTATATATATCCCACAAAGTTACAGACATAAGTAAAAAGTTTAACCCAAGAGAGAATTAAGAAATTAGGAATTTGGGAAACTTGCCAAAGAGCTTGCATCAGGCACTCCATTAAAGCAAGCATTTAAAAAAGATCAGCTCATCAAGCTGTGTCAACATTTTTTTTTCCTCACCTATTCCAGAAGGCTATTGAAAATCCGTGAGATTTGAAATAAATTGATCATAATGTTTATATTGTTTACATTATAATGAAATATTTTTCTTTATTACATGTGCACTATCAAAACAAACTCATCACAATCTATGTTAAGATATATCTCATTTTCTAAGCTGAAACTTCTTTTATCTTAATATTTTAAGTCATTTATTCTGTAATGCTAGAAACCATAACATATTCATATAGCTGAAACCTTTAGTGATTTGTTTGTATTATTTCATTAAAATTGTTTTGAATTTCAATTTGATATCATTAAAAATAAAATGTGATGAGTTATTTAATTTGTAACTAGAATTTAAAATTGAAGCTATATTATCCATGATATTGAGATACTTCATTTATATTTTTCTTATCCTCCGTACAAAGTAACATCAAAGAACTTATAGTGTCTTAATTTCTAAATGGGTAAGAGGATGAAACAATTGTGAAATTATGGTCTTATGAAAAGAGTAAATAACTACACCTAAAGTATACATTATTATGTCATGGCTATAAAAAGAAAAATGTTATCTATCCATAATTATAGTTGTTAAATGAAAAAGACTTGTGAAAGAGAAATAGATATAAAGTAGGGGAAAAGATTTGCTATCTAAAACAAAAAGCAATCAACAGTGTTAAGTTTGTTACACTAACTCAGTTGTAAGTCCTTTATATGTGTTGTAACGTATATCCAGGTGTGTTTGAAGGTTTTCCCATGTTCAGCTTTTGCTTTAATAGCAATTTCCTTCAGACAGGTGAACCTCTGAGACACAAGAGGTTAAATGAGTAATTAGAAGCAAGATGAGACTGAGTAAGCATAATCTAAGCACAGACTAATGCTGCAAGACATTCTGTTAATGTATCTTTATTGCAATCTTTTTAACGCTAGTATAAGCACACATTTGTTGTGTGCTCTATTAGCTATACTATTTAAAGGGATCTTTAAACTTAATCAACACTTATGTTTATCTTAAAGACACCTTAACACAGATAGTTTCTCAGTATGCAAAACAGATTGTAATTTTAGACCCTGAAGTAGTCTATATTTTTGAAGAATTGTGGTGTCTATATTATCACATTTTTCACTATTTTAATGGAAAACATATAGCTTTGACAGCCCCAATATTTTACGTTTTGTTCACTAAGGAAACCATCATTACTTAGTCACAACATTTTAAATACTGAAGGAGCAAAATAAATGAAGTAATGCTCTTTTAATTTAAGTACTATTTATATACTTAAAATGAGTATTATTTCTCCTACCTTGATACAGTAATATAACTCTCAAATCCTTCTAAGCAAAATACCATTTTGTACCTTCCACATTGGATGCTGTTTTAACCTATCACGTTAATCGTTTTGCTCTTGGGAAGTTTATTTCTGCAAGTTTATTTTTTCTCATATGAACAAAACAATTATGTTCAATCATATGTTAATGCCAATATATGAGATACATTATTCTTTTGTGTGAGTTCTAAACATGTTTATATTTTTATGTGATTGAAAATTTGCTTCTGTATTATATATGGACATCAGCAACAAGTGATCCTTAATCTTTAATTGTGAAAGAAGTAGATGCTTCGAATATGTCCCAAAAATGATCACCATTTCTATTGTCTTCTTTAAACCATGCATTTAATACTTGATTACTATAAGTATTCAAAAATTATATTTGAATATTTGTTTAGAAGCCATGATAATTTCCCATAAATTAAATATTAATGAATAATTGTGTGAAACACTCTGCCCCTACAAGCATTGCAGAAGTTGCTACTGTGTCACATGTGCAACAGTAGGTATCAGAGAAGAGAAAGATTATATCTATGCTCAGTGTTCTGACCTGTGAATGTGTAGTTGATTAGTAGTCTAATGTGAGCCTGAGATAACCACCAGTGCAGCACCATGGGACCTGGACAGAGATCTAGACTGAGATGAACAATACCAGTCTCGTTTCTGGGACAGGGGAACAAGGCAGAGACTAGACAAACCCTCATTGAACAATGGGCCTCAGGGCAGAGTGAGCCCAAGAAACCATCTTTCTGACAAGGGGCTAAATTGATGGGGTGGGAAAGATTCAAGTCTGAAATGACGATCAGACAAAGAGCTCCAGAAAAGAAGTGAGGCTGAGAGGACTACCAGTATGACATCACAAGGCAAAAGAAGGACAAAGCACTTCTGAGACATCCCCTAGAAACTGTGAGACCTTGGGTGACATTAAGAGGAGTAAGTGGTGTAGAAATGGAACAGGAAGAGAAATGGAGGGATGTGGGCAAAATGAAGAGGCAGAACTGGAGACTAGAATGTAGTGAGGAACAGCCTGATGTGAGTAGATGCTGATGCTACCTGGTGGGGTCTTGGGCTCTGTCACCACCAGGGTCCATGTCTGAGTCCATAACCCTGCAGCCGCAAGGGTGTATGTTATCACCAAAGGATATAGATATAGATATATATAGATATATATATAGTCAAGCTATGTATTGCTTCTTGTATACATATCTTCAGGACTGAAGAGCATCTATTGTAAAGAGGATACATATAGGTTGTAGCTCCTATTAGGGTATTTAAATGTAGCAAATTGTACAATTTTATGAATTTTTCTTATATTGACAAGATATTAAAGCTACACATATTTAATTGTGATAAAGTCACTGCTCCCAGAGACAATAATTTGTATTTTTGTTATGTAGTGTTATGGTCTGTTTTTTTTGAACCAAATACATATTATCAACCTTATGAGGTTTGGCTCCCAGAAACTCACTTGCTTGATTGTTTAGCCCATAGGTTATGGCACTATTAGGAACAGTGGCCTTATTAGAGCAGGTATGACCATATTGCAGGAGTTGTGTCACTGAGTTGTAGGCTTTGATTTTTTTTTTATGCCAAAGTTCTGCCCAGTGTGGAAATAGAATCTCCTCCTTCTTGCCTTTAGATCTAGTTGCATTATTCCTGGTTCCTCCAGCACAAAGTCTGACTGCAGGGTGCCTTGCTTTCCACCATGATGATTATGGATGGAAACCCTTAAACTGTAAGTCAACCAGCCAGCCCCAATTAAATGTTTGACTTTATAGGAGTTGCTTTCATCATGGTGTATAATCATAGCAATAAAACCTTGACTAAGACAGAAGTTGATACCAGGGAATGAGATATTGCTGTGATAGGATTGACCATTAATTTATAGGAAGGGGTATAGATTTTGAGACTTTGCACTTAGAAGCAGTGGAATCTTTTTAATGGGCCTGATGGGCCTTACTAGTAGGAACATGACAGACAGTTTTACCTAGGGTGATTTGAAGTCTATGGGCTTGGTTTAAAACTTTCAGAGTAGAAGAATTTTAGTATGTTGCATAGAGATCATTCTTGTGGTATTTTGGTGAAGAATGTGGCTGTTTTTTGCCCTTGTCTGAATTGTCTGCCTGAGGCTACACTGAAGAGAGTCAGATCAACTGCACTGACAAAAGAGATCTAAAGAAAGCCTAGTATAGACTGTGTCTTGTGGTTTACTCTTATGAATAATGCTTTGATCAAGCATTGCAAACTGAAAAAATAATACAAAATATATGATTCAAAGATTAAAGGGTCATGGACCAGGACATGGAATGGAGCTAAATGCTGTATTCAAGGATATTAAATGAAATTAAAGGACTGGTGATTTTGGAGCACAATCACACCTAACTAAGTTTATTGTTTATGTATTTACAGATGAACAAGGGTTATATCATGCTAGGCATTATTACTGGTTATTGCTTTCCTTTGGACAAAAGAGATATGATTGTGAGTCAAATTGGCAAGAGATGGATTGGAAAGACTATTCTTGGTTGTCAACTTGAATATATCTGAAATGAACTATAATCTAGAACTTATAAAGATATGTGAAAAGGAATTAAAGAAAAGCTTAGGTCCAGGATTGGTGATATACATGGTACACTTCATTAATTTCAGCAATCAGGAGACAGAGGTATGCAGATCTCTGAGTTCATACACTGTATGTAAAGAAAGTTTTAGGATAGCCAGTCTTAGATAGTAAATTAAATCATTGATAGCAGAAAACTGGGACAGATTTACAGGGAGTCTATGTTCTAGACCTAGCAAGCAGAAGAGCATGGTAGCTTAGCCATGTGGTTCTGGCTTTAGAGTCAATAATAAAAGAGGTTAGTGGGTCAATTGTTTCTTGCTTCCTGGAGCTAAGAACTTAGTGGTGATTAAGAAGAGACCAGCATGACTGAGGTAAAATCCTCTGAGAAGTATTTTTGTAGTACAGAAACAAGTTGTGTTTCAGAGACCGACATTGTGCTGGCAACTGGATTTGGTAATGTGAAAGAATCACCTAGTTAGTACTGCTTTTGAAGGCATGAAGGGGTCATGCAGAACATCTGAGGCTTGGCACTGTGAGAGGCCATGAAAGGCCATTGGTATAAGTACAGCCTAGCCACATGGCAGTTTATAGACCGTGACTGAAGAGATCATGCAAAAAAGTTGAGGTGTGGTACCATGAAGAGAGTGTATGACAGACTTTTGGTAAAATTTGTTAAAATTTTGGTCTAGTTACAAAAGATGACCCCAGCATATAGTATTTTCCAGTATCAGAAAATACTCAAATAGAACAGCAGAAACAGTGGAACTGAGTTAGCAGGATCTATAGAGCTACAGTGATCAGAGCTGAAGAAACAACCCAACCCCTTTTGCATTTTAAAGTGAAAATTTCTAGTTTCTTTGGGAACTCAGTTGTGTCAAGTAATTTTTTTGTGTGTGTGTGTGAAAACTGTCGTATGAGAGAATGTTTTGCTGAGAACAGACATGTGATATTATTCTGGAAGGTGCCTGGAAAAAGGGCACGTGATGTTTTGGTGGAGAAGAGGCTTGAAAGGACAGGCAATATTTGCAAAGGTATAAGTATAATACAAAAGACATTAGATTACACTCTGGCATTAATTTGCCCTGACAATCTTTGCTGATATTTATTTGGACTTTCCTGACACTGGTCTTCACTGATGATGCTCTGACATTGGTTCACCTTGCCTTTTTCCCTGATCATTGCTTGCATTGCCTTCATAGAGAAGAATGGGCCAAAGAACTCGTGGTATTCGGGCAGCTTCTTATGGCTTCCACAGATTCTAGCCGATTGGCAGAGCCTCAAAGCTTCTTCTGGATCAACCTACCACTACTGATTTGTGTGAACTGAACTGCTGATATCCTGACAATGAAGATTGGAATCACCCCCAAAGAACTATGTTTAAAGAGGTCCACATTTCCCTGATGACTAAGGATGTTGAACATTTCTTTAGGTGCTTCTTAGCCATTTGATATTCTTCAGGTGAAAATTCTTTGTTTAGTTTTGCACCCCAATTTTAATAGAGTTATTTGGCTCTCTGGAGCCTAACTTCTTGAGTTCTTTGTATATATTGTATATTAGCCCTCTTTCAGATGTAGGTTTGGTAAAGATCTTTTCCCAATTTGTTGGTTGCCATTTTGTTCTATTGACAGTGTCCTTTGCCTTACAGAAACTTTGTAATTTTATGAGGTCTCATTTGTCAATTCTTGATCTTAGAGCATAAGCTATTGGTGTTCTGTTCATGAAATTTTTCCCAGTTCCCATGTGCTCAAGACTCTTCCCCATTATTTTTTCTACTAGTTTCAATGTGTGTGGTTTTATGTGAAGGTTATTGATTCACTTGGACTTGAGCTTAGTATAAGTGAAAATCTAAACAACCCTGAGATTTCATCTCATAGCAGTCAGAATGACTAAGATCAAAAGCTCAGGAGACAGCAGGTGTTGGTGAGGATGTGGAAAAAGAGGAACACTCCTTCACTGCTGGTGGGATTGCAAGCTGGTACAACCACTCTGGGAATCAGTCTGGCAGTTCCTCAGCAAACTGGGCATGATACTACCAGAGAACCCTGTTATACCACTCCTCGGCATATTCCCAGAGGATTCCCCAGCAGGTAATAAGGACACATGCTCCACTATGCTCATAGCAGCCCTATTTATAATAGCCAGAAGCTGGAAAGAACCCAGATGTACCTCAACAGAGGAATGGATACAGAAAATGTGGTATATTTACACAATGGAATACTACTCAGCTATTAAAAACCATGAATTCATGAAATTCTTAGGCAAATGGGTGGAACTGGAAAATATCATCCTATGTGAGGTAACCCAGTCACAAAAGAACACACATGGTATGCACTTACTGATAAGTGGATATTAGCTCAGAAGCTTGGAATACCCAAGACACAATTCACATATCAAATAATGCCCAAGAAGTAGGAAGAACAAAGTATGGATACTCTGGTCCTTCTTAGAAGGGAGAACAAAATACCCACAGAAAGAGATATAGAGACAAAGTATGGAGCAGAGACTGAGGGAAAGACCATCCAGAGACTTCTCCACCTAGTGATCCTTCCCATATACAGTTACAAAACCCAGACACTATTATCGATGCCCACAAGTACTTGCTGCCTGGAGCCGGATATAGCTGTCATATGGGAGTCTCTGCTAGTGCATGACAAATACAGAGTGGGACACTCTCAACCAACCACTGAACTGAGCACATGGTCCCCAATGGGGGAGCTAGAGAAAGGACCCAAGAAGCTGAGGGGGATTACAGCATCATAGGAGGAACAAGATAGGTGCCACCCAGTACTCCCAGACTTACCAGGGATCAAACACATAGTACACATGGTGTTCCCCACGGTTCCACTTGCATAGGCAGCAGAGGATGGTCTTGTTGGTCACCAAAGGTAGGAGATACCCCTGGTCCTGGAAAGGCTCGATGCAGCAGTGTAGGGGAATACCAGGACATGGAAGCTGGAGAGGGTTGATTGGACAACAGGTGGAGGAGAGATGGCATATGGGACTTTCAGGGGGAGGAGGCAACCAGGAAAGGGGAAATCATTTGAAATGTAAATAAAGAATATATATATAAAGATGTCCACAACCCTCTATGTCCTATTAACCTTTCATTCCTACCTTTGGTGAGTGGTGGACTAGAAGGGAGGTTAAAGCATTTAAGAACTTATTAAAGTAAGTTTTAAAAATTTTACGCCTATGGGATTGGTTCTTTGATTTTGATATTATAGGGGATTACATTTAAAATGTTATATGATTCTCCAAAATCTTTGAACTTTTAAACTTTGTTGAAACTGTGATCAATTATGGAGACTTTTGAAACTGGAAAAAATGCATTTTGAGGTATGTGATGGCTACAGGCCTATGAGGCCCAGAGAGTGGAATGTGCTGATCTGAATAGGGTTAGCTCCCAGACACTAACGTGTTTGATTTCCTGGGCTCACAGGGAGTGGCCCTATTAGGAGGTATGTTCTTGTTGGAGTAGTTGTAGCCTTGTTGCAGGAAGTGAGTCACTAGGAATGTAGTCTTTGAGAATTTTATGCTCAAGTTCTGCCCAGTGTGGAAAGAGAAAGTCTTCCTGGTTGCTTTTAGATGAAGTTGTAGAACTCTTGGCTCCTCCAGCACCATGTCTGCCTGCATGATGCCATGCTTCCCACCATGATGATAATGTACTGAAACCCTGAAACTATAAGACAGTCAGTCCCAAGTAAATGTTCGACTTTATAAGAGTCACCTTATTCATGGTGTATCATCATAGCAATAAAACCTTAAGAAACCTTTTAATAGGTTCAGATAGTTTTTAAAATTTTGTAATTGAATTTTTGTTCTTGTTTGTTTTCTCCTGATCTTTATATCAGCTTGAGGGACCTGTTATGGAATAGTACATTTTAATTCTTTGTAATTAAAATTAACAATACAAAAATGTGAAATATATGTGTCTGGAAAGTTTATAAACAAAATCACAGAGTAACTGAAAACGTATTATTCACATGAATCTATTTTTATATGTTTGCATATTTTCTGTTAAAAATAAATGTATAAATATGAAGCATATGTCCTAACTATCAATAATTATTAATATTATATAAATAAAGTAGTACATTATATATTTATAATACCTTATAATAACATGATTTTATAAAATGCAACTTCATTTATTTTGTTCATTTTTATTCCTGATTAAAAAATGAATTTTAGACAAAAATTACAATTTTATACTAGTTCAGCCATGGTTATCATTTAATTTTTTGATTCTTTTATATTTAGAAATCAGGCTTCCAATTTTACAGTGTTAAGTTCACCCAGAAATGCCAGCTAGACTTTCACCCTCACAGAGGGGAATTAATTGAATTTCTTCAATTCTTTAAAAAACACCTAGCCGTAGTTAGGCACAAGTGATTCACAGAAAAGGAGTGGGTAATGGAATTCAGAATATCTTTGAGGCAGGAAATAAGGAGTGTTTGTAAGACATTCAGGGAGAATTCTGATAGTCTCTAAGGCATGGGAGGGACTTTGGCACTTCACATAGAATAACAATTAATGATTCATCTACAGAGGTACACTTTCCATAAGCAGCCAAAACTAAAACCTAAGTTTTCTCCTGTACATTCCTCTAGTACTTCCCCTAAGAAAACTTAGCCTAATACATGCTATGGGGAAGAAATTTGCTAAGGAGATATTGTGCCAATGGTAGGGGAAAATATGTTGATAAGTAGATTTTGAGCTGAAAGTAATGAATTGTTAATTGAGAAGTATGGTATGACCAGCACAGCATTAGGAGATAAGTATCATAAAATACAAAAGATGAAACAGCTGTCCTTATATAAATTAAAGTTCTGTAAACTTCCAAAGGAATGTTTATGTAATTATAGATGAAATAAAACAATGAACTATGAAACAAAAATAGAGTACAGTAAATCACAATGAAATCTATTATAGCTGAAAAGTTTGAACTGAAGGTTATGAGGGGTTAGCATTCTGCATATATGAATGTGATTCCTGAATATTTCAATTAACCCTGAACATTTTCTGTGCTAAAGCCTATGTGTTATTGCTAACACAGTGATACCTCAAATATGTGAATAAGAAAGAATATTAGGGAATGTAGGGAAAATTGAAAAGCTATGGGAGAAGGATCACTGAATAAACCCTATCACAGTTTATACTACTGAATATTCAGTTCAAATGAAAGGTCATAAATATGAAGAAGATGACACATTAGTTACTGTCAATACAAAATCTTTGTGGAGTGAAGATAGAAGAATTCAGATTATGTGGAGAAGCAAATAATCTGGAATGAGAAAAAGAAGAGGCTTTAGAAGGAAAATTGTTTGCCTCTTTCAATATCTGTATAGCTAAAAATCAAAATGTTTCATAAAAGTTTAATTTATGGCACTCTTTCAGAGGCTACATTTTCTTGACATAATAGTAGACTTATTGAAATCCACCTTGAGAGTACTTGGACCATGAATTCCCTGTTTTATCAATGGGAGTTCTGTAACTTCCCCTTTTTCAACACTGACATTTGTCTTGTTAAGCATTTAGTTTTATAAGCCAAATAATATGCTATTAAGTAAATTGATATGGAAGAGAAAATAGTATTCTTTGGTGAGGAAGTGTTTTTATTTCATTTCCCTCTCCCCTTTGCTCTCAGTTCCTTGCCTCACTTCTCATTTCAACATTGACTCACATTTTAAAAGGGGAATTCCTTCTAAACACTTATCTTTATACAAATAGGTTAATGTAGTTTTTGTTTTCACCAGAGAATCTTGTTTAAATGGGATACAATGTTTAATGAGCAGCTTAGAATGACTAGGAAGGAAATTTCTCTTCTGGATCTCTTCTGTTCTCAGATCATAAAAGATTGTATTTCCTGTGTAAGATCTACACCTACTCAAAGTTCAAGTAAAACTGGGGTAGAGTCTCTGAGTTCCCACCAATAACTGAGCAGTTCTTGACCGTTACCTTCTTTAGGGGAGGCTGACTCAGTTCTTCTTATAGGTATTGTCCATCCTAATTGACCCGTGCTCCAGAAGGATGAAGTCATATCCAGGATATAAGTGCACCAATAACAAGACCTAGTACATAACAATAGACAGACAGAGACAGAGAAACAGTGACAGACAGAAACAGAGAGCGAAAAAATAATGCAAGCTAACTGAAACACCTTGTATATATTATACAAGGATTTATAAAAAGTAAATACAAAACTATAAATGTTTGTTTTGTTTTAATGAGAATGATTGATTGTTGACAATAGTGAGGACAGGCGAGCTGATGTGAATCCACACTTAAGAGGAAGCAGCAGAAAAAAATGTGGCAAAACTTACTCTGTGTCTTCTTATCTTTCACTTGAATGTCAACTATGAATCTATTCTCTGATTTACTTCTTTTTTGAAACATGAATTACTGCCCACATTCAGAAGTTATTCAGCTTAAATGAATCCAACCTCCTAAGGCAGACAACCAACTTTAAGTATAAAATGAGTGAAATGTGCATATTTTAACAAAGATAAAAGAGACATGTCATTAGTATATTGTGCAAGATGTTATAAAGACTGTAAAAGAACTAATACTCAAGACAGTAATTTCCCTTGCATATCCTTGGGCGACTATCATTTTTGGAGACTCATTATGGTTAGTGTGGGAATAAAAGACAAAAAGTGGACATGTGATAGATCAGATGTTGGATAGAAAGCTTACTAGACAGAAACCAAACATGTTTTTAGCATTTTAGTTTATCTCTGTTCTTAAACATACTTATACACTCACTATTTGCTATTTCCTCATTTGAAATGACTAAGCATATTTTAAAATTCTGATAAGATGTATGCTGTCAAATCTAAGAAAATTTTGGCGAATTTTGTAGAGATTTTGAATTCCCCACCAAAAAATATTCATTGATCAATTCCTTTTACATATCTAGTGATAACATTTGAATTATTATAATGGCAAATAATAGACTTAGGTAGATGCAAAAAGAGAAAGATGAGTTTTAATTACATAATGTTCTTTTATCACTTTAACTGAATGAAGATAATTGTTACATATTTTCCTTTACTTCAAAACAAGGTACGTTATCATTGCTCATGTAAAAAAAAATACTTGCATAAAAATAAAAATAACAACATAAACTTATAACCTATAAATGACATGGATAAGAGGAAGGAAACCCTTCCTCTTTTTAACATGCAGTACATATTAAACATACTTTACAGCAAAGGTCTTTATACTCTTTTATCCAAAAGACATGTAGATTGAGAAACATGAACCTTTTAACTTCATTCTTTTTTGTGTTTGGCACACTAAACTGAGTTATAAAATAGTATATTAAGTGTAAAACTCCAAACCATGTCTTCTTATATTAAAGGAGAATTATGGCTGAACAACAGAACCAACATAAATCAAAAGTAAGAAAGTTTATTACTTGCTTGATAAAAGAAAAGTAATATTTACCTGACTTAATAAGAATTAGATTTAGTAATTTTAGCTATTAGTATGTCTTCAGCTTTTAAAACCCGTGTTTATTCTTAACAGTTTGTTCACACTCAACCTTCCTAGTCAGCAGTATATGCAATTCAATTGTTTAGGAACTGAAAATTCAAAGAAGTAAGAATTATGAAAAATATAACCTGTGAACCACAGACAGTGTGTGTATGTGAATATAGGCCAATGAATATAGGCCAATATGCACATGTGGGTGTGGGTGTGGGTATGTGGGGGGGAGAGGGAGAGAGAGAAAGAGAGAGAGAGAGAGAGAGAGAGAGAAAGAGAGAGAGAGAGAGAGAGAGAGAGAGAGAATGTATGTGTGTGTGTGATACATTAACTCAGGCTAAGATCATCAGTTTTTTTAAGACATTTCTAACTACACAGCCTAAGCCTTTTGCTAATAAAAGTAAAATAAAATAGTGGGATTTTATTTTATTAATTCATCTATAACATAGGAATTTCTACTGGGTAAGCAAATGCATTTACTTTAAAAAGTAAGAAAGAAAATTGGTAAAGTATTATCTAATGCCTTATTTGGTGTGTTTTGAGAATAATATGGTTCTCTTTTAAAACTGTCAGTTACTCATAACACTATTAAAATTATTTTTTCTGTAATTTTCAAGCAATATTTAGATTGCCTCTAAAATGCAAGAAAATATTATTTTCTACTTTAGGAGAATTAATTTGATTATGAATCAGTTCATGCTATTGATTCTGACACTGTCAAATTCAGCTCTTCACTGTGAAATTAGCTGGCAAAATTGAAAAGACACATAGAAATTGTTTGTATAACATTTTCAATTACTTGCATTTTAAATAACAGTAAATTTATATTATACCATAGTAGAAGGGTTATTAGAACTAACAATTATAGTTTAAATTATCAGAAACACTGAGCCACCAATCAGGCAGCATACACTAGCTGATATGAAACCTCCAACACATATACGACAGAGGATTGCTGGTTCTGGCCTCAGTGAGAGAAGATGTGCCTAACCTTCAAGAGACTTAAGGCCCCAGGGAGTGGGGAGGCCTGGTGTGTATGAGAGCATCTTGGAGACAGGGTAGAGGAGGAATGGGATGTGAAGTTCTGGGAGTGTAGACTGGGAGAAGATAACAACTGGATTGTAAAAAAATAAAAGTAATAAAATATCATTTTTTAGTGTTAGAATCACTAATGAATATCTTCATGTATTCTCATTTGTACAATATATCAGTATCTTAGAACTGGTCACTAATTAATATACTATTAATTAGTTAACATACTATTAATAAATAAAATATGGGGAAAACACATTCTTAGGTTTTACTCTGTGGTCGACAACTAAGTTAAGACCAACAAAGATAGTGGTTTTTGAAATTTTCATTTTAAATTAACTAAATATATGCAAGTATTTTGAGTTTTTAACATTGCCACACACCAATGTCAGTGAATACCCAGTTTTGTTAGTATGCTTATCTTTAATCATATAGATACTGAATCACATAGTCCAATTAAAGGTATTTTTGCAGTCAAAGTCTATGCTCTTTCTTTTTCCACTATCTTCTGCTTACATTAGTTTGTCTCCTAATAATTTGAATGCTTCTTTATTCCACTTACTATAGATGAAATAAGATTGTATATCAAAATTACCTAAGATCAATTTTAGAAGAATTTTTTACAAAAAGTAACTATTTGCTGTCTTTTAATTTTCTCCTGAAATTTAATATTGTTGTTGTTGTTGTAGTTGTTGTTAGAGAGATTAAGTTATTGATTCTCATGTTTTATCAGCTTGCTCTAAAGCAACCCTGATTGCACCAGTTCAAGACTAACATCCAGCAGAAGCCATAAACTCTGATCTTGGTAGATTGAGAACCATCCTTTATCTACTTTCTCATAAATATAATGATAAAATAGAGACTCAGCAGGATGCACCCTTCAGCAATTATTTCTCCTATGGTCCTCACACCTAGATAACGGGCCACATTCAAAGAGACTTATGCTATCTGATAGAAAGATTCACAGTGTGTTGTCAGCCTAGCTGCATATCATGCTGACATTTCTTTCACAGACAGTTTTCAGTGTCTTGTTAATTTAAAAGGTTCTACTTCTTTTAAATGGTTAACTATAAAGATTTCCAAAGTTTTAGACCAATTTTGCTTTTGTCATAGCTGTACTCAAAGAAAGAACAAAGGTATCTGGCCAAGGTGATAATTATACTATTTACATACTCTGAAAATTCAAAGAATAGTTAACTTTTTTTTGTCTATTTAAAAGACATTACAGTGAGTAATATGTAGAGTAACAATATTTATTAAGATTATATATAAATAAATGCAGTGATTCCATGTCCCAAAGCATTATGATTTTTAAAATAGAGTTTGAAAGTAGAAATATTTACTCTTTATTGTTTTCTAGTGTTTAAGAAGCAAGCACTCCATCATTTTCCTCTGTTTTACCAGCAGATCTTAATTCTTAGGACATAAGATTACCTTATTATTTTGGATTCTGTATTGTTATTATTGTTATTTTATTTCTAAGTAATCACTTCCATTGCCCAGTCATACTGTGATATCATATCAATAATTTTTTTAAATTCTTCCACAATTTTGTTCTTGAGGAATCCTTCGTTTTTACAGTAGCTTGACCAGAATTTCAGTATAAAATGTTATAAAACTATTTCTTTCAATTCATCACATTTTTCACATTCAATTGATACTATTTTTATTGTTCTGTAACTGAGCTGTGATTTAAAAAGTCATCATTTTTAATATAGAGGCAAGAAATCTCATGCAAAATATCACCTGAAGATAGAGATCTGAAAGTAAATGATTACCTTCATACATGAAACACGGGTTTTCTATAATCAGATAGATCCCAATTTATATTGTTTTTATTAAGGATGTGCTTCCTACAAAGTTTTTGCTTTATAGCATGTTGTCATCATTCCTCTAAGAATTATGCTTGTGACAGCATTTGTATTACTCACTATAATCAGAAAGCATAGCAAAAGAGATCATTTTGTTTTCTACTATAGTTAAAGAATGTCTTCTGCACAATACTAATTAAAATAATTCATCTGGAATAACAGAAAACCCAGGATAGCTAAAACTATTCTCAAGAGTAAAAGAACTTCTGGGGGACTCAGTATCCCAGACCTCAAGCTGTACTACAGAGCAATAGTGTTAAAAAACTGCATGGTATTGGTACAGTGACAGGCATGTAGATCAATGGAATAGAACTGAAGGCCCAGAAATGAATCCACACTCCTATGGTCACTTGATCTTTGACAAAGGAGCTGAAACCATCCAGTGGATAAAAGATAGCCTTTTCAACAAAAGGTGCTGGTTCAACTGGAGGTCAACGTGCAGAAGAATGCAAATTGATCCATTCTTATCTTCTTGTACTAAGCTCAATTCCAAGTGGATCAAGGACCTCCACATAAAACCAGACACACTGAAATTAATAGAAAGGAAACTAGGGAAGAACCTTGAACATATGGGCACAGGGGAAATTTTCCTGAACAGAACACCAATAGCTTATGCTATAAGGTCAAGAATTGACAAATGGGACCTCATTAAATTACAAAGTTTCTGTAAGGCAAAGGACACTGTCAAAAGGAGGAAGTTGCAGCCAACAAACTGGGAAAAGATCTTTACCAACCCTACATTCAACAGAGGGCTAATATCCAATATATACAAAGAACTCAAGAAGTTAGACTCCAGAGAGCCAAATAACCCTATTAAAAATGGGGTACAGAGCTAAACAAAGAGTTCTCACCTGAAGAATATCTAATGGCTGAGAAGCACCTAAAGAAATGTTCAACATCCTTAGTCATTAGGAAAATGCAAATCAAAACAACTCTGAGATTCCACCTCACAACATTCAAATAGAGGGTAATACCTTTGAAGTCTAAAAGGCCTGTTGAAATATAAGTTCTGAAACTTCTCTTTTGAGTAAGTAATAAACTTTCTTTATATATACATATATAGTTTCCTTTTATTAGATATTTGCTTTATTTACATTTCAAATGGTATCCCCTCTCCATGTTACCCCTCTGAAAACCCCCTATCCATTCCCCCATCCCCCTGCTCACCTCTCCCCCCAATTTCCTGACTTGCAGTTCCCTATTCTGGGGAGTCTAGTCTTCACAGGACCAAAGGCCTTTCCTCTCATTGATGTCTGAAATGGTCATCTTCTACTACATATGTAGTTGGAGCCATGGGTTCCTCCAAGTGTACTCTTTGGTTGGTGGTTTAGTCACTGGCAGCTCTGGGTAAACTGGTTGGTACATAGTGTTCCTCCTGCAGGGCTGCAAACCTCTTCAGCTCCTTGGAACCTTTCTCTAGCTGCTCCATTGGGGAACCTATGGTCATTCTATTGGTTGGCTGTGATTATTGGTATTTTGATCTCCTTTGCAATAAGATTCAAAGTGTCCACACTTCCTTCTTCTTGAGCTTCATATGTTCTGTGAGTTGTATCTTGGGTATTTCGAGTTTTTGGGTTAATATCCACTTATCAGTGAGTGTATATCATGTGTGTTCTTTGTGATTGGGTTGCCTCACTCACGACGATATTTTCTATGTCCATTTATTTGGCTAAGAATTTCATGAATTCATTGTTTTTAATAGCTGAGTAGGAATGGATGCAGAAAATGTGATACATATACACAATGGAATAATCAACTTTCACTGTAAGAATGAAGATAATAATACCTATCTTACATGATGCTGACAGGATTTTTTAACATTTTGGTAAAATTCAATATAATTGCCATTTCCTTCTAAAAAATCAAGTAAAATAAGAAAATAACTTACTAATGAAGCAAACAAACTATCCAGAGAATGGCAAAGGTAAAAAGAGAAAAGTATTTTTCCTTAACTATTTATTCTTGTCATAAGGATGCGTCAGTTCTACCGTGTCAGAGGGAATGAAGAAGCACTTTTTCCACAAAGGAAGTTTTTCTGGACATAGAGAAACCAGTTTACAATGTAAGTTTCTATTTTTCTTTTTATCTATTGGCACTAGTAAATATATGTTTCCTTACTGTGTCTACATTCTGAATGATCAAAATCAGACAAAATGCTGTAAGACGTTAGACTAAAGCATTCTAAGAGGTTAGAAGAAAGACAACAGGATATCATAAGTCATTTGTCTAAACCAGTATTATTTACATGGCACCTTTGTGCCCAGAGTGCATCATTAGCTACTTTAGAGTTTATTAACAGAAAAATCAATGACCACTGACCAGGATTTGTCTTGCAATTCCACATTATATAGAAATATTATTATTAAATAGAAAAATAATAAATAGTTATTTGACAATATCCTTAATGAAAAATTAAGTTACAAAGTTCTTTTTGTTATTATTCTTCCATTTGGGTAAGGTTTATCATTTGAATATATCACTAAAACCATATTGTATTTTTCCATATCATTCAGTCTCATTATTTTAAAAATAATTGCTATTAAAACAAAATTATTTAATTAAAATTATGTAAGCAAGAAATCAGTCTATAAGAACATTTATTAGACTATCATGAAATATATATATATATATATATATATATATATATATATATATATATATGTAAAATTATCTCTAGGAACATCAACCAATGACATTGTGTTAATACGGGAATACAGGGTATTAATAAAAGAATAAAGCTCTAACGTAAGAATTTGAAGTAAATTGGTAGCAACTTAAGAAATCTTAAGAAATGTGGTTTATTATATTTCTTACATTTTTCATTTAGAAATACTAAACTGAAATTTTTCCTTTGTATTCTGCTTCTATGCAATTTGATACATGAATGTTCTTAAACATTTAGGAATTTTTGTATTTCTGACATATATTATTTAGTATGTTATTTATGCTACCACAAGTAACATTATTTCTTACACAATTAAATATTCAAGGGAACTGGACAAGAGAAAAAAATAAGGGTTGAACATAGTTGTGCACATCTTTCAGCTTAGCATCTAGGAGACAAAGGCAGGTAGATATCTGTTTTCTAGGGCAGCCAGGTCTATGCAGGGAGTTACAGGACAGCCAGTGCCAGAGTGACATAACAGAGAAACCTTGTCTTGAAAAACTGGAAGAGAATGAGAAAGAGACAGAGTGAGCCAGATAGACAGAGACAGAGAGAGGGAGAGACAGAGAGATAGAAAAAGAAACTGATGTTTCTTAAAAATTTGTTCTCTCTGTTCTCTCTCTTTCTCTCTCTCAATCTCTGTCTCTCTGTCTCTGTGTCTCTGTGTCTCTGTCTGTCTGTCTGTCTCTCTCTCTCTCTCTCTCTCTCTCTCTCTCTCTCTCTCTCTGTTTGTGTGTGTGTTATGAGATATGTCCCAATACCTTGAATTTGCTAGACAAATACATCCTTATGTGCATGTCCTCCTACTATTGATTCTATTAAATGTGATATTGTTACTTTCATTCTTAAACAACTTACCTGTTTTAAATCTCAACTAGATTTTGCTATACAGTATAGGGTGTTTTTTATGATTATCTATCTTATTGCACTGACATGCAAATATTATTTATTTTATTTAATACTAAATAGGGGGAATTCAGTTAGAAATTTCAAAACTATTTTTAATCCATTAGCACATTTTTCTTTCCCACTGAATTTGAGCTTCCTCTAGCACATGACTGTTGATTATTTCATGCTGTTATAAAACATTTGATACACACCCATGTCCAGCAAGACCCCAGGGGAAAATGAAAAAGGCTGTATCATTGAAAAAGCTAGTAGACTACTCCTGTCTTTATCTGCTTATGTATTACATTTCTTGGTTCCCTTAAAAAAGATTTATCAGTTATGTTGCTTATTTTGATAAAGCCTATTTACTGACGTATCTTTTGAAGAAAAATAATCAGTTACCAGAAAAATAATAAGATAGAGTATGGAAAGTAGATAGTTTTATTTTGAGTATGTGGTTAACTTTGAGAGACAAAAATGAAAACCTATCAACTAATACATGTTGTGTATCTTTTGGAGTAAGAGTTCCCTACTTATTTCACACAGGAACAAACACATTATTTTCCTTAAGCTCTTTAAGAAATAGCTAGAATAGACTAATAAAAAGAGTAGTCAAAGTATTTTCAAATCAAATAGATGTGAGAACTCCCAGATACCAAGCCAGTAATGCCTTTGTAACAAAATAATAGAATGTGTTGAAATAGAAATTCTCACCCATATAGTGGGTCTCATTCTATTCTGTGGGGTTGAACAGAATTCTTAAAGTTTGCCTGGACAGCTGCAGTAGCAGAGAGTTATGGTAGGAACTAACACAGTATGGTGTGTTATGGTGTAACTAAATACTTTAATAATGAAGCAACATAGTTTCATTATTAAACTGAAGCTGAAATGATATAATTTTATGAAATATCTTCAAAAAGGTATGTTATCTCATTGTAATAACAATGTCCTCAAGAGGGACATGGCAGGAATGGAACTGCTCTAACTTACTAATTCATGGTAATTTCAACAAAATCCCAAAGAAATACAGAAAACCTTAGATGAAACACAATTCCAATGCAGATAGCAAAATTCAGTTTCTCTAAAGGCCATCTTCTACAAATAACAACTGGCACAGTTCATGCCAACAGATAAAACTAAAAAAGAAGCAAATATTAACTCTAGGTTATAAGTTAAGTGAGAATTAAAATATACATTAATGTACTTTAGAACATCAAACACTGGAAACAACACTTTAATAGCATTCTGTCCAAATAATGGAGATTGAATGACTGAGTTTAACAATTTATGAAATTAGATTCACATAGAAAATGAATGATTGTGTTTCTTGTACTTCCTATTCACAAATTAATTACATGATTCCAACATTTCTTGATCTCCCTTTAAAAACATATTGACTTGTTTTATGCACCTGAATGCATTGCTTGTAGAAATGTATGGCTACCAAGTACATGTTGGGTTTCAGCAGAGTTCCATAGCTATAGGACACTCTAGAACTGGAGGGATGTATTGTTGTAAGACAACCTGGGAGCGCTGGTAGCACTTTGTCTTATAAGCTATTTAGGGTTACTGTTTAATAATAAATTCTTATCGCTTCTTAGCCTTTTGGATAAGATCAAGTGTAATAATAATAATAATTTTAAGTTTAAGTCACTTTTTGTTCTGAGTTCCTCTGAGGTAAGAAAGTATTTAGTACCTCATCATTAAACAGCAGGAGAATAAGTGAAGCAGCCCTTTGTCTTATCTGTAGGAATTGCACATCTAACTTTCAGCCTTCTAGTTGAAGTCAAAAGATTTTAGTTCTCACTTCTAAGTTCTTAGTTCTTCAAAATGTTTCTATAAAAGTTCTCCTCCAATAGGTTTCTTCAAAAAAGTTCTCTCTGCTCTTTTCTTCGAATCTTGCCCTTTCCTCCTGCTCTGATGTAGGTATCATAATACCATTACTTTCAGTACCACTGTTCCCAATGTTATGTCTTTAGGTTTAAGAGCTTCTTGAGTTCCATTCTGTCCAAAATGTTCTTCTTGAGTCCAGCATTTTCTCTTTGTCCTCAGCACATCCACATCTTTCAGGGCACATGATCCCATGTTAAAACATTTCCCACAAGCTTACACATAAGTTCAAATTATAAATGAGGTAACCCAATCACAAAAGATCACACATGGTATGAAGTCACTGATAAGGGGATATTGACCCAGAATCTCAGAATACCCTAGACACAATCAGCATATCAATAGATTTCTAAAAAGATGGAAGGAGAGACCCCTGGTCCTGGAAAGACTGGATGTAGGGGAACGCCAGGACAGAGCAAAGAGAGGGGGTTGAACAGAGAAAAGAGGGAGGGAAGGGGGCTTATGGGACTTTCGGGGAGGGAGGAAACGGGAAAGGGGAAGTGATTTGGAATGTAAATTAAAAAAAATAAAATTAAATTAAATAAAAAAAAAATAAATGAAATAAGAAGTTTACAACAGAGAATGTTTACATGCATATACTTTAAGAGTATCTGCTAAACACTCATGTGTCAGAAGTTTACAAGTTCATGGAGAGTTAAAAACAATAACTTTTATGCCTAAATATTAGTGAAGTTTTGCATAGATAAACCCAGTCAATATTTTTTCCTCTGTCCTTGTAACTGTAGTAAATGTTTGTTCCTTTTTCATGATCTTTGGTTAATTGTTTTACAACCTTTTGGAATGTGCTCCAAGTTGAAGAGGCCTTCCTGCTATCTCAGAAGCAATTAACTTGTGAGACTTGAAGACTTGCTGGGTTCTCAATGCAGTTCTCACATCAGAAAGGACATTAATAGCAGTCTTATTATAGAAGAGAATGATAATTACTAATATAATTTTAGGATTTCTTATAAGATCATCATTAAGAATTAAGAGTCATCAATTCATCTATACATCTTCACTACATGACAGTATATCTCTGATGTTCTACTCAAAAGGGTGGACTAACACACACACCTATACATATATATGGAAAAGCATATTAGTAGCAGGAATATTACCTAAAATGAAATTCTCCTTGGACATGACTAAAGAAGCAAATCTATTATAGATTTTAATCTGTTGTAGATTGAGCTCAGAAAGATCTCCGGCTAATTTTTAGCTTCTCCTAGATGGTTCCTGTCAGAGACAGGGCCCAAAACATGTTTCCTGAAACTCCATAAATGATTAAACTTTGACAGCTTGCTATGTACTCCTTGTTTTGAAGAAGGTTTTTAATGCTTCAGTTGAATACTCTATCTCATTATTCAGAAATCATTCTCACCAACAGACAGAATGATTTATAAATGTCAAAAGATATATTAAATAGCTTAATCACAGAAGTAGGTTTACATGAGGCAATTTTTACTTTAGTCCTTGTGTAGCTATTTGCTACAGAATGAATTGTAGCAGCTGTTCTCTATACTTATTGTGGGATTTGTACTTTTCAAAGTCTTAATAATAAAAGGGAATTATGTATTGCAGGAAGACACAATGACATTTTTAAAGGCAAAGTTTAACTGCAATGTTTATTATAAGCAATATATTGATATACAAAATCTTAAGTTAATATTTATTCAGTAATTTCTTGGTCTAAGTTGTTCGAAAACCATGCTATTTTCTTTCAGTTCAATGAAAATAATGGATAATATTCAGAGACCATGTGGAAAATTTTATGTTCATTTTGTATTGAAAGTTGAACTTAAAACAATCTTTAAAGATGATAAAAGATAGAAGTGGGGGCTGTTTATAGCCCATGTATTCTTTTGCTTCTCCATATGTTTTTCATCATTCATCTTTTTTGAAAAGGTATAGTTCTAATAAAGCACCATCTCCTCTTGTCTCCTACTGACATCTCTATCTACTTCAAACTCTTTCACTTCTGCCATCTTGTTGACAGGGTTGTTTTTGTGGTCATCGTTAATTTCACAAGTATGACTACATCTAAGAGAACAGATGTGGAAATAATGCCAAACAAAATCCACTTGAATAACTCCAATATCTTTCTCATTCTCATTGAGTCTTAACAACCAAATGTTTCATATGGACTTTAGGCAATAGCTTACTGGCAAAGCCATGAGTAAACCTACTTTTGCATATTACATTCATTGCTGTATTTCTATTTCCCAGGACATGAACAGCAACACAAAGAATAAAAATTGTGGATGAATGGAAGGGAGAGTCTAGAAACCTGCCTTGTGTGGCCAAAGCCAGGTGTTATCAGATAAGCATGCAGCTGGGGACCCACAGGAGAAATTGGACAAGCTCAGTGGGACAGATAATTGTGGAGAACTTACTGAAGGAGACAAGAAAGGAAAATATGGAAGTTTCTTTACCCCCAAAGTGTTCACAGGAAGTGTTACCAGAGTTCATTCTGGAGTATCAGGATGTTATTCCTGGAGGACAGAGTGTCTGGAGTTATATAGAATTAAGGAAACTCCATCTGAAGTGAAAGATAAAAATGACATCTATGGTTAAGGTTGATGGAGGAAGTCAACTTCGTCTACATGAGATCCTGTCTCAATAAACTGAGAGTAAGAGGCAGAAAGCATATTGGAGATACCAACACGGAAACATTGTTATGTAAACCTTTAGCTCAGTAAAATGTCATGGGTAAAGACCTATAGGATGTCTCTGAGGGTAAATTGATAGGGCTTATCCTGCAATATTGACCAGAGGTTGATCCCTAGGAGGAAGAATGAAGGAGTTAAAAGCTTCCTGATGTTGTCTTCTTATCTACACAAACACATCCATACACACATGCACACACACACACACACACACACACTCATGAACATGCACACATATGCACATGTACACACCAAACAGCATATAGACACACATTCTCTTACACGAATACATACACACACACACACACACACACACACACACGAGCATACATGAACTCACTCACAGGCACACATATGCACATGCACAGAACCAAAAAGAACAATAATAAAAATAAAACATGTTTTTCATTGGTGGCGTGTAAGAAAATGAAAAACTTACGTGGAAATACTCTAAAATGAGACAGAATGAAGTCCTGGCAGGTATAAATAAGAAAGTAGATCAAAGTAAGCTCAGAAACAGACACAAATCAAAATTAGAAAGAGAACAAGGGAGAAACTGAGGCATGAAGCAGAAAGAGGGAAAAATTAGCCTCTTCATAAAACCTGTGCAACCAGATTCAAAGCCCAAGCCTCATTTTGGCCATCTACTTCAGAGAGGGGTTTATTTACCAAAGAGAAGTATTACATTGTAAACGTGAAAATTTTACCAATCACTTTTAAGTTACAACCAGTTCTCTAACTAGATGATATCCTGAGGCATTACTAAATAATTGTCACTCTGGGTAGTTCATATCCTCTCAGAGTCATCTGTTTCAAATTCAGTGATTATGCTACATGCTTAACTTCTTATCAAATGTAATTACATTAAGTTTATTTTATAGTTTGTTAAGCCAGTGCCATAATAACTTTTCATCCCTAGATTAATTTCTTTTGCACACAGCAACAAGGCATGCTCCAAGCAGCACAGCTTTTGAGACTGTTATTATGCATGCACAGATGCATCCTGCCTTTGCCAGTGTCTGTGATTATCCACTAAAGAATTCTGCATATACTCATTATCCACATGAGAGTGTTCTTCTCTATTTTTTTTTTTTTTTGCACTGCTCTGGAGCGAGACCTCCTGTAAATTACAATTTATATGTAAAAAGAGTTTATTTTAGGAATGATCATTTTTCAACACTAAGGGGTACATATATTGGTGTAGTGCATGCATAACTTCTACAGTGTTAATGAGAGTTCTGTGTGTACATCAATAGACAACCTTTGGTCACAGACAAAGTATCCAGTCGTGAGAAAGGCATACTCACTTTCTGATCTATCAGTTATCAAAATCAGCATGAACTCTCCTTTCTCAAGTAAGAACTGCAGGATTGGGAATTCAATTCTGGACCCTCAGGGAATGTAATAAGAAAGAAAGTCAACCAGGAGAGATCATAAAATATTTATGAAGAGCTCACATCTATATTGTGCCTTACTATGTTCTGTGATGCAAACAATGTAGAGAACAGACCTCATTCATTTTACATAGTGTATAATCTGAAGGAAGGGAAAGAATCTTATATATATATATTCTTGCTGTTGTACTTTAACAAACAGTATAGGGAAAATGGTTATTTTGAAAGTCCATGCCTTAAAAATTTCAATGAATATTTCCCATTTAACAGCACATATATAGAATCCTATGAAATAATTATACAAATATTAAAATGAAAGCAAACACATGATGTGTCCAAAAGCTGTTTGGAAAATAATACATACAGGTTCAAGAAAGTTGTTCATATACACTATCATTAAAAGAAAGGTAAAATTTAAAAGGAAAATCTTTTTAGGACAGGACATCTTCAGTGGTGAAACTATTATGTATTTAGATTTAAGAAATTTGAGAGATGAAAATAAACAGTTAAGAGAATCAGCCAAGCTCTAAAATGAAAGATGAACCATATTATGGATCTTTCCTTCAGAGAATTTTATGACTACATAGATTTATTGCACATGACTATGGGGACAAACTGATGTGTTTAGGGGTGGATTTGAGAGGAACTTTCAGGATTCAGGAGTGTGTGAATAAGATCTCATTGTGAATTTTTTTCTAGCTGTTTCTCAGTGAAATGCATCGTCTTACAACTTACTGCCTGAGTAGGATCCTCCATATTTGTTTCTGGATAATCATTTCAAGGACCATTTTTTTTTCTAATTTTTGTTAATATTTTTCAAAATGTAGCTAGCTCAATGATCAAAGTACATTATATGAAATTCTCCAAAACAGCCAGGTTTGATATCACAAGCTTCAAATCTCAGCACTCAATAGGCAGAGATAAGATGATACTGGGGTTCAAATACAGCCTGATCTACATAGCCAGTTCCAGAATATCTGCTGCTACATAGAGAGACCTAGTCTCTAAAACAAGCAAAAATATACATAATAAAAAATATTCTTTACAATAAAGAATTCATCCCTAAATAGCAATATCTATCAAATTTAAATACAATTCATATTAATTTTGAACAGTCCTATACATATGCTTTTGCAAGGAGATAATTGAATAGATAATCATGAACTAAAATCATTGTAGATTGAATTTGAGAGATATTTACTTATTTATCCAAATAAGGTACTTTAATGACCATAAAGTTGATAATCACTGAATTTTAAAATAGGAATGTCAGAAAGCTGCAATGTAATAGTTCACAAATAACACTGGCATAAAAGAAAAAATGTCAAATTTATCCAAAAATATTTTTGTTCAGAATCATTACAAAAAAATATGTTCTGGAATCGACTGATTTCATTCAGATTCACCATTGTTTTCCTTAAATAGTTAAGTTCAGCATTATAATGCCAGCTTGGTTTGAAAGGGAAAACACATTCAATAAAATTAAGTAAAGTTCAGCTTCTAATGAGAGGGTTCTAAAACTGCCATACTTGGCTTTAGGTTCTCCATGTATGGTATTGATACAGAAAATGAACATGGTTTGCTTCTGATGCCTGCATAAGTATAAAATCCAATGAAAGGTCTGAATTCTGTTCACAAGGTGAATAAATGTGATATCAATCTTGCCTTTTCATATCTTTGTTTACTACAGATCATTATAGTACCAAGATAAATAATTAAAAATAATTAGTATGTCGCACATGAGGTTCAAAATATCCAGCCTAGGTATCAAAATCTGACTCATTAAATTATAAATCTAGAAATTAAAATCTATTACTTTGAATACTAATTAAATTGTTGCAATAAGCCAAGAATTAGTGTAACAAATTTGCAGTGCATGCTAGAACATTGTCATAGTTCATTTAAACTTTTAATTCAGCTAGAGTCACCTGAGATGAGATTCTCCCTATTTATTTTTTTTTAATTTTATTGAAAATGGATTCAGTTCTCTTACCTTATGTTTGGACTCCTCTCTGCACCCTTCCCAGTTCCTCCCCACCTCTCCTAACCTATCGATCCACTGCCTTTGTTTCACACCATAGTAGAACAGGCATCTAAGAAATAATAACCCGACATGTTAATTAAAATAAAACATAAAACAAAACACAAAACTACCTCTTTGAACTGGAAGAAGGAAAGCAATAGAAGAAATAGAATCCCAAGAGTTAACACAAGAATCAGAGACCTATTTGTTCAGACACACACAGGAGTCTCAAAAAATACCAAGCTGCAAGCTATAGTATATACTCAGAGGATTTGGTAAAGAATGGTGTAGGCTCTGTGCTTGGAATCTGAGTCTCTGGGAATTCACAAGAAATTTTCTTGATTCAGAGGTCCTTTTTCTCTTAGTATCTTCCATTCCCTCTGACCCTCAGGTTCCTTCTGCTTCCTCTTCCATGGGGTTCTATAAGCTCTGAGAGGAAAGAGTTGATAAAGAAATCAACTGTGTGTAAAGACTCTCTCACTAAGGATAAAATCTGATATTGTTCCTCTCTGTTGCCCAAGGAAGTTTCTATCAATGAGATAGTGAAATACGTATCTATAACTATAGTAGAGCATATTTTTGGGAGCCATTATATTAATACTTTTTTTGGGTTTTTGTTTTTAGACCCCTGGAATTTGAATCTACCCTATGTAACTTGGCTATTTATTCTCTGCAAGTACAACATGACATCAGTAATAGTGTCAGAATTTGGTCCTTGCATATGAAAAAAATCCAAAGTTGGGCTCGTCCCTGGATGGCTCTTTCCTTAAGTCTCTACTCCATTTCTCTGTCCTGCCATCTGCATTAGACAGAAACAATCCTGGGTCAAAAACTTTGTAGATTGGTGAAGGACCCCATGCCTCAAATGGGGGCCATGTCTATCTACTGTAAGTGGTCTCTTCTGGTTCCATCTCCCCAATGCTGGGCATTTAGGCTAAGGTCAACTCCATTGAGTCCTGGGAGCCTATAATATTCTCTGGGACTTTCTAGAGGTCTACTCACTTGCCATCCCCTGAAGATTCATATTTCCATTCATTCTCCTGACCTCTCTGGGTTTTTCACCTGTCTCCCCCATACCTGATCCTCTTCCCCTTTTCCCTTCCCCTTTCCTCTTCCACCTTGGTCTCTCCCTGCCTCTCCCTCCCATTATTGTTTTGTTCCCCCTTCTAAGTGTGTTTGAGATATCCACACTTGGGTGTTCCTTCTTGTTAAGCTTCCTACTGTCTGTGAATATTGTGTACATTTTGGCTAATATCCACTAATAATTGAACATATACAATGCAGGTCCTTTTGGGACTGGGTCACCTCAAACAGGGTAATATTTTCTAGTTCTATCCATTTGCTTGCAAAATTCAAGATGTGTAGCTAAATAGTGGTCCATTGTGTAAATGAATCACATTCTCTGTAGTTAAGTGGCATCTGGATTGTTTCCAGCTTCTGGCTATCAGAAATCAGGTTTCTAGGAACACGATGGTGTATATGTCCTTGGTATGGTGAAATATCTTTTGAGGATATTTCCAGGACTGGCACTGCAGGATCTTCAGGTGGAATTATTACCAATTTTCTGAGGAACCGCCAGATCAATTTGCAGAGTGGTTGTAGCAGTTTTCAAAGCCACCAGAAATGGAGGAGTGTTCCTCTTTCTCTCTGTCCTCATCAGCATGTACTGTCAATTGATTTTCTTATTTTAACCATTCTGATTGGTACAAGGTAGAATCTCAGGATTGTATTTCCCTATTGATTGAGGATGTTGAACATTTCATTAAGTACTTCTCAGTCATTTGTGATTCCTCTAGTGAGAAACCTCTGTTAGCTCTACCTCATTTTTAAATTGGGATATTTGGTTTTGTGGAGGTTACTTTCTTGAGTTCTTTTTATATTTTTCATATTAGCTCTCTATCAGACATAGGGTTAGTGAAGATCTTTTCCCAATATGTAGGTTTCCCCTTTTTCCTATTGACAGTGTCCTTTGCCTTAGAGAAGCTTTTAAGGTTCATGAGGTCTCATTTATCAGATGTTAATCTTAGAGCCTGAGCCATTGGTGTTTGCTGAGGAAATTTCCCCTGTGGCAATGTGTTTGAGGATCTTACCCACTTTTTCTTCTATTAGAATCACTGTATCTGGTTTTTGTTAAGATCCTTGTTCAACTTGGACTTGAACCTTGTGTGAGGCGATCAATTTTCATTCTTTTATTAACAGGACACCAGTTAGACCAGCACCATTTGTTGAAGATGCTGTCATTTTTTTTTCCAGTTTTTTGTTCTCTTTGTCATAAATCAAGTGTCCATTGGTACATGGGTTTATTTCTTGGTCTTCAATTCTATTCCATTGATCGAGATGTTTGTATCTGTACAAATAACATGCAGTTTTTCTCACTATTGCTTTCTAATAGAGGTTAAGGTCAGGGAGGGTGATTTCCCCAGAAGTTTTTCTCATTGTTGAGAATTCTACTCACATTCCTGTGTTCATTTTTCTAAATGAAGGTGAGAAATGCTTTTTCCATGGCTGGAGATAATTGTGTTAAAATTTTGATGGGGATTACATTGAATCTGCAAATTGCTTTCAGTAAAATGGTCATTTTCACTATGTTAATACTACCAATCCATGAGCATGGGGAATCATTCCATCTTCTGAGTTCTTCTTCAGTTTCTTTCTTATGGGGTTTGAAGTTCTTGCCATAGAGGTCTTTCACTTGCTTGGTTACAGCTATACCAATATATTTTATATTATTTGTGGCTATTGTGAAGGGAGCTGTTTCCCAATTTCTGTCTCAGCCCATTCCTCACTTCTATAAAGTAAGGCTACTGATTTTATTGACTTAATTTTATATTCAACCACTTTACTGAAGATGTTTATCAGTTGTAATAGTACTCTGGAAAAATTTGAGGATCACTATTATATCATCCACAAACAGTAATGTCATAACTTTTTCATTTCCAATTTATATCCCCCTTGATCTCCTTTTGCTGTCTAATTGCTCTAGTTATAACTTCAAGTACTATATTGAATATATAGCGAGAGATTAAGCAGCCTTACTTGTCCATACTTTTAGTGGGATTGCTTCAAATTTCTCTCCATTTAATTTGATGTTAATTGTTGTTTTACTGTATATTGCTTTTACTATATTTAGGCATGTGCAATAAATTCCTGAACTCTCTCAGACTTTTAATATGAAGATGTGTTGAATTTTGTCAAAAGCCTTTTTCAGCATCTAATGAGAGTATAACATACTTTTTTCCCCTTTGAGTTTGTTTATGTAGTGGATTATGTTGACTGATTTTCATATAGTGAACTATCCTTGCATCCCTGGGATGAAGCCTACTTGTTCATGGTAAATGATCATTTTGATGTGTTCTTGGAGTACATTCCAGAGAGTTTTGTTGAGTATTTTTGTGTCAATATTCATAAACAAAATTGGTCAGAAGTTGTCTTTCATTTTAGGTCTTTGTGTGACTTAAGTATTAGAGTAATTGTGACTTCATATATTGAATTAGGTAGTATTCCTCTGTTCCCATATTGTAGAATAGCTCAAGGAGTATTGGCCTTAGCCCTTCTTTCATGAACTGGTAGAATTCTTGACTAAAACCATCTGATTCTATGCTTTGAGGGGAAGGAGGACATGTTGGTAGGTTTTTATTGAGTACTATTAGGGTTATGGGTCAGTTTACATAGTTTACCTAATCCTGATTTTGGTATGTAATATTCATCTAGAAAATCATCCATTTAATCTAGATTTTCTAGTTCTGTTGAGTATAAGCTTTTGTAGTGGGATTTGATAGCTTTTTAATTTTCCTCAGGTGATTATAATTCTCTTTTCACTTCTGATTTTGATGATTTGGATACTATGCGTATTCCCTGTAGTTAGTTTGGCTAAGGATTTGTCTATCTTGTTGATTTTTTCAAAGAACCAGCTCTTAATTTCCTTGTCTCTTTGAATAGTTCTCTTTGTGTCTCATTGGTTTATTTCAGTCCTGAGATTGGCTCTTTCTTTCTTTCTTTCTTTTCTTTTTTCTTTTTTGAATAAACTCTATCATTTATTTATTTATTTATTTATTTATTTTCAATTTTTAAAATTTTATTTTCTATATTTTTTATTTACATTCCAAATGATTTCCTCTTTCCCAATTTCCCCCTCCCAGAAAGTCCCTTAAGCCCTCTTCCCTCCTCCTGTTCCCCATTTACCTAAGAATTTAATGAATTCATTGTTTTTATTTGCTGAGTAATATTCCATTTTGTAAATATACATGGAAAATACCACTGATAAAATTGAAGAAATATATGGAAAAACACGTTAAAACTGACTATTTCACGAAAAATTATACAGATAAGATGGTAGGCATAAAAAATTTCCAAAATAGATTGAAAGTAGAAGTAAAAACATTTTCTGATAAAATTGAAGATTTACATGGAAAATATCTCTGATAAATTGAAGAAATTTATACAGATAAATTGGTAGGAATTAAAATATTCCTAAGTTGATTGAAAGTAGAATTATAAACATTTTCTGATAAAATTGAAGATTTACGTGGAAAATATTTCTGATAAAATTGGAAAAAAATATATGGAAAAACATTAAACTTGAAGATTATCATGGAAAATTATACCGATAAAATGGTAGGCATAAAAATATTTCTAAGTTGATTGAAAGTGAAATTGTGAAAATTTTCTGATAAAATTGAAGATTTTCCTGGAAAATATCTCTGATAAAATTGAAGAAATATATAATAAACTAGTTAAGATTGATTATTTCATGGAAAAATTATACAGATAATATGGTAGGCCTAAAAATATCCCTATGTTTTTTGAAAGTGGAATTATAAATGCTTTCTGATAAAACTGAAGGTCTACAAGGAAAATATTCCTGAAAAAATTCAAGAAATATATAGAGAAACATGTTTAAACTGACTATTATATGGAAAATTATACAGATAAAATGGAATGTATAAAAATGTTCCTAAGTTGATTGAGAGTAAAATTATAGACCTTGTCTGATAAAACTGAAGATCCACATGGAAAATACTTCTGACAAAATTGAAGAAAAATACAGAGAAACGTTAAAACTGAAGATTATCATGGACAATTATAATGACAAAATGGTACAAAAACATTCCTAAATTGATTGAAAGTGGAACTACAAACAACCCCCACCCGGATGAAACCAAAGATCTACATGAAAAACACCTCTGACAAAATCAAAGAAATACACAGAAAAAATATTAAAATTAAAGATTATCATGGAAAATAATACAGTCAAAATGGTAGACACAAAAAGCATTACTGAATTGAAAGAGGAGTTCCAAACATTTTCTGATAAAATTGAAGATCCACACGAAAGACATCTCTGTTAGACTATGTTTTTTTTGGGGGGGGATTGAGTTTATTGACACTATAAGATATTAAGGAATAGTGATTGTTGCTTCCTGTTATTTTTGCTGTTCTTTTTATGTTTGTGTGGTTACTTTCTTTTGGGTTTGTTGGAAAAAGATTACTTTCTTGCTTTTTCTAAGGTGTAGTTTCCCTCCTCATGTTGGAGTTTTCCATCTATTATCCTTTGTAGGGCTGGATTTGTGGAAAGATATTGTGTCAATTTGGTTTTATCATGGAATATCTTGGTTTCTCCATCTATGGTAATTGAGAGTTTTGCTGGGTATAGTAGCTTGGGCTGGCATTTGTTTTCTCTTAGGGTCTGTATGAGATCTGCCCAGGATCTTCTGGCTTTCATCTTCTCAGGTGAGAAGTCTGGTGTAATTCTGATAGGCCTGCCTTTATAGGTTACTTGACCTTTTCCTCTTACTGCTTTTAATATTCTTTCTTTTTTTAGTGCATTTGGTGTTTTGATTATTATGTGCCAGGAGGACTTTCTGGTCTGGTCCAGTCTGTTTGGAGTTCTGTAGGCTTCTTGTATGTTCCTGGACATCACTTTCTTTAGGTTAGGGAAGTTTTCTTCTATAATTTTGTTGAAGATATTTACCAGCCCTTTAAGTTGGAAATCTTCACTTTCTTCTATACCTATAATTCTTACGTTTGGTCTTCTCATTGTGTTCTGGATTTCCTGGATGTTTTGGCTCTGAAGCTTTTGGCATTTTGCATTTTCTTCAACTGTTGAGTCAATGGTTTCTATGGTATCTTCGGCCCCTGAGATTCTTTCCTCTATCTCTTTTATTCTGGTGTTGATGCTTGCATCTAAGACTCCTGAATTCTTTCCAAGATTTTCTATTTCCAGAGATGTCTAACTTTGTGATTTCTTTATTGTTTCTACTTCAATTTTTAGATCCTGGATGGTTTTGTTCAGTTCCTTCACTTGTTTTTTTGTGTTGTTCTATAATACTTTCAGGGATTTTTGTGTTTCCTCTTTAAGGGCCTCTACCCATTCACCCATGTTCCCCTGTATTTCTTTCAGGGATTTTTGTGTTTCTTCTTTAAGAGCCTTTAGCATTTGACCCATGTTCTCCTGTATTTCTTTAAGGGAGTTATTTATGTTCTTCTTGATGTCCTCTAGCAGCATCATGAGAAGAGACTTTAATTCCAGCTCTTGCTTATCCGGTGTGCTGGGGCATCTGGGACTTGCTGTAGTGGGAGTACTGGGCTCTGAGGTTACCAAGTAGCCTTGGTTTCTGTTGGTAGGGTTCTTGTGCTTGCCTTTCGCCATCTGGTTATCTCTGGTGTTAGTTGGTCTTGTTGTCTCTGGCTGGAGCTTCCCCTCCTATGGGCCTATAAGCCTGTGTCTGTACTCCTGGGAGACCAACTCTCTTCTGGCACAGTCTGTGCACAGAAGGCTGTGGAGCTGTCTGGTTCCCTGCTGTAAATGGCGGCTAGAAGGGAAGACTCCTGTCCCAGCTACTCCAATGGTCATATGCCTTGTGCGCTCCTAGCTGTACCAGTCCAGAGAGAATGTGGAGCTCTTACCTCCGCACTAAGAAGTGAAATCTCTGCTGAGAAATCTCTCTCTCCTGGTGGACTAAGCACAGAAGGCTTTGGAGCTGCCTGGTTCCCTGCTGCAGATGGCAGTCGGAAGGGAAGATTCCTGTCCCAGCTGCTCCAGATCGTATACCCTGTGTGCTCCTAGCTGTACCCCTCCAGAGAGAAGGTGGAGATTTCACCTCTGCACTCAGAAGTGAAATCGCTGCTTGGAGATCACTCTCTCCTGGTGGGCTAAGCACAGAAGGATGTGGAGCTGCCTGGTTTCTTGCTGCAAATGGTGGCTGGAAGGGAAGATTCCTGTCCCCCCTGCTCCACTGATTGTATGCCCATTGTGCTCCTAGTTGTAGTGCTCCAGAGAGAAGGTATATATCTCACCTCCATGCTCAGAGTTGAAATCGCTGCTTGGAGATCACTCTCTCCTGGAGGGCTAAGCACAGAAAGATTTGGAGCTGCCTGGTTCCCTGCTGTAAATGCGGCTGGAAGGGAAGACTCTTGTCCTGGCTCTTTCTTGCTGTGTGCTTTTCTTGACTTTGTTTATTTTTGTTCTAGAGCCTTCAGATGTGTTAAGTTGCTAGTATAGGATATCTCTAGCTACAATGTCAAGGCAATCAGTGCTATGAATTTTCCTCTAAACAATGCTTTCATTATGTCCCATAAGTTTAGGTATGCCGTGCTTTCATCTATTTCTTCCCTGACAACGTTATCATTGAGTAGAGCGTAGTTCAGCTTCCATGTGTATGTGGGCTTTCTGTTGTTTGTGTTGTTATTAAAGTCCACACTTAGACCATGGTGATCTCATCGAATGCATAGGACTATTTCAAACCTCTTGTATCTGCTTAGGCTTGTTTTATGTCTGATTATATGATCAGTTTTGTAGAAGGTACCATGAGGTGCGGAGACAAAGTTATATTCTCTTGTTTTGGGGTAAAATGTTCTGTAGATATCGGTTAGATATGAGTATTTGGTTCATAACTTCTGATAGTTTCACTGTGCCATTGTTTAGTTTGTGCTTCAATGACGTGTCCATTGGTAAGAGTGTTGTGTCGAAGCCTCCCATTATTCATGTGTGAGGTTCAATGTGTGCTTTAAGCTTTAGTAAAGTGTCTGTTTCAAATGTGGGTACCCTTTTATTTGGGGCACAGATGTTCATAATTGAGACTTCATCCTGGTGGATTTTTCCTTTGATGAATATAAAGTGCGATTCCTCAATCCTTTTGACTACTTTTGGTTGAATGTTTATTTATTTTATTATTATTTTCTTTTTGGATATTAGATTGGCTACTCCAGGTTGTTCCTTGTGCCCATTTGTATTAAAACTTTTGTTCCTGCCCTTTTCTCTGAGATAGTATCTGTCTTTACCACTGAACTTTGTTTATTGTATGCCGCAAAACGTTGGATTCTGTTTATGTATTCCATCTGTTAGCCTGTGTCTCATTATTGGGGAATTGAGTCCATTGATGTTAAAAGATATTAAAGAACAATGATAGTTACTGTTTTTTTTTTTGTTGTTGTTAGAAGTGCTACTATGTGCCTGTGAGTCTCTTCTTTTGTGTTTTTGTGAGCTGATTTTGTTTTGTTTTGTTTTGTTTTGGTGTACTTAACATTTTATGTTGGAGTTTTCCTTTAGTTTCCTCTGTAGGTCTGGATTACTAGAAAGATATTGTTTAAATTAGCTGTGTCATAGAATATCTTGGTTTTGCCATCTGTAGTGATTGAGGGTTTTGCTAGGTTCAGTATCTTGGGTTGGAATTTGTGTTCTGTTAGGGTTTGCATTACATTGGTTCAACACCTGGCTTTTAGCATCTTTTGAGAAGTCTGCTGTAATTGCAAAAGGTCTGTCTTTATATGGCACTTGGCATTTTTCCTTACCACTTTTTACACTTTCGTTGTTATGTGCATTCAGTATTTTTATTATTATGTGTTAGGAGGATCTTTTTTTCTGGTCCAACATATTTGTTGTTCTATAGGTTTTTGTCCTTCTCTTTCTTCAGATTATGCAAGTTTATTTCTATTATTTTGTTGAAGATGTATTCTGGCCCTTTGAACTGAGACTCTTCACCATCTTCTATTTCTATTATTCTTAGTTTTGATCTTTTCATTGTTTCTCAAATTTCCTGGATGTTTTGGTTTGGAAGCTTTTGACACTTTGCATTTTCTTTGATAATTGTGTCAATATCTTCTATGGTATTTTCCACACCTGAGATTCTCTTTTCTATATCTTCTATTTTGTTGGTGAAGGAGGTCCTAATCTCTTTCCTAAGTTTTCCATATCCAGGGTTGCCTTCATTTTTGATTTATTTCTTCTATTTTCGTTTTTAGGACTTGTACAACTTTGTTCAATTTATCCAACTGTTTGTGTGTTCCTGCATTTCTTTTACGGATTCCTTTGTTTCCTCTTTAAGGCTGTCTACATGTGATATCTTGTATTTCTTTAAGGGAGGTATATATGTCTTCCTCAAAAGTCTCTATCATCTTCCTGAGATGGGATTTTAAGTCAGAATCTAGCTAAAACCATGCTGAAGAATAATAGAAATGCTTGAAATCATTATACTTATTTAAACTTATGCTACAGAACTGTAGTAATAAAAATTGCCTGATATTGACATAAAAGTACAAACCTTAATCAATCCTAACTAATTGAAGTCCTAGACAGGATTCCATATAATTATAGATACATGATTTTTTGATAAAGAACCACTACTGGATAAAATATCTTCAACAAATAGTGCTGTTCAAACTAGAAGTCTACATTAGAAAACTGCAAATAAATGTACATTTATCACCCTGCAAAATCTCAAGTACAAGTTAAGGGAAGACCTTAACGTGAATCCAGATACCATGAACCTGAGAAAATAGAAAGTAGAGAATAGCCTTGGATACTTTGTCACAGTAAATGACATTCTGAATAGAACACTAATAGTATACGTACTAGTAAATGAGACTTCATGAAAGCAAAAAGCTTCTATAAGCAATGTACACTTTCAACTGGAAAATAATCACAGCCTTCATAATGGTAAATATTTTACCACCTACCTATCTAATAGAGTACTAATATCTATAATATATAAAGAACACAAGAAATTATACATCAACAAAGTAAAATAATGGGATGCAAATGGAAACAGAATTCTCAAAAGAGGAATCTTAAACTACTGAAAAACACATGAAAATATTTATCATCTGTGTGAATCAAGTGAATGAAAACTAAATCTACTTTGAAATTCCATCATTCACCTGTCAGAATGTCTAAGTGCAATATTAGAATTGACAGTCTATGCTGTTGAGAAAGTGGGTCAAGGTGAAAACTCCTCCATTATTGGTGGGAATGCAAATTTTAACATATATAATGGAAATTAATATGCAAATTGTGAATTGATCTAGCAGAAGAGACAGATTTTTGATGGTTGGGCATATACCCAAAGGAAACTCCATCCTACCACAAGGATACTTGTTATACTATGTTAATTGTAGTTTTATTCCTAATCGCCAGAAACTGGAAATAACCAAAATCTCCCTCAAACAAGCAAACAAACAAATAAATAAAAAATGGTTAAAGAAGATGTTATATGTTTACACTGTGGAGTATTCTTTATCTGATAAAAGAAATGACATTATTAAACCTGAAGGCAAATATATGGAACTAGAAAAAAAAATCCTGTGTGAGGTAACCTAAACCTAGAAGCACAAATGCTATTGTATTCACATATAAATTCATGTTAACTCTTGAGTACATGATAATGAAGTGACGGTCTACATTCCTTGAGAGGTTAGGTGAAGAGGAAGGCTCTAGACAGAACACATATATTTTTCTGGGAAGAGGAAACTTGTGCTGGTAGATTGGGAGAGGTGTGGATGAAAGCAGAGGGGACCTTGTTGAGGTGATAGACCAAAGGTGAGAGTGAGGGGAGAGATGTCTGGAAATGGGGAGAGTTAAGGGACCATGTACTATCTGATGCAGTGAAAATTATCTAGAATATACGAGGGTGACACCAGTAATGACTCCTAGTATTGGAGATACAGAGTATGAACTAGCTACCTGTTGTAGCCAGACAATGCTTCCAGTTCTGAGTTGAAATGGCATTTGATCAACTCATTGGCCAAAGGGATCCAGTGAATATTCTCAAACTCAGGTCGGTGCTAGGACAGAAAGAACATCATTTCAGCAAACTGACAGTAAACCCCATTGCCAAAGAACAACCTCCACATGGCGAACGGGGCCTTCACACCTATGTTCCAGTCTCTTTGGTGCAGAAAGGTACTCTGCTACCTACCGTAAAAGAAACCTGGACACCATCTCAGCCACAAAGCATTCGACCTATCATTTGCCCTGCCAGCAAAATGTGTTGGACCATGATGACAAAGAACTTGTGGGAGTGCCTAATAAATGTCTGATTTTAACTTTAGGCATAAGCCACTAGAGGGAGCACATGACTTAAACACTGTATGAAGGACCAGGAAACAGAACCTAGATAGCTCAGAGATTCATTTTAGGCAGTAAAAGTTATAATGGTATACTACTGTACTCATAGATTGCTGTCTAGTCCAGTCATCATCAGAGAGGTTTTCTCTGGCAGCAGATAAGATCCAGTGCAGAGACCCACAGGCAGACATTATGTTTAGAGTGAGTCTAAATTGGAGGTCTCTATACAGTCACTGCAGTTAGCTTGGGGAATCCTACTGAAGTGGAAGAGGAAAGATTGTAGAAGTGTGAAGGGGTGGAGGAAACCAGGAGAACATGACCCATTGAAGAAACTTACCAAGGCTTATATAGGTTCAAAGAAATCAAAGTGTCAAATCATGGAGCCTGCAGGGGTCTACACTCTGTTCTCTATGAATATGCTATGCCTGTTAGCCTGGTGTTTTGTGAGACTCCTAACAGTGAAAGCATATTTTTCTCACTCTTCTGCCTGCTTTTAGGACTGTTTTCTCTTACTGTGCTGCACTGTCCAACTTATACGTGAGGGATTTTGGTTCATCTTATTGTATTTTGTTTTGTGTTTGGTTGTTGTCTCTTGGTTGTCTGCTCCTTTCTCAAGGGAAATGGAAGGAGAGTGCCTCTGGGACAGAGGGTGATGTTGAGGTAACTAGGTGAAGAAGAGAGAGAGGAGACTGTTCAGAATATATTCTATGAGGGAAGAATACGTTTTCAATTTTAAAACGTTTTTACTTATTATTCTAGCTACAAAACCTTTAGCCATGTGTTTTGTTTGTGTGTTTTTTTCTGAGATAGCAATATTTTTAGAGTAAAACACACCTATATCTATCAGCTGTGTTACAAAATACAGAAAAATATCTGAGGATATGAATAGGAAATAGCCCAATTGGTAGAGTGTTTTCTTAGCACATATAAAGCTCTGGATGTTGTACGTCATTAAACTAGGCATTGTGGTATATAACTGCAATATTAGATTTGTCTTTTATTTGATATATTTCAATTAATAAAATTGAATGGAAACTTAGAAATTAATTACAGTTAAAAGTGTTTATGTTCAAGGAGGCAGGTTTTATCAGTTACATTTTATGTTTATTTTAAATATGTTTCTCATTCTAAAATCATAAATATACTTCTCAAATTTTGTATATACTTTTCATATATTACTTCAATGATATATTTTTGATCTACTATATTTTTATGTTCTTATACTTTTAATATTATATAAGGTAAATATTTGTTTCATATTTTATCTTGACATTTCATATTTCTAGTACTTCTTTACTAGAATGTCTTTCTTTTCATATTGAATATTAGTGTGCTTTATCAAAATCAAATGCGTCTGAATGTATAGACAGTGTGTGTCCTGGACTGTCTCATGTGTCTTTCAGAATACAGTATTCACTGTGATTTTATAATTAAGTCTAACACGTAGAATATAAGTGAAGATATACATACACACACACACACATATATAATATACATGTCCTTGTGTTTTGTATATTAAGACAATATACTTTTAAAGCCATTTAAAATGATCAACCAAAATCACACAATACATTTCAAATTAGACAAGTCATAAGATTGACACTGAAGCGGCTCTAGCCAGCTCAAGCATAGCAAACACAGCTCTGGCAGGCCTTGTCCATCTACTCCATCCCCTCTTCCTTATTAAAAACTGTTAGATATAATCCTAAATCTAACTGCCAAGGTCTATTCCGTTATTTGGCCACTTCTTCCTCCTGAGGGTGACTATCAAGGTCCAGCAATCCAAATATTGAAAGTCAACAACCAAAGGCCTCATTTGGCTCACCTGATTAACATGCCCAACTAAAATTAAACATCCCTTTTATTTATATAGAGTACCATTTTTCTATGGGCCACATATGTTTCCTCTCTTATCGAGAGACAGTTGTTCATCCCCTTCTCCCTGGCCTCAAATTCCGGGACAAATACCCCTTTGCCTCCTGTTCTGTACTATTTGTCTCTAGTCCTCTATATCCAGCCTTTGTCTTTTAGTCCTCACTCTTTGACCCTCTGGGGCAAATAAATCCCTTTTTGAGGTGTAAACTGTGTCTTGGGGATCCTGAGCCAATAACAATCCTTATAGAGTTAGAAACTAAAACCTTTCTAATCAATTTTGTTGGTAAATAAATACATATATACGTATGTATATGTATATATGTGTGCAAATTTATTTTGTGATGTATATTTATTTTTGGTGAATAAATTAGGGAATGAGCAGAGTTTAAATTTAATTTTGTTTTTTTAGAAAGTTTGTCCTGAATATATATTTTTTCTTTTTTCTTTTATTGAAAATTGACTCTTCTACACAATAATTTCTGATTATGGGTTCCCCTCCCTCTGTTCATCTCTTTTCCCCAATCCTCACATCTGGAAGGTTTCTAAGGCATTAGAATATATAACATAATAAAATATAATATATAAAATACAAACAATACTTCAGAATTAGGCAAAACAAACAAATAGAAGGTTAAAAAGTCCAAGTTTAAACATAAGAAACAGAGACAAACTTCTTCACTTGGTAATTCTATATAAACACTAAACTGGAAGCTATAACATATACTCAGAGTACCATATGCAGAATTGTACAAGATGCTGCTTTAGTCTCTGTGAGTGTAGATGTACTGTGCTCACCTTAAAGGCCCTTGTGTCTTTTGTGTTTCAATTTTTCTTCCAGATCTTCCATGCTGTTTTAGTTAGGGTTTTACTGCTGTGAACAGACAACATGACCAAGGCAACTCTTCTAAGGACGACATTTAATTTGGGCTGACTTACAGGTTCAGAGACTCAGTCCACTGTCATAAAGGCATGGCAGTGTTCAGACAGGTATGGTGTAGGAAGAGCTGAGAGCACTACATCTTGTTTTGAAGGCAAAACAGAGAAGACTGGTTTCCAGGCTGCTAGGATATGTGTGTTATAGCCCATACCAACAGTGACATATGCATTTGAACAAGGCTATACCTCCTAATAGTGCCACCCCCTGGACTAAGCATATACAAACTATCACATATCCTGTTCCCTGAGCTTTGACAATGTGGAATTTGATGGAGATATCCTGTTTAGAGATAAATGACCCAAGGTTTCTCACTCTCTCGAAAATGTTTGGTTATAAATCTTTTTATTTTCCCCATCTGTTTCAGGAGAAAGTTTCACAGATAATAGCTTTAAGGAACTGGTTGATAAATGTAGGAAAGGGTCATTAGGAGTCATTTCATCACTACATATCTTTACACAATTAGTATTTGGATTTTTACTAGGTCCCTGGGTTCTTAGTCGCTCAAGCAGTTTCTGGTATGGGTCCCATCAAATGGAGTGGTCCTTAAGTTAAATCAGTTGGTTATTCTCAGAACTTTAGGCCAGTATTGCCCTAGCACATCTTTCTATCAGGACAGCATTGTAGATCATAGGGTTTGTAGTTGGCTTAGTGTTTTGTTTCTCTTTTGTTAGCTTGAAGAGTAATACCCATTACCAAAAATGCCAGAACATAGAAATGAAGGCTCTATGTAGACAACAGCATCATATCTTAATGTTATATGAGTTGTGTAGCTGTCATCTTCAGCAACGGAGTCTTGTTAAAACTCTGTGTAGGACAACATACAGTCTTGGCAACAACCTGGGTTGTTCTGAGATTCCAATCTGACATATTTGCCCAGGAAGACAATTAGACATGTCACTTTCTGGCCTGGAAAATTTAGTAAGAGATGAATAGTTGGGACTCTGTCTCCCCCATTATATTGATTTCATTTAGATTGTCTTCATATGTGTATACATGTTAGGTAGATTCTACTGTATTAGGTTTTGATGCTATTTCTAAAGTTTCCATTAATTTTGTCTATCTCAGTATTCTCTCCCTCAACCCCTCTGTCCTTCCTTTCCCCATTGGTTCCTCTTGTTCCAGCTCCATTTCATGTATATAACCATAATTGTGTATCATAGTTTCCTTTTCTTCTAGATCTACCTCTACACTATAGTACATTACTCTATACCAAACTCTGTGGTTCTATGGACTGTACTTTGGTTACCATTAGTTTAACAGCTATTAGCCACATATAAGTGATTAAAAATTACATATCTGTCTAGAATACCTCATTCAGGATGATTTTTTCAAGTTCCATCTATTTGCCTGAAAATATTATGATATTTTTTTTTTAATTTTATTTTATTTTATTTTTTTTAATTTACATTCCAAATCACTTCCTTCACTTTATGTTTGGCTTACTGCCCCCTCCCTGTCACCCTTCTCACAATCTTTCTCTACCCCCCTTCTCTTTGCAGGTGGGGGCCCCCTTCCCCCCCCCAGACACCTTGCACATCAACTACCTGTGGGGCTAGGTGCATCCTGTCCCACAGAGACTATCCCAAAAGCTGTTGTCCACATGCTGGATATGTTTTTCTAGATGGGCTGCCTTGTCTGGTTTTATGGGTATGTTATTTTCTTAAGAGCTAAGTAATATTTCCATTGAAGAAATGAACCCAATTTTCATTATCCATTCTTCTGTTGAGGGATGTACAAGTTGTTTCCAATTTTTGGCTTTGATAAATAAAACAGTTAGAAACATAGGTGACTAATTGTCTGGGATAAAATGAACCACTCTTTGGATATATGTCCAAGAATAGTGTTTCTGGATCTTATGGTGGGTCAATTCCCATACTCCTGAAAATTACTTTTGAAGTGGATGTAGATTTTTTCTGTATGCCCATCAGCAACAAATGAATGTTCCATATATATATATATATATATATATATATATATATATATATATATGGAACATGTATACATATATATATATATAGCATATATATATATATTGTTAAAAATATATATATATTGTAAAAAAGATAATTATTAAAAGATATAATATATGTGCACCCCAGGTGCACTAAGGCCCTTAGTCATTTGCAAAATAGTATGGAAAAATAGTATGCAAAATAGTATGCAAAATAGTATGGATAATTATTAAAAGATATAATATAGTGCACCCCAGGTGCACTAAGGCCCTTAGTCATTTGCAAAATAGTATGGAAAAATCCAGAGAAACAAAGAAAGATAATTCTTTTAAGAATTATCTTTTTTACAATATATATATTTTTTAATTATCTTATTATATATTAAAAGATAAAAGATTATATTATATATATATATATATAATATATATATATATATAAAGAAAAAACAGATATATATATATATATATATATGTATATGTAGATACATATATGTATATCTACATATATATATATATATATATCTACATTATAGCATCTATATATATATATATATATATAGATGCTATAAAGGTTTCTTTTTAAACTACTGTAATCATTTATTTATATTATTTTATCCAACTACCTTTTCTGTTTCCCTTTTTAATTTTTATTAAATAATTTAATTTTTAATTTATAATAATAATTTAATTTAATTTAATTTAAATAATAAATAATTTAATTTTTATTCAATAATACTTTCATAATCTTATTGCCAGTTAGTAATAGCTAGGATTTATTTCTACCTATAAAAGCTTTTATAAAAAATATACATAGAATATATATTATACATAAAAAGATGCTTATTTCACTTAACTATTTATTGTGTCATCATCAGAATATTAATAGATATATTATAAATTCCATTATGATAGCTATACAGGAACATCAGGAAAATTAATCACTTTTTGTGCTATGACACATGTGTAAATTGTGTATATCTAATGTAATATCAAGAAAATATTTCATAATAACTAAAATTGCCTCTTTTTATTCTATTGTCTATCAGTCTGAAATCCACATATAGTGTGTTACATGATTAACATCTCAATATCTGATGAATGTAGGCATAATGTCATTATTCACTATATAGAGGTTATTCTTCTATTATTCAAATGCTGATTTCTATGCCATCATATCCAGCTGTAATCTGGCCGTGGCATTTTAAATCTTATTCTAAGACTCTTCTATATCAATGTTGCATAAATTCCCCATTTATTCACTTAATTGACAAGAAAAGTTAATCAACCAATCTCTGAGCAGTAGAGAGCAGATGACTAGACTTAATCCCAGTCAGGGAAGGGGTAGAAAGGGGAAGAAAAAGAATTTCTGTGAGGAAAAGGTCTACAGGACACCATGGGAATATATGTGGAGGAGAGAGAGCCAAAATCGATACTAAATGAAAGTATATAGGGGATTTTGACTGGGAGGTAGCCAGATTAGTTTAATGGAGTATAATAAACTAATAACTGCTCAGTTATTATGCAATAAAACTTGATGAAATAAATCTCATAAGTCTCTCTCTCATTTATTTGGGAATAGATTAGGATAAAGAAAAAACTATCACCTTTAAAAGTACACGAATATGGTGGTTTCAAATGAGAAGGGTAGACTGACTCCATGACTGACTTCAAATCAGCAGTTCAGGACTGGGCAAGAAGAAGCTGATCAGTCACCTGTCCTGAGGCAAGAACAAAGGGTCATGCTTGACTTCTGCAGAACAAACACTTTGCGTTTACATAATATTTGAGTCCAGGGTATCAATCTTCAGTAAATCATGCACCCTTACACACATAGATTCCAGGCTTACAGAATTTCTGAGGGAAAGAGAAAATATGGTTACTTAGCACCTGCAGTTTCTTAGGTAGTTCAGGGTTTCATGAATAGATTTCTCCCACAAACCCCCTCCACAGCACCCCAGGTGCACTAAGGCCCTTAGTCATTTGCAAAATAGTATGGAAAAATCCAGAGAAACAAAGAAAGATAATTCTTTTAAGAAATCCCTGCTGAGTAAAAACATTTGCTCTTCAACAAAGGCAAACTTTCCAAAACCAGACATAATTTCCTAGGTAGGAAGGAGGATACATCCCTTTGAGAAGGAACTCATGCTAACATGAGGAGCCAACCCCAATGGGCACAACAACTTCCGAGAGCAGTGAAAGAGTGAGATCTGGTCAGGCAGCTCCTGGGAGACAGAAATATCCTGTTCTGTGAATGAAAACAAAGGGGCATGGCCAAACACAGACTTGTGAGAACTATTCAAGAAAACGGGGTAAAGTGGAGACAGAGCCCATGAAGATTAGTATTCGGACTCTGGAGACCAGCATCCAACATCATTGGAGTGGAGATCTAACTCTATTGTTCAGTACAATAGACTTATACAGGATTTTTAAGGATAAGTTTGTAGTTACATAATAAAGGGACAAATTGTCTTGTGGAATCTAATTCATTTTTCCATGCCTCTATAGGGGAGGGAGTAAGTCATGGCAGGATTTGTGAATGGTTCCAGCCAAAAAATGAGGTAGGGAAGCAACCATCACCATGTCCTCATGTCCTTTCTCAGATCCTTTGTTCTATTTCAAAGGTATGCCAGGAGCAAACTCTGATCATGTGTTGTAGATCCTGGATCGCATGCATGGCAGATGAAGATTCCTGGAGCAACCCAGGAGTCTATGGCACCTTGGTCTCCATTCCACCTCTTCCTCCTCCAAATTGGCTCCCACATCCCCTACACAGACTGAGAAAAGTGAAGAAGAAATACAAAATAACAAAACTTCTGACACGTTAAAAAAATATTTAAAGTTTTGTTTTAATGCTAAAACAATGCAAGGATCTGGATATAAATATCCATATGTAAATACTGCACATAAGAAACACACCTTAGCAACAAAGATAGGTATTGACTCAGAATAAAGTTCTGGAAAAAAGTTTTTTTCCAACACACAGATCCAAGAAACAAGCTGGCATACACATTTTAAAACCTAGTACAATTCACTTTCAAGGTGTATGAATTGTCCTTCCCAGTTGTTTTTGCTTAATATTTGTTGGTGCACCTGGTTAGGGAGGCATCTATTCAAAGAGGAATATTCATCAAAGGAAAAAATGCCCCAACGTGATATCTCAGTTCTAAATATTTATGTCCTAGATGCCATACTCACATCTTTAAAAGAAACATTACTAAAGCTTAAATTTTACATTGAATACCACACATTAATAGTGGGAGACTTCTAATCCCTACTTTTACCAATGAACAGGTGTGATATACCTTTAAGGGCCCAGGTGTGGTTCCACATCCTCTGCTTCATCATGCTCAGGGTGTCCAGATGCCTTTGCACACCAGGCTGGAAGAAAGAAGCAGAGTCTTTACGTGGTAAGGTTCTGCAGGATCCTGGGACAGCTGAAGAGTGAGTGCTCAGGGCTGGGAAAGGAGAGAAGAGGGCTTCTCTGAAGATCTCAGTGTTATAACTTCTTTCTATGAAGGTCTTCTCTAACAATCTTCAATGAAACAGCTCTCTTAAGAGTATCTTAGCTCATGTGCATACACTTTATTCAAGATGAACAGGGGCTATATATATGGACCTTGACAAGTGTGGCATGGTCAGTAGGTAAAAAAAAAAGAAAATCATTGGATTGAAGTGTAAAGTTCTGGGAATATCTCATTTGCATAGAGATGCAGTCCAGGAATCCCAGATACTTACTGGATAGGTACTTATTGGAAAAAAAGGAAGTTTGTAGGGTCTGCCAAGGACTACTTAATAACTTAATTAACTACTTAATTAATTAATAACTACTTAATAACTTAATTAACCCAGATAGTGGGTGTAGGGAGTCAATATCCCCAGACAAGATCAGAAAAGGGGAAGCTCTGCTGGTAAAGGAAATCCTCCATTTTGTGCCTAGTTCAAAAAAAGATAGCCTGTCTTGGTTGACTTTGTTCTTAATTACCAGGGTTTCCCCAATAGGAAAGGCTAAGATAAAAAATGTACATGATTGAACATGCTAGCAAGGGTACAGAGCAAGTGGAGCTCTGCTCCATTGTGATGGGTGTGCAAACTTGCACAACAACTCTGGAAATCAATATAATGGTTCCTCAGAACCTTGGGTATCAATCTACCTCATGAGCCAGATATACCACTCCTGGGTGTATACCCAAAAGATAGTTCACCATACCATAAGGACACTTGCTCAGTTATGTTCATAGCAACTTTATTTGTAATAGCCAGAAACTGGATCAGCCTAAACATCTGTCAAGTAAAGAATGGATAAAGAAAATATGGTTCATTTATCCAATGGAATACTAGTTAGGCATTAAAAACAAGGACATCATGAAATTTATAGCAAATGGATGGAATTAGAAAAATATCATCCCAAGTGAGGAAATTCAGTCGCAGAAAGACACACATGATATATTTGAAATTTTAAGTGGTTATTAGCCACACAAAACAGGATAATCAGAATATAACCCATAGACCCAAAGATGTCAAGTAATAAGGAGAGCCCAAGGGGACAATGTTTAAATCTCACTTAGATGTAGAGATAAAATAGACACCTGAAGTAAAAAGAGAAACTGGATAGGAAAGGGATAGGAAAAAAAACAAAAAACAAAACAAAACAACAACAAAAGAAAAAAAAAAACAGGAGGGAATCAGGAGTGGGAAGGAAGCACTGCTAGCAAAGAGAATGGAATTCAGTGGGAGCATCTCTGGGACAGGGGAGGCTTCCAGGAGCCTATGAGGATGACCCTTGCTCAGATTATTACCAAAGGGAGATATGGATCCTGAAAAGGCCACCCACTATAACCAGATGGAACTTCCAGTAGAGGGAAAAGGACACAACCCCACCCACAAACCTTCAACCTAATTTTTATTTCTTCTATAAGTAGTTCAAGAATAAAGATGGAAAAGAGATCAAAGGAATGGCCAACCAATGATTGGCCCAATTAAAGACACACTCAGGAGTTGGGGGAGAGCCTATCCCTGACACTACTAATGTTTCTCTTCTATGCTTGCAGACAGGAGCCTAACATAACCACCTTCTGAAAGGCTTCATCTACCAGGTTATAAAAGACAATACAGGAACCTACAACTAAACAATTATAGGAACTTAAGGAAGAATTAAAGGAGGCAGAGGGATCAAAAAACACCACAAAAAGACCTATAGAATAAACTAACCTGGGCCCAGGAGAGTACACAGAGACTGAACCACCAACCAAATCATGCATGGGCTGGAAGACCTAGCTCACCTCCATATATGTAGCAGATATGCAGCTTGTTGTTTATGTTGGTCCTCTAGCAATTAGAAATAGGCTGACTTTGGATCCCTATCCCATAGCTGGACTGCCTTGCCTAGCCTCAAGGGAAGAAAATATGCCAAGTCCATTTGTGTCTTGATGTTCAAGGGTGAGCTGATACACATGGGGATGACTCCTCTTCTCTGAGGCTAAAAGCACAAGAAAATGAGGGAAGGAGTGAGGCTGGGATGGGGGGAGAAGAGGAGGATAGCTGTGATCAGGCTCTGAATGAAAGCTAACCTAAAAAAAAATTTAAAAGAAACGGAAAATAAATAAGGCATATTTAGGTGAGAGACATAATCATAAATAGAAATAAAAGAGAAAGAGATAAATGAAACAAAAGAGAAAGAAATAAATTACTTAATTGTGATAGACACATGATCAATTCTGAATAAGGTCATGCTGATACTCTTGTTAATGAACAATGTGGATGACAACCTGTAGATGGGCAGGATTTGAGAACGTTTAAAGGAAGTATAACCAAATTCAGAATACATCCACCATTAATGAAACAAATATTAATTTATTGGTCAATTCAAAATGAAATATTTCGCCAAAGACTGGAAACATATGACAGAAGCATTATTAGAACATGGTCTACAGTAACAATTGCATTCTTGTTAGATATAAGAGGCTAGGGAGATTTAAAAAAGAGAGATTTAGAAAAGGTATCAATATTTCTGAAGACCAGCTACTTCTACTAGGGGAAAGTCAAATATACTCAGGTGCAGATACATGTCATATATGACAAAGCAACCTTAGCATTATGTCACATGGCTGCCTTAAATGCTTGGGACAAGGTTGAAATTACAGGAAAATGACTTGAACTGTTTACCCAGATTACATAAGATCCTAAGGAAACATATAGTAACTTTATATAGACATTGATTGCAGGTATACATAGATGTTTATCAGATCTACTAGCTAGAAAAGTACTATTGAATTTTTAGCTTTTAAAAATTATAATGCTGAATAAAAAATGTGATCAGGCTCTTGAAGGTAAAATCAGCACCAATAGATGAACAGATTTTAAACACTTTTGATATTGTATCTCATTCATATGATATGATCTTAATAGAAGAAGAGATCTCTCAAGGTTTTGAGAAAATCCATTCATTAATATTTTAATTGTGGTGACCAAGATCATTTCAAAATTATAAAGAATACTAAAGTAATTCTGAAAAAGGGTCAATGGTTTCTGAATTATTCAGAAGTGGCAAAGGCAAACACTTTTCTAATTAAAGTAAATCAGCAAAAGACAAACCAGGTAACTCTTTGTCAAAAACATCCAATGATTTAATTAAAAAAAAAATAAAATAAATAATAAAAAAAAACCAGAACTCACTGAGGAATTTCTAGTGAAATGTTCAAAATCATGTTCTATTTTAATTTGTTTTGTAAATACATAAAAATTCTTTATATATAGATATTAAAAGTTAAAAAAAAATCCAATGATTTTCTTGTAGGCCCCAATACCAAATTCAAATCAACTAATTCAGAGCAAGATGCAAGATACTCATCTTCCTAACATTTAAACAATACTTCTTTGAAAATATACATTAAAAACTTAGATGTAAAAGTCAAAGCAACTGCAATAGAGAAAACAAACAAACAACCCAGAAAGCTAGCTGTAACATTTGTTTTCAAGTCTATGTGCTGTGAAAATCCAGGCTTAAATAAGTCTTGGTTGGAACAGTCTAAAAGCCTGGACCAATTGGGCTCAACATTTCTTTCTTTTTTTTTTTTTTTTTTTTTTTTTTGGTTTTTTTGAAACAGAGTTTCTCTGTGTGGCCCTGGCTGTCCTGGAACTCGCTCTGTAGACCAGGCTGGCCTCGAACTCAGAAATCCGCCTGCCTCTGCCTCCCAAGTGCTGGGATTAAAGGCGTGCGCCACCACCGCCCGGGCTCAACATTTCTATTTAAGTTGTCCAGAAGCAGATTTTGACAAAACAACTATTAAGACAGTCTGAAGGAGGATCAGGCAAGATAGTAGAATAAGCCCATCTCTGGATTTCAGCATCTCCAAGGGTCATTCTTGTTAGGGATACTTTTCTGATTATTTTTCAGTGTGAATATATAAACTTTCAAAAGTAATTAATGCAAAATATTATTATTATTACTGAATGTCTTAAAATAGAGAATTGTGCATGTATATTAAAATAAAGAACATCCAAAGAATTATAACATCCAAATATAAAACTGACTTCTCAAAATATAGAAAAAATCCAAAGATTGGCATAGGTTATGATTTCTATTTGACACAAAAGTAAGTAGTGGATGGCTAATGTAATATTAAGGTTATATTTCTTCTGGGCATTTGGTAACTTTGTTGTACATCTGAGAGAATATAAGATTGGAAATAGGTCACTGTAAATTCGATAAAGACTTTCTTATATATGTAACAAAACAATTTTTCATCCCACAGAACTCTCAAATATGACAAAGGTAGACTGTCCCCATAATTTTGCTATAGTAAATCCAAAATACATATAACACTCCATTTTTTCATTCATATTATTTTCTCTGGGATTAAAAGAAAAGAAAAATATTTAACTACATAATTCCCAAGTACTTGCAGAAAGGACAATATTCTCATAGTAAATTTCTCATCATACTCTGAATTAAAATTTTACATTATAAAACTAAGAGGAGCTAACTAATCATCTTGAAAACCTAGGGAAATTAACCCCAAGTGTTTGTGTCACATATTAGTGAAGGTCTCTGTGGCAGTTTATCCATAATTCTTCACCTTTCATCAGTCAAGGATAAATTTTGTAGAGTTACATTTGATTCTGACAGTCTAAAGTAACAAGTGGATAAATACCTTGAACATATTAATCATTTGTGATACCAAACACACATATAGTAATTTGTGTCATAATCATTCACTGTGACTTGTTTTCTTTTCAATACATTGTGAGAAACCTTGTAGGCCTGAGTGTTGACATTACTGTGATGAATCATTTAGCTACATGGCTAAGAGGAACAGAAAGTGATACAAATAACCTTTTCAAATACAATATAACCTTGGGGCTCTTTTCTCCAATGAATAAGATTTCAGTACATATTTTACAACAAAAATATTTGATTTTTTTCACTCAAAATTGTGGTGATATTTTATTTGTTTATTTTCACCATTAAATTTAACCTGTTCACGTAAAAAAGAATAGTCTCTTATATTATTGGGAATGTTTTGTGTAAGATGCAGCTCCAAGCTAATGTTGTGTTATTGTGGCAGCACCTTGTCAAAGATGTAATAATTTATAATGAGAGAAAACTGTTTCCAGGTACTATAGAATTTACTAGTAAATTTTAGGGTCTAAAAGTGAGCACTTTAACTGCTAATTGTCATATAGAACTGAAGTGAACTTTTCTTAATGCATATTATTTCATTTATATTCTTGTATTACATACCATAACTTATGGTGATAAATAATTACAATATAGCCAGGAGCAGTTCATACAGAGGGCTCAATTATAGTTGAAAAAGTAGGAGAGATTTACACTTGAACCAAACTGCAAGGGCATAGTGTTTTTATAAATATGTGACATATATTTATAATATTTCCCTTTGGAACACTGCAAAATGGTTAACACTGGAAATAAAACTCAAGATTATAGCTAAGAAATACTGGGATTTTCTTGGTAAAAATCTATGCTATAAATAGCTACAGCTTCCAAAACAGAGTCAGACTACAATATGAAGAATTGATGCAGTGTAAAGATAAGATGTACTACTGCAAATATGTTGAAAATTCTTCATTACTTTAAAAAATAACACTATATATGTGCATACACCGACACACAGACACAGAGACACACACACGTGTACGTGAATGAGACTTACCTGGGAAGAAAGAAAAATATGTATTTCAGGCTTCAGATTTACCTCCTGGTACTGTTCCCTCGTAAAAATGTTGTACTGATAAAAATAAATTTTAAAAAGAAGAGTAGAAGATAAAAAGATTAAAAAAAAAGCTTGCATAAAATTATCAAGTAAAAGAGAGACACATGGATGTTTTCAAGACCAAGAAAAAGAAAATGTGTATTCTGTTACAGACAATTGTAAGATACAGTATGAAAAAACAACCTGGTGAATGTCAACTACAAAGATTCATTTGCTCGAAATCTGCTCGCTCTGGGCCTTAGCCTTTAATGACTGAGCCATCCTTCCAAGGGTGACCCTATAGAAGGACCAGCAGTCTCAATTAATCTGGATCTCTGCGATCTCTCAAATACTGTGTCACCAAACATGCAGCATACAAAAGCTGATATGAAGCCCCCATCACACATACAGTAGAGCACTGCCAGTTGTGGCTTTAGTCAGAGAAGATGCACCTAACCCTCAAGATACTGGAGGCACCAGGGATTGTAGAAGGCAGGTGGGGTGGGTGGTGGTGACATCCACCTGGGGTCACAGGGATGGGGAGGAGGTATCAGATGTGGAACATTCAGAGGATGGATGGGGAAGGATAAAATATGGAGTATAAGAAAATGAATAAATTAAAAAAGTTTCATTCATCAAAGACACACTGGAGTAAATATAGAATAAACAAAATGAAAAGAATTAATCACAGAGTACTTCATGTTCTATGAAATTTGATTGATGAGATTGCTGTGATTTAATATTTGTTATTCCACTCAAATTCATATTAAAACCTAATATTCATTGTAAAAATTAGTAAGGGTAAGGCCTGTATGTTATTAGGGCATGAGAGATCTACACTTATATATCAATAAATACCTGACTATGTGTTTTAAAGTTATTTCTCCTATCTTCTGTTCACCCTGTGATGATAGAGATGCAATAATTAGTTGCTTTTTTGCAAGCAGAACTCAGCTCTGCTAGATAACACTAAACTGACTTGTGTCTCAAAGAAGCACTAACCAAAGATGTGAGAAACAAATGTCTCTCCTTATAAAAGCTCTATCATTGTGAATATGTGATAATAGTAAAATAGGCTGGAAAAATAATAATAGAATAGATATTTTAAAGAAATGACACAAATATCAAGATAATAAATTTTTGGAAATATTGGGATGAGGCACATAACACAAAATTATAGACCAGGATCCAAATGTTATAGCCAGAAAGGGAAGGGAGGAAAAAAGTAGTAACAAGAAATACATAATAAAAAACTCAGTTCTGAAGACATGATTTAATGTTAACTCCCTTTAAGCATTTGTCTAAACAAAAGAAGTGAAGAGGAAATTTATTAAGAAAAATTATGTCTATTAACAGTAACTGAAGGAAAATTTTCTATTTATATATTTGTATGTATGTAAACATAGCTGGTTATGTACCAGGTTACATGTAAGAATGATAGAAAAGAAAAAAATAGATACATAGATTGAAATAATTGTATTCCTGTCTGCATTATAATTTTATAGCAATACACACAAGAAATATGAAAAGTTAAGGAAGCATTATAATTAGGACTATGTTATACTGTAAGTTTGTCCTTTGGAAGGATATATTTTCCCAGTGGTGAGAAGTATATGACAAAAAACTTATGATGGATCAACAAAGCTGGACAAGTTGGGAAATAATGACCTTGGAATATTATCCATCAGGGCTTCCTGGGACTCCATGGTCTGTTATTCACCTACACATTTTTTTTTAAGTTGTGCTGTTTATTAGCTATTTAGATTTGATACTGATTCTACTGCACATTTAATAAAAAATGTATAAGATAATATACCTTCATTTTATAATTATTTGCTCAATTCTTAGGTTATAAAAAATAGCCATTGTAAAGAATATTCCAATAAAGAGTGATGTATAAGTAAAATTATTCATTAAAACATCTGTTATCCGGCCAATTTGCTGAAGTTATTTATCAGCTGTAGGAGTTCTCTGGTGTTCTTTGGGTCGCTTAAGTAAACTATCATATCGTCTGCAAATAGTGATAGTTTGAATTCTTCCTTTCCAATTTGTATCACTTTGACCTCTTTTCGTTGTCTAATTGCTCTAGCTAGAACTTCAAGTACTATATTGAAAAGATATGGAGAGAGAGGGCAGCCTTGTCTAGTCCCTGATTTTAGTGGGATTGCTTCAAGTTTCTCTCCATTTAGATTGATGTTGGCTACCGGTTTGCTGTAAATTGCTTTTACTATGTTTAGATATGGGCCTCGAATTCCTGATCTTTCCAAGACCTTTGGCATGAAAGGATGCTGAATTTTGTCAAATGCTTTCACAGCATCTAATGAGATGACCATGTGGTTTTTTTCTCAAAAGATAAGCAGGCTGAGAAAGAAGTAAGAGAAATGATACCCTTCACGATAGCCACAAACAATATAAAGTATCTTGGTGTGACTCTAAGCAAACAAGTGAAAGATCTGTATGACAAGAACTTCAAGTCTCTGAAGAAAGAAATTGAAGAAGACCTCAGAAATCTGCCATGCTCATGGATTGGCAGGATTAATATAATAAAAATGACCATCTTGCGAAAAGCAATATACAGATTCAATGCAATCCCCATCAAAATCCCAACTCAATTCTTCATAGAGTTAGAAAGAGCAATTCAAAAATTCATCTGGAATAACAGAAAACCCAGGATAGCTAAAACTATTCTCAAGAGTAAAAGAATCTCTGGGGGAATCAGTATCCCGGACCTGAAGCTGTACTACAGAGCAATAGTGTTAAAAACCGCATGGTATTGGTACATTGACAGGCATATAGATCAATGGAACAGAATTGAAGACCCAGAAATGAATTCACACTCCTATGGTCTCTTGATCTTTGACAAAGGAGCTAAAATCATCCAGTGGAAAAAAGATAGCCTTTTCAACAAAAGGTGCTGGTTCAACTGGAGGTCAACATGCAGAAGAATGCAAGTTGGCCCATTCTTATCTCCTTGCACTAAGCTCAATTCCAAGTGGATCAAGGACCTCCACATAAAACCAGACACACTGAAACTAATAGAAAGGAAACTAGGGAAGAACCTTGAACATATGGGCACAGGGGAGAATTTCCTGAACAGAACTCCAATAGCTTATGCTCTAAGATCAAGAATTGACAAATGGGACCTCATTAAATTACATAGTTTTTGCAAGGCAAAATACACTGTCAAAAAGACAAAGTGGCAACCAACTAACTGGGTAATGATCTTTACCAACCCTCCATCCGACAGAGGGCTAATATCCAATATATACAACGAACTCAAAAAGTTAAACTCCAGAGAGGCAAGTAACCCTATTAAAAAATGCGGTACAGAGCTAAACAAAGAGTTCTCACCTGAAGAATATCTAATGGCTGAGAAGCACCTAAAGAGATGTTCATCATCCTTAGTCATTAGGGAAATGCAAATCAAAACAACCCTGAGATTCCATCTCAAACCAGTCAGAATGGCTAAGATCAAAAACAAAGGAGACAACAGTTGTTGGCGAGGATGTGGAGAAAGAGGAACACTCCTCCACTGCTGGTGGAATTGCAAGCTGGTACAACCACTCTGGAAAGCAGTCTGGCGGTTCCTCAGAAAACTGGGCATGACACTCCTGGAGGATCTGGCTATACCACTCCTGGGCATATACCCAGAGGCTTTACCTGCATGCAATAAGGACACATAGCATCCTTATTTATAATAGCCAGAAGCTGGAAAGGACCCAGATGTCCCTCAAAGGAGGAATGGATTCAGAAGATGTGGTATATTTCCAGAATGGAATACTACTCTGCCATTAAAAACAATGAGTTCACGAAATTCCTAGGCAAATGGTCAGAACTTGAAAATATAATCCTTAGTGAGGTAACCCAATCACAAAAGAACACACATAGTATGCAGTCACTGATAAGGGGAGATTAACCCAGAATCTCGGAATACCCTAGACACAATACACATATCAATATATTTCCAAGAAGATGGAAGGAGAGACCCCTGGTCATGGAAAGACTGGATGTAGGGGAATGCCGAGACAGAGAAGCGAGAAGGGGTTGAATGGGGAAAAGAGGGAAGGAAGGGGGCTTATGGGACTTTCGGGGAGTGAGGAAACGGGAAAGGGGAAATGATTTTGAATGTAAATAAAAATATAAAAAATAATAAAAAAAGTTCAATCCCTTTAAATAAAACATCTGTTATCTAATAATTTCATGAAAAAAAAAGTTATGATGGCCGTGCCTGTACTTTCTGCTGGGGCAAACTCTTGCCAGGTCTGCAACAGTGAAGACATCAACTCCTGATACTTCCTAGAGAACCAGCCACACTCAAGGCATTTGCCTTCCCACCTCTGGAGACCCAGAGATGCTGCTGCAGGTCTGGCAGGACTCGCTACTCAGCAACCACCTAAACACCTGCCCTCCAGAATACTACTGCCTTTCTATTCCCCCTGCCCCTTCAGCTGCCTATCTTCCCTGCTGGAAAAGACTCTTGCAGGGTATGCCACAGTGAAGACACCATCTCTTGATACATCCTAAAGAACTCACTGCACTCAGGGCATTTGGTCCCTCAACAGGAGTGGGGAGAGGCCTGGGAGCTCAGGTAAGTCTACCCCAGCTGCTCTGAGAAACCTGTCCGGACCCATCAGGTGTGAGACTTTTGGTTTCTGTCTCTGGCTTGGGAACATCCTCTCCAAGAGTGCACCATATCCAGATGGAGCAGGGGGATAACTAACCTCCCAGGACATTGGAAAGGCCTGAGAGTACAGAGCTGATCCTGGACCACAGAGTTACATACACAAACACCAACACAGGAGAGCTCGTCTCCCAGGAGTGCCTACATAACTGTGTGCACAGAATGATCAGAAATCCCAGGAGTACAGATACACAGGCTTTCAGGTCAGGTAAGCCACAGTCAGAGACAGCAAGACAGATAACTCCAGAGATAACCAGGTGGCAAAAGTCAAATGCAAGTACATTATCAACAGAAACCAAGGCAACATGGCACCATCAAAACCCACTACTCACACAATAGCAAATCCTAGATACCCCAACACACCAGAAAAGCAAGAGCTGGATTTAAAATCACATCTCATGATGCTGATAGAGGACTTCAAGAAGGACCTAAATAACTCCCTTAAAGAAATGTGGGAGAACATGGGTCAACAAATAGAAGTCCTTAAAGAGGAAACACAAAAATTCCTTAAAGAATTTCAAGAAAACACAAATAAACAACTGAAGGAACTGAACAAAACCATCCAAGAACTAAAAATGGAAGTAGAAACAATAAAGAAATCACAAAGTGAGACATCTATGGAGATAGAAAATCTTGGAAAGAAATCAGGAATCATCGATGCAAGCATCAACAACAGAATACAAGAGATAGAAGAAAATCTCAGGTGTTGAAGATACCATAGAAAGAATTGACTCAACAGTCAAAGAAAATGCAAAAAAAAAAAAAAAAAAAAACAAAAAAACAACAAACTTCAACAAAATTAGAGAAGAAAACTTTCCCAACCTAAAGAAAGTCATGCCCATTAACATACAAGTAGTCTACAGAAATCTTTTTTTTATTATTTATTTTATTATATTTTTTTTAATTTACATTCCAAATCATTTCCCCTTTCCCGTTTCCTCCCTCCCCGAAAGTCCCATAAGCCCCCTTCCCTCCCTCTCTTCTCCATTCAACCCCCTCTCGTTTCTCTGTCCTGGCGTTCTCCTACATCCAGTCTTTCCAGGACCAGGGGTCTCTCCTTCCGTCTTCTTAGAAATCTATTGATATGCAGATTGTGTCTAGGGTATTCCGAGATTCTGGGTCAATATCCCCTTATTAGTGACTGCATACCATGTGTGTTCTTTTGTGATTGGGTTACCTCACTAAGGATGATATTTTCAAGATATGACCATTTGCCTAGGAATTTCGTGAATTCATTGTTTTTAATTGCAGAGTAGTATTCCATTGTGTAGATATACCACATCTTCTGAATCCATTCCTCCGTTGAGGGACATCTGGGTTCTTTCCAGCTTCTGGCTATTATAAATAAGCCTGCTATGAACATAGTGGAGCATGTGTCCTTATGGCATGCAGGTAAAGCCTCTGGGTATATGCCCAGGAGTGGTATAGCCGGATCCTCCAGGAGTGTCATGCCCAGTTTTCTGAGGAACCGCCAGACTGCTTTCCAGAGTGGTTGTACTAGCTTGCAATTCCACCAGCAGTGGAGGAGTGTTCCTCTTTCTCCACATCCTCGCCAACAACTGCTGTCTCCTGTGTTTTTGATCTTAGCCATCCTGACTGGTGTGAGATGGAATCTCAGGGTTGTTTTGATTTGCATTTCCCTAATGACTAAGGATGATGAACATCTCTTTAGGTGCTTCTCAGCCATTAGATATTCTTCAGGTGAGAACTCTTTGTTTAGCTCTGTACCCCATTTTTTAATAGGGTTACTTGCCTCTCTGGAGTTTAACTTCTTGAGTTCTTTGTATATATTGGATATTAGCTCTCTGTCGGATGTAAGGTTGGTAAAGATCATTTCCCAGTTAGTTGGTTGCCGCTTTGTCTTTTTGACAGTGTCTTTTGCCTTGCAAAAACTTTGTAATTTAATGAGGTCCCATTTGTCTATTCTTGATCTTAGAGCATAAGCTATTGGAGTTCTGTTCAGGAAATTCTCCCCTGTGCCCATATGTTCAAGGTTCTTCCCTAGTTTCCCTTCTATTAGTTTCAGTGTGTCTGGTTTTATGTGGAGATCTTTGACTCACTTAGAATTGAGCTTAGTGCAAGGAGATAAGAATGGGTCAATTTGTATTCTTCTGCATGTTGACCTCCAGCTGAGCCACAGAAATCTTAACAGACTAGACCAGAACAGAAGTTCCTCCCATCACACAATAATCAAAGCATCACATGCAAAGGAAAGAAAGAATATTAAATGCAGTAAGGGAAAAGTGTCAAGTAACATATAAAGACAGACCTATCAGAATTATACCAGACTATAAAAGCTAGAAGATCTTGGGCTGATGTCATACAGACCCTAAGAGAACATAATTGTCAGTCCAGGCTACTATACCCAGCAAAACTCTCAATCATCATAGATGGAATAAACAAGACATTCCATGACAAAACCAAATTCATATAATATCTTTCTACAAACCCAGTTTTAAAAGAGTAATGGGTGGAAAATAAAACAAAGGTGAGAAACTATACCTTAGAAAAAGCAATTTTCTTTCAACAAACACAAAAGAAGATAGCCGTACAAACAGAATTTCACCTTTAACAACAAAAATAACAGGAATTAACAATTTTCCTTAGTATCTCTTAATATCAATGGTCTCAATTTCCCAATAAAAAGACGTTGACAAACAAACTGGATACATAAACAGTACCCAACATTTTGCTGCATACAAGAAATCTGCCTCAGTGACAAAGACAGTCACTACCTCAGAGTCAAAAGTTGGAAAATGATTTTCCATGCAAATGGTCACAAGAAACAAGCTCAAATGTCCACTCTTATATCAGATAAAATCAACTTTCCACTAAAAGTTGTCAAAAACAGGTAAGGAGAGACAATTCATGTTGTTCAAAGGAAAAATCTACCAAAATGTACTCTCAATTCTGAACATCTATGCTCCAAATGCAAGGGCACCCACATTCATAAAAGAGACTTTACTAAAGTTCAAAGCATACCTTGCACCCATACAATAATAATGGGAGACTTCAAAACCCAACTCTTAGCAATGGACAAATCATGGAAACAGAAACTAAACAGAGACACAGTGAAACTAACTGAAGTTATGGACCAAATGTATCTAACAGATATTTATAGAACATTCCACCCTAAAGCAAAAGAATATACCTTCTTCTCAGCACCTCATGGTGCATTCTCCAAAATTGACCATATAATTGGTCACAAAAAATGTTTCAACAGATACAGGAATATTGAAATAATTCCATTAACCTTATCAGATCACTACAGCCTAAGGCTGGTCTTAAGTTCAAACAAAAACAATGGAAAACACACATACACATGGATGTTGAACAATGCTCTACTCAATAATAGCTTGCTCAAGGAAGAAATAAAGAAAGAAATTAAATACTTTTTAGAATTTAATGAAAATGAAGACACATCCTACCAAAACTGATGGACACAATGAAAGCAGTGCCAAGAGGAAAACTCACAGCTCTAAGTGCCTCCAAAAATAAAATGGAGTGAGCATACTGTAGCAGATTTACAATACACCTGGAAGGTCTAGAACAAAAGAAGCAAATGCACCCAAGAGGAGTAGATGACAGGAAATAGTCAATTTCAGGGCCAAAATCAACCAAATAGAAATAAAAAGAACTATACAAGTAATCGACACAACCAAGAGCTAGTCCTTTGAGAAAATCAACAAGATAGATAAACCCTTAGCCAGAGTAACTAGGGGGCACAGAGGCACTACCCAAATTAATAAAATCAGAAATGAAAAGGGAGACATAACAACAGAAATTGTAGAAATTAAAATTCATCAGATCCCACTAAGAGAGTTTATACTCAACAAAATTGGAAAATCTGGATGGAATGAACAATTTTCTAGAGACATAACAGGTGCCAACCTTGAAACAGGATCAGATAAGCAATCTAAATAGTCCCATAAGTCCTGAAGAAATAGAAGCAGTTGTTACTAGTCTCCCCCCCCAAAAAAAAAGCCCAGGACTAGATAGGTTTAGTGCGAAATTCTACCAGATCTTCAAAGAAGACTAATACCAATACCAGTACTCTTCAAACATTTTCACAAAATTGAAACAAAAGGAATACTACTGAATTCATTCTATGAATCCAAACTAATGCTTATACCTAAACCAAATACTACATAAGGAAAGACTACTTCAGACCAATTTCCCTTATGAACATTGATGTAAAAATACTCAACAAAATTCTGGCCAGCATCCAACAATGCATCAAAACGATAATTCACCATGAACAAGTAGACTTCATCCCAGGGATGCAGGGATGGTTCAATATATGGAAATCTACCAATGTAATCCACTGCATATACCAACTCAAAGATAAAAACCACATGGTAATTTCATTAGATGCTGAAAAAGGTTCTGAAAAAATGCAGCATCTGTTCATGATAAAAGTCTTGGAGATATCAGGTTTTCAAGGCCCATACTTAAACATAGTGAAAGCAATATACAGCAAACCAGTAGCAAATATCAAACCTAATAGAGAGAAACTAGAAGCAATCCCACTAAAATCGAGAATCAGACAAGGCTGCCCACTCTCTCCCTATCTATTCAATATAGTACTTGAAATACTAGCCAGAGCAAATAGACAACAAAAGGAGGTAAAAGGTATACAAATTGGAAAGGAAGAAGTCAACTATGATTGTATAATTAAGCGAACCCAAAAATTCTACCAGAGAACTCCTAAAGCTGATAAACAACTTCAGAAAAGTGACTGGATATAAAATTAAGTCAAACAAACAGAAGCCTTCCTCTACTCAAGGGATAAACAAGCTGAGAAAGAAATTAGGGAAATGACACCCTTCACAATAGTCACAAATAATATTATATACCATGGTGTGACTCTAACCAAGCAAGTGAAAGATCTGTATGTCAAGAACTTCAAGCCTCTGAAGAAAGAATCAGAAGAAGTCTCAGAAGATGGAAAGATTTCCCATGCTCATGGGCGGGCAGGTTTAATATAGTATAAATGGCCATCTTGCCAAAAGCAATCTATAGAATCAATGCAATCCCCACCAACATTCTAAATCAATTCTTCACAGAGCTAGAAATCTGCAAATTCATTTGGAATAACAAAAAACCCAGGAGAGTGAAAACTATTCTTGACAACAAAAGGTCTCCTGGAGGAATCACCATCACTGACCTCATGCTCTATTACAGAGCAATAGTGATTAAAGAAACTGTATGGTATTGGTACAGAGACAGACAGGAAGATCAAGGAATAGAATTGAAGACCCAGAAAAGAACCCACAAACCTACAGTTACTTGATATTTGACAAAGGAGCTAAAACAATCCATTGGGAAAAGACAGCATTTTTAACAAATGGTGCTGGATCAACTGGAGGTCAACATGTAGAAAAATGCAAATTGAACCATTCTTATCTCCTTGGGCAAAGTTCAAGTCCAAGTGGATCATGGACCTTCACAAAAAACCAGATACACTGAAGCTTATAGAGGAGAAAGTGGAGAAGAGCCTTGAACATATGAACACAGGGGAAAATATTCTGAATAGAATACCAATGGCTTATGCTCTAAGAACAAGAATCTACAAATGGGACCTCATAAAACTGTAAAGCTTCCATAAGGCAAAGGACACTATCAATAGGACAAAATGGCAACCAACAGATTGGGAAAAGATGTCTACCAATCCTACATCCCATAGAGAGCTAATAGCTAATGTACACAAAGAACTCAAGAAGTTAGATTCCAGAGAGTCAAATAACCCTGTTTGAAATTGTGGTAGAGAAGTAAACAGAGAATTCTTTTTTTTCTATTTAATTTTATTTATTAAATATAATCTTCATTTACATTTCAAGTGATAAAACCTTTCCCAGTTTCCCCCCTCCACAAAAACCCCCAACCCCTCCTCCCACTCCCTGCCTCCAAGTATATATGCCCCTCCATTCCACCTACTCCCACTTCCCCCCCTCAATTTCTCCTTGTTGGGGCATCTATTTAGCCTTCACCTGACCAAGAACCACTCCTCCCACTGATGCCCAATAAGACATTCCTCTACTACATTTTTGGCTGGATCCCCATGTGTACCCCTTTAACTGAGGAAACTCCAATGGCTCTGAAGCATCTAAGTAAATGTTCAGCAACCTTAGTTATCAGGGGAAATGCAAATCAAAACAACCCTGAGATTCCAACTCACACCAGTCAGAATGAATAAGATGAAAAATTCAGGGTACAGCAGATGCTGGTGAAGATGTGGAGAAAGAGGAACAATTCTCCATTGCTGTTGGGATTGCAAGCTGTTAAAACCACTCTGGAGATCAGTTTGATGTTTCCTCAAAAAATTAGACATTGTACTACCTGAGGACCCAGCTTTACCACTCCTGGGCATATACCCAGAAGATGCTCCAACATGTAATAAGGACACATGCTCGACTATTTTCATAGCACCCTTATTTATAACAGTCAGAAACTGGAAAGTACCCAGATGTCCTTCAACAGAGGAATGGATACAGAAAATATGGTTTATCTACATCACTGAGTACAATTCAACTATCAAAAACAATGAATTCATGAAATTCTTAGGCAAATGAATGGAACTAGACAGTGTCATCCTGAGTTAGGTAACTCAATCCCAAAGAACATACATGATATGAACTCACTGGTAAGTGATTATTAACCCAAAAGCTCAAAATAAACAAGTTACAATTCACAGACCACATGAAGCTCAAGAAGAAGGAGGATCAAGTGGGGGTGCTTTGGTTTTTCTGAGAAAGGGAACAAAATACTTGCAGGAGAAATTATGGGGACAAAATGTGGAGCAGAGACTGAAGGAAAGGCTACCCAGAGACTCTCCTACTTGGGGATTCATCCTATAAACAGTCACCAAACCCGGACACTATTATGGATGACAAGAAGTGGGAGCCAAAAGGAGCCTCTTATGGTTGTTTCTACTGGTTTCCTGCCAGAGCCTTACAGATACAGAGGCAGATGCTAGCAGCCAACCCTTGCACTGAGCATGGGGTCTCCAATGGAGAAGCTGGAGGGAGGACTGGAGGAGCTGAAGGGGTTTGGGAAGAAGATGATGTCAGCCAACCAGACACCCCAGGGCTCCCAGGGACTAAGCCATTAACCAAGGGGTACATGTGGTTCCAGCCAAAAATGTGGCAGAGGAATGCCTTGTTAGGCATCAGTGTGAGGAGTGGTCCTTGCTCCTATGAAGGCTTGATAGATGCCCCAGCATGGGGAAATCGAGTAGGGGTAGGTGTGCTTGTGTTGGGTGGAGGGGCATATTCTTGGAGGCAGGGACTGGGAGGATGGGTTGGGTGTATTCTGGGAGGGAGGAAACCAGAAAAAGGTATAAGATTTGAAATGTAAATGAATATATTCAATTAAAATATGTAAAAAAAGAAAAAAAGAAATGTTCTGATTTATTCTCCATCTACTTGATTTTATGTATATCAGGATGACTTCAATTTTTGTGTAGAAGAAGTTGATATTGACTATTAATCCTTCATACCATAACTCTCACATGCTAGAATTCTATGTGTGGACTAACACAAACAATCTAAATTCATATACTTTTATAGCAGAATTAGTTTTTGAGCCTTGGACCTCACATATCCTAGACAATTTTTCTGTTATTGATATATATGCCTATTCATAAAAATCCCCACTTATTATCTTATGTTCTCATATTTGAGGAAGATAAGAAATTAAACTAGTAGAAGGTTTGTATTCTCTGTCTCTTTCACTTTTTCTATGTCTCTCTCTTTATCTCACTTGTGTGTGTGTGTGTGTGTGTGTACCAAAGAAAATGCTATTCAATATTATATATTTATTACACATGTATAAATATATTATATAAAACATATTTAGATTCTCAGGAATATATTGTTCATAATAGCAGTATCTATTTCTTATATTCTGATCTACTACATTGGGCATTCTAGACATCTTAACAAGCACAATAAGGTGGCACCAGAAAATAATTAACCCAAGACTGAGAGGCAAAATCGTTTTCATATTTCTAACCTAGGAAAATGCTTTTGGGATTTCTTGAGAAACAGAATATTGATACCAAGAGTCATCTATATGAGCAAACCAGTCTAGAAAATCTTTAGAAATAATTTTAAAACAAAACAAAACAAAAAACAAACAAACATGTTCTAACGAATTCTTATCCACTAATATGCAACAATGGATTCCTAACAGGATACATTGACATATTTGCATGAAAAATGGAAAAAGTACAGATTTTTATATTCAGCTTATATCATAATGATACTTAAATTCTGGAAATGAAGATGACATTACATTAGTGCAGAGTGTTCAGTATATTTTCCTAGCAAATAAGTCTGCTTTGACTTCCTGTTTAGTTGATACAGATGTCTCATCACAGAAAATGAGAAAATAATGTTTTCTGTACAATTCTTTTGAGATAATTGGTATATTCATGCCAGTTAGGGTCAACTCATTATTCTAAAGATAAAGATTAAATAGCAAAATTCAGAACACCAACTTTGAGACAAGATTCACTGGTTTATAAATTCAGAGTATCAGAACAAATGTTTCCAGCTGTTTTGTAAACTTCCAGGTACCTGAAAGTGCAAGCATAGGTTAGTAATAGGATAGTTTTAAAGAAATATAATGATCTCAAAACAACTTTCATATTTTGCCATGACCCATTCACAGTAGGAATTTCTGCAATTATAAATGTGTTTTAAAAAGCAGGATAAATGCTGAACAGACACCATATGCAAAATAAATGATTATTCTAATAATGACAACATATTGCCTATTCATGGAAGAAGATATTCAGCAAAATCAAGTCTTGTACTGGTGATTGACTCACTGGTTCCACGAACTTGTTGCCAAACCTGGTGACTTGAGTAGGAACAAGAACATATAGAACTACTAAAATTGGTGTCTGACCCCAAAGCACACTGTGTCTCAAATATTTCATTGACATACTCATACATACACACATGCATGCACACACACACACACACACACACACGATAAATTCATGGGTATATTTGCACACAGACACAAGACATAAGCAAAAAAATAAATTATATGTATGTAAATGTGTATTAGTATTATCTAAATAATAGCTTTATCTCCTTAAAAAATTCTGTCACAAGTGTATCATTATTCTCCCGTGTTTATTTTTTTTGTTGCTTGTGTCTATGTGTTTGTATCTGTACAGTGTATCCCATTTATGAACATCAGCTTGTGAAAGATAGAAAATGATATCAGACACCCAGAGCTATAGTTATAAATGTTAGTGAGTCACATGCTGTGGATACTCAGTAACAAACTCAGGTCCTCTGGAATAGCAGCAACTGTTCTTAATTGCCAATCCATTGCTCCATCCAACTCATAAACCTATTCATAACAGACATAAAACATAATCAACCTTTTATCTTATACTATCAGTCATTCTGATTCATTTCTTTGAAACTTTTCAACTTCTCTGATTTAGAGTAAAAATAAATCATTACACTGAATTACTAGATCAGATTGAGAAGATTTTGCTTTCTTGATATTACATCCACAAAAATATGCAGTTTTTCATAGTGCTAAATAACTTTATATTTATATTCTTAATACCTTCATGCTAAATAAAATAATTAAAAACAGAAAATATATGTGAAGGTATATACCTAATTGAACATATATATGTGTATATACATCTTTTGTGAGAATTTTTTTATTAATTATTTTTATACACTCAATATGTTATTTCCCACCCTGCCAAAGCATGTCCACACTCTGACTGTATATACTTCTTAAGTGCACAATTAATCTAAGAACATAGCTACTCTGATCACATCCACAGATCATCTAGGTATGTTTGATCTGATTGGAATTTACACATCTCCTTAGTGCTCACCTTTAATCCCTTTGGCTGGAATCCTTTACTGCCTGCCTTTAATCCAGAATGATTCCATATAACTGAGGAGTATACAAAGTCACGAATCACAGAAAGATGTGAAAGAATGAGTCAGAGATAGGATACATGCAAATTGCAAGGAAAAAGCTATTTAAGAGGAGCACTGAGTTGCGTTATTCAGTTTTGTGGAGCTTAGGTGAATGGCATCAGTTCAGTCAGTGCAGTTCTTACTGAACAGCTAAGTTCACTCAATTTTTCTCAGTTTGTGCAGTCTGTGCAGTGCAGGTCACAGTTTAAGCCAGAGAAGAAGGAGCCAGAATATTAGATCAAATTGCCTGAGTTAGATTGAAGCAAAACAATGTAATTTAGTCAGAAGCTGAAGGAAACTATGTTGAATCAGTAAGCTTGGAGAGGAGTTTTGAGCCAGATCAGCTGAGTTGAAATAGTCAGAAAGAATTCAGAAAAAAAAAAAACTAGAAAAGATGAGGTTATTCAGCAGTAACAGTAATATGACAATTATATCATGAAAATAAAAGTTACTCTTACACATGCTGCAAATTTATAAAACTTAAGATTAATAGTTAACGCAGCTAAAGACATAATGAAAGCATTTTAATTTTGCATTTTTTCCACATATAGAATAATGATTTGATAATTATATTAGTCAGCGTTCTCTGGAGTCACAGAACTTATGGGTAGTCTCTATATAGTAGGGGAATTTGTTGGTAAGTTGCATTCTGTAGTCCAACTCCCAACAATGGTTAGCAGCAGTTGTGAATGGAATCCAAGGATCTATCAGTTGCTCAGTCCCACAATGCAAACAGGCAAGAAGAGAGAGAGAGTGAATCTTCCTTCTTCCAATGTCTTTATATAGGTCTCCAACAGAAAGTGTGGTCTGGATTAAATATGTGTACTACCATACCTGGATCTGGGACTTGCTTTCTCCCAGATGACCTTGAACACAGAGATCTCCCTGTCTTAATCTTCTGGGATTCAAAGCCACTATGCCTCAAGATCTCCAAGCTAAGATCCAGGTCAGAGTTCATCCAGATATAGTCAAGTTGACAGCCATGAATAAGCACTATAATAATGTTATTCATTTTTAATGATTTTTGAAAACAATTGTTTCATACAACATATACTAATCATAGTTTTCCCTCTCCCACTTTCTTCCAGGTCATGCCCGCCTTTTCACCCTTTCAATGCAACCACTTTCTTCCTCTCTCATAAGAAAATGAATAATCAAATAGGTAAGACAATCAAAAAAAAAATAGAACAATGAACAAAAATGAAAAGTGAAAAATAAAAAGCAAAGAGCAAAAGATACCACTCTCTCCCAAAAAAACATATCACAAAAATTTGAAAATACATATCAAAAGACCAGTAAGGTTATAAAAAAAAATACCCTATTAGTCAGAGGTCTCCATAGAACCAGGATTGATAGAATGAATCTGTAAATAAGCTGGATTCTTTAGAGTGTGGTTCCAGACTTACAACCACACCATCTCCCAGTAGTTTTTATATCCATGATGCTGCTTCTGGTACTCAGTATAGTCTGGTCTTGAAGTTCTAAAACCAGTTAAAGAATGAATTTATCAGTGAGAGTCAAAGCATCCAGGCAAAACTATATTATTATTTGCTTGTTTGTTTGCCTTGCATTCCAATGACTGCCTTCATTCCCAGTCCCTCTACAACCTGTGCTGTTATCTCCTTTGAGAGGGCAGAGGTCCCCACACCCCATATCTCCCAACTCTGAAGTCCACTGAGACCAGACAGGGCAGCCCTGTTATGGAAATTCCAAAGATGGGCAACAGCTCCAAGCACAGACCGTGCTCAAGTTGTTGGGGGATCTACATGGAGAATGAGTTTTGCATATACACTGTGGACCTCAGTCCAGCCTCTGCATGCTCTTTGGTTGGTGGCTCATACTCTGAAAGCTCCCAAAAGACGGAGTAGGATACCAAATTACATATCAGTTCTGAACATATATGCCTCAAATGCAAGGGCAACTACATTTGTAAAAGAAACACTACTGAAGCTCCATAAAAACAAACCCCACATAATAATAGTGGAAACTTCAGCATCTCTCTCTCACCAATGGAGAGGTTATCAAAATAGAAACTAAACACAGAAACAATGAGACGTTATGAAACAAATTGACCTAACAGATAACTAAAAAACCTTTCATCCCTAACCAAAAGAATATAACTTCATATCAACTCATGGAACATTCTTGTAGTGGCTATTCCTGGTTGTCAACTTGACTAAATCTGGAATGAACTAATCAAGAATGGAAGGCTCACCTATAATCCTAATCTGGAGACTCAGAGATACAAGTTTCTGACCTGGATCTTGGCATGGAGATCTTGAAGCATAGTGACTATGAATTCCAGAAGAGTAAGATTAGGAGATCTCTGACTTCAAGGTCATCTGGGATTAAAGGCACGGTGGCACATGCCTTTAATCTGGGCCACACCCTCGGCTGGAGACCTATATAAGGACATTGGAAGAAGGAAGATTCACTCTGGGATTTCCTGGCCTGCCTCGTGGGACTGAGCAACTGCTAGATCCTTGGACTTCCATCCACAAGTACTACTGACTATTGTTGGGGAGTTGGACTACAAGCTGTAAGTCATCGACAAATTCCCTAACTATATAGAGACTACCCATGCATTCTGTGACTCAAGAGAACCCTGACTGGTACAATTCTCCATTTTCTTTATATAGTCTCCCACTAGACGGTGTGGTCTGTATTTAAGTTAGATCATCCCACCTAATAAGATCCTGATTTAAAGTGGAAAGCTACACTTCAAACTATTCAAAAAAAAAAAACTCAAAGCAATACAAAACAAAAAAAATATTCACAGGTGTATCCAATCACATGGGTTTTAGTTAATTTCATATGTAGTCAAGATGACAAACTAGTATAGACATCACAATGTCCAGAAATAATAAGACTAAACATTGAAACATATTTTTGTGTTTCTGTTGTATGCATTATTTACATCAGGGCATGATGCCTACACGGAAGTTCTATTTGTATAATCAATGAGACTCCCTTGGAGAAACAAATTTTATCTTTGAGAACATTTATCATTAAAGGCAATTTCTTTGTTTTTGATAGAAGCACTTGTGTATTTCTCCATCTCAATATTGAACTCAATCTGCCTAGGACCTTTGACTATTTTGCCTAGGACCTTTGACTATGCATGCTGCCACAGTATCTATGAGCTCAAAAGTGCATCAATGATGTTATATCTAGAAGATACTGTTGCCTTTGTTTCATATGTCCCCTTTGGCTCTTAAGGTCTTTGTGCCTCCTTTAAAAATAACTTCCATTTACCTGATGTAGTAGTTGTTATATTAGAAACTTATTACTGAATAAGTTCACCCTTACTAGTTCTTTTTTCAACTTTGGCTGCTTAGATCAACTCATCTGTTCTTGTGAAATTCCTGTCTAGCCTGACTGATTCAATCTGGTTTCAATCAACTTCTCACTGAATTGTTCTGATTGACCTCAAACTAATTGTGGCAATTAGTTCTAATCTTCTATCTATTTCATATTCTCTGGCTTCAACTGCCTCTTTTGAAATGTACTAAACTGTATGAACTCATGAAGGAATTCACCAAGACTGAACTGAACTCATGACATTGACTCCCAACTGACGAAGTCTCCCTTTGCAAATAGCTTCTTTTTCCTGGGCTGTTCTCAGTAGGAATTTGCTATATGCTATCTTTGAATCATTTTGTCAAGTCTTTCTCTGATTCAATATTTTGTCTTCCCCTCAATTAGACATCACTTTCAAATATGATTGCTTCTTTCTACAAACAAATTTTACCTTAATGGTGAATACTAAAGTTGTGTCTATATTCTAGACAGAAGAAGGTAAGATTTTTGGTGGGACTGCATTCCAACCAGATCACACTGGTCTAGAATGTCTTTAGATATGAGGCCTTGCTTGATCAGACATGTTGCTTGATTAAAATTCGTCTGCAGCCTCTTTTTCTATATAGTTTCCTAATCCCTGAGAGAAAAGTTTTGAGAAAAGCATCCCATATATGATTGAATGTTCCAAGACCTTTTACTTTCTATACATGGTCCTGTTGAGGATATCTTTGCTAGTTCACCTCTACAATTTACAGGTTCTCTATACATGTACGAGAGAGAGAATGATATGTATTGCATACATTTGGAGACATGTATGTAATATTATGCTTCTTTAGCAGAATAGTAGTATATTTTTCTACATTTACTTATTATGGGGAAGGTAGTGCAGTTGTGTCATAGCATGTAACGAGAGGTCAGTGGACAAAAATAGAAGGTATTGGTTCTCTCCTTCTACTATATACATCCAGGCTATTGTATAATATATATATATATATATGTATAATATATATATATTATATATATATAATGTATATATATATATGTATAATATATATATATTATATATATATAATGTATATATATATGTATAATATATATACATATATAAAAACTATCAAGATAGTTTTTATAATATATAAAAACTATCAAGATAGTTTTTATATATAAGATATATATCTTATATATAAGATAATATATATACATGTATATTATGTACATTACATTATATAATGTATAATACATTATATTATGTATGTATATTATATATACATGTATAATATATATACATGTATATTTATATATTTTTATATATAAGATATATATCTTATATATAAGATAGTTTTTATATAAGATATAAAAACTATCAAGATAGTTTTTATAATGTATAATTGTGTTAATCTAGGTAGATATTTTATACAAGTATTAACATTTTAATTTTTAAAATTTTTTTAACTTCAAAATTATTATACCTATTTTTATGATATATTTTTCCCATTTCCAAATATGAATGTATATTGCTTATAATTTTGAGTATAGATTTCAAGGCTGATTTTAAATTTTAATTAAACTGACTGTATCATGTCAAGAAAAGCATTAATTTAATTCTTTTCACTTGTTTTTCTTCATTGTTGGTAAGATAGAAATACAGACTGTGTATTAGTTAGGGTTCTCTAGAGTCACAGATAGTATGAGTAGTCTCTATATAGTTAGGGAATTTGTTGATGACTTACAGCTTATAGTCCAACTCCCCAACAATAGTCAGCAGTACTTGTGGATGGAAGTCCGAGGATCTAGCAGTTGCTTAGTCCCACAAGGCAGGCCAGGAAAAGCCAGAGTGAATCTTCCTTCTTCCAATGTCCTTATATAAGTCTCCAGCAGAGGGTGTGGCCCAGACTAAAGGCATGTGCCACTACACCTTTAATCCCAGATGACCTTGAACTCAGAGATCTCCTTCTGGAATTCATAGTCACTGTTCATCAAGATCTCCAGGTCAGAAACTTGTATCTCTGAGCCTCCAGATTAAGATTATAGGTGAGCCTTCCAAATCTTGATAAGTTCATTCCATTTTAGTCAAGTTGACAACCAGGAATAGCCACTACAGACTGTACTCTAGACATCATGAAAATTAATTTTGTAAGTTCTTTTTTCTGTAATTTTTCAAATAAACTTTAATTATGTACATAACTATGTTTTAATACAGATATTTTAATACAATATAGATTCCATGTTTTATATTTTTTATAGTATGAATAAGATTAAATATCAGTAGAAATACATAATTAGAGGTACAATTTTAAACATAACCTTACTTATAATAATATGGTAGTTATTGTTTTGAAAACATAATGAAAATACAAACCATAATGTTAGAATACTTTAAAGTATTCCTTCCAAATATTTGTTTATAAAATTCTATAGATATACAAACTAATAAAGCCAGCCTCGTGGTATTATGGTAACTTGGGAACAATCTTATCATTATACAGCATGAATGTTATCAAATATGAATGATAAATAGAAACATTTTGCAAATTAATTGTAAATTTTAATCAATATGTGAAATTTTATCTATTATGATTTTAGAGCTTTCTAGAAACAGTGAATGTTAATATTATTTTAGCCTATATTATATTAGATTATTTAACTTCCATAAAATGCTAGATTAGTGACATCTAAAATGAGAAAACATCATCTTGGAGTTTGTTTCTCATAAAATTCTTCAAAAAATACAAAAATTTCTTTATATTAATCATAATTGAAAGAATTAGCAATTCCTTTAAATTACCAATTAAAGCAAATATTAATGGCAATGTTTTAGTAGCATCTCTTTACTTAGAAAGAGTTGTCCATTAATGTCTCTTGTGACACTGATGATAAATCTATTAGAACAGCCTCATCTGTTCAAGTGGCAAAAATTACCCAATGTATATTTCAAGTAGATTATCTTCCTAATTTAAAGCAAATAGTGACATAATTACCAGTTCACTCAAGAAAAAAATATAATTTGACATTGATAAAGAGAAATATGTCCTCGATGCAAGTTGATTTGAACATTTTTCTTCAATTTTGCATTCTTCTGAATTATATATTGCTTATCATATACACATATATAACATATACAATATTTGCCTGCATGTTTGTGTGTGAGTGTGTGTGTGTGTGTGTGTGTCTGTGTGTCTGTGTGTTTTACTTATCTTGATATTTCCTCTATGTTATCTATCTGTGTTAGTACAAGAACGCTTTATGACATCTTTAAGGGGAGAAAAGATCTTGAAAGTCTTAGATGTGATCGACAGTTGTGAACACTGCCATTCACAACAATTACTGGTCTGCTGAGATATGTGCATTTGTGAAATAGTGGCTTGAATGTTAGTGGTAGAACCAACTACCTTCTGATTGGATTTAAAGCCAACTACATAGTAGGAAATTGATGTCTTCTGCCAAGAACTTGTGGCTAAACAGTTTTAGACCTAGTAAAGAATTTACTATTATTTTGCTTAGTATACATATCAATTTGCTTTCTATCTACATGCTTGCCTTTGTATCCCTATACTTGTGATACTGTCAGGTTATTAGAAAATATTTCGTTTGCAATGTAGAATATTTATTATAGAGATAACTACTCAAAGTAAAAAAAAAATATGTGCTTAGGTATATATGGGATATCTATATCAAAGTCCATATTTTTCATGCATCAGCAAATTTCTAAGAAGAAAGAGCAAAAAGATTATAAAAATCAATTTGGGGAGTATTATTGAAAAATAGTATCTTCTGGACAAAACATTAATATTATATGCATAAAATTGCAATGTTTCCCATTTGCCTACATAACACGTCAATGAGAGCCCATCAATAGTCTAGCCAGGGTAGTTGAAGGGCTCAAAATGCCTTAACTTATTTGAACGATGTTGATAGTTGATGGCTGCTAGCAGAGAAACAATCATTTTTCACCATGGGTCTGAACACTGGGATGTTTCTGATGGTCTACTAAATGGATCAATCCTCATGTGCAAATATATAGTAACAGCACTTGATAGGCTATAAGATAATAAAGTTATCAAAAACTAAGCGAGAATATAATATAAAAATGATTTGATAGAAGATGGAGAAAACTGGTATGCTCAAAATATTTGGACACACACACACACACATACATCAAATAGTTTCTAATTCCAATTAGTATGATATTCTTGATTATCTAGTGTTTTTATTTAGATATATATGATATGTAAAATTTTTATTTATCTCTGTGTGATACAGTGGAATGTATCACCAGATAGAAAACTTGGTAAGGTCAAGCAGAATCAGAAACCCAGGAAATTCTCATAAGGGAGAATGGTAGGCATTTAAATTTACACCTGACCAGGTTCCTGTCCTGGAACATATTGCCAAGACATGCCATGGAAAAGACTGTGACCATCAGTCATGTAGTGGCAACACCTGAAACTCTTCTATATGCAGATTAGGCAACCCTAACATTTCACACAGGGCCAATAGAAAGCATCTGCTATTACACCCCAACCCACCCTAAATGTATATAAGACCCAATCTACAAGTAATGTGCACGAGTTATTTCACCAAAGATTGTCTTAAAGTGTTTTTCTTATAGATCTATAAGAGCTTGGGGAAGAGTAATTTCTCCCAAAGCTCTCCTAAAGCCGGTGTTGCTGCAAGTTGCTGAAGTTTAGTCACTTCCTTCTCAGATACTAACCTTGCCTACTAGCCACCCACTGTGTCCTGCAGGCCTGCTGCTGTGTCCTCTAACCTGCCACTGACTCCAGGGTAGCCTTGTTCCCACTTTCCCTACACCTTAGAGCCTTGTTCCTGTTCCCCTGTCCCCTTAGAAAGATGCAACTCTTTGGCCACAGATTCCTGAGAATAGTATCTGGTATGCATGCAGACCAGCATCTCTAGAGACTTTTTTATTTCTATTTATCTTGGAAGACTATATGACAGTGAAACCTAAGCTTATATATGAAAATGAGTAGAATCCTGAACAAGACTTTTTTTTTCCCCAGCATATGACCTTCTTTTGCTTTTGTTTTTCCTAAGTTGACATACACAGAGAGAAAGATGAAGAGAATTCATGGAATCTTAATGAGTTTTATGACAGGTTAACATTGAAGCTGTCTTACTCCTTGTTTTGACTTGCTGTCCAAGGTACCCAGGGACATACTTGAGTATTTCATTGAGCCAGATAAGTGGTTTTCTGGTGATATATTGTTACTTCTCTTTTGACTTATTCTTATGCATGAACAAAGTACAAATTATATGTGTGGAAGCAATTTAATTATGACAGGGGGAGGCTTCTTTAGTGAGATACCTTCAATCTCACCCTATTAAAAATGATGTTTTCAGAGTCTAATGAATGCTAAATTTTGATGTTCCCACACTGTATCCAAAAAATTAACAGGCACTCATACTGCCATCACTATCTTATTTTGTTTACCAAAAGTTAGAGTGCATAATTGAACTTGCTTTGAGTAGTAGTACCTCTTCTTACTGCATTGTGGTACTTTATGGTATCTCTTTGCTTTGCTTAATATTTTTAAAGTGAACAGGATAAAAAGAGGACTCTCTGTTATTTTCTACATACATATTAATTTCTTTGCAGATAAATTACTTCATCTACAGTTTTCTGGTTTCTCTTGTATACCAAAAGAAGCTAGTTGATGGCCTTACAATAACCAGAATGGCATTGACCATGTTTTAGAGAGGAAAATTAGGTAATTTGAAAAATTCTAATTAGCATGTGGATGAATACCTCATGATTTGAAAGTAAGCAATTAGGTCACTAATTTTTCAAAAGTCAACAATTCATGAAAATATATTCTGTGAGGACATGAACTGAAAAAGCTGCATGTTTTTTCATCAAGTAGGATGTTAAATTGATAATGTTTTAATGGTATAAAATTTCATTTTCATGAGGTAGTAACAGACCTATTATAAATTATTTGTATTGGCCAGTATGCAAATGATTTACTTTTGTTACTGAGGTATTCAGAATTATCGTTATTAGGGAAAGTTCATATATATCACAACATCCTTAGCTACTATGAATCTCTATGAAAGATTATACAGTTTGTTACACTCAATTATTTTGACATTATTTTAGTTATTCTTATTATATGAAATAAGAAATAACTAAGTGTATAAATGTTGTTTAAAGCAAACATGAAAGCTATTTAAACTATTTTTTGTTAGTATTCTGTCTAAGCTCTACTCCAGCCAGGTAGGCCTGACCCACTATTAAGGGGGCTGCTTGCCCTCTAGGTCTCTTGCTCCTCCCTTGATCTTTCCCTGCTTTGCCCTTCTGTTCTCATTCCCTTCACCCCTCTCACTCCAAGTGTTCATGGCTGGCCTCTATTCCTCTACTACTCTCCTCTCTCTCTGCATTTCTGTGCCTCTACTACCCTCTTAAATCCCCTCCCCATGCCTTGAATAAACTATTCTATACTATTCTATATATAATAAACTATTCTATATATTCTATTCTATACTGTTCTAGTACCTCAGGGGGAAGGGATGCCCTGGCATGGGCCCACTGAGGTACATCTCTCCCCTCTTTCCCTCACACCTCACCATACATCCAGTAGAACATATCCCCTTCTCTCTTTATCTTTTTATAAACAAATCAATTTTCATAGTATTATCTACCTTAAAAACTTTTATACCTCATATATCATCAAAATACATAATATTGAAACTTAGAATTTGTCAAAATTTTGAACGTAATGAGAGTAAGCTATTTCTTGCTCTGATTTAATGTATATCATGTAAACTGGACAAATGGCTAAGTAATGAAAAATGTGTCAAGATGGAAATAACTTCTTAGAATTGAATGGAAACACCAGCATACCCAAACTTATTGAACACAATAAAGATGGTTCTAAACAACAAGTTCATGTTATGAGACAACAGATATGAACAGATATGAAGCAATAATAGGGGGATCTGCTCTACATTTGTCAACTGGGACAGTGTGCTTCCTCACCACCTGTCCCAGTGTTCTAAAGTGTCTGAATGAATGACACGCATGCACAACCTTATCTTTAATCTGCCTTAACAGTGGGACAGCTTGACGAGTCTCTAATTCCACCTGGCTAATACAAACTCTCCTATGATATTCCTGACTTAATACTCACTAAATCTATATTTCATCTTTGCTGCCCCAGATCCTGCTGGGCACCTCTTGGTGCCACTTTCCCAAATCTTATGTGATTGTTACTCTGCCTTCTGGAACTCTCCTGCCTGGTCTCAGCATGGCAGTAATGTTATCATTCTCTTCAACTTCTCCTCGTCTCTCTCCCACTTCCCCCTTCTCCCTCTTCCTCCCCCTCCTCCTCCCCTTTGCTCTCCCTCTTCTTCTCCTCGCCTCCTTCCCTTCCATCTCCCCCTCCCTCTTCTGCATTTTTTGTCTAGAATACTAAAAGTCCCACCTCTGTCATCCTGCCTAGCCATTGGCTTTCAAAAATCTTTATTTCCCAGTCAGACCTAACTGCGGCTGGGGCCATCAGCATAGACATGTGGGTTCCTATGTGATTTTCGGATCCAAATTAACACAAATAGCATTAGAACCAATCCACAACACATGTATAAATAGACATATAAGAAAATAGACCCATATTCTTCACTTAATAGCACACTTGAAAGCTGTACAACCTAAGAAATAACAATGAAAATGAGAATACAGGAAATAAACTTACAGTTGAAATCAATAAAATAGAAACAAAATACAGAGAATGAATAAAACCAAGAGTGGTTCTTACCCCTCTTACCTCTCTCTCAGCCTCTCCCTTGCTCCCTCTTGGATGTTCCTCCCCTCCCCCCTCTCTCCATGTGTTCATGGCCAGCCTCTGCTTCTCTATTCTCTCCCTCTCTCTGACGCTTATACCCTCTTAATTCCCCCTCCCCATGCCCTGAATAAACTCTATTTTATACTAAATAAAATAAAAATAAAAAATAAAAAAATAAAATGAAACCAAGAGGTTTTTCTTTTGCGAGAATAAATAAGCTTGACAAAACTTTACCTAATTTAACGGAAAGACAGAGAAAGAGAGAAAGAGAGAGAGAGAGAGAGAGAGAGAGAGAGAGAGAGAGAGAGAGAGAGAGAGAGAGAATCTATGAAAATTAGAGATGGAAATGGGAGGACATATCAAGAATATGGAGAAAATTCTGGGAATAAACAGGATATAATTTAAAAACCTTTATTTCACAAAATTTGGAAAACAAAAAGAAAGGGATCATTTTCTTGATATATACCAGCAATCAAAGGTAAATCAAGAATAATGTAAAAAACTTGAACAGACCTGTATCAACTGGCGAATACAAGCAGTAATCAAGAGTATCCCAATAACAACAACATCACCACCACCACCCTCATCATCATGATCATCACCACCACCACCAACACCACTATCACAACAACAATATCAATAGCCTAAGGTGAGATCTAAATCCAAGAACATATCTAAAAGATCATCTACCATGATCTAGTAGGATTCACCCCACAGAAACAGGGATAGTTCAACCTATATAAATCTATAAATTAATCTACCAAATAAACAACATTAAAGATAAACAATACCACAGGATCATCTCAAAATATGCTAGTGTAATAGTGCCACAAAGCTTGTCAGAATAATGAAATCATATGTAATTTCATTTAAGGCCTGCTCCATAAGACAGTAGCCATACCTAGTGGCCAAGAACCTGGGACTAGATGATCCAGGTACTTAGGAGAAAAGCAAATATGAATATTCTGTTATTCTCAGCCATAAATGACTTCTAATGTCCTTCTATGTGGGCCTTGCTCAGCAATCATAAGGGAAGCTTCGTGTTGCACTAAATAGAAGACAAGTACAGAGACCCACAACTAGACAATGTTCAGTGAGTCAAGAACCAGTGGAACATTCAGTCCTAATTGGGATCTGTTAGTTACTCAGTACATCTCAGTAATCCTAATATTCTGCTGGAGTCTCAAAGAAGTTGTGGAGAGATATCATTCTTGAGTATACATTCAAATCTGAAAGAGGTAGATTCTAATACCAACAAAGAAATGCCACGGCAACAGGATAGATGAAATTGTGCACTATGGTTGCTGCAAACAGGCAAAAGTAAAAGCTTCCTCCTTCCATGTTTTTTGATACTATTTGATACCAGAAGCTGTGGACCAGATTTTTACTTGGTTTATCTACCTCAAATGATCCAAGCAAGAATATCCCTCAAAGGTTTATTGAGATCCTTGGGATTTAGTTGATTCCAGATGTAGTCAGGAAAATAACCAGGGTTAGCCTTCATATCTATCATTTTATATAGTCCTTTTAATTGTCCTTAGCCATAAACATTTTTTCTTGATTTTATCTTTTTTTCCAATTCTAGCTTTTGTAAATTTGTACATTTTATTTGTTAAAAGTTCCTCAGCTAACAGTGAGTATCCCAATGTCTTTATCTATTACTTTTACATATTTAAGTCTTGGAAGAAAGTCTTTTAATATATAAAAATATTCATTTAATCACTGCCAAAATATGATGGAGATTTAAATTTCAAGCTGGACAAGTTGTTAAATGTGTCTATCTAAACTTGTGAAGGTACATATTTCAAACCCACACCCATCTTCAGCTATATCTCTTTGCCACATCATTTACATGCTTTAAAAAAGATGGTAAGTGTTCACTTCAGAGTAATTTATTCCTGATTATTCATTAATTTCACTTTCTTCTTTAAATCTTATAAGTATTTTCACAAGGAATGCAAAAGGATTACAAAGTATAAGGGAATTTAAATATACAACTTGAAATTTTTAAGGGCAAAATAATTAAAGGTGAAGTCTTTGATGGAAATTAAAGGAATTAGACATTTCCACAATCCTTGTATTCTTTAAAATTCCACAAACATGAAAGTTGCTGAGGACAAAGTCTCATGATAAACTAATCTCTAAAGAATGTGGATTTGTTCCTCAACAATACTGCCTGTTTTGATAGACAGAAAAGTTAAGATTATTTAATATTCTTATAGAGTTGTGTATTATATATGTATATGAGTATACATTCTTTTGAAAATATACCTTCCTCAATCCTAAAATTTAAATTTCAATGCTTTGTAGAACTATATTTGGTCCCTGATTCTTAATTTGTTGTAAGACATTAATATCAGTGTGAAGATTAAGGTTATACTCTAGTCTAAACTGTAATTAAGAAATGAAACTGGCATAATTTTCAAGATTAGAGCATGAAAGTGGTTCATTATTTAGAAAAAGTTAATTGATTCTTTTATTGTGAGTTATTTGGTTGGGTTAAATATTTATATATTAAGAAAAATAAGTAAAATGGAAAGACAGCATATGTGTTTGTATTACCTTAAAGAACACTGGTGACATGTTTTAGAAATACTTAAAGCAGTTCTGTACGTCTTTAATTAACCTTTAAAGTTTCCTTGCATGCATTTGTTATGACTATCTAAAGGTTCTTTATAACAGTAAGATGTAAAATATAAAGGCAAAACATATAAAGTAATTAGTATATGAAAAATATTCTCTTAAAATATTATAATATAGTATACAATTAATTACCTAACTAGAAAACACTAACTTATTTACTATATATTTCATAATAGCATAGAAACAAAAATAAAAATCTTCAAGAACTACCATCTATTTGAAAAGATAACAACATATTAGTATTTCTTCATCCTCATTGATTCTTATTCTAGGAAGAAAACTGGTGAGAGACAAAATAATTCCACCCAAATCTAGCATAACCACACAATTCAAGGAGCATGGATCTATCAATTCAGGAGCATCACTGAAATGTCTAGTGTTATCAACAGATATCCAAAGTGAATGGATAGAGGGAAATGGGTGGGAGAAAGAGTGGGGCATATAATGGGTATATCAGGTATAGGGAAAACAGGGGAGAGAGAATGGAAATCAGTGTTGTGTGGTGAAGATCTCTAGGATGTGCTAGAGACTTTGGACTGGGGGAAGTCCCAAGGAGTTTAAGGGGTGACTCTAGATAAAACTACTAGTAGTGAGAGATATGGCTCCTGAAATGGACATGACCTGTAGCCAGACAGGGTTCCCAGTAGAGGGATAAGGACAGAAATTTACCCACAAAACCTTCTACCTGAAGTATGTCCTGCTTACAAGATGTTCAGAAACTAAAAAAGAGCAGAGAATGAAGGAATGGCTAACCAATAACAGGCCCATCTTGAGACCCATCTCATGGGCAAGAACGAATCTCTGACACTATTAATGATACCCTGTTATTATTGGAGATAGGAACCTAATATAACTGTCCCCTGAGAGGCTCCATTCAGCATCCAATGGAAATTGACAGAGAGACCCTCAGCCAAGCCTTAAGTGGGACTCTGGGAGTCTTGTGGAAGACTTCAGGAAAGGATTTCAGGGCAAGGACTCTTAAAGGAGACCAAGAGAATCAACTAACCTGAACCCTTGGGGGCTTCCAGAGAATGTAGCACCAACCAGTGAGAGAGCATGGGATTGACCTACCTCCTAAATGTGTAGAAAATGTGCAGATAGGGGTCCCCCAACAACCGGAGCAGTGGCTGTCCCTGAACCTGTACCAAGCCTATGGATCCTGTTCCCCTAAATGGGCCACTTTGGCCTCAATGTGAGAGGATGTGCCTGGTTGTGCAGTGAGATAATGTGTCTAGGTGGAATGATACCCAGGGAAGAAGGGGAGGAAGAAATGGGGAAGGAGCTGTGGCGGGGCTGTGAGGAGAGGGGGGCTAATAAATAAATAACTTCATGAAGAAAAAAAAGCTTTCGACAGCCTACCAGTAAGCCCCAACTTCTTGGGGTATATTAGCAGCAAGTTGCCTTATGAGTAGCTACAAAAGAAACACTTTCTTGCTAGTGGGATCTTTCTGACCCAAAGAAGCAGTGGGAAAGTATCAGTCAGCCTCCAAATTCTCAGTAGGAACTAGAAGTAGGTAGAAAGATTTTTATTAGCTGCCATACCTCTGGAGAAACCTATACTCTAAGGACACAGACCCAGCTGGCATTCTGATGACTGGATAGATTTGAGCCATCCGGAACCACAATTACAGCACTTCTATTTGAGCCACAGAAGGAAAACTTCAGATTTTTTCTATACCAAAGGTGCACTACTAAATGTGGGAAAAGAAGCCTAAAGACATCAGAGCCTAGTTCCCAGTAGTCTCTTTTCATCAGAGGAGGAATGTTTTCCCAGGAGAATGCTCATATAGGCTTCTTCCCAGGTAGATAGCTACTACTGAGAGTTCAAAACTGTTTCATTTAAATCTCACATAGCATCCTATGTAAAAGTTGTCATTTCTGAATACAGTAGCTTCAATTTGTAGTCTTTACAGTTCCATTTCTTTCTTAGAGGAGGGTAGGACAAGATGCTTTTGGAGATAGAAGATGGTTTCCACCCATCTCTTAGTAATAATTTATAAATTCTGTGTTTCTGGAGACCTTATTCAAGTTATGGTATTGTCACCAAGAGAATTTCTTCAGCCCTGCAATAGATCACTATTAGCATAATCATGAAGAGGAGTCTCCTTGGTGGTTAACTTTCTGAGTATTTTCAATGTTAGAATTTCTGCAATCTTGCTGAGTTTAGTTAGTTTCAACAACTCCCTGAGGCTATATATCCCTCTAGGAAAGAGTGATTTAAGTTGAAATAGATACACAACACCACATTGTAGTGCCCTGAAGAAAAATACTGTTTCCTAAAATAGCTTAAAATCTTTATCAATGTTCCTTAAAGAACAGTTGGCAAATTTCCAATAAAAGAAAATCTAAATAGAGTTAATCAAGTTGTCTTGAAGTCACTTCACCAAGAGGGTGGAGAAAATGAAAAAGAGCCCATGCCCTTCCATGTACCTAAGTAAAGAACAAGATTTTGTGGCCAAGAATTATTTGCAGAAATGTACTTTCATTATAAAAATGGAACTGGAGAGAGGGAGGGGTGAAGGAAGGGAGGGAGAAGGAGGTGGGAGGGAGGAAAGAAAGGGAAGGAGGGAGAAAGAGAAGGAGGGATGGAGAGAGAGAGAGAGAGAGAGAGAGAGAGAGAGAGAGAGAGAGAGAGAGAGAGAGAGAGAGAGAGAATAGAATCAGCATCTGACTTACGATCTTGTAAAACATTTCATTTCTGTGGCATCCCAAATACACTCAAAGACACAACACCAAGAAAAGCAAGATTGTACACTCTTTTACTATCAGTTTTCTTTTGGTTCGGGAATCATTAATGAAAGAGACAAAAAAAAAACATACTCATGTTCATAGTAATGTCATTGCCAACAAGCATGAAAGTAAACAGGCTATGGTAGAACTCTATGACACTGGTGTGGTCGTAATAATCACAGTGAAGGCTTGATGGAGAAAAGTCAAATTTGTGTTTTCTTGTTAATGTTATGCATGAAATGGAAAAATATAACAATATTTCCACAATGTGAGGTGGTATTTGGAAGAAGAATAGCCCCTATATATTTGCATGCTTGGTGTCTATTTGTTGGATTGTTTAAGAAGGATTAAGCACTATGGCTGTGCTGGAGAAAGTGTGTTGTTGAATGTAAACTTTGGGGTTCTGAAAGCATACACCAGACCCCTCATCTTTCTCTGCCTCCATCATACTGAGCTGATGTAACATCTCAGCTACTGATCTATCACCATTCCTGCCTGCCTAGTGCCATACTCCTCATTATTTTGGTCATAGACTACCCCTTTGAAGCTGTAAGCAATACCCTTCTGCCCAATTACGTGCTTTTTTTTTTTTGTATGTTCCCTCGGTCATGATATCTAATCACAGCAATAGAACCATAGCTACAGCTTATGAAAAATAATTTCCAAATTCATATCTATCTAATTAGCATCCTGTTTCTTCCCACTTTGAGTAATTATCACCCAGTTTAACAGTCATTCTGCTTTTTTTTAATTAAATCTTAATCGCTTAACATTACTGATAGAAAAGTAATGAGGCTAAATCAGAAACTCCTTTGAATGAGAGCATTGTTTTATGCTAAAGAGTATGATGCAGTCTTCAAATTATAAAGCAAATGAAGAATTTGTTAAATAACATGTCATCAGGCCAACACAAAGACTGTTTCAGTTTATAAAGCAGAAAGAATAAGCATGCTTTATCTAACCAGTAAAACACCTCACAATACAGAAATAGAGAACATTTTCTTATACTGTTAAAATGTCTCTTTTATCTATTTCATGTTGTCACAAACACATATTTTTTACAAGTGGGTATTGAATGCAAAGCACAAGGATAGTTACATCCTACAGATGAATGAGTGATGTTATCTTTAATCCATTTGTGTCTTATGTGATAGTAATGAATTATAAGACGTGATAAACTATGTTCATGCTGCTCTCTGTAATTTAGTTAAAACATTTTAATGAACAAGTTATAGACTGTCCTTGCTGTAGGAAATGAAGAGTTCCCATTATTTTTGAGTTTCATTTAGTAAATGCATCTTTTATATAAAATTCAACTTTTAAAACTGCAAAACTGTTTATGTTGGTTGGCAGATTGTAAATAAACAAATCAATTTGATGACTCTCTTATGTAATTTTATATATCAATTTCCCAAATAAAGATCTTAAGGAATAAAGCAGAATATCTTGAATGAGCACACCCGCACAAAACTTCAAATACATTATTCTACAAGTTTATGATTATTACAGATTTTAATTTATATTACATATTATTGACAGTGTATCTCCCAAAATTATAAATACATTCTTATCCATATGTGACTCAAAACAAAGTAAGAAACTATTAAGCTACCTGACAGTTTGCAGTTTGTCTCTAATGGGTTTTATAATAGTTTTTTATTTGTTTACTGTCTATAAATTGCCTGCAATCTCTACATGGAAATCATATATATACACACATATATATGCATATATACATACACATATGAATCTATAATCAGTTTGTTAATAAATTTGCATCAATAAAATTTAAATTATGAAAATGAAAAGGGATATTCTAGTAATAAGTATAGTTTGAGATTTTAATCTGAATGATTTAAATGAAGAACCTATTATGTTCATCAGGTTACAATCTTGTTACTAGTAGGAGACTTTTTCTGAGTATCTGAAGAGCAAACTATGTTTGGATTTTCTAAAAAACTTGGTGTCTAAAATTGCAACCCTGATGTAATCAGTTATCTCTCTTATTACTGCCAGATTCCATTTGAAAAAAAAAATGTACCCTTGCTGGGCATCAGCTAGCAGTTCAATGAAGGAAGCACTAATGGGACCAACAGACAGGAGGAACTTATTTCTCCAGAGGCTGAAGTGTTACAAACTAGTGACCATGAAGAAGTTAAGGAAGAAGACAAATGGAATCACTTCTCTACTGGCTGAGAGTGTATCATACTGAGATCAATTCTTTACAAGTAGTTGGAGTTCTTCTTTTATAAATGTTGTCAAGGAAGGCCCTACTTTCATCTCTGCCACATTTCAAGGGTAGACATGAAAACACACTTAATGAGTGTTAGTCTTCCCTTCAGGTGAAGATAGGCACTGGGAATTAAACCATATATGTCAATATTATTTTCTAAATTTCAGTTCTTGCTTATAGTTCGTAGATGAAAAGCCTGGAGCAGAAGTTACATAATTTGTTCAAATATGAACAATATTAGAACTATATGGAGGTCTATAATTTAGTTTTCCAAGGTAAAATCTAAAGTTTTCTCATGTTATTTCATTCCATTTCCATCACTTATATCAAGTCATCTGCCACACTAGCAAAGGCCTTTACAAGAGCTATGGAAAAGGAAAAAAAAAAAACAAAATACTTTTTACATCCCTAATATATAAAATATTTTTGCTATTTTATTCAAATTTGTGTTGAGTACTTTGTATTCTATTTTAAGTTCCTGTCACTTTTTGTTTTAAACATCCATAAATTAAGATGTGGAAATTATGTACTTCTCCAATTCAGAAGCCATGATTGTAATCATCACATTCAATTTGATAAGTGAAAATTAGCACAAAGTCATTAGTAATTTATGCTTTTTAAATATAATTTTAACTTGAATTAATTTTCATTATATTATTTATATCCCCTATGCTAAGTTTACTGCTTAAATTAGAGTATAACACATTGGAGAATATAAAATAAATTGTAGAAAATATTTTTAGGATGCTCACATCCTAAAATACATAAATTCAAGTACATACTGATTTAGTTTGAATTCATTTCTAGAATATAACTTCATGCCCTCCTGCCTGGTTCTCTTTGCTGGGCAGACTGCTAGCTGGTCTGCTCTGGTGAAGACATTATATCCTGAGACATCCTCGAGAATCTGCTGCACTCAGAACAGTCAGCAACTGATACTACAGCCTGAGGCATCCCAGGAGATCTACTGCACACAGGACAACTGAGCAGCTTATCACCAGCTTATCTGCTCCCCTGAAAACACCACAGTTTGAAGGCATACCAGGAGTTCCTCTGTACACAGGGCAATTGGGCAACAGACAATAGTCTGAAGACCTCCTAAGGGCTCTGTAGCATGCAGGGCAACTGACGTGACATACTGAAAGATTCCTTGAAGTCCTGCTGCACACAGGGAAGCAGATACCACAGTCCATTTGGCCTCTGGAGAACATCTTCCCATAGGACAACAGTTTGACCTCTCCTCTGAATACCCAACAGTTTGGACGCCACCCAGGAGATCTACTGTAGCCTGGGCAACAGATCAGCAGCTTCTCTGCCCCTCTGAAGAGCTCCCAGTTGAAAGGTCCCACAGGGAGCATGCTACAGGCAGGACCACAGGCCTACCAGGAGATTGAAGGCAACACAGAGACAAAAGAGGCAGACTGCAGAGAGTGTCACCTAGACCAGCAAACACCAGTGATGACCAAATGGCAAGAGGCAGGCACAAGACCATAAGCAACAGAAATCAATATACAAACTCATTCAAGAGGAATAGAAGGCAGGAAGCAGTCAAACTCAGGGTTGAAATAAACCAAGTAGAAACTAAAGGAACTATAGGTATCATAAGAACCAAGTTCTCACATCACAGCAAGTCCTGAATATACCAATAAACCTGAACATCAGGAAGCTGATATAAACCTTATCTCATGAAGATAATAGTCTGTTAAGGAGGATATAAATAACTCAGTGAAAGAAATACAGGAAAACATGGGAAAACAGGTAGAAGTCCTTAAAGAGGAAACAAATCCCTTAAAGGAATACAGGAAAACACAATGAAAAATGTGAAGTAATTGAGTTAAGCAGTCTAAGACCTAAAAGTAGAAGTAGAAACAATAAAGAAAACACAAATGGAGGGAAACCTGGAAATAGAAAACCTAGGAAAGAGGTAATAAATTACAGATGTAAGAATCACCATCCGAATAAAAGAAATAGAAGAGAGACTATCAGGTGTAGAAGATACCACAGAAGAGAGTGACACAACTGACAAAGAAAATTCAAAATATAAAGACTCCTAACAAAAAACACCCAGGAAATTTAGCATAAAATGAAATGACCAAGTCTAAGAATAATCAGAATAGAGGAGAACGAAGTTTCCAAGCTCAAAAAACCTGAAAATGTCTTCAACAAAATCATAGAAGAAAACTTCCCCAACCTAAAGAAAGAAATGTCCATAAAGATACAAGAAGTGTACAGAACATCAAATAAATGGGACCAGAAAAGAAAATCTCTTGTCACACAATAATAAAAACATTAAGCTCACAGAACAGAGAATATTAAAAGCTGCAAGGGATAAGAGCCAAGTAACATACAAAGGTAGACCTATCAGAATTATGTAAGAATTCTCAACAGAGTCTATGAAAGACAGAGGAGCCTGGTCAGAGGTCATGCAGACTCTCAGAAAACTCAAATGCCAACCTAGTTTACTATACCCAGCAAAAGTCTCAATCAACACAGATGGAGAAATAAAACTATTCCAGGACAAAAGAAAATTCTAACAGTATCTATTTACCAATCCATCCCTACAGAGGATAATAAAAGGAAAACTCCAATACAAGAAAAGTACCTGCACCAAAGACAAGATATTAAGCTTCTCACAACAAAGCCAAAGGAGAGAACCATAAGCACATAAAGCCACCTACAAAAACAAGCATATCAGGATCCAACAGTCAACTGTATCTCTGTCTTTAGTATCTCTCAATATGAATGGACTCAACTCACCTATAAAAAGACATAAGCTAACAGACTAGATAAGCAACCAAGATCCAGCATTTTGCTGCATGCAAGAAACACACCTCAATAACAAAGACAGACACTATCTCAGAGTAAAAGAATGGAAAACAGTATTCTAAGCAAATGGTCCCAGGAGACAAGTTGGAGTTGCCATCCTAATATCCAGTAAAGTGGGCTTTCAACCAAAGGTTATCATGTGTGATGAGGAAGAACACTTCTTATTCATCAAAGGGGAAATCCAATAAGAGAAATTCTCAATTCTGAACATCTATGCCCCAAATGCAAGCGCAACCATATTCATAAAAGAAACATTAATAAAGCTCAAAACACACATTGAACCCAACCCCACAATAATAGTGAGAAACTTCAACACCCCACTCTCACCAATGGACAGGTCATTGAAACAGACACTCAATAGAGACACAATGAAACTAATAAAGGTTAGGAACCAAATTGATTTAACAGATATCAACAGAACATTTCATCCTAAAACAAAAGTATACAACTTCTCAGTTCCTCATGGTACCTTCTCCAAAATCAACCATATAATTGGTCACAAAACAACACTCCACATATATAAGAAAATTGAAATCACCCCATGAATCCTATCAGATCACCATGGCCTAAGACTGGTCTTCAATAACAGCAAAAACTAAAGAAAGCACACATAAACCTGGGATTTAAACAACTCTCTACTCAATGATAACTTGGTCAGGGAAGAAATAAATAAGTAAATTAAAGACTTCCTGGAATTAAATGTAAATGCTAACAATCATACACAAACTTATGGGACACAATGAAAACATTGCTAAGAGGAAATTTCATAGCCCTAAGTGCCCTGGTAAAGAAACTAAAAGTTTAACAGAACACCTGAGAGCTCTAGAACAAAAGGAAGCAAACTCATCCAACAGGAGTAGAAGGCAGGAAGCAGTCAAACTCAGGGTTGAAATAAACCAAGTAGAAACAAAAGGAACTATAGGAAGAATCAACAAAACCAAATGTTGGTTCTTTGAGAAAATAAAAAAGATAGATAAACCCTTAGCCAAAATAACTAAAGAGCCCAGAGGCAGTATCCAAATTAACAAAATCAGAAATGAAAAGGGAGACATGACAACAGAAACAGAGAAAATAAATAAAAAAAAATAATCAGTTCGTACTTTAAAAATCTATACTCTGTATAAGTACCGCGCGAGACAGCAGTTGTTGGCGAGGATGTGGAGAAAGAGGAACACTCCTCCACTGCTGGTGGAATTGCAAGCTGGTACAAACACTTTGGAAAGCAGTCTGGCGGTTCCTCAGAAAACTGGGCATGACACTCCCGGAGGATCCGGCTATACCACTCCTGGGCATATACCCAGAGGCTTTACCTGCATGCAATAAGGACACATGCTCCACTATGTTCATAGCAGCCTTATTTATAATAGCCAGAAGCTGGAAAGAACCCAGATGTCCCTCAACGGAGGAATGGATTCAGAAGATGTGGTATATCTACACAATGGAATACTACTCTGCAATTAAAAACAATGAATTCACGAAATTCCTAGGCAAATGGTCAGATCTTGAAAATATCATCCTTAGTGAGGTAACCCGATCACAAAAGAACACACATGGTATGCAGTCACTGATAAGGGGATATTAACCCAGAATCTCGGAATACCCTAGACACAATCCGCATATCAATAGATTTCTAAGAAGATGGAAGGAGAGACCCCTGGTCCTGGAAAGACTGGATGTAGGGGAACGCCAGGACAGAGAAATGAGAGGGGGTTGAATGGAGAAAAGAGGGAGGGAAGGGGGCTTATGGGACTTTCTGGGAGGGAGGAAACGGGAAAGGGGAAGTGATTTGGAATGTAAATTAAAAAAAAAACCTATACTCAACAAAATAGAAAAATCTAGATGAAATGTATGATTTTCTAGACAGAAACAACATACAAAAGTTAAGTCAAGAGCATGTAAACTATCTAAAGAGACCCATATCTCCCAAGGAATTAGAAGGCATTACAAACCTCCCAAACAAAGAAAACCCCAGGGCTAGATGGAATTAATGCTGAATACTACCAGACCATAAAAGAAGACCTGAAACCAATATTCCTCAAACTATTCCATCAAACAGAAACAGAAGGAGCACTACCTTACTTGTTCTATGAAGCCACAATTACTTTGATACCAAAAGCACACAAGGATTCAACCAAAATAGAGAACTTCAGACCTATTTCCTTTATGAATATCTATGCAAAAATACACAATAAAGTTCTTGCAAACCAAATACAAGTACACATCCTAGGGATGCAAGGTTGGTTAAATATGTAGAAATTCATTAACATAATATGCTATATAAACAAACTCAAAGAAAAAAATCTTATGATCATCTTTTAAGATGCAGATAAAGCATTTGAGAAAGTACAACACACCTTTATGTTAAATGTATTAGAGAGATCAGGAATTCACAGCCTAAACATAAACATAATAAAAGCAATTTATGACAAACCAACAGCCAATATCAAATTTAATGGACAGATACTTGATGCAATCCCACTAAAATTGGTGACAAGACAAGAATGCCCATTCTTCCCATATCTACTCAATAGAGCTCTTGAAAAGTGCTAGCTAGAACAATAAGAAAACAAAAAGAATTCAAGATAATAGAAATTGGCAAAGAAGAAATAAAAGTATCATTATTTGCAGATGATATTTTAGTATACATAAGCGAACCTAAATATTCTACCAGAGACCATCTCCATCTGATAAACAACTTCAGCAAGGTGGCTGGGTATAAAATTAACTCAAATAAATCAGTAGCCTTCCTTTAAACAAATGATAAACAGGCTTAGAAAGAAATTAGGGAAACCATTCCCTTCACAATAGCCACAAATAATGTAAAGTATCATGGAGTAACTCTAACCAAACAAGTGAAAAACCTGTATGACAATAACTTCAAGTATCTAAAGAAAGAAATCAAGGATCTCAGAAAGTGGAGAGACCTCCCATGCTCATGGATTGGCAGAATTAATTAATGCCATCCTACAAAAGGCAGTCTACAGATACCATGCAATATCCATCAAAATCCCAACACAATTCTTCAAAGACATGGAAAGAGCAATTCTCAAATTCATCTGGAGAGGAAAAAACAAAACAAAACAAAATAGCAAAAACAATTCTTAACAATATAGTCACCAAACCTGGACACTATTGTAGATGCTTGGAAGTGCACGGTGATGTAAACATGTTATTGCTGTCTTCTGAAAGGCTCTGCTAGAGCCTGACAAACACAGAGGCAGATTCTTGAATCCAAACATTGGACTGAGTGCTGGGGTCCCTGATCGAGGTGTTGGAGAAGGGACTGAAAGTGCTGAAGAGGTTTGCAGCCCCATGGAGAGAGCAACATGCCAGACCCCCTGGACCTCCATGACTGGACCACGAACCAAAGAATACACATGGATCTGGCTGCATATGTGGCAGAATATGGCCTTGTTGGAAATCAGAGGGGGGAGAGACCCTTTTGCTTGAGGGTGTTCAAAGTACCAGTGTAGGAGTATGATGGAGGGAAGACTGGAGTGGTTGTGTGGGTTGGGAAGCACCCTCAAAGAGGCAGGAGGAGGGGGATAGAATAGGAGGTTTCCAAAGGGGTGACCTGGAAAGGGGAAAACATTTGCAATGTAAATAAAGAAAATATCCAATAAAAAAATAAAGGAAATGATAGGGGTAAAAAAGATGTTAAACTACTCGTGTTTTGTGCTTGTAGAGAGAGCAGCTTCTGGTCCTGCTGCCATGCCTCTTTGCTTTACCATCGTGGACTCTAACCCATCAGATCAATAAGCCCAAATAAACACTTTCTTCTTAAAAAATAAAAAATTAAAACAAAACAAAAAATAAAAGAACGGCTGGAAGAATCACCATTCCTGACCTCAAGATTTACTACAGAGTGATAGTGATAAAAACTGCATGGTACTGGTACAGAGACAAACACATTGATCAATGATACAGAACTGAAGACCCAGAAATAAAACCACACATTAAGGACACTTGATCTTTGACAAAGAGACCAAAAATATACAATGGAAAAATGAAAGCATCTTCAATAAATGGTGCTGGCCTAACTTGCTGTCTGTATGCAAAAAAATGAAAATAGACCCATATTTGTCATCTTGCACAAAGCTAAAGACCAAATGGATCAGATACACTGAATCTAATAGAAGAGAAAGTGGGAAAGAGCCTTGACCTCGTTGGCACAGGGGGAAATTTCCTAAACGTAACTCAAATGGCTCATGCTTTAAGACTAAGACAAAGAATTGATAAATGGGACCTCATGAAACTCAAAAGCTTCTGTAAGGCAAAGGACATATTCAATAAGACAAACTAGCAACTTCACAGATTGGGAAAACAAATCTTCACTAATATCATATCTGATAGAAGATTAATTTCCAAAATACATAAAGAACTCAAGAAGCTAACCACCAAAAAACCAAACAACCCAATCAAAAAAAAAATGGCATATAGAACTAAACTTAGGATTCACAAGAGAGGAATCTCAAAATGGCTGAGAAACACCTAAAGAAATATTCAAAGGCCTTAGCGATCAGAGAAATGCAGATCCAAATGACCCTGAGATTCCACCTTACACCAATCAGAATGGCTAACATCAAAACCTCAGGTAACAATACATGTTGTCTAGGATGTGGAGAAAGAGGATGACTCCTCCATTGCTGATGGGATTGCAAACTGGTACAACCACTCTGGAAATTAATTTGGAGGTTCTTCAGCAAATTGGATGTAGATCTACCTTAAGACCCAGAAATACCACTCTGGGAAATATACTCAAAAGATGACCCACCATGCCACAGGGGCTCTTATTCCACTATGTTCATAGCTGCCTTATTTGTGATAGTTAGAAGCTGGAAAAAACCCAGAGGTCCCACCACAGAAGAATGGATACAGAAAATGTGGTTAATTTACATAATATAATACTACTCAGCTATTAAGAAATAAGATAACCTGTGTTTTGCCGGCAAATGAATGGAACTAGAAAATTTAATCCTGAGCGAGGTAACTCAGACCCAAAAGGACATACATTATATGTACTCAGTAATAAGTGGATATTAGTCACACACACACAAAAATATCCAGAATACCTAAGATACATTCCACAGAACTCAAAAATTTTAACAAGCTGAAGGGCCCAAGTAAGGACTCATCAGTCTCACTTGAGAGGGAAAAGGAAGCAATCACAAGTGGGGAGGGAGGGAGGTACCTGGAAGGGAAAGTAGACTGGGATTAGGAAAAGGGATTGATGCCCTGAGGACCAGCAGAAAGAATGGAAACAGGCAACCTCAGGAGGTAGGAGGTTGGGGGAACCCTCAAGAATGCACCAGAGACCTGGGAGGTAATAGAATCTCAAGACTCAAAGGGAAGGATCTCAGATGAAATGACTCACAGTACAGAGAGGAAACTAATGGAGCCCACCTCCAGCAGGAAGACAGCATCAAGTGAGGGAGGGGGTTGCCATCCCACAGTCAAAACTCTGAGACATATTTGCTCCTGTGTGAAAGTACATGCATGGATGGAAATGGAGAGCAGCCTCAAGAGAAGAAGGTCCAGAGACAGGCCCAAAATGGGATTCCATTCAAGGGGAGGTCCTAAGGCCTGACACTATTACTGAGGCTAGGGAGCATTCACAAAAAGGGACCTGTCTTGATTGCCCTCCAGAAGACTCAAAGACCATCTGAAAGAGTCAGATGCAGATGTTTGTACCCAACCAATGAACAAAAGTTGCTGACCCCTGTGTTTGAATAAGGGAAATCCTGAAGGAAGCTGAGGAGGAGGATAACCCTGTAGGTGGATGAGCAGTCTCAATTAACCTGGACCTCCGAGAACTCTCAGACACTGAACCACCAACCAGGCAGCATATACCAGCTGATATGAGGTTCCCAAGATATACAAAGTGGAGGAATGCCAGGTCTGGGTTTAGTCAGAGAAGATGCACCTAACCTTCTAGAGTGTAGAGGTCCCAGGGAGTTTATAGAGCTAGTGGGATGTACCCATTTTAAAAGGGGTACAAAGTAATGTACAGAATCCACTATCATTTTGACTTAAAAAAGAAGTATGCTAATGTTGAAAAAATCTAAAAGTCTCATTTATGTTAAATCAAACCCAGATATATAGCAGAATAAATCATTGCGAACAATTGAGAATAACAGGAAATATTGTTAACTAATCAAGTAATAGTTTTAAAATTCTTTTTTCTTTTATTGGATGTATTCTTTATGTACATTTCAAATATTATCCCCTTTCCCAGTTTCCGCAGTCCCAGATAGCCTGTATTCCATCCTCCCTACCCCTACTTTTATGAGGGTGTTCCTCCACTGAAACCACTCCCACCTCTCTGCCCTTGATTCCCCTATAATGGGGCATCTGTTGAGTCTTCATAGGACCGAGGACCTCTCTTCTCCATGATGCTGGACAAAGAATTCCTCTGCTACACATGCAGCCAGAGTCATGTGTACCCCTTGGTTGATGGCTTAGTCCCTGGGAGCTCTGGGGGGGGGGGGTTCTAGTTGGTTGTTACTGTTGTTCTTCCTGTGAGGTTGCAAACCCCTTCAGCTCCTGTATTTCCAATGGTTGTCTCTGAGCATCTGCCTCTGTATTTGTAAGGCTCTGGAGGGCCTCTCAGGAGGCAGCCATATGAGGCTCCTGTCAGCAAGAATTTCTTGGCATTCATGATAATGTCGGGGTTTGGTGACTGTATATGGAATGAATCCCCAGGTGGTACAGACTCTGGATGACCTTTCTTTCAGTCTCTGTTCTCCACTTTATCTCCATATTTGCTCCTCTGAGTATTTTGTTTCTTTTCTCAGAAGAACCGAATCACCCACATGTTGATCTTCCTTATTCTTGATTTCCATGTAGTCTGTGAATTGTATCTTGGGTATTCAGAGCTTTTGGGCTAAATTACTCATTCCTCATATGATGCCTTCAACACATATACAGCAGAGGACTGCTGTGTCTGGACTCAGTCAGAGAATATGCACCTAACCCTCAAGAGATTTGAAGCCCCAGGGACTGGGGAGGTTTGCTGGAGTGAATGTGGAGTAGGGACATACTCCTGGAGACAGAGGGGAGGTGGTATGGGATGTGAAACAGTCAAGGGTAGACCACGAGGGGTATTTAGTATGAACTGTAATAAAAGATTAAAGAATAAAAAAAAAGTATTCATTCCTTAAAAACTTAAACATTTTAATTATTTCAGAATTATGTCATTTCCAAAATGTTAATCTGTAGGGGGCCACTGGACTCAGACATGTCTTTCTCAGGCCTGAGCGGGATCAAGGTGAGGGCATTAATCACGGGAAGTGAGTGATCTGATCAGTCTGGAACTGCTGCTGCTGACTGTACCCTGAGCTTTCAATGAGACACAATATGTTGACATATACTTTAGATTAGATTCTCTTTGAAGTTCAGGTTGTTTGTCTTTGCTGGTTGCTTATCACATCCTGTTATATTATTTGCTGCCAAATGTTTTATCATATAACGTCTATGTTAACCTACATTAAAGGAGACTTGATCAGAGAATCCTGTCTTGTCTCCATTTCTCACGCCTTTTTCCCCCTAGATCCTCACTCCCCCCTACCCACCAGGAACCTGTTCAAGAATCCACAGGCGGGTTCACTTGGCGCCAGAACAAGGGACCTGCAGTACGGTGGAGTGCGTGAAGAACTCCTGGGAAAGCATGGCCGCGTGGACTAAAGTGAAAGTAAGTAAAGTAATTGCTAACCTGGCAATTTCTTTTATGTCATAAATCATGGGGCAAGTCATAATTCAGTGGGAAACGTACATGAGACAGTTAAAGGAAACTCTTCACACTCGAGGAGTAAAGGTTAAAATTAAGGATTTAAGAAAAATTTTAAACTTGTTAAGGAAAGATGTCCTTGGTTTCTCGATGAAGGTACAATTGATCCAAAACATTGGAAGCAAGTAGGTGACGCTTTTCAAATTTACTATAGAATTATGGGACCTGATAAAGTCCCTGTAACAGCCTTTTCCTATTGCAGTCTAATTAATGACTTTTTGAAGAAATATTAATATTTCAGCATTAATAATTACAATTAGACTTTACTTCAAGTCAAAAATTTTAAACTGCCTTGTTTCTTTAACTATGAAGCTATTACATTACATTTATAATAAAGAAATGCTATGTGTGTCTTTTCACAGATCATTATTCATAATCTTGCATGTATAAAACTTATAATGGAGTTCTAATGCACAGCAAAAGAACTATGTTAAAATGTTTAATATTTTCTCAAAGAACCAACTCCTCGTTTTGTTGATTCTTTGTATGGTTTTATTTGTTTCCACTTGATTGATTTCAGCCCTGAGTTTGATGATTTCCTGCCTTCTACTCCTCTTTGGTGTATTTGCTTCTTTTTGTTCCAGGGCTTTCAGGTGTGCCATTAAGCTGTTAGTGTATACTGTCTCCTGTTTCATTTTAGCGGCACTCAGGGCTATGAATTTTCCTCTTAGCACTGCTTTCATTGTGTCCCATAAATTAGGGTATTTTGTGCCTTCATTTTCATTAACTTTCAAAAAGTCTTTGATTTCTTTCTTTATTTCCACCTTGACCAAGTTATCATTGAGTAGAGCATTGTTCAGCCTCCATGTGTACGTGGGTTTTCTTTTGTTTTTGTTGCCATTGAAGACCACCCTTATTCCATAGTGATCTGATAGGAGGCATGGAATTATTTCTATCTTCTTGTATCTGTTGAGGTCTGATTTGTAACCAATTATATGGTCAATTTTGGAGAAGGTACCATGAGGAGCTGAGAAGAAGGTGTATTCTTTAGCTCTAGGATGACATGTTCTACATATATCTGTTAGTTCCATTTGGTCCAAGGCTTCAATTAGATTCACTGTGTCCCTGTTTAGTTTCTGCTTTCCTGAACGATCCATTTCAGAGAGCGGGGTGTTGAGGTCACCCACTATTATTGTGTGAGGTGCGATGTGTTCTTTGAGCTTTAGTAAAGTTTCTTTTACAAATGAGGGTGCCCTTGCATTTGGAGCATAGATATTCAGAATTGAGAGTTCTTGATGGTGGATTTTTCCCTTGATCAGTATGTAGTGTCCTTCTGTGTTTTTTTGATGACTTTAGGTTGAAAATCAACTTTATCTGATATTAGGATGGCTACTCTACCTCATTTCTTGGGGCCATTTGCTTGTAAAATTGTTTTCCAGTCTTTTACTCTGAGGATAGATAAGCCCTTATCCAGACTAACCAGAGGGCACAGAGATAGTATCCAAATTAATAAAATCAGAAACGAAAAGGGAGAGATAACAACAGAAACTGAGGAAATTCAAAAAATCATCAGATCCTATTACAAAAACCTGTATTCAACACAACTAGAAAATCTTGAGGAAATGGACAATTTCCTTGACAGATACCAAAATTAAATCAGGATCAAATAGACCATTTAAACCGTCCTATAACCCCTGAAGAAATAGAAGCTGTCATTGGAAGTCTTCCAACCATAAAAAGCAGAGGTCCAGACAGGTTTTACTGCAGAATTCTATCAGACCTTCAAAGAAGACCTAACACCAATACTCTTCAAACTGTTCCACAAAATAGAAACAGAAGGAACACTACCCAACTCGTTCTATGAAGCCACAATTACACTAATACCAAAAGCACACAAAGATCCGACAAAGAAAGAGACTCTCAGGCCAATCTCTCTTATGAATATCGATGCAAAAATACCCAATAAAATTCTTGCCAACCGAATCCAAGAACACATCAAAACAATCATTCACCACGATCAAGTAGGCTTCATCCCAGGGATGCAGGGATGGTTCAATATAAGGAAATCCACCAGTGTAATCCACTACATAAACAATCTCAAAGAAAAAAACCACATGGTCATCTCATTAGATGCTGAGAAAGCATTTGACAAAATTCAGCATCCTTTCATGCTAAAGGTCTTGGAAAGATCAGGATTTCAAGGCCCATATCTAAACATAGTAAAAGCAATTTACAGCAAACGGGTAGCCAGCATCAATCTAAATGGAGAGAAACTTGAAGCAATCCCACTAAAATCAGGGACTAGACAAGGCTGCCCTCTCTCTCCATATCTTTTCAATATAGTACTTGAAGTTCTAGCTAGAGCAATTAGACAACAAAAAGAGGTGAAAGGGATACAAATTGGAAAGGAAGAAGTCAAACTATCACTATTTGCAGGCGATATGATAGTATATTTAAGCGACCCAAAGAACTCCACCAGAGAACTCCTACAGCTGATAAACGACTTCAGCAAAGTGGCCGGATATAAAATCAACTCAAGCAAGTCAGAAGCCTTCCTATACTCAAAGGATAAGCAGGCTGAGAAAGAAGTAATAGAAATAATACCCTTCACGATAGCCACAAACCATATTAAGTAACTTGGCGTGACTCTAACCAAACAAGTGAAAGATCTGTATGACAAGAACTTCAAGTCTCTGAAGAAAGAAATTGAAGAAGACCTCAGAAGATGGAAAAATCTGCCATGCTCATGAATTGGCAGGATTAATATAGTAAAAATGAGCATCTTACCAAAAGTAATACACAGATTCAATGCAATCCCCATCAAAATCCCAACTCAATTCTTCATAGAGTTAGAAAGAACAATTCAAAAATTCATCTGGAATAACAGAAAACCCAGAATAGCTAAAACTATTCTCAAGAGTAAAAGAACCTCTGGGGGAATCAGTATCCTGGACCTCAAGCTGTACTACAGAGCAATAGTGTTAAAAACCGCATGGTATTGGTACAATAACAGGCATGTAGATCAATGGAACAGAATTGAAGACCCAGAAATGAATCCACACTCCTATGGTCACTTGTTCTTTGACAAAGGAGCTAAAACCATCCAGTGGAAATAAGATAGCCTTTTCAACATATGGTGCTGTCTCAGCTGGAGGTCAACATGCAGAAGAATGCAAATTGACCCATTCTTATCTCCTTGCACTAAGCTCAATTCTAAGTGGATCAAAGATCTCCACATAAAACCAGACACACTGAAACTAATAGAAGGGAAACTAGGGAAGAACCTTGAACATGTGGGCACAGGGGAGAATTTCCTGAACAGAACTCCAATAGCTTATGCTCTAAGATCAAGAATAGACAAATGGGACCTCATTAAATTGCAAAGTTTTTGCAAGGTAAAAGACACTGTCAAAAAGACAAAGCGGCAACCAACTAACTGGGAAATGATCTTTACCAACCTTACATCCGACAGAGGGCTAATATCCAATATATACAAAGAACTCAAGAAGTTAAACTCCAGAGAGGCAAGTAACCCTATTAAAAAATGGGGTACAGAGCTAAACAAAGAGTTCTCACCTGAAGAATATCTAATGGCTGAGAAGCACCTAAAGAGATGTTCATCATCCTTAGTCATTAGGGAAATGCAAATCAAAACAACCCTGAGATTCCATCTCACATCAGTCAGGATGGCTAAGATCAAAAACACAGGAGACAGCAGTTGTTGGCGAGGATGTGGAGAAAGAGGAACACTCCTCCACTGCTGGTGGAATTGCAAGCTGGTACAAACACTTTGGAAAGCAGTCTGGCGGTTCCTCAGAAAACTGGGCATGACACTCCCGGAGGATCCGGCTATACCACTCCTGGGCATATACCCAGAGGCTTTACCTGCATGCAATAAGGACACATGCTCCACTATGTTCATAGCAGCCTTATTTATAATAGCCAGAAGCTGGAAAGAACCCAGATGTCCCTCAACGGAGGAATGGATTCAGAAGATGTGGTATATTTACACAATGGAATACTACTCTGCAATTAAAAACCATGAATTCACGAAATTCCTAGGCAAATGGTCAGATCTTGAAAATATCATCCTTAGTGAGGTAACCCGATCACAAAAGAACACACATGGTATGCAGTCACTGATAAGGGGATATAAACCCAGAATCTCGGAATACCCTAGACACAATCCGCATATCAATAGATTTCTAAGAAGATGGAAGGAGAGACCCCTGGTCCTGGAAAAACTGGATGTAGGGGAATGCCAGGACAGAGTAAGGAGAGGGGGTTGAATGGAGAAAAGTGGGAGGGAAGGGGGCTTATGGGACTTTCGTGGAGGGAGGAAACGGGAAAGGGGAAATGATTTGGAATGTAAATTAAAAAAATAAAATAAAATAAATAATAAAAAATGTTTAATATTTTAACTATTAATATGATTCCTTTGTTGGTTTATCTAATGTAAGTGTTTTATTAGTATTCAGCAATTCTCATTAATGTGATTTCTACGAATATTTACTGGAAATGCTGTAGCATATATTTCTACAGTTTCAAATCATGTAAAGAATCCTTGCACTCAAGTACATATATGCAGAGTGTATTATGGTTCATTAATGGAATTAGTCATATAATTGAGGTAGGCTGAGAAACTAAATGGCCTCCTTTGAAAGCTATCTTCTCTATTCACAAGTCAGCAGTGTAATATGCATTTGGTGGCTAATGTTACTATGCAAATTTAAGATTCCAAATATGTGTACTAAATAACTAATTGATTACTTGATTTTATGTACCTCTATTATGCAAGTCAATTTCCTTTGAGATACAATTATATTAGGGTCTTGTATTCCACTACTTGTAATTTTTTTAGTTTTCTTTATGCATTTACTTATATATTTCTTGAAATGTGTATGCCGATTTTTATATTACAGTGTTATATTCCAAAACCAATGGGGCTATAGGGGCCTTTCTCATTTTTACTACCGTATTGAGAATGTTCAGAAAAGATCCTCTCAACATACACACTAATCACAATACATGACTAATTTTTATATGTGTACATGAATATTCTAAATGGAATTTACAGTCTGACCAAAACTTATGGCACATACATGATAAAACTTTCCATATAAAAGATATTTTTTGTTTTACTTGTCCCCACTAAAATGATACTGGAAGGATGAGGATTTAAGAACGTTTATCAAGGAGCACCCGGACCCTTGAAGAGTACAGACACACAAGACTAACTTCTATCCCAGGGGTTTTGAGGCCCTCTTCTGGCCCCTGCGGACTATGCTCTCAAGTGATACACATAAATGCAGACAAACATCCAAATTCAGGCATACATATAAACATGTGTTTAAAAAGAATGTCAAATGATAATAATGTTCAATAATAATAAATGGTGATTATTAACATTTTTAGAAAATTCAATCTGACGTATCTAAAACCACCATTGGAAATTGGATTGTGAGTTTTACTAAAATGACTAGAAAATGTGAATTTGATTCTACATTTGAGTTAAGCATATTTGAAATAAAAATAGTTTGGTTTTGTATTGGGTCTTTAAAAAGTTTTATATTTACTTGCATCTAGTTGAATATAGCATCACTTTTGGTACCTTTCAAAGTCTATAACTAAATCAGTCATTTTTATTTATGCCTAAGTACTACCAAGTATGCCAATAATGCACTCTCCTTAAGCTAACCTACATTTGCAGATAAAACTAATATTCTATTGACACTCGAACTGTAGTTATTTTATTATTTTATAGTTACACTATGAATCGAGTATATTTAGGGCATTTCTCCAGATCCTAGACATACTTCTCTATATTGTTATAGAGTTTACCATCTAGTTATATTTTGTAAATGGTTTTAACATTTTATATGTTTTTCACATAAGACAGAAAATCTTATATTTGAATTTTTAACAGCTTAAGCATGTACTTGAAATCAATTCTTAAAATATGTTATAAATCTTAGGATGCATTACTCAGAATTAGTCAAACTTTATCATGCATGAAAAGCAACATACATAGAAACAAAACATGCTATAATTTCAATGAGGCAAAAATGCATGGAGAATGGGAAAAATAGTTAAAACCTAAACAAGGAAATTTAAATAAAACAGTTGCTTGTGTTTAACAACCCAGATTTTAAATAAGAAACAATAAGAATGCCTGCAAGAAATATTGGTCTTGTCCGAATATGTCATCTAACCTTTTCTTCTTCTTGAAAATGAAATCATCTTAATATTTTACAATTCTTAACAATGCAAATATACTTTACAAATAAAAATAATCATGCATCCTTCTCATAACCTATGTAATATAAGCAGTTTCCTGAGATATATCTCTCAGCAATATCCATTCAGCATTCCAATAGATTCTCAGAAATTTTCCAAATATTTGTATATCTGTGACCCGCACAAGGGACACTAGCTACCATCAAATTGTCTCACTGCTGATGTAATAGTGTTTTATACTATATTCCAAATAGTATTTTTTGGCTCCGGTATATCATATAAATTCTGAGTTCCACAAATTCCTTCATTTATTACAAGAAAAAGATAGACTAATGAAGTTCATTAGCCTTTACAAAGGGGAAATTTAAAAACTTTCTAACTTCTACAGAATATCTAAAACAAGTTTTCCATTCATCCCAGCGATGAGATTGAGAAAATAATTTCCAAATTATAGTTTGAACCTCTAATCTCTAAACTACAGTCAGGCATACTTTGGTCTTACCTGAAATGTAGGTAAGAATAGTTGACTGTAGTCCTTATTCTTGCACCTCTGACATGAGAACAACTAATCTCAACTATGTGTTTGCCCTTACTCTACATAGCTTTAACCAGCTTTGAAGAATGGCGGAGAAATACATTATTAACAAGGAAATGGTGACCAAGACAGCTCAGTTAGTCAACCGGGTCTCAAAAGAGGGAGTGAGGACTGAAAAGGAAAAAAAAAAGACATTAGACAAAACTATAACTATAACATGACTCCAGCCAGTGCTGAGTCTGAATCATCTTTATTTTTCTCCAGCCTGCTTTTATATCATTCTAAGTACATCCGAAAAAACAATCAGTGCTTACATCAAAGACAAAGTAATCAAGCGATGTAGTAAATAAAGAGATCACACAAGATAGTAGTCAAGCAAAGTAGTAAGTAAAAGGATCACACAAGGTAATAAGTAGGTAAAGTAGTAGGCAAAGAGATCACATAAGGTAGTAATTAAATAAAGCAGTAAACAAAGCCCTATGGTCACTATCTCTAATGTTCTTATCTGAGCCTTCTTCCTTGTCTGAGCCCAATGACAAATGACAAATTCCTAGAAGAATCAACAAAAGATCTCAACAATATGGTAAATAACACCCAAAAAATGGTGACTGATATTTTCTATAGGCACCTGAAGAATATCTAATGGCTGAGAAGCACCTAAAGAGATGTTCATCATCCTTAGTCATTAGGGAAATGCAAATCAAAACAACCCTGAGATTCCATCTCACACCAATCAGAATGGCTAAGATCAAAAACACAGGAGACAGCAGTTGTTGGCGAGGATGTGGAGAAAGAGGAACACTCCTCCACTGCTGGTGGAATTGCAAGCTGGTACAACCACTCTGGAAAGCAGTCTGGCAGTTCCTCAGAAAACTGGGCATGACACTCCCGGAGGATCCGGCTATACCACTCCTGGGCATATACCCAGAGGCTTTCCCTGCATGCAATAAGGACACATGCTCCACTATGTTCATAGCAGCCTTATTTATAATAGCCAGAAGCTGGAAAGAACCCAGATGTCCCTCAACGGAGGAATGGATTCAGAAGATGTGGTATATCTACACAATGGAATACTACTCTGCAATTAAAAACAATGAATTCACGAAATTCCTAGGCAAATGGTCAGATCTTGAAAATATCATCCTTAGTGAGGTAACCCGATCACAAAAGAACACACATAGTATGCAGTCACTGATAAGGGGATACTAACCCAGAATCTCGGAATACCCTAGACACAATCCACATATCAATCGATTTCTAAGAAGATGGAAGGAGAGACCCCTAGTCCTGGAAAGACTGGATGTAGGGGAACGCCAGGACAGAGAAACGAGAGGGGGTTGAATAGAGAAAAGAGGGAGGGAAGGGGGCTTATGGGACTTTCAGGGAGGGAGGAAATGGGAAAGGGGAAATGATTTGGAATGTAAATTAAAATAAATAAATAAATAAATAATACTTAGATTTATTATTAGAATATGATATTATATGTTATAATTATAATAATATATTATAATTTTAATAATATAATTAAAATAAATATTAGATATAATAATATAATTAAAATAAATATTAGGTTCTGGATTAAAATTTTTCTACACAGCTCTCAATTTGTTCCGGTAGCTTTGGATGTAAGGATTATAGTATCTCTGTGTCTGTCTTGGGAACTATTGGCTGTATTTGTGTGGGTCTTGTGGGGGAACTCAATTCTCATACACTGGTTGTCTCCCGTTTGCCAATAACCAGTGATGGGTTTTTGGTGTTCTCCAACATTATTTAGGCTGTTTTAGGCATGACTCTTCATATAATTTTTAATATTGATACTTGTGTACTCACAACTTACTAGGTTTTGATGGGATCCCATTGACTATCCATTAATGTATATAAATATTAATACAACTAGTTACTCTCTACTGCTTTCCTCTTTGTGTAAGAAGATTAAACAAGGTTAATTCTCAGGTTGACACTAAAAAAAAAAAAAGAATATCTGCATTTGGGTTTTTCTTATTTGAGAATACGTAGATTACTATACTACTAAAAGCAAAGACAATACAATCATGATATTGATGCCAACTGTCAGACATTGCATAACCTAAAATTAAAATAGACAATAGATAATGTATTTGTGAAAATATGCTTTCTTTCTGTCTCTACAGTTGCAGTGTGCATTACTCCTTTATCTATTTATTAACCATAATTCCAACCTCTATTTTTAATGATAAATGGTCCTCAGAAAGACCCTGTACAGGAAAGACAGAAAGACTAAAATATGTAAATAGAGGTCATGTATCACATGCATTAGAGTGCATTGTCCATTGTAAGAAGAACCCAGATGTCCTTCAACAGAGGGATGGATCCAGAAAATGTGGTATATCTATACAATGGAGTACTATTCAGCTATTAAAAACAATGAATTCATGAAATTCTTCGGCAAGTGGATGGAACTAGAAAGTGTCATCCTGAGTGAGGTAACCCAATCACAAAAGAACACACATGGCATGCACTCACTGATAAGTGGATATCAGCCCAAAAGCCCCAAATAAACATGATACAACTCATAGACCACATGAAGCTCAAGAAGAAGGAAGACCAAAGTGTGGGTACTTCCATTTTTTTTCTGAGAATGGGAACAAAATACCCACAGGAGCAATTATGGAGACAAAGTGTGGGGCAGAGACTGAAAGAAAGGCCACAAAAGACTGTCCTGCCTAGAGATTCATCCTATAAACAGTCACCAAACCTCAACACTATTATGGGTGACAAGAAGTGATTGTCAAAAGAAGCCTGTTATGGCTGTTTCCTGAGGGGCTCTACCAGAGCCTTACCGATGCAGAGGCAGATGCTAGCAGTCAAACTTTAGATTGAGTGCGGGGTCCTCAATGGAGGAGTTGGAGGGAGAACTGGAGGAGCTGAAGGGGTTTGCAGCTCCGAGGGAAGAATGAGGATGTCTGCCAACCAGATACCCCAGGGCTCTCAGGGAGTAAGTCATCAACCAAGGGGGTACAAATGGTTCAAGTCAAAAGTGTGGCAGAGGAATGCCTTGTCGGGCATCAGTGGAAAGAGAGGTCCTTGGTCTTATGAAGGCCCCAGCGTGGGGAAATTGAGGGGAGTAGGTGGGAGTGGGTTGGGTGGAGGGGTGTATTCTCGGAGGCAGGGGATGGGATAATGGGTTGGGGTTTTTCTGGGAGGGGGGAAACTGGTAAAGGGTATAACATTTGAAATGTAAATGAAGAATACATTCAATGAAAAATGTGGGGATAAAAAAAGCATTCACATATACAATTTCAAATAAATTAAAGACGTAGCAACATAATTAAATTAAACATTTTATGTTTCAAAAAAGAGTAATAAGAAATAGACTCATAGAAGTGTTTATTCCACAAGTAATGTGTTTTGGCCACACTAAAATTGTTATGATGATCACACATAACCAAAACACGTAACTTGGATTCTGATGCTTTCATTATTATAATAGCACCAGTATCAATCATGCCTGATTGACATTAGTGACTGAGTAACCTTTCAAGAAACCATGCCTGCTCATACAGTCACCTGACAACTAGAAATTGGACATCGTTGGATGTGGAGGGAGGCATACTCATTCAGATCTAAATACCTTAGTCATCTATTACCTCTCATATTTTATATAATGAAATTATAGGGAGCTCCAAGAAATGGCGGGTCAAACATGTTCCTCCATGGAACTAATTATTAAACATTCTTTCAAATTTTATAAAACCTTAGAATTATAATCTCTTATTTCCATAAGTTTGTTGAAAATATAATGAAAGCTGGCTTATAGTATTGAAGACTTGTATTTTTTCCTTTTTTTGTTTGTTTGTTTGTTTGTCTGTTTTATTTGTTGTTGTTTTTTTAATTTAATTTTATTTTTTTAATTTACATTCCAAATCACTTCCCCTTTCCCGTTTCCTCCCTCCCCGAAAGTTCCATAAGCCCCCTTCCCTCCCTCTTTTCTCCATTCAACCCCCTCTCGTTACTCTGTCCTGGCGTTCCCCTACATCCAGTCTTTCCAGGACCAGGGGTCTCTCCTTCCATCTTTTTAGAAATCTATTGATATGCTGATTGTGTCTAGGGTATTCCGAGATTCTGGGTCAATATCCCCTTATCAGTGACTGCATACCATGTGTGTTCCCAGAAGCTAGAAAGAACCCAGATGTCCCTCAACGGAGGAATGGATTCAGAAGATGTGGTATATTTACACAATGGAATACTATTCTGCAATTAAAAACAATGAATTCACGAAATTCCTAGGCAAATGGTCAGAACTTGAAAATATCATCCTTTATTTGTTGTTTTGAGACGTGGTTTCTCTGTATATCCCTGGCTGTCCTGGAACTCACTCTGTAGACCAGGCTGGCCTTGAACTCAGAAATCTGCCTGCCTCTGTCTCCCAAGTGCTGGGATTAAAGGCATGCGGCACCACTGCCTGGCAAGAATTGTATTTCTAATGTACGCTTTTATTACTTAATTGTTCATTCTGATCATTTTTATAAAGACACTATACACCTTGTACAACTTAACTCTTAGTGGTTGAACTTAGATGTTGTCAAAAATATATCATTTAAATACCATTATTTTACAGTGTTGGACACAAGTGATTTTTCACCCACTAAATATCCTTTGAACTTATAAAAATTAAAGAATATTAGCAGATGGTTATATGGAATATTGTACAGAATTTAAATAACTTTTTCTTCCATCAGGGCAGGTACAAAAAGGCTTTTGATTTCATCAAGTACATAATCTCTGCAATATATATGCAATTACCATTACTATATTTAAGCAAAATTGATAATTTTGAAATGAGTATAAACATTTGAAACAAGTACCTTACAATGATAGTTGATGAGTTGAACCCTAAGTGAGGCTAATAAGTGTAAGTTTTTTTTATTTTCATATACTTCTTATAGACTATGCTATAGTATGAAATTATTTTCAAATAAGATTTTATATCTGTCCTTGAGTTCACAAAGATCCTCATGAGTCAGCATCCAAAGTGCTGAAATTGAGGTGAGTGACCAAGTGCATTTTTTTGTGATCTTACATTTTGCTTTTCTTGTCCTACAAAATTAGAACAGTTGAATTACATTTGATTTAATGCCTCTTATATATTTATTTGCCTTATAAGTAAAATTGTATATTTATTTTCATATATTTTATTTCTATAGGAAAGAATATTATTTTCAAGGTCTTTGTAAGAATAATCAATAAGCAATGTCAATGAGATAGCATTAAGAAAAGAGTATTTTAAAATATATCCCAAGTGTTATAGAGTACTTAATACACTACACATAGTCACAAGTCAAATAAACTTGAATAAGCTTAATACTCATTCCAAAATGTCAAACAAGAATATTTTGAATATTCTTGGAAGCCAAATTTGAGCAATGAGGCCTATGGGAAATTTTATAAATACAAGTTTAATTACTGTAATGTATACATAAAGTAGTTTTCAAATATTTCTGAAACAAAATAAGCATGAGTTTCTATATGTAATACAAAGTTTTTATGCCAACTAAAAGTATAAAAAACTTTATAGATTTTATCATATTTCACCAATGCTTTAAACATCAGGATACTTAATAAGTCATGGCTTAAATGTGAATATCTTGACTAAGAGGGATGTCCTCACACTAATGTTCACAATTTGTTGTTTCCAATTCATGAGTGTTTCTTACTTGCCTCATAGTTTCAAAATAAATTTTCCTATTGTACTATTAGTCTTTTCCACAGAACACATTTAATTTTTATTAACATAAAAGCACCATATATGTACCTGAGTAGAAAAATAATTTTATAAAAGTTTATTTTTTTTTATTTTCAAAACAAACCAAAAATATTATGTGGTGTACTTGTCTTTAAACCAATAGCTGGGTAAGCAGAGAAAAGAAAATCTCTGTAAGTTCAAACCCAGCCTCATCTACATAAATAGATACAGGGCAGTTGGGGCTCCTAATAGGAAAATTTTTTTCAATTACTTAATGGGAGACCTTATGTTTTAGACACATATGCTGTACTGCCATGTTAATATGTTTGTGCAAATAACTTTGTATATTTTAATAAAACATTTCCACATATTAATGAAGTTTTTTGTGCTTGAGAAGAAAAATAATTATTCAAAAATTTTGTCTTATTATCTTTAATTAGTTTTACACCCTGCCATTTTTGAATCCACTACAGATATTAATAATTCAAATGTTGGCCAGTATGCCATTTTGTCTATTTGAATTTTATGGTTTCCTAACCTTTTCTTTTTGGCATATTAATAAACATTTCACCTTAGTACAGTCCTTTTTTTCCCAAGGATTTTAGCAGTTTTCATCTACTTAGTGGGAGGCAGAAGGAGTTGAAGGCAAATTTCCATATAATGCTGAACATTTATCCCAGGTTGAATCAATTGTTCTGACTCTTGCAGTGCTGAAGTGTGAGGAATGAATACATTGATTACTTAATGGGATCTCAACTTTTAAACATTTTGTTTTCAGTGAAGCAGTTGCATGCTTTCAATTTTCTTATGTATGCCAATCTCTTAATATTGAAATGTTTATTTATAAATGGATTATATTTCTTCCACAGAGTCTATGTATCTGGGCCCTAGATACAAATTTGTCCTTGAATGATTTTGTTAGGAAATTGAGCCAAGCTGAATCATGGATAATACAAATGAGAGTAGGATCAGCAAGGGCAGAAGCAATCTTCATAATGGGCTGGAAGTTACAGCCCATGGGAGATGAGATGGTCAGAAAACGTACTCTCTCACACGTTAGAGCTAATACAAAGGTAGTCAGTGTGAGCCTTAAGGGCTGAGTGGGTTATGTTCTCATTAAGTGATTGCTTTCCACTTTCTGCTTGATTGGAAATAGAAGGAAAATAAAAGTGAACGCATTTAAATGCTCAGCAAATTATCTAATCAGAAATTTCATTTGAGAACTAGAGGAAGTGAGGAACTTCAAATATAGTTTAAAATGACCAGCATAATGGCGTCTAAGGAAAAACTTTTTCCCCTGGAAATATTAAACATAAATTAAAACTCTTGATGTTATCACAAAATCCGGTTTGGTTTATAAAAGTAGTTATCAGGTGCTAGCATGTGGTGGTCCATTAAAAACCTTTTAAAAGCAAGCTCAAGATCCTAAATATAGGGGATCATTTGCTCCTGACTATTTGCTAAGAAAACAAAACTATGCTCATACTAGAGAAGGGTAGAGGGATTAAGGGAGTTTTCGTCGTGTCAAATGAGCTCTTCGCTAAGTTTGGATAAAGCCCAGAAAACATTAATAGCATTTGTGGAAATGGTACAGCATCGCAGGTGTATGTCTTCTTCTAATGAAAGAAAACAATGCAAAGTACAGTCCTTAGAAAATGGTAGTTAAACATTTCCTGTGATAAGATGCATAGGGAGTGAGAAATAGTCGTTTTCCTTCTAGTCTCTTTTTTTCTCTTACCTTTTGAGTTTATACAATAATTACAAAATTTCTTCTTTCCATTTTCTTCTTCCATATAAACTCTCCCATATATCCCTCCTTTACTCTCTTCAAAATTTATGACCTTTTTTCATTAATTTTTGGTACATGATTATTTGCATGCATATTCTAAATTTAAACCTGCTCAGTCTTCACAATATTCCTTCTATTTATGTTTTCAGGACTGATCATTCATTAACTGATTAGAAATTTTTGTACTCTTAACTGAGGTAGACTATTTCTTCCAACCTCAGGACTCCATTGTTGCCTATATTTCTTTTTGTAGGGTTGAGACCTCCTGAAATTTTCCCCATTTACTTGTGAATGTTGATTTGTTTTTGAATGCGTTCAAATCACGTTTAGGCAGTTGTGTTGTTGAGACCTTATAGGTATTGGCTCTTATGATGTTAATCTGGCTCTTATGATGTTTCAGCTCCCCTCCACTCCACCTTCTGAAGTATTCCTGAGCCTCAGGTATCTGAGCTGTTTTGTAGATGTGTCCATCAGGCCTAAGTTTCACAACTAGCTTGCATTCTGAAGGTTGATAGTTTTCCATTATTATCTCCATATATTACAAAGGAATTTTCACTTGATGATGGATGAGCTCTATACTTATCAGTTAGTATAAGGGTAAATATTAGTAATGTGAGGTAGGTTACACTTTTAGTTTTGGTATGATTTCTCACGTTTTTTGTTTTTTAATTTTTACTATTTTAAAATTATTTAAATAATTCTTTATTATTTATTTTGTGGTTGCTTTTGCTGTTTATCAGGTTTTAAGCCAAATTAGATAGATATTTGTTATTACCATAAAACCGTAGTTTTTAAGAAGCAAGGTGAGGTGGGAGTGGATAGGTGACTGGAGGAGCACCCTCTCAGAAGCAAAGGGGAGGGAAAATGAGGTGAAGAACTTGTGGACGGGGAATCAGGAAGTGGAAAAACATTTGGAATATAAATAATAATTAATAAAATCTTTTTTAAAAAAAAGCAAGTAAAGAACAGGAAGAAATCAATGAAAGAGGTTTTCTTTTGAGATATTTTGAGGATAGGTGTAACTTTCACTTGTAAGAGGATGTCTCCAATTTTCAGGTTCCTTTTAAAAGAAAAATGCATAAACAAACAATAACCATATATAGGCTACAATAAGTTTTCTGACAGTGATAATTCTTTGAAAGATAGGAAAAATTAAGGAGTTTCCCAATTAAGAAAGGAAACAGAACTGTCCACATGGAACAGTGAGGAAAAAAAGTTATTTGTTTCTTACAATCAGAGGAACCTACAACTACAACCTGTTGTATTATTGTCTTATGCTTTCAACTTCCCTATTCTTTAAAGAAATTCCCTGACTACCTTATTATCCTTAAATTTGATATCATTCAGTGTGGAGAAAGAAAGGTAGGATGGAATAAATATGAAGCAGTCCTTACAATTTCTGTGTATTTTTCTTAAAAAAACCTGACACTGCCATTTGTATCATACATTGGAAGTGAGTAAGTCCCCTAAATGAGTAAGGAAAAATGTAGTTCTTTACTCATAGGAGTTAAAGTAGATCATTCTTCTGTTTAATTGCTTTTATTATTCCCCAAATATGTCACTGGACATAGTCTATCAGTTTTAAATAAGAAGTAAGTCTTCCTACTAAGGACTAAAATGTACTATATTAGCTAGTCTTATTACAAGTGACAGTGGTACAGATTCACGGCTGGATAGAAATCCCCTACGTGAACAGTTGTTAAAGAAGGAAAGCAAAAGGGTCCCATGTATGGCTTCCAACAATAGAGTGTAGAAACTAAGGGTGGCATGACAAGGAACACATATTTGTACAAAGAGAATAAAAACAAATAAATGTATTTCATCTTTGTAGACAGATAAGGACTCAAGCACTAAGAACTATGTGGTCCCTTCCTTATCAGGGACTTTAGTTTATATAGCAGAGAGTAGCTATGATTCAGCTCTTAAAAGTCATCTTCAGGTAGTACTTTGTCTAATTTTCTGAGGAACCACCAAACTGATTTCCAGGGCGGTCATACCAGCTTGCAATTCTACCAGCAATGGAAGAGTGTATTTCTTTCTCCACATCCTCGCCATGATCTGCTGTGACCTGAGTTTTTCATGTTAGCCATTCTGACTGGTGTGGGGTGGAATCTCTGGGTTGTTTTGATTTGCATTTTCCTGATAAGTGAGGATGTTGAACATTTCTTTAGGTGCTTCAAAGCCATTCATGTTTCTTCAGTTGAGAATTCTCTATTTAGCTCTGTACCCCAATTTTAATAAGATTATTCATATACACAGAAGATGCTCCAACATACAATAAGGACACATGCTCTGCTATGTTCATAGCAGCCTTATTTATACTAACCAGAAGCTGGAAAGAACTCAGATGTCCTTCAAGAGAAGAATGGATGCAGAAAATATGGCACATTTATACAATGGAGTACTACTCAGCTATTAAAAATAATGAATTCATGAAATTCTTAGGCAAATGGATGGAACTAGAAAATATCATCCTGAGTGAGGTAACCCAATCACAAAAGAAGAGACATGGTATGCACTCACTGATATGTGGATATTAGCTCAAAAACTCAGAATAAGCAAAGTACAATTCACAGGCCACATGAAGTTCAAGAAGAAGGAAGACCAAAGTGTGGGGGCTTCAGTTTTTCTGAGAAAGGAACAAAATACTCACAGGAGAAATTATGGAGATAAAGTGTGGAGCAGAAACTGAAGGAAAGGCCATTCAGAGACTGTCCTACCTGGGGATTCATCCTATAAACAGTCACCAAACCCTGACACTATTGTGGATGCCAAGAAATTATTGCCTAAAGGAGTCTGATATGCCTGTCTCCTGAGAGGCCCTGCCAGAGCCTTACAAATACAGAGGCAGATGCTAGCAGCCAACCATTGGACTGAGTGTAGGGTCCCCAATGGAGGAGTTAAAGAAAGGACTAAAGGAGCTGAAGGGGTTTGAATGCTCATAGGAAGAACTACAATATCAAATGAAGAAAATTTCACTGGGATATCACAAATGAATTTTTTAATGATTATTTGATTTCAGAATGCTTTTCTTGTTTGGAGACAATATTTTACTTTTTAAAAGGAATGATAGCACTATTGATTAAACTCAGCATAATTTAATGGACCTACAAAAATCATTTTGATATAGAATATCCTTAATGATATGACATCTATAAATATCAAAGAAAAATAGCTATATTATTATTGCAAACACATACATTTAAAGCTATTGATCTTTAACCAGATTATGATAGAGTTGAGGAGAGTGTTTAAGAACTCTGTGGAAACTTTTGAAACAAAAGAAGCTAAATACCGTAAAACCAAAGAACCCAATCAAAATATGTGGTATAGAACTAAACTGAGAATTCACAACAGAGGAATCTAGAATGGCTGAGAAGCACCTAAAGAAATGGTCAAACTCTTTAGAGAAATGCAAACCAAACCAACCCTGAGATTCCACCTTACACCAATCAGAATGGCTAAGATCAAAATCTCAGGTGATAACACATGTTAGTGAAGAGGTGGAGAAAGAAGAACATTCTTACATTGTTCGTGGGGTTGCAAACTGGTACAACCACTCTGGAAATCAATCTGGATGTTCCTCAGAAAATTGGAAATAGATCTACCTGAAGGCCCAGAAATACCGCTCTTGAGAATATACCCAAAAGATACCCCACCATGCCACAGGGGCATGTGTTCCACCATTTTCATAGAAGCCTTATTTGTGATAGCCAGAAACTGGAAACAGCCCAGAAGTCCCATGACAGAGGAATGGATAAAGAGAATGTGATTCATTTTCACAGTGGAATACTACTCAGCTATTAAAAAGGAGGACATCAGGGGTGGCACATGCCTTTAATCCCAGCATTTGGGAGGCAGAGGCAGGAGGATTTCTGAGTTCTAGGCCAGCCTGGTCTACACAGTGAGTTCCAGGACAGCCAGGGCTACACAGAGAAACCCTGTCTCAAAAAAAAAAAAAAAAAAAAAAAAGGAGGACATCCTGAGTTCGGCAGGCAAATGGATGGATCTAGAAAATATCATCCTGAGTGAGGTAACTCAGATCCCAAAGGATAGCATGATATGTATTCACTAATATGTAATCAGTAATAATTAGTAATAATTAAAAGGTACAGAATTCCCAAGAAGAAAGCAATTACAAGTGTGAATGGAAGGAGGAACCTGGGAGGGAAAGTAGATGGGCGTAGTAAGGGAGAGGGGAACCTGATCTGGTATTGAGTGAGGAAAAAGGGCTGAAGCCCTGAGGGTCAGCAAAAATAATGGAAAGAAGCAACTTCGGGAGGTAGGAGTTTGGATGGACACCCCAGAATGTACTAAAGACCCTGGAGGTGAGAGACTTTTGGGACTCAAAGGGATGGACCTTAAATGAAATTCCTGACAGCAGGGAGAAGGAACTTATAGAGCCCACCTCTAAAAGGAAGACAGGAACATCAAATGAGAGAGGGGTTTGCCATCCCATAGTCAAAATTCTGATCCATAATTGTTCCTCTCTGAAAGAACTACAGGAATTGCAATGGAGAGGAAAAGAAAGTCCAGAGACAGGCCCCAAGTGAGCTCCAGCTCAAGGGTAATTTCCAAGGCCCGACACTATTACTGAGGCTATGGAGCACTCACAAAAAGTGACATAGAATGGCTGCACTCCAGAAGACCCAACAAGCAGCTGAAATGTCAGATGCAGGTATTTTTACCCAACCATTTGACAGAAGCTGCTGACACCTGTGGTTGAATTCGGGAAAGGCTGAAAGAAGCTGAGGAGGAGGGCCAGCCTGTGGGCAGACCAGCAGTCTCAATTTGTCTTGACCCTTGGGATCTCTCAAACACTGGACCACTAACCAGGCAGCCTACAAGGCCCCAAACACATAAACTGCTAAGGACTGCCGGGTCTGTGTTCAATCAGAGATGATGTACTTAACCATCAAGACACTAGATGCCCCAGGGTGTTTAGAGGTCAAGTGGTCTGGGGGGCTGGGAGGTAGGGACATCCTCGTGGAGACAAGGGGGTGGGGAGTAGTTATGGGATGTGGAATAGTCAATGGTAGACGGGGTGGGGGGAGGAGGGAATAAAATCTGGAGTGTAAAAAAGAGAAAAAAAAATATATATAAAGAAAAATGGAACTATCATTCTTTTTGTTGAAATGATATGCTTCTTTTAAAAATTATTTTTTAGCTTTTTGCAATTAAAATATAATAGAATATTTTCCCTTTCCATTCCTCCCTATAACCTCTACAATATACCACTACTTGCTCTTTTATGAACATATGACATTTTCCTTATTTTGTTGATTTCTGGTACATGCATATATGCATATAGATGCTAAATAGATAGGTGTAAGTCTAGATCTTCCTCATAAAAGACAGTTCTCTTTCCAACAGATAGCATTAGAAAAAAAACAACCTTCAAAATTGGGAGTTGAGGTTCCCCTTCCAAATGGATGTATCTACAAAACAGTTCCTATACCTAAGGCTCTGGAAACATTATAAATGATACTCAAACTCTCTTTATTATTTTAATTATGTCTCCACACTTATTTAGTACATTCTTGAATATAAATAACATTTCCACTGTAATAGCGTCTATGGAGATTTTGTCATTAAAGCTTTTTAAGACAGATGAAATATTTTAAAAATAGAAACATAACAATTTACTGACAAGATAATCTCTATGAGAGTTTAACTTCAGCGAGAGTAGAAATTATTGTACTTAAATGATCATGTTTTCAGTATTTCAGAATATGCAATAATTCAGTAATAGTGACACTGAGATTGAGTAGGCTTTTAATTTAGAAATTATTTCCTGAAACAGTATAAAAAGTTAGAAAACTTATTTTTCTTAAAAATTAAGTAGAATTTCTTACTAAAAAAATAAAGTTTTTAATTAATTATTTGAAATATTCTGAGAATAAATCTTCTTAAGATTATTCCTGAAAAGTGCCCTTTGATGTTTTTCTTTTCATAAGACTGTAATTTCTACTCAGATATCTTCATTATGTCCATTCCCAAGCATCTGTTTAATGTCCAATTGTTTGTATTAACACCTCAACTACATGATTTTCTTTAGTTACATCTCAAAACCATGAAAAGTATCATCTCTTAAAAATGTCTCAGGACTTCCTACATTATCAAGAAAGAAAAAGATAGTATTTAAATGAACAATTATAATTATGTGATATATTCTGACATTTCTAATATGTGAGAAATAATTTTTCACTTGTTTTTTATTTTTGTTTGGTTTTTTTTGTTTTGTTTTTGAGATAGGGTTTTACTATTTAGCTATGGGTGTCCTGGAATTCAGTATGTAGTCCAAAATTCCTCCTACTCATAGCGATCCAGCTCTCTCTGCTTCTGGTTTTCAAGTTTTTGGATTAAAGTTATGCAGCTTTAATAAATGTTCAGTTAGTAAAGTCCTTTTAATTTAAATATGCAATTATTCAACCAACATCATTCATTAGAAAAAAAAAGAAAACTCTTAAAATGGGTGGTGCTCTAAAAAGTTATACAGCTTGTGTAAGTAGGATTTTTTTAAAAGCAATTATAAATTAAAACATATTGTATATTGTTAAAGGGTACCATGTCTTTCTTGTGCAAAAGATGACAAATGTCTTACTGGCAGTCTAGATCAGACATGAGCTATTAAGGTATTAAGCTCTTGTTCTGTGAACCATCTGCAAACAGAGGGGCTTTGAGTCCTGCTGTATCTCTATTTGGCATCAGGACAGTCTATCAGGTTTATGGGTTCTCTAGGACAGGGGCTAGATTCTTATGTCTAACTTTCCACTGTCTTCTGAATAAGACTAATAAGCCCTGAAGTAGCAACTCTTGATATAATTTAATCATATAATCATTTGCTAACAATAGAACATGAATTTGCTTTAGGATTAAAGGAAATCAAGTTTTTTTTTTTCAAAGGAAATTAAGTTTTCCTTTGAAAAGTTCTTACATTGTGAAGAAAATATCCATTTTGGAACTAATTAGTCACTTAAATAATATCAAATTCTAAAATGTATAATAAAGAAAATTCGGTTGGTGTTCATGTTTCTACCTTGGCAGACTCCAAAGTACATTCCAAAGAAACTAGAGTGCAGAGATGAGAGCTTCATGGAGCCATCAGCTTGACTTCTTCCATGTTCAGCAAGTTGTGTGAGTGTTGTCCTCACAGTGGACTCTGCTCTCAGTTTGTGTACAGCAATATTTTGTCTTACTATACAGCCTCAGTTGTTTGGGGCTTTTCATGGAACCTCGTTGGACAAAAACTTACCTGAATGCAACCTAATTCTTCCACTGTAAATCTTGCCTGACTATAAAAGATGTCCAGTTAAGACTCCATATCACCCATTACTAGGAGTCACTATTAGGTTCATCTTAATAGATTTTTAGCAAGTTTCCACTGAATTGTTTCCATACCAACCATCAAATGTCCTTCAATTACAGCCATCTTTTACCACACTCTATCCCTTCATCTCATCTCCCCTCCACATGATCCCTCTATCTACTATCCCTACTTGTTTTCAGTCTACCCGAATCTCTATTCTATTTGCCTTTCCCAGGGAGAACCAGGCTTTCCCAATAGAACCCTTCTCTTTACCTAAATTTCTGGGTCTATGAGCTATAGCTTGGGTATCACTAACTACATGGCTAATATCCATTTATAAATGACACATATTTGTCCTTCTGAGCCTGTGCTACTTCACTCAGAATATTTTCTTTCATTTTTTTTAAGATTTTTTAAATTTATTATATGTAAGTACACTGTAGCTGTCCTCAGACACTCCAGAAGAGGGAGTCAGATCTTGTAATGGGGGATGGTTGTGAGCCACCATGTGGTTGCTGGGATTTGAACTCAGTACCTTTGGAAGAGCAGTCAGTGCTCTTAATGGCTGAGCTATCTCTCCAGTCCAGGATATTTTCTAATTTCATCCATTTGCTGCAAATTTCATGATGTCATTTTTTTTATCAGCTGAATAATGCTTGATTTTATAAATGTACTACATATTCTTTATGCAAAATATGCTAGGGCAGTGGTGGCACAACACTTGCGGGAAAAGCTGGACAATATCTTATTTGACCTAAGTCCACTGCATGATAAGGAATTCGAACCCAATACTATTTGAAGAATGAAGAACCAGAGACTCTCCAACATCAGCTGTCCCCTGAGTTTTTCATCTTAGCCATTCTGACCGGTGTGAGGTGGAATCTCTGGGTTGTTTTGATTTGCATTTCCCTGATAACTAAGGATGCTGAACATTTCTTTAGGTGCTTCAGAGCCATTTGAGTTTCCTCAGTTGAGAATTCCCTGTTTAGCATTATATGCCATTTTTAATAGGGTTATTTGACTCTCTGGAGTCTAAATTCTTGAGTTCTTTGTATACATTGGATATTAGCCCTCTATCAGATATAGGATTGGTAAAGATCTTTCCCCAATTTGTTGGTTGACATTTTGTCCTATTGACCTTGCCCTTAGCCTTACAGAATGTTTGCAGTTTTATGAGGTCCCATTTGTTGATTCTTGTTCTTAGAGCATATGCCATTAGTGTTCTATTCAGGAAATTTTCCCCTGTGTCCATGTGTTCAAGATTCTTCCCCACTTTCTCTTTTATAAGCTTCAGTGTGTCTGGTTTTATGTGTAGGTCCTTGATCCACTTGGACTTGAGCTTTGTACAAGGAGATAAGAATGGGTCAATTCGCATTTTCTGCATGCTGACCTCCAGTTGATCCAGCACCATTTTTTTTCCACTGGATGGTTTTAGCTCCTTTGTCAAATATCAAATGACCGTAGGAGTGTGGGTTCTTTTCTGGGTCTTCAATTCTATTCCATTGATCTTCCTGCCTGTCTCCATACCAATACCATACAGTTTTTACCACTATTGCTCTGTAGTAGAGCTTGTGGTATACATACTCAATGGAGTACTATTCAGCTGTTAAGAGCAATGAATTCATGAAATTCTTAGGAAAATGGACGGAAATTGAAAGTGTCATAGGGAGCAAGGTAATCCAATTACAAAAGAACACACATGGTATGTACTCACTGATAAGTGGATGTTAACCCAAAAGCTCAAAATAAACAAGTTACAATTCACAGACCACAAGAAGCTCAAGAAGCAGGAAGACTGAAGCAAGGATGCTTTGGTTCCCCTGAGAAAGGGAACAAAGTTCTCACAGGAACAATAAAGGAGACAAAATGTGAAGCAGATACTGAAGGAAAGGCCACCCAGAGACTGCCCTACCTTGGGATTCATCCTATAAACAGTCAACAAACCCCAATACTATTATGGATGTCAAGAAGTGCATACCAAAAGGAACATATCATGGTTGTCTCCAGAGGGGCCTTGCCAGAGCCTTACACATACAGAGGCACATGCTAGCAACCAACCATTGGACTGGGCTTGGGGTCCCCAATGGAGGAGTTGGAAGTCAGTCCGGAAGAGATATAGGGGTTTACAACCCCATGGGAAGAAAATGATGTTGGCAACTCAGACACCCCAGGACTAAACCATTAACCAAAGTGTACACATGGTTCCAGCCAAAAATGTGGCACAGGAATTCCTTGTTGGACATCTGTGGGAGGAGTGGCTCTTGGTCTAGTGAATGCTCAGTAGATGCTCTAACAAAGGGAAATCGAGGAGTGGGAAGGTGGGAGTGGGTCTGGTGGAGGGGCATATACTTGGGGGCATGGGCTAGGAGGAGGGGTTGGGGGGTTTTGGGGAAGGAGGGAAACTAGGAAAGATTTTAACATTTGAAATGTAAATGAAGATTATATTCAATTAAAAAAAAAGAAACAGAGACTGAATAGCAAAGAGACCTAGGGTAAAACCCCAAATGTCTGGTATTAAAAATAATAAAATGATTTCTGATGATATTCTCCAATGCTCAAAAATTAGTGTTTTCTCCAGTGATCTTTAAAGAGTCTTCCTCCTGCAACAGATAGGAACAAATAGACATATAGAAAGACCTTATGTAGATAGAGAGTCTAAAGTGGAGGTCCTCTCAAAGCTATGAGAATAACATGTAAGTGTGGTTGGAAAGATTTTTTTTATTATTATTTATTTTATTTTATTTTTTTAATTTACATTCCAAATCACTTCCCCTTTCCTGTTTCCTCCCTCCCCGAAAGTCCCATAAGCCCCCTTCCCTCCCTCTTTTCTCCATTCAACCCCCTCTCGTTTCTCTGTCCTGGCGTTCCCCTACATCCAGTCTTTCCAGGACCAGGGGTCTCTCCTTCCATCTTCTTAGAAATCTATTGATATGCGGATTGTGTCTAGGGTATTCCGAGATTCTGGGTTAATATCCCCTTATCAGTGACTGCATACCATGTGTGTTCGTTTGTGATTGGGTTACCTCACTAAGGATGATATTTTCAAGATCTGACCATTTGCCTAGGAATTTCGTGAATTCATTGTTTTTAATTGCAGAGTAGTATTCCATTGTGTAGATATACCACATCTTCTGAATCCATTCCTCCGTTGAGGGACATCTGGGTTCTTTCCAGCTTCTGGCTATTATAAATAAGGCTGCTATGAACATAGTGGAGCATGTGTCCTTATTGCATGCAGGTAAAGCCTCTGGGTATATGCCCAGGAGTGGTATAGCCGGATCCTCCGGGAGTGTCATGCTCAGTTTTCTGAGGAACCGCCAGACTGCTTTCCAGAGTGGTTTTACCAGCCTGCAATTCCACCAGCAGTGGAGGAGTGTTCCTCTTTCTCCACATCCTTGCCAACAACTGCTGTCTCCTGTGTTTTTGATCTTAGCCATCCTGACTGGTGTGAGATGGAATCTCAGGGTTGTTTTGATTTGCATTTCCCTAATGACTAAGGATGATGAACATCTCTTTAGGTGCTTCTCAGCCATTAGATATTCTTCAGGTGAGAACTCTTTGTTTAGCTCTGTACCCCATTTTTTATTAGGGTTACTTGGCTCTCTGGAGGTTGGAAAGATTTTAAGAACCAGAGTTAGTGGAGGAAACCAGGAGAAAAAGATCCTCTGATCCAACTAAGCAAGGTGCATATGAGCTCACAGAGAACGAAGCATCAAGCACTGGACCTCAGTCATCTCCTTCACATATATATTATAGCTATTAGTTTAGTATTTTGGGGAAGAGTTATGATTGTGAGAACAACTGTGTCATTGACTCTCATGCCTGCTCTTGAGAATTTTTTCCTTCTGTTGGATTGCCATGTCCATCTTCAATGTGATTGTGTTTCTTTCTTCATATTATTATATTCTACTTTGCCATGTTCGATTGTTATCTCTTAGCAACTGGTTCTTTTCTAATGGTTAAGGGACTGAATTTGGAGGGGAGAAGAGGTTGGGAGCAACTGGGAAGACCAAAGGTAGGGTAAACTATAATCAGGATATATTCTGTGAAAAAATTAACCCATTTTCAATAAAAGCAAATGTATGTCTCTTCAAAAGAAAAAAAATTAAGTTATATTAAATTAATTTCAAATAATCATTCTCCAACATCACACTATCTGATTGAACTGTTATCTCTTGTTTACTTCCAATATAAAAAAAAACTGTGTAAACTACTTTCAGTGGGAAAGATTTGCTACAGTTTTCTCTTTCACCAAATTTGCTTTAGTATCGTGTAAATGTTTGTAATGCTTCATATAGTATGGACTATTTAAAGATATAAAAGTTCATTGCCATGTAATACTGTAGAAATAACTATTTTTCCCAAGTATGAATTTTATTAATTTTGTCTGTTACAGATTTTGGCTGTCAAATGATTACTTAGTGTACATTATTCATAATATTTGTTTGAAATATAAAAGTTCTTTATTTTCTATTTGCATTTTGAATAATGAAATGTGATTACTGATAAAGCATAATCTTTATTCCATCAGCTTCAAGTTTATGTAAACTTTAAAAATTAGTAGTGTTACAAAAATTATATACATATATGTATATGTAATATTTACTTACATATAACAATTAGGTTACACACAATTTCATGAATGAAAACAAACAACCTTGGATGTTAAGAGAAGGGAGTACCCTCTAGAAAGAGACCTGGGAGGTAAGAGATTCTCAGAACCCAAAAGGAGGGACCTTAGATGAAATGCCCAATAGTTGGTAGAGAAACTTTCACCTCCAGTAGAAACACAGGGCATTAAATCAAAGAATGGAGTTGCCATCCCACTGTCAAAAACTCTGACCCAGAATTGACCCTATCTAAAAGAACTTCATGGACAAAAATGAAGAAGAGACTGAGGGAAAGGAGGTCCAGTGACCAGCCCAAATTGGGATCCATCTCAAAGGGGGGCTCTAAGGTCTGAAACTATTTCTGACTCTATGGTGTGTTTACAGACAAGTGGCTAGTGTGGCTTTTCTCTGAGAAGACCAACAAGCAGCTGACAGAGACAGACACAGATACTTACATTCAACCAATGGGCAAAAAATAGGACACAGCTGTGGTTGAATTAGGGAAAAACTGGAAGAAGCTAAGGAGGAGGGTGACCCTATAGGAAGACCAGCAGTCTCAACTATCCTGGATCCCTGAGATCTATCTCACTGAGCCCAAACCAGGCAGCATACACCAATTGATATGAAGCCCAACACATATACAGAGGTCTGCCAGGTCTGGCCTCAGTGGGAAAAGATGCACCTAACCCTCAAGAGACTTGAGGAACCCAGGGATCAGCGATGCCTAGTGTGTGTGGGGGTGGGGTGGGGTGGGGTGTGAGGATATCCTCTTAGAGAAGGGAGAAAAGAAATGGGATATGGAATTGTTGGAGTGTGGACAAGGAAGAGGATAATGACTAGATTGTAAAAAAAAAAAAGAAAAAAGAAAAAGAAGATGAAATATTATTGGGGGTTATGGGACTTTCGGGAAGGGGAGATCCAGGAAAGGGGAAATCATTGGAAATGTAAATAAAGAATATATCTAATAAAAAATAATTAAACAAATTATGGTGTAGTGTAACTCATTTTCATTATCCATTATTTAAAATGTTGATATCTAGTCCAGTTTTACTGTTTCTGCAAATAATCCGAAATAAACTTGGTTTTGTAAGTGTTTTTGGTTTATGTGCTTAGTACTATTAAGTTTTGGTCATATGTTAATTATAGTTTCATAAATTGTGAATCTCCTTTCCTGTACTCATTCTCATAGTGGCTATACCTCTTTAGCTTCCTACCATTATATTAAATAAGGTGTTCTATTTTGCTCACATCCTCTTCAGAAGTTTTTGCCATTTCCTTTCAAGCATAATTAAAGATTAGCAAGTTAAGGAGCTCTGTGAGGTTTTTTCAAGCTTAGAGGAAAATAAAGCTCTCTTCATATACAGACTTGTACCCAACCTTACTATTGTCCATAATATTCATTAGACTTTACTTACATAAATCTAATAAAAGGTGATAAAAACATTTGTTCAAACTCTGTTTTCATAAATTGTATTGTTCTTACCTTGAACATCTTGAAATTTCTTTAAATGAGAAAATCCAACATTATACTTTTTAATTCAACAAACATTATAAAACTAATTTTGAAGTAACTTCAATTTTAGAATGTGAATCTTAAATCTTAAGAGTCTTAATATCTTTTAAAACATTAGATTGTGTAGTGCTATGCATTTAACTTCCATAGCATGATCAAAATTAATAAAAATCTCATATCTGTTTAATAGACTGTGAATATATAAGTTTTATTAAAATGTCTAATTTGTTTAGGTACATGCATTGCCTAGTTATCTAATTATTCTGGCAAAATTACAAACTGAGAAGTTAAATCTCTTAAATTAAGGAGGTCATTGAAGTAAGTAATATTGGTGAAGCATATTATTACTACTTTACTGAGGAGTATAATATACAGAGGAGTAAAAGGAACCTGTTACCCAATGTTCTTGATTTTGTTCTCATTAGCATTTTTTCTTTTTTTATTTATTTTCTATATTTTTTGTTTACATTAGCATTTAAAGTAAACATTTAAAAGTTGAGAAGAGTGAGGAAATCTCTCTCATCTATCATGTCAATTTCTATCTTTTTCATATTTGTGTATGTTAAGCACTATTAAAATATATTTAAAATTACATTAACTAGTTAAATATCAAATTGGACAAGTATTTTTCAATGAATGATCCTGATAGCTGTGGTCTAGAGAAAAACTAGCTATTATTGTTCTAATAAAGTAACATGGCAGACAGAGAACAAGTCCTAATGATATTTGGCTATACCGACAAATCAGTGTCACATTCAGCTATTAGCATAGACACATTCTTTTGCAATGAATGGAATTAACATAGAGACCAACAACTGAAGACTGAGTGTGAGAGATTTTGAAATACTCACTGACAAATGGAAAGTTTTCATCAAATTTATCACCTCAAAGCTCAGCGAGCAGAACAGAAGTAGAGAAAAATTGTAAGAGCTAGAAAGGATAGATGACTTCAAGGAAAGAGTGTCATTCGAATGGGGCAGGACTGATGGGCATGTGAACTCTAAGAGACCATGGTAACAAACACAAGCCCGAATAGGTTTCAGCAGGGTAGATCCAAGTTTGAAATGTAGAATTTTACATAGGCTCACACTAACAACCAACAAGCCATCTGCAAATGGCAAATGCATTTCCAAATCAATAGGACACGTGGGGGTTAACATGTTCTATGAAACAAGTAAAAATAATTTTAATGTTCATACACTTATTGTTTTGCTTTAGATTTTGTTTTACTATTCAGTTGCATGAAATTAAATTAGAGATCTGGAATAGTAAGTCCCCTTATATAATTTTCTTGTTAACTCTTAAAATTGATTATACATGTTTAGGTCAAATTGACAATGATGCTATGCAGAGGGTAATTTCTTCACTTTTAAGTTATATTATTGAGGTTTTTTTTCCCCTATCTTCCTCCTGTTCCTCTCCTACTTCATTTTCTCCTCCATGTTCTTCTCTTCTTTTGCTTTGATATTTTCTCCAATATTACCTTCAGTCTTATCATGAAAATAACAAGAGAATTTTTTCCACAGATCATTATCAACTCTTATCAATATGAAACAATATATAGCAAATAATTAAATGTGTCTAACATAAAAATTTTGTTTTTGAAATAATCTCACAACCTATGTTATTTGATGGAAAATTATGAAGCAATTTGAAGAACATAAGTATATGCAGACTAAAATTTTATAAATTTGTGAAGTATTGTTTATGAAAAATATAGGTACAAAACAGATTTAAAGCACACAGAAACACTAAAAACTATCCTATGCAATTAAAGTATGTATGCTAAGCTTTGGTTACTCTGTTGGATGTTTAAGTGCCATCTTGACACAAGCTAAGACATAAGAGGAAGCAATATTAATTTAGAAAATTCCTCTATAAAATCAGACTGTAGGCAAGCCTGTAAATCATTTTCTTAATCAGTGTTTGATGGAGGACAGCACAGTCCATTGAGGATAGAGCCATTCCTGGACTGGTGGTTCTGTGGTCTATAGGAAGGAAGACTGAGCAGGCCATGAGGAGCAAGCTAGTAAGCAGCAACACTTTGTGCTGTCTGCATCAGCTCCTGCCTCCAGGTTCCCTTCCTGTGTAAATTATTGCCACATTGCTTTAGATGATGAACTGTTATATGAAATTGTGAGTGAAATATATCCTTTCTTCTCCACCTTGTTTTTGGCCATGGTTTTCATCACACTTATAGTTACTCTAAGACATTTTTGTAAGTGATAAATTAGCTGCTACTCCTAAGCATTATAATGGTGATATATGTAAAGTGGTATGGGAATATTATTGGCCAGAATATGTGCTAATTCATGACTAATATGATTGTTAATCACTTCTATTAATTTCTACAATCATCTAGGAAATTACCCTTCGAGCAATTTAGTTTGGGATTATTGAAATTATGTTAGCTTTTGGTGTTGTCTTCAAAGAGTTAAATTAGATTAATTATTTTGGGAAGATCCATATTAATTATAGGCAGCAATATTCAATGAGCTGGGGTCCTCATATAAATAAAAAGAAGAAAAATGAACTAAATTCTATATTTCATATTCCTGATGTTCCCAACTGTAAACAATAATGACTAGGATCATCAAAATCCTACTGCCATGAATTTCTTGCTTTTGGAATGTTTGCTCAAATTGTGACCTAAATAAATGTTTTTTTATTTTATTTATTTATTTTTTATTTATTTTCTATATTTTTTTTATTTACATTCCCAATGATTTCCCCTTTCCTGGTTCCTCACTCCCCAAAATTCCCATAAGCCCTCTTCCCTCCCTCTGTTCCCCAATCAACCCCCTCTCACTTCTCTGCCCTGGCATTCCCATACTATAAATGTTTTCTATGACTTGTTTTTGTTGTTTATTTTTCCTTAGCTATAAGACAAAATAACCTCATATAATAAATTACTCTCTTGTATTAGAAATAGGAGCCTGTTACTTCTATCATTAAAGTGAAATCTGAGCTAAGAGAGGTAAATAAGATAGTTGATCAATTAATGTAGATGAGAAAGAAAATGTGTTAGAAAAATGAGATATACAATCACATGCAGTGGTATATGATATATATGTGATGTCTTTTTAACAAATTTCAGATGAACACAGTGTAGCTGTATCCTGAAGGAAGGAAGAAAGGAAAAATATATTCAAACTTTAAATTAATTAGGAAAGTTCAGATCTTTGCTTGCCGTGATATTTATAAATGCTGTAGATTTTATAGCAGTAAAGTGTTAGACTAGAGAAGTGAATCTCTCTACCATCTTCAATTTAAAATGTTTTATTCACCACAAGTTTTAAGTAAAGCATTTTATTTCATGCTGACATTTCACAGGAATCACTTATATCACTTTGTTATGATGAATAATGGAAAAGTTAAAAACTACGCATGAACATTTATGTTAAGGTATATCTTATATGTAAACTACATAGGGAACACTTTGTTAAATGACTGGATATCATTCAATCACCATGAAAATATTTATATTGCCACTCAAGTTCCTCCTGTTTATAGATGGCCTCCCATTTTCTCTAGAGAAAACTGCCAAGCTAATGACATTTAGAGTTATGGCAGCATCAGCTGTCAGCCTTCTCTGTAATTTTCTCCCAGCTTTGCCAGACAAATACATTTCCACATGCCATAAAAATTAAGTATCAAAACAATATAAAAATATCTTCAAGGTTCTGATAAAAGAGCCTAATGTGAGGACATTGAAAGTTAATGCTTCACTTTTTTGTCTAAACTTGTCATCCAATTTCACAGATTTTATAAAATATAATAAAAGCTTCAGAGGATAAGGAGAGGCAAGACCTTTTGAAGGGAGAAGTGAATGCTGGTGAGAAAGAGGCTATGGATCAGATAAATGACACAAATTACGCTTGTATTTCTTAGATCACTTTGCAGAAAATAACTTGTACTCATGTCAACAAGACCAAATCATAGACAGAGTATACAAAGGTCAGCATCAATCGTGGATGTCCTCAAACTTCTGAGTCTTTACCTGCACATGAATATTTATGCTATTATTCCACCAGTTTTGTGTTCCATGACTTTACAGATATAGAACAGATTAGTTCCAAAAATTCCAACAGGAATTAAAATTAATTTCATTTCCATGAATAATTTTATTTATGCCTAACAATGTACACAAAGTACTTTTTAAGTAAATCATGATAGATTTCTCCTGTTGAGGATATGGTTAGTTTCATCTGTTTTACAATGGATATTTTGGGAAAACGAATTCATGAAAAAAAATTGTGTTACTTTTCTGCCAGTGTAAATGGTTAATGACCCTTTGTAGACAATTGATTATGCATATTTCACTCAAAACTTTGGAATGGTCTTGTCTTCTTTCAGTTTTTAATAATTTATCTCCTTAAGTTTTGTGACATCTTGAAATTATTTTTTAATTGGGAATCTTATTATTTACATTTCAAATGCTATCCCCTTTCTCATTTACACTTTTGCAACTCTTTATCCCATCCCCACTTACCATGCTTCTATGAAGATGCTCCCCCACCCACCTACCCACTCTTGCCTCACTGCCTTGACATTCCTCTACACTGGGGCATCAAGCATTCACAGGACCAAAGACATCCCCTCCCACTGATGCCAGATAAGGCCCCTTCAGCTCCTTCAGTTCTTCCCCTGACTCCTCCATTGGGGTCCCTGTGCTAAGTCCAATGTTTGGCTGTGAGTATCTGCATCTATATTGGTTGGGATCTGGCAGAGCCTCTCAACAGACAGATGTATCAGGCTCCTGACAGAAAGCACTTCTTGGCATCTGCAGTAGTGACCAGTTTTGGGGTCTACTGTGGGAAGGATCCCCAGGTGGGGCAGTCTGGATGGCCTTTCCTTCAGTCTCTGCTCCACTCCTTTTCCCCTGTATTTCCTTTAGTTAGTAAAAATTCTGGGTTAAAATTTTGGAGATGGGTGGGTGGTACCATCACTCAACAAGGGGGGCATGCCTAACTTCAAGATATGGGTTTGACAAGTTATCCTTCCCCTTTGTGGGTTATTTCAGGTATTGTCATCCCCATGGGGTCCAGGGAGACTCTTGCTTTTCTTACATCTGGGACTTTCAGGTTACTATTTCCAGTTCCCCATTACCCATCGATACATAGCACTGTTCAATTTCCTGACCCTCTGTACATCTCCATCTGCTCCCATACCCGATTATTCCCCTCTTTTCCCTTCCCCTACTTCTCTTCTTCCCAAGTCCCTCTCACCTTCTACTTCCCTTGATTAGTTTGTTCCTACTTGTAAGTAGGACTGAATCATCTACTTTTTGTTCTTCCTTCCTCATGAGTTGTATCATGTGTATTTCACGGTCTTTGCCTAATATCCACTTATCAGTGAGTACATACCATGTTTGGTTTTTTGTGACTGGGTTACCTCACTCAGGATGATACTGCCAAGATCTATCCATTTGTCTGTGAATTTCATGGAGTCATTGTTTTTAGTAGCTGAGTAGTATTCCATTGTGTGAATGTACCACATTTTTTGTATACATTCCGTTGTTGAGGGACAGTTGGGTTGTTATAAATAAACCTGGCTATTATAAATAAGGCTGCTATGATCATAGTGGAGCATGTGTCCTTATTATATGTTGGGGTATCTTCTGGTTATATTTCCAGGAGTGGTATAGATTTCCAGAGTAGTTTTACCAGGTTGCAATCCCACCAACATTGGACGAGTGTTCCTCTTTCCCCACATCTTCTGCAGCATCTGCTGTCACCTGAGTTTTTGATCTCACCCATTCTGACTGGTGTCCTTTGCCTTACAGAAACTTTGCAGTTTTATGAAGTCCCATTTGCCATTTCTTGATCTTAGAACATAAGACATTGGTGTTCTGTTCAGGAAAATTTCCCTGTGTCCATGTGTTTGAGGCTTTTCCCCACGTTCTCATCTATTGGATTTACTGTAACTGATTTTATGTGGAGGTCCTTGATACATTTGAACTTGAGCTTTGTACAGAGAGAGAAGAATGGATCATTTTGCATTCCTCTATATGCTGACCACCAGTTGAACTAGTATTGTTTGTTGAAAATTATTTCTAGTATATAATCTGTTCGTTATAGATCAAATATTGCTAATTTAATTTATAGATCAAATATGACAAATTTTATGACATTTTGTAGTAGGACATAAAGTTTTTTGCAAAATGTCTAGTAGTATCATATTAAACTTCTACATTCAAAGGTTTACTTTAATTTTACTATTGGAATTTTCATACAACCATATGATATTTGGTTCTAATCTTTCTCTTTTCACTCCTGATCTTTGCCTCACCACTATCACGTTTATTGGCACCTTCATCAGCATTTTTTGTTGTTATTGTTTTTTTTATTTTTTTATTGTTTTTTTATTTTTTAGAACTTCTGAGTCCACTAGAACTCCTAGTTATTATGCACATTGTTATAGAATAATTTGCTAAAACATAGATAACATCTAGGAGGCCCTATTTCTGAAGGAAACTTACTCTACCTCTTTCTCAATCTATGTTAACACTTTGTGAAGGATTATGTGCAGCCCCATTATTTACTGCAAATTTTGCATTTTCTTTTACAACTAATTAATATTCCATTATTCGCTCATCATTGGATGGAAGTAAAGCCTATTTTAATTTTCAAGCGATTATGAATTGAACAGCAACATGTAAGTAGGCAAACATCTCTTTGGTAGGATGTAAAGTCTTTTGCAAAATGTCTAGTAGTATATCTGGCTGACATGGTAGATCAATTTCATATTTAAGGAAGAAACTAACTCTCCTACTATCAGTAAATATTTCCCTTTCCAAACTTTCACATTAACATTTGTTGTCATTTTATAAATCTTACCCATTTGCATTGAGGTAAAACAAAAATTCACAGATTTATTTGCATTTTCTTTATTTTTAATTTTTCTCATCATCTGTATTTCATTTTTGAGAACTTCTTTCTTAGTGTCATGCTACCATTTTAATTAATTCATTGCTTAATTTTTAGATGCCTTGCATTGCAAAGTACAGTAAGAACAGACACATAGCATCACATCAAGCCTGGATAAGGCAATGTGGTAGGAGGACAAGGGTCCAACAAATAGGCAACAGAGTCCAGGAGAGCCCCTTCTTCCATTCTTAGCATTCCCAAGGAATACTACTGAGTCTCAACATATATACAGAGGGTCAGGACTCAACCAAGCTCCCTGATCTCTCTGAGCTCCAATCAATCACTCTTAGTTGATTCTGTGGGCAATGTCTTGTGGTATTCCTGAACCCTCTAGTTCTCTAATTCTCTTTTTTCCTCTTCTGCCAGACTCCCAAAGCTCTGCTTAACATTGGTTGTAGTATTCTTCATTTGATTTCCTCAGTTGTTAGAAGACGAATCTCGGCTCCTGGCACCTCTGGCACCCTAAGGAGCTCTGGGAGCCTCGACCCTGTGGGTCCCATCACCCCAGCCCTGGGAGCCTCGACACTGTGGGTCCCATCACGCGCCACCTCGGGCAGGCGTCTTTTCAACAGCAGCATATGGAACCGGGAGAAGATCCACTCCCCCCTGACTCCCAGGACCGGCACCAGGTTGTTAAAGAGTAATGGGGAGGCACTCCGCCATCTTTGCTCCAGTGTCCAGGTATTTGGGACAGCCAGGGAGGAGACAAACAGGCATAATATTGCTTCAGTCTCAGGCAGCTTGTGTGTAACCTGCTCCTAGAGCTGGGCAGATCTGCAGTAACCAGCGTGCCAGCTCTGCTGTGGGACTTCTGCCTTGCAGACAGACGCCCCCTCACCCCCCCCCCCCGGGAGAGATCACACACCCCTGAACAGGGCGGGAGCCTACCAGCCTCCCTTTGGCAACCTCTGCTCCAGGAATCCACTACACTAAGCCTTTGGATGTGCAGGGATTCCCCAATAGAACATCACTTGGGGAAAGGCACATCAGGGCTCCAAAGTCACTCAGGAGAAGGGCAGGCCCCAGAAATCGGTGCCAGGGGAATCCTGGTAATCGAGGGGGGCCAAAAATAGCTTTGCAGTCTCAAAGGAGGTCCAACCAACAGCCAGTGACAGCAGGACCAACTAACACCAGAGGTAACCAGATGGCAAAAGGCAAACGTAGGAACATTATTAACAAAAATCAAAATAATATGGCACCATTCGAACCCAACTCTCCAACAGCAGCAAGTCCTGGATACCCCACCACACCCGAAAGACAAGATCTGGATTTAAAAGCACTTCTCATGATGCTATTAGAGGATCACAAGAAGGACACAAATAAATCTAATAAAGAATTACAGGAGACCATGAATCAAGGATTAGAAGCCCTTACAAAGGAAACACAAAAATCGCTTAGAGAAATGCAGGAGAACATGGATCAACAGATGGAGGCCCACAAGGAGACAACACAAAAATCGCTTAAAGAAATGAATCAAAGGTTAGACGTACTTTCAAAGGAATCACAAAAATTGCATAAAGAAATGCAGAAGAATATGGGTCAACAGATGGATGCCCATAGGGAGACAACACAAAAAGTGCTTAAAGAAATGAATCAATGGATAGATGCCCGTACAAAGGAAACACGAGAACTGCTTAAAGAAATGCATTAGGTGATGGGTCAACAGATGGAAGCCCATGAGGAAGAAACAGAAAAATCGCTTAGAGAAATACAGGAGAACTTGGGTCAACAGGCAGAATTTCTGAAAGAGGAAATGCAAAAATACCTTAAAGAAATACAGGAAAATACAAACAAAAAATTGAAGGATCTCAGCAAATCCATCCAGGATCTATAAAAGGAAGTAGAAACAACAAAGAAATCACAAAAGGAGACAAATTTGGAGATAGAAAACCTTGGGAAGAAATCAGGAGTCATAGATGCAAACATCAACAATAGAATACAAGAGATGGAAGAAAGAATCTAAGGTGCTGAAGATACCATAGAAAGCATCGACTCAACAGTCAAAGAAAATGCAAAATGCAAAAAACGTGTAACCCAAAACATCCAGGAAATCCAGAACACAATGAGAAGACCAAACCTAAGGATTATAGGTATAGATGAGAGTGAAGATTTGTAACTTAAAGGGCCAGTAAACATCTTCAACAAAATTATGGAGGAAAACTTCCCTAACCTAAAGAGAGAGATGCCGATGAAAGTACAAGAAGCCTACAGAACTCCAAACAGACTGGACCAGAACAGAAATACCTCCCGTCACATAATAATCAAAACATCAAATGTATTAAAGAAAGAAAGAATATTAAAAGCAGTAAGAGAAAAGGGCCAAGTAACATACAAAGGAAGACCTATCCGAATCACATCAGACTACTCTCCAGAGACTATGAAAGCCAGAAGATCCTGGGCAGATCGCATGCAGACACTAAGAGAGCACAAATGGCAGCCAAGACTACTCTACCCAGCAAAACTGTCAATCACCATAGATGAAGAGAACAAGATATTCCATGATAAAACCAAATTTTCACAATATCTTTCCACAAACCGAGCCCTGCAAAGGATAATAGGTGGAAACCGCCAATACAAGAAGAGAAACAACACCCTGGAAAAAACGAGATAGTAACCTTCTTGCATCAAACCCAAAAGTAGATAACCACTCAAACATAAAGATAGTGTCAAAAATAGCAGTTGGCAATAATCACTATTACTTAATCTCTCTTAATATCAATGGTCTCAATTCCCCAATAAATAGACATAGACTAACAGACTGGATACATAAACAGGACCCAGCATTTTGCTGCATGCAGGAAACACATCTCAGTGTCAAAGACAAACACTACCTCAGATTAAAAGGCTGGAAAACAATTTTACAAGCAAATGGTCCCAAGAAACAAGGTGGAGTAGCCATCCTAATATCAGATAAAATTGACTTCCAACATAAAGTCATCAAAAAAGACACAGAAGGACACTACATAATGATCAAGGGAAAAATCCACCAAGAAGAACTCTCAATTCTTAATATCTATGCTGCAAATGCAAGGGCACCCTCATTCATAAAAGAAACTTTACTAAAGCTCAAATCACACATCACACCTCACACAATAATAGTGGGTGACTTCAACACCCCACTCTCTGAAATGGATCATTCAGGAAAGCAGAAACTAAACAGAGACACAGTGAATCTAATTGAAGCCTTGGACCAAATGGAACTAACAAATATATATAAAACATTTCATCTGAGAGCTAAAGAATACACCTTCTTCTCAGCACCTCATGGTACCTTCGCCAAAATCGACCATATAATTGGTCACAAATCAGACCTCAACAGATATAAGAAGATCGAACTAATCCCATGCCTCCTATCAGATCACTATGGAATAAGGGTGGTCTTCAATGGCAACATAAACAACAGAAAACCCACATACACATGGAGGCTGAACAATGCTCTACTCAATGATAACTTGGTCAAGGTGGAAATAAAGACAGAAATCAAAGACTTCTTGAAAATTAATGAAAATGAAGACACAACATACCCTAATTTATGGGACACAATGAAAGCAGTGCTAAGAGGAAAATTCATAGCCCTGAGTGCCGCCAAAAAGAAACAGGAGACAGCATACACTAACACCTTAATGGCACACCTGAAAGTCCTAGAACAAAAAGAAGCAGATACACCAAAGAGGAGTAGAAGGCAGGAAATCATCAAACTCAGGGCTGAAATCAATCAAGTAGAAACAAATAAAACCATACAAAGAATCGACAAAACAAGGAGTTGGTTCTTTGAGAAAATAAACAAGATAGATAAGCCCTTAGCCAGACTAACCAGAGGGCACAAAGACAGTATCCAAATTAATAAAATAAGAAACGAAAAGGGAGAGATAACAACAAAAACAGAGGAAATTCAAAAAATCATCAGATCCTACTACAAAAGCCTGTATTCAACACAACTAGAAAATCTCGAGGAGATGGACAATTTCCTTGACAGATATCAAATACCAAAATTAAATCAGGTTCAAATAGACCATCTAAACCTTCCTATAACCCCTGAAGAAATAGAAATCGTCATTGGAAGTCTTCCAACCAAAAAAAGCACAGGTCCTGATGGTTTTAGTGTAGAATTCTATCAGACCTTCAAAGAAGACCTAACACCAATACTCTTCAAACTGTTACACAAAATAGAAACAGAAGGAACACTACCCAACTCGTTCTATGAAGCCACAATTACGCTAATACAAAAAGCACACAAAGATCTGACAAAGAAAGAGAATCTCAGGACAATCTCTCTTATGAATATCAATGCAAAAATACTCAATAAAATTCTTGCCAACCGAATCCAAGAAAACATCAAGCGATCATTCACCACAATCAAGTAGGCTTGCTTCATCCCAGGAATGCAGCGATGGTTTAATATTAAGAAATCCATCAATGTAATCCACTATATAAACAGTCTCAAAGAAAAAAACCACATGGTCATCTCATTAGATGCTGAGAAAGCATTTGACAAAATTCAGCATCCTTTCATGCTAAAGGTTTTGGAAAGATCAGGAATTCGAGGCCCATATCTAAACATAGTAAAAGCAATTTACAGCAAACCCGTAGCCAACATCAATAGGAATGGAGAGAAACTTGAATCAATCCCACTGAAATCAGGGACTAGACAAGGCTGCCCTCTCTCTCCATATCTTTTCAATATAGTACTTGATGTTCAAGCTAGAGCAATTAGACAACTAAAGGAGGTAAAAGGGATACAAGTTGGAAAGGAAGAAGTCAAACTATCACTCTTTGCAGACGATATGATATTATACTTAAGGGACCCAAAGAGGTCTACCAGAGAACGCCTATAACTGATAAACAACTTCAGCAAAGTGGCCGGATATAAAATCAACTCAAGCAAATCAGTAGCCTTCCTATATTCAAAGGATAAGCAGGCTGAGAAAGAAGTAAGAGAAATGATACCCTTCACGATAGCCACAAACCATATAAAGTATATTGGTGTGACTCTAACCAAACAAGTGAAAGATCTGTATGACAAGAACTTCAAGTCTCTGAAGAAAGAAATTGAAGAAGATCTCAGAAGATGGAAAAATCTGCGATGCTCATGGATTGGCAGGATTAATATAGTAAAAATGTCCATCTTGCCAAAAGCAATATACAGATTCAATGCAATCCCCATCAAAATCCCAACTCAATTCTTCATAGAGTTAGAAAGAGCAATTCAAACATTCATCTGGAATAACAGAAAACCCAGGATAGCTAAAACTATTCTCAAGAATAAAAGAACCTCTGGGGGAATCAGTATCCTGGACCTCAAGCTGTACTACAGAGCAATAGTGTTAAAAACTGCATGGTATTGGTACAGTGACAGGCATGTAGATCAATGGAACAGAATTGAAGACCTAGAAATGAATCCACACTCCTATGGTCTCTTGATCTTTGACAAAGGAGCTAAAACCATCCAGTGGAAAAAAGATAGCCTTTTCAACAAATGATGTTGGCTCAACAGGAGGTCAACATGCAGAAGAATTCAAATTGACCCATTCTTATCTCCTTGCACTTAGCTCAATTCCAAGTGGATCAAGGACCTCCACATAAAACCAGACACAATGAAACTAACAGAAAGGAAACTAGGGAAGAACCTTAAACATATGGGCACAGGGGAGAATTTACTGAATAGAACTCCAAAAGCTTATGCTCTAAGATGAAGAATTGACAAATGGGACCTCATTAAATTACAAAGTTTTTGCAAGGCAAAAGACACTGTCAAAAAGACAAAGCGGCAACCAACTAACTGGGAAATGATCTTTACCAACCCTACATCCGACAGAGGGCTAATATCCAATATATACAAAGAACTCAAGAAGTTAAACTGCAGAGAGGCAAGTAACCCTATTAAAAAATGGGGTACAGAGCTAAACAATGAGTTCTCACCTGAAGAATATCTAATGGCTGGAAGCACCTAAAGAGATGTTCATCATCCTTAGTCATTTGGGAAATGCAAATCAAAACAACCCTGAGATTCCATCTCACACCAGTCAGAATGGCTAAGATCAAAAACACAGGAGACAGTAGTTGTTGGCAAGGATGTGGAGAAAGAGGAACACTCCTCCACTGCTGGTGGGATTGCAAGCTGGTACAACCACTCTGGAAAGCAGTCTGGCGGTTCCTCAGAAAACTGGGCATGACACTCCCGGAGGATCCGGCTATACCACTCCTGGGCATATACCCAGAGGGTCGATTGGGGAAGGGGAGATTTCTTATGGGGCTTTCGAGGGGGATGGATTAGGGGATTTTTGGGGGAGAGGGGGAGGACCAGGAAAGGGGACAATATTTGAAATGTAAATGAAGGATATATCTAAAAAACAATAGTGGAATTCAGAAAGATTAAAAAAGTGATCTTTCTATGAAAACTATTTGAAGAGTGCAATATTAGAAATTTATTTATTCAGATGTGAAGAAATGTTCTTTTTCTTATTACTTATATATGAATTTAACAAGAGGATGTCATCTCCATTGCCAGAAGACTAACTAAAAAATAGATAAGGAAATTCAAGAAGTGGATGGTAATCATGCCCAGACTGAAGGTGCATCTATAGCTACAGGAAGATAAATGGTAATAGAAATTCTATACTTACAAGACACATAATGCAATTTTTTGCCCCCTTCACAAGCATAAACCACTCAATATATTTTGTAGGCCAGATTGATATTGTAGCTTGGATAAGTTCATTTTTATACTGTAACATTAGTATTGCTATTAAGTAAATATTTATTTTTTTAAGTTGCTACATTGATTAAAGGCAAGGACAATGAGCTTGTGGAGTTTCTTCCAAGCATAAATGAAGTATGAAACAAGTCAGTTAACCATGTGCTTAAATCTTCAGATTCAAACTATTGTATTCCTCCAGAGAAGATTTTAAACTGAGGAGAACAAAGTTTCAGGATTATACATCAAATGAGAAGAGACTGTAGATCTATCCAATAAAGCAAAGCTTTTCAGGCTGTGATTCATACTGCTACAAAAATCTTATACCACCCACAGAATTAAAAAAAAAAAGGTTCTTTGGTCATGTGGTCTCTTTATTATTTTCCCTTCTGATAATGAGAATCCCTTGTAATTAATATAGTAAGACAAGAAGATTGCATATATTTGATGTGATTCATCAGAAGAACGGCTGGCTATATTTTTGTATTGCAAATCATAGCAATAATCAATTATAAACCACAAGCATCAATAGTACAATTTAGATACGTCTCCTCAATTAAAAATTAAATTAGAATAGCATCATTTTAATTGACCTGAAATTTTGAAGTGTGAAACACTAAAAATAGTAAAATACAACACATAGTAGTGTATTCGCAAAATGATTTGTTCCCCCAAAACAGTTGAAATAATAACATGGATTGTGCTCAACATAGATTTATCATAAGCATTGTATTTTTGCAAGAAATAAGTGAAACAAAGAACAGACATTATGTGGGCAGCACACTATATAATCTTATAAAAATGCTTCTGTGAACGGCAAAGAGACAGCCAGTGAAGACAAATTTCTTGTGAAATGTTTAATTTTTTTAATCTGGGTGTCCACAATGCCATTCATAGGAATCTTAAACTATGCTCAAAACCACTCATGTGCCCATATTCCATTCCAATTAACAGCTTTAACATAATAAATGAATGTTGTATGTGAATTATTTAAAAATTCAATGCACATCTTCATAAAGGAAAGAGGCATGTCTTCAAATAAAGAATATTGGAGTTTTGTTTTTGAGAAAGGTAAGTCAAGAGGACTCAGAACAAATTGCAGAGATTTTTCAGGATGGTGGATGGTGAGAGAAATGGTATGGATTCAATTAAACTCAGGTAGTTTTAATTTCTTACTGCAGTACTCTAAAAGTTGTTTAAATTCAAATGCAACTTTTAGTCACAGATACATTCACACACAATTTTCTCTATCTACAGTTAAAAACATATAAAGAGAAGCTATATAGAAAGAAACCCAAAAAGATCATGATTCTTTTTTAAAATGTGTCTGGTTAAAAGGAAAGGAGGGACTATAAATGGGAAAATGCCAGTTTTATTTTTATGCTATTTCTGTCCTGTACTATGCTGCGGCAGCATTGGTTTCTGTTACTGTCTATATACCCAAGTTTTATCATTATATTTTCTAAGTTAGGAGGCTACTTTAAATGACTCATTTATTTTTATTATTTTCCATGACTAGGATACATTTCAAGATATATTAACCCATGCCACACTGAAAATAAATATTAGACAATGGTATTTGCTCAAGAATGTGAATTGACTTCAGAAGATCATCACCTGTGATGCTGGGTTGTTTATAACTATCTGGTCCTGTGATTTACATTTTTTTTAAAAAAAATGTCATCCTAAAAGTCTAAAATTTGTTCTTTGCCAATTTGTATTCCCCTTGATCTCTTTTTGTTGTCTTATTGTTCTAGCTAGTACTTCAAGTACTATATTGCATAGATATGGGGAGAGTGGGCTTCCTTGTCTTATTCCTGATTTTAATGAGGTTGTTTCAAGTATATCTCCATTTAACTTGATTTTGGCTGTTAGTTGGTTTGCTATAAATTGATTTTATTATGTTTAGGTATGGACCTTAATTTCCTGATCGCTACAATACTTTTAGCATTAAGGGGTATTGTATTTTGTCAAATGCTTTTTCTGTATCTAAGGAGATGATCATGTGATTTTGTTCTTTGAGTTTGTTTATATAATGGATTACGTTAATGGATTTTCATATGTTGAACCAACTTTATATCCCTGCTATGAAGCCTACTCGATCTTGTTTGTGATAGCCAGAAGCTGGAAACAACTCAGATGTCCCACAACAGAAGAATGGATACAAAAATTGTGGCTCATTTGCACAATGGAATACTACCCAGCTCTTAAGAACTAGGACATCCCCTTATCAGTGACTGCATACCATGTGTGTTCTTTTGTGATTGGGTTACCTCACTAAGGATGGTATTTTCCAGTTCTGACCATTTGCCTAAGAATTTCGTGAATTCATTGTTTTTAACTGCAGAGTAGTATTCCATTGTGTAATATACCACATCTTCTGAATCCATTCCTCTGTTGAGGGACATCTGGGTTCTTTTCTTCTGGCTATTATAAATAAGGCTGCTAAGATGCAATTCATATATCAATAGATTTCCAAGAAGATGGAAGGAGAGACCCCTGGTCCTGGAAAGACTGGATGTAGGGGAATACCAGGACAGGGAAGCGAGAGGGGGTTGAATGGGGAACAGAGGGAGGGAAGGGGGCTTATGGGACTTTCAGGGAGGGAGGAAATGGGAAAGGGGAAATCATTTGGAATGTAAATAAAAAATATAGAAAATAATAAAAAAATTAGATTTACCAACCTCTAAAAAGTAAGAAAAAAAAAAAAAAAAAGAACTAGGACGTCCTGAGTTTTGCAGGCAAATGGTTGAAACTAAAAAATATCTTCCTGAGTGAGGTAACTCAGACAAAAAAGGACATTCGTGGTATGTCCTCACTAATAAGTGGATATTAGCCAATAAATAAATAAATAGATAGATGATAGATAGATAGATAGATAGATAGATAGATAGATAGATAGATAGATAGATAGATAAACAAATAAGTGCTGAATACCCAAGATACAGCCCACAGAACTCAAAATGATGAACAAGCTGATGGGTCCAAATGAAAATGCTTCAGTCCCAATTGGGAAGTAGAAAAAATAAATCACAAGTGGGGAGGGAGGGAGGAACCTAGGAGGAAAAGTGGATGGGAGTGGGGGAAGAGGGAAACCTGATCTGGTATTGGGTAAGGGAAAAAGGACTGAAGCCCCAAGGGCTAGCAGAAAGAATGGAAACAGTCAACCTCAGGAGGTAGGATGTTGGAGAGGGGACCCTCCAGAATGCATGAGAGACCTGGGAGGTGAGAGACTCTCAGGACTCAAAGTGAGAGACCTTAGATGTAATGTCCCAAAGTAGAGAGAGGGAACATATAGAGCACACCTCCAGCAGGAAGACAGGGCATCAAATGAGGGACGGGGTTGCTATCCCACAGTCATAACTCTGACCCATAATTGTTCTCATCTGAAAGAACTGCAGGGATGGAAGTGGAGAGGAGCTTGAGGAAAAGAAGGTCCAGCCACAAGCCCAAAGTGGGATCCAGCTCGAGGGGAGATCCCAAGGCCTGACACTATTACTGAGGCTATGGAGCGCTCACATAAAAGGGACCTAGCATGACCGCATTCTGTGAGACCCACCAAAAATTTGAAAGTCAGATTGAAGTACTTGCATACAACCAATGTAAAGAAGCGGCTGACCTGTTCTTGAATTAGGGAAGTGTGAAAGAAGCTGAGGAGAAGGGCAACCCTGTAGGAGGACCAGCAGTCTCAACCTGGACACCAAAGACTTCTCAAACACTGGACCACCAACCAAGCAGCATACACAAGCTGATATGAGGTCCCCAACACATATACAGCAGAGGACTGCTGGGTCTGGGTTCAGTCAGAGAAGGTGTACCTGGCCCTCAAGAGACTCAAGGCCCCAGGGAAGTTAGATGTCTAGATGGGTGGGTGGTAGGGACATGCTCATGGAGACATGAGAGGTATGGAGGAGGCATGGAATGTGCAACAGTCAGAGGGTGAACTGGGGGGGGCAATAAAAATCTGGAGTGTAAAAAATAAATAAATGACAAAAAGTAAAAGAAAAGAAAGTACGGATCAGTAATGATGCATTGTGCTCTCCTATAAAAATAGAACAATCCAAAGCACAGCTTACAGAAAACTTTTAGAAAATTATGCCTTTTTTTGAGAAAAATTCTTGTTGTCTTCTTCAAAACATTCATTTACTGTTTCTTTAAAGCTAACTGTATTTTGGGACAATAAAGGAAACAGTCTTCTGGTAATTATCACATGGAGTAACCCACAGGCATGCACACTTTACTATCTATTTTGTATCATATTTACTAAAGTTTTTTTTCTTTCAGCTATTTAAAAAATATAAAATTTGACCTATATGCTTTAAAATATTTCTTTCACCAGTACATGCTCCTACCATAATGGAGAAGTTTTCAATCTCCCTTCTTTAATTTAGTGCTCTGTCTGATAGTAGTTATGCAGATAAACACAGTATTGATGGTGTTCACAGATAATACACTGAAGGTAATGAAATTCCTGTATACTGAGGCTTCTCAGTCATATTACAATAGAAAGTCAAATACTCATACCTTGTGCTAATGGACTTGTGTGAATCTACTAGACAGCAGTTGAGACAGGGTACTGTAGATATCCTGACTAAGGAATGGATGAAAAAAGAAGTGATGATACCTAGAGAATTCTGTGATAAAGCACAGGTCACTTTACATGTCTAATCCTCAGTTCATCAGTTGGCCCTGAGTTTTCTCTCCTAAATTATCAAAAAAGTATGTTCAAGGAATTGCCCTCTGGGCCTGAGTCTCTCTCTCTCAGTATATGGCAAGAAACTCTTGTACAAGTCACATCATAGTGTTCCATTTTCATTGAAATATCAGAGAAGGTTGTATTTCTTATTTATGAATTTATATATTTTTCCTTTCTTGTTTGAACCACAATGCTAAAATTGTGACCGCTGCTCTGAAGGCGTAAGAGAACACATAGAAAAACATTGGTAATGGCTTGATGTATGGGTGTATTTCTGTGTATGCATCTATTTGTGGGGGAGGTATATGTCAGTATATATGTCACTAAATATGAAAATGAAGAAAACAAAAAAATGCTCTTACTAATAAACAAATGAACAAAATGTTATGGGATTGTACTACAAGCCTTGTCATAAGCAGTATAGGAGAAAGTTAACATTTTGTAACCCAATATCTTCATATTGAGTTATTGAAGAACTCAAAAGACATTATTATTTAATTAGACAAATTTGGAATTGAATGCACATGTTTTGAAGCAATTTTTTTAAAAAAATAAAAATGTGTCATTGCCATTAGCCAATGGAAATATTTTTTTATGAATGTACCCATGCACAATAAAATTTTTTTAACGTTAAATACTTGAAACTGTTTGCAATGCAGATATGGAAGTTCCTTCAGATTGCTTTAATCTATTTATGAAAGCTAACCTTTCCCATGCTTTTTCATCTGTAATTTAAACATCAGGCGTTTACTAAATAGAAGAATGAGTAGGAGAAGGAACAGAAGTAGGAAAGTAAAAAGACAAACAAGAAGAAGAAAATGAAACAGAAGCAAGACTAAGAAAGAAGAGGAGAAAGAGGAGGAGGAGAAGGAGACGGAGGAAGAGGAGGAGGAGGAATAGGAGAAAGAGAAGGAGAGGAGGAGGAGGAGGAGGAGGAGGAGGAGGAGGAGACAGAAGTTATGAAAATGTCAATATGGGCTCCTAAGTTTATCATGGCTAATAGTGAGTCAACTTGACGTGATGTAGAATCCCCTAAGAGAAAATGCCCATGAAGGTTCACCAAGATTACATTCCTGTTGGTAGGAAGGCTCACTCTAAATTTTGACATTGTAATTACAGGAGTTTCATTCTCTAGCTGAAGCCCTGCATTCTTCCTTTTCTGCTGCTGACTAGTAACTGTCTTCACCTGTCTCAGATATCACCATTTCTGTACTGGAACTCTTAAGTCAGATAAATTGTACTTCCTTATGTTGCTTCCTCACATATTTTGTTATAGTAATGAGATCAGCATCTCCTTAAATATGTAACATAGCTATGACTCACCGAGTGATGAGGTAAGTATGTGAACAGTCACCTTGTCAAGTTTATCAGCTTACACACTGAAAATACTATTGTGGAGACATGGTTACATATGTATATATTACATATATACATATATATCAATGTGTACATTTACATGTTTTGTGATTTGATATGTGTAAAGATATGTTTGTGCAATGAACTGTCAATTCGTGACACCAAATACCGTATTCATGTCTGTGTTTTTCAGAATATGAACTTTGATAATCATGTATAAAATTGAATGCTTGTGAATGTATTGTAATATATTCATAAAAGAATCTGGATTCACTAAGTAACTTTCAGAAGAGTTATAGAATAAATTAAATCTATTTCAGAAAATCACTTATGCATTCATTTTCTATAAAAGTATTACAATGAAACAATCCAATTTTAAATGGCAAGCAAAATATTATATAATTAAGATGTATGACACTTTCAGTGAGTCCTTAATATCTACCCTCTCAATCACTTTTCAATAGGAAACACATTCTTAGATGTATTTAGCATAATGCTTATTTTCTCTGACTTGTCATATTCTACAGAGATGCACTTTTGTATGCAGAACATCTAATAGCAAGATTGTGAACACATAAACATGTTTTTATATACTTAAAAACCAATTTACTCTTCTACTTTGCATAAACATCTTAACATTCTACATACAAAAATTATGTAATTCATTTATTCAATGAAAAATATAATACAGAATACAGTATACAGAATACAGTTAGTATATGAAACATTTGTCTTTTTACTGATCCCTATTCATGTTGATCATCCAGTATCTATCACCTAATAACTTCTAAACTATATTATTTGTAAATGCTCACTGTTGACACCAAGGAAGAGGAAAGTAATTTTGATTTATATGAAATTGAATGCATTTGCACTTCTGTTTCACTGATTAATATTTATGCTGAGTTTTGGGCACTTGGTATTTTTTGTATCACTTTTATCCATCTACTCTCCATATACTATTTATAGGGCAGTCTGTCTTATACACATTTGTGACACCAGCAATAGAAAAGTTGCAAATAACCGAGCTGAACAGAGTAAGTGAGAACAAGATAGGTCAGATTCACTCTGGCAAGAAATTGGATGTTACAATGGACCCAAATTTATTTTGGGAATTTATTATAAACCACTAGATGAAAAACACCATGAAGTTGAGGAAATGGTCTGTGAAATAAAAGGAGCCTGTGATAAAAGGGAAGAGAACTGATGAAGGACTTTAATTACCTAGCATAAGGGTGAAAACTCAAAAAAAAAAAAGAAAAAAAAAGTTAAGTTCAGAACTGCATAATATTGCTTCCAAGCCATTTCTATCACTTCCAAGTCCCTGGTTTCACTTTAACCAAGACTATCGATTTATTTTTACAAACAGATGTTGTTATTTCTTAATACTTAGCAGCAGAATCCTAAAGACTATATTAATTGTCTTGCTTACAGATGATAAAGACAAATATGAAGACTGTACATGCATAAAATCAGCTTAAAACTGATAATCTTACAAATTGCAGTATATATTAAATTGAATACTGTAATGCTTTTTTTCACAGTGGAAAAACAGCTTTTTGATTATTATTAACAAGGAGGTATAGTCTAGACATAATATATGGATTAGTTACCAAAATATCAAAAAGGTACGTACTATTGATATAAATAGTTCAATAAGTGACTTATGATGATTTGATGCATTTTCAGTAAACACTGGAATATACCTGCATGAATATATATATATGAATATAACAAAAAATAAACATGAAATCACACAATTCCATATTCAAATAAAAACCTTTTAAAGTGACAAATGAAGATTAAACTATAACTAATCCACTCTGTATTGATTATCATAAAAAATTTTGATACAGGGAACGTCTTAAAAAGATACAAATTTAAAAAATTATTGCAGAGAGCCTGTACTACAGCATTTACTTCTCTGATGGCAGTTGCTCTAATCCCTAGACAAGCTTCTTATTATCATGTTTAGAAAACTATTCTCATGTATTCCAGATTTTTTTCCCTGCCCAGGACATTGGTCTTTACACTTCTATAGAAAAAGTCAACACTATCAAAGAAAAAAATTCTATATTGTTTTTAATAAAATATTGTTCTGTAATTATTTAATTTATAGCACTTTGCAAAAACAGAATCTAAAGATAGCTTAGTGTTATGGATTAAAAAATTCCCTTGTTTAGAGATAAAGTTATAGAGTTTTATTCTCAATAAGTATGACAAGCCAGATTTTAGAAACTGTGTTCATTAAATATACCATAAAGTTTAGCAAAATAGTAAAAGGTTTGCATTATTTTCTTTGTAATATATGTTTTAAAAATAGTTCTGCAATAAGAGGACAGAGCAGTTTTCCTGATAACTCATTCCAAAATTGTCATTTTCTATAACTATTTGTAGCAGAATACTTTCCTTAAACACCATGCTTTTGAATGCCAACTCCTGTTTTTATGCGAAATGTATAAATTGTTAATTTAACATCATGGTCATGTTTATAATCCTTTGATAACCCAGTCTCTCCTTGTAAAATATATAAAGTCACACCAACCTATATACTTAGACATTCAAGTGAAATAATAAAATACTGGCAATATTGTCTACTATGTGTCAACTGTTCTATCAGAGTTACATTGTTATATCAGAGTGAGCTTTCAATATTCATGCTGTTATTTTACTTTTCAAGTCAGAGACAAATGGTTCTATCTGCAAGCTCATATTGTTTCACTTACAAATTTAAAAATGCCCCTGGGGCTGGCTTGAAAATAATATAATTGGTTTTCTTTTGGGTAGCATTGATGTAGAGAAAGTTTTATGTTTAGAAGTATATAAATTCATATTCAGAGACTTAGTAAGATATCTGCATAAACCAGCCATTATTTCAACATTTCCTGGTGATCCAGACAGCTATTTTCTGCTATGTGACTGGCAGTGGATAGGAACATTTCTCCTTGATTTAAAACTGAGGCAGATTTTTTTAAATGCAAATGCTGCCAGCTTTTATGATAGATTCTAAGTAATAAAAATCAGCCTCTGTGTTTAATATGCAGATACTCCCTGCTTTGGAAAATTAACCTTGCCCAAAATAACAGTAATATTTAGTTCACTTTGACAAATGCCACGAAAAAGTGAGATCTCTTCCCCAAACAGCTCATGTATTAAAATCCAGAAACACATAGTAACAGCCAATTTTACCATATGTGATCTTTATAAAAGTGTGATAGGAATTAAAAATGAATTCAATATACATAGGTTTTGCATTTCTTCCTGGACATTCCTAATACCTTCTGAACCAGAAATTCTTATTGAGTACTACTCAGAGCTTGTGGGTTGTAATAACTTCTGTAGTTATCTCCCATAAATTTCACCTCCCTGAGAACAAAAGTTATGATCTCAACTAAGTCTATTTGAGATAATGCAATTTGGAGGTAAACAGGAAATAAATTGCTCCTCATATCATAATTCTTTGGCATTAAAATTCATCTGATATTAAGCTATCCATCAGAACCAAGCACTGTAAATCATCATTATATATAACATATGCAAAATAAAGATAAATAAATAAAGAAATTAGACAGACAGCTTAGGTTTCAGGACAAACTCCAAAATCATTAAGAATATATTTAAATAAGTCATGAACGTAATATTCTAATATATTATCAAGAAAATATGTATTAGATTCACAATATAATGAAAAATCTAGAAGTTTTTATTATTCATTATTTTATTCTGGATATATTGTTTTCAGCAGTCAATATGTTAATTATGTATGGAATGTAAGACAGGTTTAGGCATTTTTTTCTCTATTTTTATGTGCCATGGGTTCAGACAGCAAAAGCAGGTTTTATTTTTTCTTTGTTTGTTTGTTTTTAATTCAACAACTGAGCTATCTAATTTTCTCAAATTTATAATTATAGAAAATAAAGAAATAATCAACTGCAATCAGAAAAAAATACAATTGATTATGTTGTTTTTGGAAAAGAGGCACACAAATATCTTTATGTTTAGATTATAATTCTTAGTATAATTGATAGAAGCAATCAGAATATTTTATGTCATGAGACCAGAATCATGAGACTATGAAACTAGCAGTCAAAAATATGAAAATGCTAGAATAATTGAAAATACATATGTAAAATCAAGTATGATTCCTTTGCATCAGAGAAAGAAAATAAATTGAAATTGTCTAGATATTTCATTGTGAGTCTTAACAGTAATTGTTATCTGACTTGTAGTAATTTCAGCGACAAGTTTATTTCTAGAAAAAGACATAAAATAAGGCATATAAGGAAATCTAGCTCTGTTTTGTGTTTTATTTTATTAAATTTTATTTTATGACATTAACACTTTTGTGTACTGTGTGCATATGCCCAACTGTCTGTGAACCATTAGTGTGCAAAACTCTGGACACATTTGCTCAGCATTCCATGTAATAGTAGAATATTTACTATTCCACTAAACTCCAAGTCCAAAAATACATTTCACTACTTCATTTTCTTCTAGCTTTATAATATACTACATAGAGTTCAATAATAAATATGGTAGAGAAATCTTATTAGCAAAGAATTAGTATAGGCTTTTTCATGTTATACTCCTTCACCTGAGAGATAAAATGTTATTGTTTACATAAATACACAACCAAATAAAACACTCTTATCAAATTCAAATTAGTAATTCCTAAGAGTTTAAAACTCTAGCATTCAATTTTTATGTATTCAAATTTGGTGATATTGTACTTTAAACTAATTTTAAATCTTTGTGTATATATATACATATGTATGTGTGTGTATATATATACATATGTATATATACATATGCATACACACACACATATATATATATACTAAAATACTTGAAAGTTTGGAAAACAACTGAATACTTAGAAATAAAACAATATTTGATCAAGTATTTTAGAAAACTAGCTACACATAGTAACAATGTGCTGCATACTTCACTTACTACGATTCAATAGAAATGTAATATTTGTAAGATTTTTCTCCATTTAATATTATACTAATAAATAAAATTATTTTGATAATAACTGATTAATACTTTTAGTAAGCTTATTAGTATTTAAGCATGTGAATAATGTTGGGGTTTTAGAGAAAAGAACACAAGTATTTTTATACTCCTAGAAAAGTCATGATAATGCTTAAATGAAATCTGCATATCATCATAAATGCAAAGTAATTAGATTACTTTTCTTACTTTTCATGGACTAATTTTATGTGGCCTTGACATTTGATATTTTATGAGAAAACAAACATCCTTAATAGAAAATCCAATGTACAAAATAAAGATATAGTTATATTCATGGAGATTGTGACCTGAAGAAGTGAATGTGCTCTTCCATTTAGTTCATGTGATCCATCCTCAAAGAAAAGCTCTCCAGTAAGAAAATATAAAGATAGAGTTAAAAAAAAAAACAATTTTAGAACTGAGGAATATCAAATGGCTGAGAAGTACCTAAAGAAATGTTCAACGTCCTTAGTCAGCAGGGAAATTCAAATCAAAACAATCCTGAGATTTCATATCACACCAGTCAGAATGGCTAAGATCAAAAACTCAGGAGACAGCAGTTGCTGGCGAGGATGTGGAGAAAGAGGGACACTCTTCCACTGCTGGTGGAATTGCAAGCTGGTACAACCACTCTGGAAAGCAGTCTGGTGGTTCCTCAGAAAATTGGACATAGTACTACCTGAGGACCCAGTTATATCAATCCTTGGCATATTCCCAGAAGATGCTTTAAAATGTAATAAGGAAATGCCCCTCAATGTTCACACCAGCCTTATTTATAATACCCAGTAGCTGGAAAAATCCCAGAGATCCTTCAATAGAGGAATGAATACAGAAAATGTGGTATATTTACACAATGGAATACCAGTCAGCTATTAAAAACAATGAATTCATGAAATTCTTAGGCAAATGGGTGGAACTGGAAAATATCATCCTGAGGGACGTAACCCAATCACAAATGAATGTACACGGTATGCATTCACTTTGATAAGTGGATATTAGCCCAGAAACTTGGAATACCAAAGACAAAATTCATAGATCAAATGAAGCTTAAAAAGAAGGAAGAATGGCAGCCATCTTTGTTCCTTAACTGAACAGACAGGTGCAGACAGGTACACAGAGATAACCTGAGTATAACATTGCTTGGGACACATTCCACCAGGACTCTGCCTGTGCCCATGATCTGTCCAGCGCTGCAGCCATCTGTGCACTTCCTCTGCCAGGGAACATCTGCCCTGCAGAGAGTCCAGTGTTTAGAAGGAGCCATGCCTTTAGAGGTGAGGCCACTGCTATCTTTGCTCCTGTGACTGAGCAGACAGTTGCATCCAGATAAACAGAGATCACTCGAGTATAAGATCTCTTGGGGCATGGCCTACCATGGCTCCACTGGCACCCAGGAGCTGGGCATCCCCACAGCAATCTGTGCCAAGGGAAAACCGGTCACCCAGGGATGCGGAAATAGCCTTGCAGACACACAGAAGGTTCAAGCACCAGCCAGTGACAGCAGGATCAACTAAAACCAGAGATAACCAGATAGAAAAAGGCAAACGAAGGAACTTTACTAACAGAAATCTAGGCAATATGGCACTATCCAAACCAAATTCTCCAACAACAGCAAGTCCTGGATACCCCCAACACACCAGAAAGTCAAGATTTGGATTTACAATAATATTTCATGATGCTGTTAGAGGATTTCAAGAAGAACAAAAATAAATCTCTTAAGGAAGTAGAGGAGAACATGTGTCAACAAGTAGAAGCTCTTACAAAGGAAACACAAAAATCGTTTAAAGAAATTCAGGAGAACACGGGTCAACAGGTAGAAGCCCATAAAGAGTAAACATAAAAATCTCTCAAAGAAATGCAGGAAAACACACACACACACACACACACACACACAAAGTGAAGGAACTGAGCAAAACCATCCAGGATCTAAAAATGGAAGTAGAAACAACTAAGAAATCACAAAGGGAGACAACTTTGTAGATAGAAAACCTTCGGAAGAAACCAGGAGTCATAGATGCAAGCATCAACAGCAGAATAATAGAGATAGGAGAAAGAATTTCAGGTGCTGAAGATAACATAGAAATCATTGACTCAACAGTCAAAGAAAATGCAAAATTCAAAAAGGTTGTAACCGAAAACATCCAGCAAATACAGGACACAATGAGAAGACCAAACCTAAGGAGTTTAGGTATAGAAGAGAGTGAAGACTTACAAAATAAAGGGCCAGTAAATATCTTCAACAAAATTATAGAAGAAAACTTCCCTAACTTAAAGAGAGAGATGCTCATGAACATACAAGAAGCCTATAGAACTCCATACAGACTGGACCAGAACAGAAATACTTCCTGTTGCATAATAATCAAAACACCAAATGTACTAAAAAAAGAAAAAAGAAAGAAAGAAAGAATATTAAAAGCATTAAGAGAAAAAGGACAAGTAACATATAAAGAAAGACCTATCAGAATTACACTAGACTTCCAACTAGAGACTATGAAAGCTAGAAGATCCTGGGAAACTCTCATACAGACTCAAAAAAGAAGAAGTAGTCAGCCCAGACTGCTATGCCCAGTAAAACTCTCAATTGCCATAGATGGGGAAACCAAGATATTCGAAGATAAAAGCAAATTTACACAGTATCTTTCAGCAAATCCAGCCCTACAAAGAATAATAGATGAAAAACGACAATACAGTGAGGGCAACTTCACCATAGAAAAAGCAAGATAGTAATCTTCTTTGAACAAACCCCCAAAAAGATAACCAGTAAAACAAAAAAATAACATCAAAAATAACAGAAAGCAACAATCACTATTCCTTAATATCTTTTAACATCAATGGACTCAATTCCCCAATAAAAAGACATAGACTAACAGACGGGATACGACAACAGGACACAGCATTTTGCTGCATACAGGAAACACAACTCAGTGTAAAAAACAAGTATTACTTCAGATTAAAAGGCTGGAAAACAATTTTCCAAGCAATGTTCCCAAGAAACAAGCTTGTGAAACCATTCTAATATCGGATAAAATTGGCTTTCATCCTAAAATCATCAAAAAAGACATGGAAGGACTCTTCATACTGGTCAAAGAAAAATCCACCAAGAACTCTCAATTTTGAACATCTATGCTCCAAATGCAAGGGCATTTTCATTGTAAAAGAAACTTTACTAAAGCTCAAAGCATTCACTGCACTTCACACAATAATTGTGGGTGACTTAAACACTCCACTCTCCTCAATGGACCAAACAGGGTAACAGAAACTAAACAGGGACACAGTTAAACTAATTGAAGCTTTGGACCAAATGCATTTAATAGATATATATAGAACATTTCATCCTAAAGCAAAAGAATATACCTTCTTCTCACCACCTCATGGTACCTTCTCCAAAATTGACTATATAATTGGTCACAAAACAGACCTCAACAGATATAAGAAGATTGAAATAATCCTATGCCTCCTATCAGATCACTATGGAGTAAGGGTAGTCTTCAATAGGAACAAAAACAACAGAAAGGCTACATATACATGGAAGCTGAACAATGCTCTACTAAATGACACCTTGGTCAAAGAAGAAATAAGGAAATCAAAGACAGTTTCCCAGACCTCAAGCAGTACTACAGAGTAATAGTGTTAAAAACTGTGTGGTATTGGTACAGTGACAGGCAGGTAGATCAATGGAATAGAATCGAAGACCCAGAAATGAACCCACACACCTCTGGTTACTTGATCTTTGACAAAGGAGCTAAAAACATCTAGTGGAAGAATGATAGCCTTTTCAACATATGGTGCTGATTCAACTGGAGGTCAGCATGAAGAAGATTGCAAATCGATCCATGTACTAAGCTCAAGGCCAAGTGTATCAAGGACCTCCACATAAAACCACATACACTGAAACTAGTAGAAAAGAAACTGGGGGGAAGAGCCTGAGCACATGAGCACAGGGGAAAATTTCCTGAACAGAACACCAATAGCTTATGCTCTAAGATCAAGAATTGACAAACGGAACAACATAAAATTACAAAGTTTCTGTAAGGCAAAGGACACTGTCAAAAGGACAATAAAACAACCAACAAATTGGGAAAAAATCTTTACCCACCCTACATCTGAAAGAGAGCCATTATACAATATATACAAAGAACTCAAGAAGTTATACTCCAGAGGGCCAAATAATCCTATTAAAAAATGGGGTACAGAACTGAACAAAGAATTTCACCTGAGGAATAACGAATGGCTGAGAAGCACCTAAAGAAATGTTCAAAATCCTGATTCATTAGGGAAATGCAAATAAAAACAACCATGAGATTTCACCTCACACCAGTCAGAACGGCTAAGATTAAAACTCAGGAGACAGCAGGTGTTGGGGAGGATGTGGAAAAAGAGGAACACTCTTCGCTTGCTGGTGGGATTGAAAGCTAGTAAAACTACTGTGGAATTCAGTTTGGCGGTTCCTCAGAAAACTGAGCATGACACGTCTGGAGGACCCTGTTATACTACTCCTGGGCATATACCCAGAGTATTCCCCAACCTGTAACAAGGACACATCCTCCACTATGTTCATAGCAGCCCTATTTATAATAGCCAGAAGCAGGAATGAACTCAGATGTCCCTCAACGGAGGAATGGATACAGAAAATGTGGTATATTTACACAATGGAATACAACTCAGCAATTAAAAACAATGAATTCATGAAATTCTTAGGCAAATGGTCAGAACTGGAAAATATCATCCTTAGTGAGGTAACCCAATCACAAAAGAACACACATGGTATGCAGTCACTGATAAATGGATATTAACCCAGAAGCTTAGAATACCCAAGACACAATTCACATATCAATTGATTTCCAAGAAGAAGGAAGGAGAGGCTCCTGGTCCTGGAAAGACTGGATGTAGCAGTGTAAGGGAATACCAGGACAGAGAAGCGGGAGGGGGATGACTTGGGAATAGGGGGAGGGAAGAGGGCTTATGGGACTTTTGGGGAGGTGGAACCAGGAAAGGGGAAATCATTGGGAATGTAAATAAAAAATATAGAAAATAAAAATGTATTGATATTATGTCTTCTTTGAAGTTCTGGTAGAATTCTGCAGTAAAATCACCTGGTCCTGGACATTTTTATGGTTATGAAACTTTTAATAACTGTTTCTGCTTCCCTTAGTGGTTATAATATAGTTTTGAGAGTTTATCTGGTCCTGATTTACCTTTGATACCTGGTATCTATCTTCAAAACCATCCAATTCATCCAGATTTTCCAGTTTTGTTGAGTATAAGCTTTTGTAGTAGTATCTGATTTTTTTTTTTTTATAAATTTCATTGGGTTCTCTTCTTATGTGCCGTTTTCATTCTGATTTTGGTATTTGAATACTGTTTCTGTGCCCTCTAATAGATTGGCTAATGATCTATCTATCTTCTTGTTTTTCTCAAAAAACAGCTGTAAGTTTTATTGATTCTTTGTATCATTGTTTCTACTTTGTTTATTTCAGCCCTGAGTGTGGTTATTTCCTTCTTGCCTTGGGCTTTCTTCTTTGTGTTCTAGAGCTTTTAGATGTGCTGTTATTTTTTTTAGTTTAGTATTTCTTCAATTTGTTTGTGAAGATGTTCAGTGCTATGAATTTTCCTCTTAGCACTGCTTTTATTGTGTCCCATAAGTTTGAGAATGCTGTACTTCATTTCATTAAATCCTTGAAAGGCTTTAATTTCTTTATTTCTTTCCTGACGAAGTTATCATTGAGTAGAGAGTTGTTCAGTTTCCATGAGTATATGAACTTTCTGCTGCTTTTGTTATTAATGCAGAACAACCATAGTCTGTGGTCATCTGACCCATTGCCTGGGATTATGTCAAACTTTTTGTATCTGTTGAAGCTTGTTTTGTATCTGAATATATGTTCAGTTTTGGAGAAGATTCTGTGAGGGTCTGTGAAGAAAGTATATTCTTTTGTTTTAGGCCAAAATGTTTTGTAGATATCTGTTAAAACCATTTATTTCATAAATCCTGTTAGTTTCACTGTATATCTGTTAAGTTTCCCTTTCCATGATCTGTTCATTGGTCAGAGTGGTATAGTGAAGTCTCAAACAGTTATTATGTGAAGTTCAATGTGTAATGAGCTTTAGAAAACTTTCTTTTATAAATGTGTGTGGCCTGGCATTTGGGGCATAGATGTTCAGAATTGAGAGATCTTGAATGATTTTGCCTTCGATGTTTGTGAAGCTTCATTCTACTTATCTTATGATAACTTTTGGTTTAAAGTCTATTTTATCGGATATTTATTTGGCTACTCCAGGTCATTTCTTAGAACCATTTGCTTGGAAATGCTTTTTCTAGCCTATTACTCTGAGGTAATGTCTGTCTTTGTTACTGAGGTATGTTTCCTTTATCCAGCAAAATTCTGGGTCCTGTTTACATATCTATTCTGTTAACCTATGTCTTTTTATTGGGGAATTGAATCCAGTAATGTTGAGAAATATTAAAGACCAATGATTGTTGCTTTTGTTATTTTTGGTTTTTGTGGTAGCATTATGTTTGTGTGGTTCTCCTTTATGGGTTTATTGTGACATGATAAATTTCTTGGTTTTATTCCTTGTATTTATTCTGTTATGCTCTGTAGGACTGTATTAGTGAAAAGATATTATTTAAGTTAAGTTTTGTTATCAAATATCTTGGTTTCTCCAACTATGGTGATTGAGAATTCTTTTCAGTATAGTAGCCTGGGCTGATGTTTGTGTTCTCTTAGGGTTAGTATGATACCTTTTCAAGATCTTCTGCCTTTTAGAGTCTCTGTTTAATAGTCTGGTGTAATTCTGATAGGTCTACCTTTGTATGTTATTTGACTTTTCCCCCTTACCACTTTTAATAATATTTTTCTTCTCTGTATTTAGTGTTTTGATTATTATATAACAGGAGGAATTTCTTTTCTGGTCCAATATATTTGATGTTCTGTAGACTTCTGGTATATTTAATGTCCATCTCTATATTAGGGAAGTATTCTATTTTGTGATGTTGTTGAAGATGTTTTCTGGCACTTTGGATTGGACATTTTCACACCCATCTTTTCCTATTATTCTTAGAGTTTATCTTTTCATTGTGTCTTCAATTCAATTCAATTCAATTGGGGTTAGGAGGACTTTTCATTTTGTATTTTAATTGAATGTTGAATTAATAACTTCTATGCCTGAGATTCACTCTTCTATCTCTTGTATTCTGTTTGTAATGCTTGCATTTATAACTCCTGATCTTCTTCCTAGGTTTTCCATCTCTTTATTGATTTCTTTATTGTTTCTATTTCCATTTTTAGATTTTGGATGCTTTTGCCCAATTCCTTCACCTGTTTGAATGTGTTTTCCTGTACTTCTCTAAGGACTTTATATGTTTCCTCTTTCAGGGATTCTACCTATTTAATCTTTGTTTTCCTGTATTTTTTTAAGGGAGTTATTTGTGTTCTCCTTAATGTACTCTATCAACTTTATGAGGCGTGTTTTAGGTCAGATTCTAGCTTTTCAAGTGTATTCAGGTATCCAGGCTTGCTGTTGTGGGAGAATGGGGTTCAGATGGTGCCAAGTGGGATTGTTTTCTGTTGTTTATATTCTTGTGCTTGCCTTTCTTCATTTGCTTATCTCTGGAGTTAATTGGCCTTGCTATCTCTTACTGGAGCCTGTCCCTCCAGTGAGCATGGTTGTGAAAGATCCCTTGGGAGTAAAGCTGTCTCAGGATCTGCAGGGTTTTAGAGTGCTGAATCTGCCCCAGGTATTGGGACAGGGGGTGTCTCACCTGTGTGCATGGTTATGAAGAAACTCCTTAAGTCAAAATGTTTCTGGAGTGTTATCTTTAAATGTGTGCTCTATTACATGTAATGTTTGCAGTTACATTTTGTGTATAAATTATACAGTTTGCTACAAGATTGTGAGTTTGTAGCTTTTCATTCCTCGTATGCAAAGTAGACATGTCTCCAAAAATAATCTACTCCATGGGTGAAGAGATATCTTAGCAGTTCAGAAGAATGGTTGCACTTTAAAAACACCAGGTCTCAGTTGCCAGAATTGACCCACATAGTGGCTCAAAACTATCTATAACTCTAGTTCTAGTTGGTATGATTGCCTCCTCTGAAATTTTCAGGCAAGAGACACACAGAGTGAACATGTACAGAAGCATATAAAATACTCACATACTTAAAATTAAGTTTAAATGTTGTAAAAATTAATATACTTAATAATTGATGAAATGATAAGTCAATACTGCAATGAATGAAATACTCATTCATTTGAAAGCAAAAAATACCTTTTAGCAAAGTACTGTGAATATATTAATAGGATCATTTCTTTTCTAAAGGAAATGATAGATGTTCAAAACCTAAGTAAAATAAAATAAATGAGTTCTAATTCTAGACAGAAAGTGAATAAATGTTTATTCAAGAAGTTTTGCTATGGTTTAATAAAGAAACTGAGAATCTTTCTTATGTTAGCAGAGCCTTATTCTTCTCATTTAGCATGGCTGAAAATTTCTTATAATTAAAAGCATAAATTCCACACAGCAGCTGACTCAGACAGAAACAGAATCCCACAGTCAAACAGTGGATGGAGCTTGGGGACTCTTATGGAAGAATATGAGGAAAGATTATGGCCTGAAGAGAATAGGAGCTCTACAGGAAGACCAACAAATCCAACTAATCTGGACCCTTGGGAACTCTCAGAGTCTGAACCACCAATTGAAGAACACATGGGTTGGACCTAGGCCTCTTTACACATACATAGCAGATGTGCAGCTTGGTATTCATGGTAGGTTCCAAACAACTGGAGTGAGAACTATCCCAAAAGATAGGCAACAACCTATCCATGGTTGTAGAGAACTTTATTGGGGTGTCATGCCACCTGGAAGGGACTTGACACAGACAAGACTTGACACAGACAAGGTGAAGCCCATTGTTCTCCAAGGACTTACAGTTTCCTGATAGGCACTAGCCACCTGATGCCAGTCACCTGCTGAGCAAGACAGCTGGTTCTGGTTCTGCGAGAGTCTCCAACCTTTGGGGGAAGGGTTTTCATATATATATATATATATATATATATATATATATATATATATATATTTGGAGTCCCCCATTAAACTTTGAGCCTCAATCAGGAATTTGTCTCGGTTTCATTTCTTCTTGCCACCCCTTTTCCATCCCCAGCTTTCCTTCCAGGTAACCTGGTAACCTGTTCAAAGTAACTGCAGGTAGTTACAGGTGGTATATATTTTTCTAGCTGGGCTGCCTTCTCTCTTATCAATGGGAAAGGAATTGCCTAGCTTTAGAGAAACTTGAAGTTCCAGGGTGGGGGGATACCCAGGGGGTCACCTGCTCACAGATGATGAAGGATGGGTGATAGTGAAAGGAAAGACTGGGAGGGGACAGTAAGTGTTATATGAAATGAATAAGTAAAAAAATAAAATTAAATTAAAAAATGAATCTCTATGTCTTATGTGGCAACAAGAGGCAGAAAGCCATTCCAATAGTTACTGCTCCTTCAGGTGATAAACTGTTATGGATGTAAATAACAGGACATTACATGAGTAATTTGAATAGATGGTGAAAATACAACACAGGACTTTTATGAAAATAGGATTGTTTGAAAAACATAACCAAACTGACAAGTATTTATACCATTAAAGCAGAAAAATGAAAAACAAAACTAAATCATTACTAGAAAGAGAAGCAAAAGAATGGATTCATTATCAAAAACCAATAAATTAATTTATAAAAATTAAACTGAATAAAGTAAAGAATATATATTTAGCTAGATATTCACCAATGAATTAACAAATTTTTACATAATAGAAAATTCCAAAATAATTAGATGAAAACTAAGTTTCTTTACAAACTTAAAATAAATATTCCTAACATGAATAATGAACACACACATACACATACACACACACGCACACATACACACACACATGCAACACATGCACACACATACACACAAGTTTTAGCCCAGCTATCAATCTTTAAGTTTGAATTCTATAAAATATTTGAAAATGACAAAACAGCCTCTCCGATACACATGAAAAAAACAGGCCATATATTTAGTATACTACACAAAGGCAGATCCGACAAAGAAAGAGAATCTCTGGCCAAACTCTCTTATGAAAATCAATGCAAAAATACACAATAAAATTCTTGCCAACCGTATCCAAGAACACATCAAAACAATCATTCACCACGATCAAGTAGGCTTCATCCCAGGGATGCAGGGATGTTTCAATATAAGGAAATCCATCACTGTAATCCACTACATAAACAATCTCAAAGAAAAAAAACCACATGGTCATCTCATTAGATGCTGAGAAAGCATTGACAAAATTCAGCATCCTTTCATTCTAAAGGTCTTGGAAAGATCAGGAATTCAAGGCCCATATCTAAACATAGTAAAAGCAATTTACAGCAAACCGGTAGCCAGCATCAATCTAAATGGAGAGAAATTTGAAGCAATCCCACTAAAATCAGGGACTAGACAAGGCTGCCCTCTCTCTCCATATCTTTTCAATATAGTACTTGAAGTTCTAGCTAGAGCAATTAGACAACAAAAAGAGATCAAAGGGATACAAATTGGAAAGGAAGAAGTCAAACTATCACTATTTGCAGACGATATGATAGTATACTTAAGCGACCCAAAGAACTCCACCAGAGAACTCCTACAGCTGATAAACGACTTCAGCAAAGTGGCCGGATATAAAATCAATTCAAGCAAGTCAGAAGCCTTCCTATACTCAAAGGATAAGCAGGCTGAGAAAGAAGTAAGAGAAATAATACCCTTCACGATAGCCACAAACCATATTAAGTATCTTGGCGTGACTCTAACCAAACAAGTGAAAGATCTGTATGACAAGAACTTCAAGTCTCTGAAGAAAGAAATTGAAGAAGACCTCAGAAGATGGAAAAATCTGCCATGCTCATGGATTGGCAGGATTAATATAGTAAAAATGAGCATCTTACCAAAAGTAATACACAGATTCAATGCAATCCCCATCAAAATCCCAACTCAATTCTTCATAGAGTTAGAAAGAGCAATTAAAAAATTCATCTGGAATAACAGAAAACCCAGAATAGCTAAAACTATTCTCAAGAGTAAAAGAACCTCTGAGGGAATCAGTATCCCGGACCTCAAGCTGTACTACAGAGCAATAGTGTTAAAAACTGCATGGTATTGGTACAGTAACAGACATGTAGATCAATGGAACAGAATTGAAGACCCAGAAATGAATCCACACTCCTATGGTCACTTGATCTTTGACAAAGGAGCTAAAACCATCCAGTGGAAAAAAGATAGCCTTTTCAACAAATGGTGCTGGCTCAGCTGGAGGTCAACATGCAGAATAATTCAAATTGACCCATCCTTATCTCCTTGCACTAAGCTCAATTCTAAGTGGATCAAAGATCTCCACATCAAACCAGACACACTGAAACTAATAGAAGGGAAACTAGGGAAGAACCTTGAACATATGGGCACAGGGGAGAATTTCCTGAACAGAACTCCAATAGCTTATGCTCTAAGATCAAGAATAGACAAATGGGACCTCATTAAATTACAAAGTTTTTGCAAGGCAAAAGACACTGTCAAAAAGACAAAGCGGCAACCAACTAACTGGGAAATGATCTTTACCAAACTTACATCCGACAGAGGGCTAATATCCAATATATACAAAGAACTCAAGAAGTTAAACTCCAGAGAGGCAAGTAACCCTATTAAAAAATGGGGTACAGAGCTACACAAAGAGTTCTCACCTGAAGAATATCTAATGGCTGAGAAGCAGCTAAAGAGATGTTCATCATCCTTAGTCATTAGGGAAATGCAGATCAAAACAACCCTGAGATTCCATCTCACACCAGTCAGGATGGCTAAGATCAAAAACACAGGAGACAGCAGTTGTTGGCGAGGATGTGGAGAAAGAGGAACACTCCTCCACTGCTGGTGGAATTGCAAGCTGGTACAACCACTCTGGAAAGCAGTCTGGCGGTTCCTCAGAAAACTGGGCATGACACTCCCGGAGGATCCGGCTATACCACTCCTGGGCATATACCCAGAGGCTTTACCTGCATGCAATAAGGACACATGCTCCACTATGTTCATAGCAGCCTTATTTATAATAGCCAGAAGCTGGAAAGAACCCAGATGTCCCTCAACGGAGGAATGGATTCAGAAGATGTGGTATATCTACACAATGGAATACTACTCTGCAATTAAAAACAATGAATTCACGAAATTCCTAGGCAAATGGTCAGATCTTGAAAATATCATCCTTAGTGAGGTAACCCAATCACAAAAGAACACACATGGTATGCAGTCACTGATAAGGGGATATTGACCCAGAATCTTGGAATACCCTAGACACAATCCGCATATCAATAGATTTCTAAGAAGATGGAAGGAGATACCCCTGGTCCTGGAAAGACTGGATGTAGGGGAATGCCAGGACAGAGTAACGAGAGGGGGTTGAATGGAGAAAAGAGAGAGGGAAGGGGGCTTATGGGACTTTCGGGGAGGGAGGAAACGGGAAAGGGGAAGTGATTTGGAATGTAAATTAAAAAAATAAAATAAAAAAAAAAAAAAAAAAGAAAGGTTTTACAGGGTGGTGGTGGCGCACGCCTTTAATCCCAGCACTTGGGAGGCAGAGGCAGGCGTATTTCTGAGTTCGAGGCCAGCCTGGTCTACAAGACAGCCAGGGCTACACAGAGAAACCGTGTCTCGAAAAACCAAAAAAAAAAAAAAAAAAAAAAAAAAAGAAAATGGAAAGAGGGCACATACCTATGAATGATAGAACTCACCACAAAAAATGGTAATTAATAAAACTTATTGTCTTTGAAAAGTTAGATATAATAATCATTGGATTAGAATTATGAAACCGGAAACAAGTCTATGTGTCTATGGTAAATTGAGCTTTAATTAATTCATCCTATATACAGTCACCAAATCCTGACACTATTGTGGATGACAAGAAGTGCGTGCAGAAAGGAGCCTGTTCTGGTTGTCTCTGGAGGAGCCCTGCCAGAGCCTTACTGATTCAGAGGTTGATGTTAGCAGCCAACCATTGGACTGAGCTCTGTGTCCTCAGTGGAGGAGTTGTAGGGAGGCCTGGAAGAACTGAAGTTTTTTGCACTCCCATGGGAAGAATTATGATATCGGTCAACCAGATGCTCCAGGGCTCCCAGAGACAAAGCCATCATCCAAGAGGTACACATGGATCCAGCCAAAAGTGTGGCAGAGGAATGCCTTGTCAGGCATTAGTGGGAGGAGAGGTTCTTTGTTCTGTGAAGGCTCAATTGATGCCCCTGCATGGGGAAATCAAGGAGGGGACTAGGTGGGAGTGGGTCAGGTGGAGGGAAATATTCTTGTAGGCAGGGGTTGGGAGGATGGGTTAGGGTTTTCTGGGAAGGGGGAAACCAGGAAAGGGCATAACATTTGAAATGTAAATGAAGAATATATTCAATAAAAAATGTGAAAAAATATTTTAAATTCATTTTTTTGAAAGAGTACTGGTAGTTTTCATTTTTGAGGAGTGGGGGTGGGGTGGGCGCGTCAGGACTGTGCTTCCCTCTATAGGCTTTGCTATCCTCTAACTCACTGTGTAGACCTGGCTAACGTCAAACTCAGAGTTCTACCTGACTCTGCCTCCAGGATTCTGGAATCAAAGTTGTGTATGACCACTGTTCAGCTGAAAAGTGCTGTTTTTAGTAAAAGCAGTTGAATCAAATAAAAGTACAAAATCCTGAAAAATACAGCTAGAGTCTTTCCTTCCACAATACACACATAATAAAAAAAATTCATCAAAGAGTTCAATTTGTAAGCTAAGTGTACTGAACACAAAACAAAATATAAAGAAAAATATGCATTATTTACAATTGTTTAATGGAGTTGTAGATGAGAAAAAAATTTAGGCGCAGACACACCTCAAAATTCATTAAAATTTAAAGAAATGATATTCAAATCATATCACTAACATGAAAGAGGGCAATAATAATGAAATAGTTTTCCAAATCACAAGTTTTATAAAAAAGAAAAACACTGGGTTGTCAACAAAACTCAGGAACTAGGCCAACTGCTCATATATTTATATATATATTCATATATATAAGAATGTGCTGACATTAGGATGGAAATCATCAACATTTTAAGATAACGACATGGTTTTGCTTATGTGTCAATAGTGAATGAGAAAATATGGTTACCAACAAAACTTTTACAGATTAGATCTGACCAGGAAAAACCTCTTATCATCTGAGACAATTATGTCTTCACAAACAAATACACCAGGAGATTCAGTCTCACAGACTGTCTCAGTTATTGCTTTCTCCAAAATTAGCATGCCACATCAACTTCAAAAGGGCTATCCCAAATAGTCACTCACAGAGTCTGCATAACACATAGACTTAAGAGAAAACTCATGGACTTCATCTAAAACACATAAATTTAACAGACAATACATAGACTTGATAGACAACACATACATTGGACAGACAACACATGTAGAGTGGATGGACAACACATACACTGTATAAAAACAGAGACTAGGCAAAAAATACTACAGCTAGCTTTTTTTCCCAGAATAACCACACTTTTTCATTAGTACCCAAAGAGGAATTCTTTGCCCATATTCACTATAAAGCAATTATAAGAAGACCATTGTTTTGTTCACTTAAGTTAGAATGGATGGTTTCGGTTATTTGATGTATTATGGTTGTTATTATCTATGGTGGTAGGTTTAAATTATTGTAAATTGATAGAAATTTAAGGTTGTTTTGTTTTTATTGTATTCTGATAGGAATTTGAGGTCCTTTTGATTTTATGGCACATTTCTAGATATATAAGGTTGTTTTAATTGAATTATAGTATATTAATAGAAATTTAATATTGTTTTGTTAGACTATATTTACATAAGTTATTTATTTAAAATATGATATAAAGTTCTAGTTTTATGGTTCTTACAATTATTTTTACTATATGTAGATGATTAATGTTAAAAAGAAAGACAATTATTTTTAAACAAAAAGGGGGTTATTAAGTAGAAGTTTCTGATTGTGTGATGCTATGTAGACACACATGGTGTCTCTTGCTGAGGTAGACTCAAGTGGTGTTTTGCTGAGGGAAGACCCATAGGAAGATACATGATGTTTGGAGAGAAAAGAACTTAATGGACAGTGATGGGGTGCTTGAATAGCTAGACATTCAATACTTTGTTGTTCTTACGTCCATCACTGATCTTCATTTCATTGAGAGAGGCACAGCATATAATTTCTCCTGGCCTTGTTGCTGGTTCTAGTCACTCCTGCTTACTTGTGCCTATTTGGAGGATTCCTGGCTATTTCTGCTGGATTGTGTTACTGCTGATTTGTGTTTGGTATCCTGACACTAGTGAACTGGGCTGCTAGTATCCTGACAAATGGAGACTGGAATCAACTAAAAGAATTACCTCTAAACAGGTCTACATCCTCTTTTCCTCTTTAACATCTTTTATACCCTACCTCTGGATAGTGGGCTAGAAATGGGGTGACAGTGTTTAAGAATGCTTATTAAAAGTAGATTTTTAAAAAAAATCTAAGCCTACATTTCTTATGCTTGTTGGAATGATGTCACTCGACCAACCTGGGAAAACTTAGACAGTGTCTGAAAAAGTTTAGAGTTGCTATATGATCCAGAAAATTTTTAACAATATAAATAAATTTAAAAATTATTTTTCTAAATGAATGGATGGCAAAACAAGATATGATGAATCTATGTAATTTGATATCATTTGTTCACAAGTAAGAATGGATTATTAAGAAAACTACAACATAGTAAATACTAAGAAAAGACTGGTAAAGAAATTAGTCACAAAACAACACTAATTTATGTAAGTACACAGAACACAAATTTTGTAACATTAAATTGATCAATAAGTAATCAATTATATCTCAGGGTTGTTTTATAAATCAAACTAGACATGCTGATATAGGTCATTGCTCAAGAACTTACCTTGCATGAGTAGTTCCCCATGTTGAAGGTACAGTCACACAATACACCGACAATAGAATAACAAATAAAATATAAAGTTACTTAGTTTACCACAAATCTTATAAAAGCTATGATTTTATATTCTGTGTAAGATGTTACAGTTGACATAAACCACTAAATTCAACTTGCGAACACTTTTGAAGTAAAATCATGCCAAAGGTATTTTCATCCCCTGGGATTTTGCTTGTTTAGTGGAGCATCACTTAAAAAAAATGCATCAGCATGGTACATAAGTGAAAAGCAACATCTGGCAGTTCTTGACTGCATGTGGAAGGAATTCAAGATATACAGGTAGGATTACAGAATATGCCACACATGAACTTGTTTTCTGATTACTTAGTATGCATGTACAATATTTAAACTTTGAGTTGTAAAATATATTCCAAATACTATGATCAATTATTCTTATTGATAAGGCAGATTACATTGAGAAATTGAAGTACAGATATACAAAAGGCCCCAATCATAATAAGACAGCAACATGTTTTCTTTACCTATCTTCTACTTGCAGACATTCCTGTCAAGAAAACAATTCTAAGTAAAGTTACACCAGACATTGGATTTGATCACAACCTAAAAAGTGAATGAACAAGTTGGTAATTCCCTCATCAGACAGCTTAAAACATATTTTGCAACTGTAGGATTTGTAGAAGTATTGGAAGACACTTCTTCAAACTACCTTTACTTTTTAATTCATTTGGTGAATGCAATTTATTGCATTTAAAAAAATTCAGAGAAAATCTAATGTTCACAATAATTTGCTCAATCACCACAGATCTGTGTTTCTTTCATGCGGACAGTGTAATTGTTGCCATAAACCTTCCTTTCCTTTGCATCCACTTTTCTTTTCAGCATTATATCCCTCAATTTCATTATAAATGAAAGCACTTCTTCCTAGCTAATGCGTTTTGTATTAATTTACATGTATGACACTTTGCTTTGAGCAAGTATGTTTTCTCAGCTTCTTTGCTTCCCATAGTCATTCTGTAAACTATCTCACAGTGGCTTTGCATTTACCTCTCTACCTATAACCAGTATTCTGCAAAACCCATACCTTCACCTCTACCATGTTCCTTTCTAAAATTAAAAACATTGCTTCACCTATTTAGAATTTTTAGGAAACTTTCACAGCTTGATTTTCAGTGATATTTTTTTCTCTGTTTTCGCTACATTGAGGGCCATTAATGGGTTTTTGATATTTATAAAACATTTCATAATTCTTCCTAGCTAAATTCTAATATCTCTCTTAACATGGGTGATTTCACAACATTAAGAAGTTTAAGAACCACTAGTTTGTAAGAAAATATTTTATTGAAGTTTACTAATTGTGAAGATAATGATATGAGGTCAAGTTATGGTCCTAAAATATGTGCAAACATATTTTCCAGCCAATTTTCCAAGACTCTTCTGGTGACCTTTCATCCAGTTATCTGCAAATAATCCCTGAGTACAACTTTAAATATAGGAGTGGTATAAATGAAAAAAAAGTACTCTTTTTTTATGAGTCAATTAAGGAATGAAGAATAGACTTAATAAGATTCCTTTGGGAAGAATACATGAATTGGTTATCCAATACCAAAGGGTTATCCCTGTAAATATGAATATGCATGCAATATAATATATAGCATGTGTATTATATTCATAAAATAATATTTACTGAATCTTTTTCGAACATCAAATGTCCATAGGTGTGTGGGTTCAGTTCTGGGTCTTAGTTAGATTCCATTGATCAAACTAACTAATTTTATGCAGATAAAATGCAATTTTTATTATTGCTCTGAAGTACAGATTGAAAGCAGGGATAGTGAGACCTGTTAATTCTACCAATTCGTGAGCATGGGAGAAATTTCCATGCCCTGATATCTTCTTTAATTTCTTTCTTAAAATCCTTGAGGTTCCACCTCACACCAATCAGAATGGCTAAAATCAAAAACACAGGAGACAGCAGTTGTTGGCGAGTATGTGGAGAAAGAGGAACACTCCTCCACTGCTGGTGGGATTGCAAGCTGGTACAACCACTCTGGAAAGCAGTCTGGCGGTTCCTCAGAAAACTGGGCATGACACTCCCAGAGGATCCTGTTATACCACTCCTGGTCATCTACCCAGAAGCTTCCCCTGCATGCAATAAGGACGCATGCTCCACTATGTTCATAGCAGCCTTATTTATAATAGCCAGAAGCTGGAAAGAACCCAGATGTCCCTCAACGGAGGAATGGATTCAGATGATGTGGTATATTTACACAATGGAATACTACTCTGCAATTAAAAACAATGGACTCACGAAATTGTTAGGCAAATGGTCAGAACTGGAAAATATCATCCTTAGTGAGGTAACCCAATCACAAAAGAACACACATGATATGCAGTCACTTATAAGGGGATATTAACCCAGAATCTCGGAATACCCAAGACACAGTTCACATATCAATAGATTTCCAAGAAGATGGAAAGAGAGACCCCTGGTCCTGGAAAGACTGGATGTAGGGGAATGCCAGGACAGAGAAGCGAGAGGGGCTTGAATGGGGAACAGAGGGAGGGAAGAGGGCTTATGGGACTTTCAGGGAGGGAGGAACCGGGAAAGGGGAAATCATTCTGAATGTAAAAAAAAAAAATGTATATATAGAAAATAAAAAAAAAGAAACCTTAATCCTTGAGGTTTTTAATTATATAAATCTTTCAGCTTGTTGGTTAGAGTTACTCAAAGATATTTTATATTATTTATGACTGCTACAAACTGTATTGTTCCCCTAATTTCATTCTCAACCCATACATCATTTGTATATAGGAGGAATAATGATTTATTTAGTTAATGTATTCAGCTACTTCACTCAATATGTTTATCAGATGTAAGAGTTCCCTTGTAGAATCTTTGGAGTCACTTACATATACTGTCATGTCATATGCAAATACACATGATATGATAGTATATATATTGTATGAAAATACATTGACTGTAAATTGACTTCTTTCTTTCCCTTTTGTATCCCCTTGGCCTCCTTTAGTTGTCTTATTGCTGTATCTAAAACATGAGTAATATATGAATAATTAGAGAAAGAGTCAAAAGTCTTGTCTTATTCCTGATTTTAGTGTAATTGCTTTGATTTTCACTCCTTATGTTGGCTATTGGCTTGCTATGATTTGCATTTATTAAGTATTTCCTTGATCATTAAAAGACATTTTTCATGTGTTGGATTTTGTCAAAGGCATTTTCAGAATCTAATGAGATGGTTTTGTTATTTTTAAGGTTTTTTATAGTATATATTATATTGACAGATTGTGTATGCTGAACCATTCTACATCTGTGGAATGAAACCCACTTGACTATTACAGGTGATTTTTCTGATGTTTTTTGGATTCTCTTTATGTGTATTTGTTAAATATTGTTGCATCTATATTTATAAAAGATTTTGTGTGAATTTGCTTTTCTTTTTCGAGTCTTTGCATGGTTTAGGTATCAGGGCAACTGTGGCCTCATATAATGAATTTGATATTGTTCCTTCTGTTTCTATCTATGGAATAGTTTTAGATATATGATACTAGATTGTCTTTGAATGTCTAGTAGTATTCTGTTCTAAAACAATCTGGGCCTGACTTTTGTATATTTTAGGAGGGGGTAATTTGACTTTGAATGACTCCTTCTATTTCCTTATAGATGATAGGTCCATGTAGATTCTTTATCTGATTATGTTTAACTTTGGTAATTGGTATTTGTCAAGAAAATTGTTCATTTCTTTTATATTTTCCAATTTTGTGGCATACAATCTTTTGAGGATTTGAATTCTGGAAGAGCAGTCAATGTTCATGCTATTTTTTTCTTGTTTGGTTGGTTGGTTTTGGATTTTCAAGACAGGGCTTCTCTGTGTAGCCCTGGCTGTCCTGGAACTCACTCTGTAGACCAGGCTGGCCTTGAACTCAGAAATCAACCTGCCTCTGCCTCCCAAGTGCTGGGATTAAAGGTGTTCACCACTACTGCACAGCAGCAGTCAGTGCTCTTAACTGCTATCATACAGCCTTTTGAAGTAAGAGCTAATGATTCTTTGCGTTCGCTAGAGTCCATTGTTAGGTTCCCTTTTTCATTTCTAATTTTATTAATTTGGCTAGTGTTCTCTGACTTTTAATTATTTTGGCTAAGTGTTTGTTAATCTTATGGATTTTCTAAAAGAACTAACTCTTGTTGTTGTTGATTATGATTGTCTATATTGTTCTGTTTTTACTTTATTTATTTCATACATGAGTTTGATTATTTCCTGCAGTCTAATCCTCTTGGGTGTTTTTGTGTCTTTTTCATCTAGAGGTTTCAGGTGTGCTTTTAAATTGTTAGTAAGAGATATCTCTAATTTATTTATGAGGTCACTTAGCACCTTGAACTTTCTCTTTTAGCACTGCTTTCATTGTGTCTTATAAGTCTGGGTATGTTGTACATTCATTTTCATGGAATTCAAGAATGTCTTTAATTTCACTATTTATTCCTTGATTTGCTGGACAATGAGTAAAGTTTTTCAGTTTTCATGAGTTGTAAATCTCTGTGTTATTTCTGATTTTGTTGAAAGCCAGTTTGATTCATGGTGTTCTGATAAAATAAATGGTTATTTCAATACTCTTGTATTCAGTGAGATTTTCTTTTTGAGTGTGTATATGATCAGTTTTGGAGAAAGTTCTTTGAAGTTTTGAGAAGACAGTATTTTTTACATGCTTTTGTGAAATATTCTGTAGATAGATATATATTAGTTCTGTTTGAGTTACATTGACTGTTAGTCCCATTGTTTTTCCATTTGGTTTCTATGTGGATGAACTGCCCATTGATGAGAGTAAAGTGTTGAAGTCTCCCACTATTAATGCATGGGATTTAATATATGATTAATGTTTTAGTAATGTTTATTTTACAAAACTTAGTGTCCTTGCATATGGGCATATATATTCAGAATTGAGATGTCATCTTGGTGGAATTTTACTTTGATGAGTAAGAAGAGTTCTTCCACATCTTTTTCGATTAATTTTGGTTGAAAGTCCATTTTGATAGATATTACAATCTTGACACCAATTTCCTTCTTGGGTCCATTTGCATGAAAAACCTTTTTCAAGCCCCATTTCTGAAGTAGTTTTACCTTGAAAGGTGAAGAGTGTTCCTTATATGCATCAGAAAGATGAATCCTATGGGACAGAATTTGTGGATAGATATTATTTAATTCTTTTGGTCAAGGAATACCTTATTTTCTCCATCATTGTTTATTGAGACTGAACCGCCAGTCTGGGAGCATGCACAGACCTACCTAAGTCCTCCGCACATATATAACAGTTGTGTAGCTTGGCCTTCATGTGGGACTCCTATTATTTTTGATGTTCTTTTTATGTTTCTGTGGTTAATTTCTTTTGGGTTTGTTGGGAAAAGATTACTTTCTTGCTTTTTCTAGGGTGTAGTTTCCCTCCTCATGTTGGTGTTTTCCATGTATTATCCTTTGTAGGGCTGGATTTGTGGAAAGATATTGTATAAATTTGGTTTTATCATGGATTATCTTGGTTTCTCCATCTATGGTATTAAAAGTTTTGCTGGGTATAGTAGTTTGGGCTGGCATTTGTGTTCTCTTAGAGTTTGTTTGAGATCTACCCAGGATCTTCTGGCTTTCATCTTCTCAGGTGAGAAATCTGGTGTAATTCTGATAGGCCTGCCTTTATAGGTTACTTGACCTTTTCCCCTAACTGTTTTTAATAATCTTTCTTTGTTTAGTGCATTTGGTGTTTTGATTATTATGTACCAGGAGGAATTTCTGGTCTGGTCCAGTCTGTTTGGCATTCTATAAGCTTCTTGTATGTTCATGGACATCTCTTTCTATAGGTTAGGGAAGTTTTCTTTTATAATTTTGTTGAAGATATTTACTGCCCTTTAAGTTGGAAATCTTCACTCTCTTCTATACCTATAATCCTTAGGTTTGGTCTTCTTATTTTTGTGTCCTGGATTTCATGGATGTTTTGGCTCAGGAGCTTTTTGCATTTTGCATTTTCTTTAACTGTTGAGGTAATGTTTTCTACAGTATCTTCAGCCCCTGAGATTCTTTCTTCTATCTCTTGCATTCTGTTGTTGATGCTTGCATCTATGACTCCTGAATTCTTTCCAAGATTTTCTATCTCCAGAGTTGTCACACTTTGTGTTTTCTTTATTGATTCTACTTCCATGTTTAGATCCTGGATGGTTTTGTTCAGTTCTTTCACTTTTTTGTTTATGTTGTCCTGTAATTCTTTCAGGGATTTTTGTGTTTCCCCTTTAAGGGCCTCTACCTGTTCATCCATGCTCCCCTGCATTTCTTTCAGGGATTTTTGTGTTTCTTCTTTAAGGGCCTTTACCATTTGATCCAAGTTCTCCTGTATTTCTTTTTTTTTTTTAACTTGACTACGTAAATTTATTTATTTTTTTAATTATTTATTTTATTTTATTTTTTTTTAATTTACATTCCAAATCATTTCCCCTTTCCCGTTTCCTCCCTCCCCGAAAGTCCCATAAGCCCCCTTCCCTCCCTCTTTTCTCCATTCAACCCCCTCTCGTTACTCTGTCCTGGTGTTCCCCTACATCCAGTCTTTCCAGGACCAGGGGTATCTCCTTCCATCTTCTTAGAAATCTATTGATATGCGGATTGTGTCTAGGGTATTCCGAGATTCTGGGTCAATATCCCCTTATCAGTGACTGCATACCATGTGTGTTCTTTTGTGATTGGGTTACCTCACTAAGGATGATATTTTCAAGATCTGACCATTTGCCTAGGAATTTCGTGAATTCATTGTTTTTAATTGCAGAGTAGTATTCCATTGTATAGATATACCACATCTTCTGAATCCATTCCTCCGTTGAGGGACATCTGGGTTCTTTCCAGCTTCTGGCTATTATAAATAAGGCTGCTATGAACATAGTGGAGCATGTGTCCTTATTGCATGCAGGTAAAGCCTCTGGGTATATGCCCAGGAGTGGTATAGCCGGATCCTCCGGGAGTGTCATGCCCAGTTTTCTGAGGAACCGCCAGACTGCTTTCCAGAGTGGTTGTATCAGCTTGCAATTCCACCAGCAGTGGAGGAGTGTTCCTTTTTCTCCACATCCTCGCCAACAACTGCTGTCTCCTGTGTTTTTGATCTTAGCCATCCTGACTGGTGTGAGATGGAATCTCAGGGTTGTTTTGATTTGCATTTCCCTAATGACTAAGGATGATGAACATCTCTTTAGGTGCTTCTCAGCCATTAGATATTCTTCAGGTGAGAACTCTTTGTTTAGCTCTGTACCCCATTTTTTAATAGGGTTACTTGCCTCTCTAGAGTTTAACTTCTTGAGTTCTTTGTATATATTGGATATTAGCCCTCTGTCGGATGTAAGGTTGGTAAAGATCATTTCCCAGTTAGTTGGTTGCCGCTTTGTCTTTTTGACAGTGTCTTTTGCCTTGCAAAAACTTTGTAATTTCATGAGGTCCCATTTGTCTATTCTTGATCTTAGAGCATAAGCTATTGGAGTTCTGTTCAGGAAATTCTCCCCTGTGCCCATATGTTCAAGGTTCTTCCCTAGTTTCCTTTCTGTTAGTTTCAGTGTGTCTGGTTTTATGTGGAGGTCCTTGATCCATTTGGAATTGAGCTAAGTGCAAGGAGATAAGAATGGGTCAATTTGAATTCTTCTGCATGTTGACCTCCTGTTGAGCCAACATCATTTGTTGAAAAGGCTATCTTTTTTCCACTGGATGGTTTTAGCTCCTTTGTCAAAGATCAAGTGACCATAGGAGTGTGGATTCATTTCTGGGTCTTCAATTCTGTTCCATTGATCTACATGTCTGTCACTGTACCATTTAAGGGAGTTATTTATGTCCTTCTTGAAGTCCTCTAACAGCATCGTGAGAAGAGACTTTAAATCCAACTCTTGTTTTCCTAGTGTGTTGGTGTATCTGGGTTTTGCTGTGGTGGAAGAACTGGGCTCTGATATTGCCAACTAGCCTTGGTTTCTGTTGGTAGGGTTCTTGCACTTGCCTTTTGCCATTTGGTTATTTCTGGAGTTAGTTGGTCTTGTTTCGCTGGCTGGAGCTTGCCCCTCCAATGGGCTTGCCCCTCCTATGGGCCTGTAAACTTGTGTGTACTCCTGGGAGACCAACTCTCTTCTGGCAGGGTCTGTGCACAGAAGGCTGTGGAGCTGTCTGGTTTCCTGCTGCAAATGGCAGCCAGAAGGGAAGACTCCTGTCCAGCTCCTCCACTGATCATATGCCCTGTACGCTCCTAGCTGTACCCCTCCAGAGTGAAGGTGGAGATCTCACCTCTGCACTCAGAAGTGAAATCGCTACTGGGAGATAATTCTTTCCTGGTGGGCTAAGCACAGAAGTCTGTGGAGCTGCCTGGTTCCCTTCTGCAAATGGCAGCTGGAAGGGAAGACTACTCTCCCACTGTTCCACTGATCATATGCCCAGTGTGCTCCTAGCTGTATCCTTCCAGAGAGAAGATGGATATCTCACCTCCACACTCAGAAGTGAAATCACTGCTGGAAGATCACTCTCTCCTGGTGGGCTAAGCACAGAAGGCTTTGGAGCTGCCTGGTTCCCTGCTGCAAATGGCTTCTGGAAAGCCATGTGGGACTCCTAACATTGGGAAAAAACTACTCTGACACTGTTGTCTGCCTTTGAGACTGTTTCGCCTACTGGGATGCTTAGCCTAGATTAAATAGGAGAAGATGTGATTAGTCTTTCTGCAATTTGATATGCCAAAGCTTTTTCTTTTTTTTTAATCCATGGGAGCCCTCCATTTTTCTGAAGAGAAAGGGAGAAATAATGGATAGATCAAAAGTGTGGAGGCACGAGGAGGAGAGATTGGAAGGGAAAGGAGGTTGGGATGTCAATTAAATAAATTATTTAATTAAAAATAACAATTAAGGAAGGAGACAATAAATTTGAAGATAGAAAGTAGAGATGTATCAGAGAGTTTGAAGGGAGAAGAGAGAAGTAAAATGTGGTACACTTAAATTATAATCACACAAAACACAAAACATAATTTCTGGTGCATATCAAAAGCCTTCACTCCTACTGGCTAGTGTCATTTGTACTGGAAGATACTCTGCAAGGTAGCAAAGTAGAAAACTAAATATCAACAAGGCTACAAATATTTCAACAATAATGGTGTCCTGCTTACAAGCTGTACTAGGACAATGGAGGCACATACATTATGGGACTAAACAAGCATATCTAATAGAATTTAGAGACTTCTTTATGAGATCAAATTCATATTCTATGATGCTTGAGAGGCCAAGAACCTGAGACTAGATTATCCACAGACCTAAAAGAACAAGTGCTACTGTTCTGCAAAAGGAATATGACATCCTCTTATATTCATAGATAATTACCTTGCTCACTCATCATCAGAGAAGTTTCTCACTGCTGTAGATAGGAATGAATATAGAAATTCACAGCAGATATTATATAGAGAATGAGAAACTTTGGAACACTCAGCCCTTAAATGTATGTTCCTAACAAATTCCTCCTGTAGGACTCAATAAATTGTGCATAAAAGAATGTAAGAGCCAGAGGGGATAAAGGACAACATGGAAACAAGCCCTTCAAAACAAAGCACAGGACATGATCTTTCCAGTATCCATCTACACCCCAGAGTTAAGGCTGTCCCACAGTCCCCCCCGACCCCTGCACACAAATCCCACGAGGAAAGAGTTGATCTCCCAGGAGTGTTCTTAGTCATCAACTCAGAGGTGAGATTATCACACTTGCTCCAATAACTGTCCAAAGGAGGACTGGCCAGGAATACATAGGGCACAGGAACAGTGGAGCAACTAGGGACAGGATCCTTCTGATCTCCATCTGTACCCCAGAGCTAAGACTGTCTCACAGTCCTCTGCACCCAAACTCTTCCCGGAATAGAACTGATTTCCCCAGGAGTGCTGAAACACCTAAGATCACAGGCTTATAGATCCACAGGAAGGACAAGCTCCAGTAAGAGAGAGCAAGACCAACCACCACTAGAGAAAACCAGATGATGAAAGGCAAGCACAAGAATTTTAACAGAAACCAAGGCTACTTGGAATCATCAGAACCTAGATCTCCCACCACAGCAAGTCCTGGATACCCCAAAATATAGAAATAGCAAGATTCAGACATAAAATCACATTTCATGTTAATGTTAGAGGACTTTAAGAAGGACATAAATAACTTCCTTAAAGGAACCCAGTAGAACATGAATAAAGAGGTAGATAGGAACGAATATAGAAGGTAGAAGCCCTTAAAGAGGAAACAAAAATCCCTTAAAGAGTTACAGGAAAATACAAACTTGTGAAGGAACTGAACAAAACCATCTAGGATCAAAAGATGGAAATTGAAACAATAAGGAAATCACAAATGGTGACATCTCTGGGGATAGAAAACCTAGGAAAGAAATCAGGAATCAGAGATGCATGCATCACCAACAGAATTTAAGAGACAGAATAGTGAATTTCAGTTGCAGAAGATACCATAGAAAACATTGACATAGCAATCAAAGAAAATGCAAAATGCAAAAAACTTCACAAAGAGTTCTCACCTGAAGAATATCTAATGGCTGAGAAGCACCTAAAGAGATGTTCATCATCCTTAGTCATTAGGGAAATGCAAATCAAAACAACCCTGAGATTCCATCTCACACCAGTCAGGATGGCTAAGATCAAAAACACAGGAGACAGCAGTTGTTGGCGAGGATGTGGAGAAAGAGGAACACTCCTCCACTGCTGGTGGAATTGCAGGCTGGTACAACCACTCTGGAAAGCAGTCTGGCGGCTCCTCAGAAAACTGGGCATGACACTTCCGGAGGATCCGGCTATACCACTCCTGGGCATATACCCAGAGACTTTACCTGCATGCAATAAGGACACATGCTCCACTATATTCATAGCAGCCTTATTTATAATAGCCAGAAGCTGGAAAGAACCCAGATGTCCCTCAACGGAGGAATGGATTCAGAAGATGTGGTATATTTACACAATGGAATACTACTCTGCAATTAAAAACAATGAATTCACGAAATTCCTAGGCAAATGGTCAGAACTTGAAAATATCATCCTTAGTGAGGTAACCCAATCACAAAAGATCACACATGGTATGAAGTCACTGATAAGGGGATATTGACCCAGAATCTCAGAATACCCTAGACACAATCAGCATATCAATAGATTTCTAAAAAGATGGAAGGAGAGACCCCTGGTCCTGGAAAGACTGGATGTAGGGGAACGCCAGGACAGAGTAATGAGAGGGGGTTGAACGGAGAAAAGAGGGAGGGAAGGGGGCTTATGGGACTTTCGGGGAGGGAGGAAACGGGAAAGGGGAAGTGATTTGGAATGTAAATTAAAAAAATAAAATAAAATTAAATTAAAAAAAAAAAAAAAAAAAAAACTTCAAACCTAAGTCCAAACCTAAGGATTATAGGTATAGAAGAGAGTGAAGATTCCCAAATTGAGGGACCAGCAAACATTTTCAGCAAAATTATAGAAGAAAACTTTCCTAACCTAAAGAAAGAAATGCCCATGAATATACAGGAAGCCTACAGAACTCCAAATAGTTTGAACCAGAAAAGAAATTCTTCCTGTCACATAATAACCAAAAGAGCAAATACACAAAACAAAGAATATTGAAAGCAGTAAGGGTAAAAGGTCAAGCAACATATAAAGGCCAACCTAACGAAATTATACTGGACTTCTCATCAGAGACTATAAGAGCCAGAAGATCCTGGGCAGATGTTATACAGACCTTAAGAGAATACAAATGTCAGCCCAGGCTGTTATACCCAGCAAAACTCTCATTTACCATAGATAGAGAAACCAAGATCTTCCCTGACAAAAACAAATTTACACAATATTTTTCGCAAATCCAGTTCTACGAAGGATAGTAGATGGAAATCTCCTACAGAAGAAGGGAAAGTTCACCCTAGAAAAAGCAAGAAAATAAACTTTTAGAAAACCAAAAAGAAGATATAAACATAATTCAACCCCAACAACAACAACAACAAATGAGAAGCAACAATCACTTTTTTTAACATCTCTTAATATTAAAAAATATTGATGGATTCAGTTCATCAATAAATAGACATAGACTATCAGAATGCATATATAAACAGGACCCAACATTTTGCTGCATGAAGAAAATGAACTTCAGTGTCAAAACAGACATGACCCCAGAGTAAAAGACTACAAAACAATTTCCAAGAAAATTGTCCAAAGAAACAAGTTGGAGTAGCCATTCTAATATCAACTAAAATCCACTTTGCACCAAAAGTTATCAAAAAAGATAAGGAAGAACTTTTATACACATCAAAGGAAAAATATCTATCAAGTTGAATTCTCAATTCTGAACATCTATACTACAAATGCAAGGGAACCCACATTCATAAAAGAAACTTTACTAAACTCAAAAAACATATTGCACCTTACACAATAATAGTGTGAGACTTCAACATCCACCCCACTCTCATCAATGAACAGAACACGGAAACAGTAACCAAACAGAAGCACAGTGATTAACAGAAACTATAAAATAAATGGATTTATCATATATCTATAGAACACCATAAAACAAAAGAATATACCTTCTTCTCAGCATCTCACAGTACTTTCTCCAAAACTGCCCATACAATTGGCCACAAAAAAGACCTCAAGAGATAAAAGAAGATTGAAATAATCCCATGCATCCTATCAGATCAAGATGGACTAAGGCTGGTCTTCAATTACAACAAAAACAATAGAAAATTCACATACACATGGAAGCTAAACAGCAGTCTACTCAATGACAACTCCATCAATGAAGAAATAAGGAAAGAAATTAAAGACTTTTTAGAATTCAATGAAAATGAAAACACAACATACCCAAACTTATGGGACACAATGAAAGCAGTGCTAAGAGAAAAAACGCATAGCTCTGTGTGCCTCCAAATAGAAATTGGAGAAAGCATACACTAGCAGCTTGACAGCATATCTGAAACCTCTACTACTAAAAGGAGCAAATACACAAAAGAGGTGTAGATGGTAAGAAATAATCAAACTCAGGACTGATATTAACCAAGTGGAAAGAAAAAGAACTATACAAAAAAATCAACAAACCAGGGACTGTTTTTTTTTTTTCTTTTTTCAGAAAATCAACAAGATAAACCCTTAGCCAGACTAACCAGAGAGCACAGAGACAGTACCCAAATTAACAAAATCAGGAAAGAAAAAGAAGATATAACAGCAGAAACCCAGGAAATCCAAAATTTCATCAGATCCTACTACAAAAGACTATTCTCAACAAAACTGGAAAATCTGGATGAAATGGACAATTTTCTAGACAGATACCAGGTGCCAATGTTAAAGCAGGATCAGGTAAACCATCTAAACAGTTCCATAACACCTAAAGAAATAGAAGCAATCATTAAATGCCTTCCAAACAAAAAAAAAAGCCCTGGGTAGGACTGGTTTAGTGCAGAATTCTATCAGACCTTCAAAGAAGAATTAATACCAATACTCTTCAAACTATTCTACAAAATAGAAACATAAAGAACACTACTGATTCATTTTATGAAGACACAATTACATTTATACCAAAACCACACAAACACCTAGCAAAGAATGAGAACTGCAAACCAATTTTCCTTATGATATCAATAAAAAAATATACCACATAAAATTCTTTCGAGCCGAATTAAAAAACACACCAAAATGATCATCCTTCATGATCAAGTAGGCTTCATCCAGGGATGCAGGGATGGTTCAATATCCTGAAATACATTGACATGATCCAATATATAAACAAAGTAAAAGAAAAATCACATGATCATTTCATTAGATCCTTGGAAAGCATTTGACAAAATCCAACACCCCTTTATGGTAAAAGCCTTTTCAAGATCAGGAATTCAGGGCTCATACCTAAATATGATAAAAGCAATATTCAGCAAACCAGTAGCCAATATCAAAGTAAATGGAGAGAAATCTGAAACAATTCCACTAAAATCAGGGACTAGGCTAGGTTGTCCACTCTCTCCCTACCTATTCAATAAAGTACTCTAAATCATAGCCAGAACAATTAGACAAACAAAAGCAAGTCAAAGGGATACAGATTTGAAAGGAAGAAGTCAAAATATAACTATTTGTAGATGATATGATAGTATAATTAAGTGACCCCAAATATTCCACTAGAGAACTCCTAAGCTTGATAAAAAGAACCAAAAAAAAACAAACAAACAAAAAAAAAACTTCAGCAAAGTTGGCAAATATAAAATAATCTCAAACAAATCAGTAGCCTTCCTCTACTCAAAGGATAAACAGTCTGAGAAAGAAATTAGGGGAAAGACACCCTTCACAATAGTCGCAAATAACATTACATAACTTAGTGTGATCTGTAGGACAAGAACTTCAAATCTCTGAAGAAAGAAATAGATGAAGACCTCAGAAGTTGGAAAGATCTACCATGCTCATGGATTGGCAGGATTAATATCATAAAAATGACCATCTTGCAGAAAGCAATGTACCGATTCAATGTAATACCTATCAAAATTTCAACTCAATTCTTCAAAGAGTTAAAAAGAACAATTTGAAAATTCATATGTTTTTAATTGCAGAGTAGTATTCCATTGTGTAAATATACCACATCTTCTAAATCCATTCCTCCGTTAAGGGACATCTGGGTTCTTTCCAGCTTCTGGCTATTATAAATAAGGCTGCTATGAACATAGTGGAGCATGTGTCCTTATTGCATGCAGGTAAATCCTCTGGGTATATGCCCAGGAGTGGTATAGCCGGATCCTCTGGGAGTGTCATGCCCAGTTCTGAGGAACCGCCAGACTGCTTTCCAAAGTGGTTGTATCAGCTTGCAATCCCATCAGCAGTGGAGGAGTGTTCCTCTTTCTCCACGTCCTCTCCAACAACTGCTGTCTCCTGTGTTTTTGATTTTAGTGATTTTGACTGGTGTGAAGTGGAATCTCAGGATTGTTTTGATTTGCATTTCTCTAATGACTAAGGATGATGAACATCTCTTTAGGTGCTTCCCAGCCATTAGATGTGGTATATTTACACAATGGAATACTACTCTGCAATTAAAAACAATGAACTCACGAAATTCCTAGGCAAATGGTCACAACTTGAAAATATCATTCTTAGTGAGGTAGCCCAATCACAAAAGAACACACGTGGTATGCAGTCACTGATAAGGGGATATTAACCCAGAATCTCAGAATACCCTAGACACAATTCTCATATCAATAGATTTCCAAGAAGATGGAAGGAGAGACCCCGGTCCTGGACAGACTGGATGTAGGGGAATGCCAGGACAGAGAAGCAAGAGGGGGTTGAATGGGGAAAAGAGGGAGGGAAGGGGGCTTATGGGACTTTTGGGGAGGGAGAAAACGGGAAAGGGGAAATGATTTGGGATGCAAATAAAAAAACTTAGAAAATAAAAAAAAATAATGAGAATCTTCAAAAAAAATAAATAAAAAAAATAAAATTCAGGTCCTGAGTCTTTTTGAAAAAAAAAAATTCATACGGAATAACAAAAGAAACAAACAGGATAGGCAAAACTGTTCTCAATAATAAAAGAACTCTTGGGGAAACACCATCCTTGACCTCAAACTGTATTACAGAGCAGTAATGATAAAAATTATATGATGTTGTTACAAAGACAGGTAGGTGGATTAATGGAACAGAATTGAAGACCCAGAAATGAACCTACTCACCTATGGTCACTTGAACTTTGACAGAGGAGCTAAATCCATTCAGTGGAAAAATTACATTTTGAACAAATGGTTCTGGTTCAGATGGAGGTCAGCATGTAGAAGAATGCAAATTGATCCATTCTATTTTCTCATACAAAGTGGATCATGGGCCTCCACATAAAACCAGTTACACTGAAATAATAGAAGAGAAAGTGAGGAAGAACCTCAAATACATGGGTGCAAGGTGAAATTTCCTGAACAGAATACCAATGGCTGAAATCAAAATTAATAATTGGGATTTCAAAGGTAAAGGACACAGTTAATACAAAAAAAAAACAGATTGGAAAATGATCTTTACCAAACTTGCTTCTATAGACAACTAATATCCAATATTTACAAAAACACAAGAAGTTAATCTCCAGAGATCCAAATAACTATACTAAAAAATGGTGTACTGACCTATACAAAGAATTCTCAACTGAGGAATACCAAACGGCTGAGAAACACTAAAAGATATGTTCACCATCCTTAGTCTTCTGGGAAATTCAAATCAAAACAACTCTGAGATTCCACCTCTCACCATTCAGAATGGCTATGTTTAAAAACTCAGATGACAGCATGTACTGGCGAGGATGTTGAGAAAGAGAAACACTCCTCTTGTTGGTGGGATTGCAAGCTGGTACAACTACTCTGGAAATCAATCTGGCAGTTTCTCAGAAAACTGGACATAACTTATACTGAGAAGATGTTCTAACATGTAATAGGACACATGCTTCACTATGCTCATAGCAGCCTTATTTATAATATGGAGATGCTGTAAAGAACCAAGATGTCAGTCAACAGAGGAATGGATACAGAAAATGTGGTGCATTTACACAACGGAGTAATACTCAAATATTTAGAAAAGTAAACCCATAAAATTCTTAGGTAGATGGATAAGACCAGAAAATATCATCCTGAGTGAGGTAACCCAGTCACAAAAGAGCACATATGTAGTGCGTTCACTGATAAGTGGATATTAATCCAAAAGCTTGGAATACCAAAGGTACAATTCACAGACCATCTGAAACTCATGGAGAAGTAAGACCAGAGTGTGGATAAAATACTCATAAGAGGAGATACATAGACAAAGTGTGGAACAGGGACTGAAGCAAAGGCCATCCAGAGAATGCCCCACATGGGAATCCATCCATATTCAGTTACCAATCCCAGATACTATTGTGGATGCCAAAGGGTCCTTGCTGACAGGAGTTTAACATAGCTGTCTCCTGAGAGACTTTGTCAATGGCTGACAAATACAGAGGTGGATGCTCACAGCCAACCATTGGACTGAGCAGTGGTTCCCCAATGGAGGAGCTAGAGAAAGGACTGACAGAGCTGAAGGTGCTTGCAACCCCACAGGAGGAACAACCATATTAACCAACCAGAAACCCCAGATCTACCAGGGAATAAACCATCAACCAAAGTCTAAACATGGAGGGACCCATGGTTTCAGAGGCATATGTAGTAGAGGATGGCCTTGTCAGACAACAAAAGGAGAAGAGACCTTTGGTCCTGTGAATATTTGATGCCCTAGTATAGTAGAATTCCAGGACAGAGAGGCGGGAGTGGGTGGGAGATTGGGTGAACACCCTCATAGAAGCAGGAGAAGGTGGGATGGTATATGGGGTTTTTTGGAGGGGAAACCAGGAAAGGGGATAACATTTGAAATGTAAATAAAGAAAATATCTAATAAAATTTTCAAAAAAAAAGTTGCGATAAGTTAAATCAAACATTCAAACAGCAAACAAATAAACAAACAAACAAAAACAAAACCCAACTGACACGCATAGGCAGGGAGAGTGAGTCAGCATGCAATAGGCCTGAACAGGTATGCAGGAGATAGTATCCAAAGCCAAAAGTAGAAGTAGAATGATGCTCATCAAGTTCCAATCTCTAACTCAGAAGCTATTTCAATGTATAACCACTTGAAAAGGAAAATGTCATTGTTCCATAGAAGTTTCAGGGCAAATGTATTACTCATAAGTGTAGTCCACCTGCTTATGGTATCCTCAAGAAAACAAACTGGAAGGCATAACTGAAGGTTGCTTAATGTCATATCAGGGCTATACTTTATTTTTACTTTTATTTCATTTATTTTTTGATTTTTTTTTTACTCTATTGGTTTCATGTATTTTATGGCGTTTAGTTTTTTGTTTTTATTGGATTTCTGAATATGTAAATGAGTATGTCTCTGTGTCTATATTTATTTGCTGTACCTTTGGGGATGGGGGATTGGGTGGGCTTCTTCTGTTTGCTTTTTTTTTTCCTATCCTGATTTGTTTTGTTTTGCTTTATCTTATATTTCATTATTATCCATTACATGTCTGTTTGTTAGGAGAGAGAGAGAGAAAAGAATGTAGATTCTGGTAGAAAATGAAGTAGAAAGAAACTGAGTAGAGGGAAGAGAAACTGTGATTGAGATATATTGTTTAAAAATATTTTAAATGTAGGAAAAATGAAAAAATATATTGCAGGTCAATATGATCTGCCTTTAATGTATTTCGCAAGGTGTTATTTCTAAGGCACTTTACTAGCCTCTAGTGAGTTTATGAGCTATGCTACAAGGTTAAAATTTTGGGATATACTGTTATTGGCTTTGTCTTAGACTCTGTAAACTGACAATGGTTTCCTGCTATTTTTATTTTTCATAGAAATATACTGAATTCAAATAATTAAGATTTTGTGCCATTTAAGGCAGAAAAGTAATCACACAGATGTAGTACTACTTTCTTTGTTCACATTCTTCTCATTTTGATAGTAAACCAAACCTATTCCTGTTGCTATTCCTATTCACCCAATCATAACTATGTTACTCTATTCATGGAGAGATATGAACAAATATTCCTTATCCTACATAGTGAACCAAAGTCAGAATAAAGACTAGACAGCACCAAAGTCCTACTTGGCCAATGATTGAGTTTTATTGACCAACTTAAAGAAATATGGATGAAGAGTCATTTGTAGGAGCCGAAATGTCTCAAAAACAGCTGTGTAAACAAAGTTCATCTCAGTGTGGGTGAAAAGTCACAAACAAATTGGAAATGTGAGTCACAGTGCACAGCCTGCAGACACCTCAACAGGTGGGATAACATCCTCTCCAGATCACACTGTTTGTCTGAGCATCTTCCAGGAACTCAGTTGATTTTTTTTTTCTTCAAGGCAGTTTTCTCAGTCTCAGCATTTTTTAGGTCCTTGGCTGTTCTCTGACCCTTTCAATCAGTCACACGTGTCCTGATGTTCCACAAGTCCTCTATGCTGCCTTTCTTCTCTTTGAGTGACTCTCATCAATGTTTGCTATTTACAGACCATTGAAAAAAGGAGGGTCTATTGAACCTGGTCTGTTTGTTTCAGGGAATTCCTTAAGGTATTTTGTGTTGGATAGTTTCTGTCTTGAGATTCACTTCAGGATGAAGTTTTAATATTACCTTAAAGAACATCTTTGTATCCTGTGATTTTTTCCTTGATGTAATAAACCATTTTCTTAAAAAAAAAAAAAGAATTTTCTTCTCTTGCCACCTTGTAAACCTCCTTTCATAAATCATTCCTTTGTTTTTGTTCCCTTTATATGTTTTGACTTCCAAAAAAAGTCATTCTTTTCCATTTAGCTAGAATAGTCTACTCTCTAAAACTTGTAAAATAGTGGTTTGAGTGTATTAAAGTTTGTATGCATTTTATGTTTCTTTATAGGAGATATGTTAGATATGTTCTATTAGATTACTCTGCAGTACATACAAGTGAAAAATTCACATGAATAATTAATCACAAGTTCATTGTGAATCACAATGAATCATAAAGAATGAGGGCACAAAATATCTACATTATTAAAGTTGTAGATAGTTTTACAAGTCTTCAGTTGAATGAAACAAATAATAAAAGACTAATTGCCTCCTTATGTAGAGAAGAAAGGATTTAACAAATTAGGGCAGGAATGAAGGAGCACAAAGAATGAATAGTCTCAGCAATTCATTTTCAGCCAGTATAAATATATACACTAAATATGATAATGCATTTCATATGCAATATAAAAACTGTCACCACATACATACCTCAGCCACATACCATAGGTGCATTTAAGAAAGAATGTTTCCTCACATTGCAAGATCCTTCTCTCTCTGTAAAACATCTGAGGGTGGACACTTTGATTCATCAAAAATAAAGGAAACTTCTTACTGAGATTCCTACAGAACTCCCCTCCTTTCTGTTAATGAACATTTTGCTGAGATGACTCAAATTAGCATGTTTTCTCTTGAGCTTCCTGCTCTTCCTTCCTATGACCAAGAAGCACTGTAAAATTTATTAAAGCTTGCCTGCATGAATTACCAAATATTTCTGTATATTTCTGGCCCATATAAGTGTAATTTCTTCAACAAGAAGTGCAGATTATTTTACCTCAAGCCATGAACTTATAAGGAAATGGTATAAGACATATATTTCTGAACTTTGAAGAGAACAAAGCCCTTCACAATTATGGATGAGGTCTTGGGTTTTGCATGCTTCTCCAAAAGAAAAAATAATAAAAATAAAAAAAGAAATTCTAGACTTTTCCAAATGCATAATCATGAATGTTAGATTTTTCTATATAATAGTTTATAAAGTAACCTTCAAAAAATATTAATTATACCAAAATAATCCATATATCTATCTGTCTGTCTATCTATCTATCTAGCTAGATAGCTAGATAGCTATTTTTCTAAATATCATCTATCTATCCACCCATCTATCTATGCACATACACACACACACACACACACACACACACACACACACACACACACACTCACACAAACTCACACAAACATATAACACATGGATGCTGAAAACCTTGTTCTCTCTTCTGTTGCCATTCAAAAACAGTCACTATTTCTAACAGACAGGTTGATTGATTTTTGATTTTAAAACTGAGTACATGAAATTCATTGAGTCCTCAAAAGTAAATTTAAATTTTATAATTCCGTAGGTTGAAATATGAGTCATCTGTTGCTAGTGCTTGAAATGAGTTTTCTTCCTGTATCTACATGGTGAAGGGAACCATGTAGAAAGGCATAGTAAGGATACAAGGTCAATTCACCCTTCTTTTTCTCATAAAGACACTTCTGACATCATAGGAAGCTCCTCCTCATGATATCTAACCTGAATTGCTGCCAAGAAGTCCCAATTACAAATAACATTAGCACATAAATTTCATGTTTTAGTTTCTTAGAGAAAATCTTTGTGTGATGCTTTTAACATAGCAGCAAATACTCTAGAACTAGTTTAATTTTATTTTTGTGAATAGTGTGTATATTATGATAATTTGACATAAATAATTTCAATTATATTAATACTGAACATTCATTTTAAAAGATGATGGACCATTGCTGACTTTCTCCTATTTAAAAAAAAAAGCTTCTGAGGCTCAAAAGATTGAAATTTTACTGTTCTTCACTTTGAGGTTTCAACTTCAAAGACTGAGAAATCCTATTCATTGTCCTCAAGTGCGGAGGAATAATTCTAATTCAAATTATCTTGAAACAAGTTTTGTAACACAGAACTTTAGGAGTTAGAGAATCTTTTTTTTCACATTTTTTTTTATAAAATATATTCTTCATTTACTTTTCAAATGTTATAACTTTTCCAGGTTTCACCCCTCGCAGAAAACCCCAACCCATCCTCCCACCCCATCCACAACTACTTGGATAAGGCAACTGGAAATATACAGTCTAGTGTATAGAAATACAGATTGAGGTAACCCCACTAATTATTCTAGAACTGATATAAAAAATCTGTAGGGCTCTCTCTTGATTATTGGGGGACTGGCTGTATCATATTAATATCTAATTAAAGTCCATTTCTATTCTCCCACTAATAGTTTCCTCAGATTCCACATGGTTTATGAGTGTTTTGGAGGGATAACTAAACCAAGGAAACATATGTTCCTGATCCTGGACAATGACTTTGATCTTATAGCTGAGATAATGTCTGGTTTCTTTACTTTGTGTTTTTTTTTTCTTTTCTTTGTTTTCCTCATTGAATATTATACTCTTTGAAGCTTAATGGCTACATTTTGCACACAATTAAGTGAGGCACTGTTTGTACTCTTTACTCTAAAGATGGACACTTTATATATTGCTTGAATTTCTTAAGCAATTTGCAACTCTTTTTGTTGCATTTTTCAGATTTTTATGATAATATTATTTGTCATATAGCATGCATTTATGACTTTTTATTTTATGAATATTCTATATATGCTACTGGTGATAGATTTATTTTGAAACTCCCTTAGTTTCAGATCTGGATTAGATTATATGTTTTCATTATAAAGTCACATTATTCTTTTCTTGTTCTTGTTTTGCTAATACTGATAACTTCCCCCTTGTACAAAACAGCAAGAAACACCAGACAATGTCTAAGTTCTTCTCTATTATTTTCCACAGTGGTATAGTGATCATTTTACCATGTACCTCTGGGTTATATTATTGAAAGTATAATTAATTATAGATACTGGGCATATCATTTCTCTTCAATCTTTGTTTATAGATTATATTATATTTCAAAAAAATATAAGGATATAATAATATATCTATATAAGTGAATATTTATATATATATGTATATATTTATATATATCCATATGTAATGCTTTGTATTAATCATAGGCCAAATATTAATATGTACCAACAATACATATATATCAAAAATTCATAACAATATTATAAGTTAATCTGAAATCCATTTTTATGAATTGATTTTTATTTAACCCCTTATTTATGTGTCAAAATAAACATTGATGAGAAACTAAGTTCTTACAATTATTATAAATAATAGAATTATATAAAGAGACTATGCATGTATAGTGGTTTAGAGTTATCTCCCAATAAAAGACACTGTATTAGTATATCATGTTATATAATAGTCCTTACAGTTTTGCTATTGCAGATTCTACTTTTTACCAAAGTTACTTAGCTCATCTACTTTTTCTCCCAATTTGATTTACTAAGATTACATAATATATTTAATATTTTCTCAACTGCAACTTATGTTTTATTCTACATCACAGATTAGGAACCTCCTCTCCCACGTTAAATGTAGCTCTGGTATAAAAAATTCACTGTTTTTGTTGTTTTGTTGAGATGTATGTAGTGTCTTATGTACATATAAGATAGCTTGTAACTTGATATGAGTCTATCATGACTTCGAGATCAAGTTGATCTTCCTGCTTTTGCTCGCTTTTTTAAAACTTTTTTTATTAGATAATTTATTTATCTACATTTCAAATGTTAATGCCTTTCCTGGTTTCTTCTCCACAAAGCCCCTATCCTATCCCCCTCCCGCTGCTTCTACGGGGGTGCTCCCCACCCACCCACTCCCACCTCCCTGCCCTAGCATTCCCCTACACTGGGACATGGAGTCTTCACAGGACCAAGGTCCTCTCCTCCCATTGATGCCTGACAAGGCTATCCTCTGCTACATACGGAGCTGGAGTCATGGGACCCACCATGAATAGTCTTTGGTTGCTGGATTTATCTCTGGCAGGTCTGGGGAGTCCGGTTGGTTGATATTGTTGTTCTTTTGATGGGGTTGCAAACAACTTCAGCTCCTTTTGTCCTTTCTCTAACTCCTCGATTTGGGTCCCCCATGCTCAGTCCAATTATTGGCTGCAAGCATCCACATCTGTATTGGTCAGGCACTGGCAGAGACTCAGGAGACAGCCATATCAGGCTACTGTCAGCAACTACTTCTTGACATCAGCAATAGTTTCTGGATTTGGTGACTGTATATGGGATGATCTCTATGTGGGCTGTCTCAGAGTGTTGGAATTACAGTTAATGAAACTTCATGCCTGTTTAGGCACTAACTTTTAATATATATTTACTACGTGTGTATTAAAGGATATACATATATAAAGGATATGCATATGTATGTATATATATATATATATATATATATATATATGTATATATGTGTGTATGTGTGTGTATGTATGCATACATATATTGTGCCTCATGTTTTTTTCTCTCTCTGTTTTATTAGATAATTTCTTTATTTACATTTCAAATATTGTCCGCCTTCCTGGTTTCCCCTCTGAAAACCCCCCTATCCCCTCCCCTCCTCTTCCTGCTCACCCACCCACTCCCCCCTCCTTATCCTGGCATTCATTCCCCTATGCTGGGCCATCGAGCCTTCTCAGGGCCAAGGGCCTCTCCTCCCTTCAATGTCCAACAGGCCATCCTCTGCTACATAAGAAGCTGGAGCCATGGGTCCCTCCAGACACTTTTGTGGATGCCAACAAGTTGCTGACAGGAGCCAGATGCAGCTGTCTCCTGAGAGGCTCTGTCAGTGACTGACAAATACAGATATGGATGCTCGCAGACAGCCATTGGACTGAGCACAGGGTCCCCAATGGAGGAGCTAGAGAAATGACCCAAGGAGCTAAAGGAACTTTCATCCCCATACAACAATATGAACCACCCAGTACCCCCAGAGCTCCCAGGGACTAAACTACGAACCAAAGAGCAGTACATCATGTTTTTGCTACTCCTATAGAAAACAAAAAGTTTTCAATATTCTTAATATTATCCTGGCCTTACTTAATATGTCACCCCACCTTCTTATCAACAACTTTTTTATTTTCTTTATAGTCTTGACATTTTTAAATCAAAAAATAAGGCTTAATTTATTTACCAGTACTTTAAATATATAAGCAAATTTTAAAACCAGTCATTCTATCTACCAATACTCAATTTCAGGAATATAAATATCTTAATGCCATACAATGTTTTTTAAAGAATGAAAACAATTGAATATGAGTCGGAATTCTTCCAATAAAAATATCTAAGTTTAAGCTATCATGAATTCAAATAGCTGGAGATGACATATGCATATAATGTGCAACTGTAAATATTGAGAAATATCAAAATTGAGACTTATATGGAATTTGATATTGGGAACCTGCAAAAATTGAATCATATATAATAGCTAGAATATTTGAAGTAATTACAAACTTAACATGGACATTAATAATCTACAAATACAATACAGAATGAACTCCTTAAAACTTTTTCTTACTTCGTGTGTGAAAGTTATCAAGCAAGGACCAGTATAAGACACATCAGTCTTTTGTATGGTTTAGTTTCACTCCTGAACAGAGTCACTTTAGTATTTGGAAGCAAATAAAGGAGGAGCAAATTGAAAGAAGCCTGCAATGGTTTCTTAGTCCACAGTGTGAAGGTAAATCTATTACACCCATTCTCTCCTGGATTGAAACTGACTTTAAGAGGAAGACTCAGCATATTTTATCCAATTGGAATATACGTGTTGATTATCTGGATCCTGACAAAGCTTGGTAAAATAGAGTAAAGAGGGGAGGTATGGATCACAAATGTAAAATAAATATCAGCATCAAAAATCTGTGATAAATTATGCTAGGAAAAATATAGATCAAAATGATAATTCTTATTTTTATGAAATCAAATATCATTAAATATGATAGAAAACTGAACACTTACAACATAATTGTATAAATGCTAATCACTAAGTAAATGAAATCACTAAGCTTAGATAAGGAACCTTTCAATAATGCTGAATAACATTTAACAGAAATTTTATACACATTTTACATTTTTTTTTTTTACTGGAGGGCATCCAGGTTTCATACATGCGTGATGATGCATTAAACATCCCAGAAGTTAAAAGATCTATAGTAACATGATTGATAGTAAGGTCAGTAGAGAATTATCTGAGTTAAAAAGTAAATATTATTCAACATTATGATAAGGGATCACATACAGGAGAGTAGAGAGAACAAAGAGTAGTTAATATTAATTTATCATTATTTAAGGTAAAAATGATGCAGTTTATCTGCAAGCAATTTGAAGCAAATTGAATCATAAAAAGTAATTTGTAATGGCTATATTTTCTGTTGTCTGACCTTCAAGGAGTAGAGAGGTACATAAATAATTTAATATGCATAAAACTAATTAATCGACTCAGATTTATGTTCCTGATATCATTTTCATGGTTCTTCTTTGTAAAATATGAATTTAAAAATAAAGCAAAGTAATTGTTTTTTTTTCAGATAATATGAAAATCACAGCCAAAATGAAATAAAACAAAGAACCACACAAAGCAAAAGAACCACACAAACCAAACAAACAAACCAAACCCAACAAGCCATTTTAAGAAAATTTTTAAGGAGCTAAATACCATCATCTACTTGAGTCATAATATTGGATCTCATCTGTTGATTACTGGTATGCTGTAAAACTTCCTTGATATTACCAAATGCATCCTCAAACTGCCCATACCAAAACTGCACATCAGTCCTGGCTTTATTCGTCATTCAAACATTTTTATCATTCCTTACTTCTTTAAGTGGACTGAAAACAATATGACAATGGAGAGTTTAACTATGTTAGTACACTTGACAGTATAAAATATTTCTGGGCCACTGTGTCAAGTGATTGTCCAAGTTTTTCCAAAGTTTAAGCATTTCAACAAAAAATACTGCTTGGAAAATAATTACACAAAAGAGGTGTAATATATTATGCTCTTGTCAGACATTAATGATGTGCTATCAAGAAATAGCACCTTTATTCATGGCAGGTGAAGATGCTCTACTCAGATTACCACTGGGGGGAAAAAATAATGAAATGGTTTATTTCAGAACACCATGACCCAAATTATATAAACCCTTTCAATGACACATAATGCTAGAATTAGAGTGGGACCATCTGTCCCCAGCCCCTTGGCAGTTTTGAAATTCAGTTATTGAAAGAAAGTTGATAAGATTTGGATATTTGAGAGCTGTTGACTTATCAGAGAACTACAGCTTATCATGTAAATGTAATGCATTCAAATCTGCAGAGATAAGAGACAGGAGCTTTTACAGTCTTGCTGAACGAAACACTTGCTAGGTGAGATGAGATGCAATTCCTCCAAATTTGATTCGATTTATTGACTCACAGTTGATATAAAGAATACAAATAAACTTTACATGGGAATGAGGCAAATAGAAAAAAAAATTTGTTTCAGCCATGAAGAAAAGTCTCCTTTGAGGGAGCATAACTCTGTAAGCATGGGAGAATACACAACACCATCAGAAAGGAAAGACAGTCAATTCAGGACATTCTCTGTCCTTATTTAGATAAATAAATTATGAAACTTTAAACTTATGCAATTGGCTTTTATTTGAACATTGCCTTGACTGACACTCTATACTTTTCTTATGTTAATAATTCCTCACACTTTACTTAATCAATCACCAGATTTTCCTTTAAATGTTGTTAACCACAACTCTTTGTTCTATCTTCAGAGTTCTACATTTCTCTACACATATGTTGCTGACATCTTTGCGTATCTCATTACTCTTATTTTTTTTATTACTTCAACTTTTGAGATTTTATTAACTTTTTGTTGGTTTTCTGTGTTTTCCATCATGCACAGCACTCCTGCTCATCTTCCAGTTACTTCATATCAGCTCTTCACCCTGGTAACACCTTCCAATAAAAAACACACAAACAAACACATGAAACAAAATGAAGTATAGAAAACATCATATCATGAAAACTGTAGTATGTTACAGCGGTCCTGCAGTGTATCTTCCCATCCATACATCTTCACATGTAAATTCTCATTGAGTCACTGGTCTGGTTCATAGTCTCTGGTTTCTATGACACCATCAAAATTGGATACTCACTGTAACTCCTCCTGTTTGTTCTGCTCTTAACAGTTGGCATAGAAATTCTACAGCTTTGGATCATAAGGGCTACTCTTTCCCACATCCTAATGACTCCAAGATCACATAGATTTTGGAGAGGTACAAAGCAGAGCCCTGGCTATTAACTTACATGGTAGGTGAGCTGGTCAGCATGCTGGCTCTCCCTTATCCATACAACCATGAAGAGCTCTCTAACACTGCTCCGGCTAGGTACCCAATGTTGTCATTGGCAGGAGGCAGAGTTAGCTCACCCACTTTCATGACCTTAGGGCCAGTACTCATGACGATTGTAGATGGCAAGGGACGGTGGCATCACCCCCACATCTATACCACTAGAACCAGCTCTCCCACCCTCATATCTTCTAGGTTCACCTGTACTCCCATCACCAGTGTCACCACTAATGAGCTCTCCAGGCAAGGTACAGAGTAAACTCTCTGGATTGCTGCAGCTGGTGAGGTACACAGACATCTCCCCAGCTCTGTTGAGGGAGGAGAGGACAACGTGCCAACCCCTGCCCGTGGCTGCATCATGGCAGACAAGTGGTAGGGCCAGCTCTCTTGTGTTTTGCTCTCAGGGCTGGCTCACCAGTGCCCCGTCTCTCATGGTCTACTCTGCTGTTTTGTCCAGGTAAGATACAGGGGCTCACTCTCCTAAGTGATACAGTTGGTGGGGAGCAGGGTGGCTTCCCCCATGACCTTGTGGGTAGTTTTCCTGACTGGCGAAGCTTGCGGGCAGTGGGTGCTGGGGGAAAAGCCACCTCTGCACCCATGCCACCCCAAGGCAGATAATTGATAGGGTCAGCTCTTCCACATTCAAGTCCTTGAGGCAGTTCAGCCACATTTCAACTATCAGAGCCGTCTTCTGTGTACTTCTAGGGTGATTTGCAAGGCTAGCTCTTCAGAGTGTTGCTGCTAGTGAGTGGTGGGACCAGTTTTGTACAGCCTCTGAAACAATGTCCACATGTTCTATAGTGGTAATATAAACCACAGACGTTGCCACAATCCCTGCTATGGTATATCCACCTTACCAGGGCTGGGCACTCACAAAAGCCTAGTTCTCTCCACCCTTGCCTCTCCAGGTCCATCACTCAAACAGAGTCACTTCTTTTTGTCCTGGAACTGCATACCACATGCATAAATACTGCACTAACTCCTGCTGAACGTTGGCCGTGAGGCTGGTGGGCCCTGAGTGACATCATCTGCATGGTGTGGTGGCAGGCCAGTATCTATGGCTCACCTGTGAACCATGCACAGGAGCAGGTTGGTGAGCAGCATGGTGGTCTGCAGGTCTCTGATGGTCTTCCTCCTCCCTCATTGTAATGCGTGGTTAGGTAAGATTTGAGTGTCTATGGCCTCCCCATGCCATGAGGTGGAGACCAGATCTGTTGGCAAGTTTCTCTGCCCACATCATGTGACAGGTCAGAACACAGTTCTCTGTCTGTCTTCCTCCTTTCATGCTGTTCTGTCTTGATTTGATTTTATTTGATTTTTATATGTCCTAGACATAAAAGAGCTATGCCCTCTAAGTCAGGCATTAAGCTAGGATGAACAAAGGACTCCCATCTGCTTCGCATGTCTCTTTGCTCATTGCTGGGGTGGGGGTAAGGGGGTAGGGGTGGTGTGTTATAGGGTGTGTGATTAACCTTTGTGCTCTTTGACTGCTTTTTTGTTTCCTTTTTTTCATTAAAGCCTCATGCTTTAATTTTCCTCTGTTTATTTCTTTTCCAACCCCTTCTATGTATGTCTGGGGGCACTTTTTAATAAGAATCTTCATGTCTGATTGCCTGTTCTGACCTTCTACTCCCTACTTATCATGCTGTGAAGATTCATGTGAATCCTTTCACATCTGTGATTATTACCTGTCTGCCTGCTTTTTTTTTTAATCTGAACTTAGACCTCAAATCTTATTTATCTAGAAAGTAAAGACAGTATGTCACGATCCAAACATACCACTTATTCTTCAGATGTGAGGTATTCCACATGTTTATATAAGATAGCTTGATTCATAATATTTAGACTCTCCTTTCCTTTGCAAGGACATTTCTACAGAAGTCCCTCTTTATGTGCCCTTCTGTCTACTTGAAATTGTCGGGTGAACATTTATCGACTTCTTAAATTTACCATTTCTGCCACAAAAATTTTTATTTTTCCAAACTGAAAACTTCTTCTATCCTTACATTTCCTTCATTACTTAGCTGTTTCTTTAAAATCCAAAAGCATTTGTGTGAACTCCTTTTTTTTTAATATGCCTGTATTTAATTTAGCAAGAGGTCCTATTAGTTCTAGATTCAAAAAACACCCAAAGACTAAAAGCACCAAACAAACAAACAAACAAACAAACTGAAAAATACTACCTCTCCAAGCTAATTTAATGGTTTTTAGCTATTTGATTTAAGCTACTTGAGATAATTAGTTTTACATTTGGATAAACACAAGTATTTCAGACAAGCATCATTGTGTCATTGTGTTAGCACTTACTTCAAAGTTACACAGGAAAAAAATGTACATTTACTTAAGTCCATGTAGATACGAAGACCAAGAAAAAAAAGAGGAATATCACATGGGTAAGTTTTTTTAAACTTTGTGGTGCTTTGGTAAATATAGCAGGTAATTTTTATCCTATTTTACTACTCTGCTAAAATATTTTGAATAGAAATTTAAAGATTAATATTGTACATTAAGCTAAATGGTAAATAAGAGTTAGTATATTCTTCACTTAATCACAGTAAAACCTTCATTTAATTTACAATTAAAGAAATAACTTCAACAAAATAAGATGTATTGTCTTAAAGTGTGCACATGCACACTTACTCTATTAGAGAATATTCTTCTTACTATTAAAGTATCTTTGCCTTCAATATGAAACCAAAGTAGAGACTTACATCAATTATCTCTAAATATTTTTTCCACAGCGTTCCTTTGATATATGCTTGGTTCACATTACTGACAGCTTATTATCACAGTGGCTTCAATACCCAAAAATATAATTATAGTTTGGACAATGTCAGTTTCCTGAAATTAAGTGCTTCCTCATTTCACTGAGGGTAAAAAGTTTGAATGTATAAAATGCCTTGCACATTTTAGACTCCATTTTCTCTTTCACTGTCATTTTTTTTATTTTCTGTCCTTTTCTGTCTAATCCCAAATTAAGTGGCAGTCCATAACAAAACTGGTCATTTGAAAGGTAGTGTCTATCTGCTATCCAAAATAATCTGCCCCATGTTTGTTTATCTTGTGGTATATACCTGGGAATAAATTCCTTAATATGTTAGGAAAAATACATATCCATCTTAGTCTATGCTGCTTGTCAATGGAAAGGATCTAGAATGACTCAGAAAAGAAGGTTCTGTCATATCTATGAGAGAGTTTGTAAATAGGGTTGAATGAAATAGGAAAATTCAATGCAAACATGGATGACACCATCCTTCGAAGTAGAGTCATAGAACAAAATGAAGAAAGACAACTGAATCACCAGCTTTTATTTTTATCTGATTCTTAAATGTAGTCTCTGTAGAATAACTTTCTCCATAATCTTGTTCCCATGACTTCACTACAAAACTGTGGTATACCTTCTTAAACTGTAGCAAAAATTAAAAAAGAAAAAAATAAAAAAGAAAGAAAAAAGAAAGGAAGGAAGGAAGGAAGAAAGAATGAAAGAAAGAAAGAAAGAAAGAAAAAAAGAAAGAAAGAAAGAAAGAAAGAAAGAAAGAAAGGGAAATATCCAAAACCAAAATCCAAACCTTTCTATCTATAATTGCTTCCTATCATGTACTTTTCACAACAATAAGAATATGCAAATTTGGGGTGATAAAATGACTTAATATTTCTTCATAAAATGGCTCTTATAATTTTTGTGTGTTGTTCCTGAAAGATATTTGTCAAGGGTATCTGTAGTTGGTCCTCCATAGTGTTCTTTTTATTCATCATACCGAAGACCAGGTGGCTGCTCATGATCTTTACTACCACCAAAAGCCATGTAATGTCCACAGACTAGGCTATGACCAGAGACCATAAGAATATTTGTGGCCATTGTTGTCCTGGAGTTCATGTCCTTGATTTGTGTTGCTACTGAGGACTTTGAGGGTGTCCTTGGCCATTTCTATGGCAGAGGGTCATGTGGATGTCTGTGATCCATACTGTTAGGAGATAATATGCTGAAGTCTGTCTCATGTGATAATGCAGGAGATCGTGTGGGTTTCCATGGTTTGAGTTTTAGCTAGAAATCATATGGAAGCACATAGCCCATGTTCCTCCTTATTGCAAACTGCAAAGAGGTCATGATTGCAGTGGTATCTATGACTGTAGTGGCAGTCAAAAAGATAGATATAGAGAGAAGGATCCTATGACACCCCTACCACACTTCCCCCAGAAAGTAAAAATATATACAGAAAACCATTGAAGAGAACTTTTGGAAGTTGTGAAAAGGATACTGACACATGGCTCTCCATACTTGATGGCTCCTGGCTGGAATGAAGATAGACAAGGACTCAGTTTTCTTTAAAGGTCTGGCCAACAGGAGTTTGATCATGCTCCAGTGAGTGTATGGACAACACAAATTGAAATTGTCTTTTCTTTGCTTCTTCTTCTTCTTCTTCTTTTTTTTTTTTTAGGAAAGGTTACAAGTAGGACAGACCTGAGAACAGGAATTGAATGTGATCATTGTTTATACTGTGAAATTCACAAAAGATTAATAAAAATATTAAGTTGGAAGAAAAAATAAAAGAGCTTAGAAGACTGGAAAATATATTAAAGCATAAAAAGATTATGGGAAAAGCCTATAATAGTTTGTTCTCATAAAACATGACTCCTAATCTTCCATTAACTATTATATTCCAACTGATGATCTTATAATTTCTGTACATGAAATAAAAAGAATGTTTAATTATTAATTTCTTATTTAGGGTATATAGAAAAATGCTTTTCAGAATTTATTAGTGAATACCTACGTATTCTTATCACCATATTGATGCATGTTGATAAGAAGACTTCCCAATTTTTATTTTTTAATTTTCTCAGAAATACTTGCCTTAAACTTCAAAAATAATCCTACTAAATGTCATTTACAGCTTTTTGGCTGCCACCTATACTTGAATATATATTGCTTGTGCATATTGCCAATATCTCCCTAAAATATTTTATTTGTCAGTAGCAAATATCTATTCATAATATAAGCGTAAAGTATAATGCGTGCTTCTACTCTTGTTGCTTCATTTTGTTTTGTTTTGTTTTTCCTTTTATTGACTGATAGCACATGTTCAATTTTAACACCCCATAGTCTCTTCAAACAGAGACAAATTTTTGCACATTTGGATTGGTTATGTTTTTTGGAACATTAATGCCCAGATGGAAAACTATCAACTTCACTGCAGGCCAGCATATATTTTATTAATATGAAATTTTTCAGCAAATATTTTAAACTCCGATATTTAGATATTTGAATAGCCCTAAGACAGATTTATTCAAGTATAATCATTATTCCTGAAATCTTATACAGAGCTGTATTTAAAGACCCTAGGTACCGTGTAGAAAACATGACTATCACCCATGGAATTAGATGATACATACAGTTTGGAATTTTTTTTAATGGGAATAAATTTCCTGAGAACAGAAAAAAAATGTTTCTCTCTTTGTATCTCTTTAGAGTTAGTTGTAAAAAGGGAAATATAAGTAATGACATGGACAGATATAGTTAAAATAACTTTAGGGAAGTAATAAATAATCTTACACAAATAAATATTAGCAAAACTAATATTTGCTATTTAATATTTGCAATTTCATCATTTAAGTGACAACTGATAGTTTAATATTTATTATAATTAATTAATGGACTTTTTACTTCAATCAATAATTAACATATTACTACTACCTATAAGCATATGCTGTTTAAAATCAAACATGTAAATAATTTTACTGACAACTAAAAATGAAAGGTATTAGGATGTAAAATTTACTGAAAAATGAGTTACTTCAATATCTTCTTGTCACAAACAGCAGATAAAGAATAAGCACATAAAAGCATGGAATACTGAGATAAATGAAATTCCAATGTTCAAATCCATGGTTATTATAAGTTTTTTAATGAAACAGTATTTTTTGCTTGATATTTGTATATAATACATATCAAATCTAACAACTTCCCATAAAGGAAACCACAGTACCCTATCTATCCTAAACATAGCAATAATTGCCATTTCATTAATGTGCCGAAACAAAGGTAACAGAACTTCAAGCCTCAGTCCAAGTTAAATCTCACTTTGTGGCACTTTAGTCTGATATTAGCTAAACTTCATAAAGAGAAATAGAAGTAAGTCTTTTCTCCAACTACTTCTCTTGCTCTTCTGTTCTTCCTTATCCTTCCTTCATTTACTAGACAGTTTCTTTTGACCTAGAGTACAAAAGTGAGACTAGTACAAAGGAACTAATGCGTTAAAATGTTATCTTCCTGGTGTAACATTGCAATTTTCTCAGAAATGAAATCTTGTACATTTGAAGAAGACTCCTTGATACTAAAGGGAGAGAGGGAGTGAGGAAGAAATTACTTCATTTGGGAAGTCAGTTATAACAGTACATTGGAACCAGTCTAGAAGACTGAAGAAAATATTGAATAGGATCAGAGATTTACAGGTCAATTTTCTTTCAATAAACATCAAATTTAGAAAACTAAAGATGCACAAATAAGCAGGGAGAAGCCTTTAAAGAACTACAGGAAAACACAACAAAACAGGTGAAGGAACTGAAAAAAAAAACATACAGGATCTAAAAGTGGAGGTAGAAACAGTAAAGAAATCACAAAGGGAGACAATTCTGGACATAGAAAACCTAGGAAAGAAGTCAGGAGTCATGGATCCAAGAATCAACAACAGAATACAAGAGATAGAAGAGAGAAACTCAGATGCAGAATATACCGTAGAGAGCATGGACACAACAGTAAAAGAAAATGAAAAATGCAAAACACTCCTGACCCAAAACATCCAGGAAATCCAGGACAAAATGAGAAGATGAAACCTAAGGATTATACGTATAGGAGAGAGTGAAGATTTGCAACTTAAATGTCTTCAACAAAATTATAGAAGAAAACTTCCCTTACATAAAGAAAGAGATG